>SEMN01000113.1:0-1281644 GCA_005408345.1 Macquaria australasica
CTCCTGTACCTTTGGTATAACCAGCATTGCAAATTTTTTTCACTGTAGGTGACAAAAGAAATTGAATTTGGAAACCTTAAATGGAACCAGACTTGGTGTCTTTTTTTTAAAACTGTTTGATAAGTGTAGTCCTCCTCTTGCTTTACTTCCATGCCATATAAAGTGATCTTAAAGTGATTGGATATTACCAGGTTAAGACAATATAATATGTATAAGACAATACCAGGTTAAACTAATATCTACTCGACCCCATTATGATATATCCTGCATATTATCCTGAGAAAGTTATTTCTGTTTGATTTTATTTTCGTGTGTTCAGATTTGGCCCAGTTCAGTTCGTATCCAGAGATTTTTTTAAACTCAACTGATATGAATAATATGATGATTATATGTCTGGTAAGTAAAAAGTAAAATCATCAGCATATAATGACATTTTATGTTTGTCTTACTGTTGTTATTCGTTATATATTACTGGTTATATTTTAAAGCTA
Source organism: Macquaria australasica (assembly GCA_005408345.1). Lineage (NCBI taxonomy): Eukaryota > Metazoa > Chordata > Actinopteri > Centrarchiformes > Percichthyidae > Macquaria > Macquaria australasica. The sequence continues at coordinate 492 of SEMN01000113.1, forward strand.
TGGGTATAATTTGGATTGAATCCTAGCACTGATTCTTGACAGCCATGTCTTGTGACCCAAATAGAGCATATCTACCCAGATAGCAGAATTATGACTGAAATAGTGCTGAATTATAAAATAATATAATTCATATAAATGTATTTTAGCATTTATTTATTTCAATTTATATTGTACTCATTTTATTGCAGACTGCAGCAGAGCTGATGACAGCATGTAATGGTTATTGTTTAGTTTTAATATTTAAATCGGTGCAAAGTGAAATCGACCAACATCAGCAGAAAACGTGACATCTGACTTCCAATATCTCGACAAACTCCGATTCAAATGCCACTGTCTGCCCTTGGCTGCAGATTTGTGGTCCACATATTCATGTTATGCCACTGTTCATTTGTTGTTCCTCTGATTTATATTCCCCTAGCCCTTTTGCACATAGCGCCGTCCACCTATATTCACAAGTCATTACATTTCTGCCATTAAAATCATATTGCAGCGAATTGCGTCATTGTCTGCTGTCTTCACAAGCTTCCCTGTATAATATTAATAACTTTTTCATAAACATCGCTGCTTTTAGGGCCAGCAATGGAGACAAAGGTGTTGTATGCCAACAGATAGGGAAGAATACTGTAGTTTGTCATTTGAGTTATTTCCATGTCTTTTTGTAAACTCAAAATGTTGTGTCATTAAATTACTTGAACACCCAGGCTATAACTTGTGACAATCTCTGCTGACTGTCAGTAAGTGATTGCTTGTTAGAGTGGTTTTGTTTCTAGTATGGCAACCGCCCAATAGATTGAGTTCAGAGAAACATACCTCTGTTTTGGTTAAGTTGCTCATCTACCACACCACAATCAGTCACATCTTTACACTACAGGCTGACGACGACGTCTTTTTTATGAGGCAACAAATGTGGCAAAGGCGTGGGCAAAGCAAGTAAATCTGTTCTCAGCAGCCAAGACCTCAGAACAAGCTGAGTGATCAACTCAAGGGCTTCTTGAAATAGCTTCCTCTAGAGGTCATCAACCAACGAGTTTCACAAAGATGAGGATGCTTCTGCTGGTATCTGCTGTGGCCCTGCTGGTCAGTTCGGCTGTTGTCAGTCCTCATCTCATTCACAAGTCTGATGATATATAGCGAAACCTAAAAAATGCAATGCATCTCGCACTAAAGTAAGAACTAATTTGATGAGCACAACTGTTTTCTTGCTTTGTAATCTCTTCCATTTATTAATGCATTATCTTTTTAAAACATATTATGTCCAAAGCTGCTTGCAGTACTAATTTAACTCATTATTCTATTATGTGCAATGGGATTTCTTTGTGGAAGATGTATCACATTTGGCTGAAGGCAGACTTGAGGTGAGAAGTAAAATGTTTTTAAAAAGAGTATCACACTGTTTCTTTAAATAGGCAAAACAAATGAAACGGGAAATGTGGAAGAACATGTATTTCTTTCAGGTAAAGTGTGAAGGGACACTACAGGGGATGTCAAGAACAAGTTACCAGATTAGATTATCTAGACTTTTGTGTCATGTCAGGAGCTGTGTCCAGCAGAGAAACTTCACTGGGACCAAAAGATAGCAGCCCCTAAATGAACCACACGTGGTCTGAATGATATCAAATACACCTGCTTGTTTATTACTTTTTTTTTTTTTTACTGTATTTGATAGAAATTATTGAGCTATGATGTTAAATATATTTGAATTGCATATTTATTGTAATCATATACAGCATTGAAATACAATCATAAGGTGTTTACAGAAAAATACATCGTGAATGAAGCGTGTATGGAAATGCTTTGTGCTGTGTCTTTTTAATCAGATTTTACAGAAAATCTTTCAAAAATTCATCATGTAGCTAATTGTCTTTCATTTTCAAACAAGTTTAATTTTTAATATTTACCTCATTGTATTGTAAATGGCAAAAAAAGTCTCACATTTTATTAATTCAAAATGGATTATACCAAGGTGATTATAAATAGCCAGTGCAGAATACAGAAAAAAAAAGTCAAATCATGGTTTGTACAAAGTCTTGAAATTTTGGAAAATGCTTAATTTCTTAATTTTAAGTGTTATGTTTTTAAGCTTAGGAATATGCTTGAATTTGAATATACTCCTTAAAAAATGCTTTTCAAAAAAATTATTTTCAACACAATCTGGTGTTTCATCTACAGTCACTCATGTAAACCTAAAATCTTTTAATATTTAAAATGAAATATTTATCATATCATATTTGTTGTCTCCTGGCATTTATACTAACAATTTAGATGTGATGATAAAGGCTTTGAGAGTCTGGAATTTTTTGGTTTAAGTACCTTCAAAGTGCTTGAAAAGTGCTTGAATTGTATTCTTCAAATGAAATTGAAAATTGTGTGAGCACTGGCTCTAACCCTGGTGATCGGTTGATCATTTACAAGTATTTTGTTATTTATGTGTGTGCAGAAATGACAATGCCGAAACGTTTAGAAGTTGCTCAAATATTGATGATTCTGTAAATCATTCAGCCCCCAAAGAACTTCTTAAGAACCCTGTTTTCATGTAGTGCACTCAACCAGTCAGTGCGCCCCAGAAATACATTTGTGTAGATGCTCTCTGCCTGGCTGTGGTGAGCTGGCTCCCCGACTGACTGAGGAGCTCTCTGAGAGAAACATTTTTCACCACTCTTTTCCCCCTTGCCTTGGACAATGTACCTGTCACTCAGTGAATTGATGCAATGTGAGAGCTATGGGGAGGCTTGCTCTTGGTGGTGGTTGGGTCTCTGTGTGGCGTTCAGCTGTGTGTATGTGCGCTACTGAACCGTGACTCCCTCATTACTAAATAAAGAGAATCACTCTCCTTTTCAACAGTGCTTTTTATAGAACTGTTGGAATATTCCCAGTACTTTGTGTAACCTTCCTTTCCATGCCTTTTCTTGAAGGACTTCAAAGGACAATCAAACTCACTTAGATCAGTTTAACATTGTTTAATGAGAAGATAAACCTCTGCGTGCTCAGTGGGTCACTCACTACATATGGACTAAAGTATTCAGAGGCTTTTAAGTAAAAGTCGCAGTGCAATGATACAAAAATGCATCGTTACAAGTAAAAGTGCTGCATTCACAATCTTAATTAAAAGTACGGGAATATTATGAGCAAAATATAGTTAAAGTTTCAAAGGTAATGCAGCAGAATGACTTCTTGTCAGTGTTATATATCTTTGTTATTATTATTATGAATTAACATGTAAGCAGCATTTTAATGTAGCAGCTCGACAGGAAGCTTATTTTAACAATATATATACTGTTGGCTCATTTTATAAACGTAAATGCATCATAAGTTATAACATACATTTTGAATTTTAAAAAAGTACAAATACCTTAAAATTGCACTTAATGTACTTAGATACATTCCACCACTGCTGGTACATGTTTGTTGAATGTATGTTTAGGAGAAGGAAGACACTACTTTGATAACTTCCAGTTGGCTGTTATGAAAATAAAGGCCTTCCTCGAACCAAAAGGTCAAAGTTCAAATCCCTGTAAGAAAAAGCAGCTGCCCTGCTGACGTGCATTTGAGCAGGACACTGAATCAAATTGCTTAATATAAGTTTCTTTAAAACACATTCCTCTAAACCATTCCTTTCTGCAATCATGTCATTTGGTTTTGTGGCAAACCCTGACCAATCTACCTTGTTTAGCAGCATGATTTTTATTTATAAAATGTTAGATAAGTAGTAGTAGTAGTAGTAGTAATTAAGTAATTTAAAGGAATCTGTGTCACCAGTAGTATCATGTGGCCTCATTAAAGGATAAAATAAGATTTGTTTTAGATTTGTTTGGGCCTGTTATCATGGCTACCAATTCAAGCCCCTTGTGGGAATGACTAAGTATGCAAATGAGCTTGAATCACCCCGAAGGCGATATAACCTGACCCGTTATTCAACCGTATCACACCAGCTTTGTTCTTCTACCTGATCCAGCAGGTGTCATGCTGTCAGCTGCAGAATACTCACTGCATCAGAAGTCTCACAGCAAGGGTTTTAATCTTTGCTCATTGCCCAGCATCATGTAAGCATAAATCTCTTTAGGTGCATATAAAGCCAGGCTGATCAGGATCATTACTTGTATTTAGAGTGGCTTGATAAATATCGTTTTGTTATGTTCTTCCCTTTGTTCTGTGCACTCACAGACATACGCGCTTAGCACTGGCTGCCTCTGCTGCTTCTTTATTGTGTTCCTGGTCGATTAGCCTCGGGGCTGTCTTCAGGGCCTGGGGCCAGTGGGAGCAGGCGGGGGGGGAGGGCGGGTGGCTGCATCTGCCAGGGGACCTCCTTCAGGGGCCCCACTGTGGCCTGGCTTGGTTTTCATGTCTGTCTTCAAAAGAGAGAGAGAGAGAGAAGGGAAGGCAGTTCATCGACAGTGGCACTAACACTGTTATTATACCGTGTGCTTTCAGTCAGTATATGGGTCTGGGGTGACTGAGCATGTCAACACCATGCTGCTTTCACTTCCTTGTTTACATGTTTTTCACCCTCAAGGCTATCAATAGATATGTTTCCATCCAGTGTTATGATTTTGTATGCATCATTTTACTTGATGTTTTTTGGCAAATTCTGACCTATATACTTTGTTAGCAGCAGAATCGTTATTCATAAAGTGTTAATTATTCATCTTGGTCTAATATTACCAAAGAGAAAACACACTTGGGTAGATTTTGAGGTGATGTGTGTCTGCAGAATTTTAATAAGTTGCCATATTGGTCAACAAAGCACATGATGTGCTTTCCACAGCCTACTGTACCTTTAATATTCTGTAGAGGGCCCAGCAAGATTATGTAATCAGAAGAGTGCCTGTAAATCTTCTGTAACAGTCCATCATATCTGATAGATTCCTTCCCCCTAATGTTGTATTTACCTTAGTTAATCATTCGTTTCCTCTGCCCACACATCTGCCACCATGAATGCGGCCAAATGTAAAAGCCATAAATATCTGCTATTTATATTCAGTTTCTCTTGTGCACAAATTCAAAACGGGTGGAGTGAAGAGCTAATTAACAAGCTGTGTAAATGGACGTGACTTTGGATTGGATGATGTCCCTCCTGTGCAGGACCTGCGGGTCCTCTGGGCGCTCCTGCTGTCACAGGAGTTTAGTGTCAGACTGTTCGGGCCAGCAGGGACGCACTCACCTTGACATGATCAACTTGGAAATGAAAAGACCTAAATCCAGACATGACAGACATGTCGACCGTTAGGGATTTACTCTTACTTTACTCTCCATCCTATTTTTTCTTTTTTCCTACCTCGTTTCATCCCTTTATTTTCATCCCTTCTACCTTTCCTGTCCTTCCTGTTTTACTTCCTTAATTCCTTCCCTCTGAACTTCCTGTCACCCATCTGTGTGTCCCTTATTTTTCCTTGATCTTTTTCTTTCATCTTCTCTTTCTGGCTGTGATCGCTCTCCTTCCTTCTTCTGTTCTTCAACTCATGCCTCCCTCTAACAATTCGTCCCCTTCCCTTTTTCCTCTCCTCTTCCCGTCTTCCGCATTTCCTCCGTCTCACTACACTACAGCCACATTTTCTTGGAGAGGATTATTATGTTCAGCAGACTGTAGGGTGATTATATCTTCATATACTCTAATCTGAGTTTGTGTGCAGACCTGCACCCGACCAGCTAAGTGCTTTGTAGAAAAAAAAATCACGCCACAGTGAGTTATTTCTGGCTGGGTTAATCTTATTTCTCTGGGCACTTTGATAATGGAGAAGACTTGAATAATGAATGGGGTGTATAATACTGTTCTTCAGGCCCGCTGAATGAATTAAACAAGTGCCTATAAGTGAGTTTCTGTGAGTGTCTCTAATATAGTGCCCCTCCTTTGTCCTTTCAATTCCATGCTCTTATTTTGTATTTTTGGAAGTGGAGCAAAAATAAACACTTCAACAGTGAAGAAAATACTGGAGTAAAATGATAGAACGCTATTAACCAATGCTGAAATATAGACCACACAATTGTCCCTCTCCTCTCTCGTCCCTTATCATAACTAGAGGAAGGATCTCTCTCTCTCCCTGTGCTCACATCTCTTCGTGTGTGTGTGCACATCTCAAAAGTCTCTGCATAATGCATGGTGTGTTAGTTAGCAGACAGCTTGACCTCACACACAGACTATGAGACTCTGAATGTTTCTCCGTCACAGAAGTTCCCCGGTCTCTCTGCAGAGCATGTTGATATTTCAGAACATAGAAGTATGTATGTTTTTTTAGCTCATACATCATTGATTTGGTTTATTTGATAATATGTAAATAAAAGTGACATGGGCCCAAGGTCTTCCTTCAAATTCACTTAGTTCAGAATGCGATGAGGAAAAGTCACAGTATTATTATAATTATTGAAAATACTCAGCAACTGTAAGCAAGTTGATTTTAGTTGTGACAAAGTTTCATTATTTCATTTTCATTCCATTATATCTGGATTGTTTAGTCGATGAATTGATTTAGGCTGTAAAATCACAGAAGATAGTGAATAATAATAAAATAATAAAAAGGTCCATCACAGTCCCACCCTGCAGACCAAAGTGATATCCTACAGCTGTCTGACCAAGAGACCAAACCCCCAAAAAGTTCTATTTATAATGATACAACACAGAAAAGCAGGAAGTGGAATGATTAATCAATTATCAACATTTTTATTGATGAATTTTTTGTTAATGGACTCACTGATTAATTTCCTAATTGTTTCACCACTAAGTGACACTATCGCCTGTTTGCCTGTTGCATCATATCTCTATCAGTGGTGGAAGAAGTATTCATATCCCTTACTTAAGCAAAAATACTCCATTACAAGTAAGCTCCATTCAAAACTGTACTTAAATTTATCAGCAGAAATTTACACTTGTTTACACAAGTATAAAAGTCAAAGTACAGACTTTGCAGGCAAGATGACCTCTGTCCGAGTTATATCATATTATACCACTGGATAATTATTACTGATGCATTAGGTGTGAGCAGCATTTTAAGCTTGCAGCTGGCCTAGGTAGAGCTGGTTATCTATTTTATATACTGTTTGGTAGTTTAATTTGCTGTATAACAATGCAGTGTATTCTGTATACTTCTTATAGGTTTTTAAGATCTGAATCTGCAAAGTAACAGGTGAAAATAGCATTGTCGCCCCTTACATTTTGTACAGTAGAAATATAAAGTAGGATCAAATTAAAAATACCTGAGAATTGTACTTAATACAGTATTTGAGTGAATGTAATTTGTTATTTTCTGTTCTGAATAGAAATAAGGTGGATTCACACACCAAAGTGTAGAGAACAGAGAAGGGAACAGGAGCTAGATAGACGGCATCTCCTGCTATACCTTTTAAAGGACATCCATCATCCTGACCTCAAGTTTCCAGAGAGTAACACAATCTGTGTGTCTGTGTGTGTGTGTGTGTGTGTCCATGCCTGTGCTGCTCACAGGTATGCGTGTAGACTTCACCAGTAGGCTGCGGTCCTGAGCCGGTTTGGCCTTCTGATGATAACAGAAGGTGACTAATAGAGAGCGCAGAGGTAGCTGTCTTCCTTCGCTCTGGTCACATTCTCATTTGTTGCTGCTGGCGTTAGATGAATTATTGAGTTTGGGGTGTTTGGGGCTCCCACACCTCCCCTCACATTCCCTCACTCTGCTCCCGAGGATGACAGCCACCCTCTGTGTGTGTGTGTGTGTGTGTGTGTGTGTGTGTGTGTGTGAAGTGAGTGTGGGAGAGAGAGACACTATGTATGTGCATGCATACTTCAGCAATTAAACAGAGCTTTCATCCTCATTCTGTCAAAAATGGTCTTCCCTGCATGAAAACATCTCAAGCAGACACACATATCTCTATTTCTCTCACAGCCCCTTCTCTCTTTCTCTCAAGCTCTCTCTCTCTCCTCTTACTTTTATTTATGTTTGTTTCTTGATCTCTCTCTTACATTTTTCAAACACCACGCAGTCTGAACTCTTTTTTTAAAAATATTCTAGTTATAGGTTGTTTTAACTAGAAATCACTTTGCACAAGGTTCGATTCAAAACGAGTTTTCATATTAAGCATAATGCACAAATTGGCCCCAACACACCTCCATTATTGCATGAGAAAACGCAATATACCTTTCAGCTGCTGCTGAATAATTGAAGTGCCCCTCAGTCGCCACATGCCGCTAACGCTCCCAAGCTTTCAGCTCAACTTACCACACAGCCTACGTTATCATATCAATACGGCTATTACAAAGATCAATTATTCACACGGTGACGCTCCATTTCTAACCTTGCGTTTACCTCATTCAACACAAACGTATGAGGCGTTTAAGGCCTACACGTTGTCATTCTTAGAGGGTTTGATAATATTTTTTAACGACGAAACTTCGGCTGAAAAGAGGCCTGTTTCCAATCCAGATAAATATGTCATGAAAAATGTGACGCAGTTTAGATAGAGGCACATTAATAACATTTGCATTTTATCTCGCCTTCCCCTCACAACAAAAAAAAAGTCATATTTAACGCCATAAATTATGAATATAGTGATTAATCACCTCAACATCAAAGAGAATATTAATAAGAGCCACAAACGTTTCCGTGTAATTGCAAAGTATTGATCCCCTGGCTGAAACAACCCGCCGACAGTCTCACTGGGAAAAATCACACAACCGCAGGTCATGTTGACTGTGGGAGGATTCCGGTGGAAGCTTTTTATTAATATATATATATATATATATTTTTTTTTTAACAGATGTTTGGATACTATTAGGAGAAAGTGGCCATTGCTGCGCGCGTATATTACGCAGCGAATAATCAGGAATTATGAATAATATTTAATTTTAGCAACATGAATAGAGTCGGAGAGTGGATTTTAGCTACTAAAATTCGCTGGGGACAAAAAAATGACACTTATTTTCGACGATAATAATAATTGCATTGTCGTTAAATGAAAAATAAAACAGACGTTAGTGAAATTGTGCCCATATCGGCTGAGATCAAATAAACTAAAGACACTAAAAATAAACATAATAAAGGGGGAAAATACTTACTTAATCAAACGACAAAAAAAAAAAAAAAAGAAACCCAACAACTTTAATTTCCTTTTTTCTTCGGTTAACCTGTTGTGTATCCAGTCCGTCTGTCCCTAGAGTCACCCGAGTTCCCAGACAGACTTCTACTCCCAACTCCTCCACATTACTTCGTTTTATACCAATATATAATTAATATTGCATCGTCATTACTTAATAATTTCAATCCCCGTGCACGACATAACCCGGTGACATGAGGGCATCCATAATTAAAACTGCACTAATGAGAGAGGAAGGGGCCATTAGCGGCGTGTAGAGGACGCACATTCTGCGCTCCGCCGTGTGAAAATTACTGTGGAAATGGACGCCCGTTATTTTCTGTGGTGCACATATCATGTACGACAATACATATTTAATCCCAGCAGAGGTTTGGGGATTGATAAATAAAACATTTGGCGAGGTCTTATAAAGCAAACACTGGTGTATAGATAGGAAATCAAGTTTGTTAGACAGTCAGTAACCTTAAAAAGAAAACGCCTCATGATAGTTAAACAATTTACATGCCTTATTAAAATAATACAATTTAATAAAGCACAAAAAAATAAAGTTGCTGCTTCAGAGTAATTTTAGAAAATAACCAATAATTTATTAAGTTTAAACTTCACACAGTTTGTTTTTCAAGTAAAATCAAGAGTGAGGAAAAAATAAATACTTCATTAAGGTGATGTAGGCCTATATATACTGTATATATCAGTGCTATATAATAACTATATAGCTCACCTGTAATGCTCCAAAACATGTTCACATCAAAATACTAAAATACAGCAGCAGCCAAAGCCACACGGATGTGCTTCATATATGTCATTTCCATTTTTAGAAATAATAAATAAAATAATTCAAGATAAACAGACTCGGTGGGTCATTCCTTGTGAAAGTATTACTGTAATTATGCATATTTGTGCGCAAATTACTATCACACAGAGCAGATTCGTTCGCAAAAAAAATTAAAAAAAATTGTGGTTTAAAAAGGTGTGTGAGCTTTTGAACCTCTCATCGTTGAGCTCACATTAGTCTGAATTCATAGATTAAAAAAAAAATAGGTGAAAACACAGTTCAAGATATAATAGTGAACACGTGAGCCAGTGATGTGGAGGATAAACTCTGATCTCAACCAACATTACAAAAAAAAATCAATTATCTTTTCACGAAATCATAATTTCTTTCTCTTCATACAGCATCATTTTAACACCGCTTACAAACAGCCCACAAATATCGCCCCTGAACTTCATTTCAAGGTTTAAAAAAAAAAAAAAGGAAAGAAGTGAGTTAATATCCCTGAATGTGACAAACTGTCAGGGTGGATTTACCGAAAGTTCATATTAAGTGTGTGCAAGATACATGGTCAACAACATCAAAATCACCCTCCTCACAGATCTATAACACAATCATTTATAAGTCCAATAACAAAATCGAAAAAAAATAAGTGCAACAACGTAGAGTGAGTGACTTGAACTGAAAACTTGAAGTAAAAGTCTTTTTGGAGATAATCCCAGATGAGACGTGGAGAGCTGTCGATAAATCCCTGTTAGTTAGGCTATTTAGGCTATTATTAATCACTCGATCAAAAATGTAGTAGGCTATTTTATTCATGATGTGTGAAACTCAGTGCACCGCAGAGTATTTCATTCGTTTCTGTTTTTGCCGCTGGTTGCAAAACCACACTCGAACCACGTTCTTTTTAAGGTCCAGTTTTTCGGCGATGGCCGCAATTTTTTCCGAGGAGGGCCGAGGCTGGATGGCAAAGTAAGCCTCCAAAGAGCGCTTCTCCGGCGCGGCGATGGAGGTGCGCTTTCTTTTCCTCTCGTTCCCGTTGAAAAGGTCCGGCTTGCTGCTTTTCTCCCGGTACGCAGCCTCTGCTTCCTCCAGCCAGGCCTGGAGAACCGGCTTGAGCGCTATCATGTTGTTGTGGGACAAGGTAAGGGACTCGAACCTGCAGATGGTGCTCTGGCTCAACGACCCCACTCCGGGGATCTTGAGGTTGGCCAGCGCCGACCCGACGTCCGCCTGGGTCACTCCGAGTTTGATCCTCCTCTGCTTGAACCGCTCGGCAAAGGCTTCCAGCTCCCTGGGATCCGACTCCACGTCGTTGACGCACGCCATGCCGCCGTGCACTGACAGAGAGTGAGGGTGGGCCATGTTGGCCATCACCTGGTGCAGCTGCCCCATGGTCTGCAGGTGGTGGTGAGGGTGCTGGTGGTGGTGCGCCGGGTTGGTCATCCCGGGAGGCTCCGGAGCACCCATCCCGGTCACGGCCAGGCTGGTGGAGAGGTGGTCCAGGAGGTCCCCGGCCTCCAGGGTCTGTCCGAGGTGGTGGTGGTGGTGGTGATGGTGGTGGGAGGCGATGGTGGAGGGGACGTGGGAGATGGGCACGGTGGTGGAGGAAGAAGAGGATGCTGAGGTGCAGGGGACACTGCTCATGGTATGGTAAGTCACGTCTGGTTTGAACGGGTGACTCTTGCCGTGAGAGACAATGCTGTCAGCAGCCGCCAGAGCCTCTGCCCGTGCCAGCAGGCTCTCATCAAAGCCTCCGAATATATTGCCCTGCAGCTGCAAGCAAGAGTGCGCATACTGGAGTCAGTGGGGAATTCTGTCAGGCAGCTCTCAGGATCTAAAAAACATTTTTCCAAAGGCAAGCAGCGCTGAGGAGAGGAGAGAACCCTCCTCAAAGCGCAGGTCATAAAAATTAATATGAAAGCAAGAGCATTGCTTGAATAGACATGTGGATGAGAGGGGGGAGGAGGGGAGCTGGGAGGGGGAGAGGGGAGATACAGACAGAGGAGAGGGAGAGAGAGAGATAGCGGATAGAACAAAGTCCTGTCAAATCAACTTTACAGACATTTCCAGTGTGATATTTTCCCCCTCCTCTCACCCAGTATACTCCACAGCCATTCTCCCCCCGACCTGAACGTACCTGCGGGGCGGGCAGACAGACTCTGCGCATGCCCTCCGAGCCTGAGTGCAGGCCGGGATACTTGGGCTCGTGCAGGGCCGGGTGCATGGAGAAATGCTGCTTGCCGTTCATGGTCATCATCCTCCCTGCAAGCACCTCGCAAGCAGTGTGGGCCCTGACATGAAAGCCGGGGAGCGGACAGCAACAGGGCTCCTCTGCTCTCCTTCACCAGACTGAGCTGTTAACATCGGCAGCGCCTCCCGGCATCCCCCCCCCCCCCTCCTCTTCTTTCAGCCTCCCTCCTCCTTCCCTCCCACCTGCTCCTCTGCTCAACTTACAAGTTGCAAAGGCCTCTGTACGCAAGCGTCAAATAAACCCAACCAAAATCACTATAATATTCTAATAAAACGTTGTTCTTGATGAGGTCGTTATTATGACATTTTAAAAAGTTTAACAATAACAAAAATCGTTTTTATGAAGTAAACCTCTCTGATGAATCCTGACTCACTTTAGAGTTTGGACAATTGTGCCTGTCTTATAGAGATAGTTATAAGTTACAAATCAACCTTTGTAGTTTTATATGATCACCTCTGTTAAAAAGAATGAGGTCTGATTTGAACTCACGAGTTTAGTTGAACATCTCGCCTTACTTTTGTAACTCAGCGTGTGTTAAACATGACAACAATGGGCTACCCGCCAATTGCATTCGCACATGTATTAAACAGCATGAAAAACAAAACAAAACACGAGAGTTGGTTTAGGTGTCATCCTCCACGGTTGTCCAATTATTTCAGCACCATGGACAGCGCAGCACCGCAGAGGTTACGGTAGTGCAGGTTGCTCCAGCGCTGTCCGTGGTGCTGACAGAGTTAAATCTATAACATAGAAAGAAAGAACACAATGTAAAACACACAAAAAAAGGCCTTCAGTAATTGAACAGTAGTTTTGGTGCTACATGCTTCAAATTGTATCTGATGGCCTGTAGGTTGCTGACCAGCTGACCCCGACGGCCTTGGCCTGCTCTCATCCCATGTGAACGCCCATCCTCGGGGCCGCTTTACAGACTTCTCATGTGGCTGCCTGGTTTAAACTCATGAAGCCGGGCTGGACGGGCCGAAAGAGGAGCCCGGCGGGCAGAGGCGCACTGATGACACAGCGGGTCCATCCGATCCTGCCGGCCGCCTCTCTGGTTCCCCAGACTCTGAATAATTTAGCTGCACGGTGGCAGGCATCCATTACCACGCTGGCATGTTCTTATTCATTACACAGATTAAAACAGCCAAGGTCTTTTTCTCACCGTGCGAACCTGTTGCAGGCTGGGGAGCCAAACTTTAAGTCAAACTTTAAGGCTCCTTGCGTGGGGAGAGAAAACACTTCTAGACTTAACTGGGATTTGTGCATTTTGCATTCATATTACCAAACACAAACAGATGATGATACCTCTAAAAATGTTTTTAACCTTTGGTTGAGATCTTTAATCACAGACTGAATGTTTTGATTTACTAGACCTATTTTTGAGGAGTGTATATAAGAAATTTAACCATATAGGATTAATAAAACATCAGAGTCCTATAGTAAAAAGGCCTCATGTGAGAATCTGTGAGAAAGCTGTGTGTATGGCTCCCATTGGATTTATTAGATGTTGGTCTGAAGTCCCTTTTCTCACCCTCACATCACCCTTCCCTTTTTATACAAGCTATATAGCTGGGACCATTTATAATTTAGAACCCATTGTTTACAACTCTGTCATCTCTGCGCTTTTTATATTCTGAAGATTGCATCTGACATGTTTTATGGAGAGCCTTGTCGTATTTGTGGCCAAATGCGACAGCAGCTCTTCTCTTTTCACCCCCATCTGGCCTGCACACACTCCACCAGGTGACCTAACTACTGTCACAGCTTTCATTCCTTTACCCACATGCTACAATCCAGCAGCCTTTTCTTCTGTTTCTCAGCTAATCATAATTGAAAATATGGGCCTGTTTTACCCTTGTGTTTACACATTTTAACCTCAAAACAACAAAAAACAAACACGTATTTTCTTGTATTACATATATACTATGTATGTGTGGTTGTTTATTCATAGACATGTAACAAAGTCAGCAGACTTTAATTGTTTGATTATAAAATTTTAATGGATCCCAATACTACCAGTGCTTGTTCCTCCAGTCACCAGGCCGCCACGGGATCTGCCCCAGGCCCCAGTTTGACATCCCTTCCCCCGGGGAGACCCGAAAGTCCTTGCATTAAACTAAACAGACTCTGAGTGTTTTCACTTGACTTCCTAAAGTAAGAAACGCTCATGCATTATTCAGTAATATTTTAATATGTCGTAGTCGCTGGGTGCTGTAATTAAACAGAGCGTCAGAGGTCTTTCCTGTGACGTGGTGGGATTTGTTTGGGGGCATGGGTGTCAAAGTGAGCGTCTGTGAGCAATGATGGGCTTATTCTCCTTCATAGGATGGACACAATGGAAGGTATTGAATTCTGTTGACTATCCAGTTAGAGTTATCATATCATGCTTATTTTTGTGCCCATTCCCCACATAGAATCATAATCTGATTCTAGTAGCAATAACATAATAACAATAGTTACTCCTGACCTGACTGTAGTTGGAATTTGAGGAATATGTAGAGCCCTGGATTGATTGTTGGGAGTACATTTTATATACCATGGCCATGTTTCTGATTGGCTAGCAAAAGTCGGTTAATATCACCAGGACACATCAAAGCAACACTGTTCAGGTCACCACATGCCATTCTAAATCACTGCACAGCTGGTCTAGTAACAAGTTGCTACTAGTTAACGGTTTGCTGAGTGTCACTGGTGATGCATGGGTTAATCTGACACCAAACAAACTTTTAAAAATGAATGGCAATTTGAACGCAGCTTTTCGTTTTGTCTGTGGTTAAGTGACCATGGTATAAATTCAATAATGCACTCCAAGGTGTCCTATTATATGAGAATAATGAATGAGGCATAGGCCGTTATTTTTGTAGGCCTATATTATAGGACAACTAGTTTCAAACTCAGTGGCTTCCGCCTGTTGGTCATGTGTTATTAGCTCTTGTCAGCAAATTGATTAACAGGTTGTTTTTTTTTTTGTCATTTCTGCTTCACTATTGATTGCTGGACACAGGAAGGGCAGGGGAAAAAAAGGGGGTGACATGCAGCAAAGGACCCAAAGCTGGAATTGAATCCGCACCACTGTGTTAAGTATTCAGCCAAGATGGTATGCACTCTACCAGGATAGACATTTGGCTCCACCAGTGATGATATATAGTAAAGGGGTGTTGCTATCTGTGCAATCAATTATTTAGTATTTAAAATTTGTACTTAATTACATTTATAGGGTTTTCACTTTGACATTAGAGTATTTCCTGTTGACCATAATTACATTCAGTGACTTCATGTTGAGAATAAATAAAACATGAGGTCCAAGGGAGTAAACACTTTCTAAGTAGTGAAACCCCATTAGTAATTAAACTAAGTAACTTTTGAGAGCAGCCTTTTCTTGTACATTCAACAGTTAACGCGAATTAAATGTTAATGCACTATAATACTCAAATACTTTAAAGAAGTGTAGAATAAAGTTTACATTAAACCTCTGAGGGATTAGATAGCAGGGTACAAACTTAAAGCATTAAAACAGTTACTTATGTACACGACTGTTAGTTTTCAAAAGAGATAGTTTTGTATTTAGACATATGAAATAAAGGTAATTCTGCTCATATCTGAATAATGTTTAAGTCAAGTATCAGTACTAATAAGTCCTGTATGACATTGTAGATCCCTTTGGCATCAACTAACATGTTTCTATCAGATAACATGCAAAATGAAGGAGACCACACAACAGTTTAGGGTAATATTTTCTGGAATGCTTTTGCTCGCATTTTTTTCCCCTTACCAATCTTGACTTCTTTTTTGGTCAATATTCTTTCTTTAACTCAATTTCACCCCCCCTCCAAGATCCAATTCAAATTGTATTTTTTCTTTTCTTTTTTCATCTTACAAGCTCCCCATTCCTCCATCTTTATTGGCAAAAGCAAACATGCTAGTAAATTAGAAATCCATTTTTTTTTTTTTTACAAACAAAATAAATGAAGAAAATACATCCACATCCTGCAAATATAAACAGTAACAAATCCAAAACTATTATCCAATAAACATTTTACATTTTTTTTACACCATTGTTTGATAGTAGCATACAGAAGATACAAAAAGTGGGAGAGAGACCTTCCCTGAATCCTCACTTACACAAGCAAGAACCCTGCCAGTATAGGTTTGTCCTTTCAAACTGCCAGTGACCTCATAAAAATAATATCACGAGTGAAAAACATGAACTCAAAGGTTATAATGGGACAACGAGGTCAGTGGCAGGAGGCTTCTGAGTTATCAGTCAACAGTGAGATATGCAATCCAAACAAGAGCACTACCGACATTGTAGGTGAGAGGAAATCACAAAATGTTTCAAACTGTTCTGCACCCTTTAAAATGTGGTGCCAGAGTACGTTAGGGAACAAAGGAGACTTTTTCCCAGGCAGACATCTGCATGTATATTTACATGCATGTTTCTATATACATGCAGATGTGTGCCTGCATGTGTGTGTAGAGTAGTGAGACTGCTACAGTTTAATAAGTTAATATCTCTCCTTTGTTTTGGTGCTTCACTCTGACTGGTTATGTTACTGGATATGATCAGTTTAGTTGAGTTATGATACGCATACATCAACCAACATTTCATTAGGCTGCATGTAAACAGTGATTTGCTTCGGGGAAGCAACAAAAACAAAACCTTTTTCTTAACTGTCAAAAATGTGTTTTCTTGCATGGGGCAGATTTCCATATGAAATTAAATGAATGTCATTCCTCCCACCCTGAGGTTTCTAAAATACAGTTCATGTAAAAAAAAGCAAAATAAAACTTTTTGTCATGAAAAGTGCACATTGCGCTTGCACTTAGAGTGGGTATAGAGCACTGTCTGACAATATTCAGATGCAGGCAAAGCTGCACTAATGCACAAATAATATTGTGAGATGACTCCCAGTGCCTTTCAACAGAGTGTTTTCCAAAGCTCAGAGCAGCTCTGAGTTTCTTTTAAAGAAATGTGCTACTTAGATGACACATTTTAGTGAAAGAACAACGCAGACTGGTTTAACACAAATGCAAAATTCTTGCGAATAAGCAGAGATGCTAAGCACTCTTGCCTGACCTTTACTACCTGACACAACCTTGCCATTTATTTAAAATGACAGAAAAAGGAACTAAAAAAAAGTACAACAGTAATTTCTCTTTTCAAGCATTTACAAAATTTACAAAAGTAAATCACAAATCTTGTAAAAATTCAGCCATCCGCTGATTGTGTAAGGCAAAGAAATTATATTTATATATTAAAATCAACTATTCAGTATTACATTCAAACACCTGTCTATGGATCTCACATTTTGAAATGGGTGATCTGATCCTTGTCCTGTCAGGCCCTTTGGACGAACAGGAGACAGAATAAAACAAGTGAAAAATGTTACACACTCTGCGGGTGTTTATATTTACACAGAGTGGCACCGAAATTTAGTGAGAAACAAAATACAACTGAGGAAAATTTGAATATTTACTACAAGACTGTATCTGACGTGCATGGACACGGCAATTTGTAAACATAGTTTGGATTTTTCTATTGCACTGTTATTCTTCTGTACCTGCACTGGCTCTAATATGGTCATGGTACAGTATCAGCACCTTTGGGTGCTGGGCAGGGGTGCTCTGTTTATTTAGGAATACAACATGCACACACTAGCATGTATTCATGCCAGCACATAGAGCCTCTGTCAAAAATATTTGGATCTTTAAACATTTTGGGCTTACCCATATCTAAACAAACTGTGAGCAAAGTGAAATGGAAAACCATACCATACAGTGCCAATATAGGTACGGCACAGTGCATTTATGCGGTGGAAAAATAAATAAGTATCTCTCTGGTAGCAACAGAGAACGTTCTATTGGTGAAGGAATGGCTGTCCCTGAACTGAGGACAAGATTTTTCAAAAACGGGTGAGAAAAGAGCTTAAATACAGTATGTATAAAAATACCTATTCACAGTAGACACAAATGTTGTGCATTACTGATATTAATCATCTGGTAAGCACACTGAAACCTACATAGGTTTTTCTATCTATAAGAACAACTTAACATTTATCTCTCTCAGCAAAAGTGAGATGCTTTAAATAATTGTTTAGTCGAGGGATACAAAAGCTGTTGGCCCTCTAAACTTTTTTTCCTGTACAATAAAGTAAAGATGTTTTTACTTTGATTAGAGTCTAAAATTACTTCATTTGAAAATACTGGAAAGGAAAAAAAAAAAAAAAAAAAAATATGTGAGTTCCGTTGTACTGATTTTATCTGCATGTGGGACAAAGAACGACTGGAGAGCAGGTAATGACGAATCACGATGCCTTCATCGTCTCCATGATCGGCTCTCGTACTCGTCATCTTCGTCGTCGTCTTCCTCCTCCTCCTCTTCCTCCTCCTCACCAGGCAAATAAGAACTAGCTTCCTTCTGTTAGAACGAAAAAAAAAAAAACCCCACACAAATCTACTGTTTAGCATTGAATACTTAGACTGATGAGACTATGTGATGGTTTCACATTGTGTCACATATTTGCTTAACACAGCGAGGGGATTTTAGTCAGATACGAGCAGTACTCATCTAGATCATTGTGTCAACGCTACATCACGTGTGAGAAGGTTTTCAAACTTTCATGTGTGATAGACGAGATTATTAATAAGCTGGTCAGACTTGAGATACAAGCAACTTCCCAACTGAGCTGCAGTTTTGAATGGGTTTGAGTGGGTTTTTCCACATGAACTAAATTGCTTGCTGGTTTTGCTAAACCGTCTAAGTAACGCTTCTGTCTCTTTCTCTCTGAGGCCTAAGATACAGGCCTGGTAACGTCATTTATCAATGGGCTCTGCTGAATCATTTTGGTGCTTGTAACACAAAAAGTGGTACTTCTTAAAGTTACCATTCAATTATTTGTGGAGCTGAACATGGCAAAAGAGGCTCTAAACTATTTTCTGGATTCTCTTTAGACTAAGATTGCTGTGCCAGTAACTCAAACACACAGCATGTGGTTGTACAATTCAGTTACTTTGTACCACTGTGCGAAATACAGCCATGTGTGCTTGTTGCAGTGACGTCCCTTAAGTTGTTTGGATCACATGTGCATGTAAAACGAACCTTCCTACCGCCTGTTTCTAATATTCTGGCGCTCTCATGTAAACGGGAGTAAACTAAACATTACAAACTCCTTTTAGTATAATGCAATACAACACCCCTGACACAGTGCCAACAGAAACGGAACATTATAATCTTCACAGAGGAAGTATTTACAGCAGTGTTGTTGTACTGAATTGCATTAGATTGTACAGGTGTATATTATAAAGGGTGGACTTTTTTTGTGTGAACTTTCCAGCACAAAATGGAGGTGAGGATTGGTAGCGTCATGGGCTACTGGGGGTTTCTGGAAGATATTTAATAAACAAAACAAAACAGGCCGATTATATCAGAAAGTACTGGATTGGCATGAGAAGGACTTCAAGTGGATCGGCTTTCAGAGGGACTCTCTGCATTAAGACATATTTTCAGAATGATTATCAAAGACCTCTAGAAATTATACAAAGCATATTGAAGTGACGAGACGGGATACTTACACAAGGAAGAGTGCAACTTCAAAAAACGCAACTCAAAACATGAAAATACAGTACGAGGACTTCACCTGACAGTAATGCAGTTTTACTCAAAGGGCTAAGATGCTCTTAGTACTGAGAGGCTTGCCCCGATCCTCCATTGGGAGCTGCAGTGAAACATTTAGAAGCACTGGAATGAAATGTACAAGTGAAATATGTGAATATAACTAAAACTTCCAAAAGTTTCCCCACTTAGAATTTCAAGTTGTACTGTATGTGGACTTCCTTTCCTGGTTTCTGGGTGGCTTTGTGTTGCTAATGATAACACATGAAGCCACGTTCCACATAAAGGTTTGCGTGTGATGCGTCATACCGTATTGTCCTCATCTTTAGCCTCTTCCTCCTCCGGCTCTGTTGTAACAGAAGGCGTCTTGGGCTTGTACCAGGAAATCTGTAGCACACGACCTTTAAACTTAGCTCCCTGATTAGCTGCCTAATTAAAAAACAGGAGAACAATTGTTATACTTAAAGCTCTTACTGATTTTGTACCAGTAAAACCGAAAAAAACTATACTATTTCAACAATTTCAGGTGATCAGAGGGAGGACAAAAGAGACAGAGAGCTGATTTAGAGTCATGTGACTTACATTCTCTGCCTCGTTTCGTGTCTTAAAGGTCATGACGACACTGTTGGCGTCTTGGTCACGGATATCCTCAATCTCACCAAATTTCTAAGATTAAAAAAAAGAAAGAAGAAAAGATCAAAGTTCAGTTCTCATTGTAACTCCCGAATCCTAAAACTAAATAATACAAAAAAAGAGCAACACAGTCTTACCACAAAGTGCGGCATTAGCTCTTCCTTCTCCTCCTGAGTGACCCCCAAAATAGCAAGGGCTCTGGGTCTGTGGTCGACCACCATGCGGTTCACTGTCCCGCTGCGACCCATCATCTCCCGGCTTCGCCCCCTGCCACGGCCCACGTGCATCAAACCGGGCTCCATCGCCATCTTCCCTCGGCCCCGACCTCGACCCACTGGAGGCCGGATCAGACCCAACCGAGTCGCCTAAAGGAGGACATGTCGGGAGGTTTAATGTTATAACACAACTGGCTGGCTGCTGCCTTCTTCAATACACACAGACACGAATATATGGGCGCCACCTGGCTGTGTTAAAAAAATCATTACGAACAGATGTGGGAAACTTAACCAGATTGTGCGCCTTGATGCCGCGCTGTTGTGCTTTTCAGTGTGAAAAACAAACATGCCAGGAAACTACAGCGTGTATATTTATCATTTATCTACAAAAAAAGAAACAAAATCATAATAACTAGCATAACTAAATAATCAAATCTTAGTTTATACAGTAAACATAGAAAATCACAAAAAAAAAAAAAACAACCCATACAGCATAGGCAAAAATCACATTATTTTCCTGATCCTTAAGAGCTTAAACATTCTCTACATGCTTGACTTTAGTCTCCTCCTCCGTCACTCTCTGCCCTTTACCATTAGTTGTCACTCCTCCATTTTAAAAGTGACATCTCCTCGCTTCCTAACCACTCCACAACCTCACAACCACTCTCTCTTCCATTTGTCCCTCCCTCACTTCTGCCTCTAATTGTCATCCCGCAATTTTCTTACAAGGACCAGCAGCTCAAACTTTAATGAGACGGGGCTCCATCAGTGTAGGACCTGTGTCTGATTTGGCTTCGTTAGCGGCTGTTCCTCTGGGCTTGCTTAAGTGGCTGCAGTTTAATGTGCAGAAGGAGGGTTGGGT
Organism: Macquaria australasica; assembly: GCA_005408345.1. Taxonomy (NCBI): domain Eukaryota; kingdom Metazoa; phylum Chordata; class Actinopteri; order Centrarchiformes; family Percichthyidae; genus Macquaria; species Macquaria australasica. The sequence goes on from SEMN01000113.1 coordinate 21,894, forward strand.
TTGGATAGATGGGAGGGGGGGGGAATGCATTTTTAATAACTAGCTAATTTAGGACCCACAGGGGTAGAGGGGGAAAAACATGCAAGGCAGGGTGTTGCTAACAAAAGCTATGTTCTTGTTAGGCTGATCTTGTGACACAGCCGACCTCGTCCGTGTTTGTGCGCGCTGCTAGTCTAGAGCAGAGAGGACTTCTGGGCCAAGTCTGAGCTGACTAACAGCCTTAGATGCAGCTCAGAGCTGGGCAAACTTCTCTTTTCATGAAAAAACAAAAAAAAATACCAATTCTTAATACTTATATCATGATGAGTGTGGAAAACAGGATTGATACAAATAACACTTTAAACCTGAATTCAAACAAAGAAAAGCTGTGTGATGGCATACTGTCTTGCACAATCCTCCTTCTTATTATTCTGTACCCTTTTTTTTTGCTCATTTGTAACTCACATACCAATCATATATTGATAACTGTGTAATTTAACGCAGTTTCCTTGCATTTTCATAAGATGTGCATATTTAATGAGATATCCCCAAAAGCATGATTTTGATCCACATCTCCTCTCACAGTTTTAATGCTAGCAAAATGATTCATTTGGAAATCATGCATAAGTCATTCTAGTCACGAATTACTTTTGTTATTGACAACAGTTTTATTTTCTAGTTATTACATTTTAAAAACAATGTCATAGACATTGCATTTGTAGCTCAGTCATTGTATACAATACTACCGCCATTCATGATTTAAATGCTCAGTATTACACACTGACTAACTATACATAAGCTCATTATAATAACATATATATAGTTATGAGTTATGTAATGCATTAAAGTCTATGGAGGCCCATTCAGTCCCATCGCCATTCAAATCTTAAAATGCTCTCTCAGTACTGCACACTGATCAACTGTAAATATGCTCATTATGATGACCTGTACAGTTGAGTTATTTACCGTAATACATTAAAGTCTAAAGTGTTTTAAAGCTCCCATTCACTCCCATTGAATCTATAACTCAACTATTAAATTGGTGTCAATGAGTTTTCATATGACTATGAAGCATCAATTGATATGTCCATTAGCATCAGTGCTACAGCAGTAACACACATCTTCTTCAGGTAAAGCTTCTACAGGTCACAAATTCTTTCTGACCCAGATCTGAGTGAGTACACTCTGGTTTCTACCATACTCTCCACCTACAATTGATATAACATGAACTTGATTGTGGAGACAAAAGAACAACTGAAAACTGAGGATTTTATTTGTATTATTTATTCCTCTCTCAATGTTGCTTTATTCATTTTATCGGTAGCCATTTACACAGGGCTCAAATACTGTTTATTTCAAGCCGTGTTGAGTGATGTATGTGATTACTATCTTGATTACTATCTGCTGACTTCCTCTAAGGCATTTCTTGGTATCACATCCTCAAATTCAGCACTCAAGAAAAATGCTGATGATGCATGATGCTGTCAATGTGTAGCTCTTTGTGTGTGGTGTGCAATTATAGACCTGTGGCATGCTAGCTATCCTTTCAGATCGTTGGTCTGTAGTTATGTACTGTGTGTGTGTGTGTGTGTGTATTACCTCCACCTGTAGCTGTCCCAGTTTTCTCTTGAGGTCTGTTGTATCCTCTCCAGAGCTCATCTTCTTGTGAAAGTCCAGCTCAGCATCCAGCAATTCCTTCTGGGCCTGGTCACATATCATGTAAAATGAGAAAGTTAAATAAAAAGAAGCAATGAAAAACTGTCTATGGTACAAATAAAGGGAAGCATTCTGCTTGACTATCTCTCTGTAAAAGGACACGATGCACTTCGTGATGCTCCTGGCCAATAGGGCCCAAACTTACATCTGTCTTGGTCTTGGGCTGGTTGTGGTTGGGTTTGGCGCTGGAGACCTGGGAGGCAGGGTTCATTTCATTCTGCAGCTGCGCGATCTTCTCCGTCAGCTCCTTCAGAGTCTTCATGATGTTGGCTCTCTCCTCAGGTTTCATCCCTCTGTTCTTTTCCAGGCGGTTTATCAAGGCCTGGAAGGGGAAGGACAAGCGGTGAGAGAGAAGAAGGCGTAAAAGTCAGGAAATGCAAGGAGAGTTGAGTAAAGGTGAGAGAAAAGAAGAGGAAGGGGTGTTGAGGCCAGTCTTACCTTCTGACACTCAATCTGTGTCTTTAACATCTCTTGCTTCTTCTTTCTCATGTCCTGCTGGAGTTTTAATGCCTCCTAAATGAAAAAAAGAAAAATACATTCACAAAAGGTGGAAAATACACTATTTTGTCTTGGTGATCATTTCTCAATGCTTTGCACTGGTGGCCCCTGAGAGAAACCAATAGCTAATCTCAGCTCTGCTATTCTTGTACCAGTCAAAATACATATTAAAACATTAAGCAACATGCCTGTTTCTTTTTGAGGACTTCCTGTGCTTCTAGTGCTTTTCCCGTTTTCCCAAGGCTCTTTGATGATGACTTGAGGGCTGTGGAAGAGTAGGGGCCCTTCTGGGTGTTTGTCAATGCAGGCGCCACCTAAGTGCCACACAGAGAGAGAGAGAGAGAGAGAGAGAGTGACACATTTAGGTCATCAGAATGAGCCTGTAGACAGCTGCAGACACAATCAAGAAGTGCCAACAGCTCATAAATGTCACATCTCAGGATGCATAAAAACAAATGATTATTTATTCTCCTGTATTGCTCTCTACCTTTACACAAGTCTCTCCTATTCTTTCTTGCATATCCTCTTACGCTGTGTGAGACTGGATGGGTAGATGTCTCTGAGGCCGCGAGTTTCATGCTGGTAAACTGGCAACAACAGTGTTCTTCTGTTTGCAATGGCACACAGTGCAGTGCTGGGTGTGGCGATCCTGATATTTTTGTGTTATGAATATTCCAGCTACAGTGTTCAGTCTAGAGGCTTTCCAAATAACTTGTCAAAGCTGGACGCACTGACAGTCCCAATACTATTATACTGAGAAAAACCTAATAATTTTAAAAGAAGTCACTGAATCTCCCTTTCAAATGAGTAGCTACAACTGCATTGTGTGTAATGTAGCATGTAATGTTAGACATTCATGGTCCTAAAAGAATAATCCTCATGACTTTGGTGGTCCCCTGACTTTTCCTCTAGCGCCACCATGAGGTTGGCCTTTTTGGGTTTTGACAGCTATTAAATTGATTGTCATGACATTTGGAACAGACATTCATGTTCCCGAGGATGAATTGTAACAACTTTGGTGATCCCTTAACTTTTCATCTAGCAGCATCATTCGGTCAAGATTCTGATTTATCTGATACTTTGGTTCATGACCAAATACGTGCAAAACTAGGGACATCCCATCAGCCTTAGCTGTACTTTGTGTGAAGTGCTAATTAGCAAATGTTAGCATGCTAATACGCTAAACTATGATAGTTAACATAGTAAACATTATACCTGCTTAATATCAGCATGTTAGCATTGTCATTGTGAGCATGTTAGCATGCTGACATTAGCATTTAGCTCAAAGCACCACTGTGTCTTAAGTACAGCCTCACAGAGCCGTAGAATTTGGTCAGTCAACTTTTCACAGAGACACAACATGCCTGACATCATCTGTATTCTGCTGAAGATAAATTCCAAGCCTGTTAAAACAAATCATTTACTTGAAAATGCCATTTATTATTTTCTACCAGGTCTGGCATCACCTGACACACGTGCATAGAGACTAAAACGTACAGTGACAATGTCAGTGTTTGGGTTCAGGCTGTCCGGCTTAGTTGTAGCTGTGGCCCCAGCTGCTGCTGGCAGGCGATGTTTGGGTAGAGTCTTGTTCAACACGTAGGCGGCCGGATTGTGCTGTTTGATCCCCTGCAGATAAAAGAAAAAAAAGTAAATCTGATGAAGGGTTTCAGAAACGTAGTAAGACTAAGAGATCAGCATGAAAAGACGAAAGATTTCTATATGTTTCAGCTCTTTACACTAACCTTATGGATGATGCTGTGCTGCGGCCCCTGGCTGGGCGCTAACCCGCCTGTCAGGCTCCCTGAGCTCTGCTCCTGCTGCTGAAGCCCTGGTGCGTTGGTGCCCGGCTCGCGGTGCCAGTACACACGGATGAAGCGGTTGTTGAGGACCGCCTCGGTGCTGGATATGGCCCGTCTGGCCTCTTCATTCTTTGTGTACTGGATCAATGCCGCCTCTGGGTCTCCGCCGAACACCACCTGGATTGAGAGCAGAGCGTGCCGATTAGGTGTGTCTATGATGAAACAAATTCTTCTGCAGAGCTGAACATTCAGGGCATTATAGCAGTAGCTGGACCACCATTCAATCAGATAATATATTTCACATATTGTATTCTAGCATTTACATTATGTGATGTTTAAACTGGCTTAACTGACTTATGATGTTCTACTCGGATTATAGCCCTGCTAGTCATTTTCCAAGTTGTGTAAAGGTGTATGTGAGCCATATATATTAAATGTGACGCCATGTTTTATTTTGTTCTGCAACTGGTGTGAACAGTACGTCTTTTTTGGCAAATCAAAGTTCTCCAATTCTCACAGTTCCAATACTACTAATACTACTAATCTTGCCTGTACTTGTCAAAATGATCCCTTTGTAGCCCTTTGCAGGTTTGCTTAGTTCACAGCAGAAAATTATGCATTTTACCTGGATATTGACGATGGTTCCAAACTTGCAGAAGTGCTCATTGAGCTTAGTGATGTTGTTGAGCTCACGTGGGATCTTCCGCACCTCCAACTTGGTGTTCACATAGTGATACCTCTTGGGAAAACTGCTCTTATGTTGGTTGTTAAAGCTTGGCCTAAAACGAAAAGAAGACAGTGATGATGACATCTTTGCCACAGCATTTGTTTGAAATAGAAATTAATGGAAAAAGCAGACAAGCTAAATCACCACTTTGGCCAAGATCACTAACAATGATAGGCAGTGAAAAAGAATCCAGATTGATGACCTGAAGTTCGAGTTTCTGCCTTCATACTGAAGTTTCTACAAGCCATATAACAGTTGTACTTGAAAAAGAGGGCCACATGTCAACCTGCTTGACACTCACGATGGATTACAAGTAGAGTCTTTGCAATGGAAGCATCCTAGTCATGGTGATGTTTGTGAGCACCTGCTTCCTACGACGGAGACAAAAGATAGACTCCAGACCTATGAGTCACTGTGGCTTGGAACAAGGCTCCCTTAGCAGTAACAGGAAATGGGGGGAGGCACCAATGTTTGATCAAATTTCAAGTGACCAGCTAGTTTCTTCAAATTTCTTCACAAAACAAGAACCTGTTTAGTGAGGGTATAAAGTGTCTATGATCACTCTGAGGTCTCCAAGCCAGTAAGGCACTGATAACATAACCAGAAGTATAAATTTGCAGTAGTGCATATTTCAAAGCTCAAGTTCAATTTCAAATAAAATAATCAGCAACTGCTATTGGCCTGAAAAAGGCCTATTTTTGATGTGAAAATATTTGTCCATAGGACCTCCGCTATCCTTTCTTTGCAGTGTTTTCTTGCCATGTCAAGTGAGGACACAACAACTTCTTTTGTTGGGATAGTAGAAATTGAGTTTTATCTGTGTGGGTTTGTGTGATGGAATCGTTGCACATAACCTTGATTACATGCAATCCAAGCTTAAGAATGTTCTTAATAGGTAAGACTTTTCTCCCTTTCAAATTTGAACATCTTATTTTAGAGTGAATGTTTGAGTCCTTACTTCTCCATCCAGGGTTTTTTAGCTGCTGGTCCCTCAGCTGTACTGGGTCCCATGGTTCTCTTCCTGTTGTCCTGCTCTGCGTTGAAACGGGACACGTTACTTCCAGGAGTGCTGGCAACAGTGGCAGGCTCTGTCTGGATCACTATGTTGGCAGCTGGCAGACACACACAAAGACAAAAACCCAGAGAAACATTAATAATCACTAGGAGGTTTTGCATTTTGCTACATCCACCACAAAGCTGTCCATCATCATACAGAACCTTTATGTTTGGATCCAGTTACCAGTTAATTAGAAAAGTGTTAATAACAATAATAATAATGTACATTAATAACATCTAGTCGTCCTTTAATTACACAAGCATTCATACTTTTCCAATCAAATCACATCAGTCCAATAGTGCCCATTGCCCAGGATTAATTTGGGGAAGAGTGTGAGTACTAAGAAGGCCAGTACTTGCTACCTCTGGAGCCTTGTCCTTCACTGGAGGTGAGGCCGATAAGGTTGGAGCGCTGCGTCTGCACCCGGGGAATGAACTGACGGTACGGGTTACGGCCTGCTGCAGTCAGGCCTGGGGATTCTGGGTTATAGCCCTCTGGATCATAGTTATCTAATGTGTAAAAATAAAAAACACACACACACAGACACACAGGCTTAGAGGGAATGTGAAACATCTTTCAAAAGTCATAAAAATGTAAAGCAAAAAACGAACCTAGATACAAAAAATTAACACAGAAGATAAAATGAAATTATACAATGAAACCAAGCAGTCCTACATAAATGAATAAGTGCTGCTTGGCATTCAGTGACTTATCTATTACACAATCATCTTGTATAGAATGTGATGAGTTTAAATGTGTCTAACAGAGTGACAGCAACCTGTGACATTCTATGTTAAATACAAATGAAGAAAATTAACCAATAGAATTTATTTTTATCATAAGATGATAAACAAGATGAAACACCATAAGATTATCCGGTTACCAGTTTACCGTAACACAAAGGCAAAATCTAAAAAAATGGGACCTTTCGTGACAGTTGTGATTTTGGCTATCTGAGTCAACAAACCTGAGTTTGTAAATTAACTCAAAATAGACCCACTTCATTGGAACTAAGCCTTAGCTTTTCAGTATCACTGGAATTATTCATGAGCTGAATTATGGGAAAAGCACTAAACACAATAAGATGAAGCAGAGTTGATGTAAATTGCTCATAGCTACTTTGTCTTAGGTTAATAAACAGTGCCACCCTCTGGTCAACAACCGCAGCCTGAAGGAATACACTTTAACACACTGCATACACTACAATGTCACACACAAACAAATTAAAGATGACAAAAAACAGAAACAAAGGGTACTTCAAAGTCCACAAAAGGTAACTTAACTTACTAGCTTAGTCATTATAGTTAAACTTTAACTTTATAATGTCCTATCTACTATAATTAACTGAACGCAAAAGAAAACTTAGAGCCAGAAATAGTGCAGGAAAAAAAATTAACATAATTCTCAATAAAAGGAAAAATCTAATTAAGAGCCACAGCAATGTCGCCTCCAAACACACAGTCCCAATCTGAACAGGAAAAGCATCGCTGCTTACATTCAGACTGGACATATTGGGGACGAAGAGACACAGATGAGGACGAGGAGGGAGGAGGTGGAGGAGGAGGAGGAGGAGGAGGAAGAAGAGTAGGCGGCAGCCCCACACCAGGCGGTCCGATAGGAGGAGAAGAAGTGATTGCCGATTGGTGGTTGGGGGTATCAATCCCACTGGTTACTATCAGTGGGGGTCCTGAGGGAGACACAAGCCCAAGCTAATGTCTCAGGTATATCGCAGGTATGACAGTGAGTCTTTGGTGTGAACGACTAAAATGCCGCACAGGTTGCTTTAATATGACAATGAAGGTGGCAGGAAGTGATAACAACTGTTCAATGCAATGCTTCAACTTCACAATAAAGTATATATTTTGCACCTGATTTATGGCAAATCAGAAAAAAAAAATTTCACAGTAAGAACAAAATTTCAAGAACAAGTATAATCAAAGCAATGAGCAGAATAAGCCACAATTAGAACTGCAGTGTTTCAACCACCATCATCAGGTTTGTTTAAAAAAAAAAAAAGAAAAAAAAAAGTATACTGAAGCGAAATATCGGTTTGCTCATTAACTTGTATCCATGCAGCAAGAACAAAACAAGGGTATCTTAAAAAAGTTCCAGCAATTAGTAGTATTATCAGTATGCAGGGAAGAGAAGTAAATACATCATTTAGGAATTTTGACTGAAGCTGTCATTGGCTCTCTCAAATTTAAGATGTACAAAAAAGAACTAAGGAAAATATCAACTGTCCCTTTTTCTTTTCTAGTGTGTTTATGTGGAACAAGTCAAAACTGATGTCTCAGACATAAACCAACCTCAAAACATAGAGGCTCATAATGTCCATCATTGATTTCCTAAGTAAAAAAAACAAACTATGGAACAATCAACTGTTTTTTTCTGCCTTGCACTGCCTCCAAATTGAGACGTTTTTTCCCCCCCATCATGCTGAATGAGAGCATGTTTTAAATTGACCAAAACAGTCATAGTCAAGAGGCTGAAATATATGCTGCTCTGTAATGGTAGAACTGAAAGGCAGGATGGTAAGAAAGAAGAAGGGCAGCCTCATAAAAGGCTTTCTTTCACCACCAGGTAAAAACAAAAACCCTGTCTACAGCTGAGTGTGTAGTCTATCTTAAGAGAATGCTTTCACATAATGTAGTCTCTACAAATTATACTGACAAACACTGTATACAGCAAAGCTTGATTTCCAGTATATAAACTTCTACATACAAGAAACAAATAAACAAGGCTGACAAAAACAACCAAGGTAGTGAAATTATGCCAGAAGACTCTGAATCAGCTATGGACACAGTGTCACATTAAATTAAGGACTACACTTGAAGAAGAGATTTCTGAGCTGTGCAACACTCACACTGTATAATCAAAATGTTTAACTTAATTGGTAGTGGAAGCCAGAAAATGTGTAGACAGGAAAATGTACTATTCTAAATATAACAAAATATATCTGCTTTGAGAAATTGATAAGGGAGCAAATTACCAGAGATGACGGAAAAATGTGTCTCATGGTGCAAACAAGTGCTTAGGAGGAGAATAACTAGCTGCAGTGGTTTGTAGGAATCAAAAGTCACCAGTCGCTTTCACAATTTTATAAGCCACTGGAAAGGTTACTACTCACATTGAATGGCACAACACATGCAATTTCTAGAAGTTGCCATTTAAGCACCAGTGGGGCGGTGTTACTCACCAGCCATGGGGAAGACGCCCGGTGGTGGTGGCTGGCCATAGGGTGGCATCGAAGGCATCCTGAGGGGAGGGGGTGGCTCGGTGATCGGGGGCATGGGCAGGCCAGTGGGGGGCATAACGGGTGGGGGCGGAAAGGGAATCATGTTTGGTAGATTGACATCATCAACGATGAGAGGGTCGTTGCCGTGGTCGAATGGGCAAAGGTCACCACGGACACAAAATCCTTTCTCTGTGGGAGGGAGAGAAACAGACGTCAAAAATGCTTTTTTATATGTAGTTATTTTAGAAGCTTAGGACAGCACAAACAATCTTTCTCTAAGCCAGACCTACAACTCTTCTAATGTAGCTACTTTTTCTTCACATACTCTTGGGTATCTAGTTAGATCTTTAAAAGGATGCACCTTCCAAGTATTTTGTTTGTGGTGCTAGACCAAAGTCATACACAGCAGTTCCAACATTGAATACCCAAAGGTAAAAAGGTAGCGCACACACACAGATCTTCAGGACAAAGTTAACTAATCTCAATTTCACCTATTTATTTTGGCCATGTCAACAAACATGCTAACGTTTTAGCCTAGTGGAAAGATCTATGTGTGGGCTACCTTTTTACCTTTTACCTTTGGGTATTCAACATTGGAACTCTTGGGTATCCATTTATAACCTACTGTTATCCTTCTAAGGGATTCAGGCCTCTGGAAGTCTAATTCATTCACTTAAATATGACTAAAAGGAAAATAAGAACAAATGAAAGAGCAAAGAGAATAAATAAACAAGATGAAAGATTGTCCAAGTTGAAAGCAGCTAAGTCATACAGTGCATGTATTTACCCCACAGTCTCATTAAGGAACTGGGTCCCTAGTGGCTGTGTTTGAGCACTGCGACAGCTAGTGTGCTTCAGGGACAGTGAGTAAGTTTAAACCCCCTTGTGTCTCTGGAGAAGAGAGAGTGCTAAACAGTGGTCATTAGTGATGAGACTAAACAAGGCAATCAATAACCCTCATGGGAGGTTAATGGTAGAGTTTACATAATAGCCAGAGCAAACAATGACCAGAGGAAAAAACAAAAACAAAGAATTGATAGAAAACAGGAATCAAAGAAAAGAGATTCACTCTGTTCCTACCATCGTAATCCCTGCAACGCTGTTTGAGGGAAGCGCCCTTGTTGATGAATGGCTTGGCGACACCATCTTGCCTTTGGGTGCCATAGTAGCCAGACCAGCTGTCTGTAGTGCTATCGGGCAGGTGAGCCGCTGTTGCTATGGGAACGCCTCCAGCTCCTGAGACTCCAGCGGATGACGAGGAGGAAAAGGGGTGCGGAGGTGTGGGCAGAGGCAGGAGAGGCGGCGGGTGCTGCTGCTGGGGGCCCGATGTGGTGGAAGAGTTGTAGCAGTCGGTGTCCTTCCTTTCCAACTCAAACTTTGACTTGAAGTCTGTTAAAGACAAGCAGAAATAGAGTTATTTCAACAAAACATGAATAAGTATTGCAGTAGAGTAGTGAACCACAGCAGAAATCTAAATCCTATACATTTTAAGCTTTTTAAAAAACAGCTACTTCTCTCATCATGCCAAACACTTAGAGATGTAGATTAACCTTGGGGGTAATAAGGCCAATTCCAGGCTGTGTTGTTGAATCCCCACTGATATGATTGCAAAGCTGTCCACATTGTTCCTTATCGATAAAAACTCCCAGTAACACTGAACAATGATCCAAAAGAAAATAACACAAACGGCTACATCCAGACCTCTGTTAAGTCTCTTCTTAACAATTTTGAGCACCTCTGTGCACTTCACAAACAGGATGTCTCCAGCAGCACTTCTGCATCTCTAATGCACAGCATGACTGTGCTGACGGGAGCTTCAGGAACTTCTACACTCCTGGGTCTGGTCCCCTGGGCTGTTGTTATTGGTTGTGTGGGTGGGGTGGGATGGGGGCACTTTCTCACCTCTGCCTCCTCTGTGCTCCCTGTCCCTGCTCTTTCCTCGGCTGCCACTCCTGCTCCGGCTGCGGCTGTAGCTCCTCCCGCGTGGGCTGCCCCTGCGACGCTCGTGGCGTTCCCGCTCGCGGTGGGAGTCGCCGACGCTTTTCAAGTGCCGATCAAAGTCACGGCGCTTGCGCTCATCTCGCCTCCTGTCATCGCGGCTCCTGTGTGGTTGATGAGTTATAGGGAATATATTTGAATTACTATCTTTATATCTTTTTTAAACGCAAATCAGTCAAACAGACATATTTAAGAGGGTTCTAGCTGGACTCAATCTTAAACTGTGGGTCTTAATTATCTATATCTATTAATATGCACCCTGAAATCAATTCTAGTGGCCTTTATTTAACTCTACTGAGACAAGTTATTTATCCTTTGTTTTATAAGAATATTCAATCATATTTTAGTAACAAGATCTGCTCCAAAGCACTGTGTTCATTTGCTGTTGCCTATTTTACATTAAACCTATTACAGCATTTCTAGGAGCATAATCCCTTTCCTTCCCAGAAAGGCTGTTGGTGTTCAAAATCTACAGAAGTCTTGAGTTTCATTAAGGGCAGCTTTTGCACAGTGAAAGCACAAGGGCAAATAAAACTGATCAGAATGAATAAACCAGTGACAAATAACATTATTTCTGTCTTAAAGACCGAGCAAGTGGTGAGTACGGCATGATTATGTTGTTTGCATGTGTTAAAGCACATTAAACACTTCAACTGTTGTTTTGAAGGACAGTATAACAGTTATTGTATCCTACCTCTTACTAGGTGATTTATAGACCCGGGACAGGCTACTGGACAACAGGGCCTTCATCAAGCTACAAGCAGGACTCATGGGATTTCAAACTAATCATGCAACTGTAAACATGTGAAGATCTCTACACAACTAGACAATGCAAAATGATGGGCTTTTAATCAGCAGAGAGAAAAAAAGCCTTGTGTATTGAAAGCACTGTGTTAATTTGCTGTTACTTGGAAATGTCAGCATGAGATTGGGATTAAGGTGCTCTACGTCTCACATGTCAGAATAGTATCTGCATACGCCTTTTGCTTGGTCATTAAGGTGAGGTGAAACATATCCCCGAAGCCACAGCCATACCTGGACTCGTTGAAGTCAGAGCGGTTTCTCAGAGGACTTCTCCTGCGCCTGTTTTCTCTCTCCTCCTCTGGAGTTTCAGCCTTGAGGGAAAAAACAGTTACTTGACTTAAAACTATTCTCTATTTTATGTTTTTAAAACAGAAGGAGATTTAGAAATACAAAGATTCTTCCCAGTCTGGAGAATGGTTTTGAGTCAAGATACCTGAAAAAGTGCGGCGTCTTATAATACACAATGGGATATTTATCAAATTATTTGATCCTAAGCCCCATACAGAAACAGAATCACCATTTTTTTGGTGTTACATTTCATCTACTTATCTACAAAAGCACTTTAAAGACGCTTTCAAATGCGACATGACTGACTGTCCAAATGTAGCCAATACATTTCTCACTAACTCTTCTTACCTCCACAACATCAGATTTGACTACAGGTGGTTTGACCTCTTCTTTAGGAGACTCCTTGGCAGCAGGATTTCCCAGGTAGTTCTTGGTTGTCAGACATTCAAAAAGTTTATCGACAAATCCTGTTGTCTCTGCAAATGACAAAATGAATGTTGTGAATAAATTTAGCCTAATATTTCACTTGAAATATGTGCGGTTTTGCCCCATTCTCCCTCAAAGAGGAAACTGGCCCACAGGCATGAAATGTACTGACATTCCTCCTGAATCACACCACACTAAATAATGCTCTGCTCCCGGCTGTGCTAAATATAACCAAAGTCTAATAAACACTAAAAGTATAGCAAACACAGAAACAGCACAAAGATGAAACAGGGAAAAGCCGTTTCATAAAAATGTCACATAATAAAAAGGACACAAAGGAGAAAATGCAATCCACAAAATAATTGAAGGAGATCATTTGAACCATTTATTTGACTGCAATCTTTAAGTATGTTATTGCAAAGACTACGGGCTGTGATAAATAAATTCGGACAGGCTTTAGACTTAGTAACTTCCTTTGTGGCCTTGTGCTGTGCTTTTTTACAGGAATGGTTAAAGTGTCAGAGAATTTTAACTTCAATCAGCAGCTGTTTTGGAACACAAATCAAGGTGTCGTTGCAAGGGCACTGGACCAAACTGTAGTTTTAAAACCCCGAATTCTCAACACGTGATAAAGCAATAGCGGAAACATGCGTTACCATCACCAACCCAATCAAACCCCTGTAAATACATTATTGTTCTTCTGTGATTATATTGTACACTTAAAAGTAAAGTAAAAACGATTAAATCATTTCAACCATGCAAGGAAAGAGAGCTCAATTCAAGCTGAACAAGTTGATGTTTCATGTAATACAGGCTGGATACATTAGAGGGGAAAACAAGCACCTTCAAATGATGTAACACGCCATCTAGTGGCCATATTGGGGTTCCACAAGTGGTAGATCATGATAATGTACAGCTGATTGCATCTCTTAATGTATAACTTAAGCTTGTGGTCTGGAAGGAATTTTACAAGGCACTATTAATTTCTGTGTATTTTGGCCATCTCACCACTTATAAATCTGATGCTGCATTAACATGATGTCTGCTTGTAGAATGCAAACTACATTTAGTGTCTGACCAGCTAACCCTTAGTAGGTAGTTACCTACAGATTAAAGCCAATATGCCTTATATACCAAACACATTTTTTATGTTTCTGAATGAACCATCTTCTATTAAAAAAACTAGTTTGCTTTGTTTACGATCATGTTTACATGAAGCTCTTTTTCTAACCTGATCCCCATAAATATGCAAATAATCACTTAATCTCCATAATGCCGCCAGCTATGACTCCAAGACGATGTGTAACATAACGGCAAAGCCTCTATTGTCTGTGGGATGTATGAGGGGAGTAAAATAAATGCTTTTTCCTTGTTAGCTGAATGATGGAAATCTCTGCTGGAGGAAAACCTTCTGCACAACTTTCTTGAACAGCAAGAGTTAGGGTCAATATGAAAACTGCATGTTGCATTCACTCACACCGGCAGAGAAGCTTTGTGTGGAGTTCATACCTTTTTGTAGGAAGACATCAAGCTGATCAGCACAGAGTGCTTTCAGCTCTTTCTCCGGTTTGTCCTTCTTCACAAGAGCCACCACGTAGTTGGCTAATGCAGAGGGGTCAGCATCACATCTGCAGGTTAAAAAATGTCTTCTCAGTTTCAGACACCCAGTATCTTACTGTATCAATACAGTGTAAAAGGAAAAAACAATGAAGCTTTTGCCAAACTACTTAATGACTGAAAAGGGAGAAAAAAGGGGAGACAAAACTGAGAGATATAACTGGATTCAAATTTATAATTAAACCAACTTCAGTATACTGTATGTCAGTGAGGTGTGCCATCCAGTGGTCTCCAACTATCCATGCATGCAGAAAGTTTCAAAACAAAACCTAAACATATTCAGTAGCAAGCGAGATCCCTAACGGTAGCTACAGGGCAGAATATTATAACAAAACTTCAGATAATAGCTTCCAAACTTTTAGACCAAATTAAATAAATTATTCCAAATGCACGTTCTACTTTACAAAATCTTTACATGCCAACAGATCACACTGAGAGTCCTCTCAGCCAGCAAGTGGCGGGGCTATTACAATAACATTACAAACACACAAAGCCCCTGGAAAACACTCTTGACCACTCCAAGCTAATATATAACAAAGTAAATAACTAAATGGCTAATATTGTGGATAAAACTATAAACTCCCAAAACTACCTAAATTTCCATTTGACCTTAAAAAAAAAAAAACCCAATAGTCAGAGTCCCTGAAAAAAATAAAAAGCACACAGGCAAACTGCAAATAGGGCTTGCCTTAAGGATGTGTTGAATAGTAGCTGAATGTGCCTGAAACTAAGCTAATTATAATTTGAAAACTATACAAAATGTCACAAAAGCCAACGAGGTTCCACATGAAACAAAAACGCTCCCCCCCTTTTCTTCAGAGCATGCCATTAGACAGTAGGTGACTGTAACACCGCCAACTCCTCTTCTATCACTTTGTTGAGTATTTAAATCCATCGACGCATTTACGTGCGTGGCATCCGTGTCCCCTTGGAATTACAAAGTGTGCCAATTACACGATTTAACATTTGAAAGGGAGGAGAAGGAGAAAGAGAAAGAGAGGGAGGAGGGGTACAAAGAGTGTGTGTAACTATGGTAACCCAAAGAGCAAAAGGTTCTTTATTTATTTATAAAAACGCGTCTAAGTTTTAACGCAGTGACGTGACACTGGACATAGCCCAACAGATTAAACTGTTTTAATCACGAGCAGCAGTGTAGAAGCTGGGCTATCTGTTGCAGCTCGCTACAAAGCCGCGAAAGTCCCATCGTCGTGGGGGACAACTGCGCGTCCAACTGCCCTAAAACAACCGTGCGAAAACGTACGACGTCGTGCGCAATTTTAATTTCTTCGGCGTTAGTTAGCGAAAAGCCGCGCTGTCCATCTTCGCTACGAAAAGGCCAGCTGGCGCCAGTGGTGGCTGGCTAACTCGTGCAGGAATCTGCCATCGGATTCTGGCGAGTCCCCCCCCACTGGTGCCTTGCTAGCCCGCTGGCCGGCTAAGCTAACGTAGCTACGTAGCATGCAAGCTAAATGTCATTGCAATTCAACACTCACATTGGCTCCAGGAGTTTTGCCAGCCACGACTTCAAGGCTTCGACATTCTCTATGATCATCGTGAGAAAGACTATAATACTGCCTATAAAATGAAAGTGTGGCTTGATAACCCTGCTTTCATCGTCTATAAATGTATAAGCTTTAAGGCCCGTATGTCTCTCTTCTCTGGCAGGTCGGACAAAGTGTTTTACGGCATGGCAACACAAGTTGAGTTGTCGTAACGCAGGCCGGACATTATAACCACACCGTGTTCTTATTCAACCGCGATTCATTAAATTCACATCAGCGGCCCCGCAGCTGTGTATTAAAATGTGTGAGATTAACAAATTACTAAATTAATAATTAATAATTATTATAAATAATTACTAAATGATTCAAGTTTGCTAGATATCTAACAAAATGAAAATGCGATGCCTGAAAAGTTTAACTGACTACATTTCCCAGAAAACCACGCGAGAAGCTGATGGTCGGCGTCATCAGCCAGGCACCGGTGGCGTGGGTCTCCCCTTGTCAAAGTGGAAACTACTTCTACTGTTTCTTCTGTCTGAACAATAGAATAGTAAACAACTCGTAATTTGGGTCAACATGACGGTAGGTTAAATGCTCCAAGTATCTGCAATTTAGGATGGTCAACGCCAGTTTAGAGGCCGTGGATACGTTTTATCTCATTAATTTACTGTAGCTATTAGCTAAGTTAGCTGACATAAGCTAGTTGTCGAGCCTGCTGCAGAAATAGACTTGAAAGAAGTCTGACTCAGCTGGACCAGAGATGACAGCTGTTTTCTTGTTAAACAGCATTTCTAATATTGTTCTATTCTATTCTATTGTATTCTCGTGTTCGTAACAGTTTCCTCAAAGTGTATTTTTTGTTATGTTGTGATATAATCTGTGTTCAGTTCGCTTGCAGCTGTCACTGTACTGGGTTTTCTACAAATGAACTACCGTCTTGCTCGTCGTTGTATTCCAGGAGCGGAAGGGAACAGCAAAGTTGGACTTTTTGAGAAAGATTGAGCTAGAGATCCAGGAGAAATGGGAGAAGGAGGGGGCATTTGAGCATGATGCACCGACAACAGTTGGGGAAAGCACAAAGTGAGTGTCCGCTATCATGAAGACAGACCCTGTGCTTTATTCCCCAAGAGTCTTACTCTCTTTCACACAGTTGACCCAGAAATAGTCCAATATTCAGTTGTAAGACCATCTGTGAAGAAAGCAATTCACATAGATTGCCATACTCAGGGATGTCAGACCAGTTTCTGCAGGTGCACTTCCTTCATCTGATCTCTTCCTGATGCAACTATGAGCACCTAGTGTAGGTGTAGTAGTAGGTATGTAATATTTTCTGTTGTTGCCATTACGGCATTATTTTTTTATTGATTTGATTTTTTTCCTTCCAGCAAAAACAAGTACTTTGTCACTTTCCCCTACCCTTACATGAATGGCCGATTGCACCTCGGCCACACGTTCAGCTTGTCAAAGTGCGAGGTAAGTTTGCATACAAAAATACACAGAAATGAACACTGAGAAATTTACTTCCTCAGTCTGCACTTATGACAAATACTTGAGATGCAAATATTCAGCTTATGCTGCTGTCTGACTTTTTTCTTGTAGTTTGCTGTTGGTTACCAGTCTCTGAAAGGAAAGAAATGCCTCTTCCCATTTGGACTGCACTGCACAGGAATGCCTATCAAAGTTAGTGTTGTGGTTTTTGTTTTTTTCTCAATCCATCACATAAGTCCTGGGTGTGTAGTTGCAATGACATACAGAGGTAGGAGGTCATTTTAGGTATGATAACTGTTGATATTGCCTTGTAACATTACTAAATGTGTTACTAAAACCACTTTTAGTAAGTCATACCTGTCTTCGACTCCCTCACACACACTGCCTTTTCCTTCTTTCTGGTATTCATACATCCATATTGTATCCACCAGGCCTGTGCAGACAAGCTGAAGCGAGAGATGGAGCTGTATGGAAACCCTCCACAGTTTCCAGACGAGGAGGAAGAAGAGAAAGAGAAGCCAAAGACATGTGATGAAATCATCATCAAGGACAAAGCGAAGGGCAAGAAGGTCAGGATCTGAGGGACCAGATTGATGGCATTTTCCACACAGGGATGACAAAATACTGAATTTAGTGAATGTTTTTGTCATTAACACCTACGGTTTATTATTCCAAGTTTTCTTTTGGATCAGCATTCACAAGCGGTGTTTCAATTTTAATTATTTTGTGTTTTTTAATTCCTCTGTTAGAGTAAAGCAGTGGCCAAATCTGGATCCGCCAATTTCCAGTGGGACATTATGAGGTCTTTGGGCCTGAATGACCAGGAGATTGCCAAGTTTGCCAATGCTGAGCACTGGCTGGAGTATTTCCCTCCTTTGGCTGTCAAAGACCTCAAACAGATGGGAGTCAAGGTGACTAATTATAATAATGTAACTCTAGCAAACAACTCTCTGTATCTATGACTTTTATGCAATTTAGTCATGATATTTCTTGACAGGTGGACTGGAGGCGTTCATTCATCACCACAGATGTGAACCCCTTTTATGACTCCTTCGTTAGGTGGCAGTTCATCACATTAAAGGAGAGAAAAAAGATCAAGTTTGGCAAAAGGTGACATGGTTTAGAATTTTCGATGTTACTGTTTACTTGTTATGTAACACTGTCTTTGCATTAATACAGAAAAAAGTGCCCCACATTATGTTATATGATAATGTCTTTATCTTTGTTGCTATCGCGTTCAGTTGAACTGTCTTGCCTGAAACGTTGTCCTGCATCAATGTCATGTCTTTCCATGGGGTAAAAGCAAAGTTGATATTTAAATTTAAGACATTTGTAGATAGCTGACGTTAAAGTTTGCCTTTTAGTCTCAGGCAGTTTAATTTGATGTTGTGGCATTGGGTGTTCTTTCAGTGATATAATGTGACTGTCCCCGACTCCTCTGCAGGTATACCATCTATTCCCCCAGGGATGGACAGCCATGCATGGACCATGACAGGCAGACAGGAGAGGTACTCTTACCTGACTCAATGAAATAATGTATTAGTTGTGAAAAACAAAATTGTGATATGATCAATTGTGAGTCCTGCAGCAAAGATTAAAAGGGACTGTGTTCTCACAGCTTTGCCACAGACTAAATTATTGGTCTTTATTGTACTGCAAATTTACCACACTACCTCACACCTCACATTAAAAACACTTGGCCATGGGATCAGTAGTGATTTTATTTGACTTACAATTTTTGCCTATTCCTGTAGTTTACTGATGAAGAAAGTTACACATATTGAATTTTGCAAATGTTTTGTTTTACCGACATTAGCACAAAATCTTACAATATCAGGAAAAGCAATTAAATCATTGAAAACTGTCTCTTACTTTGAAATGAGGTGATTTGAGTGCTGTATTTTGTTCTTTTTCTTCCAACTATCATTTTTCTTCACCTGCAGGGAGTTGGACCTCAGGAGTACACTCTGATCAAGATGAAAATGGTCGAACCGTACACAGCAAAATTCAAGTCCAAAGTCTTTTATAGCAGGTATAATTCTCATCTTGATAAACACAGAGCCACTAACTCTTATTTTGAGACAGGAGTAATGTGCTAATATTGTCCTCCCCACAGCGGCATGAAAGGCAAAAACATCTTCCTGGTGGCTGCCACTCTGAGACCGGAGACCATGTTCGGTCAGACCAACTGCTGGGTGAGACCCGACATGAAGTATGTTGCCTTTGAGACAACCAGCGGAGACATCTTCATCTGTACCAGTAGGTCTGCCAGGAACATGTCTTACCAGGGCTTCACCAAAGAGAATGGCATGGTGCCAGTAATCATGGAAATACTGGGACAGGTACTTTGTGTGTTTCTTGCTTCCAGCTGCAAATACATTTTAATTTAATGTTTTGCTTTTATTTAGTTCAAGCTAATGGTATAAGGCAAACACTCTTATCTAATATGATTTTAAAACAGTCAAGCAGTTTATATTTACAGAAGATTAAGCCAAAATCATTTCAGTCATTCAAGACTTTGAATTTAAGTAGCTAAGCAGTGTAAAGACATGTGGAGGGACAAGGTTTCATGACTATGGCACAAACAACCTGCAAAATGGATTCCTTTAAATGTATTACTTCTGCTCTACATCATTTTTGTCTAGGATATCCTTGGCTGTGCCCTGAGTGCCCCTCTGACCTCCTATAAGATCATCTATGCTCTGCCCATGCTCACCATCAAAGAGGACAAAGGTAGGAGTCAAGAAGTTAGGAAAAATAGCAAAGAGAAAAGTTTATTCAGTGAGGTTACGTTGTATGATTTTTTTTTTTCCCCAAGGCAGTCATTTTTCACATTGGTTAAAGCGTCTTAGTTGTTGAAAGGCTTCTTTGCCAGTGTTGCTCACAGCAGTCAGAATACCCTCGAGTGGGGGCACCTTACTCTCTCTTTTTTTATGTGCTTTAACTCGAGTGAAATGCATCCGACAGCTGGCGAATAGTTCAACAGAAGCCACTTGAAATGTGTCAGTGTGTTTATATCCGTCTGTGTTTCAAATAAAGATAAAATATTCCAGCTCTTGTCGCTTTATGTATTAACTTTCTGCAGGAAATCTGCATTGAGCTTTTCCCGTATTCCTCCTTGTCTTAGATACTCTTGGAGGAGCTCATGGAAAAATACTGGGGGAGTCTCAAAATAGCAGGCCAAGGTCACCGTAGAATTTAGAAAGTGCTGTACTGTAAAGTTAAAGGATGCAAGTAATGGCTGCTTTTTTGCCCAGAGGGAGAACATTTGTAAACATATAAAATGGATCTAATTGTACTCGGAGTGCCTCTGTTCTGTTAGAAGTCAGTGCTATCTATTTTTCTAGTCTATGGTGCTTCAGGGGTGTCGTTTGTCTGTTGTTTTCATGTGTCCAGTTGATTCATTTTTATAGCCTTAATTGGAATTTCTGAATGACTAAGCCGAAATGTCAGAATTTCAGTTAGAACGAATCTCTTGAGGCCAATGTGTCATCCTGATTTTAACGGTTATGGAAAGCGAAGAGTGAGGGAGAACCCGGGACAACCTTTGACATTTATCAGTTTCCTGATGATGTTTATTTGTTCTTCCCCTCTTCACAGTTAGTTAATTGCTCCAGTGTAGCTGCTCGGCAGTTGAAGAAATGTGGTGGGAAATGGTCATTTAATAGCTTTGAATGTGTATAATGTCAACTACACTGTCACTGAGAAACATACTAACTGATTTGCATAAATGCATTTTATGCATTGGCCCTTTGCCTTGTCTGCGTTTTCCTCAGGTACGGGGGTCGTTACCAGTGTACCTTCTGATGCTCCTGATGACATCGCTGCTCTCAGAGACATCAAGAAAAAACAGGTGAAGTTACAGAACTTTAAATTTCTAATATGCTGCCATGCTGGGAGCCTTTATACCTCAAATGAAGTCTCCTGCAGAGAAATACAGAAAATCTGAAACTTTCAATGCACTTTTAACAGATTGTGCTTTTAAATTAGTCTGCTGTGCTGTTTGCTCAAGTTCATTTTATTAATGTTGCTTTTAATGGCTTTTATTTCCAAAAGGCTCTACGTGAGAAGTATGGAATTGAGGACAAAATGGTGTTGCCCTTTGAGCCGGTAAGCTGATCTGCTAAAGTCAGTTTGATTTCAGTCCAGTTGCACTGAACCCACCAATTCACAAATTCATTCTGAGCTGCTAAATGCAGCCTTAATGTGTGTGTTTGTATCTGTGTGTGCACACGTCAGGTCCCTATCATAGAGATTCCAGGCTACGGGAACCTATCTGCTCCTCTGGTGTGTGATGAGCTTAAGATCCAGAGCCAGAATGACAAGGAGAAGCTGGCTGAGGCCAAGGAGAAAGTCTACCTGAAGGGATTTTATGAAGGGGTGAGTCGACTTAGTTGTTAATGAGTAAAAAACAACTACACAGGTTAGCAAAATGCAAGCCCTCTGCAAACCCCCCCGTGGATTTAACTGTAGGTTTGAAGCTTGTATGATGTATCTCCCAGACACAAACCAAGTGATTCAGACCTTAAAGCTAGACTAAATTATTAATTAACCTGTTGGTTATGTGTTTCCTGTCTACTACTGAAAAACTGTGCATTAGAAGAAGCTGAATTTGTACAATGTGACACACTCACCTTGTTGACAGAACTGCCAGAATTGTGAAAGAAATGCATCAGTATGAATGCCATGTTTCTGTGAATGAACTCCTGTCTTAGATCATGCTGGTTGATGGCTACAAGGGGCAGAAGGTCCAGGATGTGAAAAAACCCATCCAGAAGATGATGGTTGAGAGGGTAAGACACATTTACAACTTTAAATTCTGACTTTATCCTGGATTGTGTCTGGTATTTCTTACGTTACAGAGTATTTTAAGAGTTCATAGAATGCCAATGATGGTAGATGTTCAATCTATATTTGCCTGTAATGATGTTGGCTCTGTACTAATCGATCACAGGGCGAGGCCATGATCTACATGGAGCCAGAAAAACAGGTCATGTCGCGTTCAGCTGATGAGTGTGTGGTGGCCCTCTGTGACCAGTGGTGGGTGTCACGTGAAATCTGACCACAATAATCTTTTATGCTATAAAACCTAAAGTGTGTTCATTAGAAATATGAAGAAATTATTTGCCCTAAGTGGGTCTGAAGCTGCATGGTAGTGTTATAGAAAGTAGGGGAATAGAAGTCGGTATAAAGATTTGTTTTTTCTTGTGAGGTATCTTTTTTGTTAAATGGGGTCATGCTGGTAAAAAGATAACTGGAGATGGTCTGTATTTTCCATTTTCCATTTGGGCTTTCTTTGATTAGCTGTATGCTAATGTTATATGCGTCTTTCAGGTATTTGGACTATGGGGATGCAGAGTGGAAGCAGCAGGCCAATGAAGCCCTCAAGCCTTTGGAGACGTAAGACACTGACCCTCTGACGTACTGAATTCCCTTCCCTATATTCATATTTTGCATTGTGCAGTGTTTATCCGTGCTGGTGGGGGTTCCTGTGAAGGTCTAGAAAATCTAAAATAAATATAATTACTTTATTCCTTTTAATTATAATGCCAAAGTCTAAAAAGATAAATAACTGCATCTACTTCCTGTGATTTTTTTTTTTTCAACACTACACAGATTTTGTGAGGAGACCAGGAGAAACTTTGAGGCAACTTTGGCCTGGCTACAGGAGCATGCCTGCTCTCGTACCTACGGACTTGGTGAGTGTTTGCCTCTATAGTTTGTGTGTGTGTGTGTGGATGATTGTGTCAGGACTGCAGTAACTGTTAATGTGGGTGACATATACAACTTCGTTGCTGCTACATTACTGCATCTTTCAAAAGTAACATTGTTTCTTGTATTAAGATTAAATGTACCACCCTGCCAAAGGTGAAAAGGGCTTAAAGATTTTTTAACTAGCGTATGACTGATGTTTTTGGTCTATAGATGGAGACAGAGGACTGACGATAAAGCACCTAGCAACAGTCTGCCTCTCTGTTCATACAGGAATAGATGCAGACTGAAGGCCAGCTGGCATACAGTACAGGCCAGTGCAGTGCAGTCCAGTCCAGGCCTTTTGTAGACTCCTACTGTAGAAATCTCCCCACACATTTTCAGAACATGAAGCACAAAGTTTTTACTGTAAGGTGCAGATTGTGCAGAATCATTTCACTTCTGTCTCCTTTGTAGAAGCAAAGATACATTCATATTTTCACTGTTTTCCTCAACAATCATTATTTAATAGCTGTATGTAAAATGCAAGATGCAAAAGAAGTTTGTATTTTGATTAATGTGATCAGAAAGAAAATATATGCAGATTCTGTTTTTTATTTTTTTCATACAGAGGAACCTATGTGCCGTAGTCACTGTACCCCAGTCACAAAGTATATACGTATAGACTACTAACATCTCTTGAGGTTTAAAAATAATTCAGAAATGTTTTAAAATGAATTATGTGATATATTATGTATTATGCTTTATTTAAGTTCAATTCAAATGAATGAAAAAATATTGTGTGCAAGTGTAGGTGCATTTATTTTAGGTGCAGCAGGTTAGCCACTTGAGTTCAGTTTAGTCTATTTGACAATGAAGTTTTACATCTCAGCTAGTTTGCCAAGGATTACACAATAAAGCCCAGGACTTACTCCATTGTGTTAGTGTTTTTCTTGGCACCAGAATGTAACCAGCTTGACGAGATGGCAAATGCAACAAAAGATTGTGTCAGCACAGAGGAGACAACAATCGTCTTTCTTCATAATCTTGTGTCTCTTTCTCTCCCATGGTTGTGTGCGTGTCTTTCTCCGTCTCTGGATTTGTGGTTATGTGCGTGTCTGTGTGTGTGCACGCTTCCTGGTTACCATAGGAACGCGGCTGCCTTGGGACGAGCAGTGGCTGATAGAGTCACTATCGGACTCCACCATCTACATGGCTTACTACACTGTAGCCCACCTCCTCCAGGGAGGTGTGCTCAACGGACAGGGAGTCTCACCACTGGGAATCAAGTATGGACACACACACACACACACGCGCGCGCCTGCACACTGAACAAGGATTAAGCCCTAACTGATTCACTCTGCCTCCTATTTTGCTGCCTCTCCTTCTCTCCTCCTCCTCTTTCTGTCTTTAAACAATCAGACGTGGTTCACCTGAGGGAGAAAAGACTCCGATTTAATAGCAAAATGTAATCATTTCAAATGACAGGTGTTGCTTTTCACACTTTCAATTTGTTGCTCGGTATTCATCCATATAATAAAATAATACAATAAATAAATAAAAAAAATGTTCTCAATGACAAATGCTGCCTTTCAGAAACTGTTTTAAGAAATCAATTCATAGCTCAATGTTGGTTTAAGTATTCTCAAATCTCTTCTTCAGCACTAAGATAAAGTGGCAAAGAGAAGTGACGCATTTAATTACTTATTTTCACCTTGCTTCAACCCAGTATATCCCTTGTTTTACCCTTGACCATTCTTGTCCCTTCTTATTTTATTTTTTTCTTCCTCCCACAGGCCGGAGCAGATGACCAGAGAGGTGTGGGACTTTATCTTCTTTAAGACGTCTCCTCTCCCCAAGACAAGCATCCCTAAAGAGCATCTACAGAGAGTGAGGAGGGAGTTTGAGTACTGGTACCCCGTGGACGTCCGTGTGTCTGGCAAAGACCTGGTGCCCAATCACCTGTCTTACTACCTGTACAACCATGTGGCTATGTGGCCCAAAGACAAGTGAGTTTGCCCACTTGATTGACCAGTACAGAAAGAAGGAGCAAATGAACGAGGGGCAAGATTTTATTTATTTTAGAGATTATTTCCTGGATTGGATCTTTTAGCTGGTGTCTCCTACAAGTTTGATGGACTGTTAAAAGAATAGTTTGACATTACAATACAATTCGCTTATTCGCTTTCTAATCGAGAATTAGATGAGAAAATTGATACCACTTTCATGTCTGTATGGTAAATGTGATGCTACTAGCAGTTACCTTAGCTTAGCACAAAGACTGGAAACAGGAGGAAACGGGTAGCCTGGCTCTGTCCAACAACAACAAAATCCACCAACCAGCACCTCTAAAGCTCACTAATTAACACTTTTGTTTTGCTGGGACCAGTAACTTCCTGGAGCTTCCACTGGTTGCCTGGCAACTGGTTCATGGCCTTTTAAGCTTGGTCAGTTTTAGGCTTATTTGAACTCACTCTCGACTTATTTGTGTTCAGTCTTAGACTGGTGGTTTTGACAGCCTTGTCTGTATTTATGTGCACTAGGGCTGGGAAATAATTGTCTCACACTATTTTTTCTCGGATTCTGGTACTTTCTGTACGCTTTTGGCATCTAACTAATCCAACACGCTTTGCGCTGCAAACATCATTTAAACATCAATCTGTGCAGCTCATTCATGTTTTTAATGTTGTTATTTTTCAGGCAAAAATGACAAACATTCACTTGTTCCAGCTCATCCTATGTGATGAGATGCTCTTTCTCTGATTTTCCTTTTCTCTTCAATCATTGTAAACTGAATAGCTTTGGACTGTTAGTCAGACAAAACAAGCTATTTGAAGACATCTTCCTGGTCTCTGAATAGCTGTGATCGGGAAATGTTTCAAAATTCTTTGACATTTTGTACAACTGTTAATGGAGAATATAATCAGCAGATTAATCGACAATGAAAATAATCGTTTGGTGCAGTCCTACAGACATGCATCTCTGTGTCAGGCATTAGCTTCCTTGGTGCAGCGTGTGCCTCGTTGATTGAATGTTGTCAGTTCGGCCATGCAAGAAAATGTACAGTGCTGAGTTATCTTCTTAAGCCTTAATCTTAAACTGCCCATCACTCATGTATCTGCATCTGCTACATTTTGTAGTTCAATATTATTGCGTGTCAGCTTTCAGAGGAATCACGTCATGATGATATGATCATATTGTGTCATTGCTTTACAAAATCCTGGTCTGCAAATGAACAATTCCAAGCAAATTGTAATTAAAAGCTAATTAAATTAGTTCATGAAGTTTAGTTTTACTCGTGTAGTTCATTACAAGAACATTCTCCCTCGTCCACAGTGGGAAGTGGCCACAAGCAGTACGAGCCAACGGACATCTGCTCCTCAACTCTGAAAAGGTGTGTTAAATATTAATCGGTATATATTATATTACATATTTATCTTTTAATTTGTTATTACAGTTATAATCCCAGGAGAAAAGGTCTGGTCCCATCTGATGTGGTCTGGGTTGTTTTATAACTGACAGAATTGAAACATTAAGTAACAATCTTAACATTGTTATATTTTGTATTTATAAACTACTCTTATTTTTAGCCAGTAATTAACAAGTGTTTGATGCCGTTAAGAATTTTAATTACTGTGTGTGCTGTTGATTTGCACTGCAAACACAGACAGTCTGTGACTCGATGGTTTTATTCCACTATGCTTTGTGAGGAACTTGTGTGGGTGGGTGTGCTTGAAAGATTCTGGCTGCTAACATCTGTTTTTTGTATTCACCAGATGTCCAAATCAACTGGAAACTTCCTTACTCTCACTCAAGCCATTGACAAGTTCTCAGCAGACGGTACTATCGGTTTTTTCTTGATTTATCTCCCTCCTGTGTTCTGTTTCTTATCTTTTACTCTTCTCCTCTCTCGAGATTTTCTTTCAATATCTCTGTCACGTTTCATTGAAACGTGGGAGAAAAACACATCAGCTGTACATCTAGAGCAGATTACAATGTTTTGATAGTGCACGGGCCATTACACTTGATTATCCTATGAGTATCTTTTATCCCGTGGTGAAGATAATTAGAAAATGCCCCATCTTCATAATATAGCTGAGGTGTTGATATTGAGTGCTATGAGCTATTGTGTATATATCAGATCCCTTATACTACACTGTAAGTAATGAGTTTCTGTATAGTATTTTATAATGCATGCTTTAATCAAAGTGTAACCAATAAGGCAGTATATATTTAACATGATCTCTCCACCAGAAGCAGCTTATTAATGTCCAGCAGCTTTGTGATATTATTGCAATAGAAATGTTCCAATCAGTCATGAATTGTTATGTATTTGCATGATCGTCATTCTGGAAAGGCAGTACCTCCTGTTGGTTTCTCCACAGGACAACGAGATGCAGAGGAAAGAAGTATAGACCTTTTAAATCAAATATTTATAGGAACATGAGAGGAAGACAAGATTTTTTCTGAGGAGTTGTGAGACCAAGAATGAGACTTGATGTACAGTGGCAGAATTTGTTTCTGAAAATGAAATTGAAAACAAAAGCCTTATGTTTGGGGGGTCCTGTTTGGCTTAATCGATGATGATAATCCATTTTTGAGAATTAGAGTCTTGTGTTGTTTATCACCATATGTTTATTTGGTTTTCCGTCTGTTTTTTTTAGCTAGGGTTACATGATCTTTTTCATCTATACCTGGTAGGGCCATAGACTCAGATCAGTGTACGTCGGGATTAGTCGATCCATACTTTTTGTTTTTTAGTTGTTTTTTCTACCCTCTGTGTTTTTTATGCTCCATACAAGCTAAATAATAGATACATGTGTCTGTTGTGTCTCTAGAAGCTGTCCTGCTATGGGAATAAAGAACTTCATGGTCTGACAGCAGATAGACGTATTAAGTTGACTTCCTGTCTAAGAGCTTGGAGTGATGTCTGCTGGGTATTTGAAGTTTTCTCAGACTGGAATTTTCCACAAAGCCTCTGAACTTCACGTGGTTGTCGAGAAGTATTTTGCAGAAGAGAATAGAAGTGCTATATTCAGTGTTTTGCTGTGTTTCATACGATGAATGGGATCCATAAATTTGGATATTTAATTTGAGAAAATTACGAAGGCAATGGTGAGAATGGAGGCGTTGGCGTGCAAGGCTTGTGCTCTGAAACGTTAACTACAAATCAACCTCAAACACGTTATATTGCACCTGTTCTGTTGGTGCCTGTACGTCGTGCTGTTTTAACACACCTCTTCATTTCCTCTCTCAGGTATGCGTCTGGCTCTAGCCGATGCTGGGGACACAGTGGAGGACGCCAACTTTGTAGAGACCATGGCTGACGCTGGCATCCTGCGCCTCTACACCTGGGTGGAGTGGGTGAAGGAGATGATTGCCAACCAGAACAACCTGAGGACAGGACCTGCAGACACTTTCAATGATCGGGTCTTTGCCAGGTAGATGCAAGAATTCATTAAGAGGGGGTGGTTTGGGTTTACAGGTCCCAAGACCTATAGCTAACATAAATTATTTAGGAAAACCTATCACATTAAGCAAGGCCATGTACATGGGTTTTGGGATCATGGAGACGGAGAATAGAGAGATGAATTTCATCTTTGATAACAACATCCTTGAACAACAGGGTCTTTGCCAAGTAAATTAATGCAGGAATAGACATCAGAACCATGGTTTAGTAATTAAATTAATAAAGGGTCTTGAAATTATATTTTTTTATTGATTTCTTTTTTAATCAGTCGATCAATTGTTGAGTCCATAAAGTGTCCAAAAATAAGGGCAAATGCCCATTGTAAGACCCAGACCCCAAAGTGTCATCTTCCAATTGTTTTTATTGTCTGAATAACAGTTAAAAAACCCAAAACAATTTATTTATTAGTGAAATGAGATGGGGAAATGCAGCCAATGCTCACATTGGTGAAACCAAAACCTACAAATGAATTTTACTTTTGATAAATTACATAATCGATTAAAAGATTAATCTATTTTTGTTAAAATTGTTGTTGATTGATTTTCAATCAACTACTCGATGGGTCAACAAATCTTTTCAGCTCCAGTCAATATTGAGCAGAAATGGAATATTGATACCCTATTTAGCACTGGTCAGATACATCGGTTTATGTACAAGGTCGTAAAGTACCTTTCATTTATTAAAGTGAGTTTATTTCTCTTTATGTTGCACTGCAGTGTGATTTCATGAACTTAGGTGAATTGATTTTTTTTTTTTTTTAAAGAAAAAATATTATATACTCTGGCCAGTTGGCACTTATAAGCAATAAATGAAACCAGGCAACTAGAAGTAAGCAGGTCCTTCAGAGTTTAGACAGTTCCCTCTGAAAATCCTGACCTATTGGACTCTGTACTTATCAGTGCTGAAAAGTGAATGGTAAACTGACTTTGCAGACTGACTGAAAGGATTTTGTCTCCTGTCTAGCGAGATGAATGCAGGCATCTTGAAAACAGAGCAGCACTATGACAGGATGATGTACAAGGAGGCTCTGAAGAGTGGCTTCTTTGAGTTCCAGGTAAAAGTCCTTTTATTAAAGAAAATAAAAATGCTCTCTAATGCTCTCATAATCATCTTCATATCTTAAAGACAAGCATGCTTTTCATCCTCCCTGAGCACTTGAGATGATATTGTGGATATTGCAGTGACAGATTAAAAACAGAGCATAATGTGACTGAGGATTCAAATCTCATCCTGAGCATGCAGTGAATGAATTGGATTGAAGATGATGTCTGGGATAGCTCATGATGACCTTTAAACCTTTAAACTGTTTTCATGTGTGTGTGCAGGCAGCCAAAGATAAATATCGTGAGCTGGCTATCGAGGGCATGCACAGAGACCTTGTCTTCCAGTTCATAGAGAGACAAACTCTGCTGCTGGCCCCCATCTGCCCACACCTGTGTGAATACACCTGGGGTCTGCTGGGCAAGGTAAGAAACTAAGGCTTTGGCATCACAATGTGGGTTTCATGTTCTGTGCTCTGACTGTGGTTTCAAATGTGACCTTCATCTTATCGTCCTTTCTGTCTTTTGTGTTCAGTATGAAACATTTAAACATCCTGTGTTCATTTACAACCATGAATACAGCTAGGATCAACAAGCTAAGAAACATACTTTATGCAGGTCTGCAGTAGCACTGGTCCCACGGCTCATTTACCTGTGTGAAATGGCTACTAACACACACATATTCCCTCTGTTGGTGTTCTTGTCCTCCAGGAGCCTGTCTTCACACTACGGGCTTCTTCTTCTCATCAGTATGAAAGGAATGCACACACTGTTGCACGCTCCCAACAGCACAGAGAGCCGGGAATATTTTTAACACTCCAATTTATGAATATGAAAGAGTGCTGCTGCGCTGGAGATGGGTTTTTCTGTTGTCGCTTAGCAACAACAAAGGCCCCACAACTCCAATCATGTGTTCAGCACCGCTAGCTAAAGAGCTAAGAGGCACTCAGTGGACACAGAGGTACACACATCAGTCTGGGATTCTTACACATACCCAGTTAATATGGCGTGTGTGCCTAGTTTTGTTCTGAAGGTGGTGTGACCTCTGGCTGTGTAGTTAATAGGATCCCCACAAAACACGTCTTGATACCAAAATGCCTTAACAACAGTCTTTGCCCTTCACTCATCCGCCATCCCTTCTTTTCTCTCTCTCTCTCTCTCTCCCCCTCCCTCTCTCCCCCTCCCTCTCTCTCCCGGATAGAGCGGTTCTCTGAGGAAGGCATCGTGGCCCGTGGCGGGTCCAGTTGACGAGATTCTGATCCGTTCCTCTCAGTACCTGATGGAGACTGCACACGACCTGCGGCTGAGACTCAAAGCATACATGCTGCCCCCCAAAAACAAAGTAAGAAATGTACCTTGTGTTGCTTCACATGCTTCACTGCCACTTTCCTTCACTGCTGTAATGGCTTTTTTTAAGTAATTGTGAAAATGAATATTGATTTCAGAATTGATTGCTTTATTTTTAATAGTTTTTATGAAACCAAACACTTGTCTCGAAGTGCGTCAAGTGTGGTAATTAAATTGGAGGCAGCGTTGTGTCAGAGTCTTTTCTCCCTCAGGTGTTGTTTAACAGTTTCATGATTGTTTGATGGGGAGAACAATGAGGCAGAAAATAATAAAAACAGCACAATAAGAAGCTTGAAAATATCAGGCAGCGAGCTGAAAGTAGAGCTGGGGTTCAATAGCATTTCATCATGTCTGAATCCAGTCTACAATCTGCTTATCGTATGTGAATTTCAAATCACTTACTAAATCTATTTAGTTTATAAATAACTAGACTAACTAAAACCTAGTTGAAAAAAGATAGAGGAGGTATTTGTTTGACTCAAAGCTTAACAAATCTATGTATTTTACCTGCTTGGACCTACCTATTTCAGGTATAAGAGTTACCTTCTTACTGACTGACATGAATTTTCCCCAGTACAGAAGCCCCTTGAGGCAAATTTGTTATTTGTCATATTGGACTATATGACTACCCCTTTAGATACACTTGAAGATTTCAGTCCATGTTGTGTTCACAGCAGGAAAGTTAGCCTATTGTGTGTTAACAGCTGTAGGCAGCTGGGAGAAAAGCAAAACAAGTATTGACAAGATTTGAGACGGACGATATCTCAGGCTTCCAGGCCGCTGTTATTGATTTGCTGCAAATGTTTTGTTGCCATGGAGGCAAGATGGAGAGATGATGGGAAAAGAGGGGAAAAACGGAAGAGGCTGTCTTTTTATTAAGAAAATAATAATGTTTTCATACATGTATATTAAGGAGGCAGATAGATTTTGTTGGCAAATAAGTTTCTAACCCAGCCCTCTCCCTGGCTGGAGCCATCAGAGGTCACGTGACCATTATTTCACAAGACGCATCATATGATTTTGTGAATGTGCAAAAGTATGAAGCCAGGACAGTGACTTTAGATTTTGGCATTGAAAATAAAATGTGGCATTGAAAACCAAAAAAAAAAGAACTGAAAAAGGAAATATTGGCATTGAAACGCAACAAAAAGCAAAAAAGAAAAGAAAAAAAGTTGTATTGGTAATGAAAAGAGTTCAACTGAAAAATAAAAGGTAAAATCCAAGTTTCCAGTAAAGAATGAATGTAACGCACTTGATCATTTTTTGACCATATCTTTTTTTTACCTCCATATAAAAGTATATTTTAAAAATTATTTGATAAACAAATAAAAGTCAGAGCACATATTTATGTAGTATTATTATCTTTGTGACCTGTCAACTTCCTTCACCAACACAATGTAATATACACCTTCAGTCCAAGTAACATGAATAACACCAAACTTGGAGATATGAAACTTTTCTGCAATAGCACTAACACAGTAAAGGTTGTGTGACTTTTTTTTGTTTTATTTCTTTTGCACAAAATGTCTAAGCTGCTTCATCTAATTTTCATAATGTTTAATTTATAGTATTAATATACTGTCACATCAAGACTCATACAGGCACACATACAGTACAGTAGACTTGATAGCTGTCAAATAAATGAGTTCACAGATTCCCATCTTCATTGTGGAAGATCTCACACACACACACGCACTCAAAAAACTGCTTGCTTCTTGAATAATCCAAACACAGTGTTTGCTTCCCATTGATGCGCCTTTTTTATGCTGTTTTTCCTCCAACAGAAAGGTGACTCAAAACCCCCAACCAAGCCCTCCCACTGCAGCATCTACGTTGCCAAGAGCTACCCTCCATGGCAGCACAGTGCCTTATCCCTGCTTGGCAAGCACTACAAGGTGAGAAACAAACGCACAACCTAACATTCAAACACAGCAGTAATCTTTCACATGTGCTCTATGCAAAAGTACAGAGGACCATAGCGTAGTGATGCACTGAAACACTTACTCTTGTGTCTTAAATGATCACGTACATTATGTTGGGTTTTCTATCAGCTACCTAGTACATCTCTCTCTGTCTCTGTTCCTGTTTGTCTGAATGTCTTACCTGTCTTTTTTTTTTTCTTGGTGTCTGTCCAGAGCAACAACGGGGCCCTTCCAGACAACAAAGTGATAGCGAGCGAGTTGGGAGCCCTGCCTGAACTGAAGAAATACATGAAGAGAGTCATGCCTTTTGTAGCCATGATCAAGGTAAATCTGGAGGAAGTAGGGGTGACAGTGTAGTAGCGTTTGTGTGTCTGTGTAAAGGCACAACCTGCCCCCCTTCCACCGTTCTATACCTCTAACATGGGCAATATATCAATGTATACTTGTCATTTTTATGTGATTTGTCTTTTTTGTGTTTTTCTCTGCAATGTTTGAGTTGAGTTTGTTTACAGCCTAAGAAGCTGTTTACTCAGCTTGTCCGTAAGGTGGCTTACCTTTTGTTTTTGGCACAGGTCTAAAATCTGTTGAAAGATTAGAGGCTGCATCTTCAAAAGCTGATTTTTTTTTTTTTTTAATTCCTCTTTGTTTTGAACAATGACAAAAATGTAGCCAATATGATGAAACAGTTTGAAAAACAGCATTAGATTGAAATTCCAAACAAATTTCAGGAATACTTGGTCTGCAGAGTTTAATGTGTTTTATTGATTGAAAGAGTACAAAACACACTTTTGACAGGATGTCTTGGCTTGTTCCTATGTTTGTTTGCTGCATTTATAAAAAATTGATTGTAGTTTTTTCATCAACAACTTGGCTGCAGGTCTATATGTCTTTGTCCACAATTCTTATTCCCTCCTGTCACATTGCAGACTTCTTCACTTCTAGTTAAGGTGTTCTTTTGATCTCATAGCAGCCTTCACTGAATACATCTGGGCATGATGGGAAGGTTAAAATGACAAAAAACACATTTAAAGTGTCACTGCAGTTATTGTTTCTGTTATATCAAGTTATATATACAGTTAAGGTCAGGTTGCTAATAAATGATCAGAAGCACGATGCTTATTCAAATTGTGGTTTTCATATCCACAGGGCTTTGTTCAGGTGTTGCTGTTTCACTGCAGTGATCAAACAGAATGAAACTAATTAATAGTCATCATGAGCTTTGTGTTCGTCTCTCAAGCTGGTCTTTCAGCTTTCAAGTTGTTTTCTCTCCCAGCTCTCCTTGTTTGATGGTTTGTTTTGGCATCTTTTGCTCACACAGCTTTTCTTCTCCCCTTAATAATCTCATGGTGGCGACATCAGCATAACAATGAACTTTCTGCATAATGCTGAATTATAAACTAAAACTGCATTTCTTCAGTAGGTGGATGAAATATTGCATTTCCTCTAACTACTCATTTGTCAGAGTATTTAGCAAATTGAAACTGAATGTTAACTTGCTGTTCATTCCTCAGGAGAGTTCAGACCTTGTATTAATTCATGTCCATCAATCACGCTTGAATTGTATGCTTGATTCTGATTATTTTGGTTCTGCTTTGTGTTCTGTAGGAGAATCTGGAGAAGAATGGAGCCAGGGTCTTGGATCTGGAGCTGGAGTTTGATGAGCGGGCAGTTCTGATGGAGAACTTGGTCTACTTAACCAATTCTCTAGAGGTATCTTTTGTGGTCCAGCACTCCTAAAATCAGACATGATAACATTTAAGGCTCACCCACTCAAAAAGTGTATATCCCAGCCAAAACACACCTGAGGGGGTCTACATTTTTGTGAGCCCAGAGTTAAACAAAGCTGGCGATGTAATATGAAATTTGTTGAGGTTAGACAACCCCAAGCAGCAAAAAACATTTCAGCTCTAACAGTACTTTATAGCACAGGATCCTCTCAAATATGAGCAATAATCTGAACAAGTTCACTTGATTAGGTTCTGTTTGTCTTTACATAAATGTCAAGCTGTAACATGCAGTTGCAGCATTTTGGTTTCCTCAAAAGTACCTCGGCTTTAAAGCTGCTTCTGCAAAAGTCAGTTGAGACAATCCTGAGCTCAGTTGTCAGTCAGGAAAGCCCTTAATTCTTTTGTCTGCACAGAGGCTTTGCCGAGTCAAAAAGTAAAACCCAAGTCCCAAAGATACTTTTGTGAAACCAGCACAGATTTAACCACAGAAAAGGAGAATTGTACATAATCGACGTAAAACTAATACCGTGAATCCAATTCCCATGTTTCTGATAGATCATAGCTATAAAATAAGCTGCCACACGAAAGACAAAATGATACAGAAATATGCTGTATCATGTAGGACTGAAAAAGGATGTTGTATCACTTACCTCACAAACTAACACCATGAATGGGGTTCAAGTGATCTGAAAGTGATACTCCACCTTAAATCTGTCTTTTGAGAAAAACACTATAGGCTTGAAAAGTGTCTGTTTATAAGGATGGTCAGCGGAGAACTGGTTTATGCTGCAGATGTGGTCTGAGAAGTTTCTATCAGCATTTTCATACTTTCTTAACTACTTTACTATCCTGTTACTCTGTGCGGTCTCAAACTGAAATGCCATCCCTGATTGGGAATGTGTGACAGATTAGTATAAAGCCAGATGTTAAATCTCTCATCACTGCAGGAGCCTGGTTAACACCACCAGCGTTTGCCAGTGTGCATACCAAACACACCTGTATACACACTATCTGGTGGTAGACTGATCAGCTGATTATCGT
Organism: Macquaria australasica; assembly: GCA_005408345.1. Taxonomy (NCBI): domain Eukaryota; kingdom Metazoa; phylum Chordata; class Actinopteri; order Centrarchiformes; family Percichthyidae; genus Macquaria; species Macquaria australasica. The sequence continues at coordinate 57,269 of SEMN01000113.1, forward strand.
TCTTTTCCACATCGTTCCTCCTCTACAGTTGGAACAAATAGACATCCTGTTTGCATCTGAGGCTGATGACAAAGTGAAGGAGGACTGTTGCCCAGGGAAACCATTCAGTGTTTTCAGATCGGAGGTAAATGCTTTTGGCTGCGTGTTGGCTGCTCTCAAAGCAGGCTGTGTGTGTATGAGTGTGTGTTGGAGGACAGATGTAAGCTTCCTTTTCAGTCACCTGTTTATCAGCTGTTAAGACCTACATTTTTTTTGTGCTTGCATATTTGCAGTTTGTTCATGTTTGTGCGTGTTTGTCTCTGTAGGTGCTTGTTTTAACTGTGCATCCCTTCTGCAGGAATGTTTGTGTGTCCCTGATGAACAAAATGTTTGTTGTAGAGTCAAATCGACAATTAAAATGTGCATTTGTGTCGTGCCTCTGTCTCTGCAGCCTGGAGTGTGTGTTTCCCTGGTCAACCCTCAGCCATCCAACGGACTGTTTTCTACAAAGGTTGACATCCGACAGGGGGACAGCAGAGACAGCATCATCTGTAGGCTAGCCAAGGTCAACAGACTCATCAAAGGTTAGTAAGATAAATGTATATTCAGGAGACATTTATAAATTATGGTTAGGAACCCAAAATCTCCTGTCTGCCTATAACTTCTTACCTCTTCCTCCCCACTCTCTTCTCTTCTTCCTCATCTCCATCACGTTCTCTGCTTGCCTTCCATCCTTCCCTGCACTCTTTCCCTGCCATCATTTCATCCCTCCCCTGTCTCACCTCCACCACTTTCCCTCATATTTTCTGCATTTCCTCGATCCCTTTCTGTCTTCCTCCCTCTTTTGTTTCTGTCTGTCTCTCTCACCTCACCTCACCTCTGACTCTGCCTCCCTCCCATCCACCAGATCTGTCCAGAGTGAAGTTGATGAGGTACGAGGACCCCGTGCTGGGGCCTCGCCGGGTGCCCATCCTGGGACACGAGGAACAGGACAAACTGCCCATCTCCAGCAAATCTGTGTTCAACATCAATCTGGAGGAGAAGAGGGTCACTCTGGCGGACAACGGCCTCACTGTGGACATCGGGGACAGTCTGGTTTATCTGGTTCATTAGAGTAACATCCGCTCTCTCCCTCTCTCTCACACACACAGGCACATGGGGGCACATTCAGCAGTGAATCATATGTGAAAAGTTCAAGTGCATCATGAAATGTTAGAATAAAATGGGTCTTTTTGACTCAAAGCCATAAAACACTGACTCAAAAGTATATGTATGTTTTATAATTTATGTTTCTGTACTGCACCATTTGCTACTGCACGTGGTGTTAGATTTGACAGATATACAGGTTCTCACTGTTTTGCACCTTTTCACTGCTGAGTGCGACCTAAGGGAATATCTGAAACTAATGGGACCGGAAAAGTTTGCTTCTATCTTCTTTAAAAAACAAACAAAAACCCACATTGTTTCAGTACATTCAGATCTGGGTTTGGTCTGCCCAAAACAGAAATGGTTCAGGGTCTTTATAACCCACTGATAAAATTCTTTTAGGTTCTTTAATGGTGTGAAAACATTTCCAATTTTGTCAATATCCCAAACCTTCCCTTAAGTATTTGGTATGGGAGGATAACACCAGAATTTGTATTGTGTTCTATCTTTTTATCGTCTGTTAAAGTTGAATCTCGTAATTTTTATCCATGGGACACACTTTTTCCTGTTTGATATGAAGCACAATAAATAACCAACTATCAGTATAATGAAGCTTTTGGATCATTTTTTTTTTTTTAAAGCAGAAAACAAACATCTACCACCATGTCCTGTTTTGTCGCTGGCCAACCACATATTTTGTGTTATTACATTGTGAGATGGCTCCTGCATCCTCCTGAATGCCTGTTGTTTTCATATAGATGGTAATGTGTCTGCTGTGCTGTTTTATACATCGAAGGTGAGGCATATTATTCCCTCATGTTTTGTCAGCCTGTCAAGACAGCTTTCCTATTTTCTATAGCCGTGGATGGTGCTTGTCTGACTTGTGCTTTTCCAGAGAAATAATAAAACCTATGAAATATTCAACCTCCTTGTGTCTTGTTTCTCTCTCTCTCTCCTCTCCGTGCTATTTTATTTCTTCTAAGGACATAAATATGACGGCTGTTCCCCACAAGAATAAGACTCATCTCAGGAGTGTGTCGTGGTTTTGGTGGAGATACTGACAATGATAATGTTGCAACATGAGCAGTCTTCTGATGAGGACGATGTGCACAAACTAGCTGTGAGGGGGTGGAGGATGTAATAATTCAGCATACATACACAGGCAATATCAGTCACTTGGAGTGGGGATATGCAAAGGAGATAACCAATAAACTTCAGTTGACTGAATAAATACAGTATTAGCAAAAATAAAATGTTCCTTGTTATCATTCGGGGCAAGGAAAAAATAAAAATAGGCCTACTTATTTGCTGAATATTAGATGAGAAGATTGATAGGACTTACACCTTTGTATGCTAGTTATTGAACATACGTTACTACAAGCAGCCGGATAAATTAGCTTAGCACAAAGACTGGCGTTTCCCAAAACGTCGAGCTTTTCCTTTAACCTAAAGGTAACTGCACGAAGAGCTGAAACTAAATATTGTGAAACTGACATGGTACATGAAAAAAGGATGGTTGTTGCAAGTAGGTGAATCCATGAAGCCTCGTGTTTCAGTATGGTGTGGTTCATGACTACATTTTAAGCTACAAATGTATACCGAAATTTAAAAAACAATATTTTTTTTATTGTAGCACGAAATAGACTTTGCAATCATATCTCTCAGTTCCAGTGCTGTTCCAGGGATTTGGCTCATGTAAATCAGCTACATTTACTTTTCATCCCAAATACCGTATACAACTGTAATCCTTTTTGATGGTACTTGCTATGATGCATACTAAGTCTAAGAATTAATGCCACATTTTCATCATCCTGAAAAGGAGCTAAACCAAGTGAAAAAACGTCCACTTTTCATGTAGCTTACTGCATCCCAATTTTGGGTTAAGACCCAGTGTGCATGTGTGTAAACTTAGTCTCCTAACCCATGATAGTTTCACTATGTGTCCTTCCACCATGTAAAGCTCCCCTCACTTCTCTCTTTCTCACACACACACACACACACACACATAATGTATCAGTCTAAATTTAAAGGTCAGTGTCAGAGAACAGGAAATGCATGAATGCAGACAAGCCCCTCTAAACATGAACCACAGGTGATTCTTTGCTTTAAAATGCATCTTTCACTTCCCAGCTCTTCACTGTATGAGTCTGCCTTAAGGGTAAGTGTAACCAGTCAGTTTAATAGAAACAATAAATGTCTTTCAATGTCACGGGTCAAACAAACTGTTAGAATTGATTTCTTATGTTTGACATGAAATGAAATTAATTTGTTTGTCTTTACTTAATTTCTCATGTTTGTGCACATGTTTTAGATGTAGGTCATAGTGTAGGCCTATATCTGTTGCTCTACAAGTAATCGTGTAAATAAATAACTACTTTTTACAAGATTTCAGCCTGTTCTGACCTGCTGGTGTGTTTGTGTTAAGTGTATGCATGCATTCACATCTGATTATTTTATGCCAGACATTCATGTTAATGCGCCCCGATGTGTATCTGCCCTCTTTGCATTTGCTGTATTAGCGGGGGGCACAGTAAAGTCTCAGACAGAAGACAACTACAAGACTTATCTCTGTCACACAGCTTCTGGCCGAGCCATCCGACTGCTGGGTTATCTGCTCCGACACACACCCTCTCACTGGGGAAGTGTCACTCCGCACCCCCTCCACCTCCTCATTCCTGCTGACTCCTTGCTCACCCACTCCTCTTTCGCCTCCTCCCCTCACCCCTCTCTGGATGCCAGTAGCTTCAAGTCATGGAGCAGACGACAGTCACGCACCTGTAAGTGGGTTTTTTTCTTGTCCCTACCAGTACACAGTGTTGTCACCAGTGAGCACAATGGAATTGCAGAAAACAGCTCACTTATCTTATTCTGCTTTTTTATGTTGCTGTGTTTCCTCTTAAACTTTTGCTTCTTTTATGTCTCTTTGATAAATGAATTAAACAGGAACATTTGCACTCTTTCCTATATATTTTAAACTTATTTTGATTTTGCCTTCACTGCAATTTGCTGTGATTAAAGTGTTGCTGAAGGCTTAAAATAGTTAAATGCAGGAATAAATGCTTTATTGCATATAATGGTAGGATAATATTAGTAGACTATTAGTGTAATTGGAGTGGCGAGCTGCTAAAATTTCATAGACGAGGCCAACTGAGTACAAAACATGCTGCTCTAGGAAAATGAAATAAGCTCAATGAATGAAATTAATTGAATTCCTGCTTACAGGAAAGCAAAACAGAGACTAATTTTAGACTATTTCTTTTAACACTAAGCCTGCAGTTGAAAATCAGTGGCTTATTAGAGTCTTGACAAGCCGTGGTGAATTTATCAACCATCTATCTGAAGACAGGTTCATTAAAAATCTAATTTCAGACCAGGACTGTCAGTCACCCAAGAATCAGCAACAGCGTTTCAAGAGGAGGAAGTGGGGGGCTTCACCACAGGAAGTGAAGATAACTGGAGGTCAAACAATGTTCCTGCAGCGACAGACCCAGTGCTCACACAGCCCGGCCTCGGCGTCACCACGACAACCATCACCACCATCACACAAACAGGAGGAGGCTGGAGCACTGGCCTGTTTGACATCTGTGGAGACAAGACCACATGTAACATGCAACCACAGCCTGAAACTATATTCTCATAAGCACAGGACTCTCGCACACAAATAAGAACTTCATGATTCTTTTATTTATTTATTTTTGTATAACTATGTTTTTAATTTGATGTTTCTACAAAATGAATTTTATGTTAGAACCAATAAATCATCATTCATTAGTTCAGTCTTGCATCTGACAGAAAAATTTAAACGGGAGTTTTGTCTGTCACAAGCACACACACACATTACTCACGCAGACATTGTGCTGCCCTGTGCATGTGATTGCAGGTATTCTCGGGGGCCTGGTGCCTTGCTGTTTAGACCTGAGTTTAGCTCACCAGTATGGCGAGTGTCTGTGCATCCCTCTGCTACCAGGATCCACTTTTGCCATACGAGTTGGGATCAGGGAGCGGTACAAGATACGGGTAAGTGTGTGTTTTCATGTGCAAAACATATTTGTCAATAGAGAAGAAGATTTGTGCAGCTTGTTAGAGCATCCTTGAACACACCAACAGATAGACTATACAAAATGGTTCCTGCTCATAATAGAATTATCACATATCCATAAGGTACCTTTAAAAAAAAGAAAGGCAACAAAATGTCCAGTTTGGTGATTTATCAAGGAAGGTTTAAGACTCCACAGTAAATAGAAACCCAGTGGCTACCAGGAAAGTAGATAATCAATTCAAAAACATTATCCTATGTGTTACTAAATGCACTCATAGGTTCACTTTAAGTTGTGCGAGAGAATTTCTGTGTTTATGTTTTTATGTCTTTTTGTGTGCATGTACCTCATGGTTCTGGGCGTGTTCCTGCTGCCTTGTCATGTCTGCATGTGTGCTTCTTCTATATGTGTTTGCATGTATGTGCGTGCCTGCCTGCATGTTTATCCACAGGGCAGTGTGTGTGAGGACTGGACCACAGTGTATTGCTGTTACCCTCTGGCTGTATGTCAGATGATAAGAGAGATGAAGCGGAGGATGAAGACACAGACGTATCATGTGTCCACTGCCCTCGCATGCTCCTGAAGAAACTCTAGACAGTAAATGAAGCCTGTCCTTTTACAATGCATCAGAGACTGGTGAGGGCCAACTGAGATTACTCATATGAATAGCACCAAAAATCAATACTATAAGGTTTGAACTTATGTTTAAATGCCCCTGAGGATGCCTTGGAAAATAAATCAAGCCTATCCTACAACATTCAAAAAAGACTGGAAAGGACAAACTTTGATTAATAGCATAAACAGCAAAAAGCTGTAAGGTCTGAACCAATGTGTAGGGCTTAAGGTTGCCTTGGAGGTTGTTAGATTCTAACTGAAATCTACCTTTAAACTGCTGTTGGACTGTTTAGAGAGGATGTTATGAATAAACTTGGTAACAATATTCTGCTTTTTATGCAGAGGCAAGAACTCATCAACTACATTTTGAGTCGGGTGAAAAGCAGGTGGCAAGACGCACGCTTATTTGGTTTCAGTAGCTGTCACTGTCAACACAAACAGCACTAAACATCTGGTACAACTCTCAGTCAGACACCAGAAACTTTCAAAAACTAGCCAATTTTCTATAAATCTGAATATGTTTACATGCACACAGTTAATTCTATCTTAACCCAAAAAAGGCAATAGTCCAACTACTGAAACTGTCACGTAAGTAGCTTTTTTTGTAATCTTAATCAGGATACAGTCATAATCAAATATACATATAGACATGATAACATCATTGAGAGATTTCTTTAAAAGGTCAGTCACCACCAGTGGCATGCAATTGAAATATCAGCCTCCAAAACTTCTGCGGCCACCCCAATGTAATGGAAGTAATTGGAACTTTTTTTGTGGTGCTCAAAAACAATGAAAATTTAGACTTAAAAAACTCAGGAGCACCGTGTCTTTCCAAAAACAATGTCCCTTGTGCTCTGGATATTCAATGAAGCTTTCTGACAACAATTTCTTCGATAGAAAGTGGTACAAATTAAGTTAGAAAAGTTATTTGGGTGAACCGACCCTTACATTTTGCCTCGCATGCCAAAGGGCACAAGACACATTATCGTGTTTAGTCCTTCTATGACATGAAGGGAAGATGAAGTGAGGAAACATAAATCTTTCTAGACCTTGAGGCACAAATTGTGCAATGAGGACATAACTCAACATTAGGGACAATATCTACAAGTCAGACTAATAAATCTTATTTTCAACGTCACATTTAAAACTAAATTCAAGTAAAGCCGGAGAAGAACAGAAAAGCTTCAGTATCAGTTCAGTTTGATCTAACTAGTAATTTGGTTTCTTAAGTAAGCATCAATGCTTTTGAGAGTTGTTTTATTTGTTTCAGAGTGTGGGATGAAACAAGTGTGCGAGCCCGTTCAGTATGCAGAACCACTTGTCTGATTACCCGGCAAACAGGCCACAGTGTAGCTCCGATTACAGTCAACAGTTCAAGTACAGTCTGATGATAATAAAGCCTATTTCCATATTTCTGATATTCTTTTATCCTTCTGTTCCTTGGTTCACCTCAGGCATTCAATCATATTATTAAACCAGTCCTGATTGATGTGGTTCCCTGAACCTGAAATGCCAACTAGCAAGAACGAATATGGAAAATGTTATTCATACACAAAGCAGATGGGTCCTCAAAGGGCAAATGTGTAATTTGTTAACTCTTACGGATGTGGTCCCCCACCTGGCAGCTGCTTCAAATGAAATGGGGAAAGAGAGAAAATGGGTTTGGTGTGAAAAAGGAGAGAGATGTGAATAATAAAACTGAATCATATTTTACATACAGTACACTGAATTTCAAGGACCTAATCTGCTGAATGAAAATAAATATTTTTAAATCATTGCCATTCTTCATATGTGTACATTTCTCTCTTATTTTATTATTTTGTTGTTGGTTTTGACAGGAAAGTCCTCGTCCTTAACTTTAAACAGTGTCACTCAATTAAAGACTGATGAAGTATCAGAATGACAGAATAAGACCTTTTATGCAGAGGTGATCCACATTCGTCAGTGAGGACAAATTCAATTCAGATTGTAGTCCTTGCACCACACAATCAAACACAGTGGTGTGCATGCCTAGAAATGCTGCTAGCTTTAAAGAGAAAATACCACTTTGCTTTGCATCATGGGGGATTTCACCTACCAGTTTGTGTCCCACTGTGGACATTTTGAAATCACACTCCACACAGGAGACCAAGACTGGCTCATATCTTGCTGCTATGTACCCGTACACATCAAAGAAACACCAGCAAACGGCAAACTGCTGAAAAACATTTTTAAAATAACATGTTCACAAAATATAGCATACTGGCACAGAATCTAACCATGTTGATCAGTAAAACTACCCAGTATAATCTACAATAGCTACCATCCCTGTGATGTTACAACAGTGGTTGTTTACAAGATTGTAAAGTTTTGTTGCTTTATTTTCAGTCCTCACTTATACGTTGAAGTTAAAATACTTTTCTGTAAATTTTCATGACAGCTGTAACATAAGTTCCAGATGACCATAGTGGTCATAAGGTCAGCGATATCTGTGTTATGTTTGCATTAGGCTCCAGTGTTTCCTGAGCAGCCTGGATGGATAAATCTTCCTGCAGCTCCACTGCTCTCTGCCTACTGGGAGTTGTTAGTGAGCAGAATCTGCCTCGAGCAGAGCTGCCTTCAGGCACTGTAACATCTTTCCCTCCCTATGCAATGACCAAATGCTATTGCTTCAGCATCAATAGCTATAAATTAGGTTGGTAAATTGGAAATCTATTTGCTTTGCAAATCAAATACCCCCTCAAAATGTCCAACATACTCTTTCAGACTTAATATCTACATTTACAGACTTTTTTCCCCCACTTACCATATGGAGCTGCTGTTCTTAACTGCTCCTTCCAAAGTAGTGGCTGTCATTACAAGGGACATTTAGCTATTTTCTAATAACTTTTCCAAGCCTCTATTAAAGTCAGCTTTTCCCTGCCTCAGCGGTATGTAATGCATGACTTATGGCTACTGTCAACGTAAGCAAATTTCTAGTTTTAAAGGGTCAGTTCACACAAATTTCTCCTAATTTTGCATGAACTGACCCTTTAATTATCTAACGTGTATGATTTACTGCTGTTTCACGGAACAAAACTCAAAATATCAAATGAATACTGTAACCTTCGCATGTGCTCACAGTTAAACCCCAAACACATATACACCTTGTACATTTACTATATCACCACACACACTAACACAGCCTTGCCTTACGTCATCTCTTTCAGATACACCTCCATGTCTGAACCATTAGAGGGCAGTGTTGCCCCAGATCTGCCCCCCCTGCTGTCTGTTTTCTATTCCCAACAGGTGAAAGCAGTCTTAAGTGCTGATCTGGGGTCAGGGTTGGGATTTCCACAGTAGTGGTAGAGGTCGAGATCTGGAACAGTGAAGCCCATCCTAAGTCAGCAGTCGGACAGGGACCATAAAACGTCTCTGCTGATGTTCTTTCCTGCTGTTTCAGCACAAAGATGACTATCCCCACAGATGCATCAGGTGTAGAGCACAGGCTGTAATCGACAACAGCCCCTCAGGGAGGTGTGTTTGTGTGTGGGGGTGTGCATGGAAATGTGTGTGATATATGCAGACGCATCTAGAAAGGCTCTTCCCATGATTGTTACTGGCACAGAGAAACCACCAGTAAACAGATTAAATACAAAATACAGCACTAGGGAAAAATAGATCATTCCCTCCCAAGTTGCACACGTGACTGAATAACAACAAACTATAGGTGGAGTGTTTGTGCTTTCCCAAACTACACACTGACATTTCTGAAATTTATTTTCATGCATTTCGCTTCCCTTCTCCGTCTCTCCATTCAGCAGATGAGTCGTCTCTACCTCCTGCATGTGTTTCCTCTCGATTGTCTTTTTCATTCTTGCCTTCCCTCCACCCCCCCTTTCTTTCCCCTCAATAATCTCATCTCTTCTCCTCCTTTCACCTTTCCTTCATTGCCCTCTCATTTATGTTTCTTCTTCTTCTCTTCCTGACTCATGCTGATGTGTGTGTGAAAAAAGGGAGGAAAGAGAGAAAGAGAGAGGTGCGGAGAGACCTGCTAAGCTGGAGCAGTCGTCCCCCTGGTGATACTTCTATCCAGGACAACAAGCACCACCTGGGGTTTACATAACATACACACACACACACACACACATACACACACACACTTCCTCACACTCTCTATTCATGTCACTTTCTCTCTGATACTCTTTTGTTTCATGCTTGCCCTTCCCATGTCTCTCTCTGTTTTTCATTCTATCTTTCTCTCACACACATCATCATCATGGGGGGGGGGGGGCATTCAGCTGCTGGTTAGCCTGCAGCTAGAAGCCTTGGCAGTTTGTACAGCAGTCTGCGTGCTCTGCTACTGAGTGGAGTTGTCTAGTTTTTCATTGTGTGTGTGATGATGATGGAAGCTTGGAATTTGTTGGCACCGCTCCGCTCCTCAGACTAAGCAGGCGGTTTTATAGTTTTTTTTTTTTTTACAGACGACGACAGGAGGAGAATTTCATTGTGGAAATGATTTGACTTCAAAAACCAATGTCCTACACAAGGATTATAATACTAGAGATTTGCCTGCTTTTGTAGTTTTTGTTCCTCAGCAGGACTATATTCCTCTCTGCTAAAGAATTTATCCTTAAATTCCTTGGATGACAAGAAAAGGGAAGATCGTGTTTTCACACTATAAGCTGTGTGTCCTCTGAGGTCATTAAACAGTGGCAGTTGCCAGAACTAGAAAACACGGCAGATGCCTTTTTCCCCCTCCAGCATTAATTAAAATAAACAAATATGGGTTTGTTTACCATTTGGTTATGGATCATATTGAATTATATGGTTGTATTTTAGAAAAATGAATGTTTTGAAAACATTAAACCAGTTGATCATTAATTCAATAACAACACCCATATCAATATTTGCAAATTATTAAATTTGGACACCCTATCCAGAGGTGAAGAATGGATTTCTACATCATAACTACATGTTAAAACTGTTTTTATATAACTAAGCAGAAATGAATGAATAAAGAATTTAACTTCAAAGTTTAATTTCAATTAGAGGTACGTGTCAACTTCAAAGGAGGTCTGATGTGATGTGTGTGTGCTGAAGCAATATGAAGCAAGAAACAGAGGTCAAAAGAGGTCAAATAGGTTTCTCACAGAAATATTTTTACTGTGCAATGAGTACAGTCTCAAAAACCATGGGACATGTGCCACAGTCAGAAAAAACAACCCAAAACACATTTACAAAGTCAGGACGTGCAAGTCACAAATAATCCACAAGGATAAAAAAAAAAAAAAATCATCAGGATACATTCCTAAGACCACAAGAGCACAACCTCAAAACGGGCCGTGCAAAATTTCTCAGTTTCTCTGACTGGTGCTCAAGGACACTGGAAAAACATAAAAAACAAAATGGAGTGTGGCAATGAATATTTTATATATATATATATAAACATATTTTTCAGAGTGTTGAAACAGCAATGCCTCTTTGTTGAATGTCAAGAATGTCACTCATTCTTGTTTGAACTCCCCAAAGAAGGCACATGCTAAATCAGGTGTTTTCTTGATTTATTCTTTCTCACCTGCATAGATCATTTTAATATTCACAGTTGTGCCAGGATTTATACATTTCTTGCTCTTCTTGTAGAGGTGTAATTTCTTTGAGCTCCTGTGGAGTTCCAATACAGAAACCCAAATGCTCTCAGTACCACTGGTTTTTGAATCTTCCTCTTGCAAGAACATGCATATTTTGATGTGAGCGTGGATTATGAAATGATGGGTCCTTGGACAGGAATGCCTAAAATGCCCCCTTCTACTGCAACTGTGCGATCACCTTTTTGATTTCTCCCTGCAGACTTGGAGGACCCATATTGCATGATGTCAGTACGTCCAGCAGAAAACCTGAGGGGATAAACATTCCCTTTGAAGGTGTCATGATGGCTTCTTTCTTGTGACAACTTCAAAGTGAATGTTTAGGTCATTCCCTCAGTTTGCCAGAAGGACTTTGCCATTTCACTGTGCAGTGAGAAATCTTAATAACAGTCACATCACACAGAGACTCTTGCTTGTAGGGGCCCCTTGACCCTGAGGGCCTCTGCTCTGTGACTAGTAGGCCCATTCAGAAATCCATCCATGGATGTGAGGGGGGCAAACCTGAACCCATGAGCAATGAAAATTATGTGGTCTGATGAGTCATCTATTTCCCACTCGACACATTTACATCTTCACACTGTCTGCCAGCTGTGATATATCTGATTATTCGGCATAATGCCTAAAGAACTTCAAACCATTTTAGAGAGCCAGGTGGATGTTTGCATAGTCCGAGCTGATAATATCCACACACGCTGATAAACAATTGGTTAAAAAGTATGGTTTTATAAACACCAGAGTGATGGCGAGCATCCTTCATGCCTCCCCAGTCACCACATGTAAACATAATTATTTAAAATCTGTGAACTAGATTTCTTCCTCCTTCATTCCAAATAGACCAAGACTTGTGTGCCCTATGAAGACGGTCCAATATCCCACACAGATGAGGACTAGTTGGATATAAATCCAAGTGGACTGAAGTTGTCCTCGAGGCAAATGCAGGCCCAACTCCTTTATATATCATATATTTTTAGGGTTTGGTCGGCAATTTTGTCTTATGTATGTAATCTTTTTTAAAGGAATAATTTGACATTTTGGGAAATATACGTGGCAGTCACTTCCTGGATTCTCTGTGTAAAACCACAACTTGTTGTTTTTACAATTCTGTTTGTGTGTGGTTTAAACTTGCTTCCAGTCTTTATTCTAAGCTAAGCTAAGTCAAGCTAAGCTAATCACTTCCTCGCTCCATCTCCATTTGTAACGCACAGACATGAGAGTGCTACTCACGGAAAGAAAGCATGTAAGCCTATATCCCAAACAGTCCCACAAATTTGTCTTGTTTTGTGTATTTTTTTACTACTTGTTGATCATAATTCCATATTCCATCCACATTATAAATAATTTATGAATATAACATACCAACGTATGAAGGCTTTTACGGTATTTATATAAGCTTTAAACTTTTATTGTGCAGGGAATTATTTTAGAATTTGTTTTCTTCTCATTAATGCAACTGTTAAAGTAAGCAAATAACATCAAAACACTATTTTCAAAGAGTTGCGAAACCTTTTGTTGCCATCAGAATGAAGTTAATGTAAAAGAATGCTGCAGTGTTCGCAAATGATTATACTTGTATGGCACATTTTTTATTTATTTTATTAATATGACTAAAAAAAAATGTTGCACCACAGCACAGAGTGGAAGAAACTGTCAATGCAGACAAGCCCTAACGTCCCAGGGGATATACTGCTCATTATCCACTCTATTTACTGCTGGCTGATGTGACATAGGAGGGGTAGATGGCATGCAGTGCTGACAGAATGATGCTTCACTTTAAGCTCTGGGGTTTGCATCCTGTAATGTCAATGGGCAACAATAGAAGACTGCTTGCTGGGAAAGGTCAAGTGTGCTGCATTGACTTAGATAAGTAAAGGTTTAAAAAAAAAAAAAATAGTTCTGCCAGTCAACATGTAGGCCAGGACCTAAGTGGCATCTTATTGGGCAAGCAAGTCAGCATAATACCTGTCTAACCGAACCAAAGATTGCAGAGACCCTCATGAATTTTACATGTCATTGACTTCTCTGAGAAAAACATTAATAATCTATATTATGAATTGTCAATCTTGTCAATCTCACTCTCTGCTTATTTATGCTATGCTACATATTGATGTACCTTTGATTTTGCATGGTAAACAAACATGCTTTTATTTAGTCCACATGATCCATTAGTTACATCATGATTTAGTCTTAGTAAATATATCTGTTCTGGACTTTTCTGATGCATAAATCTCTCGCATGAGACACAAAGACGTGCATCCGCTATGCTGTCGCCCATCATCTTCCTTTGGGCCGAGGAGCCTCCTACAGGCCATTTTCAATCTGTCAGCCCTGTCACATTAGTTTCCCTGTACTGTACATCTTCTATGTCTTTCCATACAGATGAACCTAATATTACGTGACCTATAAATGTGTATACTGTGTGTGTGTGTGTGTGTGTGTAGGGTGCCTCATAGCTGACATGACATGAAGGGTTGTTACAGGCTGGCATGTGTTGCATAATGCTTTTATCTCTACGACACACGCACTTCCACAGTCCTGCCATTGATGTAGGTGTTCTTTCATCTGGCACCTCAAATTTGTGCGTGTGTGTGTGTGTGTGTGTGTGTGTGTGTGATTACTACGTGTCAAAAGGCTGCAGTGCCTTAGTGAGTGTGGAAAAATGTGTAGGTGTGCATTGCAAAGGCAGTTGCAATGATGCAGAGAGGAAAAGCGAGTGAGTGTGAGAACGAACGATGCAAAGTCTTTGGGATTCATCTTCTTCATCCTCTATCCTTCTCTGCCCTCCCTCCCTCCATCCTTCCTTCCCTCCCTCACCACCCCCCACCCCTCATGCTAGACTTGTGCAGCAGCTTCAGATGTGGTCCACAGACATTTCTCATCTTAACTACAAACACATCAGCTGCAGAACACTAATGATTAAACTATGAAAGCCTCTGACTCATGCATGTCTGCAGCTGCTGGCATGATAATTATATCAGAGTAATAAAGAATCTACACTACAATAGCCTGCAACACACATCTAAATTCAATTGGTTACGCACATGAATGCATTGAAAATATTAGTGAGTTGTTTTGGTGATGTATGGTGTTCCTTACTGGCCCATATGACATAAACAAATCATTGTCATTCTGTCATCCACATTGTATGTCACTCTGGATTAAAACGTCATCAAAATTAATAATGTGTGAGTGTTAATCTTTCTATCAAATAAAGTCTATTCATAGGCCTATTCAAAATAAAGGAGAAACAGTTTATCTACCCACCCAACACTTCTTTTCAAAAGCAGCACACACAGTAGATGAAGTTAATTTTTCCAATGAGTACCCCAGTTTTTGTGGAAGAATTGTATTATATTATTATTATCATTATTATTATTATTAGATTAAATTTGGGGGTTTCAGATTTAAAAAAAAACTGCTTCTAGTTTCCATCAGAGAAACTGCCCTTTTAAGACATTTCTACATTAACCTCAGCATTCAGCTGTGGTGGTGCTTGTCTGTGTATTTGGGGCGTTAGGTGTTAGCTGGCGCAGTGCTTCATTTTAAGCCAACTTTAAAGATGTAATTACATACAGCATGCATTGCAAAATGAATGAGGGGAAATGAAACTAGACAATGGCTATGTTTACATGCACATAATAATCAGATTATGGCCAATAATCAGAGCAAGGCATCACTCCAATTACTGTGATTAATGGCTGAGGACACGTATTCCATGTAATGTTAAAATGTCAAATAAAAAGTTTTTCTACAGTATTCAACCCCAAACCTAATGTTTCTCCTGTACGCCACAGTGGTATAACCTTGTGGCTACATTCATGAATATTGCAATATTGAATTGCCATTTTTTACAGTAGCTTCAACATAGTGGAAAATGTACAAAGATGTTTTTTTCAGAGAAAGACCACCACTTCTTAAGTGGCACATAGCCCCAGTGGAAGCACAGGGTGTTAGTTTGTAGCCTTGCGAGTGTTCATAAATGATGAAACAATGTAAGGGACAGAGTGAAATGTCCTAGTAAGCAGAACATCTTCTGTATTACACAAAATCTGGTTAAAACTCTAATCGAGTCATATGTGTATTAATTTAAGTACACTGTGAATATCCTTTCCTCTGTTCCATTTACCTTCAGTGTGGACAGTCAATGTTCAAGCGCCCCATTCAACCATTGCTTCCTATTTGCTGATGTGGATTTTTCCAATTAAATATTCACACAGAGTGATAGAACCAGATTCACTGCTTCTTCGCAGATTTTCTAAGAATTATCATGAGATCGAGCTGCAGGCTGCCTTTTCTGTGTTTTTCTGAATAAGGTCCTTGTTTGTTGATTTGAATTTCCTCTGGGACTATAACTGGAATATTAGTCAATCAGTTTCCTTGTCCAAAACATCCAAAAAATTAATTAGCAACAAATATAGTGCCAATGCATGTTTATACACTCACACAGACGCGCGCGCACACACACACACACACACACACAAAGCACACACAAAAAAGAAATGTGCATGGTGCCAAATGCTCTAGATTTCAATAGAATAAACAATAGAATAAACATCAAAACAACAAGTAGCTCTGTGGAGCTCATTAAGCCACACACACACACACGCACACACACACACACACACACACACACACACACACACACACACACACACACACACACACACACACACACACACACAATGACAGATGGACCATGGCTTAATTCAAAGACTTTCAACAAAAAACTAAATGTCAGAAGACCTTCTTCTGTGACAGGTGTGTGTGTGTGTGTGTGTATAAATGCCCCTGACTCTTCTGTCTTTCCAAATCTGAAACTTTAAAAAAAGGAAATAAATTCCACATAAATTCACCCAAATTTATCCAAGCACCTGAAGTATCCTGCCTGTCTGCACATCATTAATCTGCTTTATTTTTATATTAAAGTGCCCTTCAGTAATGTTCAACCTCTATAATATTTGAAACTATTGAGAATTTTTGTGCAATTCTACAGAATCACAGTAAACTAGAACAGGATATCTCAAACCAAGGAACTGTTTGAGAATCTGTGATTGAATAACATTACACCTGCCTACTGGCTCAAGTGAAAAACATTCAGCTGCTTATCTGTGTGGGGCTCAGTTTTCTTCTCGCCACATACATATACTCATAAGCTGATTAATCCTTGAAAATGATAAAATGTGTGTGCATGTGTGTGTGTGTGTATGCGTGTGTGAGAGAGAGAGAGAGACTTCTACAGAGGGAGAGAGTTGAAAGATGAAAGCTGGTTTCCATCATTCAGCATGATAGCGGGATACTAGCCCCCACCAGTAAATGGATTACCTTATCACAGACCTCTAGATGAGTGTGTGTGTGCTTGTCACAGTTGTCACTTAGAGTTATGACCAGAGAATTTTCCTTACAGGTTGGGGGGTTACTTTAAGCTGCTCATGTTCACCTGTCCATATCTCTCACTCTTCTCCCTCCCTCAATCAACTTATGAGCCTCAAAATGTTCATATATTATAAATTGTGTTCTTTAAGAGGTAGTTAGAGTGACATTTTTTAAAAGGTTGGTTCTCCGGTTCAGTTGGTAGAAAGTAGTTCCAATGAAAACTTCACAATGAGGTCTGTCGATTATCCGGAGGCTCTATGAAAGATGCTGTTGTTGAATTTTTTAAATGTCATTTTTCGATGCTGTGAGCACCACAAATGAGATTCCATTCACCTTTGTTGTATTAGAGTGGAGGCAGAAATCTCAGGGACAGATATCTCAAAACTTTGCCAAATAAATCCAAAACTTTTTGTAATTTGGGTGAACCAACCCTTTAACACCTTCCAATTCTTCATTTTTATTTAAATCACTCTTGTTGTAAAGCTTATTAACTTTTACAGTATTCAAATCTAAATATCATTGAAAAAACACTACAGAAGCTTAGCGGTAGTCCATAACTGTAAACAAGGAGCTGACTATCAAGTTGAGCAACTTTACATCAAAATATTAATATCAGGATATTAGCTTCATATTAACGTATTCACATCATATTACTTTGCAGAACATCGCAACAGCCATTACATGTCTGAAGTGTTTTTTTACTCCCCTGCTACATAATACTTCCTCCAGCTCCAGCTTACATAATGAAAATGAAGTTTGAATTATTGGGCCTTACAACTGGGACCACTCTTTTTACTGCGAGTAACTTGCAATTTAATGTTGTGATATGAATAAATAAATGCATATATTAATACATAAATAATCAACCCTTGTCTTTTACACATTCACTCGACATCACACTCACTGTGTCAGTATTAAATTTCCAAGTATGCACATTTACAACACAGGTCACTTCATTGTATTTCTTTGATTCATTTTGAATTTAAACAAGCAGCAAAGCCTTTTGTCATACTAAGGGTGTGTTCAAAATTGCATACTAACATATTGAGTACTTCATACTCAATCAGTATGTACTGCATATTGTGTACTAAATTAATGATTAAGTATGCCATTACCAGCGGACTGTTCACACTGAAGTACTCAAGCAATATGTCTTCTCTGCATCACATGACGGTATTGATCACATTACAGGTCCCAGCTGTTGAATGAAAGTTGTTTATTACAGAGTAGCTTCTGAGTAGCTTCTGTTTCAAGTTCACTCTCCATCATTCATAATTATTTTACCAGCATTGTACAGTCTGAAGAGACGCAATGCATCTTGGGGCAGTTGAGTATGTCCAGTAAGCTCACGCCGCATTCTCGCTTTCACACAAAAGCATTCACACAAAATCCACATACTATGCAGTTGGAACGCACGACATACTTAATTTTACGTCATACTTAGTATGAATAGTATGTTAGTTTGCGATTTCGAACACACTCTAGTGCTGTGTCTCAAATCGCGTACTTCCGTTAGTACACTTACATGCAGTATACTGTGTACACTATGTACTGACTTGTGTAGTGTAGTGTACTTTCTGACCGTTATTATGAGTACATCATCCGGGTATTCATAGCACACTGCATTTTGCCAGTCTTTTCGTTTTGATGGGCGTAAAGAGAGTGGAGGGTCAGCAGTGACATCACAGATGGCGGGGTCTGGCCTTATTAGCCACTGATGCAGCACGCCTGGGGGATGTCAGGAGAGGAGCAATGAAGATGGTGTGCCATGCAAAGATGATTTTGCATGGGTGAATTGTTTGACGTGTTGTTTTGGACTTTTTAACTATTTATAACTTTGGCACCAACCTTTTAGCTATGAAATAAAAACTGAACTGCCTACATTGAGAGAAGAGTGAAGAGGTCTTAAAATGTCTCATGGTAGCGTAATGTTTTGCCGCGTAACACAAGTTTATCTTTATAGCAGTCATAGGCACAATGGGTGCAGGTTACAAATCCCCTCAGGACTCTGAATGATCATCGAACAGTGTTTATTTCATACTTACTTTTCTCTTAGCAAGACTAAGAGTCTACAGCCATGCCAGCTGTCACTACAATGACAATGCTAACATACTGATGTTATGCAGGTTTAATGTTCACCATGTTCAGCATCTTAGATTGTTGTGTTAACATGCTGCTATTTGCTAATTAGCACTAAACACAAAGTACAGCTTAGGCCGGTGGGAATGTTGTTAGTTTTGCAGGTATTTAGGCATAAACCAAAGTATTGGACAAACTGAGATGTTGACCTGATGAAAAGTTAGGGGGTGACCAAAGTGATTACAATTCATCCTGAGAATGTCTGCACAAACTTTTACTGCAGTCCATCTAATTGTTGTTGAGACATTTCACTCAAAACCACAAATGTGAACCTCATGGGGGCAATAGAGAAAAAGTCAGGGGATCACCGTAGTCATTAAGATTTATCCCCTGGGACCATGAATGTCTGTACAGATTTCCATGTCAATCTGTCCAATAGTCTTTGAGATATTTCAGCCTGGACCAAAGTGGTTTATCTTCAGAATGATGCTACTAGAGTGGCTAAAAGCCTAATGAAAATACTAACATGGCATTCATTTCCTGGGATTAAGTTCTATTTGAGTCAACATCAAAACCTTTAATAAAGCTCAGCAATGTCTTTCAGCATCCTGGGACTATGAGCTGGATTATCTCCCTTGGCAATTACATTTAAAAGTGAAGTAAGTGATGCTGATGAACAAGATGTCCTATTCAGCCCGTCTATGTGGTAGTTTAAAGTGGCCGACAAATTGTTAGCTATGTATTAATATTTGCAAAGACAGCTGATTTTATTATGCATGTTCCATCCCGCTGTAATGCAGTGTGCTGTTCCATAAACAACAAACATTACATTAGAGCAAGTTTAGACTTTCTCTCTATAATGGAAAACTTTCCAGAGATGATCTGACTTGTCCTGATTTGACACACCTCACCAATCTGAGAACATTAAAACAAATACTTAAGATAATGTGCAACTACTGAGGCCCTGATCTCCCTGTGTGAGGCGTCTAATCAAAACATAGTCTCCAGAGTGCGAACAAGTGTGGGAGGTTATAAATAAACCAGAACCAAACTGCCTGTCTTTCTTCAAACACAGCCCAGGCTGGGATCGCACAAGCGTGTCCAATCTAGAGTGCCTAGGCGATGCAAACATCTTTTGAGGATGACATGTCAGTCAAACGAACAGGAAAACAATGGAGAGCGATGAGCCATGGAGGAGAATGACTGGTTGAGGTGTCATTCAGTGCACAGAGGATACACACACATATACAAGACGCTAATGCACAGACGCGGAAATGTGTATATTGTCACCCACAAATGTATTTACACAAGTTGTGTAGCTACATCCCCACAGCCGGGAAATCTAAATCATTTTGCTCAGAAGAGATACCCAACTCATACATGTGTGCCATACCATTCACACATGCAAGTAGTGAAAGGAACGGTGGTTCACTACAGGGATGCTGACAAAAATAGCATCCAGACCCTGAAGAACACAAAATCTGAAGGACATGTAGAAGAGAGGGTGGGAAAAGACACGGGGCTAGGTAAAGAAGAAAGAATATTTAGACAGACAAGCAAAGATACAAATACCCTTCAAGAGAGAGACTGACTGTGAAAGACTGTTGCCACAATGAGAGAGAGGGAGTGAGGTATACAGTGGCAATGGGGGTTCAATTACACAGTATTGTTTTGACTCCCACTCCCTGGGACACCAGCAAACATCAGTCTGTCAGTGGCAACAGCAGGGCTGGAGCAGTATGTGTGTGTGTGTAGCACGTTAGTGCATATGTATGGTTGCAGTGTATTGTACTGTACGCGTATGTGCGATCTTATGGCGACGTTGTCTGTGGTCGAGGTGAGTCGGGCCCCAGGCAAGCCCTGCAGAAAACCGTAAACTAAATGACAGGCTCCATCTCCCAGCCAACACCTACATCAGTCATCCTTTCATTAGTACAGCTGAGAGCTATACAAGGATAGAGAGAGACAAAGTAAAGGCTAGAAAAGAAAGGAAGAAAGACTGTGATAAAAATAGCAAGACAGAAACAGGTAGAGACAAAGACAGACAGACAAATATTAATATGTAAAAAAGAGATGAAAATAGAGGGGAAAGGAGAATGAAGCCACCAATGTGCTCCACTTCCTCTTCGCCTCAGATTTTCATTGACAATCTGAAGGGGGGGGAATGAAGTTGACATTTCAAAGTTGACATCTGGTGGAACAATGTGTAAAAAGGGATGAGCAGGTAAGGATGAGAAAGAAAGAAGACAAGGAGAGAGGCACAGACAGGTAGAGGAACAGAGACTCAGTGTGAAATCAAATGCCGGAGAAAAAAAATGACAGCCAAAGTGTATAGAGCTCCTCAGATCTTACACATGACAGACAGGAAGGTGAGACTATTAGGATATTAGTGTATTTAAAGCATTGATATGTTCGCATTGTTGAACTCAATTCCTCTGCCTCCCAGTGATGACAGTAACTGTACTAAATGGACTTTGTGGTAAGTCCTTTTACTGTTTCCTGTGTTTCAAATTCTACACAGTGCTTTAAAGGTTTCTTGTTTCTCATCACAACTGGGGTTTGTGCTAAAATAAAGATGAGTAGATAGCTGACTAACTTCTACTTTGAACAAAGTACCTGTCTTAAGACAAGCTCTGGTTTGGTACCAGAGTGTGTTGACCTTTTAGCATCCCCCTCTTTAATTCCACAACTGTCAGCTGTTCAGACTGGCATGCACTCCATGCATCCTTGTTTATTGTTCATTTTTGAGATGACGAGAGCAGATGATGATGTGCACTGAATGATGCACTACTGTACGGGTCAGATCTGGAAGATTCATAATGAAATGGATAATTAAGTGTTTGTCTCTGTGATTAGCAACATGCTGACTACATGAGATGCTTCTGCAGTATTTGTTCTCATTTTAGCTGCTAAAGAAGGTTTAAGGTGACAACACTACGTTTAAAATACACAGAATTAATAACGGACTGCTGCTCACAGTAATTACTTAAACATGTTGCAAAGTACCATGAAATAAAATGAAATGAATGAATATGTTTGGAGACAGCTATTTAAAGGATAGCTTCACATTTTTTCAAGTATGTCTCAAAACAATAATCAGGTGCCCATATGGACACTGAAACAGGTTTTGCTTGCTGTAATCATTCCTCCTGTTCATACTGATTCCTTCCTAATGTGCCTCCAATTTACGTGGTGGGGGACAAAATCCACAGTTCTCATTCTGTGCAAAAATGTATTCAAAAGTTTATTTGATGTTAGTTGGAAGCGCATTAGGAGGGGATTTCTTCACAGCCAGTATGGACTGTTGCAATGTACACACCTGATTATTGTTTTAAGACATGCTTGAACAATTGTGATCCAAATTTTAAATTTGACTTTTATACTTTTGTTCCCACCCATATTTTTTATTAAAAAAACCCTCCACATTTGACTCCAGATGTACACATAAACACACATATTGATATGTCTGGCCTTGCAAGACTGCACTACCTGCTGCACTGTCCGTGACAAATGTAGCTGAATGGAGATAATGTGGCACCAAAGGGTTTGCGGTCTATTTTCCACTGGAGACAACCATGCCAGAAATATGGATTTTTCCCTGGTACTGCAAGGCATTTTAGACTAATGCTTCCATGAAATGCTGTGTAATTTATTAAAAAGAAACCACCTTTTCCCCTCACTATGCCAAGCTGAGAGAGATATCCACAGAAGGTGGGTGAAGAATGAGAAATTGAGGAGAAGAAAGGTCAAGGAATTAGATAAAGTCAGGAGGACGGGATAATAGAAGGGAGGCATAAAGTAAAATAAAAAAGGCTAATTGTTTAACCAGTAATTAAAATACATGGAAATCTGCAAGCTGTTGATGGGTACGCCCTGCTTGGATGTTGATATTAACAGCACAGCAAGGTCATTCAAATGAGCACTAACACCTGCGAAGGAAAAAAATCAATAACTTAAAATAGTGCCTTTCAAAACAACTGTCCTTGAGCATCCTTATCTGCTCTCTTTCTGCCTGAACGTGATCACATCCCTGCAGCAGTTTAACCCTGATTAGCCCTTTAAAAGGGAATCTAAGTAGTTTTACCTGCCCTGGCTAAAATTAGGCTGCTGTGTAAAAGAGCAAGTTAGACAGCAATGTATTAGTCTATGCTTTCAGAGGTGTGTGATGCATAAAACATCCATCCATCCATCTACCATTTTCTTCTGCTTATCCGGGGCCGGGTCGCGGTGGCAGCAGGTTAAGCAGGGTTGTCCAGACGTCCCTCTCCTCGGCAACACTTTCCAGCTCCTCCTGGGGGACCCCAAGGCATTCCCAGGCCAGATGAGATATATAATCCCTCCAGCGTGTTCTGGGTCTGCCCCGGGGCCTCCTACCAGTTGGACGTGCCCGGAAAACCTCCAAAGGGAGGCGTCCAGGAGGCATCCTAATCAGATGCCCGAACCACCTCAACTGGCTCCTTTCGATGCGAAGGAGCAGCGGCTCTACTCCGAGCTCCCTCCGGATGTCCGAGCTCCTTTCCCTATCTCTAAGGGTGAGCCCAGCCACCCTGTGGAGGAAACTCATTTCAGCCGCTTGTATCTGCGATCTCATTCTTTCGGTCACTACCCAAAGCTCATGACCATAGGTGAGGGTTGGAACGTAGATTGACTGGTAAATCGAAAGCTTTGCCTTCCAGCTCAGCTCCCTCTTCACCACCACGGTCCGGTACAACGCCCGCATTACTGCTGATGCTGCACCAATCCGCCTGTCCATCTCACGCTCCATCTTACCATCACTCGTGAACAAGACCCCGAGATACTTGAACTCCCCCATCTGGGGCAGTAACTCACCTCCAACCCAAAGGGGGCAGTCCACCGTTTTCCGGCTGAGAACCATGGCCTCGGACTTGGAGGTGCTGACTCTCATCCCAGCCGCTTCACACTCGGCTGCAAACCGCCTCAGTGCATGCTGAAGGTCACAGCCCGATGAAGCCACCAGAATCACATCGTCCGCAAAGAGCAGAGATGCTATTCTGAGACCACCAAACCGGACACTCTCCTCCCCCTGGCTGCACCTTGAAATCCTGTCCATGAATATCACAAACAGAATTGGTGACAAGGGGCAGCCCTGGCGGAGTCCAACACCCACTTGGAACGTGTTTGACTTTGTGCCGAGAATGTGGACACAGCACTCACTTCGGTTATATAGGGACCGGATGGCTTGTAGCAGCGACCCCATAGTCCCGCAGTACCCCCCACAGGACCCCCCAGGGGACACGGTCGAAAGCCTTCTCCAAGTCGACAAAATACATGTAGACTGGATGGGCAAACTCCCATGAACCCCCCAGTAGCCCTGCAAGAGTAAAGAGCTGGTCCACTGTGCCACGGCCAGGACGGAATCCACATTGCTCCTCCTGGATCCGAGGTTCGACAATCGGTCGTAGTCTCCTTTCCAGCACCCTGGAGTAAACTTTCCCGGGGAGGCTGAGCAGTGTGATACCACGGTAATTGGAGCACACCCTCCGGTCCCCCTTTTTGAAGACGGGAACCACCACCCCAGTCTGCCACTCCACAGGCACTGTCCCCGACCTCCATACGACACTGAAGAGGTGTGTCAGCCAAGACAGCCCAACAATGTCCAGAGCCTTCAGCATCTCAGGGCAAATCTCATCCACCCCTGGCGCCTTGCCACCAAGAACCTCTTTGACTACCTTGGAGACTTCTGCTAGGGATATGGGTGAGTCTCTTCCTCCACTGAGGACATGTTGGTCGGGTTGAGGAGATCCTCAAAGTGCTCTTTCCACCGCTCAACAACATCCCCAGTCCAGGTTAGCAGCTCTCCTCCCCTGCCAAACATGGCCTGGGCCAAGCCCCGCTTGATAATGCATAAAACATTATCATGAATGCACTTCTATGTTGCAGTTATTTTTCTTACAAGTACAGCTGCTTGTGTATTATTTTTTCTAACAAAATGCAAATCAGAGTGAATAGAGTTAGCTATAACATCCAGGATAGATATAATGTGAGTATAAACATGGGTTATCCCACAGGAATTGATTTAAAACATAAAGTCATGTAAGAGTGTGGAAGAGTGATTTTTGGCATGCCAGTTTTCTTTTATTCAGTCCATTATCTTGATCCCATTGGGCTTCAATGCAATATTCTGCTCTGCATCCAGTACTACATACTGATTTGTTTAACTGAAATTAAAATCTTACACCACAGGGATTATCATTCCTGTCAGATATTTCCTGTTTCTAACAGGACAGTAGGAACAAGAGAAAGGAAAACAGAGCCGAAGATTTGGGGGAAAAAAATAAGTTTTGGTGACATGGCAAGGTGAGGGTACTATTCATTTCAGTAGCCAAGGTCAGGATATGACAGATTTTGGTGCAGAAACCTGTTTGTGGATAATGACATAATCCATCACCTTTGGTCTCTCTGTCTCTGATAAACAGGACCATATCTTGGGAATAGTTTGGATGAAATAAGCATCCAGACAAGATCAGAATGTAAAGCTTTTTACAGCACACTGAGCCAGTTTTCTCACAGTGCTGGAGACAAACGTAGAAAATATATTTAGTCTACATAATGAGTCATTTCAATACAGTAAAAATAACATTACATCTTACTTGTTATATGTTTGGGAAAAATACATGCTTTAAAATCACTTCAAAATCACAGCCCACTTAAAATCAAAGATGCATAAAAAGCTGACATTTTGAAGATAAAAGATTTTCACTCCACACTCACACTAGACATGTAAAAACAGCTGCTTCAATATGGGTTGAAACACTTACTGCGAAATATTGCTGCATTGTTTATTGCGTCAACATTTACAACTACAATCAAAATACAGAGGGACTATTGTTCTGAACAGCTCCGCCAACGCGTGAGATTCATAATAAGAACAAGGTCACTATGACATTTGACATAATCGTCTATCCCCTGTTGCAAACACAATTCAAAAATGAAACTTCTTATCTCTAAGCAGTGACAGTAGAAAAAAGCTGAACAAAGAGTTGGTTGGTCACATGCAATCACATGCGTGTAGAATTATTTGTGTATATTTATTTGTTTAATTATTATCTAACTCTAACAGAAAAGCGTATCATTCTCGGAGTGGTAAAACTGATCCCATGAGCAAAGGGAGGAGCAAAAGTCTATTTATCATGCAAGATTTGGACCTTCACTACAAATCACTCTGTGGCTGCAAACGGAATCAGTCATGACTTTTCTGCTACCAATCCTTCTTGGTTTTCTTGCTTCTCTGATGGGAGCCCTGTACCTTCTTGGGGTGTTTCGACAACGGCGACCAGGAGAACCCCCTTTGGATAAGGGGCTCATTCCCTGGTTGGGTCATGTCTTAGAGTTTCGCAAGGACACAATCAAGTTTCTAGAGAGGATGAAGCAAAAGCACGGCGATATATTTACAGTACACTTGGGAGGCTTTTACATCACATTCCTTCTGGACCCTTTATCACTGGGGGCATTTGTTAAGGAGAGTCCAGAAAAACTAGACTTCAACATGTTTGCCAGGAACCTGGTGCACCAAGTCTTTGGTTACAAATCTGCAGGGAATGAGAAACAAATTCTCATGACAAATGCCCACAAACACCTGAGGGGGGCTGGACTGGAGGTGCTGACAGATGCCATGATATCTAATTTGCAGAATGTGATGTTGCAGAACATTGGCTCATCCGCAGATCAGAAGACCTGGATAGAAAACAGACTGTTTATGTACAGCTACAATATTATTTTTAGGGCTGGCTACTTATCTCTTTTTGGCAATGTGTCACACATGTCTGAAGGTAGTGTAGAGAAAGCCAAAGAGAAAGACAAAGCTGAATCAGATGCCTTATTTCTCAAGTTCTCTAAATATGATAACCTCTTTCCCAATCTGGCTTATGGAGTCCTGCCCCCGAGGGAAAAGATGGAGGCAGAGAGGATAAAGGCATTCTTCTGGAGTGCCCTGTCAATGCAGAAGATGAAGACCAAGGACAACATCAGTCACTGGGTGTGGGACATGCAGCAGGCCAGAAAGGAGTTGGGTATAAAGGAGTCAATGATAGACAGGTACATGCTTGTGCTTCTTTGGGTCTCCCAAGGCAACACAGGACCTTCTGCATTCTGGCTGCTCCTCTTCCTCATGAAACACCCTGAAGCCATGACAGCTGTGAAGGGGGAGGTAGATAAGGTTCTGAAGGAATCTGGACAGGAAATCTTACGTGGTGGCCCCTTGATCAACCTGACCTGTGACATGCTGATGAAAACGCCAATCCTGGATAGTGCTGTAGACGAGACCCTCCGACTCATTTCTGCTCCACTCCTCGTCAGGGCAGTGCTCCAGGATATGACTTTCAAGATGGCTGATGGTTGTGAATACCATATTCGTAAGGGTGACAGAATGGCAGTCTTTCCTTACAGTGCTGTCCACATGGATTCGGAGACCCACCCTGATCCACATTCCTTCAAATATGACCGCTTTCTGAATCCAGATGGGAGCAAGAAAACTGATTTCTACAAAGCAGGGAAGAAGGTGAGGTATTACAACATGCCCTTTGGTGCAGGGGTCTCCATGTGTCCTGGGAGGTTCTTTGCCAACAATGAGCTGAAACAGTTTGTTTTCCTCATGCTGGTCTACTTTGAGTTTGAGCTGAAGAATCCTGATGAGAAGATACCCGATACTGATGTCAATCGCTTGGGCTTTGGAGCACTTCATCCCATCAGAGACATTGAGTTTCGCTACAGACTCAGATTCTGAACCCATTATCACACAATGTTTTCTTTTTTACAGAAAACATTTTCTGATTTCGACTTCCTCAGTAAACTGTAGTTGGACAGTTTAGTTTCTTGGAAACATGAGATTCCTCAATTAATATTCCTCTTCATTATCAATCATTATCATTAATACCAGGATATGTACATTTTCTGGGTTGTTTTGCAGTATTTCAGAACTTTCAAGATCAACACAAATAAAGTTATCAATATCATGTATACTGAAATGAGGCCATTTTCATGTACTCATGAAACAAAACAACTTCATTGTAACAGTTCCACTCCTAAAATTAATGATTGATGAATGGTTACCTGTTAGGTGAATCATTTACCTTCTTATGCTGCCTGTCTATAACCTCGCTGGTCATAATAAGAATTCTGGAAATTGTTTCTGAATTTTGTGTCAGGTTTTTAAATCATGCAATCATCTTCCCAAATAATAACAATCTATGGTTACCCTTTGTAAATCCATAGTCACTGTGTTATGGGTGCATCCCAATAATCTGCCGCTGACATTTTGAACATAAAAGATTTTCACTCCACACTCACAAGACACATGCAAAAAAAACAGCTGCTTCGATGTGGGTTGAAAAACTCCCTGTGGAATATTGCTGTGGGTGAGACACACACACACACACACACACAGTTGTGCAAACACCTTCACACATCTGGCACTAATACACATCTGACATGGTTTTAAGTGGATTCAGCTGAAGTTCTTTGTAATTTCAGCATCTGATAAAACATTGAGGAAACTTTAGGAAAACAATCTACTGGATTGTTTTGTTATAATACACTTCCTAAAGAGATTTTTACTTATTTTTTCAGCAAGTGTACACAGGATCTGGCTCCATGGTCTCTGTTGCACTTTAACTACAATAAATTTTTTCATGCTGGTGCTGGTAAGACAGCTACATAATAGAAAAGGCCTCAGTTTTCTAATGCACAACCAGCTCACCTGTCCGTGCTCACAAACCAAAACCAAAAACAACTAGTGTATTTGATTTTACTTCAGTAACCACATTTTCATTTTTATTAATACAATGTAATGTCAGTCCTTGCTGTTTCTGATCCCCTCTCCATAATTGTGCTTTGTCAGATATGTGATATTTGATGTATTTTAACATTTCAAACAAAATTCCAACAAAAAATTACCATAAACATTATTAAGTCAACACCACCCAAAGGCCAGCTCACCTCAATACAGCAAATTAATTGTAAATAATAATACAAAGGCAATATTGTGTGCATGGAACTGCAATACCCTTGATGTGTCCTTTGGAAAATAGATTTCATATTACTGACAAACATGTTTTCCACAATTTATAAGTATGAGTAAATTAAGTTTATAGCTGAAAATTATAAAATTGTTGAGAAATTAGAACACAAATTTTCAGTGTCATTTTAAAATCAATGAATACTGTTACCCTACTCTAATTATGACACAATGATCCCTAACAGCACACAGTTTGCAGCAGTATTTCAGTGGCATACTTGTGTCTAATTCCAATTTAGTTACAATGCATGTGGTTCTGTGTCAGGTAAGTCAGAAGTTGCTTGGTTACAACCTTCTCTTGTACTATACTTTGTCTACAGTAGTGGCACCTTGTTTTTAGTCAAAAACTGTTGAGAAGTATATTAAGTGAAGTGCTTCC
This sequence comes from Macquaria australasica, assembly GCA_005408345.1. Taxonomy (NCBI): domain Eukaryota; kingdom Metazoa; phylum Chordata; class Actinopteri; order Centrarchiformes; family Percichthyidae; genus Macquaria; species Macquaria australasica. Next base: position 86,516 of record SEMN01000113.1, read on the forward strand.
CTTGGTACTAGTCATGGTACTACTGTACTGCAGTGTGCCATTTATTATGGAGTGAATGGGCCAAATGAAACAAGCAACGACTGTAAATGATATTGAAAATCTGTGTTTCCATATAAGTATGTCTTCTGCTGCTTTCTTCTACCATTACGACCTGAAAAAAAAAAAAAGATGTTGTCCGGCACAGTCAACCTGCCCTGCCAGGTGGTCTATAATTGACAGAAACAATAAGCTCTGATTAAGATATTAATGCAAATAAAATAATCTGGTTATGGTGATATCTCACGGCTATAATAATCACAATATTGCCTCAGTCTGATTAGAGCGCATGTCAACATACTTTCAGAGACAGAAATCTCATCAATGGAAAAGGTAACTGTCAAACCCAAGGACAAATATTTCTCTCTTGGTCCATCCTCCATCTCTTTCTGATCCATTATCTAGCCAGCCCTACCTTAATTTCTCCCCCACTCTGCCACTTCTTCCCCCTCCTTAGGTGTTCTGTCACTAAGGCTTTCTGTCATACTCGGTAATCATGCAGACAACCATGTGTAATTGAAGCTACTTGTGTAGGAGAGGGGTTGGTGCAATACTCTTGGCCCTGGAAGCCCCGGCTTTGTAAGGGAAGACTAAGAATATCAAATAAATCGTATGTCTAAGTCAGAAGAAGGCAGCACAGTTGTGTGTTACTGAGAGCACACAAAAAAGACAGAACAGACTGAGTAAGAAAGGGAGGAGAAAGAGGAGACCGGGAGGGGGCTGACAGTGTGACAGGCAAATCGGGTTTAGAGGGAGGAGGGAGGAGAAGAGAGAAAGATCGGGTGCTGAAAAGAGGAGGAAGGAGAGCAGAAACAGAGGTCAGGGTGGGGGAGGAAGTGTGGACACTAAAAGAGTTAAGACATAACATCATCCGCCGTGGTGTTACATAAGTGTGTTCAGCTTTCTGTCAAAATGTATCAGTGGACTGTAAAGATGATAAATGGAAGCTCTTTGAGTGTGTACTATGAATTCAAGGAGAGTGTCAAGAAGTGTATACAAAGGAGCAGGTGTCAGTTCCAACTTACATCCTTAGCAGCCCAGGCTCCAAAAAACAGGTCAATTCTTATTTAAGTAGTAACACATTTAGTCCTTAAAATAAGCATTGATCATTTGATTGACTTTTACCTTATTTCATGTATTGTTATTGTGATCAGTTATTTATTGAAAAGGGTTAGCCTCAATATCCATCAAAGACAATGCAGCTATTGTAGCATGTAGCAAAACATGCCACAGTTCATTCATTCACATTTACTCATAACACACCAGTCCATGCTTGTACAGTCATGGGTCGGGGGCTTACTACATGCAAGTTTGCAGTAGCATTGTCAAAATGTAGAAGTGAGCTATTACTTGTGATATAATGTTTCATTGTTTTATTATTATATTGCTAGTATGCTTTCAGTAGGCACGCAGTAGCTTTTGAATTGTTCTTGCTCCGATTTCTTTTTGGCACGCCAAAACTTGCTTCCTTTAGCTGCTGTTTCGTTGTTGTAGGTCTTTCTGAATTATTTTATTCAGATGTTCTTTTGTATTTGTAAATATGTGGTGATATCTCTTGTCTTGGGCTTATGTACAGGATTCAGGCGGAGATGGACAGGCTAAGTAGACAGAATGTGGGAGCAGACCACAGAGCCAACCAAGAGATGGTAAGCTGCTTTTTGTTTTGTGGGAAAAACACACACACACACACACACACACACACATGCACACACCAAAAGACTTAGTCAGACAAGGAGTTTAAAAAATAGCAAACGCTTTGCCTCACTGCTTTGTCGCTCTTCTAACCAGTCAAGCGTCGTGGTTCAGAGGCTTACCAGCTCCACAGTGTTTCTCTTTCTTTGTTGCTTCTTCTCCAACACGTCAAGGCCTGAAAAATGTGTCTCATACATATGGATTTTAATTATTGATGTACATGTTTACAGAAATTACAAAACATTTAATACAATAAATATAATATTAAATAGCAAATATGATATCCATGGTGTTCAATCCTGCCCTTTTTGATTATTGTGTGTACATCTGTATTTTTGTATTGTTCTGTATATCATATTGAGGATTAGGAAGGTGAAGTAAGGTTTCCTGAGGAGGTTGAAACTGAAAAAAATCTGTAGCGATAAGATTCAGCAGCCTCTGCTATAATAAATATGATGCTTGTTATTTTGTCATTTGTCTGGCATAATCCCATTGTGCATGCTCATGTTATTATATATGTACAGTGATATCCCTCTAAAGGTCATCAGTGGATTTGTTTGGATCCTATAGTAGCCAATGGGATGTATATGCAGCAGAGAGGAAGGATAGTATTCAGACTATATTTTCTTCTCTGACTGTTTTTGCTTTTGCTACAATTTCATATCTTGTGGTGAACTTGCTTTAAATTCTGCAAATTTAATTAGAAAAATACCAAATCCTGCGTGCAGATGCACAAATTCTCATGTCCTCTTTGAATAAGAAAAATGTACTCCCTATACACACACACGCTGTCTTTTATTCATCTCTACTGTTTTCCTGAAAATTAAAAAAAAAATGAAACAGAATTGTGTGTAGAGGTCTTGTGGCAGCCAACAAACAGAGAAAAGTGATCAATAAACAAGGAGCCTGCAGAGAGAGCACTATGAGTTCTCCCTACGATGAATAATGGAAATCTATGACAGGTTGAAGCACTGCATTAGACTGAATACACTGAGCGCAGAGCCCCAGCCATGGGCTGTCATCTACACCATTATTAGACCAATTATAATGCCGGATGGGAAAGGGGAGAAGAGAGATTGGGAAAGACAGTGAGGGTGAAAAACAAACCTCAGGGAATTCATTTGCAAAAATTAGATAATCACAAGGTACATTTCCAGAACTTTGCAGACTTGTTATGGTAGGTAATGTATGGCAATAGAGAGCAGAATCTGCAAAAAGTAAGAAGAGTTTATTATCTAAGTTAATTAATTTCTGACATTTGATTTCCCATTTATTGTGTAACACTTCTTCTTATGTGGATCTCTTCATCAGGAGCCAGTTGCACCAGCTATTCATTGAAACTTAGCCTTCTTAAAGTTACAGTCTTCTGTGCAAAATTTCCTCTTTTTACTCCCCTGAATAGTGTGTTCTTGCTGAGCTCCGGTAAAGGGATAGTATAAAAAGGAGTGGGTACTGTACTAAAAACACATAACTTTGAAAGATAGAAGTATGAACTTAAGTAGTAATGGATTTAGGAATAGCTGGTGCAGCCCAATCCAGACATGAAACATGCTCTTTGAAACAGAGTGTCAAAGTTCAAATATAAAACTCCTATTGAGTTTATTAAACAAGCTAAATCAAATACTCTTGGAGTAGTTTAGTGAAAGCACAAAGAATAAGAGCTCTTTGCAAGCCTCTTTTCAGTATACATAATGACACTTCAACACATGGCTGTGAGTTTTCTCAACAGCTGCCATGATGGAAAATATCTACACAAGGAGACAGACACAAGACATACTAATATAAAACAAGTATTTATTGACACCATTATGTCAAAATATGCACAAATGCAGATATCTGTTCTCGTATTTAAATCTATGCATTTGGTAGTGCTGGACTCCCTTCTAATTATCAGCTTTTTGTGGGCCACCATTGTGTTTATATTGGATTAAGGATTGTCTGTTTACTTGATTTCACTCCAGAGTAAACTCCCTCTTCTCGAGTGACATCTGCCACGGCCGTTTCTGTCTTTGTAACACAGCCAGACCCACTTGAAATGAGGGCCTCCTCTAAAGCCAAGAAAACCATTAGATGGAGATTGAGGCAGCCAAATGCTGCCTCAATCTCCTTTGCTCCTTTAGTTATTTTTGGAAACAAACAACAAAACTCTGGAATCTGGCACATATTAAAGCAAACAAGAACACACTGACATTCAATTGAAAATCAAACATTCTAGTTTCTGAAAAAAAAAAATTAAAATGGTAACTGTATCTCTATCGTCTTGCCATCACCTCGCCGAACTTGACCTTGTCTGGTCATTTCCTCCCCTAGTGCGGCCATGTTGAGACTTGTGTGCAGCTCAATCAGCTCAGGTTGCTGTAAGGATCCACCACTGGATTTCTCCCTGTATGCAGCTAATCTGAGTCAATTTCTCATTTGGTAGGTAGGCCCATGATGCTTAAATTTTATTGCTTCATGGTAGGTGAAGGTGATAAAGCAAAGGTGTTCATGGTATTTTTTTAACCACCAGTACATGTTGTCAACCTGCACAATTGATACCAGAGATTGCAGTCTTAGATACAGTATTAACTGCGGGAGCATTGTGCGAGTTCAGGCAGAGCGCTGAAGCTGTGCACGCCATCAGTTGACTAATCAGGTACCCCCATGATGACCAATGACAAATTACTCTCAAGTAAATGGGGTGGCTTTTAAAAGCTCCCATTCTCTCCTCTAGCCATTCCTATATCCCTCATTCCTCTGTCTTGTCTGTCTGTCTGTGATGCACTTCGCAACCCTGGTCTTGAAAAGTGCTATATAAATAAAGTTTTACTATACTTACTTACATGCCGCACACTTGTCAGTGATAATACTGATTTGTCTCTCAGTCTATCCATCCTTATCTTGCTTTGCTGTCTTATTCATCATACTTGGGTTGGTAACTCTTGCTTTCTGCAAGTTTCTATTTAATATCTTCTGTGTCTGTGGGAGTCAATTCTGAATATCCCTGTTGGTTTAATTGTGCTCCTGGATACATGTAGAGTGCATCCACAAGAGCATCATGGGTAAGACTATTGTTGATACAACAAATAATCAAATTTCCATTGATTTAATGTTTTTTTTAACCTATAATAAAGGAATAGATTCAATAAGACTGTAGTACATGGGGTCTTGCAAGGAATGGCCTCTGCACTGATCCTTTAATCAAACAGTATTTTAAATATTTAAATTGATTTTTGACTCTGCCTGATTAAATTTGAACTATCTTAGTTGTTTAAGGGATATGTCAATTCAGAGATACTTCACTGCAAATTTGCATTGCTTCCAAAAAGTGTCCAGCCTATCACAACCCAAGTCACTGGCCTGCAGAAATAGTGTGACACCTCGATACCCATGTTCAACAATGATAAATTATGCATTTGCCTGTGACATCCTTTATTATGCAAATAAGACATATTTGCCTATTTCAAGTTTGCCTGACACATTTTGACATGACAACTGCACAGTGGTTCGGAATAGAAAGATAAAAATAAATTAGATAGACAACTCCTTTCTTTCTGTTTGGAAATTGAGTGTTTCATTTGACAAAATGCAGATGATGTTTGCTCAGTTGTCATGGAGATGGTTCAGTCATCATCACGTGATCTAAGTCAATTCGAATTCATTCAGTCTCCTGTCCAGGACTGTAGTCTTCCCCACAGCTGTCGCATGTGATGTCATAAATAACTGCAGTTTTCATCTCGGGGGGGGGGGGGGATTCTGGATGTTCTGACAGCCCAGCTGTGTAATGAAGTCACACTGGCATGCTTTTGGTGGGGTTGTCATTTTCTATTCTTTGTACCAATTGAGTGCATCTCTTTCTCTCTTTCCTCCTCTTCACTAGTAGGAGCTGCTCTGTGTGGGCAGGTCCTCACCACTGAGCTTTAATGATGTAATATGGTGGTTAGAGTTAAAACTGAGATTCTGGTCTATGCGAGTGGCTTTTCTGCACACTGTCATCTTTATCTTCCCGACAGCCTTCACGTGAACAGAGGTGTCTAGGAACGGTAGCTTACCATTTTCCTTCATCCTGTTCACTCAAGATGTCGATGTGTGGGGTTGATGTTATTGTTGGGTGGAGTTGTTGGTACTGGAGCAGTGCAGTTTGGTGACAGAGTTGTCCACATATGAGTTCCAGATGTCAGGTGGGGTAGGAGCTGTTGTCAGGGCAATCTGTTCAAAATCCATGCACAAATTAGCTACAATGACCCCACTGTTACTTTAGTTTGCTTTGAAAAAATACCCAAATGAGCATTTCACGATTTTTAGCCATACTAGTGGCATGACTCTAGGGATGGCAATGTCGTTCGGTTGCTATGAAATTTTGTACAGACATTCATGGTTCCCAAAGGATGAATCTTAATGACTTTGGCAATCCCTTCACTGTACCTGTGGCGCCACCAGCAGGTTGACATTTTTGCCTTTTAGTAAAAGATCTTAACAACTATTAGATGGATTGTTATGAAATGTGGTAAAGAGATTCATAGTGCCCAGAGGATGTATTCTAATGACTTTTCTGACTTCTCATCCAGCCCCATCACCAGGTCACAATTTTCATTGCTCCAATACTTTTTGTTTAGTACTAAGTAGCAAATGTTATCATGCTAACATGTGTGCTAAGCCATTCCAGCAGTGTACTGCACTCTTGGTGCCAAAAATGAGTGCGTTCATTTATTCTGGTGACTTTCTTTACAGCCATCTGAAGGAAGCAGGTATGTATCTGCAACTGCAGTCTCTAACTGGAGTGATGTAACGCACTGTCAAGCCACAATTACGCAAGGCAGATCTGCTGGTTAAAAATTAAACAGCACCAGACTGTTGCAAAATAACCACAGAAACCCCCGTACTTATGTGCACATAAAACTCACATATTAACTCCCTCAGGATCGTCCGTGTCTCCATCCAAAACACTGGGTAACCGTGGCAACAGCTGCGTACGTCATCTTCTTTTTAACGAGCAGTGTTCACGAAAACAGGGCCCTTAGTCCTGTTGAAATCTTTATCTTAACTTCTGTTCTTAACTTGTTCTTAAAAAAATAAAACACTTTTGCTAAAACTCAACACCAGAATTGTGTTTGTTAGCACCACCTCTTGGCCAACTTGCATTCATTTTTTAGAGAATGTAACTACAGTCACATCACAAGCCATTTGAAGATTTCCAAATGTGCCTTGCAACAAAATCATATTTATACAAAGCATAGTCGGAGAATTTGCTGATTCCTGCCAGTTCTCTGCCCTGATTCCCCTGCCACTGTCCTGAATCTAATTCTGGCTGGGATTGCCGTTGGCGGAGACAGTCATGCATCATTTTTTGAGAGGGGCTTTTTTCTGAAGATTAAATCGAAGTGGGGTGGAAAGATCACAGGTGGAGGCCTCTGTATTAACCCAGTCGCAATTTTCTGCATGGGCTTAAGGTTTCAAGGGTGCTGAACGCCATCACCATACAGCTAATTAAAATAAGGTAGAAAATCAGTCCCAATGAAATATTAAATATTAACTTGACTGTGACTTGCAACATCTATCATTTGATAGACAATGTAATTAAGATAATGAAGTTTAAATGCATTAGTAGTTCTATTTAAAACATTGCTGCTGTGGAACAGATTTTGTTTTAGATGACAGTCTAATCTAATTCAGCGTTGAAGGTTTCTGCTTTGTCATCATTTAAGTCCCTTTATAAACTTGACAATTTATGTAGTACCAGAGTTTTTTTTTAAAACACACACACACACATACACACATACACCGATCAGCCATAACATTATGACCACTGACAGGTGAACTGAAGAACACTGATTATCTGGTTACAATGGCACCTGTCAGTGGGTGGGATATATTAGGCAGCAAGTGAACATTTTGTCCTCGAAGTTGATGTGTTGGAAGCAGGAAAAATGGGCAAGCGTAAGGATGTGAGTGACTTTGACAAGGGCCAAATTGTGATGGCTAGACGACTGGGTCAGAGCATCTCCAAAACTGCCGCTCTTGTTGGGTGTTCCCGGTCTGCAGTGGTCAGGACCTACCAAAAGTGGTCCAAAGAAGTAAAACTGGTGAACCGGCGACAGGGTCATGGGTGGTCAAGGCTCATTGATGCGTGTGGGGAGCGAAGGCTGGCCCGTGTGGTCCGATCCAACAGAAGAGCTACTGTAGCTCAAATTGCTGAAAAAGTTAATGCTGGTTCTGATAGAAAGGTGTCAGAACACACACTGCATCGCAGTTTGTTGCGTATGGGGCTGCATAGCCGCAGACTGGTCAGGGTGCCCATGCTGACCCCTGTCCACCGCCGAAAGCGCCAACAATGGGCATGAGCATCAGAACTGAACCACGGAGCAATGGAAGAAGGTGGCCTGGTCTGATGAATCACGTTTTGTTTTACATCATGTGGCTGGCCGGGTGCGTGTGCATCACTTACCTGGGGAAGACATGGCACCAGGATGCACTATGGAAGAAGGCAAGCCGGCGGAGGCAGTGTGATGCTTTGGGCAATGATCTGCTGTGAAACCTTGGGTCCTGCCATTCATGTGGATGTTACTTTGACACGTACCACCTACCTAAACATTGCTGCAGATCAAATACACCCCTTCATGGAAACAGTATTCCCTAATGGCAGTGGCCTCTTTCAGCAGGATAATGCGCCCTGCCACACTGCAACAATGGTTCAGGAATGGTTTGAGGAACACGACAACGAGTTCAAGGTGTTGACTTGGCCTCCAAATTCCCCAGATCTCAGTCCAATCGAGCATCTGTGGGATGTGCTGGACAAACAAGTCCGATCCATGGTGGCCCCACCTTGCAACTTACAGGACTTAAAAGATCTGCTGCTAATGTCTTGGTGCCAGATACCACAGCACACCTTCAGAGGTCTAGTGGAGTCCATGCCTCGACAGGTCAGGGCTGTTTTGGCGGCAAATGGGGGACCTACACAATATTAGGCAGGTGGTCATAATGTTATGGCTGATCGGTGTGTATATATATATATATATATATATAAAATGTATTTATATATATTTATATATATATATTTATGGCATTATGTATGATCTCTACTTTATTATTAGTCAGTCAGTAAACACTGTAGATAGCCATACTTACTGCAAATGAATTCTCTACTGCGAACCCTTCAGAGACATCCATAGTCCATAGAAGAAATGTCTTATTTAGGATTGGAGTGTTTGTTTAATAATGTCCTGAGACTGTTTACATCCAAGTGACAAAGCCCTCTAGCAGCGGTAAAAATTATGAAGAGAACGAAGAAGGAAGTAAGGTGACGTTATTATAGAGACATCGGACTTTAACATCGGACACCGCTGTTTGTTTCTCGTTCCCAACAGACAGTCAATGTTGTTGTTTTTTTCCTTAAGCATGAATGTCATGCATTAAGTGTTTATTGATGATGACAAAGGTCTCCTAACCTTAATGGAGTAGTCATTTGAACCCAAATTATGATGTTTACCTAACCTTAACTAAGTACTTATTTTAACCCAAACCATGATCTTTCCTTAACCCTAACTAGTTTTGTTTTTGTACCTAAACCATAGCATTGTCACATCATAAAACAGATGTATTTTTCAACAGTGATTTGTGATGGTTTTGGAAGCCAGAGACAAACGATGTCGTCCTGCTGATAGAGGCGTCATATTAGAAAAGACTTCCCTGTGTCATTCTAGAGGGTGTGGACAAACAATGTATTTTGTCGTTTCATTTGGAGAATCGCATAAATATAACCTCAATTTAAAAAAAAAGTGAAAACTTGTCCATACAATGCATTGAATTTAGTTCAACTATCTCATTGTTTAGCTCTTATTCGCACCTTATATCATCATCTATAAACGGCACTTGGGCCCTTTCCATGAAGAACATATGGATAATTATATTCCATTTAATTGTAGCTGTAACAAAGGTAATAAAACTAAAGTGAGAAAGACAATTGCAAATTAGATGAACCACAGCGCTAATCTATTGTCTGAGGTGCCGATCTTTTCTCTTTTTTTTTGTCTGTAACCTTCAGAGAGGATGTGACATTAATGTCTTCAAATATGATTTAAGACAAATATGGTCTTTCACATTCTGTAGCGTCATCGCTCCTCCCTTATCTCTTGGTTCCCTCTCATAGTCCCATCCATCTCTAATTCCAGCCTTTCACTTTCTCCCTCCTTTCATCTCTGCCTTTTTCCTTTCTTCCTCTCATACTCCCTAAAGAGAGCAAGAGAGTCAAAAAGTACAATTTGAGTTTGGTGCTGAAATGGGCCGATAAAGAGAGCGAGGATGTCGAATAGTAGTGGTTTCTATTTAAAATGACAAAGCTCTTGTCTTTTTTTGTGGTGAACACCAGGTGATCATTACCTCCTCGCTGAAGTCTGCAGACTTGAGGGGACAGTTCATCGCTAGAAACTCCTTGTACGACTTCTCTGAGTAATTCCACCTTTCCCCAGAAATTTGGCTTCCATGTTCCTTCAGGATAATGACCGCTATGGAGAAATTTAAGCCCGTTTTTCTGACTGATCTCTGTTCCGTTGTTGCCTGAAAATAGGTGCCGCTGATATGAGAGTCAGTCAATACCGTTCCCCTTGGGAGTGCGTCAGAAATAGTATGGGCAAAATAATGAGTAGGTGCCTTTTTAAAAGTGAGAGTTTCACCTTCCTATTTTTATTTTAGTAGTATTTCAGTATATATATTTTAGAAGCAAAAGTTCAGAGAGAAAGGAAGAGGTAGAGAGAAGAGGGAGAGTACAGCAGAGAGCACATTACAGAAATGGGTGGCAAGGATGTATGCTGTCCCCAGGTCCTCACATTGAGACTTGCCAAGCATGATACACACACCTCCTTAGGGTACCCTTGGATCCTTGGGGGGAAATAATCAAACTTAACACACACATGCTCCTATAAACAGAAAGTGACTGCTATAATGAACATCCATTGACGCCAGGGTAAGGTAGCATGTGGTACAGTAGCTGTGGAGGGTTTGAGGCATAAACAACTGGGAGCATGCTATCTAACTTGTACACAGGCCAAGATGACCAGAAGTAGATCAAAAAGATTTAGAGAGGAGCGCCCTGCACTCATCATGCTCGTACCTGGTTCGTGGACACAGCATAAACGTAGAGTTTTGATTCTAATTTACACATCCACCACCAGTTAGCATGTAAATGTTGCGTCAGACCATCTAGGGAATAGACTTCCATTTGGGTTTAAATTTGTGGCTCGGTGAGGCTTGTCTTGCGCGCTCGGGTCCAAATGCATTATCACCAGTGCAGTGAAACCAAAACTATTATTTCTTTGTTTCGATCTGTACCACCAGAGCACAGAAAATGGATTAGATGAAGATCTATAGCTAGCAGAGAGCATGCACTGTACCTGAGCACCAAAGCTCATATTGCATATTGTGTTTAGGTAGGATAATGGGGATAATAGAATATACATGAACTGTTAATGTGGAGACACAGAGAGACAGATTTACAGTGGCAATCATTTAAACCGAAAGCAGCAAGAATCCTGGCACATTAAATGATTCCTGCACTGCGATGCACCCAAAACAATTTCTCGCTTGAGTGACTGTACTTGCTTGTTCTGCAATCTGATTAAGCCAACTCTCGGTCAGGGAGGAGACAAGAGGGGGTCTTCTCGCAGTCCTCTCTCTCTCTTCCCCTCTCTCTCTTTTTAAGCCATCCACTCGCTCTCAGCTTAATAACAGTCATCTGTAAGGATAATTGTAAGATTGATCTCGACATGCATGGGGTTAACCACATCCATTTGTTAGATTTGTGTTTGTTCTATAAAATGGCTTCTTGAAGACGCAGAAAAAGTTGCCACTGCCATCAGCAGTTTCAGAATATGGATAATAACACTCTCCATAACTCTGTAAATGGAATAATTTAAACACTGTATGTATGCATTTATGGATTGGGCATTACATACATATTTACACAGGTGCGCACAAACACAAAACTAACTGACAGACACACACCCAAAGGTTCGACACATGATACCAGGGTGTGACCTCACATTGACTCAGGAGAAAGTAATGCAGACTTCAGTGCTGGCACACATAGATGTGATTTAAATCTTTAATTAGTCTCTGAACTGGTGATAAAATGATGCTTAAAAGGATGAATCATACCCTGTAAGCCTTAATAAGAGTCAGACAGGCCAACTCTGATAATGACAGAGCGCAAAATTAGACATGTGAGTGATACTTTTATATGATGAGAACATTAAAAAGGAAAACAATTGCTTACCAAAGACCTATGATTAGACTTTAATTGCTTTATTTGGAATATAGATAACCAATCTCACCCACTATTTTGGGCCATTTTGTAAAATTCTGGTTTTCTGAAATGTTTTATCAGCATTGTCCTGTTTCACACACTGTATAGGGCACTTTCAAATCAGGGAGCTGCTCAGTAAAACAGTATTTAAAGGTCATAAATTGGGACAGTGAGTTACTCCTGATTCCATACGGTGTTCAACATACGGTTAGGGGTTAGATATTAAGGCACTTCCATTTTCAAAAGAAAAGATTCCATGGCATGGATCATTTGACTGTAATATACAAGTTGTGAGTCCGAATTCTTAATTCTGCTAATGTACAGCTCACTGAGAAAGTAAATGACTTTAATCACAACAATATCCACAGATGTCTGGTCATGCTGGTAGTTCATTTCTTTAATCCACTGACAGCATTCCACCAGCATTTAGTATTTTATTAGCAAGAGGGATTTTATTAATTGTATTTTATGTGATGAAAAAAAAAAGGAAGGGAATTCTGCACCAATTAAAACTAAAGAGTTGGATGCTGCTTACTAGGCCTTTTTTTTTCAAGAGACATTTTGACATGTCACAGTAGGAAAAACAGGCGTTAATAAGAAATTTAATGATGGCTGTATTCCATTTAGCTGCTTCAGTTTCAGGGTCCTGGTGTTGTGCATGCTGGCTCACAATCACACTGTCATGGCTCACTGGGACACTTGAAAGAACACAGCCATTGTTATTAGTAACACCTGTGCTTTTCCTACTGCTGACTTTGGTACTAAAACGATAAGGAGCGTGGAAGATCCGCACTTGACTTGTCTAACTCAGACTGTTGAAGCCTCATATTAGCTTGAGCTGAACTTTGTATTCATTTTTTGGACAGAATGAGGACTGTGACTTTTGTCCCCCATCACTTACATTGAAAGTGCTTTGAGAAGTGAACTGTTCACGGCCAGTTCGGACAGGAGGAAACATTAAAGTGACTATAAGTGTTTTTAATGTATATTTGGGCATGAGAAGATTCTTTTAAGCCACACTTGAAAACATTTGAATCCATCCTATAATATTACTGTACCACACCATCTTTTCTTTACGCAGTGTCTAATGTGTGGTAACCCTTTCTATTAGTCACACTAAGTAGTAGGTAATTGCAAGTTAAATACAAAATAAGGATGTGTAATTTACCAAATGATTAAAGCCATTATACTAGACAGGGAAACACTTATCACACGGTGATTTAGTTAAAACACTTATTGTATGACTCATAAATTCAAGTAATTACACTGTAGGATTAGGATGGGAAAATACTTTCCAGGATTTCCTTAAATCAAAATAACTTTCTGTAAATTAAATAGTATTTTTTTTAACTCAGTAAAAGTATTACATTCCTTCTATTTATTATTTCCACCATAGCTGAACTATTGTTCCAGTTTTTTTTATTATTCTACCTAGGTCTTGGACTGTAAGAGGAAATGTTTCAAATATCAATCTTGCTAAATTTGATTTTAAATGTTTTTTGAAAGCATCTTCCCCAGATATGATGGTAACCCAAAGAGGTAGATCCACAAGACACAGATAAGTTTTGGTATGGTTCACCTCAGTTTAATGTCTGGACCGAAGTAACTTTGTCATGAGTTGTCTGTGCTATCTAAAGGACTTGCATTTGTTTGATTTGTCTTTGAATCTTCTTAGATTCTAGACAAGGTCCCTGAGCATTGTCTGCTGGAGAAAATCATTCTCAGGTGTGTAAAAAAAACGACATTTTTTTCATGTTTTACATACCTGAAATCTACTGTGACAGGTATTCTTTATATTAGACTTTTAAAGAGACTGACTCAGATGCCACTGAGTCATGAAGTAAGACTATAAAACACTGAAGTTTCAGTGCTCAACTAAGAACTAGCCTACTTATCTTGCACAGACACATCCAGTACACACAGAAACACACATTCAACCACACACATGTATGAACAATACATAGAAGCACACTAAAAAAAGTTGTTATGTTAATGTGATACAACTCTAAGCTTAGTAATCATGATTTTTTTGGTAAAGGTTTTCAGTATGACAGCAGCAGACATCAAATGTCATGTTTACTTTTCAACTCTGATGCACTCGGCTCCAGTCCAATGACAGGCAGTCTTACAACTATCTAACAACTCCCACACACACAAACACACACACACACACACACACACACACACACACACACACACACACACACACACAGCCTCACTCTCTCTTTCTCTCCCTTACACACACAAACTTCCAGTGCTCCACACAGGCTCCAACTACCTTCTATTCTGGTGATCATAATTATTTGATGACGGAGCTTCTGGTTTCTCAACCACGCTTTTGTACACACGATCTAGCTGTGAATAATTTAGCATGGGGAGCTAGAAAGGTGGTCCCTTAAAACAGCAGGTGCAGTCTAACTCAGGAGGCAGGACACACGGAGAGAGCTTCATCCCATCTAGTCATCCACCCACTCCTTACACACAGCTCTTCGGTCGGGCTCTCATCCACCCTGTGCCCCCATCAAGCTGTATATCCATTCTTTCATCCATCCATCCATCCGTGTATCCTTTCATCACACCAGGCACCACGGTGACCAGCTTCTTGGGTGGACTGACGCTCCCTCAGCGTCCCCTCCTCAGTCAGCCACCATGGAGGAACTCCAGAGAAAACTGAATCAACGCTATGAAGGCACCAAGCCCAGAAAGGTGAGTTGTTTACGGGACCGTTTTCTTTCAAATTCATGGCTTTTGAAGTACTTTTATAAATGTACTGTGTTGAGTAAAAGACATATTGAGGTCATTGCCAAGCTTTCTGTTTAAACATTTTTTATGCAGTTGCTTTAATATCAGTGGCATATTGCTTTACATTATAGCACACAACTAGCTGAAGCTGGTGTGCTGGATGGTAATAGTTCTCAGCTTGCATCTATCAAATGGCAAATGAGAGAGAGCATGAAACAGGATGTTAGCTTGTATGTTGACATGCTGCAAATGTTTGTATGTGCCCCTCTTGTCTGATCAAACAACATTTTTTTCTACTTTAAATATAATTTTCTATGCTAGTAAGCTGTGCAAATTAGTCACCATACAACACATGCCAGTGCATCTTTTCAGCATGTGAAACCTTTAAGGGCGTGGAGTAAAAACATGTCACCTTCAACTCAAAACCACAGGTGAGGTTCAAGCTGGCGTCGTCCTACAGCGGTCGGGTGCTGAAGCACGTGTATGAGGACGGTCAGGAGCTGGACAGTCCAGAGGAGAAATACCCTCACAGCTTCGTTCACCGCAAGATCCCTCCCAGCCACCTGGAGGTGGAGCAGCTCTGTGGGTTTGAGGATACTCATGGGGACCAACAGGGTGGGTTTTTATTATTGTGTAACATACTGTACCACTGTGTCTTACTTTATATGCATGACTGCAGTGAGGTTTGTTTGTGTGCGCTGCAGTATGTAAGCTGGTAACCAGGGAGACCAACAAGATGTGTATACATTTCTTTATGGGACTCCTGCTAAACAAATAAACATGTTTTTTCTGTCATCCAGTTGTACAAGACAGTGATGATAGAGTTAGCAATCTAGCTAAAATACAATCTAGCTCATTCCTAAGTGCAAATGTTATTACCGTCCATTACTATGGCAGTTAATATGCAAGAAATTATAGCAGCATGCGCCAGAGGAGGTCAATCAAACTGTGAACTTGGAACACTACCAATTTCAAAGATGAAATGCTCAACTACTGAGCCATTTTACTATGCTTCTTAAAATATTATTTAATTTTCCATGTTTCTACTGCAGTGAGAATGCACTACTTATTGTTAGAATTAGTATATGGTGTTCAATTAATGGAATAGTTTTACTTTGTTGCAGAGAGTTAGATGAGAAGATTGATACCACCCTCATATCTGTACGGTAAAAGTGAAGCTACTGCCAGCAGCCGCTTAGCTTAGCTTGGCTTGGCTTGGCTTAGCTTAGCATGAAGACTGGAAACAGGGGGAAGAGCTAGCCTGGCTCTGTCCAAAGCTAACAAAATCTGCCTACCAGCACCTCTAAAGCTCACTTATTAACACGCTGTATCTTATTTGTTTGTTTGTTTTTTTAAATAGATTTTTATTCATGCTCAGGGGAAAGTTGTTTCACAGAAACAAAACATCGCATATATCAGGTCAAGTACAGAAAAAAAGGTTTAAAACAAAATGACAAGGTGGTTGAGTAAGTTCACTGCATATATCCGTGTCCTGGAATAAACACTGGCCTCAGGTTACAGACACACAGCACTCCCCATGTAATAGCAGCCCATGGTTATACTTACACAACATACAGTACATGTACCCATACATACATACATACTCACACCCATACATATATACCTACACACATATATATGTATCTTATTTGTTTAATATGTACTAAAACCAAAAACCAAACTAAAAAATTACAATTTGCCTTTTGACAGGGGATTTATGTGTCAAACTATTTTTTTGCTGGGACCAGTAACTTCCTGGAGTTTTTGTTTCTATTGAGAATGCACCACTTACTCAAAAACATGAGTCGAAGTAATAAGTCATTAACGCAGAGGATTAGGTAAGGCTAGGATGCTATGCTGGCTAACACAGCTAGCCTGGGTGGTCAAAGTTAGTTAGGCAGAGACTGGTAACTTATGATTGGCCATTGTAGGCTGTTGTCTCAGAGTCTACCATGACTTCCAATAGATTCAGACAAGCACATCAATGTTTAGGAAATACGGCTGTTTGGGGATGAAACCAGGGTACAAGTTCTCACTCTATCCTGACAACATGTTTTATTCTGTGCCCAGGTGTCTATCCTCCAACAGGGCTCATTGCCCAGAGAATAAACGTGTACAGAGGAATGGGAAGCTACAAGGCGGCTGCAGGCCAGACTGAGGAAGCGGAGGGAGATTCCACAGTAAGTAATGTTGCTTTTGATGTTGATAAATTTTGAAATTAATCAAGATAAACTTAGATTTGATTTCCCACCAGCAGTGTCAGTTTTGTTAAAGTACTAAGACCTGTCTTAATTGTCTTAATTATTTCTCCAGTGCAGCTTAAATGAACTGGAATTGAAAATAATACGATTTTGCTTAATGTTAATTAAAATGTCCATCATGGCAACAGTTTACTTAATCTAAATAAACAACAGTTTGGTAACAGACCTAAAACATTACATCTTGATGATACTTTAATGGGAGTGTAGAAATGTGTGTGTGTGTGTGTGTGTGTGTGTGTGTGCGTGTTTTGTGTACGTGAACCGTCTTGGATTTGTGTATTTTATCTTTCCTGTACTGCTGTTACTGGCTACTGGTATTGCACTGTAGCACCAGAAACATTGTAAATTCAACATATGTACATATTTATGGAAAGTTATGGAATTGTTGTCTGCTGTTTCAAACAACACCTACAGAAAAAGTCACTTAACACCTTAAAATTATGATTTTGTGTTTCTGTCACCCTTTGAATGCTAAATTACTAATTTTGGAGCATGATCACTATGCAACGTCTGTTTAGATATACTTACATAAAGGGAATTATAATAAGAAAGTATCACAGCTCCTTGGAAGAATTGTTATTTCTTTTTTAAACCCCGCAGAGCATTGCAAGTGTACATATGCTGAAAAACAGACACACCAAAATAAACACATACACAATTATCAGCCAACGCAAAGTAATTTAATAATTAATTCATATATCTTCAGAACATAACAAGCAATCAACACTTAAAATAGAAAATGGTAAGAATCCTTGGGTAATTAAAGCATCAACTGCATGCTGCTCAGTTAACATTGTACAACAATTAAAGTGGAACAACAACAGCTACAAAATTGTTCATCTGACGAGAAAAAGCCACTGTTACTGAGCTGCTGTGGCAGCGGCTTCATTAGTGCAGCAGGCTGAGAGGGAGGTCAGCTACATCGCCTGCTGGCTCAGTGTCACTTTATTATTTTATCCTCTAAACAAAGGCACGCTTGGCCCTAGTAACCAAGGCCAGTGTTTATCACATTTATCAGTGGAAAACAGCAATCTGGATTTAGTTTATCCTTTTAGGGCATTATTGAAAGGATGGCATGCTGGTCATGGGGGGGCACCCCTACTGTACTGTCAGGTCTAATGAGTTCCTCCTTTCTTCAATGCTTTCTCTCTGAATGATTAAAAAAATGCAACCTGTCAGATCATTTAAAAAAGTTCCAAAACAGAAACTGAGTTTGGAAAGTCAGAAATGTCAGGGATTAGCAAAGTAATCACTGAGTCATTGGTAGAGTTGTGCAATGACAGGAGCTATTTCAGGCACCCCTGGTTTTCCCATGACAATTTCTGATTCACTTTCTCCATTGACAATGTTACGTCACTTACATTTGGAGCACTCTCTTCCACTTAAATCATGCACTTAAATCGTGCAAAAGATAAACAACTGTATTAAAAAAAAAAATCTGGTTCTTCAGTGTGTACATCTCATGTGTACATGAACACTTCAAGGTCGAACTTAACTACAACTCCCAAGGTGCATTTTGGAAAAAAAAAAAAACATCAAATCACAGAGCTTAAAATTCTGTCACGTGTGCCGCTAATGGTGGGGGGAAGCTAAAGGTTACAGTGTTGAGAAAACAGTTTGTTTGTTTTTTCACAATCTGCAGCTTAAATCAGCAAATTTTTTAATTCTGGCTGAATTTTGAATCATTTCAGCAACTATGATGCCATACTTTGTTCTCAACTGCAACAACGAAGTGCTCTGAATTTGCTACCGCTGTAATTCGCGCCTCTGACTGGCTTCTTCTCCATGGCAATGGCGGCTGAGGCTCATGGGTATTATAGCATTTTTAGCCGTCCACCATGCCCAAATGACTGACATCATTACAACATTATCCAGGAGACTCCTTTGTTTCTATGTTAAGTAACATTGAGGATGTTGTTTAAATAAAAAAATTGAAATGGTAATACAGAATGGGAACCAGCGGCTCCTCCCACTTCGCAACTTGATGGTCATCATGTGCATCCTTCAAGAAAAGTGTACGCCTTATGCTCATGAAAGATTAAAAAAATAGTTACCAGTGATATACATTTAATCTCTGGACCAACTTATTTTGTTCCCATGGACAACCAAATGTAGATTATACAACTTGAGTTAAATGCAATAAATAAATAAAGGAATAAACACTTCAAATCAAAATCAAATCAATGGATCCTCTATTTTTGCTAGTAGATCAAGGGTTTCTCTCCAGAATCTAGGTAATCATACAGGAGCAAATCTGTGTTAAATAGAGGGTTTTCCAATTTTCCCACCACCAGAAGCCTCAGTAGACCAGAACACAGCTAAAGCATGTTATGTTTCGCACAAGGGGTGTGACTCTTCAGCTGCATTCAACTAGAAAACCTCTTCTCATCCACACATAAAGCCCACAGCTTGATGTGGGCACGTTCTCTCAGAGTTGCTGTAATTGAAAATGTAGGAAATATCTAACACAAGTAGACGCTAATTAAAAGACGTGAATCTTAGGTTGCACCGGATGTAACTAATATTAACTGACGTAGGATTATCTGACATTTTCCTTCAGTCCTCAGTGTTGGACTTTGGCAAGATAATCATCTACACCAGCAATCTGCGCATCATCAGAGCCCCACCAAGGAAGCCCGAAGCGTTGCGGCAACACACAGTGCCTCCTGTGGACATGGAGGGATACCCAAAGGCCAGGGAGAGGGGGAGCAGGAGGAGG
This sequence comes from Macquaria australasica, assembly GCA_005408345.1. Lineage (NCBI taxonomy): Eukaryota > Metazoa > Chordata > Actinopteri > Centrarchiformes > Percichthyidae > Macquaria > Macquaria australasica. Next base: position 106,242 of record SEMN01000113.1, read on the forward strand.
GCTAAAGCTCTTTGTACACCAGACGGGAAGGAGGAGGAGAAACAGATCAGCGACACAGAGACCAAGGTAATGATCCTTGGCCAAATTATTCTCAGTGGTGTGGTATGGTTTCTATCACCCCGTCACTGTTTCTTGGTATTCTCACTCTCACTGTGTCCTTCTCCTCCTCCCTCCCCCTCTCTCCTTCTCTGCATATGTCTTCAGCCATCCTTTCTTGACTTTATCTTTGCTTTCAAGAGAATAACTGCAGGATTGTCTGTGCAGCCATATTGTTGTAATTTGTAACCGTTCACAGAGGGGTGTTTATTCTCATCCCGCAATCTCCTCTGTTTCCTTTTAACTTCCACCTTATTTGCGCCCCTTCTCTTTTCTTTCCATGTTGCCCCCTCCCACTGCAACAACCACCATCCCATTGTCCTAGTGTTATCTGTCAACTGTGAACAGATACTGATGAGTCCACAGTTTTACTCTGCCCTTGCAGCATTTGCCTGCCACTTGCCAGCCTGCAAGGATACCCAGCTCGGTATTACCCCCTCCCTCTCACCTCCTTGGCTGATTACTGTTCTCTTCCCCTCACTCCCTCCATTCTTTTCTCACCTCTCTCGTTATTTTCTCATTTTCTCTGCCTCTAGAAAAAAAAAGTTCATTCTCAGCTTTTTTTTCTTCATTATTTTGCAATCTCACTCCTCTTTGTTACTTTCTTTTCTTTATCATCTTTGCCTTTGTTGCCCAAACTCTCAGGTAGTTAATTTTCCACTGTCTTTGTTTCTTTATTTCTAACTTAGCTTAGCTTAGATTTCTGTGCATACATTTTGCAACTGTTTACCCAATCTGGACCTAGATTTCACGATCGCTACAACAGCTGATCATCACAATATGGCCCTAACCCTACTTGCAGCTTAAACTGTAAGTCAAAGCATCAACTTTCATTAAAAGAAAAAGCTTGTGTGCAGCTTTGCCTTGTGAACCTCAGCCGTGTTGACTTTTCTGCTTATGGAAACAATGCAGCTAGCCAATCATGGACCATACTGAAACACAACTGCATTCTTTTGAAATTCCAGTAAAATTTGGTGAGAGTTTAACACCTTTACTTGCTGTTTGTGGTGCATTTCAGCCGCGAACATTTGCGGAAATCCTAAAGGGTCAGAGGTGAATGGTTTGGTTTTGCACTTAAATACTTAACACTTGAAACCTCATCAACAATATCTTCATGGTTACACAGGAAAATCCACAGTTTCTCTGTGCAAAGAGAACTATTTTCTGCTGATTTACAGCATCCAGTTGATAGTAAAGATATAAATGTGACCTCATTGCATATCTTCTGTTACTATCCACCCCTCGTCGCGTCGATAATCTACAGGCAGCTGCTCGTTATTGTAAATTTTGCAGTAATGACTAGCTGGCTGTAAAAATGACCGGCTGGCTGTACATTATCCTGCAACACAGCTACTTACCAAAGGCATTTATGACATCTATATGTTAATGTGTGTTCAGTGTTTGCCAGCAGGCAGGCCAGTTAAACCAGATAGCTGTGTTAATGTTTGCTGTTAATGAACTGGCTAAAGGTGTTGCAAGTTAATCAGTTTTGAAACAGTTACAAAGTAAAAATGTGTAATATGTTTAAATGTAAAATATATTATAGATTACTGATGCATTTGAAACTACATTTAAATACATTATATACAGCAATTGTTTAGATATGGCTGACAAACCTTTCCCCTCACTGTCCAACTTCCCCTTTCATTCAATCTCTATCCCAACCTTTCTTGTCTTTCTCACCCATTCCCACCTCTTCCTCCCCTTTTTATTCTTTGCCTAACCTTACAGTTGCTCTCTCTCAACTCCTCTTTGTCCTCCTCTTCTCTCCCCTAATGTGTTTCTTCTGTCTCCAGGAGGCCAACAGCTGCCAGCATTGTGGCGGTTCGGGCTGCGCTCCCTGCTCTCTGTGTCACGGTAGCAAGCTGTCCATGCTGGCGAACCGCTTCAATGAGTCCATCAGTGATCTGCGTTGCCAGGCCTGCTACCCCCATGGTCTGGAGAAGTGCCAGTCCTGCTCCAGCAAATAGCACTGTTTGGCTGACACCCATGTCTGGCAGAGAGAGAGAGTGAGTGAGTGAATGAGAGTGTGTATCAGTGAGTGTATGCCCGATGTGCTATCAGAATAGTCTCAGCGGCAATATTGCTCTAATCCAAAATGTTCTTGGTGGGGTGTTTCGAAGCACTACTAACATAAGCCATCATTGGAAAGGGGAATTGTGACTGTGCAGCGGGCACAAAATCATGAAATACAATTACTGTGTGCAGTGAACATGGCTTGCGATAACACAAACACATAATCACTTTTTTGTTGTCACATTATTTTGTATCTGCACGCTTCTTCCTGATAAAACTGGGGTTCCACGACAGAGTTATCATTTTAATTAAAATTATGCAAACATTTAGCATTTTATTTCATCTACTGGGAAGGCTGCCCTGTTCCTATCTCCACTCTCTATTCACCACAAAGAATGAAGCCTTTTATATTCCAAAATGATGTACTGTATGAGGGTAACTGATGCTTTCATGTTTTCTTTTTGTTTTTTTTTTCAAAAAGAGAAGATGAAGAGTTGGAGATGGAAAGAGAGAAAAGGAAATACAGCGAGTGAGAGATGAGAGTGAGGGAGTCAAAAGGGGACAGTTTCATAACTTTTAACAACATAAATCAAATTTGATCCATGATTAAAGTGCATGCCACCCAACAGTGTAGAAATGCACTGTGATAGGATGACACAGATGCAGTGTTTAGCATTATGTATTCAAGCTGACCACAGCTACTGTTGGTAGTGAGGAAGTTACAAACATTTTAAAGCCACATTTCAAGTCAAAAATACTGATTTTGGGTGGAGTATCACTTGAAGACCTTTTAGAGAAGAAAAGGAGAACAGTTAAATAAATGACAATATTACTATAGACAGATATGAAGATGTTTATTTAATTAATAATGTGATTCTCAGGTTTTTGCCATTCCATCTTGTTTCAAAGCTTTATCCACACAGTTTTGGTAAATTAATGAAATAAAACACCTAATTAATTTTCAATGCCTCTTCTGTTATTGTGTCCAACAACTTCTGTTTGAAAGCATAACTTGTGCTTTATATTATTGGGTTATTAACATTATTTTCATATCAACACCCCAAAATTTCCACAATGACTTATGATTAAATGTAGCAAATCTAGTCTATAAAAACAGTGAAGCTCATAGACAGTCATCTTATGTTCTCTTTTAGTGTGCATAAGTCGAGGGTTCATTTTCTTGCTTCTTCACTGAGCCTCAGATCAGTCAGAAGTGTCACCATCATATCAGACGTGTTTGATTTTTTTATGGCTGTAATCTGGATAAATCTAAATGTATCCTGCAGTCGAAGCAGCATCATAATTCTAAAGGCAACGTCTGTGACTGTAATGTGTGAAAGTCATTCCTTAAACGTTTGATGCGTTTTCACAGTGGGTTAGGAATGTGTGTTTGTGTGTTCCCAGCTTGAAAACTAAGTGAAACACAACAATAAAGACAAATGCAACACGCTGCATTATTCCTAGTCATTACATTTTAGTCATTACACCTCAAATCAACTGCAATCAACCATGATGTTTTGTATCATGCCATTTCAGGATGATTTAACAGAGAAGGAAAAACAAAATTAAACAGTATCGCTTCAAAAGCAAAAGGTTGTAATAGTAATAGTTTTCACACTGCTGTTGTCAGCTCTGAGTGATCACCTTCATGCCATTATGCATTTCGTCTGTGGAGGCATCAACATCTTCCAGGATTACATTAACCCATCACAAGCTAACATAAATGAAACATAAGATAGCGATGTTACCTACACAGACTGTGTTATGTTTTTGTTACATTCTGTGCATTTGACTTCTGTTTGCAGGTGGGTGTAGGTTGCTTTTTCAAAACATACAGCACTTCCTCCTAATATGCCTAACTGCTCCGTAATCAGATATAAACTGCATTGAGCCGTAGGATATTTTGCAGTGGCTATTGAAATGGCATTTTTCACCACCATCCTCATGCTGCAAGGCAGAGATGATCAATCAAAATTAGTGTTAGCAGTGGAAAGCACTGACCACATCATCTATGGTATCTATCTATGGTGTCGGTGGACCAAAGTCACGCCAGACCAAGCACCCCAGACCATTACAGCCGACTACCCCTGCCTATATACCTATCTTTGTGCTGGCATTTCCATTATTTTGTCTTATTATGTTAGACAGCCTCACACTCGGTTAAAGAGCACACTATATGGCTTATCAGCAGCCTGGCCTAAAGCCCCATCAGCAATCAAATGCCTGCTATTTCTGGGATGAGAGGAGGAACCTGAATATCCAGTCTCCCTCTTTTTCATTCTACTTTCTCTCTCTCTCTCTCTCTCTCTCTCTCTCTCTCTCTCTCTCTCCTCTCTCCTCTCTCTCTGATTGGTCTGCTAAAAAATCTGCCACCCATACTGAAGTTAAAACTGAGCTTTTTTAACTTTGTCATTTCAGCTCCCACTCAGTATTCCACATGGGAGCCAAAGTGATGTGAAATTGGGTCACAGAACTGTTCTTGGCCTCCTCTGTCCCGCAGGACCTAAAGTGATAAGGGAGCAGGTAAAAACACAGCGGTGTCACAGTAAATTACACTAAATACTGTGGGTTTGTAGTGCTCAGCAAAGGGGAATTCAGACATATGAAGAGAAATAATTGCTGGAGCATGAAGCTCACACACTTTGTAGTTGCAGAATGGTAGTTGAGCCTATATTTGGGCCAGGAGCAGGAAAGTAGACTCTGTAAAGAAAAAAAGCAGATGAATATAGAGGGAAACACTTCCCCCGGTGGCAGCTTTATCATTTATGATTTGGTTACTACTGATCATTTTGTTCATCCTGTATGTGTCTTTCTAACTCACTCCCTCTCCATCAATTTCCTCACATTTCACAACTCACATTTCCTGTCATTATAATGGATGAATCGTTCTTGTCTAAATCACCAACAACCCGCCTCATTGAAATTTTTACTCGCCATTAATAGACAGTTTGGTGTTAATTCTGGTCTACAGGGCTACTTAGGTTAGCACAGCAGGGTGGTGTAGTGATTAGAGAGACTGTCCTTCAGTGGATGGATCAGGCTTTAAGCCTCAATCTCAGCAAGCTTCGACCCTGCTGAAGCATTGTTTGGCAAAACGCTGAACCCCCCTCCAGCTCCTATTAGCTGATCCTGATCTCTGACCTCTTCATAGAAGGAGGAGGGGCAACAATTACATTTTTTCTTCAACTGAACTGTGTAAACCCATCCACATGTAATTAACAATTTATGTGACAGAGGAGTCAAAGGTTATGATTTAGATAAATATTCATATCATTCATATGCTTAGAGGTCAGTAACATGGTCATTTTTATGGTGTATGATCTTTAATTGTGTCTTTTTTTTATTCATTATCATTTGTCTCACATTTGTTTTACAATATCGTGAGTAAGTGTTCGAAGAAACACATTTTATTCTGACCTCTACAGATCAAATATAAAGTACATGGTATTTATTTTCGTTTCACGTTCAGTATTTTTCTATCCGTTTAAGTAAAATATACATAATAAGGGTAACCGTGGTTTCAATACAACTATCATTTCCTAACATCTTATTATTTTTAAGAAACAGGAGGCTCATGTAAAGTTAAAGTTACTGTAATAGCATTTCAAATGTTTTCAAATGATCTCGTGGACTTTTTCACATGAGAAACATAATTTCATGCAACAAATTCATGTATAGACATGTGACATGTCACGTGTGATAAAGTTCTCTGTGCAGTCCTCCAGTGAAATGTAATACAACAAACGTGAAAACATCAATTTCACACATCATAACAAAAATATCACATGAACTTAATAACATTTCCCATATGATAAATTCACGTACTCTGTAAGCACATGCAGTTTTCAGATTTTACATGAAAACGCAAGAAACACACACATTTCACACATAAGGGTTTATTTTTTAAGATAATGTTGATGATCAGCAAATGTCATGAGCACAGAGAAAGCACTTCCATGATGTAAGAGGACACGTGAGTTCTGTCTTGATGTTCTCTTCCTCTCAGGTGTTGGGTTTTCTGTCGTGTGGTATTATTGTACTTTATGCATTATGGATGCTAGGGTCACACCTTGTATTAGTAAATGAGACTACACTATTGAATATCACTGTGTTTGTATGACATTTAACATCATGTGTCCTGATGTAATGTATGCAGTGCCTAACACCTCTCTGTACACTTACTCTGGGTGAGAGTTTAACTTCAAACTAAATGTATTAAGCAATCCCACAAAGGTTTGTGTCATGTGAAATGAACCTCCCTTGCAGTAGCCCCTTTGCTGGGGCTACTGCTGTCAAGAGAAGTCTATATGAAAACACCAAGAATACTAAGAGCATTCTTAGTCTGGGGTGCCAAAGAGACACTAAAACTGTGACGAATATTTCAAATTACATCCCCCAGATTCTGCCTCCAAGTTTGTAGAAACTTCTAATGAATCTATCCATTCCCAGTCTGCACACCTGCTCATGCTGAGAGACGAAGAGAGAGATTCGGGAAGTTAAAGAACAAGTTAAAGTCTCCCCGTTGCTTTTCAACCACACTCAGAGATAGTACCTTTTACTGAATCTAATTCCCACTCCGGAGCCTTGACTGGAAATATCCTGCGTTCATTTGCATGACGGAAGAAAATAAAATCCTATACGACCACGATACACAGAGAATGTAATAATGCAATTTATGGAGATGATTCATAAACTATTGGTTTACCATTGTGATGTCTGATATTGCAAATTATTGGTTTCGTTCTAGCATGAGCTGTGCATGTCTATGTTGAGGGAAGGAACATTTAAACAGTTATTTTCTAAAACATGATTAATTCAAAGAGAAATGCTTGTCATTCAATATAGCTAAAATATGATTAAAATAAAGTGATGATATGTGAACTAAGGACTTCATTTACCCAACACCTTCTGATAAGCACATCATATTTTAACGAGTTGCTGTCGTGAGTAACGACTATTTTCTGTCAGGAGGAAGGACCAAAGGTGGAAGTAGCGTGGTGTTGTTGTAGAGAGGAGGTTGGGGTGGATGGTTGGGTGTAGAAAGCAATGTCATTTGACACGGCAGATGGCTGTTCACATCTTATTTCCTACCAACAAGCAATGTTAGTTTCTTTTAACCATGACTGCGATCTTTCCCTAACCTTAACCACATGGGTCGTTTATGAAGGCAGTAACAAACAACCTATTTTGTCCTTTTGTTTGGAGGACTTGTTGTCCAACTTTGGTGTCCCCTGTTGTGCCTGCCTGTCCTGGATCCGACCTGGAAATGCTGAGATAATGGTCTATTGTTCCTGAAAACTAAAACTTATGCAATCACAATATTTTGAGTGATTCAATAATAACATAAAAATTCTACACAGAGTGGCTCTAAGATGGACCATGCCGCCATGTCTGTTTGGAAATACATAATAAAAAGAGTGTTACTTAACATACTGGGGGGATGAGGGTAATTTAGGTAATCTGCATATTTTCCTCTACTAAATCTTTCTCAAGTGAATTTTCATTACCACCAGATTGTACATTCTGCTATGTTGCTGTGTAGTTCACCACTAAAAGGATTTTTTTCCTAAATGGAAATTCAAGTCCATAAACTCCAAACTGTATCAACTGAAAGCATGAAGCAGATCCTCAAGGCTGCTGCTCAGAACATCAACATATTCTTACATTAGCATTTGCATATGTTACCAACTAATTTCACAGCCATTATTTGATTAAAAAATTCCAGAGACTGCGTGTTTTGTGGAGCGGGCGCAAAGAGGGGAAAAGAGCAACTAAAACATGCAGACTGTCCTGAATCCAAAGGGCATATTTAAGCATTTAAGTTTAAAAAGCCAGACAGCAAAACGTCTCCGCTAAGCAAACACAGACCAATATAATCACAACCTCTTGCTTCTCTGCTGCAGTGTAAAGAAAATGCATAAATTTCATCATACACTGAATATGTATCAGTCAAAATGGGTGTCTAAGCAAAATCCATCTCCAAACTAAAATGCCTCCCAAGTGGCTGGTGGAATCTAGAAACTTGAAAGCCAAAGTTTATCCACCAGGAAACTGGAAATCATTTCTCTCTCAGTATGTAAACAATGTTAAAGGTGAAAATAGTGTAAGTGCATTGAAATGCATAGTGCTCCGCTTGGTTTCTCTCTATTCCCTTCTGTTTATAAACTACCAAGTGTAAAGACCACTGGCTCCAACTCACTCACAAATGTCAGAGTTTTGACTCTACCAAAAAAAATCAAATTTGACGATTAGAATTCACAAGTCTCCCGAGACATGAATTCCTCTATACACCTGTGCTGATAATGACTTGTAGATTGAAATCTTGTAAAACGTCTGAGTTATCTCTGCCTTAAAGAAAGAAAATATGGCATTCTTTTGCATATTTGGTATTCTGTCAGAGACATATCAGAGGGAAGGGGACTATTTATCTTATAAATGTTTATACACTTATATTTGGCGAAATAGGCTCTGTTCCTGAAGGTGCTCCCCAGTGAATCTAAGCAGCAGCGTATGATTCAGCGGGGAGTGCAAAAACCCACACAGGGCTATGCAGAACATTACGCAAAAGACACTGAGATATGGGATATACAAAATGCGCAAGGTGGGAGATATGGTCGCTCAGTGTGGTAATAAAAACTGGAGGAGATGCGGTGGTGGAGGGAGAAATCAGTCAACCCAGTCAGCCTGCAGCAGGGAGCAGCAAAGCATTACCAGCAGCCAGCAGGGCGGTATCATGTGAGAGAATGAGTACTGGTGAGATTATGAAGACGGGCTCATTGTCCCCCATCATTGCCCCTTGTCAATGAATGTGATTGGTGTTTGTGTGTCAGTCGACGCCAGTCAGCGGAGGCGTGCGTGACTACAGTGCGCTTTCAGAGTTACTGCGATGCTTCATTGGTAATCACCTCAGTAACTCCCTCACAGAGCGGATTTTACGTTTGTTTTATCAACTCTCTGCTGATTATATGAGCTCCCACAACCATCTGTCTCTCACAATGTTATTCCTTGGCTGATCCGGCTGATAAAAAAATGTTCTTCTTTGTTCACCTCTGTGATACTGCATTTCTGCCTGTTTGATGTTTTTGCTGCTTATCTGCTCCTTTCTGTCTATTACACAATTTCGTCTCTTCCTATGTTCCTTGAACAAATCTTTACTGTAAAGCTGTTACTTTCTCTACAGTAAAACTACAGTATTACCATCTCTGTTCCACATTATTGTGTACAGACATCCATGCATCTGCCTTGTTCACATTTGGCACATATTTCCTTTTTCAGGATGAAAACTACAAATTCTCTTCTGGGTGAAACATCACCCAGGCGTAAACGACAGGTTATTCAGATACATTTGATTGTGTCTTTTGTCTTCTGCTCATGACTCTGCCCTGCATCTCCTCTACTTCCAAACCCAAAGGTAATGCCTCAAAGCCACTGCTGTGGGGTGAGAATGTCTGAAGCTTCCACACTGCTGTTTCTTGCACAGCCTTCACTCTGCATGCATTTTGTGTTCTTCACAATGTATTTGTGTAATTGCGGTTAGAAATGTGTAACACACCAGTAATGGAATCCATTGGCTTACCACTGTGAAGAAAGATACAATCCATGGCTCCTTCCTGGGCGGAAGAGCCGCTACTCAAGAAGTTTTTATGCATAACATAGAGGTTGCTGTAGTTCAGAATAGAACATTTTATCCTTGCAGATACGGTAATGCATCCATCATAACCATGAATAGGCCTCTTCACATTAAGAATTTAAATGATTTTGAATCAAATCAATAGCAAAGGACATGGATATCAAATAGTGGCCCACTTACATTTATTTATATAATAATAATGCACTGTATGCGCTCAAATGTAAGAGCTTTATAAATTGATGTACGCATCCATCTTCAACTGAGGGCAACTCAGGATTGAAGGAAGAGTCACTGCACATGCAGCTAAATTGAATAATATTTCATAACAATATACATTTCTGACAGATTTCTCCAGTTAACACTAGCAGGTAATAGCTCTTTGGACCCCCATGCTGCATGGCAAGTATGAACCTCTGACCTCTAACAAACAGACACAGCAGGCTGAAAAACCTGTCCCCTCCTCCGTTAATCAAGCTACTTCATAGAAACAGCAGGCAGAGAGGGTCAGTGTAAATAAGAGCTCAGTTTTGCAATCAATTAAATGTGGCAGGTGATAATATAATATGGTGATATGGTGATAATATGGTGTGATAGGTCAGACAAAGACAATGGTTAGGTCATTTATTGCTCCTCTGCTCTCCTCTCCTCTCCTTCAATGTATGTTTGTATAGAAATCTGACGACACTGAACAACCTGTATTCTGGGAAATTGAGACCACATATGACTGACAAGCCAAGATTACATTAACTAAACAATAAACTGTGTCCCTGAGGATACATTGTGAGTGCAGCTTCCTTGTAAACTCAGCAGTACAAAGTAAATAGTGTGTTTCTTCCTCATACCTAACAAGACTATGTGAGAACAAATGTTGTCTGCTCGCCCACAGTATTTTCAAGATTAGAAAAGTGAAATGAGGAATTATTAGAAAATAATGAGAGGTTCCAAATTACTTTGACTTTTGTCCCTTTCCAATGAAAAAAATTGTAAATTTTTACCCGTAAAAACAATTCCCTAAAGGTAGCCAGACGTCTAATCGTGAGCCAGTGAGTCAACAAGGCTATCAGTTTCCACCGGCTGCCAGTGCCACAGAATAATCACCATAATCCCACCACACCAGCCTTGGCAGCCCCAGCCATGCTGCTCAGAAGGTGCTCATCTTTGAGGAGCTGGAGTCCAATCAGCAAAGGGTGAGGCATCAATTCACACCCTGTTGGGCGGCTCTCCAGCCAATCTTGGATTGAGACCGTGTGAAACAGACTGATGGAAACAGAGAGAGAGAGAGATGGTAGAAGCAGCTGCAACAGTAGATTACATTATGAGAGAAAGGCCGATTGATGCAGAAGGATGGTTTGGCAAGTTTGGATGACAATGGCCATTATAAGAATAGTTTTCAAGAGTGTGTGGTGTGAATGAGTGTGTGGTTCTGTGTTATTCAAATCATTTCACAGCTTTGGGACAATTGTGGTTATTACAATGTTTTTTTTATTGCTCATACATTTTTTTAATAACCTTTTAACAACAAAAATGTCTCCTACTAGACACTTTTAATTTGGAACTTAAGGAAGAGCAGGGAAAAAGCAACAAGTTCTTGATTCATTTCTTTTATCATATTGTTTTTCTCTCCTGGCATTTCTTGTGTGATAATTTCTTGACATAAAGCAATATTGTCAAGTGTGCACTCCATTTAGTTATGCCTAGAATTATGGTGATCTAGTAACTTCCCCACTCGAACAGGTAGCCATTTTGACAAGCAGGTGGTGTTATATCCAACAGTTCCAGCAGCTGTTGGCAGGCAAATATTTAACCCCACTTGCCGTCTGTTTGTTGACAGTCTGATGTGTTGAGTCTAAAATTAATAATCTTTCACTGTGAACAATTAGAGTGAGATGGGAAGTCCTTACCGAGGGTTGCTCTGTTAGAGCAGAGACGAAACAGATGAAGCAATGCATGACAGCTCGATTTCACTTAAATTCCTTGCAGTCTTTAACTTTAGGAAAACTAATCTCTGTGTGCCTGCCAGTTCTTTTGATCCCTTGGCCCACTTCTTTCTCTCCTGGCTCCTTTAGTGCCACATCTAAGTGATTTATTTGCTGCTAATTTGTTGGCTTGTTACAAGCAGATGGAGGCGGTGGGTCCTCTGTTCAATCCTAGTTGCCTTCTGGTTCTGTTTTATATCCATTAACAGTGAATGAGGGAGAAAACTGACAGGAAGTGTTGCACTAAAGGCTGGTGGCGACCAAATGTGGAAGTGAATTTTCCAATTGAGCCTTCCGTGATATTAGTTGGTATATTCACTATGGACTGTAGTCTCTTAAAACCCTTATGTTGTTTGCCTTGGATGACTGTGGGAGGCAGATATTGACCTTTAATTTCTTAAAATACACTTAACCTTTGAATGGATCCCATATTTGTCTCCCTCTCTCTGCAAATACTCTGTTTGTGTGTTTGGTGTGGCTATTCTTACTCTTCTCATCATTTTTTTTGTCTCCTGTCAATTGGCCCAATTGAATTGAAGTGGGGTGAATTTTCAAGCTGTTCTAGCTTGCCAACTTTGTAGCCTGCAGACAGCTTTAGAGGACATCCTTGATTGAATAAAGTGAATTCTAAAGCAGAAGTGACAGTGACTTGTTTACACTGAAGAACCACTAGTTATTCCTTGGACCGCTGTCTTCATCATCTGCCTAACAACTCCTTTGGGAGGTAATGGAACAGGGTGTGAATTATGGTGTGTGTGTGAGAGAAAGAGAGCTCATCTATACTCACAAAGACCAAAGCTCCCTTCATGGATAGGAAAATGGGAAAAGTGAGGTCACAGACTTTGATCCCACCATCTTTTTTTTGTGTGACTCCTGTGAGTCCAGTATGTGTGGCATGTGCCTGGTGTTCGGATATACCTGATGTTAAGTCAGTGGTTGTTCTGTCAGGCCCCCCTTTTGCAGAAAAAAACATCTTCATGGAAATGTAGTTAAAATTTGTGTTAAATTAGGATTGAAACCTGACACCAGGTGGACACACGTCAGAGTCTGCAATGAGCCTTATCTTATTTTCTTGTCTTTGTTTTTGTATCTGTGACATTTGGAGTGGTCAGGGCCGTCATCATCATCACAGTCCCACTTAGTCAGCATAGTCCTGTAAGCATCTCTTTAGTTTTGGTTAGGGTCTGGAGGTTTATGTTGGGTTTGGACAAATACAGGAATCTCAAACAAGAAGACATTGAAGTGCTAATAAAGATTCTTTTGAGATTTTTCATGGAGGCTTCCTTTTGTTTTCTGTGGGTTTGAGGGTATGTGGGTTTTAGCAGGAGAAGCACACTTGGATAGATAAACCAGGCCTTTGGAGCACCTAAACTGTCTATTTGCTTATTTACACTGGGTTCTGTAAAACATAATGACACATCAGGATAATCACATCTCTACTCATTAGCAGCTGTACATGCATAGTTTCTTTAAATTAAAAAGACATTGTTTCATTTACAGTAATATTTGTGGTTGATACAGGGCACTATGTCAAATATAAAGTTGATGCACTTTTTGCTTAAATGTAAGCACATCCTATAACTACAAACTGTTTTGGTCAACTTTGGTATAAGGTTCATCTGGAGTTTTAAGTGTGAAATTGTGCATTATGTAAATTACGCATAGCTCAAGGCTCAGTGTATGATACGACTGGGAAAATGAAGTTGCCAAGTTAGTAATTTGTTTTATATACTTCAAAGAGCAGAGACAGGGAGGGACATAGAGAGTGGGATCTGGCAGGGAAGGACTGTCTTCAGTGTAGAATGGACTTCTCGTCTGGAGATCTGGAGACGCTTTGGGTGCTCTGCTGACTCTGATTTCTCCTTTTTTGCAAGTTAACGCCAACTAGCAGCGAACTTGCAAGGTGAGCTGAAGTGACAGCAGGAGAGGCTTGAGAGAGTGGAGGAGTTACAGGACTTTTTAACATTTGTCAGTAATGCACATATTCAGCTAGCTGGCCGAGGGAGGACATTTATTTCTGCTTTAAATTAGCTCCTGTGAAATGGATACAAATAAGGTGCCAAGTAGGCGAGTGTCATGTCATGAGGCCTACAGTATTTTTATAGTTTCTGTTTGGGGAAAAAAGAGTGGAATAAAGATCATACATGAATGCAATATCGATGAGCTACAGCTTACCACATAAAACAAGATTTCATAAGGGAGTGAAAGTGGAGGCACACTGGTGGAAAATTGCCTTACACTGACCATGTTTAGGGCTATCTTTTGCCAAGTGTGAATGGGCAACCAGAAGGGAAACATCCTAGGTATAAATTGACAAACATAGAAATAACCTGGAAAAGAGATTCTGCAAAGAAAACCAATTTAATTTCTTCCTGTTCTGAACTGGTGTTAATCTTCTTCTGCCAAGCACGCTAAGGATGGTCCCTTTAAGCACCTAAAAGGTAGGAGAGAAAGCAGTAAGCCTGGGGAAGAGGGTAGTAAGCAGAGCGTCTGGTCCAACTCGCTGGCTGCAAGTGTTTCTTGAAGTGACTTTTTGCTGTTAGCAGCTCAGTTGCCAGGTTTTAACTTTAGACAACTTTGTGGGTAGTACAACTGACAGAGCAGTATTTTGTGGCCATTTCTGACAGGGCTGTGGTCTCTGTGCCACAGCGCTTGCCAACAGACCTGTAAAACTTGAATTAATTTGCAGCAAAGCTTGTAATCAGGGAATTGGGCTCAGGTGTGTCTCGTTCCATGTGCCAATTAGATAGTACCCTCACCTCAATCACAAGCCAATTTGGCCTAGGAGCACCTTCAGGCACTGGACTTGGTGCAGCTCTATCTGGGCTCACTTGGGGTGATTTCCACAGTTATGACTGATGTTGTTTCCTTTGGGGCACATATTACCATTTAACACTGTCGGGCAAACCAGTGTAGTCCTGTATTAGACGAAGACACTGTGCTTTGGTGTGCACATGAATCTATGCAGTCAGCAGTGAAATCAAGCTGTTGAAGTAGGGGGTCTTTGAAACTGGGCTTCCTAAAAAAATTGAACCTTTTGTCAGTGGTGATAAAAGGAGCATCGTCCATTAGGGGGCTGGAACACGGCAAACTACATCGTGATTTGCATTTTACAACCAATCTTTGTTCCAGAGATACCTATAAATGCAAGAATAGATAGGAGAATATGTTTAACATGTAGCAGCTTAAATTATGTGTGTTGTATTTTAAATGGCTGGCTGGGAAGTCATCAGAGTGCACTTTACGACAAGAGTCAACAGAAGATGAAATATTGAAGAGTGTGGGTAAGTTCTGCATGTTTGTTGGATGTGTATATCCAAGTGCATATTGGGCAAATTTTCCCATTTCAAGTAATGTTATCTATATTCCATCAGTGGTAACCCTTAGGTCTCTGGTTATCACACTGTTATGGGCCCTGAGCAACAGAACAACATCAATATATATTGTCACCCCATGTGGCCTGTTTCTCAGAGGGAGAGGCAGAAATCTCAGAAGAAATGTCTGTCTTCACTTTACGGCTGGATATGAAATTTATACATCTCAGCAGGCTGTATCTTTTCCAGTTTAATGGCCTCATAAGAACAGAGGATTCCCGTCGTAAGCTTTTGTCATGCATGGAGCCTGTTTTCCTTTGCTTGAATGACTATTTCTTTCCATTTAAACAAGACAGACATTGATTTGCCTCTAACATCTGTATGATGAATAACGATTGGTACTGTCCTCTTCAACAGAATCAATCAATTGTGCCACAAACCTCTTCTGTGGTGAAGCTGGATAGATGTGTGTTACGAGCACTACAGCGCAAATGACTTACAGGTCTGGACAGTAAGAGGAAGCTAGAAAGTGCTAGATGCTTAGAGAAACGGATGTCATTTACAGTACTGATAAATGTGCTGTGAATGACATTAGTACCACAACTAGGATGTATTTTTCAGAGCTATGATACTAGCGATGTTCAATTCATTCCATTCTGAAATCCTTTTCTTACCTGGGACTAAATCAAATTGCAAATGTAGCTCAATAAATAAAACAGTCCATTTGATTTCAATGTATTTACCTGTTTCTCTGCATCATCCGCTCCACATCCTTCTTTCATTTACAACCTTATTTTCAGCAATGAACACGTTAGCCAGTGTCTGCAGAGATGCAAGAGACTATAATTTGCCACTACGCCTTGGTTGAACAGATTCCTATTTCCTGTCTCTTCTCTTTGCCTCCGCATGAAGCTAGTGACAGTGGAGAGGATCGGGACACCGCTGCAACCAGGAACACAGGTGATTAACGAGTGTTTGTGGAATCGTGTTGAGAATATAGTTAGGGTGTGTTCATGTGTGTGACTATTTGCTGTGCATGTGCGTATACCCCTGATGTGTGCATGCGCACACATGCTTAAGTGCTTATGTAGTCAACAGCTGTGTTTCCATCCATATGTCTCAAGAAATGAAAGCTGTTTGTAGTGTGAGTAGATGGTCTAGTATTTAAATGGAGGAGGAGATTAAGGCAATGGCAACTACTTGCTCTTGAAAGGTACTCAATCACTGTACTGTATCTTAATTAAACCCTGAATGAAGTCATTGAATATATTAATTATAGGTGCATTTTCATGAAACAATGAAGAATGGCACTGTATGAAAAAGGGAAATGGAAAAGGATAAAGCTTATGCAACATTTTAGAAATGCGTTTTTATTTGGACATAAATACTATGTTCACATTAAGACAAAAACTGAGAAGCAAAAAATGAATGAAGATCCCTTAGATATACAAAGCAGGGCCTTCAAGCTCAAGTCACTAATGCTCTCACACAGTGGCCACTGGCACGGCACCCTCCTCATTCTAGTTTATGAGCGTTCTCGTTCACTACGACATGCAAATGAATGACAACCAGTCCTACTGTCACCGAGGCAGGAAATCTCAAACCAAACTCTTCTTCTGTGTGGTCCCTTGAAGGTGAAACGAGTTCAACTCAATTCGATCGGCAGAATCCCTCTATACCTTTAAAAAATTGCTTGAAGACCTGCCTCTTCCAAGAGTACTTACTCACTTAATAGGCTCCTTCTTCTCCCTCCTTCTCTATCCATCCCTCTCTAAAAAAACGAATGCAAACACTTATAAGATCAGCAGTCATTACATTATCATTTTATATACACCTACTTATTCTGAGAGCACGTGAATGAGACAAGAACTGTATTGGAGACCCAGAGTCAAGTGTGTCTGAATAATTTACTATAATGTCACAAAATTCAAAACGGCAATTGACTGTGCACATTTTTTTATGCTATTTGGCGTGTCCCTAACAAAAAAGAATGAACTCCTTGCCCATAAACCTGAGAGTATACATCCGCTGAGAACATTCACAGATACACACTGACTGTTCATGGAGTCTTGCCATGGTGAAACTGCTAGAAAAGGAAAATGTCAAATAAAAATAAAACATTGCTTCAAGACTCTGCGTGCTGCTTACGTCGGTAAAAAGAAGTACTCTTATAAGTTTGGGTAGAAAGTTCAGGGCACCTTGGTTTTTTAAATCAATTCTTCAACTTTCTATTTGAAGGAATGTGTATTACAGTATATGGCAGCTCTGCACTCGGGAGTCTCATAGCTGGATCTGTGGTCAGCGGACTCCTCTCTTATTCTGTTAAGTTTCCCGGAGATAAAGCCACAATCGATCAACTACCCATTCTGCCCTTCTCCCCCACGCCTCCCCGCCTTTTGACCTATACTGCTCAAGTACGCTGGAGACTACACTCAGCTGCTGTCTGTCTTTGTCTTTCCCTCACTCCCAGCTTCCCTCCATCACTCCCTCTTTTCTCCCCACAAACTCTTTAATGCATCATTTATTTGTTCCATTACCCACCAGACAACAAAGCAGAGCTGCTGGTTATCGTAAGAACAGGCCTCAGAGATCAGCTCAGAGCAGAACGCCATGTTCTCTAATGCTCGCAAATTAACATCAAGCACAGCAGATTACACGATTAGCTGCAAGATTTACTCAATAACAGGGAATGTTCTGATTGCAGAAGTTGCTGGATGAATAACTTTACCTGCTGAAGTTGTGCTGTGTGCTTGGTAGAATGTAAAGCTACGTCAAATTGACAGCTGTACATGTTGTGATTGACTGTCGCTTGTAAGTCCCATTCTGACTGACTGATGCATGCTTTGACAGCCAAGCTCACATTCATCTTGGAGGAAGGGAGGAAACAAAAGGAAACTGAAGATGAGTCCTTACCAAGATTGTAGGCACTCTTCAGAAAATTGTTAATTCAAGTTGGTATCTCAATTGGCAGCATTTTGCCTGATGGGGGTCTTTGATCAATACAGTGTATCTCTGTGTGTACAAAAAGAAGCCCCGCTCAGCATTATCTGAGAAGAAGCATTTTTCTCAAGATGATGAAAAAGTTATTTCTCCTTTTGTTTTTTTAATCTCAGTTCAAGCAACTAATTATATGCAGTTTAACAAAACAAAAGCA
Source organism: Macquaria australasica (assembly GCA_005408345.1). Lineage (NCBI taxonomy): Eukaryota > Metazoa > Chordata > Actinopteri > Centrarchiformes > Percichthyidae > Macquaria > Macquaria australasica. The sequence goes on from SEMN01000113.1 coordinate 124,428, forward strand.
AACTAAACCAAACTATGAACTTGTTTTTGGTCCGGTACTGTATCATACAACGTACCTCAGTCTTGGAAGACCATCAATCCAGAATATTTCTTATGAACTAATTACCAATTAAGGTTTGGTTGGGTTTAGGGAAAGATCATGGTTTGGATTAAAAAAAGTAGTTAAGGTTAGGGGACCTTCTTCATCTTGGTTACAATAATGAACATTTGGCTATGTCAGGGAAGGACTGTGGTCATGGTTAAAAGAAACCAACGTTGACTGTAGGTAGGAAACAAAGTCCGACGTTTTGTTGAACAGAGATCTCCCGTGTTAAAGTCCGATCCACCCCAACCTCGACCCTATTCGGACTTTGGCGCTGTATAATAACATCACCTGACTTCCTCCTTTGCTCCAGATGAATATGAGTCTCTAGAGGGTTTTGTCACTTGAATGTGTCTTTTTGTTAGCAAGACATTAAAAAAAAAGTGGACAAAACTTTGCTTGAAACATTGTAAAAAGTGTTGTCATGGGGTAAGGAAATTTTGGTTAATACAAAAAAAAAAAGGGCATGGCATTGAGCATGACATCTCACTAGAAGACATATGGATTCTGAATTGATTCATGTAAACCCTGTTAACAGGCTGGGTAATGGGGAAGGAGAAACTACCTATAGTTAGTATTTGCATTGATATTGATTGCAAATTAATTTCTTCTACTGGCTGAGCTCATTTTTCTTTTGGATGTTAAGCATGTGTGTTATGTGCATTGTTGTTGATTTACTAGCTGTGACATATGGATTCTCATGTTTGAGTATTATGACTGTTATGGGCTGAATTGATGAACTCTCTGGGGATGGTGGGATATATACCTAATTTTCCGCCACTTCAGCTGAAAGAGTGTGTAGGTTTTTCATAAGTTTTGACAGAGCCCTAATCAGTTTTGATTTCTTAACTCTCTGCAGTTGAGAAATTTCTATACAAAATATGGTGATTTGTAGTTGTCTCACAGTATTTCAATTGCTATAATGAAAAGCTGTACAAAAAGCTGCTTAACATTTAAGACTAATCATAACTTACAGTAAGAGTAATTTAAAAAGTGGGAAGGGCTGGAGAACTCAAAATATTCTTTTTTGGCTTTCTTTCTTGCTCTCCCTCATAATTCTGAGTCAGCAGTGCTTTCTATTTCCTGTCAAATGTGCATGCCATCGAGTTTCACTGGGCTGAAGAGCTGGATAGGATTCTTGATTCAAGCAAATCCCACTTGTGTGGACACATGCACACACACACACACACAGAAATGCACTTAACCACACAAACCTACCATCTCAAAATGCACCCAAAAGATTTTTAGACGCACACATCCAACAGATCAGCAGAAAGACTGTGTGAGAGTGTGTGCAAGCATTCTCCCAATTAATTCGGCTTCTCTCCCCTGAAACGTGAACACACTGTCTTTTACACTGAAGTTGTTTGTGTGTGTGTGTGTCCGTCTTTGTGTGCACTTTGACATTATGCCCTCGTGCTTTTCCAAAATGACCACCCCCTCAATTCCATGCAGGATTTCATTATATGACTTTAATGTGTGTGTTTGGGCTTTGGAAGCACAGGGAGAAAAAAAAAAATAGTAAAGGTCTCTGCTCAGCTCTAATAGGTTGATCTTTCTTGTAATAAGCCCCACCATTGTTTACCCAATTAGGGAGAACACTCAGTGATTGAAAGTGTCTCCCTGTAATATCAATTCCATTATGTAAGAGGGGATGGGTTTGCATTTAATTGATAAATGATTCATAATAAGACAGTTGTTAAATTATTTAGCTTCCTTGACTTTGTGAGGCAGGATTGCATGCTAGTACTACTTTTAATTGTATTATATATCATTCAGACTTGGCTGGGTATGGAATGCTTTAGACTGTAGCTACTTCTTTGAAAACAATAGGAAATCTGTTAAATCTTTAATCTATAATATAATAAGTCAATAAAATTATGACAATGTGTTTTTTGTGTCTAATGTGTTGTAATGTTGTTTTTTTTAAATCTAGAGATGATGATACTGGCCATCAACAAGACTTAATTGGCAGGAGGGTATCAGGTTATGAAGGCCACCTGTATGAATATGTTTGATGGTGACGGTGGAGCATGAATGAAAGAGCTGATGTGAATAAGCTAACACAAGCGTTTCATTCTCTGTCAAACTGAAGCAAATGAACAAATGTACATCACAGTGGAAACTAAAATGGCAAATAAATACTGTTTGCATAACAAGTTGATTTGACTTGAATAAACTCAACAAATGGTGACGCTGATCATACTTTGTGATACTTAGAGACGCTGAGCACACACTTATGAACTACAAGGTCAACTTGATTGGGCTTATAATGGCAATATACTCAAATTAAAAAATCGTATTAGGCTAAACAGTCCCACCACATGTCACATATAATACCATAATATTCCTCAGTAGATGAACATTGCCCAGTTGTCATTTTTCTGATCACTTCAAGGACTTCTCGTCCATGTTGGATTAAATTATACTGTTATGTTCTCAAACTCAGAACTCCCAATGCACTCACTACAAATCAAGGTGTGCTTGATTGATGCCAGGTTGAGGAGCTGGTGCATCACAGTGGGAGCAGAGAATTCAAAGTGTAAAGTTCAAAAACAGCCCAAATCACATGACAGTATTTCACCTTTTTGGGTTAAAGATGTATTTGAAGAAAAATGTATACACTGCCAGCCTGTGCAGTTTGATGTCAGTTGAGGTTAAATGCTGCCCTCTGTTTTGGTCACAAACCAGCGCCACTTTTCTGAACTTAAATGGGGAATATACAGCCAGATTAAGGCTGTCGTAATAAGTGATACAATTCTGCTCAATTCTGTCTTCTGCTGTAAAAATTCTATTAAAGATTCACTACTTACATCTCTATTGCAAGAAACCTCTAAAAGCCTATCTAATCTAATTCACAACTAAAGTACAAATTTACAAGCGAAATTCAAAACTTTAAGTTGCTTCATTAGGATACCACTTGGTATCCAAGAAGAAGCCTACAAAGATCTCATCAAGTGGTGGAAAAGAAGCTCTGAGCTGATCTGAAATTAGACTGTGGTACAGCCTGGTGAAATGGTAAATCTATTAGATGAGAAGTGGGGAGCAGAGCTGCGCTCCAAGTCAAAGAGCGATCAAAGTCGAACTTTTATCTGGCACATTACTGCAGTCTCAGCGATGGAGAGTAGGGCTCACACCAGTATGGATGAGGGGAAGGAGTGAAGGAAAGTGAGGGAAGAGAAAAAGAGATAAAATATGCAGTAGATGGATATGGTGCAGTGAGAGAGCGAGAGGCACATTAGCTCATGGAACACAGGATGAACAGGATGCACTTGTGCTCCAAATGTCATGGTATTAGAGCTATGTTTTTACCTAAATGTCTTGAAAAAATATCAAGATCATATTCTCTCACACAATTACAACATCATTATTCTTTTGTGAGAGAATCTCACAATCACTACTTTTAAATGACTGCAGACTTTGCCCCAGACAGGAGGACACTGCCCCCTTCATGCCAAATCCTGTTTGTGATTTATCAAATTTAAAATGTTCATATTATATTTCATTTAAAGATGTTGGATATTATTGTCATTATTATATCTTAACTGAATTTTAAAAAAAGCTCTGTGTTGTGTGGTAAATGTGTGGGCATATGCACACTACAAGTGATACTAAAACACCAAAAACATCTGAATTTGTGTTGTAGCAGAAGAAAGACATTTTGAAAAAAAAAGGATAAAGACGAGTGGAATTCACTTTTAGTTTAAAACACATGCAGTAATTATAATTGCATAGACTGACCTTTCTCTTTGTTACATCTAGCTGTCTGAATTGCTGTTGATTCTGCTTTGTCCTGCTTGTTTGGTGTGTGTGTGTGTGTGTGTCTGTGGTTTCAATGGGGGCTATGCGAATATGTGCCAGTAAATGATTAGCTTCGATGTAGACGGTTCATTAAAGAACACCTAAAGTGAAAGTCTCAGTTGCCCATTGCTCAGCGAGGGGTAATTTGCAGGAGATGAGTCTACCATTCTCCATGTCAACAGGAAGCTAATTGTTGTTTGTTTGCCTTCTTTTTTTCAGGGATGTGAACGCTTCCCTCCAGCAGGGCATCGGCGGTGGTGTGTGGTGAGATTGGGGAGGGGGAGGGGGCAAAAAAAGATACACAAGCAGGGAGACAGAGGCAGAGAGAGAGAAAAAGGGTAAGCAAGATTGCGAGATAGTCATTATTGCCTACACTAATGAGAAATTAATTACACCACAGCTGGCTGCGCAGACTGTATTACTGGAGGCTGAACATAGGGGGCAGCATGCACATCAGAAAGGCTTGGAGGCGTTTGGGGATTTGGGACAGACAAGATGGACCAAATTCAGTAACCATGGAAAATAATCAACAGCTAATGGCAAAATAGATCGCAGTTTGGGATATTATAAAGTCTTTTAGAAGACAGTGTGAAATCAAAGACTTCAGGAAACAGTAATATGTAAAGTAGACAAACTTAAATTGCGAGAACCTCAATGTTAAAACAGGGTTTTGTATGCTGGGAAGCTCCCAGAGACTAATAGCTGCCTCTTCATCATTACAGCTGGTCTAAAGTGCAGTAATGCATATAGATGTGCATGGCTGACATTTAATATGTATGCACATTCTAGGATTGCAAATATGTCTGCAAAGCTAATACAAACTGCCAATACTTCTGCATACTGACGCATCATTACCCAGGCAGATTCAGCTGTGAGCTTGACATTTCAGGTTTTCTGTATCTCCCATGTTCGTTCAAATCTGACGTGAAATGAATGGAAGGGCACTTTGTTTCTTGTCTGAGGGTTGATGAAGACAGCGTGCTTACCCACAGCAACAGACACACAGGTGGACCTGGAAACATGAAGGCAGAGACACATGCATTCACAGGTAAGGAGAAAGAGGCACACATGAAGAGACAGACTTAAACTGAAGTCATATCATGCACAAAGACACACCGGAAAGAGGTTCTGCCCAATAAGGCTGTCTGATGTGGAAGACAATAATAAAATGTCTTTATAATTTCTATGGGTTCATTCCAAGACACCAAAAACAAGCTTATTACGAAGAAACGAAACTCCACATTGCGGACGAAAGATAACAAATAAAAATATAATAAATAAATGTGTCTGTACCACCCAAAAAACACTTACAATTTAAAAAATGTAAAGGGAGAATTGACAATGCCTGGAGTTACTATTAATTTGTTGTTGCATGTCATATCCCTCTCTCTCCCCATTTCCTGTCTACCTCTTCATGGCCAATCCTCTTGTTTTTAGTTGATTTGACTACCCAATCTGTTGATGGTTTGAAAGTCTAACAAAAACTTCTGTCAGAACAAGTGAGTCATGGTTGTGTTGGGCTTGAGCCCATGATGACAAACAGCAATTCCAGCTGTTTGAATGGTTACCCTTAAAGGATCGAGCCATAAAACTACAACTCAGTGTGGTACATTATAGTCATAACAACAGAGCATTTGAGTATCTCAAAGACCACCTTTGTAGGTATGGGGGGAAGTATGCCCACCAGACCAGAACTAGTGTTGCTGACTTGTGCTTGCAGAGGTTCAGTACCAACAAGGTTATGTGTTCCTTTAGATCATGTAGAGCCAGGAACTGGAATAAGTTACCTACACACAGTAAAATAATAAGTGACAATTTTCAAAAGATCAAATGATGGTTTATGGGAAACTTGGTGGGAAAGTGTAGGCTTATCATCCCAATTAGAATTTGTATGTAGTTTTTACATATTATATGTTGTCGCCCAGTCACCTGGACACCCATGTCTTTGCTATCTACATCAAAGACCATAATGGAAATAAGTAAAATAAAATAAAATAAACTCAACTGAAAGACTCTTTCTGTCTCACCTACTGCCAGTGTGGGTGTCTACATGCAGTGTGTACTGGCAGCTGTATGGCCTTGCAGCTAGAGACACCGTCCTAATTCGGCATCAGACCCAACAGCAGCCATATGCGATGACGCTAAGCAAGACGCTGCACACTCACTGTAAGCTACCATAGATAAGAGCATCAGACAGCCGACTAAAATGCATCTGCATGTGTCTGTTTGCACAGATGCATCTGTGTGTGCAATTATGTGTGTGCAGAGGGTCAGTCAGTTACGAAGGGCCCCGGTGGACTTGATATTCAATTACACGGTGGAGTATTTGTGAGGCGAGACCGATGGCGCTGTAAAACCGCTGCATGCTCTGAAGGTACGCGCCATGGTTAATTTAGCTTTCATAATGAGATGGCCGAGAGGAGGAAGAGACTGTGGGGGCAGTGCAGTATAGAGGGATGAAGCACTGTAATGTTGCAGATGTGACTTAAACACGTGGACAATGAAGTAAGACAGAGGAAACACTTTGATTTGCAACCTATACAGTATACTAAATGTAAAAGTAAACCTGTTTGTAGAATTAAAAATGTTTGAGGAGGGGAAAATGTAATCGCAAAGAATTAGAAAGTAAGACAAAAACTATGCAGAGGAGAGGAGAGGGGAGGAGAGGAAAAAAGAGGTGAGGGTGAGGTCAGGTTAGATAAATGAGAAGAAAAGGCTGCTAGTGCTGCAACTCATGCTCTTACGCCCTTCTATTGGAGGAGGAACGGATCAGTCCCTATGGACTTAAGCCATTTGTAAAATATACATACACACACACATACATGCATACACATAACCTCTAAAGTGGCAGTATTGATCGCAAGAAACCATTCCTACTCACTCCAGTAATTAGGTGTATGTTGTTGTCATTCTTTCCTGAAGTAGAGAGCATGTGGGAAGCCACTTACATCGTATCGTTACATCTTAATCTCTCTTTGCAAATGTTCTGTTAACACAAATGGACAAAGTTTTAAGAAGGTTTTCTGAGGTACTGTCCTCCCAAAGTCCTTCAATACCAACCTAAAGGTAAGCTGAATATATTTGGAAAAAGGACACATTTGAAGCAATATATTAATGAAATATTCCATGCAAAATTTACATATATTACCTAAAGTCTGTACTTTACCTTGCAGCTATGGGTAGACTAAGTACCCATAATACTAGAACTGGCCAGAAACATGATGATCAGCCAGTGGACTTTCTGCAGGCACTGAAAACCTCCTCTGAATGTCAGAGAAGATTTGGAGAGCAGCCATATACTCTCTGCCAAAATGAGGACTGTCATCTCTATGAGAGACAGAGAAACAAAGTCTTGTTTTTTCCGATGGCACTCATCAATCTGAATATAACAGTGACTTGTTTCATATGGGTAATTCTTCCCTGCTGTGACACTCTCTACACCGCTGCTGGCTTCAGGGCAGCAGGCTCACTACCTATCTACATAACAACAATGGCCCAATTACCTGGGTATCTGAGACAGACAGACACACACACACATATTAGCATTTTGTAGCCTATATAGTTTTACTGTTCTTTTTCTCCAGGGACATTTGACTACAAAACCTTGATGCGAAAGAAAGCATGATGGCTCGAGTCAACTCAATATACAAACTTGACCTATTCTAACTTTACTGGATATCAATGTGAGGGCCTCAGATTCAAACTAATATAATTGTCCCAGCAGGATTCCTGTTTCTCTCACACAAATATGGAAAAGCTAAATGTCTAACCAAGTAGTTCAACCCCTCAAGAATTTCTTAGATTGTTTTTTTCACCCAATACATAATCTTTTCTTTCTTACTGTAACCAGGGTTGTTTTTTGTGCTTAAACAGAACCAAACCTTTACCATTGTGGTGGCTGATCAAAAGACCGAAGCAGAGTTTTCAAAACGTATATACCCTCAGAAGTCAGTTTATTAGGTACAGAGAGATGTTTCTGTGGTTTAGTCTACTCTCATTGATATAAATGGGGTGGACAAAATAATAGAAACGCCTGTTAGTTTAATGCAATACAGTTCAGCAGTTTGTCATTTGTACTGATGGTTCAGTGGTTCATGCTAATGAAAGAAAATGCAAAATGAAAATGCACTAACAGGCATTCACCTAACAGTGTCTATGCTAAAAAATTGACTTTTACTGGCCTGGCCATCTTATATAACCACATCCACTTCATGCTCTTGGTCACTCGTGTGGTGCATGACTTCACTGCAGTCTAGCTCGGCAAGTCAACAAAACACCAAATGGTAAAGATGAGTGCACCCAAGAGAAATTCATGTTCATGTTGAATGTTTCTGTTTAACATAGTTGTGCCTCTTTTTATAAATCTCCAGTGGGAAATAGAACGGCAGGTTATGTAGCTGGACATCTAATAACTGCTGCTGTTCCATTTTGGTTATCTTCAGAGAATAAATGTTGTGATCAAAGAGAGATTTGGGTAACACTTTTATCTTGGGTAACACATATTTATCTCCCACAACAACACCATGCAGATATTACACCAGTCCCCCCCGTCTCTCTCTCACACTCTCTCTCTTTCAGACATTGCATCATACCAGGGGCTACAGTATGAAAGCTCTTGGATCGACAGAATGTTGGCTGGCCCCCTCAGACACAGTTAGCTTATGGTTGACTGAGCCAGGTGTGTGTAATCAATGAGTCTAATTAGGAGGTTGTTTACCAAACTGCTGATATGCACTGGCCTTTTCACATTGTTTTTCTAGGCCAGGGCAGACCCATATGGGGACGCTGACTGCATAATCTCACCTCCAAAAGAAGCATGCAGCCACAGCCAGCCTCACACATACAGCACAGTAGACACAGTGCACACACATGTGCATGCGCACCTGCAAACACAAAGTATCAGGTATAAACCTGGCTGCAAAGTTTTTTGTTAATCTTGTTTTGTTGAAATTGTGGCCATGGTTCTGTGTAAAGGGAGACACAAACCTTAATATCCTAGTGTTTTTTTCTGGCTGGGTTTGTCAGGACGAGAGACTGAATAATCTGTCCTGGGGTGATGAATATGGTCACAACTTCAAACACAAATGCATTCACGTTAGAACACATACGCATTCAGATAAAGTGATGCTAAGGAAGGCAGTGATTGAAATAGTCTTGACCTGTGGGTTCAAAGAATGAATTGCATTAAAATCTTGCTAAAGTTCTATAGATATATGTCCCTGGCCATTTAAAAAGATGATTTAACAGAATGACTTGAGTAAAGGCCAATATATAATACCCACAAAGAACAACCATGTATTTTGTATTTTGGTGATATTTGTGTTGTGCTGGTGGCTAGCAGTGTCGCCTCACATCAAGAGGGTCCTGGGTTCAGTCACGACCCAGCTTTCTGGGGTTCATGTGGGTTTGCTCCAGTTTGTTCATGCATTGTGCGTCCAAAATCACACCTCGGGGGCCAAGTTTAGCTGAGTGTAATTATATGTTGGTGTGGGTGCATTCAGTATTCAGGTCGAAAATATGATCGTGGTTGCAAGTTGCGTCCGTAAGGTTAAATTAAGGAAATAGTGATTGGCAGAGAGGAAGAAGAAACAGGCAATGGCAAGAGAGACAGAGACCTTGGGAGAAATCGATGAGAAAGAATCAGAACAGATCCTGACTGCAACCACTTACTGTGGATTTATTTAACAAGGGAAAGAGAGGGAAAAAAAGGAGGAGAAAGAAGGGTGAAGGAGAGGAACGCCAATTCCCCTGGGTCTGAACAAAAGCCTACACTCATTCTCATCATGGTGGAAGCCGGGGGTAACACGAAGCAAGTCAGAGGAGCAGTGAAGTCTTTCTGTGCAAGTGTGTGCACCTTGTGTGTGTACGTGTGTTTATGTGTGTGTCCAGAGTAAAATTTTATGGTTGACCAGGCAGACATTGTGTGGGCTGACACAGCGGGCAGTGAGGGCGCCAGAGCTGGGGAACACATTTAGTCTCAGAAGGCTGCTTCTGTCTCAACCTGCTGCTCAACTACTCTGGAGATACTGGCCTTTGATTCTTTCTTTCTTTTCCTCTTTCTCTCTCTTCCTTTCTTTCTGTGCCTGTAGCTCACACTGTCACACTCTCCTTCCTCTATCTTTTAAATATATTCTTTTGGGTTTCTCTGTATCTCTCACTCCACCTCATCCTTTCCCTCTATTCCTCAATTTGTCTTTCTCAAACAAACATTTAATTCATCTCTGCATTTTTGTGCCCTTTCACTTTAATTAAATCCACTTCAATTCAAAAGTTCTTTCTGCCAAGCAACAACCACAACTGCACCCAGATTCAGTTCAGCAGCTGTGGCAGTATGGTACCAACAAAAACAAACCTATATTATACTGGAAAGGCAAAATATTCTGGAGAAGATTGAAGTGTGCTTTCTGTTTGAGCAGAACAGGATTGTACTAAGTTTTTGCTGGAATGTGGCTAAGTGCTTGTAAGAGCATTGCTAGGTGGTTGCTACATGACTGCTAGGATGTTAATAGGTACTTTCCCTGTTAAGGTAGCTTGCTATGACGTCACTGCATTGTTGCTATGGTGTTCTGGGTGCAGCACCAAAATGGCAGGAGGGAGTAGCCTGTGAAAAAGTGCACGGAGGAGAAAAAGAAGGAAGGAAGGCTGAGCTTTTGTCTTTGTCTCCACTATTGAACCAAAAACCATCAAGTTGCCCTCAAATGGCCAAAAAAGACAAGTTGTATATAACCAAGAATTACAGAATGAAATGATTAAAAAAATAAATAGATTAAAGAATAAATAGATTCAATTAAAAAGTGAAGTGAAAAGTATATCCACACAACTTCTATTTTCGGTAATGTTCTGTGATAAAACAACATAGCTAGGCTGCGAACAGGCTAACATGCTTACTTTGACTAGCTGATAAATGTGTATCAAACAAATCAAAGCTGAGGTTCCTCACACTTTGATGTGGTCAGCTTTATTTCTTAGTTGGATGAAACCCAACATTATGTTTTAGGGCAATTTGAAACTGAACTACATCAAGACCCTTTTTTATTTTAATTAAACGAAATGAAAAAGGGTATATGGATTGTGCATAACACTGGTAGACCACTGAGGAGGTCTAGTGCTTTATCATTATTGTCTATGATGATGCTCATCATCATTATAAAATAAATTGTATCATCGCATCCACAGTACTATGAATTCTAGGTAACACCCAAAGTCAAGTCTTGTAAAATCTTCACCCAAAGTGAACTCTATGTAAGTCTTCATGAGCCTTGGACAGTACGCTTGAGAACTGGACACCTCTCACCACTCCAGACTTCCCGATATTATTCTGTGATATCAACATTTATGGCAATACAGCGTATGTAATTTCACAGAGAGAGACAGACACCGTTTGAACGTTGAGCACCATGTTTGCAGCTGAGCAAACAGAATGAGTATAGAAGTAATTGAAGAAATACTTAATTAGTATAAGTAGCAGTAGAAGTGGTCACAGAGGGGGAAAGAGATCTGCTGGTATATTTGGGGCTCCAGCTGAGCGTCTGTCTGAGTGCCTAATTAAAACTGCTGAGTCACAATTGGTGACTTAGTTTTGTGCTAAATGCAAAAAATGCTGTCATAGCACAAAGAGTATAGCTTCTATCAGCTAGATTCTTTTTTTTAAACATTTGCACATATGTATATACATTTCCTTCGGCATGCTTCATGTGTCCACTGTAGGAAGAAGAGAATGGGAAGAAGAAAGGAAGAGAATGGCAGACATGATGGGCAGTTTACATTAAAGAGTCAGTTCACCCAAATCACAATCACCAAACTTTCTAACTTTGCCATTTTTTTTCTTCTCAATTTTATGTGCCAGGTTTTGGAGATTTCTGCCACCACCTTACACTACAGTGGAGGTGAGAGGAATTGTTCAACAAGAGTGGTATAATAAAGAGGATACAAAAAGACTAGTCGTGTTTGTTCCATAAAGCACACTTATCGGTCAATTTAGGCCGCATTATATATGCATCTCCAGAATTAATGTCAGTGTGTGAAAGGATAGTTAGGTTAATGTGCATTTAATGTGCATTTCAATGCATGTGGCACACGCATTATTTATTTCTGTCTCCTGTGAATGTATTGTAGTTTTTCATCTTGATCCAGCGTAGTCCAGCCTCTCCCTGTGTTGCTCTGTATGTTTTGCTGGTGTGAGACTCTGTGACTTACCGGCCCATTTCGATGCTCTATGCTCAAGAAAATGCTAATGAACAGCACCGCGCTACCAAGTGCTCCTCCTCTCTCTGCAAAAATTATATGATGTTGTTTTCTGCCAGCATAGTGGATAATGGAATTTCTCTTCCTCACTGATCACTTTTTGTTTTTCGGTCACACTCTTTTTTTCTCTCTCTCCTCCTGCCTCCTCTTCCTCTCCCCTTTCCCTCCCTCTCTCCTGTATTTGTGTTTGTGTGCATACTGTTTTGAAGATGTTTATTAGCTATCAAGTCAAATTCATACATATTTCCTGCTTCATAACAGGCCCGGCAGACAATTCATTGGTGAATATGAATATATGAGAATATGAAAATGCGAGATGAGGCAGAGCGAGAGAATGGGACCTGTCTGTCACAGGAAGATGTTGAATTCCTCTGGTTGCTGCTCTGAGAGAAAATTAGCAAGTCATTTCCATCATGATTGATAGCGGGTTACAGATTGGACACGGGACTGAATAATATAGCAGGAATGATAAAGCCAGATGGCATTCATATACGATGGCTTGCTTTTGTTTGTAAAAGCAGAGTGTGTGGGAAAAAGAGGATCGCTTTATTCCGTAAAATCTGCTCTTCCTGCAAAATAGCTTTAATTGCTTGAGTGTCATGTAAAATGTAGGCCAACCAACAAGTGCTATATTGTAGCTACAGAGCCTTTCAACATCTCAAACTAATTTCTGAATAATGCAGACTAAAAGTATTATTATGTCATAGCTGGTGACTTAAAAGCCTGTTATATTTACTCACACATATACAGTAGATAGAGCACATGCATAGAATTTATAAACGAGAAATCAGTTATTGTGGGGGTTGGACAACAGGATTAATCCTCGGCTATTGACTGCAGAAGCACTTTCAGTCTCGGCAATGACATATCACACATAGATCAAGCATCTAATCCAGAGTCTAATCAATCATTCTGCCAGTCAAGTAAAGTAACATTGCAGCAGCAGTGTGTGAAGAATAACTTTGAAATCTGCTCTGCAGGACCCCAGTGAGAGGAAAAGTGGAAAGGCCATCATGTAATTAGCCAGTTAGAAGAGAATGATAATGAATGGGATTGTCATGTAGGCTTCTCATTTGATTCCAATAATGGACCATATAATTAGCAGAAGGGTAGAAACACTGTCTTTTTTCTCCACTCTAATTAATCTTTTGGTTGAACAGACTATCCACAAAGACCTTGAACCTCATGGACTGGAATTCAGATCTTACTTCTCAGACACATGCAATAGGGACTGTGGAAATACTTTTACAGTATTAGACGCAATGAATTACACAGGCTCAATTATACAGAAATCCACTAATTCAAAGTAAGTCCTTAGTTATTTTAGTATTTATAGAGAGCCTTTAATTCATAAAACGAGTAGAGTCCAAAATATGTTGAAAGTTCAAGCTGTCTCGTGTTTAACTGTCTAACTAAAGTCTGGAAAAACCAAGGCATCCTTGAAAAATTACAGATACAATTCAGTGCACATTGGACTAATATCAGACTAATATCTTAGCCTGAATGGAGTAGGTCAGTTGCAGAGGAATTTTTACTTTACATATTAAAATTGGGATTAAGAACACAACCTGTGCAGTAATTACAAATCACATAAGGTCCACAGGTAATACTTGTCTAGTGAGAATAGGGCTACAAATGGAAAAGTAGGTACCAAGCACCATTTGAGAGTACAAATATAGATGGCAACTTAACAGTGTATTTTAATCTTTAACTAATGTGTATGGCAGTATTTTCAAGTCCTTGTTTAAACCTGCTCATTGTAACCAACAGGATGCAGAAGAGAGAGATGATGCATCAAGTTTGGTTTACCGTATCAGAAGAATTTCTGAATCTGGAACATTTGACCACAATGATGCAGAAACAGTTGTTAAGTTTGCGGCAGTGTACTGAAGAGTCAGAAAAGTGGAGGGGCTCGTGCTGACTGGAAAATGGTAAACAAGAGTTAGGGCAAAGGAGAAGGCTGGCAGGTGACTGCAGAGTGTAGAAAAAGTTAGGATACCGACACTGCTGAGGAAACTATGGCAACAGATTACACAGGCTGGGGAGTCAGCATAGCTGTAAAAACATATGGTTAGGCCATCAAAGCAACTTAACGAAGAGTGGCTGGAGACAATGCCTTAAATACTCTGGAGCAATGAAAAGCATCTGGAGGGTAATCAGGGAGATGCGGAGCGGCTGAGGCTGAGGCAATTCAGGGTACATTGAAGAATTATTATGTAATGCAGAATGCCTGGCCAGGACACAATTGACATTATATCATACAAGATGAAAGGTTTTCATCTGCAAAAAAAGTCCTCCACATTGACATTTTATTAGTTTCTTTCTAACTAGTGCTTGTTCTTCTTCTAACTCAGATGGTCCCCTCAACACATACTGTACATCATCTGGATGAGCTGTCTATGTTGAAACTCAGTCTAGCCGGAGGCAGAGTTGTCTGGCATCTGACAAAGCCAAAACAGGTGCTGAAGCAGCAGATGATGAACATATTAAAATCTGCTGATAAACATAAAAGCAATGCTAATCTTCAATTTTATTGAGTGGGTCTTGTGTACTGCACATCTACCTTCACTGTTTATGTTACAACTTCTTTCTGCACTTGTTGCTGTTGCTATAACTTTACCCTGTGGCCAATGGCCTCACATTGATAGCCTGATAGCCTGGCTCACTGCTAGCTGCACACTACAACAAAACACCCCAAACATCAGTGAGATACGATTTCAGGAAAACAAGGATTTTAAACATTATAATATGCGTGAATTAAGACAAAGATGAATGTTCACATGCACACACATGCACATATGGACCCCCATACACAAGCAGCCATACTGCACCACCATTAAGTGTTCTGCAAAACATGGTTGATAGGGGAAAAAAGGACATGGACATGGACAGGTGGCCTAACGTTTGAAGCTTGAAAAATGAGTCAAACTTGAGAGATTTGTGTTCACAGCATATCACACCATTCCACACAAAACCCTGATCCTTCACATACACAGCTGCCAGGCACTTTTCTTTCAAACACACATATTCTCACATGCCCACACAGACACACACACATACTTTCTCGCTCGCACACACACACACAGACCTCGCCGTGCACATACACTGACACTGCAGCATCAGCTAGCACGGGTGTAGATGGTAAAGGGGGCCAATCACTTGTCTTTTTCTGCTATCATGACAAAACAAGCAGTGAAAACAAATGGTTGGACTGAGCTTTGCATACATATAGAGATAATTTACATATCTAACATGTATATTTATACAGTGAAGAGGAGAGAGAGAGAGAGCTAGAGAGAGAGAGCAGCTCCTAAACACATACTGTCTGTTTTTCATCCTGCTGCTCACAAAGCCATTTCCCATGCCACTATTATACATGTATCTTTCTTTATTTCAGAGCCACACTCATGATTTAAGAATTATAGTGGCGATGCTTCAGAATAAGAAACCAAACAGAGCTGTTATCTGTTGAAGGAGAGAGGCATCCGTCACTCTGAGACCAGAATAAAGGGCAGCAATGGGAGTAATTATCTGTGGTAAAAGACAATGATGTGTGACTTCACAGGCAAAATCCACTGTGAGCTCAATGAATTCTTCATGGACTGCACTAAAACTTGAATGTTAGAGAAAGTTTATAAGAAGGTTTGGAAAACAAAGCTGACTTTGCTTCACATGGTTTTATTAGCTATATTTGCTTTCTTTGCAAAAGTACTTCAAAGCTCTTAATAATCATAATTACAATGTCCTGCCACAGTAGTGCAAGTACCACTGATTAGGATGTTGACTTGAATTTCATTTGAAGTAAACTATAATACTACATCTCAATTGAAGTGTGAAGTTTGGTTTCATTGCACAAAAACCTTTCAGCCAAAAAATACATTCTGGACATAAATACAGAATACATGACCCCATTTAGTTTTTGTGGAAGAAACACAGCAAAAGAAAAGCACATTTTCTGTTTAATGTAAACTTTAGATAAAGAAATCAAGCAGGCAATGGAAAATGGAGAAATTATTATTTAGTTGAAAATGTTGTTGGCAGTTGCAGGAAATTGAATTACAATCAACTTACAGTTACTTTTTCAACTTATTTCAGTGGTATTATTTATAATTCTCTGAATCACTACAGTCTAACACTCTTTAAAAAAAAAAACTCCCTCCCCATAATGCCCTAACATCCTGTATCATTCAGAAATGTATTGAACTAAATAACAGGATATCATCAAAATACTTCTTCCATGCAACTTAAATTCAAAATTCTGAAAACATAAGCTACTATTTAAGTTATTTTCACTATTGTCATGTTGCTGCAATGTATTTTTTTTTAACCTCCAGTTTAATCAAATGGAGCAAAACTACTGCAACAGCTGCAGTGGGCTTGTAAGGAGCAGGTAAATTGGCTTGGAATCAATAGGCCGCATGTTGGTTATTCTTTTGACATGCATGTGTGCTTTTTCGATCAGATCAATAAATGAGAAGGCAGGAAATCTTAATGTGAGAGTGGCCGAGGAAGGACAGAGGAGTGCAACAGACAGAGAAACACTGATAGGCAAGCAAAGAGAAACAGAGGGAAATAGAAAATAGAGGGTGTGCGTGTGAGTGTGTGTGTCAGAAGTATCCCATGCAATTAGGTCATTCTGAATAATTGGCTGCCGGGAGCTCTCATTAAAACCATCTCAAGTTTGAGGCCTTTGATCAGCCTACGGACCGAACGTAAATAGTTCAGCGAACGCATAGAAGGCAGAGTGAACTTAAGTTCACGAGAAACATAATTTGTACTTTGGCGTCCTGAGCTCAGCTGCATCATTATTGGCTAAACGTTTGGCATCTTGGCCAGGTTTCAGTTGAAGAAAAGAGTTTTCAGAAAGGACGAGATGAGTGCAGCATTGTCACCACTTTGATCAGTTCTATATCATGTTTACTTCCACACCTTTATGTCCTTTTTTTTTTTTTTTTTTTTAAAAAGGAGTACAGAAAGAATTTTAGGCACATTTTGACATTTAGTCCATTAAAAATCCAGCCTTCAAACTGACAGAGAGCCTGTCCCACACTGGTCTACCAGCATGCGTTGTGTATCAAACCCTCAGACTGACTTCAGTGGGTATGTACCGTATATGTGGCTGGTTTTTATTATACCCACCTACTGAAAGCAAACACAACAGGCTTTACAATTAATGGAATGATGGCTACTTTTGTTTGATTAGGGAAAAATATGAACATACATGCTGCTAAACACATTAACACAATACACTATTTAATTGGTGGTTGTATGCAAGCAGTATTAAGTTTGAAAATCACCTCCTCAGCTCTCAGTTGCAAGTGACACACACTGAAAAATGTTGACTCATACACAGTTAGCATAGGGTCAACTGAAGCACAACTACTACCAGTCTGCACCACCTGTTGGCTCTCACTGGCTTCATGTGGGATTTCCTCAGTGATGGACAGTGGCTCGTACAAGTAGCCTAGACTTTGACTCAGACAACATGTCATAAAAAGTGAAGTTCTCCACAATACAGTTGTCAGCTGCAATAGCAATGCCCTCAGGCGGAGAGAAGAAAACAAACCTGATCTCTGCCTATGTTTCCCTATAGTCTTCTCCACCCACTGACATCAGAAACTCTCAGTGACATACAGACACATTGGCACTACAATACGGCAAATACATAGACATAGGTTTGGGAAGAATCCATTTAAGTTGGTAAATGTAGCATTTTCTGTAATAAACAGAAAATCTTGTATGAAAACACCCATAACCTCTTCCTCACAAGGTCAAATTTGATTGTTTGAAACCATTATTTAAAGTTGGAGTAGAGTTTAATTTAAAAAACTAAATTGAATGTGTTATTGCAAATCTATTTCACATTTGCTTCTCAACGTGAGAGCACAAGAATAATGTTTACCCAGTTACCTTGCAGACTTCAATGTAGCTTCGCTGTTGATAAACATCATCATGAGAGAAATTTCCCATCCCTAATTGATTTAATATGCTTGGAAATTAGTTTCATTTACTTGGCAGAAAATGCACTCTCAACACCAATATTGTCTGTTATTGTATCTTGACATATCTCTCACTTAGCAGAGGCGCACAGAGTTGGTAGGAGGATGTTGTTATTATGTTAACAGACAAAGACTGCTCAAAAGCCTAATTGATGGAGGGGGAACATTTGCTATGTTTTCTTCTCAACCAAACTCACAATAAAAGGAGGTGTGAGTGACCCATCTTTTTTACAACCTTGCACCTTTCTGTCGTCTACATGTCTTCTAGTCACTTAAAAAAATTGGATGACAAAAATGGCTCCAGCACTGCTTTATAAACAAGCATTAGTTTACTACACAGGGTCATACAAAGGTACGTTGTACGTTGTACATGCACTGCACTTGTGGGGTTATACTGTGCATGCACACAAGCTGCAGCAAATCCTTTCTTTGCCACAACATATTTATGACTGTAGTTCCTTCACTAGTTGTTAATTTGCCACTTCCTGTCTTCTCTCACACTGGGCTGTTGTGTATGTCATCCTATTTTTTAGAGAAGCTCACAGCTATTAGTTCCCTGCAAGTTCTCCTTGGGGAATCAATTCTTTGAAGACTCAACTACTAAATTAAAGCTGCACCACATTTTCCACTCTTCTCTGCCGCTCTCCCACTATCCCTCCTTTCTTTCTTCCTCTCCTCAGTGATTCACTCTGCCCAAACACAAAAGCCCTTTTCACAAATATTGTAAATACTCACATATGTATCAATATTTAAGCATATAGGCCTATTTATATTTAATGTGTTAGATATTTTCTCATTTTGGCTGTTACTCATAGCTTATCTTCCTTTTTTTCATTAATTCAATTCATCAACATGTAAGAGAAACCATTCAATACTTTGTTATTCCCCCTGCATTCAAACTCCCCATTGCTCCCCCTGGTACTGAATATGCAGTAGTGAAAGTCACATGTAATCAGACATGCACACACACATACACAGTGCTGCAGATAATTAAAAAGTCAGTACACTGTTGTGAAAAGCATTACATTTAATGTTTTTTTTTCAAATAATGAAAGCTGAAATAGTGTAAGATATTTCCTTCATTTATTTACATTTCTTGTTTAATTACTTAACATTGCTTTTCTTGTCCCCAAGCAAATAAGTGTACACACCAAACTGCTCTATTGACTCAATAAACATCCATAGAAAATCAGTGCATGTGGATCCAGGATAGATATGCAGAAAGACCAATTCCAATTACCATGTGGAAAGTAAGAAATAGAGCTTCTAAATCTTCTGGCTTTAAAGTCTTTAATGCTCAAGCAATTAACTGAAAATAGCATGAACATGGTTAGGGCCAACACCAATGGGATATCAAGACTGGTGCTGTCCAGCTAATGCAAAACACCATGATTTCTAATGTGTTGTACAGATGGTAAAAGGCTGCCTTGCTAACACCTGCTGTGCATCAAGCATGAGAACATTTAACAGCCAGTGTCACACCTCCTCTGTAAGAAAACGGTGTAAGGTCATTAAGGCTAAGGAAAATGCAAATGTTTGAATATTTTTTTTTGTTGTTCTTTTCATGAAACCAAAGAAGCAAAATAAATTCCCAGAGTTGTCTATTTGCAGTGGGCATATTTACATCCAGTACTGCTTATTTATTGTGCTTCATAAACATACAGTTTTATCACAACTTTATATCAAGAATTTTGCATATAAACACGTTTATTCCACCATAACAGCAAATTCCTATGACTAGTTAAAAAGCAGTTATGGAGTATCTTTTGCTATCCTAAAAAACGAGTGAGCAACAACCTGATAATTAATGAATCATTAATGAGTACTTCCTGAATAACTCTGATTCAAGTATCTGTGAATAAGAATAACCAGATTCACAGATATTTATGAAGTAATCATTACCTAATGAGCATCTCCTGGTTTGGTCTCTAGTAACTCATCGTTATCTACTAACGAGTTATTCCTGGAGTTGTTGAACACTAATACTACTAATAACTAATACCGAGTGTAACCAGCGCAAGTAAACATTATCTAACACTGAGCTACTGTTGTGTGAGAGGCTGTAAAAAAATGTACAAACTGAAATAAAAAATGATGGTTTACTTAAATACATTTGATGGCTGTCATGAAAAGCTCCAAGTACAGCCTGCATACCAAAATTCTGTTCACATCTTCTGTAATGAACGTCAAATTGAGGATTGAAATGTTACTTAAAGATGAGGCAACCATACTTGTATTCTGTTCAGGCACTTATTTATTCACTGACTGAATTATCGCTTGAACGTGAACTGTCAAATTCGGGCTTTTTTTAAAAAAAAAAAAAATGCTGAATCCACCCAACCCAACAGTAATATCCCCGCAGTCCCTTGAGACTTTGTAACAACATTCAGCCTCTAACAAGAAACAGAAGGATCAATCAGTTTGCCTGTTCACCAATAAAGTCATGCACACAATATAACTAAAGCACTTGCACTCGTGGCTCCCCTTTTGGGAATACATCCAGCAGAAATCAATAGTTCCCTCTGAGAAGCACAGTACGTATATGCAACAGTTTGATTCAGAGTCTACAGAGAGAGCCTTTCTACGCTGACACACATCCCACTGCTCTGGCACAAAGATCGACAAGGTCCCTCCCACAGCGTCTCTCAAATAACGCTCGTAAAGGCAGAGGTTAATAAGGTGTGGGTGCACCTCACTGACTGGCTGGACTGCTGCTGCTGTCTCTGTTTACCAACATTTGTCCCTCATTCCACCAAAAAACATATTCACTTTCAAATAGTTCCTGGAGTAAATGAAAGACAGACAGCGACATTATATTAGACCATTTTATTTGACGCACTTACTTTGCTCTCCTTCATCCCCCCCAACAACCTCACACTCCATCCTACGCACTGGTGTGTATGTGTCTGTTTGTCTTGGTGAATGTGTGTATTCAGCTTTTTCACGAGAATATTTGTAGTCCTGTTGCCATGGTGGCTTTGGCTTGTTTAATTAATTTGTTAAATTTGTCATTAACAGATTTTTGGTATTTTCAATTAAACATTATCACAAAAACTTTTGCAATAAAACTTCCTATTTCTGAACTATTCTTGATATTTTCTTAGTTGTATTCATTGTTGAGGTCAATTAGAAAAGGGTGTATTCAATTTGAGGATAATTTGAGGTAAGCCACGTGGCGTCTTAGAATGGAGAACAGCTTTTGTGCAAATCTTGGCACAGCTCAGACTTTTTCGCCCATGAGAATAACTCGGCAGAGGCAGTCAAGTGTTCTCTTGCAGATAATCGGTCTTTTTAGCTTTAAGCTCTCTCCAATAACCAGAAGTGTTTTGTGACCACAGCAATGACTGAACTACTGTGCCTCCTTCACTTGCTGATGAACCAGACGCTCGCTTTAAAAATCCAGAGAACCAGCTGCCATTGTCGAGTCACACGAATTAATCTCTTTTAAATCAGTCTTGAGGAGTGATGTGCTGAAGTGTCAATGGTGCATAATGCCAAAATGCCATTCTCAAATGGAGAAACTAGGACACTGACAGGCATTGACTGATTTTGAGACAGTCATAAACTGAATTTAGTGATAATTTGAAATATGTCTTTGGAAATGGAGATGAAATATGACAATGGAGTTACTAGATCAGCGCTTGTTACTCACAAGCATAAAACCAAACAGTATGCTGTAAATTATGTTTTTAAATTGAGCATTTTGGTCCAGCTGGTGTCTGTCACATTCATCATTTCATCTTCTTGGCTCTATACAGAGGAGTGTTTCATTGAAACTTTGGTGCTGAAGATCATTCAGTGATCCATGTTTTTGTTTTTTTTGGATTCACGGTTCAAGAAAAACCTTGTATGGCAATATGCTAGGCTAAATGATTTTAACATTTCCAACTCACAAGGAAATCTAGACACAATTTTGATGTGGCAAATCCTGAAGCACGCACCTGAAGCAATTCCGGGCAGTGTTTTTTTTTGTTTGAAGCAAAGCTCTGTTGCGAAATTGTTAGGATAGAGCATGATATAGAGTATTTTCACATGACAGCTAAAATCATTAAAAATGAAGAGCAATTAAGACAAAGTGAGTATTAAGGAAAGTAAATTCAGTATTTTGTAAATATCTAATTGCAATCGCTGGTATTTCATCATGAATGAAGAATTTATTTTTTCAGTTATCCCTCCATCCACCCTTTAATCCACCCATCCATTTTCCATGCCTTATCTGAGTCCAGACTGATGGCAGCAAACTAAGCAAAGTAGCCCACATCCTTAAAATGCATCCTCCTAATGCATTTGTAAGTCTAGTTTGATATGTATTGTACTCCTCCAGTGGGTCTTCCCCAGGTCTCCTCCAAGTTATATGTGCCCAGAATGCCTCCACAGGGAGGCGTCTGATCAGGAGGCATACTGATCAGATGCCTGAACCACCACAACTGGCTCATTTCAATGCAAAATAGCAGCTCTACAAGCTCTGAGTTCCTCACCCTGCCCAGCCCAGACACTCTGCCAAGGAAGGCAGGAAGGACTGTGTGTATCTGCAATCTAATTCTTTCAGTCCCTACTTAAAGTTCATGACTGTAAATGAGGATTGTAAACAAAGAGGTTTACCCTCAGGCTCAGCTCCCTCTTCACCACCACAGTCATGTACAATAAGCTGCACCAATTTGCCTGCTGACCTCAATCTTCATACTGCGCAAGAACAAGACCTGGATGTGCTTGAAATTCCTCACTTTCTCAGCAGCTTTCTCCCAAACAAGGAGGGGACATTTCACTGTTTTCACCACGGCCTCGCAATTGGTGTTGCTGACCCTCAACCCAGCCACTTTACATTCATCTGCAAACGGTTTGTTTGCATCCCCACTGCCAAGAATATGGACACAACTTTTACTTTGGCCATACAGAGATCATAGACTGTGTGATGCATATCCACACGGAGCATGACAATCAGGATCAGGAGATCCTCAAAGTCTGATTAGCCACCCTTTATGATAACAGATTTAGGCTAAGCCCTGCCTCCCCTTCCTGAGTCATCTGACAGTCTTTCTCCATGGCCTCTCCAAAATCCTCCTACATACAAGTTTTTGTTTCTGCAACCACAAAAGCTGCTGTCCTTCTAGTCTGCTACATCCAGACTTCCTGAGCTCCATGGGCTGCTGTCATGAAAGGCACCGACAACCTTCTGGCCACAGCTCAGAGCAGCTGTTTTGCCAAAGGAAGCTTTGAAACTAGCTCACTTGGACCGCTGGGATAAGTGTTCCAGTTAAATGCTTCAAGTTTTATTTTAGGACACATAACTATGGTTTCGCTGATTGGGTGATTAAAGTATGCATAGCTGTATATTATTAATACAATTTCTAGGCACTCTTTATAGCTTGAGCTTGTAGTTAGCAGTCTTTTTTATTTGACTGGTTTTATGACCTGCCATATTGAGAGATTCTCTCAGACAAACTGGAGTAATGGTGAAAGTAGACCAACATTACTGCATGTGAAAATTAGGAGACTACATTTTAAAATAACCACAACATAATCACCCATTTTACTCTGCCCTCAAGCCAGCAGGTGTTCCTCTCAAACAGGATCAATTTAAACCCTCCACCAGTGTGACCCTTATCAGATTGTGTCTGCAGGGTGGATATCTCCCCCTTAGCAGTCCTTAATGCAGACTGATACCTGAATGACCATTACCAAGACATCAATCTCCATTCAATAGCCTTCGGGGGAGTATAGTTTGGTAATAAGTTAGGGAAATGGCCACTTTTGCCAGCTGATGGTAATTCACTATGTATGCAAGCTGTCAAATACATCAGCGAAGGTCTTTGATCAAAATTTATGAAGGGTTTGATGGGGTTTAGTAAAGACAAAGGGAGGAGAAGGGTAAGAGAAGTGGAGAGAGAGGGACAGAGGGAGATTTGGGGAGTATAGGAAGAACGGGAGAAAGAAAGGGTGATTTTCCAGAGTCACACGTTCAAGAAACACATGTGAAAACTGTACAAAAGAGATGGATTTTCTTTAGATTCTACCCAGCTGTTTTCCTACCAATTAAACGCCTGTGTTCAGAGCATGTACACTTAGCGGTGTACTTTCTTGTTGCACACACACACACACACACACACAAAACAACACACAGACACTGTTTATCTTGCTGTAGAACCTCTTTTTTAGACTCAGCTTCGTGACACTATGAAAACACACTTTGATCTCATATTCTATGTTCATAATGACTGTAAACAGTGACCAGGGGGTCAGTTGCTGGAACTGTACCCTAACCATCATGCACCCTGTGTACAAACCAAAAGAAAGAAAGTTATAGAAAATACAGTCAGCCATTTTAAATGTATCCGACTTACATAATCAATAGTTTGCAAAGTTCATGGATCCTCAGGGGTTGTTAAATCACCAGATAAAATGAGGATAGCCTTCCATGGTTATCACTCCACCCACAATAGAAAGTGTTAAATGAAACTAACTATCAAACTACTTTTTTTTTCATGTTGTAGTCCATTTACGTCCAAGTCATGCATGCATTACTGCACTCAGCAATAATGCAACTTTACAAACAACAACAATTAAACAAGCAAAACCACATGGTGCTTACTGTGATGTATTACCTAAGGCAACCAAGTGCATGGAAAATAATTAAAAACTGGCTACCTTGAAGTCAGAAAAAACATTTAAAACAGAAACACAATGGTACACTATGTACAGTAAGCATTTTTTCCCCCTAAACCCTGAGGAACACATTAGTATGTGGGCTGTTGTGGCCACTTCTACACTACCAACTTCTGTAGCACACATGTAAGATGACTGTCATCACTGTATTACACACATGCCATCCATTTAGCACAATTTGAAATCTGTTTCCCTGTACCTTCCACTAAAGAACTGCCTGTTCCTGCTCTGAGGAGACAATCATATTGGCTTCAGAGTTGACAGTAAGAGCTGCTGGCTGTCTCCCTCCATGTTTTGTACCGCAGTTGTGAAAAATCTATAAATATAATCTATAATCTCTATCTCTATAGTAGTATTTGACAACAGAGCTGTCTGATATCCATCATATCTGAGTCTCTCTTTCTCTCTATCTATGTCTGTTTGTTCATCCATTTCTGTTGACGCCCCCATACTTTGATAGCCACATTTAAGTGCAGTGACCCATGCGTGTGTCCTGTTTGTCTTGTGGCTCGTTTCTGCTTCGCCATCACTACCGTTCCTCTCCAACAAGGAAAAATCCCCAAAGTTGGCGGCTACAGAGATACAACGTGGGGACCGTGTGAACTGTGATTGTCTGAACTGTCTGAATTTTCCCCTGCAAGTTTCCGATGCCAGTAGAGATTGATCAGTGAAAAAAAAAATATGCAGCATATTGAAAAAGGGCTCAGTTATCTTCTAACACATCTAAACACACATTTAGCAAAACCATTTCAAATGCAAAGAAAGAATGATACAACATAAAATTTACGGTGACCGCATGGAACAGTGTCAGTCTCAATAATGAAACCAACTGAATGAAATACAAACTAATGAAATACTATTAATGGGTGAAATCCACAGCTGAACTATAAATCAATACCTACGCCATAGGTATCTATGGCAAGACTCCTGTTAAGACCTTCTGTCAAGTATAAATCCACCTTAAGAAGGCATGGAAAGGACATAGTGGAAAAGCATTAGGGAAGGATGAGAAGCGAGCAATTGTTTCTTTCCATGGTCGTAAACATCTCTGCCATTTACAGAGGAAAGAGAGTGGTCCTGTTACGAAGTCCAGTCCTGTAGCAAATTTTTTCTTTATTGCACTATGGTAAAGATTATGTTCTGTTCCTTTGCTTATAGTCTGTTTGCAACTTTTACAGAATTATTTTTCATTTTTCTATGATATGGCACATATGAAAAATCCAAAAGTTATACTTTCCTATAATAAAACTGTCACAAACAAACCTGCAAGCAGTTTATTTGATTCCTGTTGGAAATGTTGGCAAGATAATGGGATGCAGCCCATGAGCCCCCAAAATAAAAAATAAAAAAACACTTTAGTGACAAATGCAATAAGAAGCAACTGATGAAGAAGAGAACCATCTGCCTGAGTCTGAATCTGTGTGGCTTTGTGCAAACAACTCACTCTCTTTTTCTTTCCATTTCTAGATGTAACACATTTTTATTTTATTTATTTTTTTACGAACTCACTGGTTATCTTCAAACACTTAAACCAGTCTTTCACCCCTCCGTTTTTGAAGAAACTGAATTACTGATGCATCTATAATACAGTCTTGGGCTGCCTGCATTTAAAAGTGAGAGATTTCCCTATTTGTATTTCTCAAAGTGTATACAGTTGGGATATCACACATACAGTATTTGCCATCTTCAGGAGAGGTAATTGAGTGTGTGAGTACCTTATCTCACTGTTGACATAACTCAACATTCAGGTGCTACACTTATAGAAGCCCCACTCAACTGCTGTACATCACTGCATACTTACCAAAATAAGATATGGGAAAAGTAGACAGAGAGAGAATGAAACAAGATGGTCAGCTCTGTGATTAGCTGTGGCATTCAGACTCTGGACATGTGCACAGAGAGCACTAGATGAAAATCTTCACACAAAGGAGACAGAAAATTAAGTAGAGAAAAATTGAGGGACATCTGGCCGAGGAAAGGAATCAACACTGGAGATATAAAACAATGTGAGAAGGTCATGAACAGCACTCCAGTGGTCAATTTAATGGCCAAAAAGAGCTGCGAGACAAACGCATCCCCAGTCAAGAGGTCAAATAATCAGCATTTGGGCATCATACATCTCCAAATGGCAATTAGGAGTTAGAGCAGGAGAAATTTGACCACCCACGACAACAATGGTACAAACACATAACTCATTTCCATTTCAAGAAGAACCAATTACAGTTCTGGGGTCTGAATTAATCACATTATGTAGTCTCTAATATCAGTGAACGTCAGTCCCCAAAGGAGAATGAATCGGACGCTATTAAATATTATATTTGTTCTGCTAGTTCATGTAATCTCAGGATAAAATGTAATAACGAATAATTCAATCTCCATTTATTCTGTCCATGAAATTCCATTCTCCAGTAGTACTGAATGAACACGCTGTCACGTCCGTATAAGAAAATTAAAGACTATGTAAGACCTTGAGTTATCATAGTACCTACTGTGTCCTTAACAAGGTGGCACTAATTCTAAAAAGAAGTAATCTTGTGTAAAAATAATTCATGAGCTTCCCAGTCCTAAGACGACTTAGAATGCCAAATGAGCAATTATTTCTGCATATGAGGGAAGTTTGACGGATTAACAGTTACACAATCATGGCTATAGTTCTGTATGTGAGCTGTATGTGCTTAGCAGAAATTAAGGTAAAATGTAACATGAACAAGCTATATTCTATACTATTTTCACTTATGAGATCATAATGGACAACAGTGGCAGAATCATGTGGAACAATCAATTTATTTTCACACTTGAGTTTCTTCGATGCACTTCAGGGAATTATGTCAATTAATTCTGCGTGACACATTTGAAATTGTGAACAGATTGCATGTCTGTGAAAAGCAGCATTCAATTGTTATTTCAGAAGTTTGTTGGGTAGCTGATATTGTTTATACATGAAGCATTTCTTATATTCATACAGCATTACATAACATACTTATGAACATTTTTGGTGCTATTATCCAAAGCCTCTTGCTGAAATTGAGCTCCTAATGAACTGCCATTTCCTGTTCTACCCATTGAGCCCCTGTCTGCTCTAGGGTTAGCAATGCCGGTCTGGATTGGTGTTGACATTCATGGTTCCCAGATGATGAATCCTAATGACTTTGGTCACCCGCAGACGTTTCCCCTAGTGCCACCATGAGGTTGGCATGTGGTTTTGACTTAAAATGTCTCAACAACTATTGGGTGGATTGCCATAAAATTTGGTACACACCTTCATGCCCCCCTCAGGGTGAATTGGTCAAAATCTGAATTTGTCCAGTACTTTAGTTTACGACTAAATACCTTCAGAATTAATGACATTCCCATCAGACTCAGCTGTACTTTGTGTTTAGTGCTAATTAGCAAACGTTAGCATGCTAACATGCTAAACTAATGCTGTGTCTCAAATCGCGTACTTCCGTTAGTACACTCACATGAAGTATACTGTGTACACTATGTACTGACTTGTGTAGTGCATTAATTTTGACAGGGTAGTGTTGTCTCAAATCGAATACTGCTGTTCTTTTTAATGGCGGATTGCAACCGGGCGGAGCATTATCGCCAACATTTTTACCGATTGCAGCACGCTGAAATATCTGCCAGCTTGTTTGCTCACTTGACTTCAATTCAATTATATTAAAAATGAACAAAAAATGAACATGCTTTTACTTTTAGCCGTAACAATCGCAGCGTTCCACACTCAACTTTCTGACCGTACATCATCCGGGTACTCATAGTACACTGCATTTTGCCATACTTATGCGCACTTATGCACTCATAATATTAAGTGTAAGTACGGAAGTACACGATTTGAGACACAGCATAAGATTGAGAAGACATCAGCATGTTAGCATTGTCATTATTACTGTCTCATTGTGAACATGTTAGCATGCCAGCATTAGCATTTTGCTCAGTACAGCCTCACAGAGCCGCTAGCATGGCTGTAGACTCTTAATCGTGTTTTCAAACTGCTGCAAGTTTTCTGCAAGTCTGCTTGCTTTGTGTTTGCTGATGCTGAAGAGATTCGGCTCTCGTCACTGATGAATGTGTGGCAGTATGCTAATGGTGCTTCCTGACTGATGTAAACTGCTTTACAGTGCAGATTGTAAGCCACAATAGCATGCAACTCACATATAGCACAAGGCTGATGCTGTGCATTTCGAGCATGTCCTCAGTGTACAGTATGGACCTTTCACCCTGACGGGAATACAGACAGACTAACAGGCAGACACAGGCCTCTACCTGTGGCAGTAGAGGTCTGAACCAAAAGAAGAATAGATAATGCTCTTTCTCCCTCAAGTACCTCAGTCATGATGCCCTTGAGCAGGGCACTAATGAGGGAAATCAGTAAGGTTTTTCAATGCCCTAACCAAGTTATCTCTCCGGTGGCATCTCACGTTGTCGACTCAGTGAGTGCTTCATGAGCTGCTGAGAGCACTCACTTCAGTCAGTTTTGAAGCAATAAACTCCCTTCCTACTCAGATTTTAAGCCCTTCTTCCTAACTTCAACTTTTTCAACACAAATGCATCCAGCTTAACTGCAAAACTACTCGCACAACAACTACTCAAACAACACCTACTGTGTACTGTGATGGCACTGTGAGTGCTGGCTTTGTTCTACACAAGGCGAAACAAACCTGGACATTTTTAGTATTCTGTTCATCTGTGCCTCTCTCTCAAGGGTGTGAGCATTGACTTTGGCAGATCACTTTCTTTGGAAGCGAAATTATGGATTTATTTGAAGAGATACAAATAAACAGTGAATACAAACTTTTTTTGCCAACAGAGTGTAATATTGTAATTGATATTGCAGAGTACTGGAAGGTGTAAGAGAGAGAGAGAGTGCAGAGAGGGAAGATGATGTGGGGGTGGGGGGTGGGGTGAGAGAGTGGCTGGCCCAAAAAATAAAATAATCTACTAATTCATGTTGGAAGCCTATTAAGATTCACACTAATCAAAATGTGATCCTTGTGGTTTGAAGTTTCAAAAATAATTCTGGAAGAAAGGATGAGAAAATAGATGTGATCAGTATCTACACAAGAGACAAAATTCTTATTCATGCTGGGATGGCCACAAATCTCTTCAGCAATCCTTTGTGACTTTGAAGAATCTTTGCAGACAGCTTTTTCAGGCCAAACCAAAAGGACATTACAATCCAGGTCACAAAGCCATTACACTTTCACTCTGTTTCCAAAGTGTTTTCTAGCTCTGAGTCACAGCTAACCTGACTAATCAAAAGATACATGAAAGTGTTGCTCCTTTTGAACCAGAGTCATTAGCAGCAGCAACCTCAGGGACTCGGTGCCATTGCAAACAGTGCCCTGCCTAATAATCACAGAGATAACAGCTAGATTTAACCAGAATCCACACAAGTCTGACAGTTGTGTGAAGTTTTACACTCAAGTTTCGGCGCTGAGCTCTGTGTGGCTCCAGTTGGACGTCTGCCTGAGATCTCAGCCTCATATTCAACAGGACTGAGATGCTCTTTCACTGGAAAATCTTGCCTTCTATCCCCCCCATCTACAATGAAAAGACTGTCGTAACCACCACTTAGGCTGCCAGAAGTATTAGCATAGGAATCAAAAGAAGGCAACGTCAAGCATATTTTCTACACAGGTAATTCAAGGTGCCTTGCATAAGACGTTAAGCCTAAAGCAGCATTGGAGATGATGTGAAATTAATGAAATTACAAAAGCATAAGCAGTCAGCAGATCAGTATCAGTCAACCTCAACAGTCTAGATGGTTTGTATTCCAACAGATGATCAGAGAAGTATTGTGGTTCATACAGTGATTTCTAAACATTAGAGTACATGGTCATTTTAAAATAATTCTCTGACAAACTGTCGAGTCAAATCAACTGTCTTAGTCTTTGTTAGGTTTCAAGCAGCATCATTCTGAATGAGCTGCAGCTGTCGGAGATCTTTTTGTAGAAAGACCTGAGAAGACAGGTGTTACAGTAGTCAAAACTAGCAGAGCCAAACCAGCTGTCACGATCGTACAGATTTCATCTTTTCAACATGTATCCAGACATGTATCTTCCACACCTAAGTTTGTTGTTCCAATCTCACTCATCTCTCATCTGGACCTACCACAGCTTCTTCCAAGCTAGCCTCCTAAAAAAAAAACTAAAAAAAAACACTTGCTTCAACCTTTTTTTTTTTTTTTTTTTTTAACTCAAAATGTTTCAGTGAAGCCTGTTTTCAACTTCAGCTAATTCTCACATGTCACTCATCCTCTACACCTCATCCACTGGGTGCTCACATCCGTTTCACACTTGTTATACAAGCATATGAGTCTAGAAAAAGATTTACTGTGTCACATAACCGTGACCAGCCTTGTCATCTCCCACGTCCAACCTCTTTGCTCTCCCTCTCATGTACCTGGTTATGAATTATTAAATTGTATCCTATCTACTCTGCTATCTGCACCATACATCTCCATGCTATTTGTTCTCTTGGCCACTATGCTCTGACGTTTGCACCTACTTTACTGTGTTATGCATAGCTGCTTTAAGAAATATAACCATACTTTTAAGTGAAGAGGGGAGCCACCAACAGAAACTGCAATTTTATCAGCAGAAAATTCAACAAAAAAGATACCATAGTGCCAGCTACACTGAGTAAAAACCGATCATGGCAATGTTAATCCAAAACAATGTAATTCAGACTTTTATCAGTCACAATGAAAAGTGTTCTTTGTCAACACATCCTCCAAATTAAATGGCATATAGGTTGTTTTTTAATCTGACGCCCCTTTCAGCAGGGAGTTAGAAAAAGTTACAAAAAGAAAAGTGTTTCTGATCTGACACAGCTATGGTTAAGGTTTATTTGGGCTTAGGCACAAAAAAACATTTCTTTAGGGTTAGGGAAACATCATGGTTTGGTTAAAATTACTGTAAAATAGCTCGTTAAGGTTTGGGGACCTTTGTCTGTAAAAACAAGAACTACTTGGTCAAGGTTGGGGAAAAATTGTGGCCGTGGCTTTAACGAAAAAGAAAAAAGTCTGGCGTTTTGTTGATCCATCTCACCCCAACCTCTTGTCTCTGCTGACTTCTCGTCTCTGTTTTAAGATTTTGTTTTTGGCTTTTTGCCTTTATTTGACAGTTTAGAGAGAGTAAGGAAACTTGGGGAGAATGAGGTGTATGACATGCAACAAAGATCCCCTGACTGGCAGTCGAATCGTAGACATTATGTGGTATGCACCTTAAGGCCTTTACACACCGGAGGCGTTTGTGTTATTAATTCGCCCTTCAACATATTTTTTTACACAGAAAGTGAATATTACGCGGCAAAAAAGCGATGTAATTCTTTTTCGAAATTAGGTCAATTTTTCTGAGCTTTCGCACGGTGAATAAAGGCATCAACCAAGCACGTTGTGCGGAACAGACGTCACATAACAACTCCGGACCTCTTGATTGTTTGTGTTTCTCATCCCCCTGTATTATATTACAAAGGACACAAAAGTTATAAACACTATGAACTCAAGGACAACGTGTGGAGCAGCACCGCCGGATGCAGGATAGTGAGTACATTAGTTTACTTTTGGATTCAGTTAAGTAAATATTCACAGGCGAGTATTTCGCATTTTCGTGTCGTTTATTCGTTACGTCACACTACTTCCTTCTTGGCTTTTGAATATCTTCACTTTAACGTAAGACGTAACACTTGCATTATGGCAAGATTTGTCATTGTTGTTGTTGTCAGTGCCTCCCAAAACACACCATGTGAACCTTCCAAAAATTAGTTATAGGTTGTTTTAAAGCGTTTGAACAACCACTGCTTACTTTTTCTGGTGAGAGCAGTCTTGATTTTAATTCCACATTTCTCTAAAAAGTGTCAATCTATGACATCCTTTATGGTAAGTAGTGATCATGATGGTGTTCCTGCCCTTCATTTCCAGGAAATCACTTTTTTTCATCCACCATAAATCAGTACAGACGGTTGTTTTAGCGTGACTTCTATCCAATTAGTTACAAGAGGTTTGAATAATTTGCTATTATTCCTCTTGCCTTCTCTTGTTATTGGTCTTTCAGATGGAAATGATTTCCTGAAAGTGTGATGACACACCATTTTCAGCAGGTCAGATGAGTTCCTGTAATTATGTAAATCATCATGGTTTTGTGGATTGGAAGTTCAAGCTGGTCAGGAGGCTGGAGAGAGGGATCATGGGTACTGCTGCTGTTCAAGGTACTGTCAGTGCAAACTTTTTGAGTATGCAGGTCTTCATGTGTGTGTGTGTGTGTGTGATGTGTGACTCAGTATGAAAATCATATACTCCCCATTATGTTCCTGTAAGTGATGCATGCCAAGTGCAACACAAAACGTTTCTCAAATTAATAAAGAAGATCATTCATTGCAGAGTTTGACACCTACTTTTTTCACAGTCTATACACCCAATTTCACTCTTACAACAAGTGAGGAGGTTTTATGTATTTCTGCATCAATATCTTCAAGGACATTTTTGGTTAAGAGACATTGCTGAGAAGTTCAGGAGGTAACAGTCTAGTCTTATACAGGTATGGTCAAATTCTTGTAGCTGAAAAGAGAACAAAATAGTTTTTTCCCAAGAAACTGACCTTGGAGATTGGATAATTCGGTAGAGGTATGCAGCAAGCCTAGAGAAGAAGAACTGCTATTTCTGCAACAGAGACAGCAGCTGTATACTAGGGGACTTACATAAAGCTACTACCTGTATCTGTTTATTTCACAAAAATATTTGTATTTGATTTAAATATGAAGTGGGGGGTTGTGTATAATGGGAGGAGGTCCAGATGAAAATAAAGTTGGTTTGAAGGGTCTATGACAAAAAAAAGAAAAAAGAAAAAAAAAAAAGGAGAGAAAGCTTTTGAAGCAAATCTGAAAAGCTCCTTTGGCCATTTTGCATGCACTTTTATGACGGCCCCTAAATTAGGCTAGTCATTTCCTGTCTACTGTCAAGCTGCTGAAGGTGTCAGGCACCTGTGGAGCATCAGTCGATCTTCATCCTGACCTCTGCTACACAACAAATCTGGTGAAAAGGGTTGTGAAACTTACCCAACTAAATGTGTCAATATCAAACTTAAAACTCCTGTCCTGTACAGACTACAATCAACTGGATTACTTTTGATACCAAAGAAAAAAAAATATGAATATGACGATTATGAAAAAAGATTAGCATTAGAATTATCTGTTCATATCCAAATAATGAATTCGTATTCGGTTACATCCCCACTGTATACATAAAAATGTAGATTCTCGATGGATATTGCCTGGAGCAGAAAGCAATCAGAAACCTCCCAGCCTTCCTGAACATCTTATTAAGGCGATAAGAAGTATGCAAGAATGTAGAAATGCATGACACCTCATTACATGTAGATATTATCTTTATCTCTCTTGCCTGCTCGCTCAATCCCTTTTTTTCACTTTCAGTTAGAAACATGCAAAATTACATGAAGAGTTCTGTCGTGGCGTTAACAGTAAAAGGCTGGGAAAGTGTTGTCAGCGACCTTGTCATCTCTGGTCTGGCTCTCCCACTGAAGCTGATAGGGCTGTTGAAACCTCCCTCCATCTGTTTCCCAGGTCTGAATATAGGCTTGTTGCTTCAGCTAACTGACATTTGGACTCTCTCTCTCTCTGTCTGTGTGTGATTTCTTCTCGCTCTATTGCCATTTTATAGGAGTCTCCCACTGTTCAAACCATCAAAAGGAACTCAAGATAAGGAAGACAAGATTCCTCTGAGGACCTCCAAAAAATCCCATCCTATTTCTCTAACCTGGGTTGTTATAATTAAGAAGTTGCAAAACTCACTCTGGATCAGCATCGATGGTTTTATTTGACAGACCCATGACTTCAGAAATAAAGTGGATTTAAGCACAGCAGATCTGGTTTAAGCCTCATTAAAGAGTAGATCAAACATTGCAGTGGTTTGGGATTGCTCACCTTGGACCGACCTGCAATAATGCTGAAAGGTTCCATGTCTAAATGTCATAGAATTTATGGGATCTATATTTAACGTATGTTGGAATTTGCTCAGTATTGGCTGTTGAAGAAATGTGTTTTACATCTCAGTTCTCCAATCAGGAGACAATGTGTAGACAATTATTCACGTGTATTTAAAGTAACCATTTAATTTTGTAGTTCTTGTTGTGATTAAATTGAAATCCTAGAACAGTTTTAGTGACACTGTTGGAGTACCATTTTCATTTTGCTGTATAGACAGCATACAAATGACACATCATGTGTTTTATATTGTAATTAATTTTTTCTTTCCTTATTTAATCATTTTTATTTTTCGTGTGTGTGTGAAGCACTTTGTAACTGTGTGTTTTAAAAGTTCTATATAAATAAAGCTTGACTTACTGTATAGTACAAAGACAATAAAAGCTTGTTGTATACAGTGCAAAGCAACAGAACAGAATGAAGACAATGTAAAAAAAAATAAAGAACAAGTCAAAATTTTGACTCATAATATCAGTAATAATTGATATTTCACATCACTTTCAGTCACCATGACAGCGGTGTGGATATCTGATTTTGAACCAAAACCCCTTGCACACTTCCACACACACACACACACACACACACACACACACACACACACACACACACACACACACACATTCACATTCTACTGTACATTGTACAGCAATCACAAATGGACAGCACTGTAGCATTGACCCAGATGAAATCTATACTCTTGGTGGGATGTATTTTACTCTTTATTATAGGTTATGGATCAATGACCAATCCAGCCTCGCTCAAAATGACAGAAAATGACTGGTTTCTCCTCCTTGCAGCATGAGCCGGGCATTGTGTTGTTCTCATCTGAATCCTGGAGTCTTTTTTCCTTCTCCCACACATGTTGTTCTGCATGTTACTTTCGCCAAGACATTTTCTGCATTATGCTTTCCTTCACCATACCAAGGAAAATGTAATTATTTATTTTACACATGCACATACTGTATACATCTGTACTAGAAAACACGGTTATTTTTCCTTCCTCCTACCAGCCCACCTTCACGCAGAGAAACACAGGTGAGATCTTACAAACTATTTTTGATTGGTTACTTCAAGAGCACAGCACTGTAAATATCACTGCAACTAAATTCAGATTGTTGAGGGGGCAGCAGTTTCATGCAAAAGTGAGGGAAGGAGAAAGGAAATATTTGGAAAAGAAGGAAAGAGGTGGAAAAGAGGAAGAAGAGAGAATGACGTGATGGAGGGAATGGATAGAGGACTGAAAGCCAGATAAGAGAAAATAGAGGGGAGAAAAGAGAATGGAGAGATGAGGGAAGACACATGCAGTGAATAAGAAAAAACTCAAGGAAACAGAGAAGACAGGAAGAGAAAATAGTAAGATGGAGGGATGGAGAAGGAGAGCAAGCAACAGAAAGAAAGGAGGGATAATAGATGGAAGGAGTGAGATAGAGAGGGAAGGCGGTATTCAATTGAATGTTAGTATGGATTTCTCCGTGTTAACAGAATACCTCGTCATGTCTTGCCTGTCTGAGGGCTAAAATCTATCAGATCTATAATCCATCATCAGCTGCAGAAATGACGATCAATACCGCCGCAGCTGGTGGCTGTGGCCTAATTAAAACAGTTTGTGCTTTTGTGGGGTAAATCAAGTGACTCCGAGTGAAAAGGCCACCATGGCTCTAAGAAATTATGCTGAAAAATAGTGAATGAGCCTCTTTTTCCGCTACATGGTTGAACATTTGCAACCACAAATGCTTTCACCTAGATGACATGAAAATGCAAAGCTGCTTTTCCAGTGTTCACCATCGTGGAATGAGTCATCATATTAACTCAGTCAGGTGAGTGATGCTTCACTGGAAATAAATCAAAACAGTGCTCCTGTGTGAGTCCGTAGTAATATGTATTTTTCATTTCTAATTCAGCTTCTTTCATACCTTCTTAGGAACTGTAATTGTGTTAAAATGCCAGTATGATTAATGGGACAATTGTAAAGCCCTCTGTGCTTCTTTAGCCTTAAAAGGCTATTTCAGGTAACTCAAAGTAACTTTATTAGGTGCACCTGACCAACTTTAACCTTCCAATGCAACAGCCAATCCACAATCTACTGCTTCCGATACAGCTTGCCTGCAGTAAATCCTTTGTGTAGTTCAATTTTTGTTGACATTGTGTCAAAGAGGTCAACTCTATTGCAGTTTTTTAAGCTGCACATTGTGGTGGCATTATATTGGACTGCATTATGCTGAAAGGTGCCTTTTTTTTTTGCTACAGAATGGAAAAAGTCTTGCAGATCCAGTATTGCTTATGCAGGTGTGTCAGAGAGGAGCTCAATATCTTGTAAAAAAAAGAAGAAAAAAAGACAAAGGAGCTCCTTGCACACTGTTCTTGCATTTACGATATTGAATCAGTGCATGGGTCTCTACAGACCGCTGCCCACTGACAAAATTACAAAAACTAGCAAAAAGTTGAATCAACACCTCACTGACATGATGTCAGCAAAAACGGAACAATATTAACTTCATAGGATTTATTGCAGCCCAGTGTCCCAAGGAATTACGTTAATATTGGATGATTCCACACCTCATGATTTACGTCCAATGCCAACATTCAGTGCCAGTGGAGGAAGTATAGGTATAGGACACACATATATAGCAAGGGGCGTGGAGATCAGGGTGGTGGATGGGCATGTATTGTGTCAGACTTTTGTGCAGGAGAATGGAGATTGTGTCCCATCACAGACCTGAAATTACAGATTTTTTATAAACCATAGCCACGATCTTTCCCTAACCTCAACCATAGTTTGTTCACAGTCTTTCTCCTACCATACCCTAGTTGCCATGCACAGATATTGTAGAAAGATGGGTTTTGTCGACTTAAATAATAAATCATGCATTTACATTCTATTTAAGCAATGTAATGAATGTCAATCACATCCATTAACATTCTGTTTGATCAGTGAATGTCATCAGTTCCAAAACGGTTGAGATTTCTTATTCCGAACACGATCTGCGCTCCACTGTGAGCCAAGGTGTGTCCAGAGCGATATAACTAGCCTAGCAAGCTTCTAAAAAGCAGATAATTAGAGCTAAGATGAATGCCCAGTGGGGAATGAGCCAAGGTTAGGCCCCATCTGGCCCTGTTTCACACAGATAAAAACTGCAATAGGCCTTCAGTCTCAACTAAAGATAGCTATGACCTATGCATCTGTCCCTAAGATTAAGTATTTTTTTTCCATCACACACAACAAAACTGCTTTATTTGGTGATGTATTGCTTACATGTGCAAATGCTGTGCAGTGCGCTTTGTTACAATGTCACTAAAGGTCAGTGTTTAGGGTAATTGGCTTGCTCCCATAGCTGTACTCAAAGGAACGCAGCAGCATACATTAAAGCAGTTTCAAGAATGAGTTCATGACTCTGAAAGAAAGGTTGCATGCATTTGGTTTTTAGTTTAACATGGAAACCCTGAATTCTACATGCCCCTTATCTAAAACCTGATTGTAAAGAGACATAGAGTAGCCTAACCATATGCATAGACGACTGTATTGTTCTAGGCGGAGGACTTTTACACAATGTCGCATATTGTTCCTGCGTTTAAATTCCCTGTTCCCCATGTTTAACAAAGAGCCTCCACTTAGAGCATCACGAAGATTTGAAAGAAGTCGCCTTTTATCTGAAAATTACAGTGATGCTCTATAAATTCTTGTCAGGCCAGGAGGAGTAAAACAAGCCAGGCCAGCCGTTTGACTGGCAGCTGGAATAAAGGAGCACACGAAATCACTGAGACAGCGTCCAAGTGACCGTGACAAATACTCAATCTGTAAAACAAGAACAGCGGAGGTTTTTATGGTGGGTGTTTGAACAGGGAGGGTGAAAACACATTTGTGTTTCTGCCAGCAGAGACTTGAGTTCTCACACAACCAGATGGCTGGTGCTGGTGCTGTCTTGATTCGTCTATACGGGGCATCTAAAATAGATAATAATACACCTTGGTGCCAGAAACTGGCTGCTACACATCATTTTAAGTGGGTGAGTGTGACTGCTACACATCGGTACAAAACTAAATGAGATACTGTATCTAGCTGAATGCAGTTAGCAACACTTAGCAAAGTGTTTTCAAGTAAACAATTCATCTGTGTGTATTGCCTGTTACCAAATAGCCATGACTAAAACTGAGTTTATGATAATTAATGATAAATATTTGAATCAGTGTATTTATAAGTATTCACAAATGGCAATGGCCCTCAAAATGCAAAGATAAATACAAAAATAAATAAAAACATTCAGACATTTAAAATGTTTGCCTCTTACGGTATACATACAGTATATATATGCCAACATTTGAGGCGACCAATGTTTCAAGGTTAAAATCCACAATGTTTCAACAACCACACATAAAAACTCTCTTATGTTATTTCTCAATATGCAGAGCAGCAGTGGTCAAAATTCTACCTACAATACCTTCAATAGAAACATTGGGGGAAACATTAACAATCCTCTGCCTCAGGCTGAAGAAAAAAGGATTGAGCTGTCAGACAGCGCATTACACCACTGCAGGAGTGTTCTTCAAATGAAAAACATGTCTATTAGAGGAAAACACTGGTCCCACCTGTTTTTTCTTCCTACAACAAAGGGCTTAAGCTATTTTTCATATTAAGCATCGTTCACTTGAGCTCCAGTTTTTTCAACCGCAGCACTGTTAGCAATCTTTATGAATAGGCACTGCAAAGCCAAATCAGGCTGCAGGTCAGAAAGGTGTTGCTCCGAGTCTCCCTAGAAGGGAAACAATAGAGCCTAATAAATGGCTGTCTAGCTATGCACACCATCTTTGTTATGACTCTATGTATCCAAGGCTCTTTTTAAGAGCGGATCCCATGGAGCCAAAATGAGCTGCAGGTCAGAAGGTGTGTGCTGTACTCTCCCAGCGGGTGACAATACAGAGCATAATAAATGACTTGTTAACCAGAGGAGGAATCTTGTGAAAAGGAACAGAGCGAGGAAGAAGCCCGGGAGTTCACCACAGTGATGTGCAAAGATCAGGAGGTCTGTGGCTAACTTTCCTGCTGTGGACAGCTAATAAATAAGCAGCTGCTAGAGAAACCAGTCAGAAGACAGAATATCACATAGGCCTGCTGTATTTTGGCAATTTTATTTTACAATAACACTACATTGTATGTTGAACACTAGAGTAGGAAAATTAAACAAAGCTTCTGTACGTGCAAAAGAAATTTTAAAAAATTAAAAATCATTCAAAATTTAAGAAGATTCATCCGAAATGAGCCATGAGTTGCTTTTACATCTTTTCCCAACCCAAAAATGCATTTCCAAACAAACAAGCAGTCAGCTTAATAGTCTATCGTTTTTTATTACCAATTGTTTTCAACAATAGCACAGGGAGCGCTACACCAGGACAAGTCAAAAGAAGAACGCATCAGTCTTCAGCTCAACAGCACAACAGGTTAAAGTTTAGTTTTCCAGCCTCTCAGTGAAACAGCATCTGACGAATCACAAGTCGACCGTTGCTCCATCTCAGTTTTGAGTGCATCTCAGAGGTGAAGTCACCAGAAGGGGACAATAGGCTTCTAGATAGCCCTGATCCAGACATCTGTCTTGCCAGGTGTGGCTCATAATGCCTCTTTATTCCGTGCCTCAGAGGAAATACCACAGCTAATTGATAAGACCTTTCGAGTTCAAATGCTTCTTACGTCTCAATGGGCTTTGGTATGAGTATAGATGTGTTTTTACCCATTAGAATTGTGGGAAAAAAATGTGATCATTTTATTAATTAAAGCCTGAGTCAAAAAATGTTAGGATGATATATTACTGCGTACGCCTGACCACAGACTGTGGAGTTAGATGTTGCATTTTGATTAGTAATCTTCCAGAGACACAGACTGATAATTAGAACTTTGAATCTGAATTGTAGTTCTGTATGAACACCTATTGTGAGCTCAGCTATACAGAAAGTTTTATCATAATTATATTTATTTTACCAGTGTTCCATTACTTCTTTATACCAGCATGCTACATAATTTGTCAGTAAATACAAACATTGTATTTTCACATTTCTTTTTATCAACATTATTTAAGCACTGTTTGCATTTTTTCTATTTTCTTAATATTGATGAAAACAGTAAAACGTGCTGTTGTGAAAGTTATACTTTGCCATAAATCTAGCCTACCTACTTCCATTTGACACAAATCCTCTCATATTTTGGACGTATACGTACATAGTATATATACTTATTTGACAAAACAATCCTAATTCAAAGTCCACTTACCAGCTTTTGTGCAGAGCTTTCAACTGTCTTCAGCGTTATATACTTATATACTCATTGTAGTGCTGAAAATAGTTGATTAATAAATTAGCTCATGTACAGAAAATTAATCGGCAACTGTTTTGATAATTGATCCCTTAAGTAATTTATCAAGCAGTAATGACAAATATTATTGATCTTCTCAAATGTGAAAATTGGCTGTATTATTTTTTCCTGCTTTTTCTATCATCATAAACTGAATATCTTTGGGTTTTGGACTGTTGGTCGGACAAAACAGCCAATCTGAGGACATTTCCTTGGAGTGTGGGAAATTGTGATAGTCAGCTATCCTATTCCATTCTCACTATTTTTTGACATTTTATAGATTATATTATTATTTTGAAAAATAATCAATAAATAATGAAAATAATCATTAGCTGCAGCCCTAAATTATAGTATATAGTGCATCATTTGTATTTCTCTGTACAAGGGAGAGTACTCTATTTTTGAAACATCAGTTTATTTTATTTCATTTTTAATTTAAATGTATTTATTTTTTATATCTGCTCTAGATGGATGGTTATCCAGTTGTTCCCGTTACAGCTGACGGGAGTCCACAGCATGCTATCATTTGATATTATCTCCCTCAAGGTAGAATTTGTTTTGTGCAGGAATGAATTGAGAACCATGCTGTAGACCTGCTCCCCTTTTCCCAAACTTATTGGTGACATTTCTAATTGATGTACCTCGCTGCAGTCTCCCTGAGGACATCTCCCTTTCTCTCTTTTATTGATATTTATGGTGCGATGCTGTCTGGGTGCGGGGACTGTGACAGCTCACTCTCCAAAGCAGCACTTGGATTGTTTGCTGCTGTGCGCAAAGCAATAATGTATTTGTCACCCACTGCCAAAAGCCATACACTCCACCGTTCATCTTTCTGTGTTCCATTTTCTGTACAACAAAGCAAAAATATGTCCTACTTTCCCATGGCAGGTACGGGAATATATGGGGATCTGGAATCAGAAATCTTTGGTAAAACTGGAAGCCATTATTACAGAAACAATTGGCTCAGTGTTTTCATTCACAAATGTCCAGGCTGTACATTTAAAATGGTCCTTAATGATGTAGCAAAAAAACAAGACACACCAAACTAATGTGACATCAGAGGCAAGAAGCATATTAAAGTTTCAATATTGCATGAGCTACAGTGAAAAATGTTACAATGTACTTCCTGCCAAGTACTCAAGCAAACTGCTGTTATTTATGTTTAGATTTCACGTTGAAAATTCTCATTTTAAGGACAATTTTCTTTCTTAAGTTATTTTCATAGTTTTGGCTGTCATTCCCATTGGTAATAATGTATTAACATTGTACTCACTGAGTTGATTAGTGAAATCTAGGAACAGAGCAAGAAACACAAGCAGTCAGACAAACAGTTTTTAATCGAACCACAGGTTAGCCAAAGTTATTTGGAAGAGAAAACGAAGGTAAACAGTAAAATTACCAAAGTATCTGCTGTTAAACATGGTTGTATAAAGAGAACTAGATACCCTGTTGCGACATGGGGCAAAGTTGCTCGCATTGCAAATACACTGAAAATGCTTTTCAGGCACATGAATGGCACAAAAATAATTTACTGTTTCAGCTCTGGACTTATTTTTATTGGACCTAAAAGCTCAAATTGTGACAATACCAGGAGTCCTTTCAGAGTGTGAATCTCAGAGAAAAACATTTATTAATTTACAGCTGTTTCTTTTGAGGAAGAAAAGTCTTTCTGGGCCAGTGGGCATCACGTGACCTGTAGTTCTGACTGTTGCCACTACACCAAAATCGCCTCACAGCCCAGTGCTGTTCCTGGGGACTTCTTTTAAATACCCATCACAGTTTACAGACTAACCTTCTGCTTCAATTTACCATACTTACTGTGCTTGTGTGCACACAGTTTTCTTGTTCCATTAAGCATTAGTGAGAACATTTTGGGTGTGCTCACTTTCAAATACAGTGATTCAGCTGTTGGCTAATCGTCCGTCTGCTCGCTTTTCTTGCTTTCTTGCACTTTGTTGTATGTATGTACAGTATGTGTGCACTGCATTTCACAGCCGTAATTCAGCTGGTTGGAAGCAGATCTATCTGAAATAAATCTCTGAAATCTTGGATAGCTTAAGTAGAAGGCTATTTATAGTGCGCTATGTTCAGGGGGGCTATTCTCTGTGTGGCATGGTGCATTAGTCTCTAACAATGGTTGAAAGGAGTAGATTTGCTGGAGCAGAAAGATTGGAACTTCCTCTGAAACGGAGTCAGAGCAGCGACCCAGGCATTCAGAAGGAGATCATAAGGTTGGGCCTTGTTAGAATATTTCTCCTGTAAAAATTAAGCCCTTTCAACAGAAATGCCTGTCCCATCCATTCCTGTCTCTTTAGGGTACGGACCTAATCAGTGAATACATTAAATGTGATTGGCTGGATTTTGTGCAGATGCATCTAACCTCTAGTACGTCTCATTCCTGTCATGACTGAGCCAATTTAATTGGATGGATGAAAGCGAGAGCTCTGCCACAGTATCCTAATAGTTGGAGTTATTACGTCTGATTTGTCACCCAGTGGCAGCAAGAAAGCACCACACGTTGGAGGCGCCTGGGGTTACTTTGCAAGAATAAAAAGCATCCTTTTCTTCTGCCAGTTTCCTCGGTGTAATCACTGACTGGAATAAACGTAATTGGAGAATCTGAGGGCTGAACTGTATGCCACTGTGGCAGTCCAGTGTTATCTATTTTCAAATTCAAACGCAATGCCATTTTGATTCAGTATTGGTCTGGAATTACCAAAAGGTAGAAAACACTAAAGCAGTTTGTCTTTTAAAACTTAATCAACTCAAACAGTTTAAATTTTCAAACAACAACTCTCAAAGCATTTTTCTTTCAAAGAAACATTTTTCCATTTTCAGTTCCAGGTATTCTAAGTGTGGGTGGCTCTGTGATTTTATGGGGCATTTCACAGTCAGAATATTGCACGGAAAATGCCTTTTTGCTGTTCTGCTATTTCTTTGTTGCCTGGTAATACCGTCTTGGTGCTGAAAGGATTTGACTGCCATCTCCAAGTAATCCTGCTGCAGCTGTCCTTGATCTCCTGTTCATATCAGAAAACACAGCAGGATCAACCTTTTCAAATTTTTCTTTGTGTTTGTTTTAATAGGGCTGCAGAATTATGCATAGTGCAGATAGTTAAGTGCAGTTAAGCACAATGATTTTTAAGTTGTTGTCTATTTGTCTCTCTCGTGTCAATTGTGCAG
This sequence comes from Macquaria australasica, assembly GCA_005408345.1. Taxonomy (NCBI): domain Eukaryota; kingdom Metazoa; phylum Chordata; class Actinopteri; order Centrarchiformes; family Percichthyidae; genus Macquaria; species Macquaria australasica. The sequence goes on from SEMN01000113.1 coordinate 168,741, forward strand.
TGTGATAACTGACACACAACAAATACTATAATGCAAGCTAACACAAGCAATATGAATAATTCCCCCTAGTTTTCTAACTATTAGGGTCATATTCTTCCAGGTTCAGCACATACAAGCTCATTATGAAGGCCTGGAGCGTTGCTTTCTATTCCATTGACTGGGTTAATATTGACTTTCAATAAAATAAAATTCCCATTTCTATTCTGTTATTGCTTCTGAGGAGATGCAACAGATCCACTGGCAGCTTGCAGACGTATTGACTGGATTCAGTGATGTTTGAATTGATGAATGGATTACTTTTGGCATGAATTGCAGTTTTATGTTTTTACATTTTAACGTTGCATATAGAATAGTTTTGCAGGTACCATATTTTCTTAGATTCAGAACCATTGAAGTTGAAGGCCAAGAGAAATTAAGACGCATACATAATATTATATTCACCTTTAAATACAGCGTTTTTCGAGACATTCCTAATACCTTAGGGTCTTTTGCGTCCTTATAAACTTTTTTGAGAAAAACAGAATAAAACAACACTTTTTATATGTATTTGACATTTTGACACCAGGACAATAGTTTGAGGACTACCAGGAAGTTGAGTGCTTAATTAAATGAAAGGAACAAATTATATATAGGGTAAATACAAATATAAATTAATAAATACAACAGTTCAACAATTTTCCTAACCAGAATTCTGCTCTGTGATCCAGATGGAGAGAACATAAATGGATAGCTGGCTGAGGATGTTAGCAGGAAACATTTTACAAAATTAATAAGTAGCTATAGAGTTTGGGAATCAACAGTTAGAAAGAGGAAACGACTCATGAAGAAGGTGGCCAGTAAATTGATTCACAGATATCTAGTAATGATTTATTAATATAGTATCTCTGAGTCTGTTTTCCAGTAACTCAGAAACTACTTATCAGCAATTCAGGAGCTACTAATTACTGACATGATTCAATTATCAGATAAATTCATTCCTCGCTCATTCTTAAGATTTTGTGCACCTTATTGTGAAGTGTAAAGTGGCGGCAAGCTGAAATGTACGTACTATGTGGCTGACAAATGCAGCAAAACGCTGACAGCTAAATGACTGGCTGACAGTGCACACACAAGGCAACAAGCTGGTGTTCAAAGGTGCAAAGAGCATTTTGTACTTTTACATGAATTAAGTAGCAGCTATAGAACAGGAGTGCAAAATTATAGCTCTTGGATGCTACATGTTTGTTGTAAAAAATGTACTTAATCTGTATTCACCATGGCAGGACCAAAGCAGCATCCTGACCATAACTATTTCAATAGCAAGATCATGGTTCCCTCTGGTCCCTCAAAATCGTAATGCTTGGATTTAAATCATAATGTAGAGAAAACTTTCACTCATGCTGTGAATACAGTTTGTAAGGATTTTTTATTTGAGCTGACATTAATTTTGGATCTCACACCTCTGTATTAGAGGTTAGGGAACCAACTTGACTAATGAGCTCCACGCATGACTCATTTGTCTGGTTGGACCTGTCTGCCCTGAGCTGCTGACCCTGGTTTGATGCTCGGGGAGTTCAGCGTCTCTTAATCTCAACAGCACTCACCTTGCCAACCTAACACAGGCCCCTCATGCTCTCCACAGAGCCACGCTCAGCTTTCAGGCTTCATACAAGATAATAACTGGACTGCCATGTTGGCAGGCCCCCGTGTTCTCCACCATTAAAATCACTAGTGGCCTCCTTGGCAGCGGTTAACAGGTATCCACATAAAAAAACAGGCTGTTTCCAGATCTCTCTAGTCAGACTCTCTCTACTGCTGCTTTGTTGCTATAATGTGTTGGCTTTCAGGCTTCACACTTTGTAATCATTGGCCAGACTTAAATTTGATGTTGCTGTCACTCTGCCCAGGAAAGGAAAAATAATCTATTTTAGAGTTTTTAGGCTTTTTGTGCATTTTCTGCAATTGGGAGCTGTACAGTGTGACTGTGCAAGCACTTTAATGGATCAGGCAATGTAAATAATGAATCAGGCAATTGCTGATGGTAATTAGTGTAAGTATTTTTTTAACACTGGAACTTTGGAATCAACTTTTTAACTAAATGTAGACATAGACATTTGTAAACTACAGATTTGCCCTGTTAGCAACATGGCTTACCTACAGTCGGAGTGGCCATGTCGTTTGGTCAGTCAGATGGTCTGTAAAACATCCTGGTGCAGAACCAGTTGTCTTGACAACTACTGACCAGGGTGACATGGGATTTGGTCCCCAGGAATTAATCTCATGGCCCCCAGAAAATTATTTCTAATGATCATCTGACCTTCAGTCTAGGGCTATCAGGTTAGAGTTCCCAACGGTTTACAAGAAATATCAAAATGTAATGTGCAGTTTGCTGTGAAATTTACTGAGCACCTCCATGTCCCCATGCTATAGCGGAGGTACCTCAAATGCAACTCTTTCATATTTTGGGAGTAATGAGCCTCTCATGAGTTGCTTTTTTGCTTGTTTTTACCTTTTATATTAGCTACTTTTCCTCTGATGTGTCACAAAATATCCTGTTTTCTTCCTCATGTGATCTACTTTTTTGACCAGCCTCTATTTTATACATCTTTTCTCTGTGCAGTGCTGGAACTCAAAACAGTATTCTAGTGCATACGGGTCACTCTCTTTATTCAGCATTTGTGTTTGTGGTCCTGTTGTTTTTCACCTGGCATTCTGAGCCCCTCAATAAAGTTAGTTCTTCTGGTGTAAACAAAGTAGATAACATTAGAAAAGTCTGTCACATATTTGTGAAATAGAACAATGATGATCTCCCATCGATTGGGAAATTATGAAATCTTGGACTTGACTTTATAAAGATTAAGTGGTTTAAATCTTATTTACAAAAAAGACTCAGTATGTTCATTTCCAAAATAACCTGTTCAACCTTTCACCATGGTGATATGGCATGTCACAGGTAAATGTACTTGGGCCTTTATATGAATATATATGAATGACCTTCAAACACCGCTGGCTTAATTCAGTGCATAATTCACATGTATGCAGATGACACAGTTCTTTACTACTCAGTGAGAATGACAGAGTTGTGTCAGCAGGCTCTAACAGAGGATATGGAAAGAGCTGGCTTATGGTTTAGAGTTAAAAAGCTTTCCCTAAATTCTCCAAAATCTAAATCCATGCTGTTTGGGCTTTCTCAAAAACTTTGATACACTGGAAACTCTTTAAATATCTGCTGTGGGGACACTACAATATGAGCAGGTTCTTTATATATTTAGGTGTGACGATGACTAAGATACTGTGGAACAGCCTGGCTCCATTCACTGCTGCAGTGCAACAAAACAGGGCCAGACCAGATTCAAGCAGGTTATCTATGATCTACATACCAGACTTTACAGGATCTACGTTGTGTAGTTTGTGCATTACAGTAGTCATTCTTTTTAGGTGGGCTCCTAACGAGGGAACAAATCAATCTGTAGGCTTTCAAATGCAAACTCAAATCTGGAAATTTGACTGGACAAATAATGCACTGTTATTGGAATGTGATATGTTTTTAATTGTGCTTTTCTTTTGTGTTTTGTATTTTTTTGTAACTTATATACAGAGAAGTCCCTGGAGAGCTGTATAGAGTAGAATATTTTGGTAAAATAAAGTGGAATTAAAGGCATTTTGAAGGAAACATACAGCACACGCTGAAGGTAAAATTAAAAAAACGCTTTGACAGTACAGATCTAACATGATTTATTATGCAAGACAAGGCTAAACTTATTTGTGTGATACTGTATTTGTTTCCAGCCATGCCATGTGTAGCACAATTAATTACAGTGCTTGTATTAATGAGCATCCTTTATTAATCTGACAGAGTGTTACATAAATAGTCACATCCTTGTAGCGTGGCTAACAGGGCCTGATCACAACGTGTAAAACTAACACTAAATTTATCATACAATAATGCACACACACAGTAATGGTTACACACACATAAACACAAGTATGCACAGACCTTGCTGACTTGAGAGATTTAAAGGTGATTTTGCACCAAGTCAATGAAGCATGTTAGATTCTATTCCCACAGGGGACTTTAATTAACACATTAAATGTTGCAACATGGTGTAATATAAATGTCTCACACATAGTGCAACCCCCTCCTCCCCCATAGTGTATATACATAAAGGCTGACTGTGTGTGTGTGTGTGCGCGCGCATGTCTATATTCATGCACATAGAATATGTTTGTGTGCGTCTGTATATAAACTGATTTTGAGGATTTCTTTTATTGTTTGAACTAATGAGGCGTTGGAAACGTGTCTACTGCAGCTACAGCCAACTGCCAAAAGCACTGCAGAAATGGTGGCTGATTTTTTGTTTTTTAATTTTGTTTTGGCACTTGTGAAGTTTGCCGTTCTGTCTTGGGATGGAATAATAGATGCTTCTGGAACACATCCTGTGAAATAACAATACTGTCCAATAGCCAAGGCCTTCAAACAGCACTAATGACATGTTTTCCTGATTGAGCTGCCATGAGCTGATTGGCTTCGTTGATCCTGCATCAGCAGCAAAGATACACAAGCTGTTGACAGCAGAGGCAGCCAAATATTATATGAGTCAACATATCTAAAAATATACCAGGTCAACAATGAGATAAAAATAGAGAGCAGTTTGGAGTGTGACTGGAGACGTGACTGTGTACTTTTACAATGGCTTATTTTTTCACCCTAGTCCTGCCTCTCAGATTAAAGTGATGAAACTCATCAGATCCAAATTTTAAACTGTAAACTGATCAACTGTAAGTTCTTGGTCTACATCTTTACAATTTTCAATTGAGCATTCAAACAATACAATAAAACCTGAATGCCAATATTACACAAGCTTTACGAAATTCATAGCAACAGAGGTTTAGGGTATCTTTTAAATTACGGTATGCAAGCAGCTTTGCCATAAGTGTCTCCAATGTAGGTTTGCAAGGCTGTAAACCCCTTAAAGATGTGGGGTTTTTTTTGAATGTGTGAAATAATTTTACAGCAGGGAACAAAGCAACTGAGTTCGTCTTCAAATCATCAAAACATGCATACTCACCAGAGTCCCTCCTCTTTATTGATTTCTAAATTTAATTTAATTTAAGTGTAAGTTCGAGTATCTGTGGATTTTGTCTAACTCAATTCAAGATCATTAGATAAACAGTGAGGAGGGATGAAGATGAAGAAGGAAGTACAGAGAGATACATCCAGCACCCCCAGAAAACCTCCATCTCTTTTTACTCACACTCAACACATTAAAGACAAAAATGAATCTTCCATTTACACAACACCAACACTGCAGATACATTTAACACTTACACATCTCCCCCTATAATTTGCGCATCAGTCTGAACATCAGCAGGCTAATGGACTGGGGTTGTGACTCCTAACTGGAAATGGCGTTCCCTTCATTTGCACTGTACAAACAGGCCCTAAAGTGATAAGTGATCCTGATGGCTTGAAAATCAGTTATGAGGAACATTAGAAGCATTAGAAATTAACACGTACTTCATTTAAAGCAGTGTAAATGTTCAGCCACACCAGAAAGTATGATGCCAGTGTTAATATCGCCACTAAATTAATGTTATAAATGAAGGCTTTTAGACATTTTTTAAAACAAATGTTTTTAAAAGTTGTCCATTATCCTACATCTGACTGATACATTATGCAGTCTGGAGTGTGCCTCTGGAATAATTGAAGACGTTTTCAGCGTTTAATTATAATAAATTAATACATTGAATAATTAAATGTGCATTTAAATGATGCATTTAAAAACTTCATAAATAATTTCATATTCTGTTCTTAAATGATAAATTATTATAACTACTTTAAAATGAAATGTCAAAATTAGTTTTTAATTTTTTAAGTTTGAATTTCCTTTAAAACGTTTTCCATTCCTTTAATTTGCATTGTAATGTTTTTATGCTGTTTTTATTTCTTTTTTTAAAGTTTTTAATGCGTTATGTAAAGCCCTATGAATTGTGTATGAAATGTGCTATACAAATAAACTTGCCTTGCCCATATTCTCTTACAATTAACCTTTACCATTTACAGTTTCCATGTCATCACTGCTTTATTGTATAGACAGCTCTCTGTAATTTAAATTTAATGTGTAAGCTAAAAATGAAATCTCCAACCTACAGAGCAGCAACAGGTGCTCTATTTGGCAAACTGTCATGTGTTGCTGTTATCTGTCTGTTCTGTTCACTTCTGTTTCCTCTTTGTGTTCCCATGTGTTCCTCTGAGATACGTCTTTAAAGGATACAAGTGGTAGTGAGCGAGGAGGGGAAACTAGCAGATAAAAGAACACACCCAGTTTAAAAATGCTCATTGAAATTTTCCCTGTCTTCAGCTCTAAACGTACATAAGACTTCATTTTACAGCCCGTATTTTATCAGAACTAAAAATATCACTCATAAATATTTACAGAAATAAATTGTTCTCTGGTTGTATTTGTTTATCGTATGTCTAAAATCAATGCCAAATACCAGAGATAATGAAACATACAGTAATTAACCTAAATCCCGCAATAGACATAAAAGGCATATTAAAGGTTCCCTGTGGAGTTTTCTGAATCATTAAGGCCTAACAAATATGTTGAATGCATTCCCTTCTTCATAAAACATGTGTAATGCTTATTTATTAAATACTTGGAAACCTGCCTTGTTTACATCCCTGTCTTTTGCTGGTGCAGTTTTATGGTCACCAACTAGCAACGGCATGAAATCGACAGACGTCATATGCACATGTATTTGCATTTGCAACGGCAGGAATGTGTATGCCATCACCAGCCTGCTTGTGCTTGTATATGTGTGTCATTTTGTGCATGTTAATAAAACAAGAGATACAAATAAAACGGGGACTCCCTCATCAAAGCACTGCTAGTGGTCACAAGGTCTAACAGAAATCACAATTAGTCATCTCTTTTTGCAGTCAAACATAATGTCAAAGGGCTCTTTCAGTGAATTGATAATAGTTTTTTATTATAAACAGAAAGATATTGGTCTTATGGGGAAATATCAGAACTGTGCCTTTGTTCTATTGCCGTCTGATTGGCGTGTTGGTGTCTTTGTTTGATTGACATGGAGCCGGCAGGCTGAGCCTCGGCAGGGGCACGGAGAGTCAAAGTGCTGGAAACTCCAGCGTACAAGCCACGGGAAGACGGTGTTAGCATTGGTATTGAAGGGTAAGGACCACACCAGTATTTAAACTGACCAAAGTAACATTTACACTGTATGTTTTTAAAAAGTTGTAATGTGCTGCAGCTAACTAGCTAATTAGCTAATTAGCTATCTGGCCTGTAAGCTAAAGTTAGCAGTACACTTTTCTCTTGTGGGTGTTTGGTTGCTCAGTCAGAAAGCCAGGGTGCAACACAAGACATGTGTCTTTGTATCTGATATATAAGAAGGAGATCCACATTAGCAGGAAAGCTAATGTGGGTTGTTGTTCAGAAGTAAGTAACATAAGTGGCTCTTTGTTGTGTCTCAGGCTGCTGTCTGGTTTTTAGTCAGTGTGACCATTAGCGATAGTATGACGTTACTGCTTTATGCAAATACAGTTTAAAATTAAACAGTTTGATTGGCTTTATGAAAACAAGTACCCCATCTACGTAAATGGAAAGCTAACAGCGATGTGAGATACGTAGGCTGTAGCAGGAAAATAACATTTCAGTTGGACTTTAACCTAAAAGATAGCCTACTGAGGACAGGAAAATGTTGTGTTCAATTGTGTCTGAGGTCCAACACTGAAAAGATAGATAAATAGCTCAGCAGCTTTTAAATCTCTCAAAGCTTCCCGTGTTATTATTGCCATTGTTAGCCCTTCAGTGACATGCCTGCTTTACTGTATATTAACACGCTTGCTGTATCTATTGTGTGACTTTCATTGCACAGCAGGACCTCGAGTAATGTTTGGCTTGGTTCAGTTCACAGAGAAAAAGAGATAACACATTAAATGTCCTTTTACTAATCTTGTTAATGCGATAGTGGCTCCAGGACACAGCTGAAACTGGATCAGCCTATTGTGCACAAAGGCTTGTACCATTGTTTGCTCCACAATGCCTGGCAGTGTGCATCATTCAGCTGTGTTGCTGAGAAAATCATCTCGGCTGGTGGCAACAATGGCGATACACACGGCTGATCTGATTGCAGTGCAGGAGCGCTCGCTTTCATCTGTAATGCTGGAAAACAGATCATGTAGCTGGAGCTCTTATCTTGGAGATGGATGCTGACAGCCAACACAGGCTCTGAGCACTTCCTCCTGTTTTTTTTTCCTCCTAGCTCTTAATCTTTTATTTCCTCTTCTGCACCTCTCTCCCATTGCCATTGTTCTTTTGCTCCTTAGTTCCCTCCCTTACTCCTCCACCTGTCTCTATACCTGCTTCTTGTTGTCGAATGCTCCTTCTCTGCCTACAAAGTGCCTGTTCTTATCTATAATTTCTGTGACTTATCTTTTATTTCTTACCTTTACCTTTCCTCCCTTCCATCTTCGTTCCTTCCATCTATCCAACCTACTTCCCATCTATCTTTTCCATCCTCTACCCTCTCCCTCCCTCCATCCATTGCCTCTGCATCATTTCCCTCATTTTCTCACCTTTCATCCTAATTCAATACCTTTCCCTTTTTCAACACTCTCCCTTACGCTTCCATCCACACCTGTCATCCACCCATTTCCGTTTTATCAGTCTCTTTATCGCTGGCTCAGGCCAGCACTAAGAGCCACATGTAGCCCCCATCACCTGATCTTGAGAAGATAGCTGATCCCACTGATGCTATTTTAAGCCTGCCATGCATACTCTCCATCCTCTTCACTTCCACAGAGAGCTGGCAGCCACAAAGAGGGACATGAAACCAGCATTCTTCTCTCACAGCCAGACTTTCTCTTCCTGATTGTGACTTTGAAATCAGTATAATTAACTGTATTGTCAGGGGACGAGCCAGTCTGACAGAAATAGCAGATTTCTCTCCATATGCCGTTGCTAAATAGATGATTTAATTGTCTTGAAGTTTTGTCAGAGGACTTGGACTAGGTAGAAGACAAGTTTTTTGTGGATAATGTGGATTTTCATTAACAGTGTGTGTCTGCATCATTCAATGAGAAGAAAAATGCCATAATTGCTGCTCCATTTCCATCTCCTATGTCTGATTAGTCTCAGGACTTTAATAGACATAATCTGCATGATCAGTGAAAGTGCCTAAAGTGGAAAAGGTTTCTGTATGAAGACTGGTAGTGTACCATTTAAAATAATTATCTGGGGCAGAGGCCTTTACCTAGCCAGGAAAGTGCATGACTCATATTTCATAGTGTTTGTTGGTTTGTTTGTGAATTTAAGAATTCCCTTTAAGTCAACATAATCAAGCCTTCATTTTATAAAGGACCAGACACAGTGCTTCCTGCTACACACATTACCTTCTTCTATGTATCTTGTTCTTGCCAGGTCTTTCAATTTGATTTTTTTTTTAATTATTTCTGACTTTCTCTGACCTATTAACATTTGAAGGCTGTGCATTTCTGCAGCACTGTAGACTCACAAAACAAAAAAGGGCTCAAAAAGTCCTCAGGAACTGTTGATTTCAGAGTGGGAAAACCTTGAGCCTTCATGGACGTCAGCAGTAAGACCAGACCTATGTGTCCCAATCACATATTACATATGGTACCAATTTTACTCATTTTCACTGGGATCTGAGTGTGTTCACACTGGAAAATAATTTAATTAAGATTATTTAAAGATGTCAGTATATGGACTCAATTTGCGCAATATTTGAACTCGATGTTAGTTGACACCACTGTCCTGCAGTGCAAAGCATATAGAAAATAAAGGAGCCACTCACAGCTGAAAACAATTAAACCTAAATGTGGACAGTGGTATTAAATGCTTCCACCGTTTGTTTGCTTTCTCATCGTATGTTTCCTGTTTTTACACTGACACTACTGTCCCAACATGACATCCTTTGAATTTTGATTCCTACATGAATTTCCTGTATACTACTTGAAAACACTATACTATGATGATAGGTCAAATGTGAACTTTGTAGTGTGTGAATATATAGTGTGGATGTAAGACACAGCTTGTGTTTTCTGTTTACTTTTTATTTCCAACCCTGCCTCGCTCACCTGATTGTTGTTTGTTAGATTGTTCAACTTACCTAAGCATTTTAGCTGTTGGTTTCTGCCTGATTACCTGTTCTTGCCTTACCTTCTGTCTTTTATGTTGCCTGCCAGCCTTTTGTTTGTTTGGTCCTTCTTACTGTCATCTTGTAAGCCTGCCTGACCTTTGAGTGAAGGCTCTTAACTGTACCTGTTTCATCTAGATGGTCTGCTTGTGGGTCCACGTTCTGTTGTAACCTGTGACAGAAGAAGAATGCCAAGCTCAATCAATGATATACATGTTATGTATAAAGAACACATTATACTGGGCTGTATATTAAATGTGGGATCTTAATTTATGGCAGTGTCTTGTTTACTCATTCGCTACTCCTGAGTAAACACTCATTAGTTTACTCTATGGTGAGCAGTAAATTGAGACGTTAGACACTGTGAATCATCGTCATTTTGTGTCATCACTGATATGTGTAGAGTCATGTATAAAATGGGAAACATTGCATTGTGGGATGGGGAGCATAAAGTAGTGTACATGCCATCCTTTAAATTGATTGAGAGTAAATCACCTTAACTATATACGCAGTAAATAGAAAGTGATTTTGGACACAGCCCAGGACTCACTTTTCCTTCCTGCAACTGTATAACAAAAATATTAAAAATATGCCTCTAGATTGCAGTACCAAAAGTCATCATCACTGTCAATACTAATGGTATTTTATTTCATGAAATGAGCACACACTGAGCTCATAAAAACCCTGACAGATGCAGTTGCAGGAATTTCATGTTATTAGACTGGGATCTAACCACAAAGCCACCTATAAACAAACACTTTGCCACAATATACAGGATATGAATGCAGTGGCAAACAATAGTTTGCTATGAGTGTGATGCCATTTTGTCCTGAGGTGGAGCTGATCAGTCATCCACTCATCTTTGAATGATTAATCTCAAATTAATCAATCAATCAAATTAATTTTATAATGTTACTATCTTCCTTGATAATGTGTGGACCTCAGAGGACTAGTAACCACCACAGCAAAGGCTGATGAGAACTGAGAATAAATACAAGTCTTAGTCACTGTACAGAATGTCTTGTTTATTGGTTTTTGTCATACATTTTCAAAATTACTATGTGCTTTGTATCTAAAGACTCTCAGATGAATTGTCTGTCTCTAAAGGCAGACGTAGTAACACCTGGAACACAGGGCAACTCTCACCACGGTTGTTTGGCAATTGACAAATAACACTCAATTTAACTCATGGAAGTAAATCTATGTATAATTTTAACATCAGAACTTTGACAGGTTTTCATAATTCCACAATTACCAAACAGTTTTCAATTAATAGTTTCTGAAAGATTTATGGTGAAACAAGTATTTCCATGAACCAAGTTCCTATGCCCCTGGTGAGAATCACTCTGTTTTGCAGGTGCTCGGTCACACTGCAGAGTTGACTTTTTAATTCATAATGTTATACACCTGTGGAGGAACAGCAGACACTATCAACACATTTGTGCTTATCTTTTTTTTTTTGTTCTTTTTTTTTTTTTGCAAGTTTTCTTTTTTCTGTTAAATATCTGTTTTTGACATAATCTTTTTCACAAGAACAGACTAAGTTAAATCTGTTATAAGTTTCGTATACCAACATGCTCACAATGTTTCTGAACCAGTTTTTCTTTTTCTTTTTAGTGTCAGAACAACAATAATCAAAACAGACACCCTTTTGTTTCGAACAGTATGTGCCAGGTCTACCATGGTGGTATCAGAATAATGTGATTTTCTTTGTGGTTCGCAGGCTCATCAAAGGCAGGAGGAAAATAACAGGGCCTGCAGTCATGTGCACAGGCTTCACTTGCAGGGCATGACTATAACTTCAGGAGAGAAAATCACAGACTGTAGTCGGGCACTCCAAAACGACATAAATTGACAAACTTAACATCAGTTCACAGTCTCGCTTCCTTTTCATACATCACATTTGACTTGCAAACAAAATTGCAGTCATTTATCAAGATTTACATCATCTTTTGTTCTTTTCAGGCCCAAATAACTGAATATCATCTCATGTGCTCTGAAGGTGAAAACTGGTCAGCTTGATCTACAATATTTCTCTCTCATGACAGACACATTATTTGTGGCTGTGTTGTGCATGTAAGGTGATTATTAACATATTTATCTGTTTTTCAAATACTTTCTTGTTTGTGTTTCTTTATTAACTTTATACATTGTGCAAAAAACAGCTATAGTCTACTCTAGAAGGCCACCGGGTGTCTTGGTATTCATTTTCACTCTGTCTGTTCAATGGCATTTCTAATCATCTCTTATGACAAAGCTGTGGTTGGAAATGCTCTCGGATAGATTTCCGTGACTGATCGACCTTGTTGTTGAATCATCTCAAAGTAAACAAACCCAACACATCTTTTAAATGGCAGGCAAAGTCAATCAAACACGATCCCTTACATCAACTTGCTTTCTCGCTGTAACTGTGCTGAATACGACAGCACAAGACTAACTACTGCAGATGTCAAAAACAACTATGCAAAAAGTTATGCAACAATTCTCTCGCGACAATCAGAGACTTTAACCTTTCACATGAATCATGCTTGCGCCAGTTTATTTAAACGGTTTACTGTGTTTGGATGGTTTGGCCAGATAATAATTCTACCAGCAACTGAAAACACGTGTTTTTTTAATGAGTAAAAGGAGAAAAATCTTGATACAGTATCTTAGGTCAGCATGCTGTTTTCAGAAAGCTTCATTTAGCAAAAATCAACACGAGGCAAATTATTGTCAGGCCAAATGCTCAAATTCAGCAATTTCCTCCTGTATTTATAAGCTGTAGGAAAACCAGCATACATGTGACTTTTAATTATAAGCCCCTGTTGTTTGTAACTGGTCAGTGTGAACCTACTGTACTGTATGTAATTAAACAACAAAAATATGTGAAAAGGTGGACATTTTTCCTTTGGTTCAGACCAGGAAAACTAACGGGGATTACAATACCTGTGCACTTATTTGTATATAGTGCAGTCAGTTTTGTTGTGTTGGCTCTGTACTCCATCACATGTGATCTGAAATGAAACAGACTGTGATGTTAAAGTTCACATTCTCAGCTTTAACTTGAGTGTTTACATCCGCACGAGATAACAGGCTGGGAAATGCAGAAACGTGGCCCCCAGATGAAGTTGTCTTATTCAATATTTGGTTGCAAATCCTTTGCAGTCAATGCTGCCCACTCTGCCAGGCCGGTACTGCAGCTGTCACTTCTTGCTGGTTTTATGGCCTTTTTTGCATTCAGTCTGGTATTCAGCATTAAACACATGATCAGTTGGATAGAGGTGAAGTGACTGACTCCTTTGTTGCCTTGCCTGTGTGTTTAGAATCACTGTCCTGTTGTGTTGTCCTATAATTGGGGGGAAATGGCTATGAATCCTACACTGTTCACCTAATATCGATGTAAACACCCTCAAACACTGTTAGAAGCTGAAAGTCAGCACTTTCACCTCATAGTCATTGTTTCATTTCAAATCCAATGTTCTGGAGTACAGAGCCAAAACAACAAGAAACATATCACTGTCCTAACACTTTCTGACTGCACTGTATGGTAACAAGAGCTTCAGGGTTACAGTTGAACAGTTTGTACCTTTTGAGATTTGAACAAACTTTTCTTTTTGTTTTTTTGTAGTTTTTTTTTATTTTATTTTTTTAAGGCCTGAACATATTTTTTCAAATCTATTGGTTGCAATTCAGCATCGTTGAGATGTCTCAGTCACTGGTGACTGCCTCTGTGATGCTGTCAGACAAATGTGCTGACAGCCTATTTATGACAATGTTGTCTTGAAAAGCAAGTGGCTTATCATTTGTTATAGCAGTAAATATATAATATGTAATAGGCGTGTTATATTTTCCCTCATCCCTGATGGCCCAACACTCTAAATGATAAAACAAGAATGGCTGTATTACATTAGCGTCAGTCTACTGCATTACTAAGAACAGCGTAGCAGCCACACCTCATGGATTTGCATGTTATATACAGAGAGTATAATACATTGTTCTGGTTAGGTATGATTTATGGTGTTTATTTACATATGATATGTAGTCTGGATTAACATATTTCAACTTCAACTGATAAGATAAATGCCTTTAAAATGAAAATGTAATATTCCAGCAATGTAGAAAAATAAGTCATATTCATTGTATTGACATGAGGAGAATGGTTGGTTTGTATCTAGCACCTATTGCAACCGTATTACTTTATACTATAATAAACCCGCAACAGACATATGGGCACCACTGAATATAACTAAATTTCTTACTACCCATGAACCACTTTTCTCGCAGTAAATACATTTTATGAGCAACATAAGGGCATTTGATAATCTATTAATTTAAAGGCCTTTAGATAGAAAAATAAGTATAATAGAACATATTCTTTAATTGTCCATTTCTATTAACATATCAGGGAGATTTTTAAATAAACTGATCTTTGAATAAGTTTATACTATGCATATTCTCATTTGTGTGTGCTTTTAACTTCATACTTTGTGCTTTTCGAAAGCTATGATTGTTTATAAAGCCCGCTCCTCTGCACTTTCATAAGATGCAATGACAAACAAATAATGAGAAGGTCATTCTACACTTTTATCTATACAAGTCAGTTCATAAATATTTATAACTTCCTAACCCAAGCTACATCTTTCATCACAACTGTCTATCATACTATTCATAAATACCTTGGTTTTTACCTGAAGCTGTGATCAACAAACACGTGTTTCTGTAAGCAGCCTTTTACCAATCCTATCAGCAACTTCCTCTTATGGAAACTTAAACTACTTCTGATCAAATTTGTCTCATACATTGGACATAATGAGGGTTTGGAAGCTTCCCTCTACAGACCTACAGCATGCTTTTTATTTGCCCCTCACAGAAACATTAAAGTTAGATTTTCTTGTACCAATAAAAGATTTTAACATCTCTCTGGATCATATATTTGTTTCAATTCTTGTTTTAGCTGTTGTACAGTCTGCTGTACAATATGTTCACTCTTTTTTAATATATGTTCTCTCCTTTACATATATCTCTCCTAAAACAGAGATTGTGATGTCAATAACACTACCTGTTCAAATAAACAATTAACTAATCTGACAGTGATTGCGTTGAATGGCATTTATAATCTTAAATATTTACCATCATAAATCTAAAAAGAAATGTTTTATGTTTCAACACCACTGAAGGTTTGTGTGCTTTTGCCATTAACAGTGGTCCATAATTTAATTTGCACCCTGAAATAATTTCTAAATAACTCAATCAGTAACATGTCAGCCAGCAAGAGCCTTAAATAAATAACAATCAAGCTATTGGGGAAATTAAATTGTTCTTGAATTGTGCTCTTTTGAAACAGCTGTCTGCCATCTTGATTTCTGTAACTACATCGCAATATATCCCTGTGACTCTGACAGAGCCAGAATACATACATAAATACATGAATAATGGCTAATTTTCACTAAATACATCAATAGCTTGTCTTTGTCAATAACCCAGGGGCTTCATTAATAACTGTAAACAAGAACCACATCTATCAGCTCTATCACCGGACCCAGGACCCTGTCATCAATAACTATTGATCACTGTGTCAACAGTCAGGGTTGAATGCATCCGTCTGTGTTGACGGGGTTAGCCTGTGTAGCAATCCTGTCCCATTCTGTCTGTATGTACTGTAGGTGTCACATTGAGCTTGGTTTAAATTACCTCATGATTGAACGCTCTGTGTGTTTGTATGTGGGAATGAACGTTTGTGAGTGTTCTGTTCATTTTGATAAAGTAATTGGCCAAAATGCCTATTATGTACAGTAATGTGTGTGTATAGGTGTGTTAAATCAGGACTTTTCTTTATTGAACTTCTGTATTTCCCCATGGTTTGCCCATCAAATCAAATCCTTCACTCTTTCATTTTATCCTTCACACAGTAACCTGGGTGTTTCTCGACATCTATAGCCAACACGGTAAAAATCAATGCAATGAAGGGCAGGCTAATTCACTTACAATATAACTGATAATACAAGAAGAAAATTAATTGTAGTGCTGATGAAATTGTACCTCCTCCTGCCTCAGAAGTCCCCAAATGTTGCCTAAAAGTAAAGTAATCGACCTAGCTGTTTACGCCACCCTGGCAGCACAGAGCTCTGGGTGTATTTATAGTGAGAACACTGTCGGGACAGCATGAATTATTAATGGGTCCTGATGCAGATTTATCTGTGACCTCTAGGCCACCTGGGTGCGAACACACACACACACACAAACACACACATTCCCATACTAAATTAGTGTTTGTCTTTTTGTGGTTTTTCAGTGAAATGATGACAGATGACAGTGTGTGCAGTCCAGTAACCCTCAGTAACCCCCAGTATAGCCATTAGCAAGCCTTCGGTTGGTTGATGGGTTCACAGAGGATCCAAGTCTTTCGCCCACTTGGATTGGTCCTCAGGGATAAATTATTCAAAGCTCTTCAAAGCATTCAGCAAGGTACAGCACATACTTACAGTACATACAGTAGTCCTAAACTACATACACACACATACGTACTACATATGTCAATAAGGGAACAGTCCGGTTTTAATGCTTCCTACAAGCTTCTGTGTAGACTTTCAACCTACTGGCATAACGGTGAAGTTTCCCCCAGAAACTGAATTCAAATTAGTTTAGTGTTATCTCCCTTTTGTTGCAAAAGTCAAGATCAAAAAAACATGTAAACTGATCCTTGGCCTTGTGTGTCTGCTCCCTCTGTCCTCTTTCCTGGCTCAGAGGCGGTACTTTCTCAGCAGGTCGGCCTGCCACATGTACTTCCTCTCGGGGAACCTCTCTGGAATCTTGATCTTGCGGAAGTCTTGAATGCACTTTTCCAGCTCCTCCTCAACTGTCGGCTTCTCTTTTGCCGGCCTCTTCTTGCAGGTGCTGGTGTCACGGGAGCTCGCCGTAAGCGTGCGCAGCAAGTCACTCTTCCGCCGCTGTTCTGACTGCTGGAGCATGGCGATGGGGCCCTTTTTTGGTGGCCTGTCCAGGGTTTGGACGTTGGCGTGGGGGTGTGACTGGCGGCTGACTGGGCCGCAGATGACCGTTCCCTGGGGAGAGCTTGCTTCTGACTGGCTCTCAGAGCTGGAGGTGGAGAGCTCGTTGAAGGAGGTGCCACTCTCGCCCTCGCCATCGCCCTTGTGGTTCTTGCAGCAGCAGTCACATGGAGGGGAGGACCAACGCGATGGACCACCTGGAAAGAGACAGAACCAGAGAGGGAGCTAACATTAGAGTCTATTCAGAGCTATTTTTTCCATGTTTTCTTTCTTTCAGGGCCGATCAAAAAGGAAAGAGAAAAAGGAGACAGTGACACAAAGAGAGCCACAAATTAGTCAGACAGGTGAAGAAAGGCAAAGTAAGAAGCACTGAAGACAGACAAAGAAGAAAAGTCAGCTAATGCCCAATGGCTATCACCTAGAACAAAGTGACATGGCATTAGGGACAACTGGCTTGCTTCCAGTCTAATCATGGAAGTGCGCTGGCTGACTGTGTGACAAGCCTGTATTGTTTGGGGAACTACCCTGGTAGATCCATACTGTCACATGAAACAAGAGGAAGAGCTTAAACCACTTGCAAACACACAATGAAGGTCCAGATTTACATGCTGTAGATGTATTTACAGTAAAAACACAGAAGGCAACGGTATTTTAAGTTAATGAAAGAGGAGCCACAGCAGAACAAATGGAAGGATTCTTAACTTTGCAAAGATGTTTAACTCCACAATGAGAATTTTTTCTAATATTGATACGGTCAAACAATGTAGCAAACTGGAGTCTGTCAATTTTAAGATGAATAAAGGCCAAACTGTACAAAAACTGTATGTGCAGCTTAATTTCTCTGAATCATGCTGTTCTGTTCACCAGCCAACTCTCTAACTGCAGTTCTTAGCAAGGGCTATAAAACCCAGGAACAGTATACATTCATGCTTAGCTCAAATACTGAAAACAACTTTCACGTCAAAATGATTGGGACAATTGTATTAGACTAATAATCGATGTTGTGATTCAATTGAAACTTAAACTTAAATGAAAACTACCCAGTAAGCATTGATTTGGTGATGTCTAGGTTACATATTGTTTCACCAGCATTCAAATGACTATATTTCATTGTATTGCAGGTAATGTCATCATTTAAATTTAATAGTTTAAATTTAAATAGTTTTAAGTCATCTGGACATCTAAAAATGTTTAGACCTTTTTAAATGTCTCTGCAAATCACCAAATCAGTGCTTACCTGGCAAACAAGCTGATTTAAGTTAGTAGTATCTAAAAAGCACTGACAATGACAAAAGACATCAGAAACCTTTTTCTTTCTTTGAACCTTCTGGAGAATTTTTTTTTATTCTATCCAATGCTTGGAATTGAAGTGGTACAGGTCAGAGGAGAGTTTTTATTGAACTGCTTTTCAAACAAACGATCAGTAGACTTTTAGTACAACAACTGTTTCCACCTGACCTGGAGCTTACACTGAGCAGGAATTTGTGTCAAAAAAAGTAGTAGCAGGGTATCTCAGTATTGATGAGGTTGAGGCAGCTGCCCAGTAGTTGTGGTCTCGACCGACAGACAAAAGCAGTGATCCGCAATCATCGCTGAAAGGAATCAATTGCCCAGCCTAACCTCTGTGTGAGCGTACAGTAGGCTGAAAGACTCAGAGGAACCAGAGCAGCACCACACCTCACTGCAGGAAGCAGCCATTTATTTTTCATGCTAACCTCCTGAATAATTGAAAGGGTATCTGTTGCTGATGGACTACTCTCTGTTTAGTGAGGAGAGAGATCAAAACCCTTTAGGCAAACACACATGCAACCCCCCCCCCCCCTCTTTCTGATTTTGAGCCCCGCCGTTCACCATTGACAGCACCACACACACACACACACACACACACACAGGCACAGGCTTCCGCAACAAGTTCAATAGTACGTTTCTTTTCATGTGCTGCTGAGCATTTTGCTTCAAACGAGATAGTACAAGACTATAAATAACGCTGCTTAAAATAAATGCCCCTCCTGCTTTTACTTCCCTTTGTCCTCAGCAGCATGTTTGGCTTGTTTATAGAAAGGCAGCAGAACAGAAATCAATTCATCCAGCCAGTATTTGTTCCTCCGAGTACCTCTCATAAACAGCTACCACATATCGTAACTACATTTATATGAGTATAAATAGAAGAAATATTTCTTGGACAGCTTTGACACTGACTCCCACTGTTAGTATAAACTGCAGGAGGACAAACATTCAGTACAGAACTAAATATACATACACACACATACATATACTCTACTGTATGTGAAATAAATATAATCACCCATCCAAGGCAGTGACAGAAATGGAATGCATCATAGCAGCTCTGGATCTCTTTAATTACCACTGGCATTTACAGCTTTCAGAAGCACAAACACACTTCTATGCACACATACACTGGCTTAAGACAAAGACAGATAACACACTATCATACTCTAACAGTGTAATCTGAAGGTACACACACAATTAAAAAATGTATCGGGCTCAGATAAAAAGATGTATTCGTTGTACACTTGCAGGCTGCAGAATGTAATCCCATGATAGGTGCAATTACATCTCTTCCCATCCCTTTGTTTAGGGACACATGAGTTAATTTATGTCACTAAGTGAATAGGTAGCCCTTGATCGATGAGATGCAGACTTGTAATTGGTGTTTTGAAAAATGGCCCCAGACTGTGGTGAACTGTTAAATCTGCTGGTAGCCAATCTGCCTGCCCAAATAAAATTAACACGATGAGACGGGTAAAGCTGCTGTAACAAATGTCTTAAAGGGCCTTGTTGTGTGTGTGTGTGTGTGTGTGCAGCCTTGCATCTGTACATTTTGATATATGACAGTCTGATTAAACTTTGTCGTTGAGTAATTATATCCAACCCCATACAGCTCTTCATACAGTAAGTCTTGGCAGTGACATGCTGCTTTAATTTACAGGTATTGGGAATGGCTATTAGCTTCGCTAAAGCTAAAGACAGCCAGGGAGGGATCTGATTTATCATTTTGACCAGTTGGATTTCCTGCCAAACCTTTAGCTTCATGACAAATTGCCTGGCAAATAATTCAGTTGATGACACCACTTACAGGGACTTTAAAAATCCAACCACTGGTAACTGAGATTTGTAAAATAAGTAATTGAGTGGTGTCTACTCTCTACCCTCATCTACACAGTGATACTGTAATTACGTTCCCACAAGGGTACAGTGTGCAGTGTTGATGCTTCTTAGCACATCGAGGCATGTTGGTAGTAAAACCAATTTCCTCTGCTAATTGAAGTGAAAAAGAAATGTGTAAATGTGTAGACCTGCATTTTCTCATTGTATTTACACTGTATGGTTACAATGTCTTCTTAATTGAGGGGAAAATTAAACCACTGTTTATGTTATGTTTACTTTTATTCTTTCATGTTTTGTCTGCTTTAACTAATTTCTATCTTTCTTTATTGCTTCTGCCAGCCAAATCACTGAAGTTAAGGGTAAGGTACATTTTTCATTATAAGAAACCACAAAGGAAACTAAAATAATAAAATTAATCCTGGTCCAATGGAAGAACCCTAAAGTTAACCATATATAACTTTATAAAATCTCTGGTAATACTGTAATAACACCACTAATATGATTTTGCAATAAACAATGCACTATTTGCCCCAGTTGGTCCGATCAACAATTAAGGGTCTAAAACATTTGCCTCAAACTTGATATCTCAGACATCATCAGTCCAACTTTGCCTAACTGTAGATGAGTGATGCATTTTGGCAGTGTGCTCTGGAGCTTCCAAATTTACACTGATGGAGGTGCGATAATTAAAGGTCAAGGTTTCAGAGTCTAAAGGCTATAGTTGCTACACAAACTGTTTGATTCTAATTATACTGGGGAGGAACGATGCGTCTTGTTACTGAGTGGCCCAAAGGATGCCTGCATCCATCAATCTAGGTGGACATTTTTAATTGAAAGTTTGCTTGTTCTCCTGCACCTGAGGTCATTAAAACTGCAGGAAGTGTGATAAATTTCCCTGCATCATGCCTGAGCAATTACGGGGGCAATATATTGTCCATGTACTGTAGTTCTCTAAGTCAGTGGTTTGACTCAGGATGTATAACAGGTAGCATATGTACAGATCTTGCATGTTCAAATTTCCTCTTATGAAAAAAAGCATACATGATTATTAAAAAAGGACCAATTTCCTGTCTAGTCATTGTCATAGACGAGGTATTTTAGCTCTCTAAATGCCAAGAATTTGACAGCTTCTCTCTGTGACAGGTAGGTGACTCTCCTGAATGATCCACTCACTCAAAAAATAACCTGAGGTTCATTGTTCATACCAGTCAGGAGATGTCTCGGGGAGAGGGCGTCCCCACTTCCTGTCAATCACACCTACGTTCATGTCAGCATTTCTGGAAAGATGTAGAATAAATCACAGGAGGTGAGGAGGAGGTGCAGTTACTGTAGCAAGAATGTGTCTGAGTTTTAACTGAATACTAATGTTATTTTCTGTGACTTATGCCACCCTTAACATTTTAAATTATAAAATCGTGTCACCTACTCATCGCTTGTTCTATCAATATGAGGCTAAAATGGAATATGAGAGATGTATGTAATTTATTGTCAAATTACAGTTTCATTTTATTTCTAATTGAGATATATGTTTCAAAAAGTGCCACTTAAAAAGGATTTGGAAGAAAAAAAAGCTAATTATTTAGTAAATA
The DNA here is from genome assembly GCA_005408345.1 of Macquaria australasica. Taxonomy (NCBI): domain Eukaryota; kingdom Metazoa; phylum Chordata; class Actinopteri; order Centrarchiformes; family Percichthyidae; genus Macquaria; species Macquaria australasica. The sequence goes on from SEMN01000113.1 coordinate 190,609, forward strand.
ATAGAAAGGATATAATGGAAGTCCACTGACAGGACAGTAAGACACTTCAGATCAGCTGATGAGGTTCTGTAAAGAATTTCTTTCCCACATATTCATAATTGTCATACAGGTCTTCACATATGACTCTTCACAATTCTCATTCTCACTCTTGTTTGCATTTTAATGATGTCACTGCTTTTTGGGGAGTCGGGGATGATGCCAGATTCACGGTACTGTGCACTTCTTAAGGCAGAGATTTTGTTTCTCTCCATTACGACTCTTTTCAACCACTAAATGGCCCAGCTGCCTCTTACTAATATAACCTCAATGAATAATATATTGGTTAATTTATAAAATGAATTAAAATACCTATGAGCCAGAAACCAACACGTGTGCTGATAAACTACAGTCACAAGAATGCTGCAGCTAAACAACCTCACAAACTAAGAGTAATCGATTCAAACTAGACTCATAGCTATATACTGTAGAGCAGAGTCCAATAGATCTCCTGCACTGTTTAATGCAAAAACAGCAGCCTAAAGTTAGAGAAGTGGGCTTGTGGTTGGAAGGTAGCTAGTTCAAATTCAGACCCTCAGGATAAAATTGGGCAAGAAAGTGAAAGAGGAGCGCTTGCCTTGAGTCTTGAGCAAGGCACTTAAACCCCAAACTTCTCCAGGGACCAACAGAAAAGAGTTTGGTTGCATTGAGCTGCTCCAGGGTGAGATTGTTTTTAACTGTGTAAATTCAAGGCAGGGAAAAAGGGCATTTGCTCAGCAAACATATAGTACCCTGGTACCCTATTAACAAAGATTTAGTCTTAACAAGTGATTTAGTCTCACATACGGTCATAAAATATTTTTCTTTAAAATATACACTCCCTGACTGTGTTATTGCATGTAGACTACATTTATAATGTGCTTGTGACTTGTCTTTCTTGTGTTTCTTCTATACCCACATTACATATTAATAATAATAGGTAGTAAAGAAAGAAAAAAACTCACGTTGTAATGAAAGCTTTTTAAAAAGGTGTAACTTTGTGTGTTTCTGTGCTCCTTAGTCTTTCTGCACATACATCAGTATGTGTGTGTCAATGTCAATGTTATCTGCTGTATGTAAAGGCCTACTGTGCGTGACAATCTGTGTTCTCATGTGAGAGTAAGGTCATACTTTCCTTCAGGGCTGAGTGTATGTGAGTGTAAGTGCACACAGGGCATGCATATGTGTACATGCACATACATGTAACATGTGTGAGAGGATGCACCAAAAGTGAGAGTCTGATGTAGGTCGGTTTGTGTGCTTCACTGCAGCGTCCTTTCCTCTACATACATCATAAATGTTACAGTGTGGCACGCAGTGTGTGTGTGTGTGAGGTGTGTGTGTGTGCTTGCCTGTGGTCATCCCTCAGTGTGTAAGTGACATTGGCCTTGGAACTATTATCCGTATGCCATTGGGCAGAGAAAGGGAGGCTGATGTCAGGTGGGGTTCCCATTCATGTCATCAGAGGTGTCAGACTGTCGGCCGTGCCTCTGGCCAGCATCACTCAGCACACACACTCTCCCCTCATGTGGGTGTGTTTGTCTTGGTGTGTTGCGTTGCACTGTATGTGCAGCAGTTGATTCATGTGATCTCTCATGTTGTTTCTCTTCCAGGGTGGTGGGCAGGAGGTCTGACTGAAGTCTAATGACTGTCACATGCTATTACGCACACACTCACACCCGCACTCGCACACAATGCTTCCTGACAGGTGCTCCAGGCTCTGATGTATTGATCTCAGCAGGGACCTCCACCACTTGTGTTAGCTCCGGCCAGTAAAAAGACCTGGCTGACTCACACTGCACTCACAATGAAATAGAATAAACACACTCACACACACAATGTACACTGCAAAAAATCACACACACACACATTCAGTACAAAACTAATTTTCTATCCATATCTATCATCCATCTATCATCTATCATTTCAGCTGTTATTCAAAGGTTCATTACTTTCCTTGAAGGAGTAGTAAAGCTAACATGACTAACATATTATCTAATATATTCATGCAGACAGTTTCATTCTGTGTCAATATTTACGATGGTCATGCAACTATAAATTAATACAGACTAATGTATTCCTAAACAAAACACTGACACTATATGCCTCAAAATTAATACATATCATGTTATTTTGTCGACTGTTACCATGTTGGCTGACGTCACACTCAGTGTACCTGTGGAATTCGATTAGTGGTGCTTTAACACCCTGATTTTAGACTCTCAGGCGAGACTTTCTCTCAAGAACTTTGCACCTGGGAGAAGTTTGCCTCGAACATGGTTAATGTTGTGAAACGGTCATAGTTTGGTTAGGTTTAGGCACCAAAACTACTTGGTTAGCCTAACTCTAACCACTCTATCTACGATTCAGTGCGTCTTAAATTCTATTATGTTCTTCCGTCCCCATTTGAGATGAAACGCCAAGGAAGTTTGTAATATAAAAGAGAGTAGAGATCCAAAAAGCACATAAAATTACTTTGACATGTTTTTAAACAACTCATGTAGCATGATTCAACTCTTTTGTTCCCAAAATATTGCATGGTGAGTTCAAGCAGACTCACATGTTTACCTCATAACAGTATGCTCGGTTATTCCAGGAAAAAGAAATAATTATCTTCTGAGTATTTGGTGGTCATGCAAACATGAAATAACCTTTGACTGACACTTGAATGAATAGATAAACACATGCACAACATTAATTCTCTTCTCCTCTTTTCCTTTTTCTTCTCTTTTTATTTATTGTCTTCTCTTGTACCGTCTCTATGTTTCATCTGCACTTTTCACGTTTCTCTCTTTCTCTCCCCATGCATCTCTCCCTTACCACTCCTCTCCTAATGCCTGTATCGATGGGTTGGCGCATCAGTGGAAGAGTATGGATGATGCCCTCTGATTGATTTCTGTCATGCAGCCTCTCAGCACTGGGAGGCTGTTCACCGGAGATAAATGATGTTGGCACAACAAAAGCAAATAAACCTCTTCTATCTATCACTCCCTCTCTGTCAGTCTTTTTTTCTGAGTCCTGCCTCAGCTCTGTTGTCTGCATCTCTCTGCTGCTGTGTCTCGCTCCCCACCACTTCTGTCTCTACCATCTTCCTCTGTCTTCCTCGCTCAGACTGAGGCTTCTGCTTGCTCTCTCTCTCCATTAGTCACTTTCCATTTTTTCTCTATCCTATGTTTTTTTTTCAATTTGTTCTCTCTCTAGTTATCTCTTCTTCTTATTTGCTTAATTTTGGCAAACCAACAAGCCCTGATGGAAGGTTCTGTGTGTCAGAATCCTGCACTGCTCCTGAACCTTACTATTGCAGCAGTTCAATCCAGTGACTCATCTGATTTAAGCAAAATAATGAAGGAATTATATGTACTCAGACACTTGTTACATACCATCAAAGATTATTTTGTGATGAAGTTTTGCAATTGAATTTTTTTTCCGTGTATCCACCTCCCCTCTACCTGCCTCTTTTCATCTACGTCTATTCAATTACTTAATTCCAGCATTTTGCAAAAATCCCACATAATTGCCCAGAGACTGTGTGAACTTGTTGCATAACAGTAAATTTCACTTGAGAAAAAGTGAGTCAAACTATGGCTGAATCCATTACTCTTTTTAGATGTCTCGCTGTATGAAAGTTGTACACTGGTGCAAAATGGAAGAAGCATCAAAGAATGACAAAGGCCCTGGTTGTGTTTGAGATAATTGTAAACTTGCAACCAATTCGTCTACAATTAATACCCACTGTAGCTGGAAATAAAAAAAATCCCAATGTGATATCATGTCACTCAACATTATCACACCAAACAACAAACTAAAACATTCAATAGTAATACATGTCATTGTTGCCACCTATAGGCAAAGAAAGTAAAAGCCACATTTCTTTTTCCATAATTGCAATTTCTACACTTTCCCCCCCTACATATCTGTCTTTCTTTCTGTGTGTTTTGGAGGTTTCTCACCTTTGTAATACAAGATTTAGCATCAGTGTGTCACGCTGTCCTCCAGTGGATTTATGAAATATAAACACAATTCAGCATGTGGTTGTAAAATACCAAATGTTAGCCTTTGAGGATTTTATAGATAAATGTATCATTTATTTCCCCCTCTAAACGTCTATGACTCTGGCCTAACATTAACCTTTATCAGGCACTGGATCATAAGACAAGAGACCATAAATGTCAGCCTTAATGTCTGTGCTTAGCTAGCCCATATGTCTGTGTTTGTGCATAAATGTTAATTGTCTGTACAAATCAAATCAATACACAACAGGTATCTAAATGATTTCAATACCCGAGTTTACCCAAATTTTAAGACTGCAGTTCTAAAATTGACTAGGCTTGGTTTGGGTGCTTCATATCAATAATGCTGTATCTCTGTGTTTTTTTCTCGGTTCAGAGACACTGTCCACTTTATGAGAATGGATCTGATTATATTTCATAAGGTCTTTGATACAGGGTGCCATACAACATAATACCACAAGGATTAAATACATGCCACAAGCCTTTCTGAATAAGCCTCAGTGTCTATACTGCATACGCCTCAAATCATACATACAGTTTCTACTGTATTTTACAAGCAGAAGACTAGTGGCTTTGATCAATTAACATTTTAAACTGAATTACTAATGGAACTCAATCCTCATATGCTATTACTGCAATCCCAAGGAAAGTTTATATGACTGTTCCATCTACCCTAACAAAAACAAAGTGATAGACAGAAAGAAAGAGTTTGTTCCTCCCTTGAGCATCAGACCGATGTGTAGCACCATAGAGAATCAATCAGAAACGAAAGAAAATGAGACGCTGGTTGTGCCCTGTGTGATTTTCTGGGCTTATGAGTCTATTTTCTGGTTCAGGGCTGATATCACTGCAATAAAATGGATTTTATTTTTGTTCAAAAGCTCAGACAAATGCGCTTTGGGTCCATAAAGTCAGTCTTCTTTTCACTGTTAGCGCAGCAGATCCCAGCGCTAAGGCACAACCTGAAGCCATCACAGGTTAAATGTTACAAAAATGTGATAATGTGTTGTGTTTTCGCAAATGTCCTCATCCATTTAGAGGACAAAATAACAGCAACTAAAGTAGGCAGTGATTCAGCGTCTTGCCCAAGGACACTTCAGCATGACAGATGCTGGTCAAGTCAGGAGTGTGAACCTGCAGGAGCTTACTTTACATCTCAGCTGTCTGGTTTTTAGCTGTGGGAAGAAGCTTGGTTGGTCAGATATTGATTAAACTGTCCCTGGCCCTGGGAATGAGTTCTGGATAAAGATGTCAGCTGTCAAATGAAAATTCAGCATATTCAGAAGGTTAGAGGCATGTATTCCTATACAGATTGTTGGTTCGAGCTATATTTGCAAGGTTGGCATAACAGATAACAAGAATCAAGCATTTCTTATGCCTCCCCTCTTTCCTCTCTCTTCTTCTCCCTGTCTTTCTCTTGATGCAGCATAATTAGTTCCTTGCGAGGCAGCATGAAATGATGCGTTTGACTGTTCAGCTTCTTGAAACCAGCCACTTGTTTTATGCCTGCATTTTCTCGCCCCTGTATTTAAGGGACGTATGCTTCGGTGAGTGTGTTTCTGCACTCATGCTTGTTTTGTTTTGTGTGTCTGCTGAGAGAAAATGCCTCTCTTCCCAACAAGCAGGTGTTACATTTCACTTCAGAGAGTGACACTACGTGGTGACAGGAGTTTCCATTTCTAGAAGCACATTTCTTTCCCTCTTACCCTCTTTCTAACCCTCATCGTTTCTGTCTATTGATTTCCTGCACTCTTCCTCCCTTAGAGCCTGTACTGTAAATCTTAATGTGTCTATTATAAAGCCACAATAATCCAAAACAGTATGTCTAAACATTTATATAACGCATGCCAATGCATGTATAATTCACCATATGTTACAGAAGCACACTGGCAGGCTTTTTCCTCTGAGATTATAACAGGTACTTTGGCAAATTGGCGCAACTTCCGAGAACAAATGTGATACCACTGGCACTTGCTTTAATTCTCATTTCAAGTTGAATGTGTACAAGAAACTATTAGTAAGGGAGGTGGAGAACAGAACAATGCAAAGAAGCAGCAAGAAAAAAATAGAAAGACAGTTGGTAATTTTCTAAAATATAGTGGGAAGTTTAAAATAGTTTGAACATGAAGGAAAGTGACCAATTAATGTCTGACATAGACCAGCAGTGCCCTGTCCTCACATGCACTAAGACTAATTGTAACAATGGGGACTTGCTATGTTTGAAGCACTTCAGAGTAGCTGTGCTGATGCAGGCACAGTGAAACTTTCCTCTTGAAGACCAGTCCTACTGATTACTAATCAAGCCTCCTCTCCAAATGTTCAATAAGTTTCCATTTTACAGTTTTTTCACAGGCACCAGTCTCTGTGCATTAATAATACTTGTGCAAATTATCACTTTCAAACCACCATATCCAGACTGCTCTCTTAAACATTCATCATGATGCAAATTAATGATCCTTCCCTGAGAAACCTCCAACTCTGGTCTCTCTCACAGCTCACACTGAACGCCAGGCAATCAGCGCTCACACTGTTTATATTTATGACTTTCTTTTAATGTGCCTGCTTATATTAATAAATGTTAGAGAAGAAAAAAAATCAAAGTAGAGACTGTAGCATTTCTTCCATAAGTTGTAGAAAGGACTTCCATAGCTGCTTGCATACTTGTTTTTTGGTCATTCATAATACATAAAGGTCACCCAGAGCGAAGTCACAGCCAGTAACACTTTGACGTACATGTCATTATTGCTTGATAATGCATGCTTATTGCACAAACCAGCCAAATGTAAAATATGTATTGATTGTCGACAGTATTACTCCCTCATTGTTAGTTTTGGGGGTCTATTATATTATCTCCAGGTCACATTCTGTTCACAGCCATCTGTCAATCCACAGATCCACATCTACTATTTCTCCAATACTACTTTACCTTTGACCCATCCATGGATTAATCGTCCATCTATCCATCTCTTCTTTCATATTGATTCTTCTATATATACAGTGCATTTGTATGTTTATAAATTGGGACTGCAAACATCAATATGACTTACAACATGTGTAAAAATAGTAAATATCAACACAACATTGATGCAAAGGGTCAAAATGCTGGTTAAATTAGAAATGATGGTGAGAAAACTCTATAAATAGCAGCAGCAGCAGCAGTTTACCTGCAGATGGAGATTTCATTTATACAGTTTGGTTTGGCCAGTTCCTTTGTGCTGATTACAAATATTCACATGTGAATGTGACTGTGTCCCCCCTGTGGGCTAACATGGGTGATTAATGGGAGCCTATGACCAGGTGATTCTTTACAGTGCGAAATATAGAGTGCTTTTTAATCTGAAAGCAACCGAGCGGGCAGCCTGAAGCAGCAGAAAATGTTCGCACCGTGCAGCCAGCAGCAGAAGGAAAAACAAACCACACATACAGTAGAGTGCTGCATTAACAATAAATAAAACAACTGAACTCTACAGTCGAGGGGAAAGGCCTATTTATCCAAATTTACACCACTTTAGTATAAGTATTGGTATATTTCATAGAAAAAAATTAGACCAATACCCCCTGAAAAAAAGTACATTTCTTTTTGGGTGTCGTGTTAAAAATTAAAAGACAAAACAATGAGGTTTAAGAGCTTCCACACTGTGTTTTTGAACAATGTGTGAAGACATGTGTACACACAACAGTTATGTATACAGTAAGTTCACGTTATGTTTGTTGGGTAGTAAAGGTGCACGTTTATACACACGCATATTGCTCCTGACAAACAGAAATGCTCTGGCACAGTGTCCAGTGATGAATTATCTATGATGTCAGCACCAACAAACGGGCTGGAATCAGCAAACAATTGCACAAGCATTATCGCTGCCCAGCAGAGCACTCACCAGCCACTATCTCTGTCCCACTGTCACACACGTTCACTCATTATCCATCTCTTACACACACACACACACAAGGTTGGGAAGCTTTCAAAATGTAATTGCTTACAGATTACTGAATGTCTCCTCACGACTGTAGTAACTCTGACACAATGCTGACTCTGTGATGGTTGCACTTATATCTGGATGACTCTGGAATCCGAGGTTAAATGGCGCTTCATTTCATTTTAATTCCACCATTATCCTCATTTGCAAGAATGGCCATACATTTTTCATCTTTTTAAAAGATGACTTTATACATTTTTTTCATCATTAGCAACATCGAGCCCTCTCATTTTCTCTTCTTTTCCTTTTCCCTCTGGTCGCTATCTGTCTCATTTTTGCTCAGTTTCCATCCACTTGTCTCCCACTCTTTGTCTCCCCAATCTGACAATCATCTAACCCCTTTTACCCCTTTCTGCCAACATAATGGAGTTCCTTTACAGACTTTTCTCTGTCTGTCTCTTTTTCTTTTAGTCTCAGTCTCACTTTTCAGTTCTTTTTCTCGACATCTTTCCCAGTCACTCGTTCTCTTTCTTTGATCAGGTATAAGTAAGTCTAACGGTCCTTTCCAGCTCTACCCTCGATGAAAACTGATGATGGTGCTTGTGATGCTGGATGCAGCAGTAAGAGACGTGACAGCCTAATCAGCGTCAGCCTTGGCCTGCCCCTTAGACCCATGAACCATGTATCCAATATAGTCTGTGCATGTGATGCAAGACTTTAGCTACATACAGCACTAATCCACCTCAACTTATAAAACATTCATGCATCCTCCTGTGCTCTGTATGGCCCATGTATCAGTTACACCTACGTAGCAGCAGATAAGACCCTCTTTTGCCTGCAAGCACTCCAGAATTTTTTTAGGCTCGGATTCAACAGAGTGCATGTTCAACAAGAATCCACTTCTCACATTTCTCATTCTGTAGACGTTTTCATCCACGAGACGGCCACTGACTGCTGATGTGTTTGTTTGTCATTCTCAGGAGGCTAAAGACACTGTGGTGCAGGAAAAACCCAGGAGGTTTGGCTGTTTCTGAGCGGTAATGATAGTACCATGTTCAGTTAATTAAGTCACACTTTTTGTCCATTGTAATGTAACTGAAACTCTCAACGCTGCATGACTGAGCTGTTTGTAACTACAAGGAGGTGGAATAAAGTGCTCACTTGGTGTATTAACTCATGAAGAAATGTCTTTTTTTCCCCATGCGCAGAAAAGCATTTTCACTACAACTTATGACTCGATGTCATCAGTTACATACCTGAAAAGTGTGTATTTACTTATTGAAGTAATGGATAATGATAAACAATAATGGTTTGTTGATGCTTAGTTTCATCCAAGCAATCTAACTGGTCAAACGTGTGTTTTGACTTGATAGAATGATGCAAAATATTAAATATCTCTTTGAAAACCTGGCATCTTTGTCGCATTTGTACACGTCAGGGAAAGGCGTGTTGCACATAAATATGACAAATGTATTATTGTTATGCTGCCTTTCCATGGTTACAGCTCTACAGGAGTTCATGGACAGCCAACCACAGCCACATGCAACCACTTGAATTTAACAATTCATGGGACTGGCACTGATTTCCCATGAGAAGTCTGCAGCCAGACATCTCAAGTGCTTGGGCAGCGAATGTGTCCGTTTTTGTGACCTGGATGCCTGCGCGTGCGTGACTGAGGCGACAGTGAGGAGTGGTGGACTGTCAGGAACAATCTAGGCTGACATCTGAAATATTAAAGAAAATAATCCGTTCAGAAAAGTGACACCTGTACCACACCTCTGAATCACAGAATTCTAAGACCAAATAAGAGTTCAAAACAAACATGAGCACTTCTGGATTCAGACAGAATCAATGTGGATGTCCAGGGTGGGTGGTTGGAGTGATGAAAGGATTGACTGAAAAGTAGAGGAATCAAAAGATTAAGAAAGGCTGATGTTGTCTCTGAAAGGTATACAGACTGAAAGGCGTCTGATCAATACAACCTTATCATGGTGTTAAATCCTCTCACGTCCTGGCGGGACTCTCTGTACTTGGCTTCTTTATCTCTGATTCCATCACGTTTTCTTTTTTACTCAATCTGTTCTACTCTTTTTAAGCGGGCGGCCACATGGTCCAGAATTGTTTTTTCTTTATTGAGAGGAAAAGCTGAGAGAGGAAACAGATGCGATGAGCTCTGGAGAGATTTGGTCTGAGGCCAGCAAGGATAATTTTCAATTTAGGCGTTTAGGCAGGGTTTTACCACACCATCCTCTGGTATTGTGAATCTGTCTCTTTAATGCTTTCTCTCCGCGCAGGTGGCTGTGAGAGAGCATGCTTATGAGAGTTTAACATCTCATCCCCATGAACTCTGCGAAAACAAAACACCACGTGAACCTGAGAACTGCTTCTCCCTCTTTACACTCCACTCCAAGCATCTACTCAATGTTAAGTGCCTCATTCTGGAGCATCATCTGTAAATGGCTCATCGCAGTTGTCCCATTTTACCTGGAGTACTCCCAGCAGGGAGGATTTAAAATAAACAGCACGGGACAGGATGTGCAAGAAAAAGCATGGTTGGTGAACCGAAAGGGAAAGGATATTCCCTGAGGGGAAGTGACATTCTTTAAGATAACCTGCTGTAAATCTGTACATGTTGATGCTCTCTCCTTCTCTGTCTCTCTACAGCTAGCAGCTTTTTCAGCCTCTTTCTTCTTCATTTTCTCATTTATTTTGCACCTTTTCTTTCGGCTTCCCTGCCAGTCATCCATTGCGTTGCCCATTTGCAGACATTTTGTTAAAACAAGAGACATTATTTTTCTCTCTGTGTGGTCCTTCTGTTTTGTCACCACTGATTCTCCTCTACTGCCGCTCATGATGACAGACAAACGGGAGAGAAATGATGAAAAATGAAAAAGGAAACAGCATCGGCAATACAAAATCCACATCATGCAAGTGGCTGTGACAGGTTTTGTGTGTGAGTGTTAGCTTGTCTGTCTGGGCAGTCTCTCAGTTTGTGCAAATTGTGAACAAATGGGTATACAACATCATTTCAAACATCATCAGGGTATATAGGCCAAATCTGATGGTGTTAATGTCAGCAAGGACCATGAAAAAGCAGGACTACTGGTTACCAACCATTGCAATTCAAAGGCTGCGCAGCCTTGAAGACAACAGCTTTGAAATAGAGTTGGAACAGGAGCGGTTTTGGAGAACCACAAGCTCTGGACAGCTTCCCAGGGGGCTCATTAGGGATCGTGCATGGTAGATCGAGGAAGTGGGGCACAGCTACCAAACACACACACACACACAAAATCACGCATGTTCTCACACATGTAAGCACGTTAAGACACATATGCTGTTTCTCTCTCTCTTGCCCACACACATTCATACATGCAGACCCATAGCAGGGGGTGAGAGGGAGCCATAGAGCATGACATAGTGCAAAAGTAATTGGCAGTAAAGTGATGTGTCAGGACCGCTCTGTACACCAAGCACCACGCAAATGGCAGAAACAAGTTTAGACAGATGAAAAGAAAAAAAGTGTCACTTGAAATTTCTTTACTGCAAAAGGCAAAGCTGCTAAATGAAATCCCAGTGTTTGTTTGTTGCAATGTTGTTATTTTGTCAGTTTAGGTAATTAATTTCATGTGTGTCTGTGTGTGCGTTCGCGCCTGTTGGGTCATTAGCTACAACAGCTTTGGCTCATTGTGACTTTTAGAGCATCTCCGGAGTTGATCTCACACAAAGTGTCATTAAGCCACTTGTCTTTCCACGCAGCTGGTGAGCCTGAGTGTGTACGTCTCAATGTGAGTGTGTGTGTGTGTGTGTATGCATATACTAGGAGCAGGCTGCTTTCCGACACCCTACATTTAGCTCTTCTCAGCTCACTGACAGAGCTCCATATGGTGTCTCTCACTTTCTACCTCATACACCCGTCACAATATGTGATTTATGCTTTTTTAATAGGCAGGCACCCATTCACACACACACACACACACACACACACACACACACACACACTCACACACAGACAGGACAACCAAATGGATGTAGTAAAATTTCCCCCTAAAAGTAACCATTTTCCTTGGGAGGTGTTGGCGTTGGTGACTCAAAAAAGAGACAAACAACCACACGGTCACAGCTGGTGAGGAAATCAACTAAGTAAGCAAATGCATGCTTTCCTTTATACTGAGAAAAAAAAGTAATCATATTTCTAATATATGACATAGAGTTCTTTTGGCTCATGAAGCTGAAGCATGAGTGTACAGGACCATTTGCTCATGATGTCAAAGATTAAATCCAACCCACATAATCATCTGCTCTCCCTCGCATATAATCCCTGTCACTCTTCACAGACATACTAGCTAAAAGACAGATACTGTAGAAATGGCATGAGTAATTCCATTTAATATACTGCAAATGGAAACACTCACCATAGTTGAAATATGTTTTAAGATATTTTTACTGTATTCTATTTATTTTAGAGATTTGAATGTTATTGATTTGTTTCAACATGGTTACATGGAATATATCTCATACTTGAGTAGATATGTTGGACAGAGGTGTGATACACTGTATGTACTGTAAAAAAAAATATCGTATTAAAACGAGTGCTTCTTTGATGACAGAACAAAAAGACCCACTCAGACATAATTTAACATACTATCAAATAGCCCATTGTTGTTATGTAAATCATCAATTCTTCTCAAACTGTAATTGGAATAATATATATTGTTTATTGTGTAACAGGTTTCAAGGAAAAGAAATCCAATTTTAAATGAAACCCACTGAATTAAAGCAGAACTGTCCAAAAACTCTGAAAGGTTATTTATACACTGTAGCTAAATATGTAAATTAAAAATACATATAATAGTGTAATCTAAACTTTTGCTATGGTGAGTTTGACAGTTTTTATGTATTACGTGCAGACCGACTGTCGAGAATCTTTCACCTATGAGCATCTGCGACTGAGAAGAAAGCAGCACAGAGGTATTTTATGCCTCAAAGCTACTCATGTAGTTTACAGTCATGTGGCATCCAATCAGATCTGCAGTGTAAAACAACACACGTATATGCAAATGCATGTTAATGTATATGTATATGTGTATATATATATATAAAACCAGTTATTTCTGGTATACAGATACACTATACACACAGTTTCTCTCAGGTAAACGCCTACTATTCAATAACATCCAGAAATTGTTCTGTAATGATCCCAGAGCACAGTAGGTCTGTATTCCTCTCCTCCCCACCAGGAGTTAAAGCATTCACAGTATATCGTAATACCCCTGGCAGCAGCAACATACTGTCAGGGAGGCAGACAAGCAAAACAGCTTAACAGTGACATTGGCTGAAATATAGGCTTTTTTTGACATTTTGACATGTCACAGTAGGAAACACACAGCTGTAAATTATTCGGAAAATCTGAAATTAACAATTCCATTTAGCTGCTTCAGTTTCAGGGCCCTGTGTTGTGCATGCTGGCTCACTGTCATACTACAGGTAAGTGTTTTTCCATCCACCTGTTTTTATGTGCATTTTCAACTAGCGCATATATCACAATATCGGGAAAGAAAGTTTTTACACTTAGCTGAGGTGGAAAAGTTGGTGCAATGACTTTGCAACAGACTTTGCAAATAAACCATGACGTGTGAATAAATCATGACATGAAGGATGTGACTTAAGCGTAAAATTGGCAGACGAAAACATCAGATCTGTGTGGACCTTGTGTGGAATAATAAGGAGACTGTAACCTTCCTCAGATTAATACACGGAACAAACATAAATAACACATTTCCACATTGTTTTCGTTCATATGAGGCAATGCTTTAATGGCCCCCAACTGGAGAATTAGCGCCACCAGCCGTTTATCTCAATGCACCAGCTCCTAACATTTGTATAACAGTATGTAATGTGTATTAATGCATTTTCTTTTGTCCATTTTCTGTACATTTGGTTAAAAAGTCTGCAACATTTGGATGGAAACTTGACTACTACAGTCATGACTTACTGGGACACTTGAATAGAACAGAGCAATTCATTAATGTTATTACGGACACATAGTGAGTGATTTTCCTTCTGTGACAATTTCAAATATCTGCTGTGAAACAGGCCTATTATTGCTAATACTAGCATTTTCTAACTTATTATGCGAGTAATACAATGTCATCCTTTACATTACCTGTACAGCTGTTCTACTATAGTCATGCAACACATGAGCATGTCTTATTTAGGGGTTGTGTTTGTGTAATTTACACTTGTCTAGTGGACTTATTGATGAAAATCTGTTCTATATGTGTCTATAAGCTCTTTATACGTGTAAGAGAGAAATTTGAAGCGTGCTAAGACTCATCAGAAAATTGCAGCGTGAATGTTGATTGCAGGAGGATTGCAGGAGGTAGGTGTTGGAGGCTGTGTTTGCATGTGTGCTTGAAGGATTTCATGTGCCAGATGTCAGCCCGCCTTAGCAATACTTGTGACTCAGCGGGACAACACAGGGAATGAAAATCTCTCTGAATCACTCCCGTCTTTCTCTTGTACTGTTATGCTCTGTTAACCATATGTTGCGTTTTGTGTTGGATTGGATTTTGAGGGCTCTTATTGGCCTCGATTCCAAACACAACTCTCCTTCTACCCCTCCACTCTCCAGCCATCCAGCTGTCCGTGTGAGATGTACCACATCCCTAATCTTCTAATTGGTAGGTAGTCTCGGCCATTACCTGAGCGATGACAGGGTGGGATCGATAAGAAGCACAATGCTAAACGATGTGTCCCGCTGTTTCTCTCTTTCTCTATTTCTCTCTGCCTATTTCTCAGTCTCTGCCCATTTTGCTCACTCTATCACCCTCTCTGTTTAAATTCACAGTATCCAAGGCAACAGCTATTCAATCTCAACACGGCGGTGAAATGAACACTCCTTTAATTTGTCTTTATTACTGCCCCGTTGTTCTATTCTTCATCTTCTTTCCATATTTCATGCACACTCCGTACGAAACAGCGAGCAAGGTTTGCAAAATGTCTCTCCATGCTCCATCAGCTTAGACGTAATCAATAGAAACTTGGTTCTCAATCAATGCCACTAATTTACCCCCACCGGCCCCCACCAGTCTCAAATTATGCATTATTCACTGTGTGTCACTGCATGACATAGTGCGGCCTGTTTGATGAACAATCCTTTAATGAACTTTGATGACAGATGTAAATGGAGGGAACATCATGCTGGAGAAATGGATAGAAGAGGCGACTGGAAAAGAGAGAGAGGGGTCAGATAGCACATGCCTATTTAGCAAAATGAGGATGGTCCAATTAATTTTTTAACCACCAGAGATGGAGAGAGAGACAAACTGACAAAGAGAGAGGCAAGGGAAGAAAATAAAAATGTCTGTGCTGGTTTCAGAGTTGCTCATCATTTCCACTTTCTGCTCATCCCTCTTTTCAGTGTATAATAAGCAAATGAGTATCATCAGCATCATCATCAGCATCATCGTCATCATCAGACAATTTAGCGGCATTCATTTAGAGGCAAATAAAAACCCTCTCGGAGTAGCACCTCGCTGTGGGTAAGCATTTGTCTGTCTTTGCAATGCAGCACTTTACGCCATTTGAATAAAGGCACCTTCATTCCAAGCTGTGCGAATAGACGGCACTTCTTGGACCATTGTCACGTCTGAGCTTCTTGAATATGTGCATGCATACAGAGCAGAAAATGAATAAATTCCCCGAGGAGAATTATGTAGGGTTGAAAATCTTATTTGAAGCCTGCAGCGAGCGGCCCCACCAGATTATTCTCCTAAGCAGTGCCAGAAAATGGTGACAATCAGTGATTTCTAGTACAGGGCAGAACTTCATAAAGCTCTGTCATGGTCGACCAAATACCAGTAAACAAAAAAAACCCCCAAAAAAATAGATGATGGATGAGAGTGAGCGTGAGGGAGAATTTCATAAAGTTTATAAAGACACTTTTATCCTATGGTCAATATCTGTCATTGTCAATGGATTCGACATCTTGTAACAGTTTGTGATCTGTAACATTTGAGAGAAAACAACATAACATATAATATAATATCCACTTTGGCTTACCTTTTTTTAAATTAAATCCCAAAGCCTGTCATTTAAATGCCAGATATAACATGAAAATAAATAGAGGTGGACAAACTGGATCTGCAGCGCCCCGGAGTACGAAACACAATTTAGTTTTTCCGCTTCCTATTTACTTGACGTGATATTTTGTGAATCAATCTACTGGCATGAAACAGCACCAATCCGTCATTGCAGATTGTACTCCATATGCTGAGAAAACAAACAGCCAGAGGTGAAAAAAACGTATATGGCTCCCTGCTTTCAAAACAACAACAAGATAAACAGAGAGAGAGATCTTGATAGAACACTACTAGGAAAATAAAGTAAATAAGCAGATTTATCCAATGTTATAGGTATTGCCTTTTTCTTACTACCAGAATTACATTTGAACCTTGCGTAATATCTCTGCAAGCTAAGAATAGTAGCTCCTTATTTGGAACAGGCTGCTGAAACTCCTGCTTGCATCTTGTCTTTTAATTAGGACATTTTCTGAGTCTCTGGCTGGTAATCTGTGAATATTCCTGAAAAGCTCTTACTGTTCTCCACACCAATTAAAATACAGCAGCACAAAACGGCCTCAAAGGGCCCCTTAGGTAGTCTCGCCTTGTGCTCTACAGGCTCTCTGTCAAAACTTGTCTGGCAGAGCAGAAGATATTTACATATTGAGAATGGAAACAGATATCATTATACTGATACTTCTGTATTAACAGGGGAAGAGGAGGGTGGAGTTAATCACAGCAGCTGGATCAGCCCAGACTCACTCTGTAGCACTTGTATCCTACAAAAGCCCTTACTCCATTTTCAAAGCAATGTCACTTTTAGACAGCGGTACACGGGGGATTTTTGCAGCAGAAGCACTTCAGATTTTTTATTAGCATCAATGTTAAGAACATGCTGACAGAATGTAATGTTCAGTCATTTAAGCTTGTGTTAACTGAGCTCTAATCACCTTGTCAAGACTTAACAGAGGATAAATGTTGAGCTGGGTGGTAAGTTGACATGTACATTGTACATTCTACGTTGTATTTTGTACATTATCCACTCAAGATTTGATATTTTACTGTCAAAACAAAATGATAGATCTAAAGGTGTGTATCATCAAACAATGGTACATTTGCTCTTCATTTTCAACTTTAAACCATCTGCATTTTACTTCAAAGGAATAGTTCAACATTTTGGCAAACATGTATATTTGCTGTTTTTCTGAGAGTGAGATGAGATCGATGTCAGTCTTATGTCTGCGCGTTAAGTACTGAGCTGGGGTCAGGGCATAGCATTAGCCTAGCTTAGCATAAAGACTGGAAGCAGGGGGAAACAGCTAGCCTGGCTCTGTCCAAAGTTTAAACAAGACTAGGTTGAAACCTAGTCAGTGTGCTAAATTGTGGCCAAATTGTTACACAGATAGTGAGTGGTAGTGTCTATAATGTGAATTAGTATCCAAAACCAGTAAAATATTCCGTTCTTGGTGTGCGATAGATTTGGAATGAGCAGCAGTCAATGAGTGGAACCTCTGTAAAAGCCCCCTGAGGACATAATTGACGACTGTCCACGCCTGTTCATTCTGAAAGAGCACTCAGTAAGTCGGGGACAGACTTTCGCATTTATAGGGCTGTAGTCCAGCCAAAAATATGACTACCAACACCTCTAAAACGTATTACTTAATGATGTATCTTTTTTGTT
Source organism: Macquaria australasica (assembly GCA_005408345.1). NCBI lineage: Eukaryota > Metazoa > Chordata > Actinopteri > Centrarchiformes > Percichthyidae > Macquaria > Macquaria australasica. The sequence continues at coordinate 208,292 of SEMN01000113.1, forward strand.
CAACTCATACAGAAAAAGAAATGTCAAAACGAGAATATGTGGCTTTAGGGGGAGTTATGTGTTGCTGGAGTTATTTCTTGGCGGACAACAGCCAGGAGCAGTGACTTGTCTTGTTGTCAAAGTGAGATTGCCAGGTTTGGGACCATAGTGCCAGCCTTATCTGAACCTGTGTTATAGCTTGAGATGCTGCACAGAGGTACTGAGTGGATATATAAACTGTCTACACATTTAGTTCCCCATATTCCAACATATTCCGATTTTGGATTTGGGGAGTGTTTTCAATACTTTATCAGTAATAACATCAGTAGCATGATTTCAGAAACCCCTAATCTAGACCAGGTATTAGAGAAAGGGATTTGGGTATCATGATGTAGAATAGGTAAACAGGGAGGGACTGCCGTCTACACACAGCTAGACCTTCCAGGCTGATGGATGAAATGGCTTACAGAGGACACAAGCGCTGTGACATTGATGGACAGTCTGATATTGCCTCCCTAATCTTGCCTCAGTCTCTCTCACACACACACACACACTCAAACACACATTTCTCTGTGTCCCTCTCACTCCTCCATCTTCCTCTTTCTTTCTTGTTTTCTCAGTTCTGCTCTGACTCATAGTTTTTGTCTCTGCTCTCTCCCATTTCTTCCTTGATTATCTCTCACTAGCTCATCTCTCGTTACGTCCTTATGGGGTCTTATGTCGTCTCATTTCTTTGTTTTCGCACTCTCCTGCTCTGCCTCTCCCTTCAGCTCTGCTGCTGCTCTCACTGTCCTTGTTTGCACACACCAGCATGCTGACAAACACGCAGATTCCTATAATCATTTCACAAGATCAAACAACCACTACTTTGTTTGAAGGACACAGGAGAAAGACGTTAGTCAGCAAACTAAAAAACGAAAAATGTTCACACAAACACACACATACACATATAAAAAAGTGCATTACATAATTCAATACCGTATGACATTAAGTCTATGCTGTTGTTTGCCTGTACTAAAAAGAATCATGTCTCACCTGTCTGCCTTTCCCGTCTCCATTTCCATTTGTTTATCTATCAGTCTGTCTGTTTGGCTAGATTCATAGTGCATCTCAAAGTGCTCTAATGTATATTTATTTATATATATTATTATACAAGTTGTATCATTTCAAATCCAGTATGTGGTATATAATATCATACAGCGATACTGTATGAGACATTTATAGAAGTTTTATTCAAACACTCAAATAAGAATTTGTCAGTTCTGCAAGACATTAAAGCTGCAATAATATACATTTTACGCTTTGGTAATTTGGTAATAATTTCCCAAATACATCTAATTACATCTAATCCGAAAGGTGTTGCTTGTAGTGTCAAACCCACAGAGAATTATCACTTTACTCAAAACTTTCCGACTTCCTTTCGCTCATTGATTTCATACTGCTCGTTCTCGCCCTAATCAGCCTTGTTTCCTGCTGAAGCAGGCAGCTGTTTTCAGAAAAAAAAGCTCTGATAAACTCACTGTACGCTACCTGCCCAGCACCAAAGGACAGACAGACAGACAACGTTAGCTACTAGCTTAAGATCTGGATATTTCTCTCAGGAGTTGGTGGAAAACAAAACAGAGTTAAAGGGAAGTGACTGTTGGACTTATTCATCAGATGACTCCAAATGAATGTTAATGTTACTCCGTGTCTCATGGATGTGTTAGTAGGCAACTGTTTGCTAACAAGTTTGACATTACAAATTTATAAAGTGATGACATGTCAGATGTTGTGTTTTCAGCTTGTTTGCAGCCCTATTGGTAAAAACAAGAACAAAAAAAGCTTTGAGCAAATAGTCCTGAAAAGAAAATGATTTGACTTGCAGTTTATGGAGCATTTCAGCCACACAACAATCTTTTTGACAACAGATACCATAAGATAAGTCAGTGTGTGTTGGCTTCAGCATTCAGAGGAAGGCACCACAAGATTACAAAAACACCCGTACGTATAATTCCTTTGTAACTCTATAACAAGAAGATCATGGCATGTCATTGTTGCTTCCCATCTGTTACCTTTTATTAATAACTGCTGTTTCTGCTGTCTGTATGTAACATGGGGTTGCCATCTGCTGCTATTTTTTTTTCTTTAGGCATCCTTTTATTGATGCACCAACTTTCCCAGCACAGCCAAGTGTAAAAAAACGTTTTGATTATTATCCAGGTGTTTTGTTCCTAGAATTTTCATTAGGTTTTACATTGAGTTTTATAGACAAATTGAAAATGTGCATAAAAACACGCTGATAGGAAACTCACTCATAGCACACACAATCAAGTGAGAAGAGTACAACAACTGATGTGTGAAGTTTTGTTATTTTGACTCATGTCTTGTTTACTTGCCTCTTTGCATTCGATATGGGTTGCATCATAGACCAGGCACAAACAGTCTTCCAAAAGCATCAGCCATGAGTTGGAGTCAAACCTGAGCATGAAGGTCTGCAGACTGAATGCAGCCTTTGTCTGTCTCTGCTGCGAAGCACCTTGTCTTCTCTGACTTCCTATCTGTTGCCTGTCTGCCAGCTCGTCTCTCTGCCAACCGATTAACCTGCGCGCACTTACTGTCACTTGTCTCTCCTCTTGCCAGGAAGGAATATTTTCTCTCTTTCAAAGAAGAAAAAACACTGCATTATGCAATGGAATAAAATATATAACCACACAGTAAGGCCTAATGATTTTCACAGTTTACCTTTTCTTTTCTGTCATTTCCTCTGCCACCCACATAAACTCTATCAAAACACATCTGTCCTACTCTTTTGGTACAGGGAATGGTGTTTTTTTTTCTCCACGGTGATGCTTTTGTGTTCACCTTTTGTTTCCCCTTTTACCTGTGACCTCATTCACTCTGTGACCTGGTTGTGCAGAAAATGGGAGGATTCCACCCAGCATGGGTTGGAGAAGTGGAAAATAGCACGGCACTCTCATACGACCTGGGTACAGCCCGCTGTTTGATTACAGCAATCAATTGAGAGAGAGAGAGAGAGAGAGAGAGAGAGAGAGAGGAGAGAGAGGCTGTGTGTGTCTGTGTGTACATATGGGGGATTGCGGGTCAGACAAAGCAGAACAGACAATCACAGAGGGCTCTCAAACGCACTCCACTCAACTCTTGTGCTCATCTGAAGAACGTGCGGGACGAATATCAAAGAGAACACTGGATTCTCCTGAAGGGGAGATAAAAGAACAACAAGAACACATTATATCCCTGCAGGACACACAGTTTGTTTCCCTGACTTTCTGTTCTGCTTTGTCTAGGGTCGGTCAGCGTGGGTGGTTTCGGCTTGACGTTAACACGCTCTAGTGCTCTCAGTTGACATATCATTGGTTCCCAGTGATGCATTACTGCCCCACTCCAATAACTGCTCAAATGTGGAACACAGGTCAGGTGAACCATTCGGGAATTGAAATCACATCCAGTATTGGTGGGCAATGATTGTGAGCTGTTGCTGTGTACTGTGTGTTTTATTTTAGCATGAATACATGAATGACTGATGTACCCTTCAGAATTCTTTCAGACTAAAAATTTCACAAGTCATATCCTCCTCTCACATCTCTGTAACAACTGTTGCCAAAGTTCAGTTAACAGGGCTACATATTAATTTGGATATTCTTCAAAGGCTATCCTTAGATATCTACACAAACCAGACTCGTTTGAAATGCACTGAGATGAGTTACACGCGTCTATTAGCAATAGTCTGTCTGGAAGCAGCACCAGAATCAGAATGACTGGATAATGATCTCAGGGACAGAGAGATTAATCCGGTCTTCCGTCACTGTAATGAGAGACTGTAAGACACCCAAAACACTCTGATTGGTCTCCCTGAAGAACTGGTGGCAAATGTCGGACAATTTCTCCTACTGACTATAACGGAGAGTTTTAAGGTCCCAGCAGAGACGGAAAACGGAGGGCACGCCACATTAAACGACAAGCCCTTACATAATTTCTGCACATTCAGAAAGGTGCACACAGTTGCTGATGAGGCAAGGGATAGGGTTTTCACATCAAACAGCCGTACCCACAGGGACACAGATCCAGCCTCTAACCACAAATGTAATCCATGTGCCGGATTGCTGATGATAATTAGGCAAATTTAGCTGGAAAATAACGATCGCAAAATGATGAACTTCATCTGATCACAAGATCTGTCAACTGATATTGCAAAAAAAACTTTCTTCTGAACACTGAATAAAAATGTAAATGTCCTTGTGTTTATGCTGCAAGACAAGCAAATGATGGATAAAACCAGCTAGAGATGATTTAAATAAATAAATACCTTCTTGGTATTTTAGCAACGACTGTTCTGTATATTGTCAGGCCATCGTGTTTGGGGTTTGGTCTTACATCAAGCATCACAGAGACAACTGGTTGGGATTAGGATAAAGTTGGGGTCAGGTTAAAGGAATAGTTTGACATTTTGGGAAATATGCTTAATCGCTTTCTGGTGGAGAGATTAGATGAGAAGATCGGTACCATGAAGCTACAGCCAGTAGCCCGTTATCTTAGCTTAGCACAAAGTCTGTAAACGGGAGGAAACAGCTAGTCTGGCTCTACCCAACAGTTCCAAAATGTGCCCACCAGCACCTCTACAGCTCACTAATTAACATGTTATATCTTGTTGGTTTTATCCAAAACTGAAGTGTAAACTTATGTGCCAAACTTTTTCTTGGCTGGGAATCCAGGGGAGATTCCAGGAAGTTACTGGTCTGATTTTTAAGTTAGTGTGATGAATAACTCCTTCTATGACATAATAGGTAGAGCAATAGCATCACTTTTAAACTGAGCAATGAACAATTAATCTGTTACATTGCTTGATCAACTACTCCAAAAATATCTATCTGGAATTTGAAAAACAGACTTGGATAATTTCTCTATTTCCGTTAACACCACTCAGACTTAAAGAGGATGGGAACCAAAATAATCTGTGCCTTCAATAAAAAGTTCTGTTTGGTGCTCATGCCTGCAGTACTATCGACTGAAATTATTCCATCACTGAGGTAGTGATACGGATTAACCTATATAGCAAAATCTGCATACTTTTCTGTGCCTTGTTTGGTCATGACTGTATGTTGAATGCACCCTATCTTGCATTATGTTGGGTTATTTGCAATTGAAATCACTGTAGAGTTCAAAGGCTCAAAATGACATCAAAGACATGTCCAAAGTGCTCACTTCAGAGAAGGATGAAGGTGTATGTGGCAGCTTTCGATTTTTTTCTCTCACAATCGCTACCTTTTCATTAGATACTTAGCATTAACAAAAGAAAGTGGCCTTCATCTCTCTAACTCGTATCACCCTCTATTCACTGCTGTAGCTTCTACTACCATCACCTCCTCCTTAGCTACCTTTGAACTAGCCAGATGCTCACATGAGTCTCATTTGCATAAATGCTTTGCAAACACCCTCGTAACATGCATAATTGATGCACGGAGCCCAAACAACTGCAGCTTCCCAATGGAATTGAATAGAAGTACAGTACATGCAAACACCAGTAATACTTCTAATGTATGTATGTGAAGCTAAACATATCTTGTGTACCTGTTTGGGTTGAGTGCTTCATTGTTTTTTTGTGTTGTGTACTACTTTTACTCATCCTATGTTTTTTTCACTACTGCACAATTTTTAAGGCTGCGTATTAGCTGTGTGTAACTTTCAGCTTCATAGCTAACATTTATTTTGCAGAATACAACTGATTTTGATCCAGACATATGAACTACAATGTTTTCTATAGATATCTCTCGAGTTGGCACCTGATAGATCACACGTTTTCCTTTGTGCTTCTCCTATTGCTTTCAACACTTTCTCTCTCTTACCTGTACTGTCCTCCCATTCCTCACACTCCATATTTACCACTGCTTCGTATCACGTTTGTGTTTACCACTCCACTTCATTCTCTACCTTGCTCACTTGTGCAGCAGCTTTTTTTCCCTGTCACCTTCACATTTCATCTGCTATGGCTATGAATGACATGCAGAAACTGGTGCAGATTAAGCTTAATTTCCAGAGGCTGAGAATTCCTGATCCGTTTTTTTTTGTAAGATCTATGTTTAAAGATTGTTAAACCTGTTTGAAAATTTTGTTGCTGCAGTGAAGACTAGGAACATGGGATTTCTTCTCTTTAAACTTTCACAAACAACAGTTACAGGAACATACTGTTCATCTTATTTTCTTTTCCTATAATTTAATTTGAAGTCAGACTGTGGACTCAACATTATGCAGAAGTTAAAACAATTCACATCAGCTTGGCATTAAATATATTTGGATAGAAGCTTGTGTAGTAACATTGAAAACCTATCTGAACAGCTGCTAAAGCTGTTTCACAATTGTAGTTTAAACTAAATATGTTATAGGTTGTGAAGGAAAACCAATCCAAAAGTCACTGAATGCAGTCAAGTTACATGTTAGACTGTAATGTTGACAAACTGCTTTTAAAAAGTGAACAAACAACCTCACTGAGTTACCCTCTTCTCTCTTTATCTTAACCTTCATCCCTCCCTCTACTGTTTCTCTTCACCCATCTTATATACTGTTCCACTCCCACTCCTCTCCATCACTCTTGTAAGCCTATGCATCACCTTATTCCCCAGTACTGCAATGGATTATTTATTCAGCGAGAACTCTATAAATCATGTCAACCTGACCAGCATGTGATGCTTACTGAAGGAGAGAGAGCGAAAAATATGAACATGTGTGTGTGTGTGTGTGTGTGTGTGTGTGTGCAGAGATAATTTGTTCCCTCTAGAACATTGTGACAGCCGGGCTGTTAGCTTCAGTGTTAAGCTAACGTCTTCCTTTTAGAGATAAAACATGGATGTTGAAAAGCGTAAGAAGGCCAAACATGAAAGTTTCATAGCTTGCACAGCATACTCATAAAACAAGGCTGATGTACAGAGCGCATGCAGTATTATAATACAGTGATGAGTGCAGAGGTGTACTGGAATGTATGTAACTGTTTAAAATATTTAAACTGTATATGAATAATTACTATAATATAGAGGAAAAGGTGAATGTATGGCATTTCACTTCGGATAGACGGTAAAGTGTAGTTTTAAACTCCTATAAAACGTTATAAAACTTTTCTGGAAATGGCAGTGACAATTTGAAAATGTTTATGTCTCCGGAGAGTGCTTTTTAAACTTTGGAACAAGCGCACTAAAGATGTCAAAGAGTGAGCCGGGTGATGACAGTGCGGCTCCATCTGATCTGTGTCACGCACTCTGGGATTTTTGTCATTGCGACGGCAGTGTCACTGTGGCTATAGATAGGTTAGCAGAACTGGGATGACTTAGAGCCCTCTCTCCTCACCTGTCTGCACAGACACAGCTGGTAAAACAGACTAAGAGGGGGAACGAGAGATGTAGATGAAGTGAGAAATGGAAAAAGAGGGTAGAGGCAGATCTGGTGGCTGTCTTTCAAAGTGAGTTAAAGATAAAAAGAGATAGGCAGGGAGAGAGATGGAAAAGGGAGTGACTTTGTGAGCCAAACGAGAACACGGCCATATAATTGCAGCCATTACCGTCATTAGTCTTGTACCCAGATTCACTCGCTCATACTCTCTTGCCAGCCTGCACAATGCCCCTAAAATAGCCCCGTGTTTTAAATTATGCATGGTGATAGAAATAGACAAATTGCAGCAGGACAATTCCCTTCCCTCTCACTGGCATATTGCTGCTTTACAAAGTTGGAAAACAATGAAAAGGAACAGCCTTTTTTCCTCATTAACAATCATTTTATCAAAACAAAAAGTCAATAAAAATGTTTATTTCACATTTTGGGCCACTATAAGACCCTCATTAGAATGCACAAAATGTTTGAGTGGATGCACTTGACAATACCTACTCTTGATTTATTACAGGTAGAGGAGGTCAAGGCTTCCTTCCTGGCTGGATGGGCTCTGGGAAATGGAGTGAAAAATGAATTTGTACAGAGGAGTGATTAAATTTGTCCAAATGATATGCTAAAATACAGATCCATATAATTCTAGCTAGATTTACCAGAAAATATACATGCATTTCATGAAGGAGACAGGGCTTAACATTCACCATGTCTGGAATAATCCTGTAAAATAAGCTTAGTAGGGAGTTGGCATTACTAAACTGAAACCTTAGAATGTTGTTTACCACTCAGTGTGTGTGTGTGTGTGTGTGTTGTACTGTTGCGTATGACTCACACTGTTTTCTTTGCTAGGCCTGAAAACGGAGTTTCCCCCAGGACACTGTGAACATTTTGCATCTTGCATCTTGTAAGCTAGTTGTATCATTCTCCAGGCCTCTGCATCTCTGTTTCTGAGTATTTTCTGAGTATTTTGATGTAAATGAGTAGTTTGGAGGCTGTAATTCAGGCAAGTTAGGCATCAAGATGGACCGAGATTATAGTCTATGCGCTAATTTAAAAGAAATGGTTGAAATTATTAATTGGAAAAGAGCATCTTGGCACTCCCCCTCCCCCCAGTGACCCATTACAGAGGACTTTTCTAAAAAGAGCAGGCTACATATGTTTTTGTTTATAATGTATTTTTTATTGCACCAGCCTGTGCTGTTACAGCAGAATGCCTCTCAAAGAGCACTCATTCAGAAGGCAAATAATGTTAGGTTCACTTCCGCAGCTACACAGAGGCCTGAGAGCAGGAGGGAGGGAGTGGAGGAGAGGTTTTCATATTCATTCAAAACAGAATGTGTGGGGCAGAGAGAGAAGGAGAAAGGGAGTGGACAAAAGAAAATGAAGAAACAGATTTATAAAAAAAAAAGAATCTAGCAAATAAGAGGGAAAAGAAGAAAAAAGGGGAAAATGAAAAAAGAGAGTGGGGCAGAACTCCCCACACAGACTTTAACACACCATTTAAATTGTTAATTTACAGAGGAAGTGGCTTGGAGGCAGAGCACAGATATTATGTTTGTGGAGACACAGCGGCACTAGTTTAAATTGCTCAAGGTTTTTTTTTCCATTTAGATGTGCTGTGTATTCACGTGCTTCTCCCAGTTGTCAGTTCTGTGATTCGAGCCACAGTTCACTGTACTCTGTGGTGCAGTATTTTAACTACAGGAGCCGATACAGTGCAGGGACTCGTGCACTCTGTCTTGCAGTCATGCACACACTCACTTTTATTATGATTATAGTGTTTATTAGTGTTTCAGCAAATGGCAATTCAATCCTCAAATACTGACTTCCACACATTTTCCTCACCCACAGACGCATTAGCCAATGTTAATGGTCATCCCATTTTTCAGAGCCATGTTTGTCATCTCCCCACATCAGCCACTCAACCAGATCCATCTGACCATGGCACAATAGCACTGCAGTTGGAAAACCCAAGGGCACTGGTATGATTACAGTAATATATATATATATTGTAGATAAGGTTGTAGTTGTATTTCTGCATACTGTATAATTAAAATACCTCTGCAGAAATTCAATTCCAATTAATACTAGTCATATAATGCCTATATACAATGTGTGATTTCTAATAAGGCTGACAAATATTTCAGCGTTTTCAACTGGCCTCAGTCTGTTATTGAATGATAACTCTTGTCGCTCTTGGCATGTTGTATTAATCTACATTCATACATCCATTTTCTATACCTCCTTATCCACTTCAGGGTTGCAGTGAGCTGGAGTCCAGCAAGTTAGACCCTGAAGAGGTCACCAATTTATGATATTAATACAAGTGATTGAAAACCTTGATTGTCTGACAGCCCCAGTGATTTTCTGCCACTATTGGACACCACTCAAAAGTACTAGAACTATAAGTCAACTTTTTGAGAAGTCTAGTGGGAAAACAGGGGTGAATATGCAAAACGCATTTGCAGTATGCAAAAAAAAAAACTAAAGGTCACCTGTGGGAATGGTGGCCTTTAACAAAAGACCAACAGAAATGTTGGCAAATTATCTCATCAATATGAGCAGGATGATTTTTGAACAAAATGACAACATACTGTATGCATCCGAGCATACAGATATATGTGAGAGTTGAAAGTGCCGGAAAAAGCCAAGTAAGTGGACCTTAAGATTAGGTTTTTTGTTTTGTCAGGATCATGTTCAATTTAATCACAGAGTTGTATTTAAAGGATCCGCATAAGATATGTTTCAACTGCTGATTAGAAAGCACAGTAAAAGCTTTTCTTCAAACACATGGTGGCTAAGTATATATGACATTTTCACCAACACAGCTGTCCATCTGCTGCCCTTGTCAGGCGTCTGAATTTTCTAGCTTTTCATGTTATTTTCCTCCACAGGTGAGGGCATGGTAGGTCCTTAAATTCTTGAAATTGGAAGTACCAGCACTAATTGTGGGAATGAAGCTTTTAATGCATGTTTTAGCAGGAAGGGAATTACCATTCTATTTTTCTCTTCACACTGCTCTCTTCCCCTTAATTACTATCTAGTGAACTCACTGGGTAATGTGCACAGTTAGTTTGCTGTGTATCACTAACCAATCTAGTTAAATAGTATTAAAACTACATTATGTCTCTTTGCTGTCATTGCAGCAAAGCAGTACATTGCAGCGGAGTATTTTCTGACTGAACTGCAGTTGCTATTACATATCAGCAGTATGCTATATGTAGCATTCTAGCATCATTCAGCATTCAGTAGACTTATTATAAAAACGTTGCCAGTCTTTATCAATCTTTACACTGCATTTTTACAGTGCCACTGGATTTCACAGGAAATAAACTGCATTTATTTACAGAACACGACCCTGTTCTTTCAGTGCACTCAACATTTATGAGTTTCTCGCGAAGAGAGATAGTGGAACGTGCAAAAGGCTAATCTAGCAAAACAGAAAACCGTCCAACCAAAAAATCATCTTTCCAGCAGGTTTAATGGGAATCGTGTTAATACCAGGAAATGCTGTCGCACCAGTCAACGATACTGGATCAAATACAATGATCCAATGAGGACAAACCACTGATAAATTTAATTGTACATTTTCATCTGTTTTGTTATCATCGACAAAATCAGGTATGATACTTTTATAATAAATATAATTTTAACTATAAAATTTGCTAACAAATTTTTTGAAAAAATACAAAAAAGATCCTCAATGCCTTGTCATGCTAAATACAAGGCAAATAGGGCCTCCATCTGTGTGTGTGTGTGTGTGTGTGTGTGTGTGTGTGTACCTTACTGGCTTAGGCCATTTATCAGAAAGTAGTCATGACCCAGATCAATGATGAGAACATTTAGGAAATGGAATGAGCTATTCCTTCACCGGGCTGCAACGTGAAAATTGATTCTTGTGAGGCAAGTGCTGCTGGTTATAATGATGTTTTCACTGCAGTAAAGAAGTACATGTGGGAGTGTGTGTGTCTGGATAGATCAGTGTGAGCGAGGCCATCGACTGGCTGCATAAGACTGAGTAAACCTGCCACTGTGATCCTGTCTCCCCCGAGTCATCTTCTTGCTTACCTCTCCACAGCCCTGCCGAGAGCCAGGCCCTGAGCTCATCTCTAGCCCGGCACACCTGGGGTACGACCACAGACACAGCCTCCACTGCTGGTACAACATCCTCCTTGACCCCAATATGCTGCCCTCAAGAAGCTATCAGCGGACCTGGGGAAGCGAGGTTGCAGTGATAATGGTAAGTGTTTAGATGTCACACCTGCAGGTTTGCTGGGGGCGACTTGATGAGCCATGCAGGTCTTTTTTTTCCATTTGTGTCTCCCTCTGTCTTCTTATCTTTCTCCCTTTTTGCCTGGTTTTAGCTCACTGTCTATTTGTCTTCCTGTCTTTCCTTCACAGCTCCCGTCCCTCATATTCCATCATATGTTTCTTTCACTATCCCTTTCATCCTTCATTTTCTCCTGGCCTTGACGCTTATTACTCCTCACCAATGAGAGAGGCAGAACATTAGGGGTATTTTAGGAGGCACTTGACCTTCTTAATTTCCTGTTTTCTGGGGATGCAATTAGTAAGGAGAGGAATGAAACAACAACTAAACATAACAAGAACACCATTCAGCCAGCTGCCACCGCAAAGCTAGATATCGGTGTTTATGTAATTGCAACAGTGCTCCTTTGTAATTGGCTTGCCTTTCTCAAAATATAAGAGGGAAATGGGAAAACTGACTAAAATACAAAGAGAAAGTAATAGGACTGTTCATAGTAATTATCTTTGTGCGTAATGCACAGTTGCACACAATGAGATTCATTCAGATGCATCTGCATGTATGTTTATGTGCACACAAAAACAGCAGTCCTTTACTTGGGTGCTCATAGCATACAAGCATACAATATTGTGTTTGTATAGTGTTTGAAAAGCTTAGATATTACTTATAGTGTACAAGCAGACATAAATGGGTCAAAGCACAGTTGAAAGATGTGTATACATAAACAACACCTGAAGTTCTTGCCCTGTGTTGTACCAGACGCCTCAGCTCACCTCCTGTGCTTCATCCCTGCTCTCCATAGATGAAAGGAGTTGCTGACTCCATTGGCATGCATTAGCATTCAGACACCCACCTTCCACCTTATCTGCTGTCAAAACAGCCACCTCTAACTTCCACAGAGAAACACTTTGACCAGACATCAATGACAAGCCTCCTTATCAATGGCCTAAACAAGCTTGGTGCATGTCAAAACCGTGGACAGCGGGAGACCGGGAGCTGGAAGAAAGGAGTGGGGAATGTGCCTCTGCAGAGAGAGCCAGACAAACACACAACGCAGAGAACGAGAGAGAGAGAGAGCAGTGAGTGTGTCTGACATTTCTAGCACTGGTATTTTGCTGTATGAGGAGACCTAGAGGGAATGGATTTGAAGAAGCCTCCATTCCTCCTCCATGCACCCACACCTCCCTCTTCAACATTTGTCTGGGGCAACTTCGCATTGACTTGCCTGGACCAATAAAGCACGCAGGGGGTTGAGGACTTGTCATAGAGTGCCTCAGAAACACAGATCAAATAAGCGAGACAGAGAAACAGAGCGAGACAGAGAGGAGAGTGAGAGACGGAATAAGACTTAACGACCACTTTGTGGAAGCTAATGGGGATCCAAATAAAGAATAAAGACAAAGAGACAGCTCAAGTGATGGCAAAACAATTGCATGGGTCTAAGGGCTTGTCATGATGAAGCACACATCTTATGCCGCTGCAGGGGGCAGTACCAGGGCTGTAAAATGTGCATGCCTGCTATTGATAGACACTACATGGTGCAGGGGAAAAACCTGAAAGTACAACATGCCCAACAGTGGAACACAATGCTTTTATGTAAGGGTAAGTGGTCCTGTCTTTCAATATCCGCTGTGTGACCACTGCAGTTTCACAGCATTGTGTCTCGATCCTTTTTGGAATGTGTCCTTTGGTCTTTGATTCTTACGATTTTGAAGCCCTGTTGAGAATGTTGCAAAATGAGAAAATCTAGCTACACTGAGTACAAATTTGCACCCACTGCTTATTTGATCTATCAAATTTAAATTGAGATTCTCTTTGTTAGTAACATACCGCCATTAACGTTCAAACTGATTGATGATTGTTTCAAATACCTATCAGATAGTATTGCAGCAAGTCGTACTGCACTTCCATGAACAGCAGAAGCTGAGATATCCTGACTCTTGGGTCCAGCTCCTATGCTTCCCATAATGCAACTCAAAAGCATATTTCTGTTAAAGATAGCTAAAGGCCACATCTTTCAAGCTAAACTTTGTGTTATTCATTTGTAGACTCCAGGCCCAAGCCCAGGCAACCTTGGTGATATTCTCTCAGACTTGATAAATCTTCCTCCAGAGCCACAAAAAAAAAAAAACATTATAAAACTGTTTTCACAGACTGAGTAATACTAACTATGAGTAAACACATTCCTATGTGTAAAATCAGTGGAGTTCCCCCTTAAGAAACAAGACAGGTTGTCTACCATATAAACTGCACCCATTTTTAGCCAATGTCCCCTTGTTTCATTGCTACAGAAATGTTTCACAAGTGTGTGCTCCTTCAACTGCATCTACAATAAGCTGATTAGAGAGGAGATGCTCAAACAACCCTTTTGAGCCTCCCCAAGACCATTCATCACCTCTGGACACTGCCGGGAGAACGCCAGGGCTGGGTGGCTTGTGTTGACCACAGTCCTCAAAGGTTTCAGCTTACAGTCCAAATTGAATAAATGTATAATTGCCTTGACTCATGAAGACACTAGGGCTCTTAAGATACATCAACTTACATCAAGCTAACTAAACATAAAGCAATAATGAAGACCCCATGAATGCAGAATTTATGCTGATGCCCCTTTACTATAGTGTTTATTTCAGTTGATGCATAGCTGTCCGATTCTATCATCTCAGCAACCTGCTGACAGTGATCAATGGGTACAGCATGAACTTGCCCTAGCTTATAAACCCTTGCCTCTAAAGTTACCACCCTCCCTTCTCTTCATTTCTACCCTCCCTCCTCCTCTGCCTTTATACGTGTTGTATCAGCAGAGTAAATATGCTGGCAGTGATTGGGAGTTTAAAGGTCATCTACAGTCCTTGCAGAGTCGGGGTGGGGGCTGAGGGCTGAGGGCTAAATGTCATTCACGGTCTGGGCAGTGTAGCCAGTGCATGGCCAGAGGGGAGGTCACAAGGTCTGATGAAAACAAATCCATCACTTTGCTGCCCGGGTAACAGGCCAAAGAGCTGAAGGGTTACAGGGGTGCAGAAGAGCTTTAGGTTACCGAGGCAGAGGGAGGGATGGACAGGGATGAAAGGAAGTCGCGTGTGTGCTTGTTTTTGTGTGGTGGTGGGATGACGCTAAGCGAGGCTGAGCTGGCCGGAGAAGGCAGCAGGCGGAAGATGTTTAAAGTCAGGGATGAAGAGGGATGGAGATTATCACAGCCAGGCCTCCCTCTTCTGCCTGTGATCGGTTCTCTATGATCCACGATCTGGGATAAGAAGAAAAAACATTACCAAAAACGCTCCGTAACACTATTCAAACACACATTGTCATAGTTGTGCAGAAAAATATATTCATGCCTGTCAGAGATCAAAGAGTATTGCACACATTCACACAAACATTTCTTTTACACGTTAATGCTCAATGTCTCAGCCCAGGGTCTTTTTTAAGACGCACTGTACAGCTGAAATCTGCATGGTTTACAACACACTATTTAACGCTGCCGAGAGGTTTGGCAACATCGCAATTGCCATAAAAAACAAGTGCATTGCCAGTGCAAAACGATTCCTCCAGTGATTATGTGTAGAACAGGACTATTTAGATGTTCTTGAGCATGACACTAAACTCTTACAATTCTGGCATTTATGATTCGTAAACAAAGAGAATTTGTGTGGACCAACAACCTACTGCAAGCTGCATCTCTGCAGCTTATGTACTGTAGAATGCCTTGAGCTCTGACCTTGCTGGAGGGCGATCATCAAGGCACCACCTTATAATTTTTAAAGGAACATTATTCATTCAATGTGCATCTCTGTGACCATTCCACCACCTCTCTTGTTACTCTCTGCGTATTGCTAGATGAAGCAGAAATGCTTTACAAATTATAATTATGAAATGTGTTAGCGACAAATTAAAGATAGGAGTGTTGTACAGCTTATGTAGGAGGCACATAAAAGAATATAATAGAGACGCAGCATTTGATACTATCTAACAGACACTTAAAAACATTATGTTTCTTACCTCACCTTTGCATTCTGTGGTTTTACACCAGTACATATGAGAATTAAATTAAGGGTGGCAAGGCCAAGTTCTACATTTCTTCAGACAAACATCACAATGTCTTTTTGTATTGCATTGTATCCTGTTGAAAACAGAAAACAACCTGCCTTATCCAGTCTATTATGTAGTAGGCCTACACTTTCACTTTAAAACACAGTTACCGCCCACCACCAAATGCTTAGTCACCTTTGGGGAGGGGGAGCAGCTTCATTCTGATTTCTGATTGGAAGAGAGTGCTGACTCCATCAAGTCCCAAGAAGTTTAGCCAGACAGTGTAATTGCTAATCGTTCAAGCTTGAGACACACCTAACAAGGCGTGCCAGGCCCCTCGCCTTGAGTACACGCCATTCTCTATGGCTCTCTGGCTATAGTGAAAGTGATAGGCTGTCCCCTGAGACCAGTATAATGTACATCTTGCTGCAGCTTCTAATGGGCTAATGGGGTGAGTGCGAAAAAGAATGGAGAGCAGCCTCCACTCTGACTGGTGCGGATAAAGAGAAACCCAGAGAAACAGAGGTGGTGGTGGTGAGAGTAAAAAAACAAGATGAAAGTGAGGTTGAGAAAATTGGAGAAATGGGGTGAGTGAGTAAGACAATGTGAGCGAGATGAAGTGACAAGGGAAAGAAATTGAAAGATTTCGAAAGTAAAAAGGAAGTGAGATGCAGAGCAGTATTAGAAACTGTAAACTGTAGTAGTAGTAAGAGAGTGAGAGGGATAAGGAAAGAAAGAGAGATAGAAAGGCGAACAGTAATTATAAAGATAGAAGGCGGGTGAGGGAGACAGAGAGAAAAAGCGAGACGGTGAAAGGAACTGAGATAGGGTGTTGGGGGAGAGAGAAAATGTGAAAGCGCTAAGAGGTTGAGCGGAAAAGCCATTTAGAGCTCTAATCAGATTGCTATTGAATGTGCAGGAATTAGACTTTGGCCCCGAAGCCGTCTTGGCTACGGTGCAACCAGACACACTCAGCATCCAACACCCAAGTACAGTTGGATCTGTGTCAGCCAGACAACACGGTGGCTAAGGACACCCCAGAAACCAGTTTCCTGTGTGTGTATATATATATGTGTGTGTGTGTGTGTGTGTGTGTGTGTGTGTGTGTGTGTGTGTGTGTGTGTGTGTGTGTGCGCAAGTTTGTGAATTTGGGGGAATGCAGGTGAATCTGTCGTTTCTGTGTGTGCGTGTGTGCATGCCTGTGAGCCTCTGTGTTTTTGTATTTGTGTGTGTGTGTGTGTGTGTGTGTTGTGAGATGAGAACGCTGCTGGCGAGATTAGCGGATTATATAAATTAGTTTAGCGTATTTGTAATGCTTGTGTTGAAAAAGAGATAAGACGCTGGTTGTAGAAGACATTGTTCTTAAATGTGCAGGAAATAGCTACAGTAACATGGAATTCAATTTATTCATTGCTCAGTGTTATTAATATTACAAAAGCGAATCCTGTACAGTATGTATTTTTGTAAAAGACTCAATGAAAGCAGTAGCAACAAATGCAAAGCAGATATCAATACATTATGCATTTTATAGTTATTTTTTAATAAACAGATATGTTTCTTTAGAGCTTGCTATACACAGTTGATAAAGTATGCTGAGTTTTTGTTTTCATACAGTACACTGTATTTTTTTTAATACTGTACCAGTAGCCGGTGGTGTAATTATTTTGTTTTTTCCTGTACTGGCTCTGTGTTTTCCCCGGCCGCACAGTTTCTAGGCTGACGACTCTTCCCATCATGTCCTATCTGTCTGAACCCCAGCCTAGGACAGGCCACTCAGCAATGGGAATTATTTTCGACACAATTCACTGTCAGAGCAAATTGGTGCTGTGGGCTGAACTTGAGCATCATGGGTGATGGAGGAGGAGAAAGGATAATGAGGAGACAGACACAGTGGGAAAGACAGGCAAAGAAAGATAGACAGAGAGGATGATGGGGTAATAGAGCTGGAGCTGGAAAACTGGGGGCTAGATGAGGACAGAAAACAAACAGACATGAAGACACAAATGGACGAAAGACAGGAGCGTCAGTGGAAAGGGGAGGATAAGGAGGTGGATAGATGGGAAGCAAAAAGAGAAAAGTTAACAGAAGTGGTAAAACAAATCACAATTAACCACAAGTGAGTTTGCAGCTTTGTTGATTCTTGTCAGCAGGATCAATGTGTTATAGTCCTAAATCACTGAAGACAGTTGGAGATGTATACTATACTTTCTTTACACACTACTACTGATGGAGTGACATTGTTTTATACTACTATGTAGTTGAATCTTGGTTTATATGTTTGTGTGTGTGTGTGTGTGGAGGAGTGGAGGAGTAGGTGGTGTGGAATGAAGAGGCGGTGTGCCGTTCCTCAGCATGTGAGTGAATGTGGAAACAGAAATACATCCAACTGATGAGATCTGCAGCACACTCTCTCTTCTCTTCCTCTCCTCCTCTCTTTCCCCCGCGCTCTCTCCTTCTCTCTCATCTTCTATCCGTGTGTAATCTGGCTACTTTGATGTGCGTGAGACTCGGAGGAGAAGAACTTCAGCTCCTTCCAAAGGCCCCAAACAGGGGAAGAGACATTTGAAGAGAGTAGGCAAACTTGCCTAATAGTGTGTGGGTGAGTGGAAAGCACAGAAATCCATCATATAATTGCATTGCTTATTTGAAACATATTTTTATTCAACATTAGGCTACAGGTTCAGAATGTTTAAATGTAACAGTAAATGCCTCATAATATATGTGCGTGTATATATCCTCAATCGTACACACACATTCTGACACACCAAGAAGAAACACTAGGTTTGAATGTTTAGATGCTACGAAGAGAGAGACTGTTTGAATATTTCAGCACCATGGAGAGAGATAAAGGAGATGTGCCCCAATTCCAAACTCCAAAGTAATTATATTCACTCTGGTAAACAATGAAGATGTGATGTCAGTGATGTCACTGATGACATAACCTACTTCCCAGCAGACTCCAATGAGTCCCATTATGAAGTCTGAAAAGGTCTGAAAGTAGCATAAATCCAATATGAAACTATAATTAATAAGGTTCAAAAGGAGGTAACCTGTTCAGAGTTTAAATTCTTTCTAGCTTATACTATGACGAGATTGTAGAATTTCAAAAAGGAGTGGGGTTTTGGCATTACTTGCAACCCTTTCCCATTACTTTGTGTGAAAACTGTACAACAACTTGCTACCAGAAGTCATATCACACATGTCCTCAGTGTGTTTACGTGGTGCCAAAACTGTGTAGCAGGCCAGAAAAGGGTCTTAAAGGAAAGTAAAAGATGGAAAAATAATCACGCTGTATAGTAATATCAATAGCCATTAAGCATCAGAACCTCCAAAAAAGCAACTGAAATCTCAGTGTTCATATAAACCATTCAAGTCTGTTAGTATTTTGACTGTGACACATATAACAAAAAAGTGTATTATTCTAACACAGAGAGCACTTTACTTCATAGTCATTGTCTCATTTCAAATCAAATGGTCTGGAGTACAAAGCAGACACAACAAAAAATGTGTCACTATCCAAACAACAACATAGTCTTTCATTAAATGTCATTGACCAAAATAAAGCATTAGAAACATCTGTACTCCCAGAAGTGTGTTATTATTTTTAACAATGGCCATATCTAAATGTAAATGTCATTCATTCATCTAATGAAGCATTGTGGTCTTCATGGGAGCTTGTGCCTTATTGTTTTCTACTATGACTCAGAAATAAATAAACAAGGAATATAGTAAGGATCACTCTCTCTGGATGCATCCTCTCCACTTGGCTGGTTGTTAAATCTTTTTTCTTTCCAATGAATTAATGCCGTCTTCAGATCTGTCCCTCTGAAGTACACATGAGCCAGTGGTAACTTTAAGTTTCACATTTTGCCAGGTCGCATATGTTTATGTTCATTACGCTGTCATCCTGCACAGGGAACAAGTTAAGGTACTTGTCCCTCTGGGGAGTGAGTGCACTCTCCTTCTGTTTGAGTCAGCTTGGTGTTTTCTATGTCATCATCCTTTCCCCTTCGCCTTACTGGATATCTGCTTGGAGGCAGCATCCCAGAGAGCAACGAACTGTCACTGAAGAATGCTCTACATAATCTGCAATCCTGTCGATCAAAATGGACCCTTGCAACCCTCCTGGGTAACTCACCACGCCAACTTAACCCTGAAACAAAGTGTGGCCTAAAAAAGACTGAAATCTGTTGGCATCACAGTGAGCTAAGATCCATAAACATTACATGAAGAGCATAACAGAAAATCCTGAAGGGGCTTTCTATGTGTTTTTTTGTGGGGTTTTTTTCTTCCACCACTGATTAAAAGTGGTTAAAAGCAAGAAAATGGGACATCACTCCTACTGTCTGGTTGTTTTATATATGCAGTTTTCAGGACATGGCTCATTGGCAAATGTGTTGTCACCACGGGTCGGTTGACTCTAACAAATTCTCACCAAGCACAGCGAGGAAAGGACATCTAAGCTCATTCATCTACATTCTAATATAGCAAACACTGAATTTCAAAATTTCCTCTGTGCATTAAGAGCGAAGCAAACAAATTCCAAGACATGCTGTATATCAAATTAAGCTTCAAAGCCTCAAACTGTCTTTCAAGTCCAAGTCTTTGAAGTTTCATAATTCAAAGTTTTATAAATAGGAGTTGAAACAAAAAAAAGTTTTACTGTAGTCTGAGTAAAAGTGGAGGTGACTGGTCTTGGACTGCAGGATATAGTTTTAGTCATGTGAGATTAACATGTCAATGAAAGGCATAAGGAACACAGTGAGTCCCGCTTATTTCATTGTGTATGAAATGTCTGATTTGCACTGTGGTCCTTTCTTAATCATCATAACACCCACCCAGTTGGCATTTACAGTTTGTTTTACCTGGAGGGGTAGCCTAAAGGTTAGATTGGTGGTTGCACCCAAGGTGCCCTTGAGCAAGGCACATGGCCTCCAATTGCTCCAGTGAAGCTGCTCAGTAACGAGTTGTTGTTCTGGAAAACTCCCTGAGGTGATGATATGAATATAAAGTGTGTTGCTGTAAAGAGCATGCTTGGGGAGGAAAATTAAGATTAATTTCCTGGATAAATGAAGGTTGGTGATTATAAAGCGACAACAGCCTCACTCACTCTTCACTGTTCTGGAGAGAGGATTCACCCTCCAGTCACAAAAGGCTATCAGTGGCATTTTGCTTAAAATAAATTGTCTCTGTGTGTCTCTCTCTACTTCTTGTTGAGAGCAGACTCTAATTAATTAATAGCATGCGACAGTAAAATTGCTTCCACCCAGAGTTCTCTATTCTAGTCTCTGTGGCAATTATATTTTCTGTGGTATTGTCAGAGAAATGATTGAGCATTAGCTACATAGTTATAACATTAACTACTTTCTTTTGTGTATTCTAATACATCTTCAGAGCTTTCATATTGTGTATTATGCTAAGTGCTTGTGTGTGTCTGTGTGTGTGTGTGTGTGTGTGTGTGTGTGTGTGTGTGTGCACATATGTGTATGCGAATGTGAGTTTGTGCAGTGAAGGTACAATTAAACCTGCAATTTAATTATGTTTGGCCATGTGGGGTCAATGCAACAAGCAACACAACATTGACTTATTATCACCTTATGAAGATGATACAGTGAACATGTTGCCTATTTCAGCAGACATTTAGTGACAGCAGCATTCATTTGGAGTGGAGGGATTTGTGCTCCTGATGAATGTAGTTCCAATATGCATCCCCCTTTTAGCTCTGTTTTAGTCTCTACCAACTCCTGAGGGAAATATCCAGCTTATTAGTTGCTAAATGTTCTACTACATTCACCAGCTAGTTGCTACTGTTGTAGTTGTCTGCTGTTTGATACTGAGCAGGTAGCTTAAAGTGGGTTAATCAGAGCTTCTTTTTTTTTGTGCTGAAAACAGCTGACTGCAGCTGATAGAAAGCAGTGATGAGAGCCGTGAGAGAGAATCCAAACACTAAAGTTGCGGGCTGTAAAACAAAATGACTGAGCTGCAAGACACTTAAAAGCGTTGTATAGCTCAGGGGAACTGCAGAGTCAGATGATTAGTCTTTGTGGGTTCTTCACTTTGAGTGACACCTTAAAATGACACATAATTAATATTAGTAATTTGACATTTTTAATATCAAAATTAAATACTAAACAATGTGTAAAAAGTATTTTGTGGGAACAGCTGGGGCTTCAGTTAGAAATCACTTAGAGACTATTTCGTCTTCACTAAATCTGCTTTTCATTCGTACATCACCACTTACTGATCGTAATGACACTGGAATTGCATATTTCCTTTGTGACGGTGTGAACGTGATGCATTGCTGTAAGGGCACTAGACTCCATTTTCTAAATGATGACATCCTGTGCTGATAAATATATAATGTCGACAAACAGTCGGCAACGTTAGAAGGCTGACTCAGTTATAGCCAAATCTGGTACTGGTGCTTCTTAACTTCTTAGGTAATGATGTCTTTCATGTATGGGTTGTACATGTATGTCTTTCATGTATGGGTTGTATGGAAATACATATACTGTCCATACATATATACATATCTTTTAGTATGGTATAATACTGCAAATTGCTGTTGCTTAAATTACTTCTGGTTTGCAGTGTTAATGCACATCTTTAAGCACATCTTTCTCTTGTGTTTTACCTGACTATTTTTGTCAGTGCAGTCCCTGCCCCCAGAGCAGTGCACTCAAACTCCTTCACTGAGGGAGATGCCAATTTTTGAGAAATTTATGTAGGCCTTTGCCCAGGCAAAATTTACATGGTCAGACTGCCCTTTAAGAGACAGCCTCATGTTCTGTCCAACCATCCTTCATCAAGTGTTGCTAAAAGGTAGACTCTCTCTTAAGAGAGCACTCTGGACAAGATGGTCAGGTAATGGCACAAAATGTCTCAATCATGTCTTTTCTTGGCGCTTTTCTAGACTTACGCTGCGGGCTAACATTCATCAAATGTGGTCATCCACTCACTCACTGATGTCAAGCAGACCGTCAGTGCTTATTCAATCATGTACTTACATGCAAATTAGTTTGTCCATTGGTGACAGTGGTGTGTGTAATTGTGTGCTTTTTATGCAAATCAAGTTCACATGAAATTCATAAGTTGAACCAACCTCTTAGTTCAGCACACATCGCACAACTGCCAAATACAGAGGTGAGGACACGTGCAGTAATTACAGCTTGTATTTTTCTTGATGGCATAGAATGACGGAGGCAATAGGCTAACAGCATACAGTACATTAGGTTCACTGTGGAACCAACACTTTAATTCATGAGATAAGCAGTGAATTTAATGGCCTACTTAATCGGTTGCAAATTCCACGTGAAGAAATATGTAGAAAAACTGAAATCTATGAGAGCAGTCAGAGTGCATAATAGTTTTCCATTTTACCGTAACATTTTACTGATTACAGCTGTATGTTTTAGGATGAAGTATTGCACTGTTTCTGCAGGGTTATCCAATCAAACATCCATTCTCAATCCAATATCTGTCTCCTTCCCTGAATCTCTCTTTCGCTCTCTTTCCTTACAGAGCACCTTGCAATCGATTACACAAAACCGCAGGTCAAAAAGGTTCACTGAATTAATGAGAGCAGAACAGGCTTTCTTATTCAAGTAAATAATGAAGGACCTGGCACTATTAGCATTATATCATGTTTGTTGTTTTTATTTCAAAAGACACTGTATTTTGCATTAAATCTGCATTTCTACACTTTATTATGACATGAAAACTTAAAAGCCATTGACTTCTATGTTAAATTAAGGAAGCATTATTGTCAGAGAGGCAGCCTGATGTTTGAAATATGACTGCTAAGATGAAATTCTCAACATATGTAAGGACTGCTAGCCAGGTACTTTTACTGGTATTTAGAATGTGTCAACACAATAAAAGCAGTTTCAGAGGCGTCTGCAGCTTTCCTGACACTTGATTTATCAACTGTCAGCAAGAATCCCTGCTGTTTACCTCCTGCAGCATGTTAGCATTGGGCTCAGGAAATTGTTAACTTTGAAAGCATCACATGTGCATATGTGACAGGAGCTAATTTCACACATCCTGTAGTGCTTTTATGGCATTATCGGATGTTGTCTATTTTAATTCAGTTTTTAATATACTCAAGCTAAATATTATACTAGTATGAAGGAGGGGGAAGCTGTAATGTGTATTTGTGTAATTGTTGTGTGACAGAGTGAACACAAAGCTGATATAAAGATATCTGGTGCATTCATGTAAAAATTGTCACAATTAACATTCAGGGGATTAAAAATATTAATTAAATATGCAAAAGCTGAAATTCTCCTTCTTTCTAACATTATGCTTACCTACACAGCAGGCGATCTCCTTTCTTTTCATTTCAATTCTGGGCCCCAAGCTGGGTGCTGCGAAATCAGGATGAAACATCCGTACCATATATCTCTTTCACTGTATGCTATGGAGCTGGAGGTCCCCAGAGCA
Organism: Macquaria australasica; assembly: GCA_005408345.1. NCBI lineage: Eukaryota > Metazoa > Chordata > Actinopteri > Centrarchiformes > Percichthyidae > Macquaria > Macquaria australasica. The sequence goes on from SEMN01000113.1 coordinate 232,371, forward strand.
CACTGAGACACACATAAATTGAATTCAATAGAGAATTCCATTTGGGACTAGACATTTCCTGGAGCCATCAGCACTGGTATCATAATGTGCAAAAGACACCCAGTACGTTTTAGCCAGAACAATCATGACTTCAAAGGCCTCCACCCTGAAAGCAACTGTGAAAAATCTTTTTTCAGGCAAACCTCAAGGTGATGTCTCTCTGAGAGGTTCTGTGTTGAAGAGTTTCTTTTGGATGCATTCAGACTGCCTTAAAATGAACACTGGTGAAAACAAGAGTCATCACTCTTTCTTTTCATCTTCTCTTCTCTTCACAATGTCCTACTGGATCCCTGATCATGTCATATAAGAGGTGGAGAAACATTTGAAATCTCCAAGCAGCCTTTGAGGGCAGTGAAAGTTGAATTTTCAAACTTGGTAACAATCTCAACTGTGAGTCCAAGAGTTTCAGATGAGATGTCACGGGTGTAAAGGTCACGTCTCTGGTTACCTGACAGTTGCCATTTGCAAACAACCCTCTGGGTTACATACAATTCCTTTCTGGTCTTCATATTTAAAATGCAGTGTATAAAAAGTTTTAGTAACACCTGTATTTTATTATTTAAACATACCTTTACGTTACGACTGTCACATTTTGAAGGTGAGATGCAGTAACTAAAAAATCTTAATAAATATAATGTGAGTGTAATATTTGGGAAAATAGCTAGATTTTGTGTACATCCTGATAAATATTCACCAATTCACACACACACACACACACACACACATTTACACACTGATGGCAGGCCCTGGGCGAACCATTGGAAGCAATTTGGCGTTTAGTGTCTTGCTCAAGGACACTTGAGGAAAGGAGCCGGGGATCGATCAACAAACCATGTGATTAAGGTATGACCCGTTCTATTTCCTGAGCCACAGTCACCCCACTTTTATGTACATTATATAGACAATTTCAAAAATTGACAGTGTTGTAATATGATTATTACATAACATTGCATGTCTATCTTTCTGTGTTTGTGTCGCTGCATTTCTGTCTACCTCTCTGCATTGTACATGTGAATTCTTATGTATTTGTGTATCTTTGTGTGTGTGTGTGTGTGTGTGTGTGTGTGTGTGTGTGTGTGTGTGTGTGTGTGTGTGTGTGTGTGCATACAGTATGTGTGTCATTCCTGATGCCAGTGTGAGCTGTGGAGTGGCGGAGTCTCCAGAGGCCCTGCCAGCCAATACCTTCCTTGTCAGAGTGCTGCCTTATCTGATGATCCATGAGCGCGTGAAGCAGCAGTGAAAGCCAGTCCATGGAGTGGAAATATCACTTGATAATACCAGATCAGATCCCCTCTTTCATAACACATGACCTTGCAATTTATGGTTTATATAATGCTGGCGATGGATGGGGGAAACTTCCAGGTGAGACAGAGATTATATGGGTTGGCTTAGACAGATGTTTGTGTGAACTGAAAAAAACAAAAACTAAGTGGTAGTGAATGAGTAATTCTCTCCCCTACTGCTAAGGTGCCTTTGAGAAATGCTGGTAACTTATAACTGCATTTCCAGTCGAGTGTCTTAGATGCAAAAGACTGGCAAAAGACTTTGCACCCAGCAGCTAATAAAACCTGGCAATCCAGTGAAATAATTATTTTTTCAGTAAATAAAGGTTAAAATTGTATTATTATTATTATTATTATTATTATTTGGTAAATGTGCTAAAAACAACACACACAAAAATAGCACCAGTCCAGCCAATCAGAACTAAGCTTTTTCCTGAACCACTGTACTTAGGAAAGATATTATTAGATAAAGTATCTCTTCCTATCCTATAATATTCCTACCATGACATAACATAATAAAGTATGTATCCATACAGGTGAAACTAAATGAGAACCTGCAGCCAGTCTGTCAGTTTCAAAGTTGTTCTCAACTAAATTCAAAAACAAAGTCATCATATCCTGCTGCAGAGGCTTCCAGCACCTCGCCTCCCCAAAATGAAGTCGTACTGACTCGCATTCATCACACCGTAACCAAGTTGATCGCAGGAAGTCCTCCGCTCAGCGTGAATGCACAAAGTCATCACTTCAGTTGGCTGGTAGCTGCATGCAGTATATGAGAGGCATCCATTCACATTAGCACCCCACCCACTCATACCGCATCACTCACACTCTCTCTGGGCTACTCCATATTGATAATGGATTCCTGTCTTACCGTAAGCATTAAAGGGTGTGTGTGTGTGTGTGTGTGTGTGTGTGTGTGTGTGTGTGTGTGCGCCCAGTAAAGCAATGTGTTCCCAAATGCCCTGCCTCATTTCCTGGATGTTTTGATGGCAGTGTAAAGTCTTTTGATTTCAATATCTGGATGTCAGTATGACTCCTCCTGTGGTCATTCAGTTGCCTGACTCATATGAACACACACATTAATACATGCAAGCACAAACGCAAACAGAAACAGAAACTACAGATGTAGTAAATACAAACAGACAGGCCTGAAACATGACTGACACAATCTCCAGTCAGTTATTTAGTGTATGCTACAGAAGGACGCACGCAAATATGCAAGCTGACAATTTCATGCTGAGATTGAGGTTTACAATAGGAGGCATTTCTATCTGTGTTAGCGAGAAAACAGGAATAAATTACTGCCACAGAAACAAAATGGAGAAAGAAAAAAAACAGACACACAAAGTGAAACAATCCAAAATCCTAGACTTAGATTGAAAAATCCCAAGAGCAATAACAGAACAAAATCCACAAAGCAAACCAACAAAAATCTACGTTCACCAGGAGAAAAAAGAAAAAGCGGAGATGACATTAAAAGACAACACCATAGGGCCATTGCTCTAAGCCATCCAGTGCTTTTGATATTATATATAATCAGAGTTGAGATTTGTCTGCATTCTTGCCGATAAGTCGTGCATTCTCAATAGGTAATGAGGTCCACCAAAGCTGTGGACCTGTAAAGCAGTCTGATTGAAGTAAAGATCTTGATTAAACAATCAATTTCCTTTCCAACCCCCTTCAATGATCATGGGTTTTGGGTAGTAACCAAAAGAATAAGATGAAGATCAGCCAAAATTAAAACAGTACTCACTGATTTAGCAATGCACTTCTATGACACTGTCAGACTTGCGAAGGACAGTTAAATAAAAAGGATCGAATCGATGCAGCAGATCCAGAGATATCATCTATTTAAAGCATGCATTCTTTTTCCTTGTCAAGACCTGACACCTTACCCACAATGCAACCGCCGACAGTCCGGGTGTGGTGTGAATGGTCACCTTGGGCTGCTAGTGTTTTTTCTTGCATGTTTTAGACAGCAACATCAAGTGACTACCACAAGCAAGATGAAGAAGGGCTTAGTACTCTCCTTTTCAGTAACACCAGACATATTTTGTTGTCTTGCAAGGCCACAAACTCGCATATATATAATATATAAACCCCAAAAGATACAGCTTGACGATGTTCAGCACATTCTTCGAGTGTTGTAGTGCTATCAATGAATGAAATCCAACACTCAACTTCCTACACCGGAGGTATATATGCAGTGACGTGCAGTCAGGGGAGGCAGGTGAGGCAGTGTCTCACCTGTTATCATAACAAGTAAAATGCTAACAATGATAAGAGAAAATCAATTTGTCCACTTGATTGTTCTATAAATTTGTTTTCTGTATGATTTCAACATTTCTATGGTCAAAATCGCCAAATTTCCTGTTCAAATACATGGGAGAAGGGCGAGGTGAGGCAGCGATGAACTGTGCCTCACCTCTGACGGCGCTGTGCTACACACACTGACTGACGCAGGCAGTTGGCGCATGCCCATTGCTGTCTCTCTTTATATCGCCAATATACATGTTTGATTACACATGTACAACACATGCTGACGTTCCACAGTCTGTCTAATATATTTAATGAATGTGTGTGACATATTTAGTCTTTCTGATCGGCCTTAAATGCGCAGTGAAAATGCACAGGGTGAGGCAGAAAGTACCGTGCCGCACTGATAGGGGGCAGTGCTGAGCCCCATAGGCACAATGGAGAATCGAATTTGACCTTATATTAAAAAAAAAAATTTTTTTCTTGCTTTTGTATTGTTGAACAGTGTGGAATTGATTAAAGCATAATTAAAAGCTTTTAAAACAACTAAATGTTTCAATTAAGGTTAAAATTGAAATATAAGCTTCTATTTTGGGTTCATATATTTTTACATCCGACTCCAGAGGAGTCAGTGCCTCACCAGTCATGAACCTCACCGCACGTCACTGTATATATGGTAGGACCGCTGTACATCGTGACACACAAGTGTAATTCAGTTTACTTCACAGGATGTCAGGGGTTACCCTTCAGAACAGGACCGCAGATATCCGAAAGGGGCTCAAAGCAGAACCGCTGCTCCTTTGCATTAAAAGGAACCAGTTAAAGTGGTTGGTCATCTGATTGGGATTCCAGTAGGACACTTCCCTGTGGAGATATTCTGGGCACGTCCAACTGATAGGAGACCCTAGGGCAGACCCAGAACATGCTGGAGGGATTACATAACCTATCTGGCCTGGAAACACCTCATGATCCCCCAGAAAGGGCTGGAGGACGTGGTTGGGGAAAAGGGCATGTGGGCTACATTCATTGATTGCTTTAGCTGAACTGGATGGTTGGGTGGATGGATGGATCTGTTGAGATGCACGATAGGTCTTCTTGTCCTTTATCAATTCTGCAAGGTGTGTGTGTGTGTGTGTGTGTGTGTGTGTGTGTGTGTTTAATAACAAACAAAACATAGACAGAGTATAAATGTCCATCTATGCTTGCATGTGGAACGTCTTTCTTACCTTAAATACTGAAGCTACCAAGGACTCAGCATGACTTAGCATGACTTAGGCCATTATTACCTAAGGTCAAAAGGCAGGCAGGGGTCACTTTCCTACAGGGTCAGATGCCCTGTAAAGAAGTGCTTTCTGTAGCAGGAACTCCACTGGGAGAAGATGTAGTAGAGACCCACAGGGTGTTCATCAGCTATTGGATGATGGAGGCTCAGAGATTACACTGGGGTCACTGGATTATAAGGTTAGATTTTTCTCTACCAAAACAATAGATTGATGTAGTAGGAAACCAAAGCTGATGAAGTTGTTTCGCAGTGGAACGTGCCCTAGGGTGCAAATAAGCTTAAATACAATAAGATAAACTTTAACAGTCACCAGAGGGACCTGAGAAATTGTTCAAAATGTGACCTTTTTTCCCCAGCTTTTCTCTTTTCACACTTGGGCAGCGGTGCCTCCTAATTGAGTATAGAATACACCTAACAAGGCACCCAGCCTCACTTACAAATGACTCTCAGTCCCACTCATCCTTCTTGTGCTGACCTTTAGAGGTTTATTTTACGGTTTTGTGGACGACTGAAATGTTCAGTCGGTTAGGCCGAGTATTTATTTTATATAGGTTTAATATAAAACCAGCAAACGGCCAAGAAGTGCATCTCCTATGCTGAGGGTAACTCTATTTCCATTGCTCTTACTTGCTCTAAGTATGTCCTTCTTTCTCCTAATTAGTAACCAATGGAGAAGATATGAGGATTTAGGCAAGAAACAACAGAAACAAATGGAGCCAAGAGTGTAGAATGAGAGAAGAGCATAAAATAAAATGCAACAGAATGAAAAGGACCAGTAGCACTGTTTTTTTGGCTGCTGTTGATTTTACTCCTCAGGCACTTGGAGAGAAAAAGAGATAGAGACACCAACCAAGTAAAGAGAAACAAGAAGATAAAGACAGAACATTGAAAGCAATGGTAACAACCGTTACAGAAAACAAGAATGAAATCACAGCAAACCCCAGCTCTTGCAGGAGGAAAAAAGAAAAAGCAGAGAACAGATACAGAAAGACAGACAGACAGACAGACAGACAGACAGAAAGAGACAAAGGCCTTGAGCAGTGAAAGTAGCACTAACCAAACACTCTACTCCAGCTGACAGAGGGGGACATACAAGGAAAGAAAGAAAGGGATAGAGAAGGGCTAATAAGAGAAGGGCTATAGAGTGAAACAGAAGCTCAGAGCAGTAATAGCAGCGAAAGAAACAGCAATCAAAAACATCTGCCGGCAGCTTCAGCACTGGCAGCTATACCACTCTGTGCACTCCAGGAGAGATGTTTGAAATCCGCAAAACACCAGCCAGAGATTGTTTACGGAAAACAGAAGGCTGAGCTCTCGGCACAACACCTTGATGCTTTAAATGCTCCAGAGAAAACCGAAAAATATCTGATCTGCACAACTGGCAGAGAATCAAATGCTCAAAGCAGCATCACATATGGAACAGGAAGGTGAGACCCAAGAAGAGAAACAAAAAAATCTGAAAAAAACATGCTCGTGGCATACATACTTGACACCCACTTGTAGATTTCAATCCAAAACATATTTCTATGTTGCCAGTGAGCCAAATCTAAGCACCTATTTGTATTTTTGCAAACCTGTTTGTTTTCCATGATGCATTTGTTCAAACTCTGTCTCCACTGCCCATAGCTTTTAAAATGGTAAGAACAGATAACTTTGCAACGCCAACAGGTACAGAGATACACTGATACCATCACTAGAGATTAAGCTGTGCCCCATACTTGATATTTGTGTGTCTGGTGTGTATTTTGTTCTTCTCCCCTCTGCTCTTCTTGCTCCCACCCTCTCTACTTCCTTTCACCATCATTTCCTGTTCTCCTTTCTGCCCTTTTAAATGTTTTCTCTCTCATAGCACATAATGCGCTATTTGGTGTCATTTAATATATTACATGTTGTACGCTGGACACATTATTAACGAATACTCAGAAGGCCCATGTGGTGTATCTAACAGCACAGGATTGTGATGCTCTAAGTGTTACAGTGAGAACACAAACCACCTGATCAGTAAAACGAGCTGGGAATCAAAAACCAAACAAGGCAAAGCCCTCTAATGCCCTTGATTAATTAAGGTATTAACAGATGAGCCAACAAAAACTTTGAAAAGAAGTTCCAAAGCAAACTCTCTTCGACAAACACGCCCTGATTATTTATTCTGAATCTTCAGTTTTGGCTCATTGGTTGACTAACTCAATATGCATATTTTTCTTTAACTTTGTCTGTTTTTGAGCTGATTTTTGGTTTGTTTGCCTGCACAATCTGGCACATCTCTCCAACCGTACAATCTTTTGCTCTGAAACAAAACAAAACAAAGCATAGCTAAAAGTGTATTTATGAGGGGAATTTAAACTGGAGGGACATGCGTGAAAGAGAAATGAAGCTGGGTGAAGTAGAGAAGAAGAGAAGAGAAGAGCTTCTCCAAAGGGGGAGTGATGTCTGAGGGGTGAAGGGCAAAGTGACATTTGTTATTGGGTGTTGCATGAAAACAGGAGAGTGAGATCTGAAAAGGCCAGTGTCCCCTATTCCACCTCACACACACTCAAGAGCATACACATGCAACAAAGTCCTAATCAAGATGAATGAGATTTGCTCTTCAACAAGGACATGTCATTATATTATGAGACATCTACATTATTGCTCTGATCTGATGATTTTTGTGTAGTGTGTGTGTGTACTTGTATGTATGTGCGTGAAAGAGAGAACCTCAATGATTAAAGAGGATCGTTGCACCTAAATGTCAGCCTGTAACGGCTTTAATTGGCTAAATGAGTTTCTGAGGTGATGGATGTTGATAATTGTCTTGCTCCATTTTCCTGTTTCTCATCCCAACACACAAGAGCGTGCACATGTACAAATGAGGCCTACCGCGCTCCAGAGATCGGATCTATACTTGTATGGTATGGCTGGAGCGTGCATGCGGACACAAACATAGGTCTAAAGATTGGAAAACTGTTGGTTTGTGTTAGTGCATTGGTTGTGTTGCCGTAGAGAGACACGCCCTGCATACTAATCCCTCTAAAGCTTCAGCCAGGTTAATCTTGTAGTAAACAATGTGTCTCTTGGCTAGACTGTGCTGTCTGATCTTATCTGCATAATGTGTGCGAGTGTGTACATGTGTGTGTTTTTGTATATGTACTCTCGAGTGCTTACGCCCTGATACGTTTGTTGTAGTCCTGCAAAACCAATTTACCAACAGACCTCCTGTCTGCAGACCATAATCACACAGGCTAACACCCAGCAAATCATCATCTACACACAGCTAATACAGGCTTGTCTGGTTAGGAGACCATTATACAGGTAGTATGTGTACATAGGACCCCAGGTAGCAACCCATTACTTTTGCAAACAAACAGCCCTCTGTGTGGCTGCCACAGACTGCACAGTCCTCTGTGAACACCACTCAATAATTCATTACACTGTGAATAGTAAACAGGAGTGCGGGCTTGATGGGATGATAGCGGTTCTTCTACAAATCATTATCACTATGAGACAGAAAACATCATTAACCGCAAACTCTTCAAACCCACTGGATGTTTGATGAAACACAGCCAGAAGACACTAACCAATCTGATGCTGATGTTTCCTTCTTTGTTCATTATAATCCCAACTCATGCCGTAACTTCTGTTTTTTACTTTTACGTGTGCAATGCTTTATTTTCCATGGATCTATTATCTCAATTGTATTCAGAGTGCGTTAGAAAAGATAACTCTGAAATTCCTTTATTTTAAATTGTCATGGTGTGAAAAGCTGTTATGCAATGTCTCCAGGTCTGAATGAAAACAATTTATTTAATTTACAAAATGATACAAGTTTTAGTCCAGCCAACTCCCTGTGAGCATCTCTTCTAAGTTCCTCACATTTGCAAGATTTGAAATTTTCAAAATAAATAAATATTCAATCCGTAATTATCTGTTCTAATTCAAAGTGTGAAAGCACAACAGGCCATGCCTTGTACTCTAGCGGGGACAGTTCCCAAACTGCACTGTTCCTCTGACTCACTGCATGCCCTGTTGCCCATCGGTAAACTGGGCTATTGTTGTTTTCTTTGCAAATGCCAAATGAATAAAACTGGTGAACCATGCTGAATGGAAAATCCTGTCACCAAACCATCTGGGAAGTAATCTGTGAATGGAAAAATCTTGGATAAACATGAGGCTACAGCCTACGTCAGCCTTGTTGTTGTATAAGTTATATAAGCCTCCAAAGGCAGCTGCACAAAATCTTAAAAATTGCCTCAAGTGATGTCAGTGGAGTGTGTTTCTAAATTGTACCCATGACCAATGTAGTGAAGCGTCTCTTAGGCACCATGTTATAAAGTGTCTGCGCTTTCTAGGGAATGCGGAGGGCTGAACTCTGATCTTGCTCTGATATATTTGCCCAGTAAATCCCCTTCAGTCTTAAAAGGGAGCTACAGATGCAAGCAAAGGAAACAGATTAAAGTAGAAATTTTAGGCCATGAGGTGGCTTGAGGTGCAGCTCAGTAACAGCATGGTGTTCCTAATATTGTGTGTGCTTGGCGTGTATCACTTTGCCATGAATCCAGGAGAATTAAACAAAATCCATCTTTTCCATCAAGGTAAATTGGGTTGTAAGAGTTAAAGCTCTCGCTCTCCCTCCTCCCTTTGCTTTATGTTAATAGGTAGAAAGGATTCAACACAACAGTGAGAGATATTGCAGATATCTATAGACAGTAAGTGTGTTTAAGTGAGCGTTCTGATATATAATCTTCCCTCTAATGAGAATCATTTTTCATCGGTTAGCTGTTTGTTTAAGTTCACCTCCAAGTGTGTGTGAGGCCGGGGGGCATGTGTGTGCCTGCATGGCATGCTTATGCCTACAGTATATGTGTGTGTTTTAATGGACAGGGAGTTTCACAGCCACTTGGGAATTAAATGGTGATGACAGTATGCTCTAGCAAGCAGCTGAGTATTCTGAAATGACACCGAAGGATTACTAATGAGACACAGTATTGGAGTTTGGAATAATCCTCTGCAGTGGCATATCTTCAGGTAGTGTTTTATATCATGCTAAAGACTATTTTAACACAGTATACAGTCCTTTGTGATTATCAAAATTTGTTATAAAGTGCCTAGACAGTGTTCTCTGGAAGTAAATCTGCAATGACTAATCAATATCAGGTCTCAGTCGGTTAAGATGCATGCAATGTAACTGCAACAGCCTGAGATCAATTATTTGACAAATCCTTCCCAACTCTGCCTCCTATATTTCAATTCTCTTTCCTCTGTGTCTATTAAATACAGGCATAAAAGTAAAAAAAAATAAAATAAAAAAAAGTAAAAAATCAAATCTTGCCAGATTTTTATTTCTTCATATGATCTTTATTTCTATTCTCCGTGTGTCAGTAATGAAAACAAATGAATTTGAGGCAAACTTAACTACAAATGAGAAAAAAGAATTGTGATATTACATTTTTATGAAACATCAAGTTACCATTGGTGGTTTCAGTAATTTCCTCCGGAGTTAATTTCCTCTGGAGTTGCTACATTAGCGCCTCTAGCATTCTTAATAGACATAAAGACTTCATTGTCACTTACAAATGAAATTCCACTGACATTCTGCCCCAGGAAACTATAAAGCACCGTGGAATGAAATTACAGCGGTATGACCATATGCTCGATCAAGCTGTGGACAACTGCTGTGTGAGTGACAATGTGTGATTCTAATAGGGCACAGAGGAATAAGGAATGATCCAAAACACGATCAAACTGTGAAGTTTCATCATGAAGTTTAAGCACTAATAGTCTGAATACTGACCGGCTGTTTCATCAGTCACACTTTCTTCAGACTGAAGAAGATGAATGAAGGGGCAGGTAGAGGTAAATGAGGAGCTGAGTTAACTGAGGAGAGAACAAGACAAAAACACACACCAGTGAGGCAAAGCACCAACGTAAAAATCCACTCCCAAAACACTTGTGTAGATGTGTGTTCTGTTGGCCTGTCATGATAGTTTTACAAACTCTGTTGTCTCTGCTGTCAAGAGACTAATAGTCACAGTTTAGCAGTGGGTTGGCGTAGCAAGAACAGACACAACAGCACAACCAGGAAGCCTGGCTTTAAGCTACCATGCTGGTAAAAAAAAAAATAAGTGCCCTGCAAACACCACATGTGCATTCCTGCATGTGAACCTGCTCTTTAACCCCTGTGAAAAAAGGGACAAAATCAAAAAGATACTGATGTATCTAAAATGCAACTGAAGAGCAGCTGGCTAAAATGACAAATGAGTAATATTGGTGCAAGAGAATTTTCAATTTGGGCCGAATTTGACATAAAATACTTGCAAACATGTTCTTACCTCTTTTGGAAATTAGGTAAAACCCCAACAAATTGTAGGTGGCCTGCACGTGAATGCTTGTGGGTATGTTTGAATCAGTCCCCAGACAGCACACAATATTTCAGAACAGCTCTGTAATCAGAAGTTAGGTATTGGAACTCTATTATTCTCTGAATTTCTCAAACAGGATGTAGGTCCTCTTTAGCATCAGATCCTCTGTTTGAGAAACTTTAACAAATGCCAGAAGGCATAAATCTGAACTCCCACAGCGGAAACAGCCGTTGGTATGATTAGGCAACGTAATTATTGATGTGATAGGAATTCTGCGCATCCTTTACATTGTGTTTCCAGCCAATCTGGACTCGCACACAGCGGGGCTATTAAAGCACTGATGCATTGCAGCAGCCAGCCGGTGGGTTGAGCGAGTGAAGAGGCTCTCCAGCTGCAGTTTCTGTCATTATGGCAACGCTCCACACCTCGTCGCACCGCAGAGCACTTACTCCAACACAACAGGGGAAGAGCATCAGCATTATATCAACTGTGCCTACCACCGCAGAGAGAATAGAGTGTCAAGAGTCACAGAGGAGGAGAAAATGGGCTGATAGACAACGAGAAGAGGAGGGAGTCGCAGAGGGCTTAGGGGAGCTTGTTGTTGACGCTCAGCTGTTCACTCTCTTTTCTTTCTCTCTCTCCCACAGCTCTGTAGTTCCCCATATTCTCCCGAGGCCGGGGATTATTGGAATCTACGCTACGTAGCTACACTAAGCTTCCAGGGGAGAAGGTCAAGGGGAGGCTAGACAAACAAGAAAGTCTATCTTCTTTCCATATGACCCGCTTGACCTTTATCCATTCTTCCTTCTGTGCTGTCCTCCCCTTACTTTCAAATAACCCCACCTGCACCTCCCACTGTGAGCTATTACACAAAATCAATAGCAATATAAATGCAAACATATATATCGTTTCAGGATAGGATTACTCTATATTTATTTCCGTAAAAAGACTCGGCATCATCCAACTCACTTGCTTTAACATATACTGTAACTTATTTTCTATCATCTTGAAAAGGTGAGTAAACTCTATTTCGAAAGTGAAAATTGAGTTCATTTTCTGTTTACCCTCAACCTGATTCAGGGTTTCCCATCACTCACTCCTTCCACTGCTCTCACCCACAAATCCTATCTCTCTTCAGTCTCTCACTTTCCATTCTCTGTTGCTGATTTAAATTAGGTGTCTTTTTTTGACAAACAGGATTTAACAGTCAAATTTATTTTCTTCTAACTGAAGCATATACAGAGTGTAAATCTTTTTTTTTTTTATCATTTCAGTGACTAAGGATAAGGGTCATTATTCTTGACTCAGTCAAAAGTCTCTTCCTCGCCTACAGCTTGTACAAAATGCAGCAGCTCCAGTTCTTAATGTATAAAAGGGAAGCTCACGGCAGTTTTATCTAGCTATGTTGACTTTCCAAAGCAACATATCATTATGTAAGGTAGCAACAATATGCAAAAATCTAATATATGTATTTGTAAATACAGTATACCTTTTCAGATTTTTTTTTTTTTTTTTGCTTGAGACTACTACACAGACTACATAACTGCAGCTGGAAGCTCTACACCTTTAATAGCAAACCATCATCCAGGTTGCTTTCAGGGTCAGCCTACACTAAATGGCTAAGTGTGACATCTTTTCAAATTGTCATTTTTGTGAAGCCTTCCTACAGCGTAAATGACTTGAAATGAACTCTAAACGGTGGCACTTTTATGGTTCTGGCCTTCCTTTTATACTCTTAACTTTGATTTTATTGCATTTGCTGTTGATTTTATGTGGCTTTGTTTTTTTCTTTTTTCTTTTCAAAAAAAGTGCTGCTAAAGTGTGTTTTGATAACTTCAACATAAATAAAGATAAGTATTAGTAATGACAGTGGTTGTAGTAGCAGTAGTTATTTTAATGGCACTGTAGCAGTACTAGTGGTTGTATTAAATATAGCAGTACTTGGATTAACAAAGTACTCCTGGTTGTAGTTGCAGTTAGCAGTATAGCAATAATAGTGACACTGCTAGTAGAATTTGTAATAGTAGTAGTCAAAGCAGTAGCATCACAAGTAGTCAGAGTAACAAAAGCATGAGTAAGGAGAATAGCAGTATTTTTCCCCTCTTCCATACAACAAACTGTTCTCCACCTGCTTCCTCTCCTTCCTTTTTGTCTCAGTCTGAATAATGCAGAATTAAGGTGTGTGGTGGAGGACTCCCCTGTGGAGCTGAGGCCAGGGTAGCAGCTGTCCCTATCAAGACTCTTCTCAGAGCTGTCACGGCCTGTCTGCTCCTCGGCTAATCACTTCCTACAGGCCTGCAGCATGGGACCGCCGCTGCTAATGTCGTCACCAATTGGGCCGGGATGAGCGTGATGTTTCATATAGTGATGAGTGTGTTTGTGTGTGTGTGTGTGTGTCTGCAAGTGGGTGTATGTGTCTGTGTGTGTGAGGGATTGGTGGAGTGCAGGTGTGTTTAGCCAGTGGCTCAACGGGTGTGCAAATGCCTCCGGTAGTGCAACATGGGTCACGCATTAACACACACACAAACACACACACACACACACACACACACACACCATTACCATTATCATTACCCCTTTCTTCCCACCTGCCAAAACACATTTGCGACACAAGGAGTTACTCATCTGTGTGTATCAAGCTAATGGCACAGTGTGTCACACACCAGCACACATGGTCAATGAAAATGGCCATTTCACTCTGGCATGTTCAACTGAGGTAAAAACAAAGCCTGGGGAAATACATCCTGAGCCAAAATAAAATATGATTTTCCTATCTTCTCAGCAGACTTTAGAAATGTTTCCCCTTTTTTGCCACACAGACGATGTTGTGTTGTTCGATGGTTCTGTTGCGGTAGGCTCAGTCAGGCCCTGCGGTGAATACCACAGAACCAACTGTCAGCAGTGATGATTAATTATCAGTCACTCCAGCCATGCAACAAATTGATAAATACATGTGCCTTCTGGGGTTTCGGAGGCCATCTAGAATTTGAATAGCCACAAACAGAAAAGAGATTGATTGGTACAGTCAGAGGAGTGTGGAGTCCAGGACAATAGATAACAAGCAAAAAGAGGATTGAAAGAGATGAAGGAGCTTCAGGCTTCTGGCAAGAAAAAACGTAAAGCTTGTAAGTGGAAGTCGGCAAAGTTGTGTCAGTCAAATTGGGAACGGAAAGTGAACTACTGTTGTAGTGCCCTTAAGCAAAGCATTATGGAGGCCCCATGGAAAAATGAATGTGTGCTAAATATATAATAATGAGACACCTGAAAAACAGATGGTTGTGGTGGGGAGGCAGATTTATTAATCCTCTAATCAGGTCAGTTTGTTCCCAAATTTAGCTTTCTGTGATTCACTGACCTCTCTCTTTTCTCTGTAAAGTTTAGCCTGGACTCTTAAAAGATGAGTCTGCTCAGATGACCTAAACAAACAGCTAGGTTCTGGTCATATTAGTTAGCTAACTGTCCAGCAGGCTACTTTAGCAAAGCAACCAATGTTAGAGTTAACAGCAGATGACTCGCAACCAGTAACGCTAATGTTAGCTTCTTGTAGATAAATGTTTACCATTATCAGGTAATCAAAAAACAAAAAAACACATACACTACATGGTCAAAAGTATGTAGACAGATGAACATTACACCCATATGTGGTTGTTGCACATCTCAATACAAAACAAATGGTATTAATATGATGCCAAAACAGCTTCCACTCTTCTGGTAAGGCTTTCCACAAGACTTTTGAATCTACCAGAAGGGATTTGCTCCCATTCCGCCACTAGAGCATTAGTGAGGTTGGCCACTGATGTTGGGATAAGACCTGGCTCGCATCTGACTTTCCACTTAACCCTAAAGATGTTCCATGAGGTTATGGTCAGGGCTCTGTGCAGACCAGTCACAATTTTTGCACACAAAGCTGGGAAAATCATTTCTTTATGGACCTCTCTTTGTGCACAGGGGCATTGTCATGTTGGAACAGGAAAAAGACCTGCCCTAAAGTGTCGGCACAATGTTAAAAGCCCACTATTGTCTAAAACGTCAGTTGCTACTGTCACCCAAGGACTTAGGACCTCTAATATGGCCAGTTAGACGGCCAACAAATAAGAAAGACAGACTCACTGGTGTAATAAGGAGAGGAACAAACAGAAAGAGGCAGACAAAATGCCTGAAATGTAGAATGAGACAGACAAAGATTAAGGTAAATAAACAATCATGGAGATGGACAGGCAGACAGACAGAGATATGAATAAGAAGCGAGACAGGAGGCGTGACGGTGCAGTGAGGCATGTAAAGGCAACTGGTGCTGCCGCTCTGCTCCTTGCCCCTGCGGCGCACAGAGCAAAATGAAGCTGGAAAGAGGGAGGGCAGGAACCGAGACAAGAGAGAAAAGCCGGGTGATTGACTAGAGCAAAATGAGAAGACATGAAAGTAGAAGATGGAGAGAAAAGACAAGGAAGGCAAGGAAGAAGAAGTATGGGGAGAGAGGAAAGATGAGCATGCCAAAAATGTGAAAGGCAGATAAACAAGAGACTGTCAGTGACTACATTTAATCCACTGGGTAAATGCAGCATTTAACAAACTCCCTGCTTGATTCCGTGTGTGTATACATGCTTACCTGTGTGAATGTGTGTTTTTCTGTGTGTGTGTGCTTGTGTGCACACCTGCTTCTGTGATTATGCACGGTTACCTGCATTTGTGCGCACACACTTGCCTCTGTGTGAGTGTGTATTTATTTGCGCGGCTGCATGTAGAATTTTGTGTGACCGTGTGCGTTGGCGTATAGGCCCAACACATCTGCCACTGTTTGTGCCCTCGCCTTTGAGTGTGCGCCCTCTAACAAGCTGAACATTTGTCAACAAAGCCAGGAAGCAGTTGTTGTTTGTCAGTAAGCAAGAAGAGGCCTGCAGAGGCAGCCCACAGACACACTGCCAGATATGGCATAAGCAAGGTGTGTGTTTCTCTGTGTGTGTGTGTGTGTGTGTGTGTTAGCAGCCCCCACCACCACTTGATTTGGCTTGTTAGCGCTATTTCTGGGGGTTATAAGAGCCAAGAGCCATCCAGTCATTGTAGCTGCTTCATGCAGGCCATTAATGCAGAGCTCATTTAGCCTGGACCCAGCCCAGCAAATCGCTCTCATGTGTGTTTTTGTTTTTTTTAACTCCTGTTTGCTCTGTGACCATGTGATCATTTGACTTATGTGATTTATGTGGCTGGCAGTGGTTTCCCCTGAGGTGGTGGTGAACGCACGTCTCACCATCTTACTAGCAGTCCTGGCCCCCATCCCAGTCATTACAAGGAAACCTTGGAACAAGATGAATAAGAGATATTTTGGGGATGTGCAGAATTTTACAGATAATGCTAGAATGTCATAAAATACAACTTGAGCCTTCTGTCAGTCACATGACAAACCAAAAAAAATTGTTTTTTAAGGATGTTTGCATATCAGCCCATAACTGTTTTTACTTGCCAAACATCTGGACGCTTGGGCACTGAAACGACACAGCACAGCCAGTAGTGAAAAGA
The DNA here is from genome assembly GCA_005408345.1 of Macquaria australasica. Lineage (NCBI taxonomy): Eukaryota > Metazoa > Chordata > Actinopteri > Centrarchiformes > Percichthyidae > Macquaria > Macquaria australasica. The sequence goes on from SEMN01000113.1 coordinate 249,083, forward strand.
ACTGGGTTAGATGTCCTTCTTCTTGAACTGACAAATGTTTCCTATGAATATGAAACAGTGTCCACCACTTCATTACAATTGCCAAAAGTACCAAAATTGTCTGCTCCATAATCATAAATTACTTGGAAATGAGGATGGAATAGGAATTTAGAACAAACATGACTGCTGTGTGTGTGTGTGTTTTAAGGTTTGATAAGAGGGTTTGGGACCACAAGGGACGTTACATATAAAGTCTACATATGTGAAAGCCACACCTACTCGGTACTCTTGACAAAAGCTGAAAGTCAGTAATGCAAGTGTGACCAGAGAGATTAGTCACTGTCAAAACTCTTTGTTGAATCGTAATCTTTTTAAGAGCAAATAAACCATATTTTTAAAACCACTCTGCCTATGGGAGAAGAAACTCTTGCTCTGTGTGTTATTAGTGAATAGCATGATAGCTGCCTCAACACATCTCAGTACTGTTGGCAGCCTCTCCAGGTTTATTTGCAGCAATAGTCAGCACATTGTGCATTGTTGTACTGTATCTCACTTATGTAACAACACTTGATTTAATCTTTTGGGATTTTAACACAGATAATTACTAATAGATTTCCACATGTGTTAAAATACTTTCACTGCAGTAGTTATGGGAACTATATTTATGACCAAAACAGGTTCCAGTAGTATTTGCAAATGCTCATAAAGCCATGGCGTACTTGCTGCAAGAAATACATTTCAAAGAGCTTGTGTGGGCAAAAGGACATATTTACAGAGAGCTGCAACTACCTTGGAGAGCCAAAGGGGTATGGTCTATTACAGTACATCTGCACAGTTTAGTAAGTATCAGATAAATTATAAATCACAAAAGAGTTTATTGTGTTTTTTGTGATTCACAATCCAGACTAAAATGTCTGGCACTTAATTGAAAAATAATTAATTGTCCTACAGTATGTGGTCAGGCACAATGTGAGTCAGTCTTGTAGCTTATAGAGTTATGGGCACCAATCAAATTCCCAAAACATAACTGTGCTTTCTTTACTCTAAGCATGGGAAATAAAGAGTTTTGTTTCATTTTTGAGGCCTTTTTTTGTTTGTTTTTTCAGAATCTTCCATGGCGTCTCAAAAATAGGCCATTGCTACTGGTTCAGGGGTTATTCCAGGGAAAGCTTTGTCTTCATCCAAGTAGTTTATACGGGTACTAAGAACATAAGCACATTCGCAGTATCGCTTACACTCTGTCTCTTTTATGGCAACTATCAAAGAGTTTGCGATAAATTATACACTGTCAGGTCAGAGAATATGGATTCTTTTGTTGCGTCATAAAATCTTATGAAAGCCAGTATAAAAGTCGTGATGATTCTTCACTTCCACTGTTGCCAGATTCCTACCAGCCAGTGAGCAGCAAAGGTGGAGAAACGAAGGGAAAGCAATAGGAAAGCCAGAAGGAAATGCATGAAGTTGAAAGGATGGGATGGATCAAAGCAGAGAGGAGGTGGAGTAGAAAATTCCACCAAGATGAGAAATGGCAAGCATTGACAAATCATTGCTCTGACGATTGCCGTGGCTCAGATGGGAGTGAAATTATTAGAATCTGGTTAAATCTTATGAAATATAAACTAGCCTGCAAGGGCGTACTGAATGCTGCAACATGCTGCAATAGGTTTAAACACACTGAGATCAAATGAACCAGCGTGTCAGTTAGGCTATGTGTTTGCTGCTAAGGTTTCATCGCTTCCTGAGAGAGATAACAACACCTTGGCTTAACCCCAATTACCAGGAGTGATCTCTAATTGGTTTTGTTCCACAGAGCTCAGACAAAACTTCTAATGGAGCATGTCAGTTTGACTCTGCGTTTGCATTTTAATCAAGGTGATGCAGGCTACCCACAGGTCATGGACAAGTGCAAGGAAGTTTCATAATCTCGCAATGGAAATTCTGTTTTTAAAGTCTTTTTGACCCTGTGCAAGTAAAAAATGCACGCTGTAGTGTTCAGGGTGGTCCTTTGCTAAAAAGGCCCCATCCATTACAATAACCAGATGTCTCTCTCACACACAGGACGAGTAAACCAAGTGCGCCTTCTAGCGGTGACTCCAACGTTGTGTGTGTGTGTGTGTGTGTGCGTGCGTGCGCGTGAATGTAGACCTGCTGTAACAAAGGTGTCACTTACGGTAGAAGACGTATTCTGTGTAGCTGGACCAGATCTTGTCCTCTGTGTGCTGGTTGACAAACGAGGCGGTGACTGACGAGTTGCAGGCCACCATTTGGAAACCACACTCCGACAGCATGTCAAAAGCCCTCTCCAGGTGCTTGAACTTGAGGTAAAACCGGGAGGTGTACCGATCCGGGGTCCTGTCCGGGTCCCGACTCTCGTTCAGGGTCTCCCCGAAAACTTCTTTGGCGAGGGCCACCCTCCCGCATATCAGTATCCGAGGTACCCTCCTGAACTTGGCGTCGGTCTGACTCTCTCGGCCCATGGTGCACGACCCCCGGTACCCCACCGTGATGAAGCCGCTCTTTCTGTCCGCGGGGACGAGAGAGGGCGGCGGACACTGCCGGTGGTCACTGCCCTGGGACCCATCTTCATAGTCACTGTGGAAGTAGTCGTCCGGGCTGTGCTTGATATCCTCAGGGGTCAGGAGCTTCACTAAGTCGGGCAGCTGGAAGTACTCCGCCTCTTTCCTGAGCCTCCCTTTCTCCGGGAAGTGGTCCGGGAGGACGACTTGCTTGTCTCGGAGGTAGTCCAACACATACCGGAATAAAAACCCGTCTCTGTCGATGAAATAACGGCCCTTGGGGTCCCTCGCCAAGTCATTAGATGCGTCTTTTTTGGAGGAGAATAGCTTACCGAGTAATGAATTCGGGGTGCCCACCAAAGTTGAGTGACGCGTGTAATAAACCTGCCCCCCTACGTTTAATTCAACAACATCTGGGAAACTGTTCTGAACTGATGCTTGCTCTTTGGGGTTAGTCCTACAGTTCCCACTCAGCGCCATCGTTTCCGTCATGAACAGCTACAAACAGGCTACACACCTATTTCTACAGAAAGAAAGAAAGAAAAGAAAAAAAACGATGAATCAGTGTCAAAAGTTGCTAAGCTCTGTCCTCGGTTATTCTGTGTTGACGCAGGGCCTCCAGCTTCACCTCACTACCATCTGAATAAGCATTTTTCATCGATCCATGGCCATTATCACCTACCAGTCTTAAGCAGCTGTTGTCGAAAATGGGGGGAGAAGATGGCAGTCCGGGGCGTCCCTCTGTGAATGTAAAATTACAGATGAGATGGGTGACTTGGAGGAGGAAATAATCAGTGCCGCGAGAGAGGAGCGATGTATCCGGGCGCATCAAGGGCTTGCATCAGTGGAGGAACCGGTGGAGGCTGAACGATACCTATAGCACCGAATGGAAAAGAAACTTGTCTTGCTTGCCCTTTTGCTACTAGAAGTATTATCCAACAAATAGAAATCCTTCTGCACACACGCACACACACAACCAGAAAATTACGCAGTAGAACTGGGTAAACGAGAACAAAAAGTCCAACAACTTCTTTTAGGATATAGTCCAAACAGAAGAAGGTGCTGATGTGGTGTTGTCACTTTTGTTTTCCTCTTCAACTTCCTTGAACACCAGCAGATTTTCCGGGCTGTGCAGAGCAGCGGGAGGAGGAGGCAGAATGCCTTTCAGTGGCGAGAAACTTCGCAGAGATTGCACACGCAAACCTCAGGAGTCCTGTAATGGTTTTGTCTGTATCCTGTCACTACAAATATGTCGCCTGCTCCGGACTGAATTAAACTAAATCTCCTCCTCGAAAAGCATATCTTATTTGCGGTCTTCGAGAGGTGTAAAAAAAAAAATCTCAATTTAGATCTTTCTGGGGGGGGGGTTTCAGAGCAGCGGAGAGGACCGACCCGCTGCTGCTGGCTGCTTTCACCGGGAGCTGTCCGCGGTGCTCAAACGAGCATCTCGCCCCCCTCTCCTCACCCTCCCTTCCCCACACACTCGCACCGCCTCCCCTCCCCTACAGAGCTGGGTGGTGTCTTCACGGCTGCTCCCCCCTCTTACACACACACACACACACACACACACACAGGCTACACTAAAGGCTTCTGGGACTATTCCAGGCTGCAAGCGGTGCTGGGTGGGAAAAAACAAAAGTCTCAAGAACCACTGAACAGAAATTAGTCTTATTGCCAGAAAAGCCCCATATTCATATAAATCACACATTGTTTTGTTATATTAATGTATATAATGTATAATATTACCACTACATGCAAATGTGGAAACTTGGTGCTGTCAAAGGTTAAAGAACTGCATGCCCCAGTTTAAAAACTTAGACTTTCTCACAGCAGTTGCTGCATCCCCCTTTGTGCAATTATTATAATGAGCTAAACGCTCACATTGCTGCAATTTGACCCCCAGCTTGAGTCATTTTGCACAAAATTTTGTTTGAATACATAAATACAGGACACAATTTTTGGTTTCCATGGTACAAACCGTGTGTTTTATGCTAAGTTTTACATTTTGACTGCAACATGTTTGTAATTTTCATTCTGGAACCCTTTTTGTACAAATTAAAATCTCTTCACGAAAACATTATCTTCAAGACCCAGATCAACGGCTGTAACTGCCAGTGAGTTGGAACATTATGTGAGATTTTTGTCTTGGGCTTTGTAAGATGAGCAACAGCGCCTCCCTCTGTTTGTACTGCGACATGCCCAGGCTCTTTCTTTCAGCTCCACGGACAGATCCTCATACAGAAAAGTGATCGAATTAGAGCTCAATAGCTGTTTTGTGTACCTGATTTTGCTTCTCATACAGTCAGTGTGCATGAAGGCATGTTCGTGTTTGTGTATGCAAGTATTACTGCTGGTGTTTTCATTTGCATTTCAGATGGAACAACAGCTATTACTGTAAAAACATTAGATGCACTTCATTAATATTGGGCATCACTTGTGCTGGGAAATCAGCAAGCAAGACCCCAACTCTGGTGAAGCCTCTCAAGCAGCCCTGCCTGTATGTAGCCTAAATTATAAACAACTCTTTCCCTCTTTTCCAACTTTGTATTTATTGTAATACTAATTCGAATCATGTTTTAAATATGTATATGGTCACACTGGACAAATTTAAAAAAACATAAAGGACATTTTATAATCCAAACGTGCATCCTAGAATCCTCTGACTTTTTAATATGATGTTGATGGACACTCTGATCCCAAATACTTCTGTGATGTAGTTCTGTGAAGTGGTGTCGTGTGGTGTTTCAAAGAAATAGAAAAAGGCAGGAAAAATAATTTTTAGTCGCTATTTGTGACATTTTCAACTTTGGAACTATTTTAAAGTTGCAGCTCAGTATGACACCCATCAACACACACATTGCATCACATCTTGCACCAAACTGAATAGTACATTATTTTCTTTCACACTAACTGAAAAATTAGTACAACATTAAGAATAATACACAGCATATACTTTATAGAATTAGTAATATAAAGGTGGAAAATAGTGTAAGTGTAATTCTCCAAAATCAATCCCTGGCTATTCACAATAAGACCTACTATCCAGTCAGGCTGAGTTGACACTACAGGAGAGAAATGGGGCAAGAGACTGAGTGATATAAAACAAAGTGAATAAAAGATACAGAGAGAGAGAGCAAGGAGGTGTGCCTGGCTGGGACCTGAGCAGTCACCCAGAAGTAGGCCACGCTGCAGCCTCATCATAAATACATGTAGCCACGACACTGTTCCCCTCTGCGCTGCTATTTAAAGACCAGATGATTGACCACCTGTAAGGAGTTAAACCTGTATGGGCTGGCACCATTCATTTCAACTCAGCTTTCTCTGTCCCCAAAGAGCTCTTGGTTTAATGTCATAAAAGCTTGTAAAACAAACAGCAGGACCATCGCCAAAGCAGACGATACATTCCTCCATGGTTTTTGTTTTCTGCATGCATTTCAAAATATATCATATATCAATATTAGTTAATGGTTATTCCAATTTATTTAGTCCCAGATCTAAAAGGACAGACATTTACATCAAACAGGCTGTGACATCTATTCTAGTTTCTTGGTTTCTTTGCTGTTTTATATCTTTGAAAACTCATTTCGGTTTCATATTAATACAATACAAAATATATGATGAAATATTCACCCCACAAGCACAGCAGCAACATTCATAATTTATTGTTTTTCCAAGACAGACACAATATCAGAGAGATTTTTAATTTTTCCCTTGCAAAAGAAATCCATTTCTTACACTCCAAGTCATGAGCACTTCACTTCCTTGACACAGATCAACTCGTAGTGCAGCCATTTTCTTCCTGTGCAGTGCAGAGAAAATTATTAAAGGGAATTTTCAGGCCAGTCACAGATGGTTGAAATAAACAGCATACTACTTCCACTTCCATCTCTCATTACAGCCACACAGAGTGATGCCAGTCCTTAGATGGGAAATCTGCAAGTACAGCAGGCAGACATTCAATGCATAAATTCAGTTGACTCAGAGAGTGTGAGTATTTACCAAAATGAGTTTCTATGTAAGCCTCAGCTATCCCTCAAACTTGGACGTTTATTATCTCAAATTTAAACTTGGTCAATTTTCAACCGGCAGCAACTTTGAATGTTAGCTTTGAATTTTGTAAGAAAAACGTACGCAGGGAAAAATCTGTTGAAAATGATAGATACCACACTGCGTACCACGAAACCAATCAGAGGAGAGGAGACTAAGACAGAATAAAGTGTTTGTCAGGTGAAATGTGACATTTGGGGAAAGTAATTATAGATTTCATGGAAAAGACATTACTGAGGACATTATGCCTATTTATTTTTAACTCATCAGTGCTGCCAATAGGGAGCCATCAAGTATAGTGAGTCACCATGTGATTAGATGGTCTCAAGGCAAGCTGGAAGGGTTGTGTGTGTGTGTGTGTGTGTGTGTGTGTGTGTGTGTGTGTGTGTGTGTGTGTGTGTGTGTGTGTGTGTGTGTGTGTGTGTGTGTGTGTGTGAGTACCAGCTTATAATGAGGACCATGACGTCATGCATAGCAGTCATTACTTATATCAGTATGCTGTCTTTGTTGTAAATTTCAGTCAGCCACTTAAACTTTATTATTTCCCCTATATATATATATATATATAAACCTAAATGTTGATTTACTCAAAATTGGCCAATTGGCCAACACACACACTTACAAACAACAGCACGCACTTACAGTATATAGTACACACAAACACACTTTTACGTGTGTATAGTGTGAGCTAAAGAAAACGCAGTCAAAAAAAAAGGTAAATGTGAAAAAAATCAGTGGTGGCCTAACAGTTAGAGAAGAAGGCAGTGACTGGAAGGTTGCTGGTTCGATCCCCAGACAGGCCGGATGTATCTGGGAGGGAGAAAAGGAGAGCAAGCCCCGTAACCCCTCCTATTCCAGTGGAGCCATCAAATCAGACTAGGGTTGTACAACAAAATGAATAAATACATTAGATTAAGCTACTTACTACGTAGAGTCAGTGCTTTGTATTTTAAAGCAGATACAGTGCTTGTGTCAGAGAATCTTCTATGGGGTTATTCTTTAGGAAGTCCACGAATGAACCTCACATCTTTCTTGAAAAACACATTTGGTTTTTTGAATTATTTATTTATTTGTTCAGTTTTTGCGTGAGTACAAAAATAACCTGCTGATGCTCAAGACCCTGTGAGATCAACTTGGCAGGCTGGTGACCGGACTGAGCTCCTACTGTCCCACTGAGCAGGTACACTCCAACACCTCCGGCTACTGCATGCAATGAGTCATCAATCTCAAATGCGTCTTCGAAGACTGCTCGGCAAGGTTTTCAGCTTATTATAGAAGTCTGCCGATGAACTCATAATCATTATGAGGGTTCTTGTCTCTGCAATATTGATCTTCAAACATAAACTCCATGAAGTCCTTGTGGGAATCAGCAACAAGTCCCAATGCCCCAGATTTGGTATCAAAACAAGATATTTTTAACTGATTCCAGCAAACGCAGAGCCTCTTACTACTTTCACTCAGATCTGTTACAGGAGTCATTTGAATTGAGGAAGTAGATTTAGTTGCTTCACTGTAATCATCACATCTCAAATGACGGCATCAATATTATGATCTACAAACAGAAAACTAGAAAGTAATTTCCTCTGCGGCTCAAAACACAGACTAAATGTCAGCAGACTGACAAATTGGGGGCATATTTCTTGTGAAGGTTACAGTGCAATATTCTCTTGGGTACTGAGCAATACAATTAGAAAAGCTTTGGATTTCTGCCTATTTCAGCAGGTCAAAAAATGAGTTCCATCTTGCTTTGTGTCACTTTGCCGCTTTGCCCCTCAATCTCCTCCTCATCCACTCTCTGCACAGGCCGAGGCAGCTTTCCCTGTTAAACTAGGTCCACTGCTCTCCCTGGAGACAAGGCTATTTAACAGGAAGCCCACTAAACATTAAGGGCTTTGGCAGCCGGAGTAGAGCAGGGTGGTGAGGGACAGCCAAGCGACTCCTGGAGCCAGGATAAGTACAAGCCTGCAAGACACCACAGAGAGCCAGAGAAGTTGAACGTCTCAGCTTGTCTTCTGGCCAGCAACACAGCAGCAGAGCTGTCATCCCACTCACTAACACTGACTCTGCAGGTGTCTCTTTGTGTGTGTTGTACTGTGTACTGGTGAAGGCATCAAGTTAGAGGGTGTATCCTTGGAGCAAAGTCTAAACAGAGCAGGGAAAAAAGCTATTTTGGATGCAGCCAGCTGAGCCAGGAGTTACTCTTGCGTTTAAACATTACTTCTAATTTGTGGAGCTGAGAACAGGGATGATGCTATATGATGATGTTAAATTAAGCTCACATAATTTTGTATAATGTTTTTGGTTTTTTGTAGGTTAAGACCCAATTGATAACTTATCCTCTATGATTTTCGGTGTTTCATGTTTGCTTGTAGCTTCTAATCTTCTTACAGCTTGGTTTTAAACAGTTCTGCATGTGAGATTTATTGATATTGTTTTGACAAGAATGTATTTATGTGTTTACTTGTAGACTTGTCTTTTCTGTTTATATATATATATATATATATATATATATATACATGCACCCAAATCTCTTTCTATTCTATAAATTTAGCCTCGAGATTCTCTATTTGGTACATACATTTTCAAACATTTACTTAAAGGATAGCTGGAATTTATTATTTTGTTCAGTGTGTTACTCAGATGCATATTTATATTCTTTTGCAGACTTATTGCTTGATTTGAATGTTTTCTCACTTTTGTATTTGCTGGTGTAGTGTGGACATATTTACTTTATGCTAGAGGCCTTTCTCGGCTATGAACGACCTCTCTATGTGCTTGGATCATTGATCCATATCCACCTGTCTCATATACTATGGCTTTTGTTGTGAAAAAGTCAAGATATGCCAAAACACTGATCCAAAAAATTCCAAGATTGCATCAGAGTTATGAGTGCAAAGCTTTCCCCTCCTTCCCTCCAAGCAGGTGTACATTTGCTTTCAGTTCTTAATGAGATGTGATGATGTTATAGCATTACGTAACTTGTTAGACTTGTTTACTGCTAGACAAGCTAACTACAGGTTACCCAAAAAGCAACTGATAATTCATCCATCCATCAATTGTCTAAACCGTTTATCCTGTCAAGGGTTGCAGGTGGCTGAAGCCTATCCCAGGAATGGAAAATTACCGTTATAAGTCTCTTTACTGCATCCGTTTCATTTTTCAGGCACTAGTTGTGATATCAGTCTTGTGTGTGGGCACATAGCACTTGAGTCATGATGAAGAAGAAACAACTAAAATCATTCTCTTCTTCACAACTCATTTTATGACAAACATCATGTACGTTTTTGCATTCATAGTTAAAGCTGCAGGTTAAAAAACCATCTGGGACTATTCATGACTGGCTATACATAACAGGTGTCATTGTGTGAAATGATTGCAATGCCCATGGGAGATGCAAGTAACCTTTATTGACTTAATGATTTTGCCTTTGAGGCCCTGAGCTTTGGCTTCCAAGGGTTTAAAATGTCAGCAATTGGCCAAAAAGTACAATAACTGATAGTAGATGAATCAGTTGTTTGGATTTTTAGGGCTACAGTCTCTAACAGATTTATTCTTCCTTTCTGCAACTTGTGTTTTAAGTAAAAAGATAATTGTGGGACAGAACTGATTAACCAGTAAAATAGTCTTTATTTCCACATGGAGACTAACAGTAATGTTGCTGAAAAGTGATAATAACAGCCAGGCCTTTCTGTTCTTGTCCACTTTGTTACAAGGGAAATAGCCCATTTGCACTCACAGAGATAATCAAACTTGTACGCAGTGTTAAAACCAGGAGGTTTTGTGTGTATCTTACAGTAGCTGGCGTTTGATTCAATTTCCACCATGTGGGACTCAGAAAGCAGTTGGCCAGGATCAAGTTGTGGGTGTAGTGAAAAGAAGATGGGAGGGGGTGGAGGATCTGACAGCTCCACAGCGAAGGGAAAAAAAATCTCATTTGTTTAAAACAAAAAAACATCCATTGAGTCAGAGTGTGTGTAAGTGTATACTGACTCATCTTTCGATCTGGATTGCATCAGACGCAGATGAGCCGTGATGAGCATGTAACCGTTCAGTCAGATCCATGTCACATATATATTCACTGGATATTAAACTCTTGCCAAAAGGCGAAATTAGCCTACATCCACAGCATTTTGTGGTTTACAGTTCAGTAACATGTCACATAACCCATTGAAATAAAACATACTGTACATGCTTTAATTTTAATGTAGTCCTTTGGGATTCATGTAACATTATGAAAACACCATAATATTGAACTTGCTGCTGTGTTAGTTGCATTTAAAGTAACCCATGTTATTTAATTGTGTTACGTCTGTTTTGCTTGTGTCTTATTCGAAATGACATTCTTGAGTTGCTGCACATTTTTCAGTGAAACCACCACATCAGCTGGGAGGATGACAAAGTTTGTGTTGTGCAAATGTGATGACGACAGCCCATAAAAACTGTAATGTGTTTCCAGTGTCCCCCTTTCAGTCTTGATTTGGGGATTTCATCTATGACTTTGGGTGGAGCTGACTATTTTTTCAATAAATCAATTTTTTTTGTTTTTGTAAAAACTTTGAAAATAGTGAGAAATGCTGTCACAATTACCTAGATCCCAAAATAACATCTTCACAATGCTTTGTTTTGTTCAACCTTTAGTACCAACCTCAAAATCATTACAAATAAATTATAATTATTCAAATAATTAAAAGGAAAAGCAGGTTATCTTCACATTTGTGAAGCTGGAACCATGGCATGTTTTAACATGGAAAATGACTTAAACAATTATCAGAATAGTTGCCAATTCATTTTCATCATATTTCATCATATTTAGTCATATTTTAGTCGTTTTAGCTATACTTATATATGCTGTTGGGTAATTAATTTATAACAAAACATCATATTTTATAAGTTGTTCATATGTTTTGTGTGTAAAAATCTTAATTTGTAAAGTAACTAGTAACCTAAGCTGTTAAATAATTATAATTGTAGTGAAGCAAAAAGTACAGTAGTTCCGTCTGAAATGTAGTGGAATAGAAGTATAAAGTGGCATGAGAAGAAAATAGTTAAGTAAAGTACAAGTACCTCAAATTTGTACTTAAGTACAGTACTTGAGTAAATGCACTTAGTTACATTTCACCACTGCCCAAAAGATAAAAAAGAAGAGTGAACTAGCCATGGGAAAAACATCTTAACCAGTCACTTGGTCTTTTATTGAGTCTTCAAGTCTTATTTTCTTAAAACAAATAAAAAATTCTACAATTTCGATTAAATAACTCAACCTGCTTCGATTACAATTCAATTTAATTAAAATCACACTTGATCTAGGCAGGCAGCAATTCGCCTTCAAAATCCAAATTTTGACACAGAAAAATCCTTAAACAAGAGGAACTGCACTTGGAACAGTACAAATCACTTCCCATTGGCAGCCTTTTCCTGTTTTAGGAAGAATAAATCCTGAAGGCTAAAGACTGAGACTAAGCAACCTAAGAAGGGATGTTTGCCAAGAAGAGAGTCAGCCAGTATCCGTACTATTCTCTCCATCTCTGAGGCCACTCCTTTGGCGGTGCACAGCACAGTGGAGTTCTCCAAGCCTAAGGGGATCTTGACCCTGTTGATTTGGCAAACCATGCAGATGAGATGTTGCTAAGCACCCGCTCTCCCTCTGCCAGCGTTAAGGCCATGTGGGAACACTGTGGAGGGGTAGATAGCTGTGTTAGTTTACTGCCATAGTGGTGTGTATTTCTGTCTCTGTGAGCGTGTAGAAGAGTGTTAGTGTGTGTGTGTGTGTGTTACAGCACAACCTCTCTCTCTCTCTCCCTCCCTCTAGTATTTTCCATGCTTTGCTCCCTGGCTCTTGGAATTAAAGGGTGTTTTCCACAGGTCCTCAATGTGTGACAAATCTCTTGATGGGGCCAAATCTCCAAAAGTCCTTAGAACTGTAAAACCCCTTTAAAGGTGTAAGATCCAATTTTACTCTTCAGCTAATGCCATCAGCATTTTGCTGTAAATGCTTTAAAAGATTGTCCGTATACTGTTTGATTAATGCTTACTGTATGACTAAATGTATTTGTTAAATTTTCTCCTCATCTAACACATATACTATATATTTGTAATTTATATGCACAACTTTCCAGAGCATCCTTCTATCTATTACAGCGTTGTCAAACCAAGATACAATACAGTATAAAGTAAGATGAATGAAGTGAGCAATCAAGAACTGTATTAAGCTCTCTGCACACAGTGAAAATGAATAATTTCTGTCAGTATGAGAAAGTGAAGGTGACAGATTGTGAGTAGAAGATGTATAATTGAACGCGTGGTGGGTCTCTCTTCACTCCTGCCATCAGCAATTTCGTCAGGAAAGCAGAACGTCCAGTGGGGAGTCACCCCAAACAAAGAAGGAGAGTCGACAGGTATTAAAGGTCTTGGCTACATTTGCAGTTTGAAATACACCTCACTCACTCAGGAGTCAGGAAATGCTGAATAGTTTCCTCAGTGTTTTGGTCATCTTCTTTATTCACATTTAAAGGACAGACCACCCCAAATATTTTGTTAACCAGTTATTTTCAAGGTTCTTTCCATTTGTGGGTTTATTTCCTTGTTTTATCCAAATCTCGTTGAAATCTCGTTGAGAAATCTCACTGAGATGTTACCTGCAGGTTTTGTGTTGGTCCCACGGAGTCAGAGCAAGGGCTTCTGTCTCATACAGGGAGAAATCCATCAGGCACAGATATTTATTTCTCCATTGACAGTAGCTTCAATAATGCAACAATGCAATGGAGCCTCGAGATACTGTGCATCCAGTGGAAGAGACACATGGTTAAGAAAAGAAAACAAAGCTGAAGGCAACAAGACCATACCTGTTCTCAAAGGATTGTCAAAAGGCATTCTGGGAAATATAGGATGAAGTAGAAATAGAGGAGGCAGTTTGAGGGACAGTGTGTAGGCCTACAAAACAAAACAAAACAAAACAACAACAAAAAACACGCAAAAGACATTGTGACACTTCGTCATAACTTCTGAAACTTCTGAAATGAGTTAAACATCATAAAATGATGATATAAAACTATGTGAGAGCATCTGAGGTGGGATTTTCTGGCAATGGTGGTAAGCTTTACAATTAGACTGTTGATATTGGCTTTTTATCAGCCTGTTCAGATTGATTGAATATTAATTTATATAACTGACTGTGCATGAAAATGTGATATTGATATTCCTATTATCATTAATAGCAATAGCAGTACTGTAGATGAGTCTTTTCCATCATTATAAGAAAAATATATGGGGAACACTGAAACCTTGTGAAAACTGCTAGTTTTAACACATTATGCTTTGGCACAAAATATTTCTCATTAGCAGTTCTCTATCCAAACAAATTGATCTTGGCATCAGCCTTGATGCTAAGATCAATCTCAATTGATCCTTGCATCAACAACTTAAGAACTTGAATGATATAGGATTTTAATTGAAAGATGTTGATTCTGCACTCTGGAAATGCTATAAACAGCAACACCCAAGATGCTGTCATATGGAAAAAATATTGACTTTTCTTCATTTGATCTGCAGTGCCAAAATACTTCAGCATTAACCCATTGGGCCAAAGCTAATTTATGTCCAGCATGACATATCTTGCAGTGAATAGGATCAAACCCTGTAACAAAAGTTAAGGGAACCAGGGAGTGAAACTTGGCAGAGTAGCTGTTAGGGTAGGGTGGAAGAAGAAGGGGAGCCAAGGCCATGCTACTGTTTATAATATGAGACTTATTTTAGAAGCCTCTAAATCTGTTTTGACAGGTAGAACACTCGTGGGTTGAGTATTGCTGTCCCTGATGCCAACCAGAGGCAGATAAGACAAGGATGGCAAAACTCCACAGTACACTCATCGTCATAAAGCATCATGTATCAGGGCTTACCACTTCAAAATCAGAGGTTGAAATGAAATGACACTTATTTAATGGTGCATGTGTTGATTTTGGATCAAATACAGACTAAGAAATTAAGCATGAACATCTCAGTTAAACACATTTCTTTATCATTTATATTATGCACTTTATTTTGTATTTGTACACATTTGTCTCTGTTGAGCAATATCTCTAATCCAGCACAAATTGCTCAAAATAATTTGATTCCTGAAAAAAACCAAAACCATATTCATTTTGAAGAACAATTACCTGACTTCAGTCCAAAATTGTATTACGTAAGCGCACTTGCACTCTAATTTTATCATTTTTTGTTTCCTGTTTAAATGTTTTCGTATTACGAGTATCATCACTATATTCCAGAATGAGACGTATTTTCATGTTGACAATCATTTTGTCAGAAGCTGTTAAATATCAAGTGGGTGGAAATCTCATTTTGGAACAAACAAACTTCACAAACTCTTCAGCTGCTGATTGTTATTTTAGTGCTCATGTAGCTCACTCACAGAGGGAAGAAAGCTGCTTCAGAGAAAGGACCCTGCAAGTACCAGATGCCTACTAATTTGTGATCTGTGCAGCAGTCATATCAATGGGGTGGCAGGAAATTAAATTAGAGGAATTAAAGGCATTTATTTAATTTTGTAAATGTTCTGAGGAAATGTGCGCATCCATTTCTGCTAAAAATAAAGCTGTGTGTGTGTTTTGTGCTCATTCACATGTTCAATATGTTATGTGCAGAAGGAGAGGAAATATCTCCCATCTGCATATTTTTTTGTAGACAAGAAGAACATTAGATAGCTTGATCCGTTGCTTTTTCCTCTCTCCTTGAGCCTGAGAGGCGGAGAGAGAAATCTTAATTGAGGGTACAGTAGGTGGTTGGAGATGAGGGGTTGCTGCAGTAGAGGAAATTCAGTAGGTTTAATCCACTCATCCACCCAGGCAGTGACAGCAGGATTACAGCAGAGACTTTATAAAAGAAGGCAATTATGACAGCATATGGCAAAACACTGCCCTAAATTCAATTACCCTCTCTGGCACTTTTCAATTTTCTTTCATTAAGTGGATTAAGAAGAGAGACATGTTCTTCAAGTTTAGAAATGATTAAAAGTCTAAAGGAAAATGAGAGGCAATGGAGGGGAGGCGACTCATTTCTGCTTATGATTAGTCATGGGTGTTTGCTGTAGGAATTCATGTTTCGTGCATCAAATTGATTTTGTTCATCATGAGGCAGAGAAATGATCCATGTCGGACCTGCACAGCTGAAAGCTTTGTTAATGATATTTTTTGTTTATTGGGTTTTCTTTCTTTCTTTTTTTTTTTCTTTTCTCACCCCACCCCAACTTTTGTTGGGTTGGGTTGCATTTGCCTATCCTTCAGCATAAAAAGACGCCTGTAATAGAACTGTCTTGGAGCTTATCTTGGAACATGTGATTTAACATTGGCTGGAATCTAGCTTCCAGCATTGCCTTCGATGGGAAACAAAATGTGACAGATGGTCACAAAGTTTCCTGGCAAGAAAGTTTCCTCCTAACTCGTGCAACCTCGCTGAGGCAACTGCTATGTGCAACACTGACCGAAAGGTTTCTCTTTGTATTTTTGCCCTGAGACCCATAACTCAATCAGAGTTTCTCTGTCAAAGACGGAAGAGGCTCAATATGTCTCCTCTGAATAATGACAACATTTTCCCCCATGCCTTTTTCCACTGTATTATTTTTCCAATTTCTCTTTCTGTAAAGAATTCTGCAACTCCAGGCCAGGAGCAGAGCCAAGTCTATATAATTTAGATTCACACTGCACCAAATAATCTGTGCTAAAATTCAAACATTTTATTGTTACACATGCCAATGGTGTTTTTGTTGCAGCACTGAGGCAGAAATAATCTTGTTTTAATAAGCCCTGGGTAGGAGGCCAAGATATGTTAGATACAATACGAAGGAAATTGGTATGAATTACCTAGTTTTCCAGTATAAAGTATGTATATATGTATGTATGTAATCATTCTATATTTACCATCTTTGTCATCTGAATTCATATCTATTTTGTTGTTCTTGTTGGCTATATTTCTCTTGTATTTGCTTGACTTTTAAATTATAAAGATTAAAGAGTGGTAGAGGGGATCAACAATGTTTTTTTTCTTACTGTTCCACATTTTTATCTTCACTGCAGGTCAAACTCACATTTGTGATGCTCTCTCTGCCTTTTATCCCTTCCCATCCTTATTTGCATTATCTGTCATTATCAAAGAGGATGGATCCACCTGCAGTATTGGGTTGCGGTGCAGTTCTCCTGCACAGGCAGAGTGATTGATCTGCTCCTCTGCCTCCTAATGGAAGAGACTACCTTTGTTCTTGCCTGGAGCCCAGCGCTTGTCCTGTTAAATCATCCTCTTCCCTCTGTCTCTATTTGTTACCACTAGACCCATGTTTTCTCAAACTAAGGGTCAGAATCCAGTAGGGTCTCATACCTACCTGTGGTGAGCAAAACAGGCAGTAGTTTGAGTTGTCTGACCATATCTCTTGTTTCTTCTTATTTTTCCAGTCTTGTATTTGTTTATATATCATTGTTACAAGAAGAACTGAATATTTCTAATAAGGACATATTATGTTTCTGCACACAGTAGCGAGTGACCTTTTAGAGCTTTATTGGTACTTTAATTCCATTGTGTATGCATCACTATAAAACCACATAATAGCCTATTGCTGAGATATTAGCACAACATCCGATTTTGCACAATTGTACTGTAGCTGATGTTCTTTTTCATGAGGGTAAGCGATAAGTTCAAGCACTTCAAGTGTTTTGACCTTGAGAATCTGAATATGTTTGCTTCCGTAATGTCTCTCCATTCTCTGTATAAAAAAACAGCATTTCAAAATCAGGCAAGAGGACTGCGTAAGGACTTTTTAGCACAGCCATATAGCACTGCACTGCAATTATTTCAACCAGGAAACTGTACTGCGACGCACACAAATCATTGTATTTACTATTTTTATATATGCATACAGCAGCACAGCTTGTAAATTCATTATGTAATACCACCGGTCGTCTGTGGAACGCGCCACATTTTCTGCAAAGGGCTGTTTGTCCCTAACGGCTTCCCGTCGGCTGCGTATCATCCCGGAAGATTTACCTTTCTCTTGACACGTAGCAACCGCGAGCAGGTCGGCAGGGGCTCTGGTCAGATTTGTCAAACATCACGGGTGAGTGTTGCCATTCGCGATGCCTTTGTAGCGTCAGACTGGTGATTTGCGTGAGAGAAGTGAAATGGAAATATTAAAGCCCAAGACGTGCAAGCCGTTAGAGCTAGCATTAGCTAACCAGCTAGCAGGCAGAGTTAACGGTACGTAAATGTTTAGCCACCCAAAGAGAAGTGGCTTTCGCTGTGTATTTATTTTACTTATATATAATATGTGTATACAAGATTAGTTAACGTATCCTTTTAGGTGGTTGTGATACTGGCTCGAACGGTTTATAAAAGACAACGACTTCACCACGTAGGTAGTTGAGGTGAGATTTCGGCCGCGGCCCGTAAGTTTGCGAGGTGTAGCTGACCAAGTAATGTTTTTATGAACGACTCCTTGTGTACCGTTACAATGTGTCTTTACGGAGCATAGCTGTTCAACATAACAGCGCTTAAGAGTATGTCGTTTTTATATTTACACCTCACTGTACCTAGACGAGCTGTGCTCCTGTTTCTGCCCCTGTGTTTCTAACAGAGTGAGAGATGTCAGGGTTTGACAATTTCAACACAGACTTTTACCAGTCCAGCTACAGTGTAGACGACCAAAGCCAGGGCGGCTATGGCTACAGCAGCGCTGAAAACCCCTACAACAAGTAAGTGACGCTCCCTCGGCTGCTAGCGCCTCCGAGAGCAACATTATTACTCTCTCGTGTGCCATTTTTTTGGCTGCTGCAGACTGTCCTACCTGGCTGAACACCTTATTCGACATCTTTTGAGTTTGTTTGTTTCATGCGAGTTTGGAAATTACATTCAATTTGGTATTTGAGATGAGGAAGGGATATTGTTTTGTTAAAACAAGAATAGGAAAAGTGCTTAATGCTTTTAAACATCTTAATACTACCTAACTGAAACAACACCCTTGGGAAGCAACTTGCAATTTTTTTTTTTTTTTTTTAGAAATGGGCAGTTTGAGAAATAATTTAATGATCATTATTATTATGTGTTTCCCAGGCCATACGGTCAGTATGACTACTCCCAGCCCATGGACTACTCTTCCCCAGGGATGATGCCACCCCAGCAGCCGTACACAGGACAAATCTTCCAGCCCACGCAGACCTACACCCCATCCCCATCACAATCCATGTATAGTAGCAGCTTCGATGATGAGCCGCCACTGTTAGAAGGTAGGTGAATCACAACCCGGAGGCTATGAACTCTTCCTGCCTATTTTGCTTTTATACAGCTCTCACATCTCTTATAATATTTTGCATTCAGGAGTGCAGGAGTGACTAGTACAGCACAGTTTAGCACAACAATACACATAGCACATTTCACTGTGTGTATTGTTAACTGTGCTAAAATTATTAGTTGGTTATTATTCTTTCAGTTGACTGCTTTTGCTATTTTTATAATTGAGAGTCAGAGCTAGTCACAGCTTCTCAAAAGTGAGGATTTGCTTTGTTTAGTCTGTTTTATATTACTGCACATTGAATACCTTTGTTTGCCCAGGTAATTGGAGTAAAGTGGAGACATAATCAATCAGTTAATGGAAATAATCATCAGTTGCACTGTTTACCAGCTTTTGGAATAATTGCAAGTTACTTTTACAGGAGCACCAGTTGAAAAATATAAAATTATAGTGTTCCTGTTGAAATCGGTCTGCAGTATCACTTCTGGGACATGAACCTAAGATCTGTTCTTAGGGCGTGAAATTAAAGTTTAATTCGCCTGTTGCAGTCGCTAGCAGAGTCAGAGAATCTCACAGCTCCAAGAATGTTTTGATAGAATAGACAGGTCTGACGGAGCAAAGGCTGGCTATGTGACAAAGTGACTTCGAAATTGGCAGACCAGACTTTTCTAAAATTTAGCAATATTTTCCCTCTACTTACACACATGAGAAGGCTTTACATTGGCATACATGCTGTGCAGTTACACACAAACCAGCACTGAGTGCAGCGATGACTCAAAATACTGAACAATAAAGAAAATGTTACCATTTTAACTAAACCCCTCACGCCTGTACTTAAAATAAAAATCCTTACCTTACAGTAGATTATAACTAAAGTTGGTAGCTCATGAAAAGACACTGCTAGGTTAATGAAAAAGGCTCTGTGGTGTGGCTGCAGCAGAATTTGACACTCCTAATGCTCCTCAACCTCATCATTGCATTGTGTTAGTCATTTTTAATGTCTCTGGTCTGTACTTATGTTCTTGTTTTGTTCGTACAGTTTTATGGTTGTAGCTGAATTGTCCACTCAGTTTATAGTCACGCTTTGCAGATTATCTTTGGATTCAATAAATTGCCTTTTACTCATCCCATCTTGACCCCCTGTATCCATGTTCTGCACTCTTATTAAAAACAAACCAATGCTCAGAATCTCTGAGGGGTTTTATTCCTGAAACCCTCAAAATAAAAAAAATAAAAACCGGAGCAGATGAAGTAGATGCTCCAATTGACACTTGACATGTGAAGTGTGCTTTGCAGTGTTTGGTAATGTGGATTCTCGAAAAGATTTATTATGTTAGTATTTTCTGCTGTGTGAAGCTAAAATATGTCTGTCCTCTTAGTTACTTAACCCTTAGCTCCAAAGTAGTGGAGCTTCACCCGTGAGTGATGTTGAGGTGTCCTTGTTTTTTAGATTTTTTTGTTCTCTTATACTGTGTCTAAAGATTTTGCTACATGCTTATTTAGAGGAAAGGGTGGGATTTTTATATAGAGAGAGTGATACTAAGAGCAAATACTATTCTGAGAAGAAATCACACTTTTATCACGGGGAGAATGTCTACATCCTCATGCAAAGCGGCGACTGAAAAGTTGAGTATTCCTGCAAAAGAGACGTTTCTTTCTGTAAAGGCCTAGTGTTTATGTAGCAAACCAGTACCGCATATTGATGCCATTGCATCTCTTCCATGCTTTATTCTCTCGTCACTATCCTTTTTAAAGTTCCAGTACAACTCTTACCTACCAACCATGTTTGATCCTAGTTTCAGTATCCAACGTGTCTGATGTGTGTATTTTTTGTCTTAGAATTAGGAATCAACTTTGACCACATCTGGCAGAAGACTCTGACGGTGCTCCATCCAATGAAGGTAGCAGATGGCAGCATCATGAATGAGACAGACCTGGCTGGCCCTATGGTCTTCTGTTTGGCCTTTGGAGCGACACTTCTCCTGGTAAGTCATCATTTGGTTAACGTTGATGAATAATAATTCTTAAGAACTGGAGTTAGTAGAAACATCCTTCTACACCTTTATGATATAAACACATATACCTGTACACCAACACAGGTGTCATGTAGGTGTGTCCATGTCTATATCTGACTGTGTGGATGCATCTTTTTTCCCTTTCCATTCACAGTCGGGTAAGATCCAGTTTGGCTATGTGTACGGTATCAGTGCAATCGGCTGCCTCGGCATGTACTGCCTACTCAACCTAATGAGTATGACGGGCGTCTCCTTCGGCTGTGTGGCCAGCGTGCTGGGATACTGCCTCCTCCCCATGATCCTCCTCTCCAGCTTTGGAGTCCTCTTGTCTTTACAGTGAGTGCACAGGAAAACGGTAATGTTTATGAATGCCAATATAACCTGTAAATCAAGCAAAGGCTTTTATTTGTCTATAGACCACATTACTAGACACTGTCTAGTAGTATAAACTTCCTAGACAGGGTTTTGTTGTATTAGTATAAAATGATCATTGGTTGCTTAATAAGCTCAGCTAAAGTGTGACATTTATGTGTAGGACTATGTAATTTTTGTTGGATGTTTGATAGGAGTTTCACAAATGGCTATACATTTAATAAAACTGTATAAACACTGCTTTCATACAGGTAACTGTTCAAATAATCAAAGCTGACTTCCTGCTTCTTTCTTGTTCTTTTTAGGGGCATGATGGGAATTATACTAACGGCAGCAATCATTGGCTGGTGCAGTTTGTCAGCCTCAAAGATCTTCATCTCGGCGTTGGCCATGGATGGGCAGCAGCTGTTGGTTGCTTATCCCTGCGCTCTCCTATATGGGGTCTTTGCACTCATCTCTGTCTTCTAAAGAAAATCATTGAGTAACAGTTTAAAATAACTGCCTCCCAGGTTCTGTAATTTCAGTGTAATTAGGGTAATTATTGGCTAATTACGCTGTTATTACAGAAAAATGGGAGCTCCTGTCTAAAAACGGCACCAAGGTTTTTTTTTTGTTTTGTTTTTCTTTTATAAGCCTCCACCTCTCACTACATTCGGACTTGACCTCCTGCAGGCTGGAGTGTATTGTCTCACTCATGTCTTCTCTCCACCTTGCCCCCCTCACCCTCATACATCTTAAAGGAGAGGACTCAAATAAACCTGCTGGAAAAGTAACTCTCCTGTGGATCAAGTCCTATGATTTTAAGGACATGAAGGGGAAGGAAGCGAGCAACTAGTTCACACGCAGAGGAGACAATTTAATTTGGACACAGACGGGAAAAGGTTCTCAATTTCCAAGAAGGACCGAAAACCAACCCTCAGCAAACCCTGCAGCCAGTGGAAACGCCACGTATCATGTTTTTTGCAAAAGCTGTTATGAGCCATTTGTGGCAAACACCAATAGATTCTCCAGCTGCAAGACCAAGGGAAACACCCACTTTCCTCTTGCACAAGACTACAGTAGCTCATTCTACTTCTCCACCCAGAAAGAGCAGAGGAAAACGGGGGGTCTATATCTTCTTTCCTCCAGGACCATGAATCTCATCATTTTGCTCATCACAGCAGTGATCTGATCTTTGATGTAAAAACAGCAGCTCTGCTATATCTTCTCATGTATTGTTTTATTATATTCTCTTGAGTTTTGATGCCTTTCAAGAGGACAAAAAAAATACAATTTGCACAAAAGCATTGTTCTTATTTTCAAAACCAAACAAATTAAATTAGATATTGAGAATTAATAGTCAGAGATACTGTATATTTCTAGGTACAGACATGTCTCTGTAGGCTGTTTCTATAGTTTGCATCCTTTATATTTCTAAAATCTTTATTTTAGAGTTGACTCACTCTGTATTCTTTAAAATGTCATCTGTTTATGTCTTCTCGTGCACAATAAAGTTGTCTTTGAAGGTTATCTGCCTTGTGATATTAAAAGGTACATTGTATGGTCCAGTAGATAGTTGTAAGCGGAGACTGGAACATTTTATTTGACCCGTGGACCTTTATAGCTGGCTGCTGTGTGGCAGAAGAAAGGCTTGTGTGCACTGAAACAAGTGGGTGTATGACACATAATGACAGTTTTCAACAACCTGCAGAGACTTTATCACAACTGGTTGGTAGATCAAAAGAAATGATCTGCACGCTTTGATCCACACCGTTGTCATTTCCATTGCTTCTTAGGTTGAGGTTTAAAACAAGGTTTGTAGTTGTATGATAAGTGAGTGCAGACATTTCTCCAGCGCTAAAACTTGGTCAGATAAGGGTGGCGTTAACCACACATCCCCCTAACAACATTTACAGTTCTAAAGTCATCAGCTGCTCTTAAAGGCTTTCTACCTCTCACATGTTCAGGATGGGTTGGTTATTGGGATAGGGTGATTTCTAAACTTTAAGCCGAGCAATTCATGGCTATACTGTCATAACAGTCTTCTGTTAAATGTTTATTTTGATCAACTAGGGAGTAGTTCTTGACATGTTCATGTTTGTCAGTAACATCACCTTCTTTATATCCTAGCACTCAATACAGGAGCTATTCATTCCCAACCTAACATAAAAATAAAAACACCACTGTAAGAAATTCATGCCATTTTGATTACTTGAGTATTGCTAATTGACCATAGCACTAGATGAACAGCTTTTAAACAAAACATGAGAAGAACGTACTGATTGATACTACTGAAAATCACAGACCAGACCTCTTCAGATTTGTATTGGAGGTTTGTCTGATTTTGTCGTGATTAGTGAAACCACATGCCCTCGAGGTCAGTTGTGTTTGGCTGAACTCCATGCATGAAGTGGCATGTGGAGGAGATTGGTCAGCCTACAGTAGAACCACATGACTTTCTTATTCTAAATTTATGCTTTAGAATGCAAGAACTCGGAAATCATCTAAACAGAAGGCTGACGAGACGAAATGTTGAGTTTTGTGGTTAGAAAACAAACCTATTTTTTTTCTTCACCCTTCTGGGTTTTCTTTGCACTAACATATACAAAACAGATACACGGGGGGGCTCCTTAAATGGATGATGACCCACACAGGAGAAATGAATAATTCAAAAATGAAAATGGAGTGCTTTTTCAATTCCAACAAACTCAACATCAAGGAGATACTTTGCATTTCAGGCAAACCTAACAGGAGCAGTCTGCTCTCACAGGCCGCGCTCTCATATAGCCAAGTGTTTAAATATATGCATCTTGTGTAGGCCTATGTATAATCTGTTTTTTATATCGATTTAAATAGGAGGTAAGATCAACCCGTATTTTAGTGTCAATTACATTGTTTTATGTATTAAAGTGTTTAGTGTCACACTTTCATGGGGATTTATTTGGTTTCTCTCTAAATAAAACATTGCTTGTATATGTCATGAATTGCCTTTTCAACTCATTTTATGCACACACACTGTGGTGAGTGTCTCAAGTGCATCAAATTATTCTGCAGTTCTGTGCCTTCTCAGCTCTGGGGATCTCGGAAACAGCTGAAGACATTGTGGGTAGGATAGAAGTGAGCAGGATGTTGACATTCGCACACCCTTTGTGTATGTACAGTATCTGGTTTCAACCGGTTCGTAGTCAGGTTTCAGTATCTTCAGCATCTGGATTCACTCGGGCTTCTCACATTTTCCTTCTTGGGCCTGGAGAAGGAATTCATTCCAAAATTCCATGCTTTCCTTTATTCAATCCTCCTCATCAACTCTGGGGTTCACACATTTTTCAGTAGGTGCTGAAGTGAGAAAAACACTTGTAACTTCAACATTTAAGATACATTTACTTAATGTATTCCTGTGGTAATGTCTCTCATTTCCTGTGTGTAAAATAGTTCTAAACTGTTGAAAATCTTGAATTTAATTTAAAATTGTATTACACTCAAAGGTTTCATCAGCGGTTTCTTTTTTCAGAGGCTGTTTTTAATATCAGCTGATGAGGTTTAGAATGACAAAAGCCCGCATTTTGGATGATACAAGTTGCACATTAACAGGATGTTACATTACCATTCAGGTTCAGCCTCTCATGCGACAACAAAAAGATTTTATGTGTATTTGATTGCTTCTCATATAGTGGGATACCATGTACTGTACAAGCAGAAAACTGGTTTGACAGACAACAGTTATTTGATCCAT
Source organism: Macquaria australasica (assembly GCA_005408345.1). Lineage (NCBI taxonomy): Eukaryota > Metazoa > Chordata > Actinopteri > Centrarchiformes > Percichthyidae > Macquaria > Macquaria australasica. The sequence goes on from SEMN01000113.1 coordinate 273,992, forward strand.
GTCAATATACAGGTTGTACTCAGAGACATTAGAATTAGAAGGTGGGTACAATGTCAACTATTTGGTGATGATCACTATTAACCATGATGCAAACAACAATAAAGTCTCTCCTTGTGTTAATAAATATCCTATCCTAGACTCAGCCATAGCCATAGGAAACCTTTCTGCAACATTTACACCCAAGCGCCTCCAGATGACAGTGTTGAGTTAGGCTACATATAGTCCGTCCTCTTGGCCGGCAGAATATTGTTTTTGCTGTGTTCACTGGCTACAGCCTGATATTTCCCCTGGAGCAATGACTACATCCCCACTTCTTTTTTGAAGTTTCCTTCCAGTCATTATCAGGAAATTTACAGCTCACTCTGGAACACATCAGCATCAATGAGGAGCTTCAGCCTAACCCACCCAGTGCTCTACTCAGACTGTTTTATGAGTTGTTTGTTTACGAATTTGTTTGGTTTGCTCTCTTTTTTGGTTGCTTAGTTTGTAGGCTTAGTGCTACTCTTGCATAACATAGCTGAACATTTGGTGGACACATTTATTTAAGTGCCTAAAGTATCCTGAATACACATACTGTACTTTTACCATGGGTGGGCCCTGAGAAATCCCTAACAGTCTCTAATTTTGTCCTTGTTAACACATAGTGCACGATATAAGACCATTACTGTTACGAAACTTAAATGATTTTGGGTGGAACATTTAAGTGAGATGAATGGAAAAACAATAAATGAAACCAGTATTGCTGAATGGTATAAAACACTTAGGCTATATTAATATTAGTCATCACTGGAATAAATCTAATATCTATAAATTATGCTCCTCCTGCTACCGTTGTTCTTCCTGTCATAACTCTTTAATACTACTAGTATTAACAATGCAACTAATCATAAAAATCATCAGCCGCATCCTCATCATCACCTACAAGCTGTTTTTAGGAATAGCTGACTAGTTGAGTGGTCTGCTTGTCTCCGATGAATAAGGGCCACCGTACCATTATGTTATCTAATGTAGGATAATCTCACCTCCACAGTCTGTTCTGCCCAGCAAGCTGGCCCTCTGCTGACTGACTGAGTAGCAGCTAATGATGAAACCGTCTCCTGCTAGAAAGACATACATGGAGCGAGACAAGCTGTAGGGATAGAGGCGGAGAGAAGGGGAGCAGGGAAACAGGCGGGAGTTATGCTAAAGACTAAAAAAAAGAAAAAACACAACGTACATTTTTAGTTATAAAACAGCATAAATGCACAATAACTGCATCAGAAATGTATTCTATAATGAATCATGAAGAAATACACCTTCACAGCATCCAGAAATATCACAATATACTATTGTGCCAAATGAATTTGGTGTACATAGTAAATAGTTATCTTAGACTGTTACTATGCATTTACAACTGGAAGCTGTATAATTCATTTTTTATGACATTTCACGTGTCTTTAATGTGAGCTCTTACAGTAGTTATGAGCTTATCGTATAACACAAAGTGACATCAATCTGTTGTTAAAGTACAGACAACAATATGCTTTTATATGTACTATGCCATTAAATTACATTGTAGTATGGAACGCTTTCCTCTTTTTTACAATACAATTAACATTAACTACATTGTTCGGTGTTTTAAAATATTTCGAATGCATACATATAACATTAGTGGTGAGGGCTTGAAAATGTTAAAGCTGCACTTATCAATATTTTTTGTTATATGAAAATTAATAAAATTACTTGTGAAAGATTCTACTACTATTAACAAACCCACAGAGAATTACTCCTCACACTCTACATTGCCCCACGGCTATACAGAGCTTTTAGTCTCATTGTTTTGGTTTTCCAGCCAACAAACTCCACTCTCATCAATCTTGTTTCCTGCCAGATGTTTTGTTTTTAAACTTGTTCCTCTGCCTCCCAGTGGCCCAAAAAAGAATTACTGCATCTGTAAAAATTCACTGTGCATTAATAATTGCTACATATAAAATAACTGGGTTGGAAAAATAGTGGAGCTGTGGTTGTAATTCCTATCAGTGCCATGCTACTTTTACAAAGTAAAGATTCGGGAGGTTAATATTTTATAGAAAGACGCAGCACTTAACAGCTTTGCGAAATGCTTTCTGTGAGTTAAAGAATTGACTCGTTAAAGCCCACTATATGTATCACATATATTAATATAATGTAATATTTGTGACTTTGGTAACTCCTAGTGGTAAAGCTCATGCAAAAAATGCAAGACATTTTCATTGGGATTGTCTAGTATTTACACACTTATGAAATCTGAATAGTTTTAAAGATGCTACAATAAAATAAAACAAAGAAGAATGTAAACATGCAGTCACTTTAAATGAAATTCTCTGGTCCATTCTCATCTACTCTATCCTTTAAAAACTACTGTGATGTCTTCATTCTTTTGTAAAAGGTGATCAGCAGCAGCAGATGAAGCTGGATAGGATAATAGATGTGGCCTGTGTACACGATGCACTCCAAAAAGCCTCACAGCAATGAGGCTGATTAGGATGTTATCTTCACTGAGGGAGCAGACGAGCGACAGGTGGAAATGTAACGATTGGTATTCAGCAACGCAGCGCCGCCTTTTAATGCATCTGCAAAGCCAACAGCACATGAATATTCACTGAGCAACTGTTAGCACAGCACTGAGTGTGATTTTCTCCCGCACTTCATTAGGCTAATTGTCCCCCCTCATTGCACTGCGGACTCTTCTAACAGTTGATTCAGAACTCAATGAACTAACGCAAACACTGCAAGGGACGATCAGCAGAGTCCAGCTGAGGGAACCTGTGTTTTTGTGTATGTGCACATGAATGCATGCTCATGTTTATTCATGGATGGGGGTGTATGTAATGTGTGTGCATGTACTGCTGTACAAGCATTACATGGTCAAGCCACACTGATTTCAGATCATTAATGTGCGGTTAGCCTGCCATCATGTTACTCTAACTACAGCTGCCCTCTACACTGTTTTCACTTATGGGTGAAATGTGAAAAGAAGAAATGTTGTCACAATTTCACAGCAGACAGTGTGACGTGTCATAGAAGGAAAAAGTGAGGTGTACTTCAACTAATAAAATGTATTGATGGCTGCATTCAGTTTATGTGTTCCAGGGCCCTGGCATTATGCACGCTGACTCACTGGCATGGCTTACTGGGACATTTAAATGGATCCTCTTATAATAATATTATTACTTTGACGTGTTTTTCCTGCTATGACAAGGCAAAATGTCTGTCGTTAAAAAAGGCCCATCAGACAAGGTTTCATAACAACACTTTAATGATCATTCTTTCAGCATAATGGTGGAGAATAGTTCAGTTAAACGTTAACGCCAGAACATTAATAAGATAAAAGTGGGCAGAGAAAATAAAACGTTTACTTGACAACTATATAAGAAACAATTGTTGCAGGTAGCACTAAACATACAAAACTATTTCTGATGGCATCATTATTATTGATGATTTGCCACAACTTCATCTAAACAGGAAAAAAACAACTGTCTACACCAGCAGTTGTTTAAAAATGCTTTAGTGTCCTAATTCTATTGAGTACAGTGCTTAACTGATGATTTACTTGGGATTAATTGGGGAGGAATTTGTATAAATGGTGATTTTGTGCAGTCTTAAATTAATTCTCAAGAGAAAATCTGAATTAAAAGGCCTTTTGCAACTAAGCAAACAAATTCACGGAAATCACCACTGTGCAGGTTTAAAGCCATGGATCAATTCACCTGGTCAGATTTCCAGGTGCTCATTCACGCAGTCTGAATTCACTCCTGGGACAACATTCCACTTCATGAAAGAAATAGCACTTGCTCTTTCAACTCCCTGTGCCGCTACTTCAGTCTAGGAGAAGAGATACATACTTCACTCCTTCAGTCAATTCCCTAATCTCTGCTTCCTACTCTTGATTCTTCACAGAATGTGTGTTTGCGGTATGCAGCATGTATCTGTGTGTGTGTGTGTGTGTGTGTGTGTGTGTGTGTGTGTGTGTGTGTGTGTGTGTGTGTGTGTGTGAAAGCAGTGTCCTCGCCACCAAAGAAGGTTTCAGCTGTGGCAAAGGAAAGGAAAGAATTACGAAGGGATCATGAACAAATTTTGAATGGATTGTGATGAGATTGCTCCTTAGATATAAATACAACCCCAAAACAGAGTAATAAAGCAAAATAAACTAGTGCAGCTTATGTTAAGTACGTCAAGCAGCGTCTGGTGGATGACAAAGGAATAATTTCAGCATAGTATTACATAATAATTTGTATAATATAGCTGTATCATTATGTAATATTTTTAACCATAACAGTTTAGCTTTGACATACATAATGCTAAGAATTCAGTATGAATGAGAATAATTCCCTCGTTGTTAAAGCCCTTTTGTCAGTATCCTGAATGAATGCCATAAAAGGATTTTACTGTTCACTTTGGGCAGTGAAAGTGTGGGCAGCTTCAGATTAGAGCTGCTACAAAGACTGGAAACCCATCTGGTCATGCTGGGGGCGTATTCAATATGCATGACATAAGCATAATAATTCAGAACATCAGCTTACCACAGCAGGCAGCAACTCAACTAATATCATTACATATCTGTGCTTTCACTAGTAGAAATGTGACTCATCATTTCTTTTCCATTCGTGTTTTTTTTTTCCCCTAACTTTTGTTCACATATTTATGGTACCTACACCAATGTGAGACATCGGATTGAAGAAATTAATTCTACTGTGATTAAATATTATGAATTTTATCCCCTTTTAAGACATATTGGGATTTGTATGAGAATTAGTGCTGCACATAAAAATGCACCTGACTCTGTATATTTTGTGGATAATAGACTTCCATTAAAAAACCCAGCATTGCTCATCAATATTTTCATAAACCAGAAATGTTGGCATTATTTATGCCTGTGTCTCTTTTTTTCTTGCAGTACCCAACATAATAAAATATAAATTTACTTAATCATCTTGCCTATTTATTAATTAATGAAAGCTATTGCGCCCTGTTTATAGACAGGGTTGTGTTTCTCTATAAATTATGTAACAACCCCATACCATTACAGCTGAACAATCAAAATCTCAGATATGCACAAAGAGAAGAATGAACAGGCTAAATAAGTTTCCATACTGAACTGACTCACCACTGGTGTATAACCACTGGTCCGCTAAGTTTTAGAAGCAGTCCCAACATGTTATAACATATTTTGAACATGCAATGCATAAATATAGTGTTTATTATCTTAGCAATGAATATTTTTATGTTATAGTCACTGCAGCATTGTTGTACAGTGGTATTACCATGAACTTATGTCAACAATGTATATAATAGAGTATAATGCTTGTGGCATTTAATGTAGCTCTGCAGTAAATTGAGAGCACAGAGATTTTTTATTCCCTGAATGAATGTCTTTTGCCCTAAGGAGTGAAATAAACAAGATTTTACTGTAATTCTTTTTTTCAATCACTTTTTTTTTTTTTACACAACCTGCCCATCATATAGCAGTCAGATTTATACTGCTCAGTGGGGTAAGGATAACATCATGATTATTTCAGGAGTCATCAGCTCAGTAGTTAAAAGTAGCACATGCAATGGCAGCAGCAGTAGTTCACTCCCTCTTCCCTCCAGGAACCTAGAAGTAATTGGCAGCATGTCGGAGAGCTGCAGAGGGATCTATGGACCTTATTGCAACTCAAAGGGAAGAACTCAAGCAGAAGAAGGAAATCCTGACAGGGCCTTGTATAACCTTGTGGCTTTAATTATTTATCAAATGGCCAACGACAAATATATTGCTGGGTTCGATGCGCTGGACCAAGACACAGAGTAAGAGAAGACAAGCCAGAGGGAAAAAAGACAGAACAGAGAATAAGTGAAAATTAAGCCTACGCATCGTCTACAGCCTACAGCAAAAAAAAAATAGGCAACAAAAAATAATTTTTAAGATTTTAATACTGTAATAACTACAGTATAGAGTCAACCACTGCTGCAATGTCCAGCTTTCGTTAGATAGACGTCTCAACACTCCTCTATTTTGTCAAATCAAGTGCAGCTATTTCCTGCATGTTGCCTTTGCTGGCTCCAGAAATCCATTTAGGACATCAACAGAGAGAAGATGCAGGATCTCTTTAGGGGAGGTGGTATCTCATCTGCTGCCACTCGATTTTGTCATTTAGCCTGATAATATACACATTTTTTTATAAAGTCGTATCTTATTAGTCATTGTCCTAAGTTCAGAGTCTGGTAAATCTTTTTGGCATATTATGCAAATAGAACCCCTTTATACCTGTCTCATCCTGGTTGTTGTAGATATAATAAAACCAAATAACCTGCACACCTACACGGGTTGCATATCCCCCATTAGACTCTAACAAACCACTGTGTCCAGGAAATCTCATAGTGAAATGTTAATAGCTAACAAGTGTTAGACATTTGTTTCCAGGATGGCAAGGGGCGTTTTACCGTTCAAATATGGCAACCAATCAAAGTATGTGCTCTGTGGCTCAGCATACTGCACAATGAATGGAGAGTTTCCAGACTGGGAAGCAGCTCACTGTGCCAGGCAGTTGGCAACTACCAAACTACAGGGCACCTCGTTTCAGATGCAGAGTTTGTGAAAGGACACAATTCTTAGTAATCTGTATGTGTAGTTGTACATTTGTGAATATAAATTTAAAATGTATAATGCACAGCATGTATATAATATACTGTGTAGTATCCAACACATACTTCTGTTACTTCATCTACAGTTACTGCTTGGAACAGCCCAATGTCAAGTGAGTTGAAATAAAACAGACTGACATAAGGTTGCACCCTTCAAAATAATACTTGCACTTACAAATGTGATTCAACATTTCTATACTTCTATCTCCAAGAGAAAATTGGTCTATCTAGCTCTCTTGGCCTGAAACTAGTTAGCTATTCAGATAGCTAATTGTACAATCCACTACTATAGGTATACATCAAGATTTTAACACACCTTGAATCTTACAACTCAGAGACATACTATATAAAGCATGCACATATTATCATGGGGCTATCTTAGTGATTGTATGCACTTTCCAAATTATAAACCAGCGCTATGTACAGACTAGTAGTAACCACAATATATAGGCAATATGTAGGTTATAGCCAACTGTATGATCAAAATTCCAAAATATAAGCAATCACAAACCTATATTACAAAACTCCCTCTGGCTCCTACACCAACAGTGAGGAAAACTAATCACACAAGGTAATAAGTTGGTACCCTAATGTTTAATTGCACGAAGTTGAAAACATTTACTACCAGCATCTTTATGCTTGTAGGGTCACTATAGTCATAATAAATGAGGGAACACGCATGAGATGAAATCAGGAACAGTTTAGTGTTGAAGTTGTTCTTGATATTTATCATAATGCATAAATGCAATTATGGCAATCATTTGACTGTTCCACTTCCTCATCATTATCCCTGTCTCTCACATTGTTCTCACCTCACAGTACTGTACAGGCAGTGCCTCTCTGTCTTCAGCCATGCATACATGATGCACAGCTTAATAGCAAATTAGATCATTGTGCTCTGCTTGTTAGGGCGCTAATCACCCCAGAGCAGAGAACTACAGCCTCTCTAAGAGCAAAGTAGGCTATTACATGTGTCCGGCTACTGAATACTTGTTGCTTCAGGAAGGTTTTGTGTAGAAAATAGTCCTGCTTGTGCTCCTTAACTGTTGGTCATATCAGCTGTCGGCCTCAAATGCCTCAAGCGACGTGAAGCAAAGTTTTCCTGTTCTGCTGTGGGTAGTGTGTGACAAAGGGTTTATTCTTCTCTGAGTTGCTAGGCACCACTGCTTCACTTCACCAAGCTACTGTCAGTGTTGGTGTTTGTGAATCAATCTCTTGGCTCTGCATTGTTTATGTTTGTGTTGGTGTGCTTGGCAATAGTTATGGGAAATAAGATGCTATTGCCGCTGGCTGTATAATTGAACTGTTTGGATAGTGTTGGTGTCTGGTGGCTGCTACTTTTGGCTCTTGTGCTGCTGCTATCTACCTATGTGCTGTATTTATATTGGTATTAATTGAATGTATTAATTTATTTTAGTGGCTGAACTTATTTTTCTCTTGGGTCTTGTGGTGAAATATGAATACTAATGTTTGAGTATTATATGTGTTATATCCCCCTTGGTTGTTGCCATTGTTTTGGTGGTGGTGGTTACTGTTGGCTCATCAGGTCTCTATTAGAGGGTAATTTAAGGGCTCTACAGCCTTCCATTTGGAATCACATAGGCAAGACTCTATTCTTTATTTTTTTTTATTCTTTATTTTTATTCCATTTTGTAAGTACACTGTATCTTTCCTGTTTTTAGGTATGTGAAATTTTGTAAACTTGGTTTTAAAATGTACTATATACATAAAGGATATTATTATAATTGTGTATATTGGCTTAATAGTAATGTAATCATGACTGTTGTCTTGCACACAGTCCATTCATATAATGTAATTATTCTGCTATAATTGTGCCTTCATGGGAAATTAGGATGGATTTTGTCACACATAGGGGAGATAATCACATTCACTCTCTATGTGACATAACAATTGACAAGTAGAGACTGTCTGCTATAAAAAATGATCTTGTCACATAAATATGAGAAAGTCAGTGTCATTGCCTGTCCACTGTTCACTGGGTGTATATTCCCTACCATTGTTGGAGGTGCTTTGTTGGGGTCTGGCCACACATCAACTTGTGTTCAGCCCACACATAATACATTTCACATAATACCCGGAGTTCATTTGTTTTTTGGGACACAAATTTATTATTGGCATTTCCAAATCTCTCTTGTGTGAATGTTTGCAGGGAGTGATGAGGTCAGAGCCCAGATGCCAAATATCAACTCTATACACATTATACTCTGTATTCACATAATACTTTCAAAACCTTCTCTCTGTTAATATTTGGACTAAGCACTACAATATCTTCTCTGTCCACTTAACACTCAGATTAGAAGTACTCATTCTTCTATCTTGGGGCAAATTGTGCAACGCATCCTTCATAATAGCTGTGTCCAACCTGGAGTAGGCATGGGAACATTCTCTCTGGCTGCATCCTAATGGCAGATTAAAACACCATGGGTCTAAGTGAGGCTAATTGACACATCTAATTACTCATCCTAGATAAACAAGCTTCTCATTAGTGCAACAATTAGCCATGTAATGAAACCCTTGTTTTTGGATGACTTCTCAATGTCATAAATGATAAAAGGGAAGGGACAGATCAAGATAAAATACTTAGGAAACAGGGACATCTCTGAACAAAGGGCACATGAGTAAAATTTCTTGACTCTGTCAGGGACTTTTGTGATTTGTTTGCTTGCATGTGGGGTTCTGTGCACCTCTAGGAGCCTTAATTGCAAAGCAAGATTGCTCACTCACACTAAAGTCCATCTTCAAGAAGATTTCAAATGAACAGACTTTTCCTACTCGATTTTGCTGGATTGTCAATATAAGGTCTGAGATTTAAGGTGATATAATCCGTCCCCACAGAGGCTCTACCTCTCTGACACAAATATAGCAAAGTCCACGGTCATATCAGCAAAACCTTTTTTGTTTGTTTGTTTTTTGGTGCAAATATGACCTGACAGGACCTGCTGAGGCAGGTAGTATGCTCTGACTGACTTTCCCTTGTTAGATAAATCATACTTTGTCTTCTTCATAGTATGCTTACAGCATACTTTGCTGATGCCGACTTAAATAGATAATATCATTCCATTTAGTGCTCATTATCAATGTTATTTTGTTATTAAGAGTGGCATTCATTGCGATATGTTCACCGACATATAGCAACATTTTGTTCAGTTAATATGTAGAAAAGTAATTTCAACATGAAGCTTTGCTTTGCTACAGTTTAAAGCAAAAACAGTCCAAACCCTATACAGGATTACAGTATACAGGAATTTGCTGTTTTAATGTAGTACGACTGTTGTTTAATTTGTGTGAATGTCTTAATTTCTCTGTGTTATTCGCCGAGTTTGATTTCAGTTCGTTCTGGCCTAAATGCCCCTCCTTATTGTTCTTCCACTTTGGAAGACATTGAGTCCTGAGTTTTTTGTCTCTGCACTCACAGCTCTCTGACTTGTGTGTTAGGAAATGGTGACTCACTATAGAGAGGGCACCACATTGAAATTTGTGACATATCACTGAGAGACAAATTTAACCTGGACTGACCTGAACCTTTGTTTCCATCCATTCAGTTTTATAACTGTTGTTTACTGTTTTCATGTCCCCAAAAAAAGTTACATTTTCAAAATAAAATGTAATACCTTATCTCTGAATGCCCAGCTGATAAATAATACTGAGCTGATAATGACATACTGTAGTGGCCAGCAGGAGAAGCAGTGTGTTTTTATTTATTTAAATTGTGATATTTTTCACTCTGAAATTCACATTCTTATAATGCACAGACAGAACCAAACATATATGTGTTTTCAACATATTTTGAGCCCATAAAAGGTATGACTAAAGATCAGTTGCTCCCTGAACTGAAGGTTGTAGCAGGGAGTAAAAGTTTTTTTTTCTTTTGGTCCAATTATGCATTCATCCAAAGATTCTTTTTAGGAATATAAAACCATAAAGGATATATTAGTGAATAAAGTATGAAACATATATATAAAACATATGATTGTTTGGCCTTTGGGGATGTAAAAGTGTGTACAGCCTGAATGAAGTGGCAGCATAATTGCATATAAAGTCAATGCAAAGTTGAACATGTTTCAACATGAGCAAAACAACTTGAGGCTTTATTTCTAAAACGCATTAACATATGGAGACAAGAAAAAAAGAGAGTCTGAAGGAAAATAATAGAAAGAGCTTGAGTTCCTGATAAGTTTTGAGAGGCTGAGCCGCCAACACACACAGACATGCTCCACACACACAGTACATTCTTGTGTGCATTGCTAGTTGTCTGTGCAGTTGGTATATTGGCTGTTTGTGGTGGATAAACAAAACAAATACAATCAAGTGGCCAAATTTGCACAACTAACAAAAACTGACTGATCATAAGGACCATGTGAAAGTCAAAGACATTTGCACAATAAAGTCGGGCTAAAAGAGCAGGACGTGGTTATTTTTATTTAATCAGATGAAAAGAATGTCTGAATGTGTTGGAACTGGTGGAGTTGAGTATGAGAAGCAGTTTGGTCGATGATGGAAATTGTGGTGTAAAGTTCCAGTTGGGGTGGGTTGGCGGCTGTGTGACTCACCCCATCACATCACCATCATCCTACCGTTTTCCCATTTGGGTGTGTGCATGTGTGGGTCTGCCTATTTGTGTGACTGCCACCACCACCAGCCCCTCCCTCCAGCGTGAATCTTGCTCACTCTTTGATGACTAATATATGAGATCTGCACATTTATAATGCAGCAGATAGCATGAACAGAGAGGGGAGAAAAATCATGACATACATACCATACAAATAAATAAATAAATTAAAATAGAACAAGTTGAGATGTTGCTCTTAGTAAAGTTTCCCCACAGAACCCCCAAAACTGCTTGACCTTTTATCATTAAACATTTGATTATGTATTATTTGAGTTCATGAAGGTGCATATGGATCAGTACAAATATTTTTGAAATCCACTTATATATATATGTAACAGGAAGGGAGATGTACATATTTAATGCCCCAAAAAGGACTGACATCCGCTGTTTTCTCAAGGTTTCTATTTCCAGCTGTTGAATGACATGAAGGCTGACTCATTAATACACAAATCACAGTCTATTTTTACCTTTTATCTGAAGCAGTATACTTCACCAGCTCATCTCTATCAACGGATCCTTCGATTGCACTGAACTCTTTCAACTGCCTCTCATCCTCCTAGCATTAGATGTAGGCAGTGTTGTAATACAATATGAAATGTGAAAGAATGAGCCAGAGTGGATGGTCACAATAAGGAGCACAACCACCAGTACAAATTATATAATTTAACACAATAAAAAAAAACAAATAACACAATTACAGTTGTATACATTTAAGATTTACAATGACAAAATGATATTATTTTGTAGAGCTGTAACTAATGATTATATTCATTATCAGTTAACTTCTCCATTGTTATTTCTCTTATTAATCGCTTAGTGTATAAAATGTCAAAAACTAGTGAAAAATACACATCATCATATATCAGAACCCTAGGTGACGTCTTAAAAGTGGGGACCAACAGTCCCAAACCTTAAAGCAATGTGAACTGATTTTTAGGCCATTCAGGGGCACCTGAACAAGCTCTAACACAACACTGACATATTACCACCTTAAAGTTGATATATTTACACATCCTACAGACACGGCCACCTGATGAATAGAAGTTCAATATTCACTTTCCTTTTAGCTTTGTTTTGGCCTCCACCAACTTCTGAGGGAAATATCTGGCTTTTCAGCTGCTAAATGCTGAACCAAAACAGTAAAGTTGCAGGCCATAAAACCAAAACAACAAGCTAAAAGATGCTAAAACACTTAGTAGAGCTGCGGGAAACTGCAGAGCCAAGTGATAATTCTCTTCTCTTCTAAAGATATTCAATTTAAAATGATATAAAAGAAGGAAAAGCAGAAAATTGTCAGAAGTTGTAACCAGCAAATGTCTGGCATTTCCAATTGATGAATGACTAATTAATTATCAAAATTGTCAAATGTTTTTCTGTAGATCGACTAAGTTAAACAATGAATTTGTATCACAGAAAATGGTGTCCAAGCTGAGTGCAGGTGGGTTTACCTTGAAGTTCCTCCTTGTTTGCGCTTAAAATCAGCAATTCCTCTCTCTTTCAAGTCTTTCCACTGAAACCTTGTTGTTGTTTTATGTTCCTGTGAAGCCGTAGGCAACAATTGGCAGCCAGGGCATTACGATTCAGAGAGCGGAGACAAGCGCCTCTGGCAGAATGGCAGTCAGCTCAGATACTTTGGTTGGAAATTGTTGTGATCTTTTTTTGTCATTTTGTTGTGAAATCTGTGAAACTTTAGGTTGGTGCTTCAAAAACATCTGCCGGATTTGCAGACAACATCCTGTTGCTTCCAACCCATCTAACTGGAAACATTTTAGTATACAAGGATGACAGTTTATTGCCAGGATGCTGCTGTTGTTTCATGATTTGAATTTTGTAAGCACTGCTAAAACATCAGGACAATTATAGCCTGGCCTGTCTGTGCATGTGTGTGTAGCACTTTGGGTATGTGAGCTAGTGTGTGCTCGTGTGTGTGTGTGTGTGTGTGTGTGTGTGTGTGTGTGTGTGTGTGTGTGTGTGTGTGTGTGTTTCTTTGTGTGAACACAATTCTACACTAAGCCGTGTCCTCAGCGCTTAGTGTATACCAACCACTTAGCACATGATAGGTCGACCCCGAAAGGTCACAACACTGCATGTATCCATGGTGACAGCTTTGCCAGTAGAAAAATGAGCTGGGATCAGAGCTGCAAACTGAACTAAAGGAAGGACGTTGGAAACGACGGAGGAGAATGAGTTCAGATGGAGAAGGCGATGGAGGAAGTAAGGATGAGGGAAAGGTGGTTTAAACTGAAGACCCTGCTGGGATCCTCTATTAATTCTTCACTTTTATCCTCACGGAGCTGCACAGAGCACAGGGACCAGCAGACGTATTCGCTTCATATCCACATGATTTTTTTTAATTGACTTCAGTAATTGAAAAGACTTGCGGTTCCCCAAAACGCTCTCATGCAAAAATGATTTCACTGTGATCTCAGCAACTGGGCGAGTTTAGCCATCAGACTAAATACATACTGTGAAGAGAGACAAAGATAGACACTCATTTTTCCAGCTTGCTTTGGAAGTGAACTAACTCTTTGGCTTTTAAGGTCCTAATCCTTAATCCACAAATACATAAAAGCTAGTCCCTCTACAGGGAAAAAAAAAAAAAATGTTTGTAAAATGTTCATGTTTAGATTGATTTTAAATCCTGGCCATGTACCCTAATTAAAACTGTATAGATTATATTATATATCTTCACTTCCCATGAATTTTCTGTATTTCTTTTCAGCTAATTGACAGCAATTGAACCGTAGCTCACATGCTATCAACACCTTAGCACAAGACCCTGCTCTCCTCACTGAATCTGGATCACAATCAATCTCATCATAGTGCCTGGAGGAGATTGCCTCTGTTTATGCCATATTGGAAAAAAACTGACAGTGTGTTGTATCAATATACAAGCTCACACAGGAAGTACTTTATCTTACGCCAACGAAATCATCCAACCACAAGGGTAAAACATTACGGATTGCTGTAAGTGAAAGCAGTAGTTTTTAGACCGACACACATTTATCAGCAGGATATGCTATGTACTTGATTTAGCCATTAGAAGGAGTCACACAAGATGTTTTTTATAAAATATGTAAAATGGTGCATCTGCACCCAAAGGGTTGGCTTTCGAACAAGTGTGTCCCTTCCTCCTCATTTTTTGAGGTAGGTGTTTTGAAAGGATCATCTTTTTTTAGATGCAGTGGCTGTGCAACCTCTATAATCCATTTACATCGAACTGAGGATTTGTTACCTGATCCTGTTTCACTCTTTCTCTCATACATAAAAGAACAAGAGAGTGGGATCTCTGTCTCTGTCTCTCTCTCTCTCTGCCGGTCTCTGATCGCCAGGTGAATGAGTCACCCTGTTAAATAGAACATCTGTGTGCCACATATCAGCTGTGAAAACAACAGCTGGCTAAACCCTAAAAACAAAATAAGCAAATAACCTAATGAGGGTTGCACAAATGAGACGGGATCATCAAAGTAATAAAAAGAGATTGTTACCTCCTTAACCTGTATTCACACACATTCTGTGGATATTTTTACTGACGAAAGCTGATCTTAATAGAAAACTTGGCTTATTAAACAATTTCTCAATTAAATGTACATGTCCACTTTCTGTGCTCTTGTGACAGAAAACTATTCATTATTAATATATTTTGTGTCACACAGTGTCAGTTTGTTTACTAGCAAACCAGAGCATCTAATAAGTGAATACATTGTCTTTATCTATTGACAATACCGCAAATGCACTTATTCAACTGTTCATTGTCCGTTGTGCATTAACTCTTCTGAGATGTGAAACGATGCTTTGTCTACTTTGTCTTACTAAAAAGTAACACCCATTACCTCGTCTGGAATTACTCACACATGCTTTTCACAAGTTGGTAAAACCAAGAAAATGTAAATGTATTTCATTTACTGTATGAATAGCTTGTCACTGTATTCCTTATACTGTATGTTGTCCACAAAACCTCAATAAAGTTTATTTGTGAGTTAAAGTATGTGAATTTGGCTCCGTAATTGTTTATGATCTAATGACATGACAGGACGTAAAAGCTGTTCTAGGTTCTTAGATTGTAAGATGGATCTGACATTGGAGCCCAAAACCTCATTACTGTTCCGTAGTATTTTATAATCATTTTAAAAACATTCACATTGTAACATACACCTATAGTGTTACACAACTATTGTGTAGCCACAGCTATAGAAGTACTTCCTCCCAGGCTTAGCCTAATGTTTTGTTCCCCAGTAACAACAGTACACTATGTTAATAATAATCCTTCAATAATAATAAAAGTACTCCATATTGTAATTTAATGTCATAATTTTAGAATAAGTGATACCATAACTTATTTCATTGCAATATCAACACTGTTACCCATTTTCCCCATTTGTCCTGCCTTGTTACCTAGAGATAATATTACTGTACTCCATACTTAGTACTTTTAATTTACATTGTAATTTATCTTTAAGTCCTTCTTACACACAAAGTTGTTAACCCATTATTCCCTAACCTCTTGTCTTTGTCCCTTGTACTTAGACATTTGTCCTGGCATAGGTACCTAGTAAGTATTTTATTAATACCCTGTATATACGAAATAATTACACTGTAATTTGTGGGCTGTAACCAAAAACTTCAACTTTTTTATTACAATTTTCTTGTAATCATTCATTTGGACAACATCATTTAGTAAAATGATAACTTGACACGAAAGCCAATAAAACAATAACCAAATAATCAAATATTAATCAAATAATCACCCAGCCCAATCTGCTAAGGCACAAATTTGGAGAACTAAAACATATCTTTTCATAGTGAGGAGGACACCCAGCATCTTGTGGCTTGAGGACTTCCAAAAGTGGCTACGTGCAAAATCATTTTAATACTGACTATTGACACATCAAGCACATGATTTGTTTTGGGTTAGTAAGCTGGCTTGTGTGCCAGTTGCCATAATGCCAAAACCCAATGACCCAACAGTTAGTTTTGTTTTCATGTCGTGTTTTGGTAATGCAGGCACTGTGAAGTCTGTTCAGTCTGTAACTGGTATTAAAGACTGTAAACCTGAATTTGTTCAAGCAAAAACTGCACTACATTAAAAAGACACAAAACAATGTGCAATTTGTGACACAGCTGTAGAGCAGAGTCTCTTTAGATTTCCATCTTTCTAGATGACTCAAGGGATTTTTGTGCAAAACAAAACAAAAAAGTACTACTAAGGGAGCAGTTCACGTGTTAAAAACTGTCCCGGTCTGGTCTAAATAGACTATCAGGTCAAGAAAACAGCTACAGTACAAAAGTATAAAGTTACAGAAGCTTTACAATAAGGCAAAAATTCAAAGAGGGTTAGGATGACAGCAGGTTTACTTGCTTCATTCATTGCTGATCATGTGGCGCTTTAAGCTACAACGTCGAAGATCAGATAACCTGTCCGAACAACATTTACATCCCAGTATTCCTACTGGCCATTTAAACTCAGCATACCTGTCATCAAGGGCTTCTTTAAGACCTTAACATTTAAGACCTAATTTATGCTTAAAATGTATCACTTGTAGTTGTAAAATGCCCCAAACACCAAACTGTGTGGAGAAGCAGTGGATTGCAAACATGTATTTAAAACTAGACCTATCTATTTATCTTGTTTAATTTGTATTGACTCTGTAATTACTTTAGGCCTGAATGTAGGTCATATACTTACAATAGCATGACAAACTGGGGTAATATTAAAATGCCTTATCACTTTCAGCAGCATTTCAGTAAATTCTCAGAAACATCTTCAGATGAACTTCATGCTCCTTGACCCTTTAAAATGTAAATGAGTATTTTTATGGCTCTATTAGAGGCTCTATTAGACAGTTCACAGTGAAAGGAAAAGAACAAAGAAGACATAAGGATGTAAAGGAGGTGTAACAACTGCTCCTGGATTATTAAAGTGACTACATTATTAAGGGCTGTTAAGGATTGGCTTGCAAGTACGGGCAAGCTTTTAGAGTCCACCAGAGAGATTACAGTGTTAAAGGGGAATTCACAGAATTTGTACATCAAAGTCGGTTTACAGGTCTTGGGACGTACTACTGCATATGTGAAAACAATATATATCAAGTCTACACAACATGTTGACCTCCTGATACTGAGTGGGAGTCATTTCATAATAGTGTTTTTTGAGGTAGCACCATGGAACATTTAAAAGCTTTTTGTAAACATCGGAAGAATATGTGTTTAAAAGTCTAGAAATTTATGAGGAACCAAACCATAAAAGGTTTTTAATTTTGATTGGAAATATCTCAAACTGAAGTCTTAAATGTACTGGAACCAAATATAAAGAGGAGATAACTGGAGTAATGTGCAGCAAACGTAATGTATGTGAGGGTGTGCGGTCACCAAAAAATTTAAATATGACAATAGGGGGTTAAAATAATCAGGCAGGAGGAGACAGTTTGACATTTATATTACTACTGTGTCACTTTATGGACAGTTCTTTATATGCACAGCCACTTTACTTCACATTCATTATATGAGTTCAGACTTTTTATATCATGTGTTTAATATATTGTTTAATTAAATTTCACTTGAATAGATGTTATTATGTTGCCTGCATCTTGGTACCGGAGTTTTGTGTAAAGATGTCAGCAATAGGATATTTAGGCCCGTCTCAGTTTAAATGAGTTCTAAAAGAAAAGTGTCCAGGGCACTGTTAAAAATGCATTACTATCAAAAATTGGGAACGAAACAAGCCACGCCATACCATCTTTTATCTCAACATATTTTAACCATAAATCAGTTTTGTATATAATGTGTGTTTGAGCCAAAAGCACATTCTTGTAAAACCCATTCTTTAGGTACACCACTGTATATATAGCAGTTTAAAAGACTATATTCTTGGTTGCAATTATGTTTAATGTCAATCTACAGCTCTGGAACTACTGTACTGGAAGACAACAAGTATCCTCTCCAGTAAATGAAAAAGTAGCATGAATTGTGATTAATGGCACACAAGCTCTCAAATTTCACAATGACTGCAGCAAATCCTGTACTATTATAGTTGTTTATATATGTAAGTGTTAATGTTCTGTACTATAATAGACTGGTGGAGCCTTGAAACTGTCAGATTTAGCATTAAAATCTATTTTTTTAATTAATTATATGCTTCTACATAACCCCACTTCTGGTTACATATGTGTGCTCCTCATCATCTTCTGTGGACTTTCTTAGGGTCAAACTGAGCTACTGTTGTAACTCATTTTCTGCTGAGTCACTGCTGAGTTTTTGATCATTTATAAAACTTATAAGTAGCTGCATAATGTATTATTGTCACAATAAAAAAATGGATAACGCTTGCTGTCTCACAATTTTGACCCCAAATTTAGAGAAAGTGACAACTTGTCTGCCCCCCCCCCCCCACACACACACACACACACACACACACACACTCATTAATTTGTTTTGTTGTCTGCTGTTGTTGTGACATTGCTGTCCCATAGCGGCAGAAATGAGCACAAACTGCCACCATGTCTGAAATACAGGTGTTTTAGTAATGTGCAGAAGCTTGAATCCCCACATGAAAAGCGAGGCCAAAAGATTTAGATATTCAGTATCAGTGTCTGCTTTGCATAGAGAGCAAGGCATGAAGCTAACCTTCAAGTCAACTGACCACAGTGACCTTTGGATTCAGTAGATGACAAGGCAATATGATCTATTATCTGCAAAAGAGAGTTTTAGAAGAGATCAGCCTTACAAACACCAATTAGCTGACAACAAAGTGGCTGCAGAGTGGGCCGGTTTACCATCCACAGCCTGATTTGCCAGCATTTTGCTGCTCCTAGACTTATCAATTTTGCGCTTACTGTATGAGAGCCAAAGTTGTGTTAGTGCAGAAACTGTATTAACCCACAGTGTATTCAGGACATGTTGTTCTTTCTGCATATGCAAAGGGGATTTGAGGGAGTTGAGTGAGGTAAAAATACATTTTGCTGACAAATTAGAGAGTTGCAAAGATTCAAATTGTAAAATCATGAGTGGTAATTTGACTCTTAGCAGTGTACAAATCAACACAGTGCTTATATACTGTATGTCCAAGTGGCATTTAAAAGATGCAATAATATCTCAAATTAAATTTGCTGTGTCTCAGATTTGTGTGGAAACTGATTTTGCGCTGTCCAGTTAATTAAACATGTCGGTTGCTATGTGTAATAGAGCTCCTATTATCACAAAGAACAGAAAAGAGCTGTAAACTTGCTCTTCAAGTGTTTTATCAGGACACCCAGTCAGTGAGTTCACTGCAACCAGGGAATGAGGTTAGCTGAGGTGAAGGTGCTGTTTACATTCCCCATGAGCAAACCATAGAACACAGTGCGAATGTAACTCAGTAATCAGATTTACTGTACAGCCAAAAAGAGAAAGAGACTGAAAGTTCAAAAGAGGACAGAGCGGCAGCGACATGAGCAGAAGAAAAAGTGGGTTTCACTCACAGTGTGCCCTGTGTGTCACATCTGCATGATGCCAATAACAGCTAGTGCCAAGAGAAGGGAAACCTTTTGTTGCTGGCATTCCCAGTAAGAACTCAAGTAATTAGTGTTTCCTCAACATGGAAGACAGCTTTTTACGGGTTATATTAAATGCAAGATCAGAACAGGCTGTTCCTTGTATTCTGTTCCTAAACCACAAAACTAAATTCGGATTTCTGGATATCTGAGAATTGGAAATGTGTGTTGTATGTATTTGCATGTGTGTTCCTCATGTTCTTAACAGTAAATTCTGGTAGCCTGAAACCACCCCTACCTTTATTCTTGCACTTAGCACCAGTTCTCTCGCCTGCATCTACCCAATCATTTGCAAACTCAACGTCAGTCTAAACAACAGACACACAGACACGCACACACATAAATGTGACTCAGGGCTTGCACACAAACACCCACTGGGGGATGAGACAGACCAGTAAATGTGTGAGCAGGTAAACACATAAAAGATGTGAAGAATGAGTCTGGTATGCTTACTGTACTATTACAAACATCTGGAGGGGAAAAACAGTCAACTGCCACTGCTGCTGCTGAACATTCAAAACACTCCTATTGAGTAAGGGAGTGTTACCGTAGTTTCCCCAAAGGATCTCGTTGTGGTAAATAGAGTCAGTACCTTCAGTGCAGCATTTGGGCGCTATTATGTAATGTATATTTACTGATTACATTTAATTACTCATAAATTATCTGTCTGTTACTTCTTGTTAAACAAGAAAAGTTAAAAGTTTAATAGTTTACAGTAGTATATATGTACAGTATATAACTGTATATGTATCTCTGTTTCAAGCACAATTATGGTTAAATAACAGTAATAATGTGTTATGTTTGTTGTGGATGCTGGTCAGTGGAAAATGAGATGTTTCCCAAGATTTAATTCACGTGTACTAACTTCTGTGTGTTTGAAATCAGTCCATTCTGTTAAATAAGAAAATGAAATGATTCTAAACAGGCTGCTATACAGAAACATTGCTCAACCTCTTGAAGAAATAAACATATATTATACTGAGAGGAGAAATCCCCGAAGTGCTAAAACCATAATTTTCTTAAGGATATTATTATAATCCATGTTTGTGGTTTGTCTTAAGAACTTCTTGTGGCTTTCTTAGAAGTAGTTGCAATTAAGTACAACTTTTAATTGAACCTGCTTAGAGTCAGCAGGGGAAGAAGTACTGAGATCTTTTACTTAAGTAAAAGTAACAATACCACAATGAAAAAACAGTCAAAACACAAGTTAAAGTCCTGCATTCAAAATCTTACTTATAGTAAGTAAAAGTACACTGCAATGTTATTGTTAATGTATCAAAAGTACTCATTCTGCAAAATTGACTGTTATATTTGTAATATATATTTATATACATATATATTATTGTAATATTAATATTGATTAACGTATACATGGAAGCAGCGTTTCAGTGATGTCAGGGTAGAGCTAATTTTAACAGTTTACATTGTTGGGCTGTTTAATCTATACCAATGCATATTTTATAAACTGATCATGTGTTTTGTATATAAAATACTGATCTGAAAAGTAAATAGTAACTATAGCTGTGAAATAAATGTAGTAAGAAGTACAATATTTCCATCTGAAATGTAGTGGAGTAGAAGATAGCATTAAATGGAAAAACTCAAGTGAAGCACAAGTACCTCTACATTGTACTTAACAGTACTTAACGAGTAAATGTACTTAGTTACATTCCACCACTGTATGGAGTTACGTGATTTTGACTTTACTTGAAACAGATTTCCTGTGATTGTCCAAACTTTATGACCCTCACTGTATTTCCCTATTTTGCATGCCACACCCATCTTGCGCCTCAGAAAACATTATAAACTATCTGCAACTACAGTTTAATCCAGATAAGACGGACAGACACTTACTGTAGGCATGAAGGTATGTGTGTGTGAAAGCACTTAAGCAAGCATAAGTACACTTTCTTCTGTATGGTGAGGCAGAAAGATGGACATGTGCCAAATACCATCCAAGAATGGTAAGTTATCATCCAGACCTCCTGTCTGACAGAGGTGGTGTAGCTGTGTTTGACTATAGGAGCTACAGTACAGTGTGTGCTCAGATGTAAAACTCAATCTGCTGAATACACAAACTAATCAAAGATGACATTTTTCCGTGATTTACACATCACACTTCTTAATGTGAATGTCTATTTCAAAGCCTTGGTAAATTTCTCTTTTCACATTTCACTTTATTCTTAAAGCAGACGTGTGGCTGACAAAATGTATCATGCAGAATAAATAACAGCTCGGTACATGGATCAGTTCTCATAAGGTGTTGATTTGGGTCAGATGAGTTGCAGACATTTCATATCCAATCAGAAGTCTCTTTGCACGATCCCCGGTTGCTTCTGCTTCTGGGTTGTTTGGGCAGTTTGCACACACAACGCTCACAGACTCACATGTCACACAAAGCAATAACTTTGTTTGTTTGTAGTCTGTCTAGAAATCCTTCCTTGCTGTGTCATTTTCACCCTTTGTCCTATAAATGTTTCCTACTCATTGTCTAACTCAGCGTTCTCTCTGTCTCGAAGAAGAAATGCCAAAGGGTGTGAACTGCCTGTTCACCTTAAAAAGAAATCCTTCCTTCTTTTCTTTCTGTACGTCCTTCTTAAAAGAAATTCTTCCTTCCTCCCTGTGCTTCCAACTCAACATCTGACATAGCTCAGTTGTGTTAGGTAAGTCCTGCTGTGTGAATGTGACCAATCCTTTTGGGGGAGAGTATGAAGGGGGATGGGGAAAAACGCAACGTTTTCACTTTACGTTTTCACTTTACGTAGCCAAATATTGTAGTTCACAATAAAAAAAATGTTGACATTGAGTCAATGGGACATTGATTCTAAGGACATTTTTCATTACTGTGAGCACCACAAACAAAATTCCTTTCACCTCCACTGTATTTGGGTGGTGGCAGAAATCTCAGAGACAGATAATTATCTCAAAACCTCCGCAGATAAAACCAAAGGGTTGCAACATCCAGATGACTAGATTATACCACTGGGTTAAATGAGAATCTCTGCTTGTGATTTAAATGAACTGACCTTTTAAAAATTCCTTTTACCTGTAATTTAGTCCGATATTTATAAAAGCAAAAGGGGCAGCCAACAGTGTGTGTGTGTGTGTGTGTGTGTGTGTGTGTGTGTGCAACATGTACCCCCTCTTGGGTCCAGTGACTCCTGAGGCAAAAGTTGAATCCAGGGTTGTGGGTTGTTTTTCAAAGGTCATGAACATTTGAAACCCAAGCTGCCTCTGCTAGTTACTTACCAGCACATGTGAGTGTACATTAATCAATGAATATTCACACGGAGTTGTCTCTACAGCAGCGCATTCATTGAAACTAGTGTAACCTACTTTGCATACAGAGCACGGTGTATTACACAACCATAGTAACATACTTATTCCATGAATTCCCAGTTGCACATACATGCACATGAAGCACCACATGTTCAGTGTTTTTATTATTTATTGGTAAATAGGATCGCCCATTGTTACCCAGCATTAAAAACTCACAGTGTTCCCTGTGATGTTTTGAGAACAGTGTGGTTTTCTCAGGCCCTGGGGAGCTCCTGCCTCTCTCCAGCCACGCTAGCTCTTAATGAGACATCCGCATGCTCAGGACACACACTGCTCCTTCTAATCGAATGACTTGCATGGAGGGCCACACCTGCTCCCCCCCCTCCCCGTCCTCCACCCCGTCCCCCACCCTGTCCCCCACCCCACTCCTTTCCCCTCCACCCCTTTTCCTTTTCCGTCTTTGTTCTTCTGGCTGTTGGTTTGCGTCTGCCCATCCTCGTTTCTTTTCTTGCAGATGAAGCAGTATGGGCGTCTGCGCCTGTTTGCACAGCCTTGACTGTCCACTTCCCTTCCTCTCTTCTTCTTTACCCTGAGCTGACTCTGCTGAACTCAAATTAGTCCTTGTTCTGGTGCACTGAAGTGACATCAGGAAAATTTATTTCTAACTAAAGACCTTGTCTGGTGAAGGTGACCAGCAGAACGGTATAACAGTGTTATAGTCACTGAAAGGTCACTCGTCAGTTCATGTTGTACTCAAGTAGGCCATTTAAATGCATTAAAAGGATTGGGACTTTTTGAACTATCTTCAACGATCATAACTGAAGTAGCCAAGTCAATTTATAAAGAACAATGTTGTGCCTGTCATGGCCGCTTATATTTCAAGTACTGTAATTTGTCTTTGTATTCTATAGTCCTGAAACAATAAGTTGATTAAAGTTAGTTGATCAACAGAAAATTAATTCACAACAATTTTGATAATCGATTAGTTATTTGAAAAATGCAAAACACTTGCAGGTCCCAGTTTCTCATATATTAGGATGTGCTGCTTTTCTGTGTTTTATTGTGAAATTATTTATTATCTTATTGACAGACTGGCAGGAATCATATCTATCTACAGCTCCTCTATGCAGGGGGCTTACCATGTAAAAGATTGGAAATCAAGTTTAGTTTTTAGAGCGCAAATGACTGTCAACCTGCCCTTTGACCCCTCACTCTCTCTGCTCTAGTGAAAAGCATCCTGCTACAGCTCCCCAATTGCAACTCTGCTTTGTTAAGAGAAGACAAAGAGCTGGCCTGAGGCATGATCTGAAAGTGCTGAAGGCCATTTTGTTTGGAGGTTGTACTTGCCTCTAAAGTTTGCATAAGGGGACGTAGTTTAACTCTCTACTGGCTGTGTTTTGCAGCTGGCTTCCTCTTTTACAACAACTCCCTGTACGCTTCTTGTCTCTCAATCTCAGTGTGAAATCTGGATGAAAGACACTAAAATTTCAATACAAGATGTCGAAACAAACCGGTTTCATATTTCTCGCTTACATACTGCACCTTGTGTGCCGATTCTGCCGAAGCATTGTCAGCAGTCTGCTTTGGTATGGATTGGGTGGATCAAGACCTCAGATGGCCAAAACAATTTATTTATGGTAAATTTTAGGACTCAATCTCTGAGGAGGATATTTTTTTTAATTTTTAAGAGATTTCATAGTTGGTGAGATAACAATGGAGTATGAAACCGGATTCTAAAAGCCTGCTCCTGATTAGGCTACATTCTCCTTCTCCTTGCTCAGAACCTTATTTGACCCTACAGCCCCCCCCCCCCAAATGGGATTTGAACTCTGGGAAAGTCAAAGCCATAAAGGGATTTGCACTTCCCATCCTTGGCTTGGTGGTTGAAGAGGCTGTAGCAGGACACAAGTTACCAGCAACAACTGGCTGGCTCCTCAATCCCACCATGGAGGTTATTGGTGGCCGACGAAGACGCGTTTTGACAGATTCCCCAGTTTCAGTGGGGAAAGGGGCGTTCACCGGCAAGTGTCAAACTAACAGCTGCGTCAAGGTACCATAGATAGACAGAAAATGACAGGAAGCTGAGCTATTCTGCCTTGAAATGAAAGCAAAAAGGCTCGCTGGGAAAAAATAACTGAATAAAAAGAGTTAAGTTATACCGTTGTTTTGCCACAACTGGCCATTGCTGTAGATTTATCGACTTTGAAATAGCTCCGAACCTTCATTTTTTTTCCATATGCAGGCTAATGGTATAAAAATCATTACAGTTGCAACCACAAAGCTTTTATTCTGAAAGGGCAAAGCGGAAGCGCTCCCATTGTCCCATTTACCTTGACACGGTTTCACTAACTGTCCGCCATGCCCTGCCTGAGTTTGCAGTAGAGTGCGCCAGGGCAACGCGGCTGTATTATATAACTTTAATGTACTCGGTGTAATGGCGCAAGAGCAGAATATCGCGCCGCAGATCTGTCGATTTATTGCGGATTTATGCTGAAATCGGTAGCAAGTGACTGACTGATCACTTTTTCCTCCAGCCGGCGACGTGCGCTAAAAGTTATCGACAGATCGGCGAAACGGCGCACACGGTGGATCTCGTCTGCTCCAGCTAGGTCAGCGACGTTGTTGACTTTAGTTATAAAATAGTTGATATTTCGGACGATGTTTCCCTGCCATACGGGGAGAGAGGCGGCAACAAATCCAGCTGACATTTCACCACGCAGCATTACCGCAAGGAAGGGGCTTTATTTGAGGGCTTGACTGTGTGGACATTGCGTTATTCCCCCCCCCCAACTTAGACGGGAGATGACCTAACCGGCGGAGCGCATCATTCTTTCACTACAGGTAGGCCCACGGTCTACTTTTAGATGCAGACCACTTGTCTTATTATATAGCTGGAGAAATATTGAGAGAGGTAAAAACTGGCTGTAGGCCGACGATGAGCGTCCGCGGTGCAGCCTTGAAGGCGCAGTGACAGCCCTGCACCGTGTGACACACTTGCAATATCACCACCAGGGCTCGGGGGAACCGTATTATGTTTGTGTAAGAAAGAGAAAATGTTGCACAAACTTACACGGTGCGGCCGCTTATCAGTCTCTCCGGTTGTAGGCGTGTGATCAGTGCAATTTCCCATCGCAGCCAACAGGTTGCACTAATTCTGTAATGATGTGCTGTTCGGTAGGAAAAGTACAGCAAGTCAGGAAACCCCAAACTTTTTTTTCAACTTTAACAGACCAAGGATCTTAATTATCTTCTCCAAAAATGCATTAATTCGACAACCTCATTTAGAGAAGATTGTGTCCCATATAATCTGAATGCAATATTAATTAGACTATAGAGCTGTCGATAGGCTACTGTAGGTTGTGGTCGGGTTAAAGTGGTGAAACCCAAGACCAAAACAAAGATTTTTTAAATTCTCCAAATAAATCACAACTTATTTTTGTAGATAAACCCTTTAGAGCCGTACAAGACCCCCACAAGTCCTTGGACCTCACTTTTAGCACCACAGTGCCGCAGTAGATGTGCAAAGGGAGTGCTGTAAACCGCTGCCAATACAGCCCCATATATCTTATGTTATGCTATATGGAGTAATGTTTCCTCAAAAAAATAAAATAAATAAATATAGATAGTAGACGAAGTTCAGAATGCGCTGAGCCATGTAGGCCTATTTGTGCGTGTGTAGGCCTATTTGTAATAGGTATTCAGTGACACTGACTTTGAAACAGACAAACTGGTGCAGGTGAGAGCTTGCTTGGTTACAGTAGTTCCTTTCTGCCCCTCCAGATATAGCAGCTATCATTGTTTATGATCAGCAGATAAATTCGTGAGCTGCAGAACCCTGTCATGTCTTAAGCTTTCCTTTGCAGGGGTTGCTGCCACGTGATTTTGTTTTATTTTACTTGCATTCATTTAATTTCATTATGTTTTATTTACATGTTTAATTTTGCAAATGGAGTTCTGACTGAATTGTTAGTCAGCTCTCTCTTACAAGTGGAGATTATAGGCACTATATTGGTGACTGTTGCAAATGCCTGGAGGCCCGTCATGTAGGCCTATATGGTTGCACACATGCTTGGCTGTTTGTGCAACTGTCGGTGGCGCTGCCTGTAACACAAGTTATGCCTGTGCATGTCTTGCACTTCTTGAGGACGCTTGAGCTGAGGAGAGGGCACTGTTCAAAGAAATAACATGAACATTATAGTCATTTATAGTTTATTAGTTATGTAATGGCTGTGGTCTCCTTTTGTTTTCTCTACTGATTGTGCTCAGCCTGCTTTGTGCCATTTGTGCCACTGCCATATTGTTCCAGTGTGGGTGTGAGAGGAGGAGATGGCCTGTTTGATATGGCTGTTGTCATTTCTTGACAAATAAAAATAAAAAAAAATAAGAGAGAGAATAGCGTAGGCAGAGGCATAATAGTAGACGTGACCGTTGCACCAACAGTGCTTTTAAACTGCGCCATAACACATTTTTAATGCAGATGTTTCCAGGCACGTATTGTTTTGAAAGATCAATATTTCAATAATCTTTCTACATTTCTTTTCTGGACTACCTATTGCGTATGTATAATCTTATCCAGCATCAACTCTGTTTTAATAGGCTAACCTGGTCTCTTCTCTCTCTCACTCTGTGTGTGTGTGTTGACTCCCCCTCACTGTCAGGATAAAGAAATGGATCAGGGTGGACTGAAGCGCAAAGGTAATCGAGACGACAACCTGACATTTGGGGAGACAGGAGCCGGAGTAGGCAGAGATACAGGTGACACAGCTGGTTCACTGCTCCAGTCTGCAACGCACCTGCCTGGCCCCGGGTCTCTGCCCCAGCCCACAGTGGCCCCAAATGGACGGGGTGGAACCAAAGACCAGGGGGAGCTTGGAGGCTTCTTTGAGTCCCCTCAGCATCCTGTCCTGTGTGAGGAGTCAGACGTGGAGGAGAGAATGCAGAAACAACAACAACAACAACACCAAGATATTGGTGTATTCAACATGGAGGACAACTTGTTGAAACAGAGTATTTCCGGTCTCGACCGAACGTCCACCTCTGTCATCAGCACCTCTGTCTCCTCCGTCCTTGGTAACCTCCCTCTGCCTGACCTTTTTGCCCAGCAAATCAAGCAGGAGGGGAATTTTTCTCTGGATAAAGACTTGGGAACTTACAGCGGACACACAGGCACTGATCCGTGTGATTTGGATTGGCAAGACCTGGACCTTCCTGGCTCTCTGCCAGATATCAGTGATTTTGAGTTGGATTCAGAAGTGGCACACTTGGATAACATTCTACACGACAGCAGGGGTGGTGGGGGTCCTGTCAGCGGCTTGCTAAAGGAAACAAAGTCTCTTGTGGGTAACGGAGTAAGCTGTACCAATGTGAACGGCACTGGCCAGCAGCAGCACCCCATACAACATCAGCATCACCAGCAGCAGCAGCCCCACCACCTTCTACAGCACCAGCAACATCAGCTTCACCATCAACAGGAGCCTGCATCCCTTCTCTCTAGTGTTATGATCAAGGAAGAGAAGGATCCTGACGACTCTTTCATCCACATCCGTACTCCTGGTGTGGTCAAACAGGAGAAGCAGGACAGCGCTGATTTCTGCCAGTCGCAGTGTCTCCAGAGCAGCATGAGCTCTCTTCATGGAGGAGGAGGCCCCATGTCCTCGCCCATGGGTGTTGGCACAGGACCTGGCTACCACTACAGAGCCAACCCGTCCTCCACAGTGGGCCTACAAGACCAGAAGCCTTTTGGCATGTACTCACACCTGCCTCTGGGGGGGGAGAGCTGGGGGGCCGGGGGGAACAGGTATGGAGACTCGCCTGTGATACAGAGAGGTGACGATGGGCTCCCCTCCGCCGCAGCCTTGGCAACTTTTTCTGTGAACTTCTCCAGGTAGATCTCATTTACTTTACTTTACTGAATTACATTATCCCGCTTGGCTTTGTGTTTGTGTGCTCACAGGGTATTTGCTGAGCTATTAAAATATTAAAATATGTAAAGATTTCAGTGCAAGGAAAAGAAGACTATGATTCATACTGTACTGTAGTCTTATCTGTTATATGTTTCTCAGAATTCAAACTGTGATCTAGACTCAGTGACCTGTTTTTTTTTTTTTGTTTATCTTTGCTGCCTTTTCTATACTACAGTATGACCCTTAAGGCCAAACACGCTGGATGTGACTTTTTAATGCCACTTTTTGATGCAGTTTGCTTGTTGATCACTGCGTTGTTTAAGTAAATATTACCTGAAAATAAATTCTATGAACAGGTATAGTATAGCCTCGCTATTTTACGGAATTAACTAATTAGCCTTTTTGAAGAGGTGATGAATGATACTAACCGCAATATGTGACAGTAAAATAACAATTGATTTAAAAATATGGAAATCATAAGACCTGACAGTCTAGAGAAAGTACAGATTATTTCCTCCTCCTCAAAATTTTTTTTTTGCTTTTTCCTTTTTCACTGTGGCTCCTGCAACCACAAAATATATCTGTGCTGGTCTCTGCTGATGCTCCTACAATCAATTCAAGTTCACAGTGATGTATCGGTGCACACCTTGAGTATGCATTTGGGAAATGAAAGCAGTCGGTGCCTTTCACAGTATTTACGCCCGAGTCTTCCAGTGTGATTCTAGCACAACAGAAGCATCACTTCAATAAGCCAAAATAAAAAAGAGTGCTCAGGTGTTGTATTTTTGTATGTGGCATTTATTTTTTGTGTGTGAGGGAAGTGCTAGCACCCCTGGGGGGCGAGGGCATCTGACGCTTATCACCTCCAATAGGCAGACACAGGAGGGCATACATTCCTCCAATTCATCCACATCACATCACATTTTAGGAATGCAAATGAAAAATAGGAATAAATTCTCCTTTATTTACAGGATTATTGTCAGAGGAGGCAGATATGAGAGAGGTTGATGAATTAATTAAAGAGTTGCTATGTTACAAGGAGGCAGGAGGGAAAATAAATCCTGTTGAATAACGAAATGAAGATATTTAGTTGCGCAGAGATGGTGCCAATCACCCTGAAGATATAGTTTGTCAGTATATAAACATTTCTAGTTTTGTGTTATTTGAATATTGCAGCTTTGGTGATTCCATAACCTAGAGCAGCTTTTTTCACATTTTGGTTGCTCAGAATCAGATGTTGAAAATCAGTATTTGTTGGACAAAATTGTGAAATTGTTCTCATACACAGTAACTCATCATTGTCCATGCCCCGCCTTCTGGTATTTTCCCAAAATTGTTCTGTAACTCGGTGCTTGTTATAAAGATATCCCGGAGTTACGTAAATGTATCATCCCACAGGAAATGATTCATTGAGAAAACATGGCATGTGCATCGCTGAGGATGCAGTATGGTTATATTTAATGTGAGGGAAATGAGTCCTGTGAGAAAGTCGCGTACATGCAGCACAGTGAGAATGAGAAGTGCCTGGTGGACAGGACCTCACTTCAGCTTGGAAATACTCTCTGATAACTGAATAGGCTGTGAGCAGAAACGTTGAACGAGAGAGATTTATTTGCTGTTTTATGAGCTTCTTTGTGAACATGGCTTGAATGGGCATATCACAAGATGGAGTTTGATTAATGCGGGGTAATAATGTGAGTCAGTACTGTCCTTCTGAAAGAGCCATTGAGGTGTTGCTTTGTAAACAAGTCAAAGATGAACATGGGTGTCAGCTACTGTTAACTCCCTGCTGCCACACTGATATGCTCCTGGGTTGTTGTGCTGTTAACCCATTTAAATGGTGGAAAAGTCTGTCATGGTTCATAAGTGTACACGTGGTAATGCAAAGAACCTATGCCACAGTGCAGTTGTACCCGAGCTACTTCCTGATATGCTGATACTCGTTGCACCATCGTGGTGTGTTTATCATACTGTGTTCCTCTGATGCAGCAGGGCACTGACGTCTGCAAGGTCTAAAACAGGGCAATGTAAAAACCCTTACAGTACAAAGCAAACAAATGAACAAACTGACTTAGAAAATGGATCGACAAACAAGCATAGCAATAATTAAGTATTCTCATTTCTCAAATTATCATATTCTCTGAAATTATCATGGTGCAAAAATGATCATTTGAGATTGACCAATTACTAAATATCCCCCAAAATTAGATTACTTTCAGATTTTGTTGCAGTGCTGTTGCATTAGATTGCATTATATTATGTATACATGTAATGCTGGGTATCTCTAAAAAGTTGGAATGAAAACAGAAAAATGACTGGCTCCCTGGTTACCACATGAGTAAGCATAGCAACAGACTCCTTGTATTGTACTGTATATCATCGAGCCCACCTAACTGTTCTATGGGAATTTGCAGCACAGTTGGAGCATAATTCGGCTCAATCACGTTGCTTGGCTCAAACCTCTAGTTATATAACTGATAATCAAATAGACAAATGTTGTTTCTTCATGCCCAGGGTGAAATGAGGCCCTTGAAACATTCTTTAAACATTTTGAAACAGCATGATACTCCTTTTATTAAGTAGATATTCTTTATTTTTTTACTTGTGCTTTATTTCATATTTTTTGTATGCTGAATCAGATCTTTTTTAAATGCAGCAGATGACATTTCACTATACAGTACAATGCTTTCTGAATGTCTATTAATCTTTTCCACTTTTTGGTGCTAAGTTGAAAATCTGTTCATAAAATGTTGAGTCACACTGACAGTAAAAAGGGGTTGCAAAGTTGATGTGAACACTTATGTGTTGCTGTGCTGCATATGTTGGTGTGTGCAAGAGCAGAGCCGTGGATGTCAAGACAGACTCTGTGTGTGTGTGTGTGTGTGTGTGTGTGTGTGTGTGTGTGTGTGTGTGTGTGTATGTGTGTGTGTGTGTGTACACACAGGGTTGCTTGGAGGCCACCTGTACAGATCTGCTCTGGTGTGCTGCTGCCTCTCTCTCCTTAGACTGTCACTCAGTTATATTTCACAGCAGCATGCAAAAGCTGTATACACAAACTAAATTTAGATTTGCTAAACTACAACAACATATTTTAAAGATATTTATGTGGCATTTTATTCTAAAGTAAAATGTTTACCATTGGGGGTAAAAGTTGAAACAGATTCAACTTTTGGAGAAACGCAACCTGACGTCACGCTGCAGCAGCCAATCACGCCGGCGATCAGACCGGCAGATGCCCAGGTGAAGAAGAACTTTGTTTACCTGTAGCATTGTAGCATTAGCTGTTTACCTTAATATTCCGCTGTTTACCGAGCAACTGTGAAGATGGAAGAGAGACTGGCTCCGTGGCCTCAGAACAAAGTGGAGGGTCTATTCACAGTTTTGGAAACTGATCCAAGGGGCCAATAGAAGGGAGAAGATGCGCAGCAGAATCGTAAACATGAGTTGTAGTGATGGATTTTAGCACTGGTGGGGCGTGGAGCATAAATGAGAATTAGCGAGTTCATGATGATGGGGATTATGAAGATGCACTG
This sequence comes from Macquaria australasica, assembly GCA_005408345.1. Classification (NCBI taxonomy): domain Eukaryota; kingdom Metazoa; phylum Chordata; class Actinopteri; order Centrarchiformes; family Percichthyidae; genus Macquaria; species Macquaria australasica. Next base: position 306,507 of record SEMN01000113.1, read on the forward strand.
AATGATTATTATTATTATTAAAATTGCCCCCTCTCTGGCTGTCTGCCTGGCTTAATTAATTACAGTTTTTTTTATTTTTTTTAATTTTTTTATTTCTTGTAGCGTGTGGAAACTGTAGGTAACAGAGATAACGTCTTTGTTGCTACCGGGAGTTGCGACTATATTGTAGGGTTTTGTTTCTAGTTGTTAGTGCTAATTATTTGAAGTGAAAACACCCCAAAGCAAAATTTCCTAACTCAACTGAATGGAATCATGATTTCTCACTCAGGCCAGCATTTGTCGGCGCATAATTTTCTAGAAACCATGAGCCGACATGCTATGATAATTCAACATTGTCGTGAATTCACTCTGTGTCGTCATCATGATGATCATATCATCATCATCATCATCATCATCATCATTTCACAAAACTGAATGAATGATTGCAAACTCATTTTAATTAAAAGCTATCATAATTAGTTATTGAAGGTTTTATTTTATATTTGTGAAGACTTTTGTCTGTTGTAATTAATAACAGTGGAACAGTTTATTGCACTGAACATCAACTTGATTATTTACATGTGATTTTGTATGTATGTACTATATTGATATATCAATATAAAAATAATCCAGTTGATATTGTAATATTGATTTAATGATTTCACCTAGCCCTGCAATATTTGTAATTCACTCTATTTGATTTTAGTGTTGAAATATACCTCTTCACAAAACACTGTCACTTCATTCACAGAGTCAGTCCTCCTTTGCAAGTCTGTTATTTTACATAAAGTTTCACCACATCAGATAAATAACACTGCTTTTGATTTTTTTTTTTAACATGCCATGCATATTCATTATATAAACTGCAAGGAGGGAATTTCAAGTCCTACTGTAAGTGTCCTCGATTGTCATTTCACAACAGGCAGTCAGGCAAAAGGCAGATAAAACAAACCAAAGCCAAAGTAGGTCAGACTCTTGTCTGTTGACTCAGTTTCCTGGATTTATAATCTCTTAAGATTATGCCAACCTCAATCCACATTGTTTGTTTGAGTTCATGTTTCTTAATAGGCTTACTGATAACCTTTGCTGTATGCAAGGCTACATTTCACCACTCTTTGCCTTTCACTGCATCTTACTTTTTAATTACCAAGTTCTAGTTTTTTCCCCCAACCTTCATTAGTTGCAGACACTCAGATAAAATCTTTTTGTAATATACTGTATTTTGTTGTGTATATATACTGTATATCCTGGAGTGAAGAAATCTTACTCTGAAGGCTGTTGAATTTTTACAGACTGTTTTGGAATCCTTGGATGGCCTCTAAAGGCTTGTGTAAAGTCATGTTTTTTGACAACTAGGTTGTCATTGTTGAACTGAAAGATCAAGCCGATTCTATATTGGTACTCTTCCTCAAAGAGTAGCTCTAATCATCAAGCCGTGTCGTTGTTTCCCAACAAGATGCTCTTTCATTCACTCTTTCATGCAACTTCCCTCTGTTTGCCCCCCTCTTTGGAGCCTACTGTACTGAGTCTTTGATGTAGGCTTCGGTTGGGGTCACTGTAGTGCAGTGAGCCAAAGGAGGTCTAGGCCTCTTAGCAGCCAAGCTGTTTCTTTTTTAAGGCTGTTTAGGTGGCTGCTGGCATGTTTATGCTGATGTTAGGTGTTGTGAACATAACCAAGGCCTATGTAACAGGCCACATGACGGATTTAACCTCTTTGTGCAGGACAAAGATAGTCTTTTTATTCACTGCAAAATGTGGAAAGAAATACATGGGAAAACAAAGTAAAAGAGACACTTATTGTACAATATTATCCATGCAATAACAGCCACTATTTTGGCAGAGCTTTTCAAAAAGGTGTTGAACCAACTCTATTAAATTCTGAAGCTGTGGTTTGTAGTGTTATTAAGAAATGATCCTGTTACTTAATACGTCTTTTCTTCATGATGTGTTTCTGTTAATCCACGGCCACTAAATCACACTTACAAAGACGGATACACAACAGCCTCATACCAAGTTGAATATACATTATTTGGTCCATTTTATGTACAGGACATTAGTCATGTCTATTAATTGCATTGTCATATACGTTGAATGTGAGAGTTCATTCTTGACCTTTGAGAGAGTCTGTTTTTTTTTCTTCTTAACTCAAGGTCCACTTACTAGCTTTTTCCTGGAGCTTTCACATGCACTCACAAATGCCTCATTGCACATCATGTGATGACTGTGTATGGTCAGCGAAGCTAGCCAGAAAGCGTTTCGTGATATAGGCTACCAATACTCACAACGGAGTTGTCAGATAACTCGAGCAGGATTTGTTCTAAACCCATCCTTGTCTAATGAATTATGGGATGACCATCAGCACTATGTGCTAAAGTTCATGTGAGTGCATATCTGTGCTCATGTCATAACTTCGATAGCTTGTTTACCAGTGTAACCTAGCTCAGCTTGCAACAATTGGACCAGAAATGGACAGCATGAAGGTGATAATAGGGTCTTTTTTTCTCACCAATGCTTCCTCAGCTACGTTCACATGAAAAATTCTGCAAACTGTTCTCGGATATGTCAGTTGGGAGCATAAATATAGTCTCGACTGAACTGACTCACTGTAGGCTACTTCATAAACAGAGGATTGTGCTTGTTATGTTTGGCAATGACTATCAGGAAACAGGAAGTGCAGAGTCTAGTGGCTATAATGGCTCAGGCTACTGCCTCTTTAGCCCTCTTTGGCCGAGCCATTCTGGATTAAAAAAAAATTAAAAACAATTATTATTACAAATATTGTTGTTTTTATTATTATGTAGGTACTTTGCTCAGGCGTTGTGACTGATTTGCATGTTTACCTGAAATCACAACAGTACTGTATGACTGTTTCATTTCTAACTAGTTCTCATTATTCACTTAATTACTGTACAGTGCACCACCTGGCAGCTATATTTGTCTTTTGCTTTGTGATCAGTGTGTTGAACAGTTGTAATGTTTTATTACTGAAGCTGTAAATGGCTATTTATTTGTTGTTTTTTTTTGAGGAAATATGGTGCTTGGAAGAAACAAACAAAATTCTTACATTTAGAAAAATCCCACAGAAAGTGAAGAGCAGCATCTTAAAAAAACCACACACAAACCAAAACAAAAAGCTATAGGTGTTGGACTTGCATAAACACATCTCAGGGTTTTCTCCAGGAATTTGGTTAGTGGAGGTGGTAAGCTATGTCTCCTACCACAAACATCAAAACTACACATACCTACGGGTGATAAATTTAAAGGAAAAAACAATAGAGCCTCTAGGCACCTTCACTGCTGGTGACAGTGATGATGATAATGGTGGAGAGGGCTGTCGAACACGTCAATCCAAGTTCTCCTATAGCCTGCATGTTTATTTGGGTTGATATCTGATGACTACAAATGCCATAGCATATGATTCACATCATTTTCATACCAAACAAACTTTGTGGTTAGTATATGTGTATATATGTATGTATGTATGTAATATAATTAAAACACATAGTCTTAAAACACTTTTTTTTTTATCACAACTCTCCTATATTTCTCCTATATTAAGTTAAATGGAAATAAATCCCTTCTTTGCTTACAAAACCTTTGTTTTTTTATCAAAATATTTATATTGATTATCATCTCACATTCCTTCCGCTGTTAGTCTTACAATTTTTTCCCTCCACGATCTTTCTGCGTTCCTCTCTTTGCGTGATGAATGTAGTTCATTATCTGTGTTGTTTGAGCTGATTCAGAAACAAGCACAAAAACACTGATTAATTTTGCCTTTGTGACGTTGGTGCAGAGACAAATAGATGCCTCCTGCAGGAACACAAACATTATAACTCTGGTTCACTGTAAATTCTCTGATGTGTCACGACTTGTTTTCCGATCAATGAATCAAGTTGGTGGAATTTCCTGCCTTAGCCGCTTTCCAGTGATAGCCTGTCACTGTAAAAACCCTGCCGTGTTTTCAGTACTCTTTACTGTTGGCCTCTTTTTCTGTGTGTGATTGTGTGTGTGTGCTTGCTAAACTGAGATATTCTGTTGCTCTGTTTGTCGTGCAGCCTGTCTGCCTGAATGTGGGTCGTCATCGCTTCTTCTTCTCTCATCTAACACAGATGCGATCATCTTTAATCCCTCCTTCCCGAGTCAGCAAGGAGGGGAATGCCCTTAATCTGTAAAAGGAATACACACGTCTTTCTTTCCACGCGTCCCTTGCCTTCTGCATGTTCCTGATTGGACCAAAAGAAAAGTAGTCTGGGTGTGCCTTGATTGCCAAGGTTCAGGGATCACTGTTAGTTCATTTGTTTTGCCTTCCCAAAAAACAGAAGTAGGATCATTTTAAAGGGAGTTTGGATTCTCACTTGGTCAGCATGTCATTTTACTAATTTACTAACAGAATACTAAATTCCAGGGACAAAGTCATCACTGATTTTAATCCTGCTCAAATTATCAGTTTGTATTTGCATAATAAAATTGAATTTTAGTGATATTTTAGGATGTCTCATAATGGGTATCAATATCTAAATTGAATACTAGTCTGTACAAATAGGGTTTTAACATGAAGTGAATATGTGATTCCTTTACGGTGGGTTACTTTTCAAGAAACAACAGTGAGGAGTTTTCCGTCCACCTGATCAGAGTCAGCAGGTCAGCAGGGTGGCAGAGTAACCAGGGAGACTGTCAGCAGGAGGCCACATGTTCAGACCCCTCTGACAGCAAGCATCCAGCCTGTTGAAGTGTGAGCAATTTGATGAATCCCTCCAGTCCCAGAGCTGCTCTCCTTTTCATTTGCTCAGGGTCATTTAGTTACAGCTAATGTACTATATCACTGACCTGCCAGATTTTGAAGCCCGGAGATCATATATTTGAGGTTAGAATTGTTTGTGTTTGGACATGCAGATTAGCCTGCCATATGAAATGCAACAAATACTTACTCAATTTCCTTTTTTTTTTTTTTTCAAAGACAGGGTTGGAAAAGGAAGATTACTTTATATATTTATTTTTTGTCTCTACAGAGTGACAAAAAGGCACATCTATAACTCTGGCTCTAAAATACCTGATGGAGCCCTGAAGCACATATTTCATATACGGGAAAGCCCCAACAAGTTGTTACTTAATGATTACTAGGAGCTATTTCTTTATGATTCGTTTATTCAGTATTTGGTATTGAGCTGCTTTTAAGAGCAATGTCAGCTGGTGTAAAATGACACTTGCCCTTGAAGACTGAGGCAGTGGAGATAGTCTTTTTCAGTTCTGAATGCTAATCATGGGAAAGTAGGTGGATTGCTATGCTGCCAAGATAAGCTGAAAAAAGATTGCTTGGGGAAATTTACTAGTGTAATGTGTTTCTTTTTTTATAATGCATTTTATTGCATCAGACCTACTGATGAGCCTTTTCTTTCCCCCTGAGCATGTGTAGATATGCACCCACCCACACACACAGACACACAGAAAAAAAATCCTCACTATGCATTTGCAGCCCTGATTGCTGCATGTGTACAGTGGGCTATATCATAGGTTGTCACCAGACAACGCAGAGGACCTTGTGCCGTAGGCCGGTCAATGATTTACCTGACCAAGGTTACTGTACATGTGGAGGCAAACATTCAACCCCCAAAGCTGTCGTTCAGACTTGTACCTTGTGTAATCTTATGATTCATGCCAGCTGGTTCGAGGGAAAACTTAATAATGGCCTTATTTTGCTTTGGTCAAAACACCATTAATGAGATTCCGTACAGATCCAGCCGTTGTAGTCCTTGGTGACCAACTTCTTGTTGCATGTTTGCTGAGCTACGGCTCCGCACTTAAATCAAGCTCTATCCAGAAATTGAAATACACTGCTATTAAAAGCTGATGGCAGGGTCTGTTCAGCCTTTCAGCTCAGTGGACCAGATAGTAAACTGTCAGAGTTGTCAACAGTGCTGTCAGTAGTTATATATTACAGAATGACTTTACCAGACATTTTATTTTCTTTTAAACTAATACTATCAAAATTTTAAAAAACCATTCAACAAGTGTTTCAGGGTTGCCTCCTCTTAGTCATGCAGCAGGGGAAATATACACATGGATGCAGGAAATAGGGGTGCAGGGGGGGCTGTAGCAGGTTTTTAGGAAACCAGGCATTACAAAAACCGTCAGTTGATTGAAAAAAAGTTTAAACTTATGTAATGTTTTCCCCTTTCTTAAAATAATATACGCTATATTTGTAGTACACAAGTATTTATGATGGAAAAGATGATTTTCTTTGTTTTATATCTGTTAATTATCACATGTATAAGTCCATTATTAGATTCCTTGTGATGCGGACTCGCAGCAATTCAGCGCTTTTGTGTCGCGTGAAAGGAAGGTTTTCAAGTGTCCCACTGAATAACCTGGTAACCTTGTCATGGGTCACATCTCTCGTCCGCGTCCAGGTGCCATCTCATTCCCTCTTCCTCTCCTTGCAGTTCTCATGCATTAGTTCAGTGTTGCTTGTGTAGTTGCTGTGGCTGCTTTGACATACACTATGTTGGTTTTCAGGTCTATTGTAGTGTAACAACGATCTAAAACAGTTGTAAATTGTTAAATGATCCCAACCATTCAAATGAAAGAAAGACCATGAATGTCACCCAGCATTTAGTGTGATGTCATTATATAGAGTGAGCTTTTATCAGCAACCCCAACTCTGACTGACTTTCAGCATCCCTGAATATACATTCATATTTTTGCCGATTGTTTAGTTCAACAATTCTGGAAAGTTCTAATCATGTCTCTGGGGTTAGGACAGCTTGAATTTGTCATCAGTAAGGGCTTGATTTATTAAACTAAATGGCCCAGGCCATTGCTGTACACTCAGTGAGCAGTTTGTTAAAAATAATCAAAAAGAAAACACTGGTTGTGATGGACATCTAGGCTACATTTTGGTTTTCCAACGTCAACAATGGGAAGCACTTGAGATGTTGTGGTTTGCTGTGAAAGCACTTTCTCATTTTCCCCAGCTGGTACTGTATCATGTGTGATTCCCCTCCCACTGTCTTGGAGTCTGTCCTGGCCAGCCTCAGCGGGCAATTGGCTGACGTGGGAGGGGTCGTCAGCTGATCTAGTTCACCTGGGCCTTCTGGGCTATAAAAGCTGCCCCATGTGCTTATTCTGTCGCTCCTTTCCTACAGCTGATATCCACCCTGCATCACCAGTCTTAGTGTAGAGTTGTGATGGGGGAAAAATGCTCCATTTGTCTGGATGGGTGGTGTCATGCTGGTCCAGCATGCATCAGTATCAACACTGCCCGAAGGCAGAACAGACGTAGATTGTGTTTATCATCCTTACTTAGCAAGCAGCTGGTTGACAGGCTGGTTGGCGACTGTGTTTATCACTGACTGGTGTCTGTGCAGGACACATGGGGGGTTATCTGCAGGGATGATAGGGTGGTAGATTTCTGTCTTGACACTTTCTTTTTCCTCTGTCTGTTTGTTTCTCTCATTCTCCTTCTACTACCACCAGAGTTTGGATCAGCTCAGTTTCAGCTGAATCACAAGAAACATCAGTTCACATGATAACAATGGTAGAGCTTTTATTCTGTCACATATTGATTTAATAGCTGCAGAAAGATTTTCTTTTACTTGAAGAGCTTTTCAGTCCCTGCATCGACTGCAGTGAACTAAATTGACCCTGTTCATTTGCTTGGAAATATTGACCCACCTCTCAGCCACCATGCTGTCATTCTTTAAAATAGAAGCCCCTCTGTGTCTGGAGCTTGTCTATTTTCAGCCCAGCTAGTGCTAAGGCCAAACTACTATTTTTAAAGGTGATTTAGCTTATGATGATAATACGTTGCTGTGAGTTACAGTGTGCCAATTTTTGTCTTGCCAAAGCAATGTTGGAAATAGACCTGTGTGGTGGAAGAAACAATGTGTCAGCCAGATTATATTTATCGCCTATTTATTGACATGAGTTGGCCACAGTTCAAATTTGGGGATAATGCCAGTAGCTTTTCATGCTTGTGCTTCTTTTAAGTTGTCGTTAGGGTTAGGGTTGCCCCTGATACTGCTGAAGTTTTTTCTCATTATAAAATGTGATTTGGCGATTTTCATGAATTGATGGACAACAAGAGTGAGATAAACCATCATTATTAAAGCGTTATTAAAGTGGGCGCCACAGATCTGTGTTGACAATGCAAAGTCTGCATTTTAAAAGTGATGAATTAGTGACTAGGCATTAGTAATGGTAATGCTCAAAACAATTTGACAATTTATGGATTAGTTGATCCACAGTAAATTACTTAATTACAATTTTAATAAGTGATCATTTAAGTAATTTAGTAAATTATTTACCTGCTCTGACCTGCCAGGAGCAGGCTGACATTTGTGGTTTTGAGTAAAATATCTTCACAACTATCAGATGGATTAGCATGAAATCTGGGACAGACATTCATTTCACCATCAGGATACACTGTAATAACCAACAGTTTGGTTAATGACCCAGTACCTGCAAAACAAATGACTTTCTTATCAGCTAGCTGCATTTTGTGCTCGTTGCTAAATAGCAAATGTTAGCAGGCGAACTCGCTGAACTAAGATGGTGAACATGGTGAACATCATAGCTGCTACACATCAGCATGTTAGCATTGTCATTGTGAGCATGTTAGCATGCTGACATTTGCATTTAGCTGAAAGCACCATTGTCCTTCAGTACAGCCTCACTGAGCTGCTAGCATGGCTGTGGACTCTTAGTCTTGTTTAACGGTTGTCAGACAAAATGCACAATTTTAAGATATGGCTCTATTAATGTGTGGTGGGCTTTTGTCATTATTGTTTGACATTTTACAAGCCGAACATTTAATCTAAATTAAAAAATGATTACTGTTTAATTAATCAGTGATGATTGTTTGTTCAGCCCTGGTTCAGAGACTATAGCTCTAAATGTCACCAACATTCTGCTCCAAGTTGTGGGCAAATTATTTTAGAATTAGGGCCCTTTTGTGCAAGAGTTACATCTGCCACATACTTGCCACATCCTCCGCTACTACCCTGGACTGAAGTACATCTATTTAGTTCTGTGCCTGTTAGAAACAGAATGATTAACATAAGTGTATAGGGCTGTGAAACTAACACCCACCCACACACCCTTACCCTCTTCCTCTTCACTCTTAGAGGATGTCAGTTGAGTAGGTGATCCTTCAATGTAGCCCAGGACACACTGCTCAAAGAATGTGGCCCAGACCACCTCCGAATGTGGTTTGAGCGATCGGATCTCTATGCGTCTTGGGTGCATTCACACCTGTATTCAGAGCTGCCCACTTGTGATCAGATCATCAGGACGCATGTCAGTGCCAGGTGTAAACAGGGCTTCTGCCTCTCCCTGCACAGTCCAAACGTTGCACTATAACTCCTCCATTGCTCGCAGTCAACAGTAGATAATGGTACCCATGTCCTTGTCCTTAACAGTCTACTCGTCTTCAGTAATGTAGTGGTAAATTGAAAGGAGGGCAAAAAGTGGCATGAGGCAGTGAGAGCAGCAGGGACTATATCATTCACCGATCATACTTTATTTCTGTCAAACATGCTGAACAGGTTCACTGATTGCTGGCAATAAATCAGCCACTTGACATTTACTGCAACAGTAAGGACAATTTACCCTCCCCGCCCTCTTTACTTTCTTCCCTTAATTTCATGTGATAAGAAGAAGAGAGCAGGCCTGTGTGAGAGAAAGTTGTACTGTAGAGGACTTTTAAGTAGGACAAAACTAAAAATGGGATTTTTGGGTCAGATACCAACAGTGAATTGGGCTGCAAAAATAGCCCAATTTATTTGTCGATATTTATTTTGGATATAATATGAAAATGTTGTGCTATGTATCGGTACAGTTGTGCTCTGACAAACTAACTGTAATGGTGAAGAAGATGCTGCTGTGTGAATGGTTTGAATGAAAGTAACTATATCCTGAGCCTCTTTTGAAGTGGTGCTATAGGCCACTGCAACAGGAAAAACAACGCATCATCGCAGTCATAACTCTTCTCGCTACGTCACCTTGAATAGTGGCCTCGGTTTCTCAGGCACAGTGATTCAAATTATTTAATTACAACACAGCAGCAGTGCATCAACTGGCTCTCTTCCCTTTTCTCTTTCTCTCTCTCTCATTCTATACCTTTCTTTTCTTTACTCTCCTGCTTTCTCTCTTTTGAGAAGGGTATCCTGATTTGGACTGCAGCCCAGCACTGCATTGTGTAGTGGAACTATTTCAGGCATCCAGCAGCTAGACTGGCATTGGTTACTGTCTTGGATAGCCTATAGCTGGTCACCCCAAAGGACCTTATTCTCCCCAAGCTATAATGGGAATCATCTAGAATGATGCTATTCCCTTAATCATTTAGAGTGAAAGCTACATGTTTTGTTGGATGTAATGTTATTTGACTGGCTATCATTTGCTTTGCATTGCTTCCCCTTGGGATCCTTATGAAATGACTCGCTTTTTCATCCTCATGCTACAACTGAGCAGAAGGTTGATTGGTTATTTTTTTGGGAAGATGGTTGCTTATGACCATTTAGAGAGAGCTGGGAATTTAATCCACTGTTAAGAAGGGTATGATCTTACTTGAACTTTAATACTCAGAAGGCAATTTGCAGTTGCACCATGAATGCCAATATGTGCTGCAAAAATGCACTGCACCATTGTCATTCTAATTCTGAACAAGTCTGCTTGCAGTGGGGCCTTAGCTAACTGTTTCAGTAGCTTCCTGAATTTATAGGCTTAGGTCTGATCTCTCATCTTACTGTCATCATTATTCATGTCGACAGCTGTAACAGAAAGCAACACCTGTGGCAAATATGTTTGGAAATGGGTGTACATTTACATATAAAGGTATGTGAAATCCGTCATGACTGAAACACATTTACAGAAAGCTCTCGTCACTATGGGCTCTTTGGTTCAGGACACTAAGAAATGGCATTCTGCCTTTCTTACTGATTGGCCAAGAATTTGGTCACAGGCAATTTACAGCTCCTCCATATTTGGTTTTTCATGTCCTTTTGCTCAGGCTTGGAAGCTAGCCAGCAGTGTTATGTAACAGCTTCCACAGCTGTATTCAAGCAGACTGTAGCAGCACATTTTTGGAGGTCTGGCGTTGGCCTGTCAAGAATATCTTGAATGCACCACACAAGGCCATGATTTAGCTGCTGAGAGCTAAATCGGGAGGCCCCCTTTAGCCCAAAAGAGTACATAGATCACAAATGAACATGTAGTTGGATTATTTTTTTAAGCATTCATCACTTTCTGTGAATCATTTTTTTTTCCATATGTACATTGACTATGAGGCTTGAAGTGAGTTATGGGCCGTAAACACAGTAACTACTGTATGTATGTCAGTGATTGGCAGTTAAGATTTTGCCTCTCCTAATGAGTACTTAGCTTGTTTAATAGACAAGTTATTTGCAGAAGGTTCTCCAAGCGCAGGCTGCCGGCTTAATAGCTGACTGCTCCCCTCTGTCTGAATGTAAAGTCACATTTATAGGACAAACGGGGGAGTGTAGATAAGTCTAGGTTATTGACTTAATTTGATGAATGTGATGGAAGTTTAATCAAACTCCTGACAAGTTCTCTCTGACAAAATGAAAAAGAAATATAGATAAATAAGGCATGATTATTCATTATGGTGTCATTTTTATTACTTTTGTTTATTTATGTCTAATTCAATTTATTATTATCTTTACTCTTTCATCAGTTCTAACACTTGAAATAGTTTAACTATTCATTCAAAGTTAAGGGAGCTACTAACTAAGCGATTCATTTCTCATTCAAAGCATGCTGTTTTCATTTCCTCTCTAATGTGGCTTGAGTACGGTCAGCTGCCTAAAGCTCTTCTATGGTGAATAAAACAATGTTAGGCTACTTTACTATTCATCACATGCATACTGAAACAACTATTTAAAGCCTAGAGTATATAATACCATACTATGTATTATCACATTAGAAACAAACAGTTTAGCTGTGTGGGTTCTTATTGGTATACAACGCTTTATCACGGTTAATGAAAACTACACAACACACAAGAAAGCACATTTTCCCATACACATATATACATATATACATATATACATACATACACATATATATACATACATTCACACAATAATAATACTATGAGATAGAGCATATATATATATATATATATATATATATATATATAGCAGCCAGTGGTCACAGTTTACCGACTGTCTTTTCTTTTCAACGAAGACAAATTCTTCCTTGTTCCTTCTGTGACTGTCGTCAGTCTGGGAGAGAAGGAAAAGGAGGAGGAGCTCTACTGTAAATGGGCCATAATCCAGCTGGGCCAATGTCTCTCTATATCTGTCTCTGTCTGACTTACTCTCTCCCTTTTCTCACTCTTTCCCCAGCTCATTCTTTCTGTTTTTCTCACTCCCCAGCCTTTTTTAACTTGTTGTTTTTCTGTAACTCCCCTGTCTTTTCAGTTTCTTTGTAGCTAGTGTCATTTTCTCTGAAACTACTGCAGCTTTTTTATTTTTTTTTATCAGACTGTTTTCTCTGTACCCACAATAGCTGAAAGTTGGCCAAAACCCGCCTGTGTAAGGCTCAACTTTGTTTGTGTACTGTGCTTTCATGTTGTTGGAGAACCCGCTCTGACTTTGTTATTGTTCTAAAGCTGCGGACCAGGGCTGCTCTCGTTGAAATTCCTGACAAGTTTCGTATTTGCTGCAGTTAGGTCTCCGATTTCTTCTCACATCTTGCAAACACAGAGGAAAGATGCTGCACTTTGTTAGGTGATCAATCCCGAACAGTTAAAAGAAAAAAAGTTAAAAGAAGAGCATTAGTGGTCCAGGAGGAGAAGTAATACAAAAAGTATTGATCGTTGACATTGAAATTGAGTGTTTTGGAAGACTGCTACTGCAGACCTATACAAAAATGAACTGTATTTTCTAGGGCTGCAACAATCAATTATTATTATTATTACTATTATTATTATATAAAATATCAGAAAATGTCCAAAAAATGTCCATCACAAATTCCCTTAGCCCAAGGTTGAGGTCATCAAATAACAAACATATTAAATTTTAAATTTTTTGAAACAAAAAAGCAGCAATTCCTTACATTAAGGAAGTTGGCAGCAGCGAACGTTTGCCGTTTTTGCTTGATAAATGACATAAATGTATATTTGATTATGAAAATTGTTGTCAGTTAATTTTCATTACATTGCCTAATCGATTAAAGAGTAATTGTTTCATAATCTCTGTACTATGTAAAGCTTATACAGTGATGGAAGTGAAATGATATGCAGTGATTGATCATACCTCCTCGGCTGTGTTTTTATTATCAAGTGAAAATGGTAATAATAAACGTTGTGCGTTGCCTTTCATACAATGCAGCTCAAAGTGCTTTACTGCACCAAGAAAACAGGAGCATTAATCAGACCTCCTCAGCTGTGTTTCACTTTTACAAGTTTGGACTTTGTTGTTTTGTGTCTTACATGATTAATGTCGCGCCTGCTCAGCTGCTGCGTGCTCACCTCTGCCTTTGCACATTAAATGAGTTTAACTCCTTCTGTGACAGTCAATAGCCTCGTTCTAATGTCTGCTGTTCCCTTTCCTCCACATTTCCCTCCTCACTGACAAATCAGCCTTTTTATCCATTAATTGCAGCTGACACTCCCACTCTCTCTCCCTTTTTTCTCTGTCTGCTCTCCGCTGTGCTCTCTCCTCCCTTTCTCTCTTCATCTGTGTTCTCTCGGCGCTCTTTCGTCACTCTTTTCTCTCTCCACCTTCCTTTTGCACCGAAATGGTAAATGGTTTTTTTGTCAGAATACATAAGCCTTCGGTTATCTCTGTTCTGCCTGATTTTAGCCAATAACATGTTGTTACTGAGTAAAAGGTGTTTCTGAAAATCAAGAACAAGTGGTCAGTGAAAGCAATTTCTTTTTGAAGGTTTTTATAGTGGTGGATGTTTATTTTATTTGATAAGAATAAAGTTGGATTTATGAAGTCCCAGATACATAATTAAATGTTCTTTTACATACAGTAAAGACTCTAAATCCTGTCTGCTTAGTCCCTCCCCAAAACATCATACAGTAAAATAAATGCCTGAAATATGTCGAAACCTAACCTGAGAGACACGGTCACAAGCTGGTTGGGAGGAGTCAGATATTGTTAGAAAAGCTTGTTTTGCTTACAAGACTGCTGGATGTCTGCAGGCTGATGCTGGTGTGAAACAGCACTGTGACTGAGACAGCTTCACTGCACTTAGTCATGCTGTTCTCTCAGTGCAGTTGCTATGGAGCTGAATCCTAGGGTTAAGTTTTTTGCTATTATTCTAAAATCTGATACATTTTCAGCTAAAGTGAGCATTGAATCGTCCAAAATGAAAGATTGATTATATTATTTTTCTTGTCTCTGAGGAGGAATTTTGGGGCCAATGGTCCACATTATGAATGCAGACCTATGAAGGCCCCGCTGATTAGCCTTAAATATCCTTCAGTGCTTGGGTGGCTTGGTCATATCCAGACTGCTGTAGGCTATCAGGTGTTAAAATGTACAAAACTTTAAAGGTCACTATAGTGTTAGTGGAAGGAGCTCCCAGTTCCAGAAATATATATATATATATATATATATATATATATATATATATATCTCGATCACCCCGTGGTGGCTGGCTGCAGTATAGGTCATAAACCCTGCTCCCTCCATGTTAGCGGATGGGACATGGGCCAAACTGAAAAATCAAAGTTCACGTCAAATACAATTTTCCCAAATATGGCTTCTGTCATTTTAGGTAGTTATCATGTTGATGTATGTTCAAGTGTTCATTTTTCTTTAATTTGTTATTGGTGATTGGTTCATGCGGGTGTATGGGTGGGACCTCAAGATGCAATATGGCAGCGCCCATATACGAGATATTGACTTGAATTTTTGTACAGTGGGAGTTTTTTGAAAACCTGTCCGCAACTGTATGTTTCTGAACACATTTTAAACCACTGGCTTCATTTATGCTTTTCCTCTCTAGTAATTTCTCTCTCTTGTCATTAGCTTTTTGAGCAAGCACCAACCTTTGGGAATCTGATATCAAATCAACAATGTTTTTATATTGTTCCAACAAACATGCACTATTCTCAGCGCTGTTGACAGAGGCAGAGGTAATTTCCTCCCTAAATGCTGTGAGCTTGTTGTTGGTTCTATAACTGTGGTTTTTTGGATTACAATAATAGGAGCAGGGCCAACTGAATCACCTCTCCAGAGCTCTTATCAAGCTCTTTATCCCTCCCTGCTCTTTTTTTATACCAGTCAATGAGTTCACCTGAGTGAAAGCTAACATCTGGAGGATCTCTCCCTCAGGCAGGGCCAAAGATTAGCACTGAGGCTCATATTCCATGTTGGAGAGGGAGGACATTGGCCACAGATTCTTGCCTTCAATGGTACGATCTCCGTTGAGATCTGCATTTCGATTAACATTGCTCTCACTCCATTTTATTCATCCCCTCTTCCTGCTCTTCTCTTTAACGTCACTCGCTTCCTGTCTTTGAATAAGGTTGTAACAGCGGGCGCTGTTTATGAAATTCTGAGTTGCGAAATCTTGGAAAACATTTGCGCAATGTAGTCCCACCCCTCCCCCCAATTTATTTATCTAATCTTATCTTAGTAAGTGTGCTTTCTTTTCACTCTCTCTACTCCTTCCCCTCTACTCCCCTCTGCTTTTCAGCTCATATCTCCCTCCCCTTTTTCTTCTCTCCTCTCCGTTAGTTGAGTGCTCGGATCACACCACACCTCTTTTCCGTGGTATGTTTTCACCTGAGGAAGGACTGGATAAGAGACTTTATAAAGAGATATTTAGTGTACTTCTCTGGGTTAATGATTAGCCTCTTTCATCGTATGTGTGTGTCTGTGTGCATGCGTGAGTGTGCCCTGTGTGTGTGTGTGTGTGCGCGTCTGTGATAGAGGGAGAGAGGGCAACCTTATGTGCATTATAACCAGGATAGCCAAATTAGCCAAAAGTAGTGCTGAGCCCTTATGGACTCAGGGTGAAAGTCTGCTTTGTCTCTTTGATGTCACACGTAGAAATATGGCAGTAGAGTAAAGTTGTACTAGCAGGGGCTGCAGGCAGCTGCAATCCAACTCAAAACCCAGTTTTATTATTTTGCAAAAATATTAGGGTAATTAGGGTATTGGATTTGTGTGCGTATGTGTGTTTGTGTGCTTTTGTTTTTTTAACTAATCAAATTGTCTGAAACTTTTACTCGCTTCATCTTCACAGGCACTCGGACAGCCGTTAAAAACAAACATTGCTTCAGTTTTCTAATGACTGATAAATATTTAACTGAGCTTGGTTGTAATGTACCAGACTGTAGCCGTTTGCAATTGTTTCAAATCAAACAAACATGCATACATTAATTTGCCTTTTTGTCCAGGACAGGTTATATTTTAAGAGATGAGCAACCTTTTTTAGGCTTGACCTTATGTTTTTTGACCGCATTTCTCTGTTTCATTAGTGGTTTTATTTCTGCAGCCTGCTGGCTGGTTGAACTGTGCAGCTCTGTTTTGTTTTGTTCCTGTTATGGTTTGACTTCTTAGCCACCCTGGCCCATATTGCTATTTAAGATAAAAATAACTGTTACGCATGAGACAATAGTAAAAAATTCATGAAGACGCAGAGTTGCCTGAAGGAAGGTAAATTTGACAATGATTGTGTCAGCTTCAGGATTTTGATTATGGTTTTTCTGATGAAAATTATATCAAAATTTTATTTTTTTAATCCTTTTTTATCTCTGTATCATCAAAACATTTTTAGATGAATGCTAACATATTATATTCATATTACATAACAAAGTCTCCCCAGAATTTCTGGGTATGATCAAAATAAAAGTGTATTGCAAATAGAGGTGTAAATTGATGACCATTTATTTTGATGTCTGATGTCTTATCATTACTATCAGTCGAGCATTTTCAACTATGCTGTAAGGGTATGATTGCATGCATACATAATGATGGTTGTTGGCTTTGAGGCGTTGTCATCAACTGTCTAGTCGAAGAAGTTAACAAAACAAATTACACTAACATGTTACGGACCACAAAACTAACCACCACCTCTGTCGTCACACCTCAGTGGAAACAATGCCTCAGCAGGCAGCTCGATAGATTAGTAGTGTTCCTGCAGCACTTAAGTGCAGGTTTGAAAAGTTAACACACTGCAGCAGTGCAAAAGGTGTTTTTTTGGAAAGCCAACATGCTGCCATAGTTAGAATTATAAGGTTCATTGATGCTCCTGTCAATATCATGTCTGCCAGGTTTCCTCGCAGATTGCAGCATCTGTATCATTAGAACCATTAGTGATACCCAGAAGAAATAACATATTGCACTTGGACTTAAATCTTTAATGCTCATAAGGAAACGCACACTTTTATCATGAAGCAAAATGTTACAAAAGCAGTGCTTCCATGTACAGTTTCTAATCTGGTATGAGCTATATTTGGTAACAGCGCAGCTGCTCACATGAGCTAACAAGCCAGCTATGTACTGTATACTGTATGTGAATACACTTTTTATAAATACAGTAAGCCCAGCACTTGAGAGTTGACTGCAAAAACAGAGTTGCATTTTCATGCTAACCTTAAATAACCAGTTAGGAAGGAAGTACAGTTGGAAGGAAATCATTTGCAATCTACAGTTGCACATCAATCAGTCTACACTTTCAACTACATTTCCCTGCAGACTTTGGAAAGAACGAAAACACATCAAATTTAGCATGCTGTACCTGAAACTCCTGGCCGTGTGTTGTGCTGTTCTCCGATAATACAACTCTTACCACATCAACCTTATAAAACTGTTGGAGGGAAATTTTATTGGGCGAAATGATCAAGTCCTTATTAGCTGTCAAGAGAGTTCTAGCTTGTGTATCACAACAGTACAGTGATTGGTAATTGTTTAGATTTAGGATATTCTGATTACAGAGTTAGGCTGTCATAAACATAAGTCAGTTGTCATTAGTAGGTATTTTGTGATTCATTTTGCTTAAAAGGTAAAATAATGAAAAGTGTAAATATTATCTGTCATTCCATGCACAACTTCTCGAGCTGGACGTGTTAGCATTAACTGCCTCATGGCTTTTTGACCACACACCACACGCTGCATTCTCATTTCATGCTGCAGTAAATGCTTTGTCATGTTAGACAGACTTCTCCATGACAGGAAACTAGGTTGGCCAAGTGATTACATTTCACAGTAGTACCGTTCAAAGCACTACCACTGGTCTGCCATATTACACGTGCACTGATGCATTAGTCACCGTCGATTGAATAAACCAAAATTGAAAAGCATGTTCCTTCACAAAATGTCTGGTTCTTATAAATTTGGAACCTTTCCCAATTCAGATCTGGTTCTCGATAACCCAAAGCTGTATGGTACCCTGTGCAACCACGCTTCTGCTTCCTGTCTCCTGTACTCTCATTGCTATCTCATTGTCTCTCTGCAGCATTCAGTTTGCATCTTCAACTTCATTAATCTTTTTGCAGACAGAGATGGTGGGCGTATGTAAATTCAACCCTCCATTAGTCTGCTCAAGTCGTCACTGCTCTCCTCTGCTAATGTTGCTGCTGCTGCTGCTAGCTCTGCTTTCCTGCCTTGCCTGTATGCGTGACCTGTTTTCCACCATCACTCAGCCTGTTGGCAGCGGAGACCACAGATCACAGTACTGACTACACTAAAGTTAGGCTCAGCGGACTCATCTTGAACCGTCTGCAGAGTGCCTCACTGTAAAGTTGCTCAGTCAGTGTTTTAATGAAAATGATTATAAAGATAATCACCAAAAGGCTGTAGGCTATATGCCTGTCCACACACTGACCCCAATGGAAATCCCTGGAATGTAACAGCATTAACGTACATAATCTCAGCAGAGAAACAGTATAGGGGATAAAGTTCAGTTTCAAAGCTACCACACTTTGGTTGAGGTCAGTGCCAATTCCATTCATTGGTTGCTAGCGGGCAGCGATATAATTCCAGTTCAATGATGGGAGTCAATGGTGTCCATTCACTCAATAGGAGCCAGTAGTGTTAGCTGGTTATCGTCTCTTTCTCCATTTCCTCAGACACAAACACTTATTTTCATAAGCTGGGTCAGGGCAGACCTCGGGGGGGGAGGGATGATACTGGGTACACGTATTGAGTTTCAGCTTCTAGTGTATTTTGTGTATAGCGGTCCCAGCCCCAGCCCTCATTCTCTGTTGTGTTGTATCTTTAAACCTTTTATGTGTTTTAGTGCAGTAAATGTAGACCAAACATTGGAATGGGCTGTGGAATTTTTTTTTCTTCTCACCACAGCACTGCACCACACATCACTCCTTTCCACTCCTTTTCTTTAATTAGCCTCATTGACTTTCAAATAGCTTTCTTTTTGTTTCATGTGAGGTCATGCATTTGAAATCTCCAGTGACCTTTTTGTTAAATAACAAAGTACTGTACATTACTTCCTTGCACTTTAGCACA
Organism: Macquaria australasica; assembly: GCA_005408345.1. Taxonomy (NCBI): domain Eukaryota; kingdom Metazoa; phylum Chordata; class Actinopteri; order Centrarchiformes; family Percichthyidae; genus Macquaria; species Macquaria australasica. The sequence goes on from SEMN01000113.1 coordinate 325,937, forward strand.
ATATAAATTCGTAAAAAGAATGTGTTTGGGCTTTTCGTTTCAACATTATTTTTTGGGGGAAAGAGACTTTGACTATTATCCCAAACTGTTTGTTTTAGCAGATAGAAATATTTCCCCTCCAACAGTAGGATGTTGATGTCATTATGATTTACATGTTTATGGCCTTGATAAATATTTATATAGCTGTGGTAAGCTTTCTGTAATGTAAACGCTATTGGTTTACATGAGGCATGTCACTGTTGCTTGTTCACACAATACAAGTAACAAACAGTTACACTGGCACACTTGCCCTTTTGAATACCATGATGACAGCTTTACGATGTTGATGATAATATTAGTAATTTATGGAAATAAACAAGGAATTGGTGAGAGACGAAAGTGGTCTTTTCTGTCAACTTGCTGTTGTGAGATTGGGTGAAAGGGGGAGAGAAGACTTTCTTGTGGGTAAATTGGGGGGTGGGGGGGCAAAGCATTAACGTGCTAAATGAAAGGTAATTACATAAGGGCACCAGGGGAAATGTGGGGGCCCTCAGGCCCTGGCCATCTATCTGATTTAAGATACACAATGTGTCAGCAGCAAATCGAATCTGCAGGGAGCAATTGAAGGTTCCCTTCAAACACACACACACACACACACACACACACACACACACACACACACACACACACACACACACACACTCAGGCTTTATTAAAGCAGTGTTAGAATTATCCTCCCAGGTGGTGGATAAGGGTCCCCACCCACTTAGGCTTTGTGGCTGGGTGGGTCAGTGGAGTCCCTCCTCATTTTATTATTTAGACATTGTTCAAAGATGCGCTGCAAATAATGCTGAGCATTTGTTTTTACCTCAATGCTGCACCAGACAGGTGAGGTTTATAGCCTTGGTACAAACCAGAAAATGTTAGCTTTAATGAAAGTACAAGTTTTAATTATTGCTAAAATGATTGGTCAGTTAATTGATTAGCTGTAGTTCTGTCCTAGATGATGGTTTATTCATTTAAGAAATAAAAACGCCAGATATCTGCTGGTTATTGTTTCATGCTCAATTTTAGCTACTGCGCTCCAGTTCTTATAATTAAAAGACTTTGTATTAATTTAGCTGTTAGTGAGACTATGAGAGATGGGTTTTTGTCCCTGTTTTAGTATTTGATTATTTTATGGGTCCTTTTGATTAAATAATCAGTTGATTAATAAAAGTTAATTAATATCTTAATCAATAATGGCAAAATGATGGTTGGTTGCAGTCAGGGCTGCAACTACAACATTGGCCATCACAATGTTGCGAATATGTCTCATTTTGTCCGTTCACAAAATCAACCTGCTCACAACAATCCTCTTTTCAGACTAGCTTTTATTGCATCAAAAAAATTGCACCTTGCAATATCCATAACAACAATTTTATGGCATTTTGGTGAAAGAAATGTAAACACGACACATTCCTGGACCTGTATATACTTCAGCTTCAGAAAACTTAGAAAAAGTCCTTGTTTTCTAAAATAGTATCAGTTTGACAGAGTGGATCATCTCTATTTTGCTAAACTTCATGATAAACATGCTCTTATGGTGTTGTGGAACAGACTCCTCATAGGGAGTTAAACAGGGATGAACTTGAAAGATTGTGCCATTGCCCTTCATTCTGCTCCATGTGGTCTACACCATGTGGCCCAATTTCCTGTAAAGCTCCACATTCCAATACAGCATAGCTACGCTCCAGGGATTTAACATGTGACCTCATCTAGCCTAAACCGTACCCTTCTCAAAGAGGAACAGTAGAAGTTGTGTTTCCCGTTTAGCTGCTTTCAACTGCTGTCTTCTGTTCGGGACATTATCTTGTACATCAAAGTTATAGAAAAAGGCCTTACTGTCTGTCACGTTCACACACGTTCCAGTTGACTGTCTCTTTGCTGTTATCTGTTCCTTTCTCTTTCTGCTCTGCCCGCACACACTCCTGTCTTGGGCTCTCTATACTGTATATAACTGAAGCTGTGTAAAGAGACGAGACTCCTGCTGGACTGGGCAGGATGATGTTGTTTGACTAAAATCAATATCACAGTGATGACTTTCCTATCATAAACATAAGCAAACTCACTTGTAAAGTAATCACATTGATGTCCGTCATATTAAACAGCAAGATAACATTAGGCGTGATGTCGAGCAATCCTCAAATATTCCTTATCATATTTCATAACCTTGTTTTATCAGCTTTTAAATACAGTACCCTAGTTATCATCTGTTTTGACAACATAATTGTGTATCACAATATCCTCACTATCTACAATATCCCCTGATCAACACAAGATTCCACGGAGGGAAAATAAATAGATATTGAATTATTGCGCAGGCCCTGAGGCCAGGTCACTCACAATTTTGAAGTTTCATTTTATCTCGTTCTTGTCTGCTTCCAGAAAGGGGCACATATTGGATCCCAGGAGCAGTGTGTATACCTCTATGTTGTTTTTTTTATATGTTGTGTCACCCTTCTAATCTGCATAACAGCAAATACGAATGCAAATCTAGCAGGCGATCACATTGAAAAGCGCCACTACTGAGCCGTGCATTTTCAGCTTGATTTGTACTGTTTTTTACTGTATAGTACAGCTGTATAGTTGTTGTTTTAGTAAGCTTTGTGAGCACTCCACTGTGAACACACAATGCATCTACACATATTAAAAAGAGGGAAATTGTGTTCAGGCCTGATGAAAAGAAGGCGGCAGAGCAGACAGCGGTAACTGATTTATTTCATATCTGAGGTAAAAGTTGTATAGTTCACTGCCAGTCACAGTGGAAATTACTATTAATGAGACATCACCGTGGCTGCTTTGGTAATGATTCTTTATGAGCATCTGCGGTGTATTTTAGAACACAAATAAGACCGAGAGAGAGAGACGCAGTAGTAAATGTGAAAAACACAACAAAAGGAAGTCAAAGTGCTTGGCTGAATTATGAACCTGTTTTTCCCCTATTTGAGCTTTCACTTCTCCTGCACTCTGACTCACCTCACTCACTCCGGCCTTCACTTATCACACAGCGGCCTGAAAAGACCCCACAGACAATTCGCTACTCAGCGATGAAAGGGTTGCTTTTCACATCTTTCATGCAAATAGTTTGGATTACATCTGATTTCTAAATGAAACTAAATGACAGAATATTGTAGGTAGTTTGTCATTGCCTTTCAAATATACATAAATACCCTTATAAGTGTATTATGATCCGGTGCCTCTATTTGCATGACAACATTGTTTGTCAGCCGTTTTCTGATCTGCCGCTGCTATAGTTACAATATATGTGTTTAGGCACAAAAACGGCTTGGCTAAAGTTAAAGCGAGAGCACAGTCATGGTTAAAAGAAACCAATGTTGACTCTTGGTGGGAGATGGATGTGTCCAAGTCACACAATTTGTTGACTCATCCATCCACCCCGACCTCCTCACTAACAAGTTTTGCAGCTCTATAACAACATAACACCGCCTTTGCTTCTGAAAGGCAACAATCACAAGTCAGATGGCCACAATGTTCTAGTCAGGTAAACGTGAATGTAGAATTTGGACAAACTGCAAATGCTGTAATTTTTCTACTGAGTCTCGCCTCAACGTGTACTTCAAATGAGAAAATACTGTATGTTGTGTGTATAGCAAGCAACAAACTTCTCAAGTTACGCAGAGGGGGAGAAAGAATAGGCTGACGCAATGAAATGATGATTGAAGTGACAGCACTGTGTAGGAGATGTAGACACTCAGATGTGAAGAGGGGGGTGGGTGGGTGGGTGGGTGGAGTTTAGCGGGAGAAAAAAGAGAGTTGAAAAGAGGGAGCCATCACACAATCACATGATGATTTCTGAAACAAGGGCAGCTTTATAACTCTGCTCCTCTCTAGCAACCAAAGGCTCCACTCAGTATTTCAAAGACCAAATGAACACACACACACACACACACACACACACACACACACACACACACACAAAACATACACACATACACATGCAAGCTTCCTATTAGTGACACACACAGAAAACACACACATATGCTGTGTATGCTTGTCTCCGGGTAGGTGAGTTGGATAATCCCATGATTCGCCTGACCTCCTCCATACTTCTGCCAGTAGTGACACTCCATTGGCTGAGTGGCTGAGAGGCTGAGCGGGCGGGAGGGGGGGGCAGTAATACGAATATTATATAACCTTGGCAGATGAGGCGGTGTGAGGGGAAGAGGAAGGAAGAAGAGGGGGAATGAGCAATGAGAGTACGAGAGAGAGAGAGAGAGAGACGGTGAGAGAGAGGAAGTGAGAGTAGGGAAAGGCAGGAAGGGAAAAGTACAGTAACATAGTGAAATTACACAATAGAGATTAAAAAGTCAGAGAACAGATTCTTTACATAATGGGTTGATGATGCACGCAATGGGGCTGCACAGCATTACCAAATAATTACATTGCATTTATTTTGTCACATTTCTATATGAAATAAAAATGTTGTTGCTGGAGTTCTTGCCAATGCAGACCTACATCAAACCTACATTGTTTATACAGTGTTTATATGACAGTCAGTAACATCACGGCATATAAACTGAATGTGTTTTTTTAATAATCTACATGTCAATTGTATTAACAGGAACCTGTTGAATTTTTTGAATTCGGCTTTTAAATTTAAGAGATGGGCTGTTGCACCTGTTAGTTAGCACAGAATATAAGGATAAAAAAATTAATAATAATAATAATAATAACAATAATAAAATACTGTGCTTTACCACAATGGATAATGTCTACTAATCATCCTGGGGCTACACGAGGCTCGTTTGTAGAGAAAGACTATCACATGTGCTATAAAGGATTTGTGAACTTTTCACCTGAACCTGTATCATAACTGCCACAATGTTTAGTCGATTTGTTGATCGCCACAAAATTAATCATTAATAACTTTGATAATTTATCAATCATTTGAGTAATTTTTCAAGCTAATATACCAAATATTTTGCTTGTTCCAGCTGCTCCAAAGTGACGATTTGCTGTTTTTTTCTGTTTTAAACCATTGTAAACTGAATATCTCTGGGTCTGGGGAAACAAGATATTTAAAGACATTGCTGTGGACTCGGGGAACCTGTGATGGGCATTTTTTTTTGTTATTTTCTGACATTTTATAGAAAAAAACAATCCAGAAAATGATCAGTGAATATAATTGTTAGTTGCAGCCTTACATTTTAGCCGTTCTGCTTTTAGAGGTGATGCCGTCAAGATATGCGTCTAATGATAATAACGTGTCACAATAACAGCAATTCTACAATGCACAATGTATTGCAAAACATTCAATAATGATATAGCATGCGGTGTCTGTGTAAGTGAAGACCAAATATTACCACTGAAATGTAACTTGTAACCCGTTGCCATGTTGTATCCTGACTGAATCAAATAAGCAACACAGTCCAATGAATATCATCCCAGTCTACAAATTGAGTGTGTGTACCGCTAAGACAGGCTGGCAGACCAGGTGAACACAAGTAATATGTTTTGCCTTTTGAATGTAGATTACACCCCCCTTCTCTATGGGTCTCCGATAATGGTTGGCCTTTCAGAGAACCCACTGACAATTGGAGAGTAGGCAGAGCTGGGAGGATGTTCATTGTGTGCCAAGGTTGCCATAAAAAAAAATAAAGATGGAAATAAATATTTTGCAGAAACTAACATGAATGCGTAACTATTCAGCTAAGACAAATGTGTTGGAGTATACAATAAAAATCTAAATCTGCCACTTCTACCCACTCAGGCTTTCTCTGTGCTTTCTGGAATTTAAAAGAACTGCAAATTATAACCAGAACAATAGATTGCCATCCAAACAACAGCCGTGTTTCCCATCAAAAGTGTTGCAAAACTAAATAAAAAAAAAAAAGACATTTTAGTTTTAGGCATAGTTCCCATAGAAATTTAGACACTTATCAAAGGGAGCATCTACAAGACGTTTTACTCAACAGTGAGATGTAATATATAAATAAAAGCAAGTTAGAAACCACACTAATGCACATATTAGTTTTCCCCCAGTCTCCCATGATAGGTTTGGTCAATCAACCAGTTTTCATGTTTGTGTCAAGCCTCTGTGAGCACTATGAACGTTGTCATATTCTACATCTCTCTGCTGACAGAAACCACTCTCCCACCGCCCATCTCATACTCTCTGATCCCACACATCAGCCTAAAAAAAGCTTTGATCTTAATGGAAAAACTATCCTCTCATCGGTTCCCACTGTAGTCACTGGCATACCATTCCCCAGTGACACACAGCAGGTCAACCCAGTTCAACCCTCCCTCCATAGTTCCTACAGGCACTTTGTGTGTTGTGTACTGTCATTAGTGCTGATCTGTCTTTTCCACCGCCACATCATGTAATGTTATGTCTGATGTCCATTAAATTAACAGTTGGCATGTTCATTTGATTAATTAAAATTCAACATCCTGGTTATTGGATTATACTTATCAACAATGGAATAAAATGTACAGTAGAGGAACTGTTTAGCTCCTGACTGAGTCATTGGGGAGAGAAGTCAAAACTGATTTCCAGTTGTACATTGTACCCTCTCTATAAATGTGCTGTTTGCTGTTTGTGAAGAGATAGAGAGGATTGTGCATTGTTAACAAAGCCCTGCAGACACATTGTCAGTTGCAGCAGGATTTCATTTAATTTGTTGTTTTTGTTCTTGAGTCTTGTTGCCAAGGCCCTCCTATTTTTCTGCACAGTCTCTCAGAATTGACACATATTGTTAGCATGTGTTCACACACAGACAGCGATGTTTTGTAGGTAGAAGTAAAATAGTGTAAGTGCAAATCTTTCCAGCCTGCTCAGATTTTTGTTACATTTGAAGACCCGGTGCTTGACTGGTACAACCAATTCTGTGCAACACACACACACACACCTGAGTGTGCACAGGCGCTAAGAGAAGTATGGGCGGAGAAAGAGCAGAAAAGGGCAACTGTAACCTGCTTATATGTGTTATTCATATCATCTGCTTCTGAAACTATTGGTGATTGTGTGTGCAGGTGGGATTGTTGGATTATTATGCTTCCATTTTCTGCATACGCGTACCAGACTTTTTTTTGTTTGTGTGTTAATCACTGTGTGCAGTGTACATTTGCTTGTGATGTGCTCGTTTATCAGCACACACAAGTCATTTTCGCTGTGTATGTGTGTCTGAGTGAGTGACTGAGTAAGTGGACATGCTTATTGTGCTCTGGCCCTGTATGGAGGCATTCCTAATGAGGCTTGAATCTGCGCTGCATGGCTCAGAGCCACACTTGTTGGCTCAGCGATGGGAGAAGCATGTGAGTTAGAGCAGGAGTAGGGGGGTTATAAATGTTTAATTCAAACACCACCCTGTGGTCATTTTACATTACCAGAATTTTGAGTCATGTTAAAATAGAATTGTGTAACATGTAATATTTTTAAGCTCTCTAATGTACTTTAAATACTAAAAATGGTAATCAAAAAAGATAATTAAGACAAAACATTAAACATAAAATACTGCAGATCAAGTCATGCAGTGTAGTTGTAACTAATAAAACCTCTAATGATCTGAAAAACCTCAAATTGTTACAGCACATACGGAGTAAATACCTACACTTGCTTCACACAGTTGGTTGGTGTCATGTGGTCTCTCGCTTCACTGGCAGTCTGTCTTTTTTTCCGGTGGCTGAGCAATCCCGAGAGAGCCATCACAGGTCAAGCACTGCCCGATAATTAGTGTTCACAGTGTCTTCACTTGAATCCAGCCATAGCTGCTTTAAGTTGACAAGTAATGAGAGAACCATAAAGATGAGCACATAGCAGGACTCCTCATAACGGAGTTTCAAAGAGGACGGTTTCTATAAATACCCTACTACTGCTAGACTGATGATCCAAAGTTAAGACTGGTACATATTACAAAGTGTCTGCCAAAATTTTCAGAGTGCCAGTGTTGCAGATAAAGTCTAACCATAGTGTGTACAGGTCAAAATATGGGTGAGTTGAGTTACTTCATTTCACTGTCATGCAATGTATTACATTACTTTGGGAAATCCTGTAAAAATTACAGGAAATCTTATTGATAACACAACTATCTTGCATTACATAGTCTTTGTATCATACAGTTTACAGAATCTACAGGATCAATTGCACAACAAGGTGGAAATGGTGTTGGGTACATATTTTGGTTTGTTTATAGGATGTTGGTGTCAAATGTAGGCCAGATGGATGTTAAGGTTGATTACTGTACCTCTATCAGAAAGTACCAAACAAGTTGTGGCTTTGATAAGTTTCAGAATGAGTCAAACATAGTCATTTAGGTGTTAGTCATGCAGCCTTCTAGGTCTGTGGTTATGTATTTTGTATTTAAATCTTTTGTCTTAGTATATTTTCCACCACATTTTTATTTGAGTTTGCATCGCTCAACCTCCTTGTAATTGTCATTACAGCATGCTGTGCATTTCCTTTCTAAAAATTGATAAACAATAAATCATAAAACGTATGATTTGATTTTTTACTGCAAAAGGGAAGATATTACTAGTTTCAGTTGGACTTTATGTGTTTTAGCATCTTGAAAATGTACATCTCGTAGAGATAATGTCATCACCGTGAGGCTCTTCCAGACTCTAGGAACAAACTTCCTGCTCTCCCTTCCCCCTCTGTTTATGCCATCTGCAAAACAGCATGGTTGTATACTTTTCAGATGACTGCCAAAAGTTGAGCTGGCATTGCTTTCTGAATCCCGCTACTATTTGAAACTGTCTACATGTGTTGGGAATGATCTTGTTGCTAGTTCAGTGTTAAGCTATGGCTAAACTTCTTAGCTGGACATCTTCCAAAATCCACCACCGCTACTCCCACTTGGTCGCCGTCCAATTTGCATAAGCAAGTGTCGTCTTTCCAATGACCATGAGGCACCGGCCCCTGTGAATTTAGGTCGTGCTTGTTTGGGGAGACGGGTGGTGGGGGTGGCTCCTGGTCTGTAAGATGGACACTAACAAATTTAATTTATATACTCTCCACTCTTGTCTTGCAAACATGGCTCTGTAGCTTAAAAGCCATGATGAGAAAATGGGTGAAAACAACACTTTAGTTGAATAATGATACAGCATAAGCCCCAGGGCTAAGATATCTATAGGCCTGAGTGTAAAGTCATTATCAAGCTTAGCAGGCCAACTCAATTACATAATGCCCATATACATGCCTAGTGTGCTACCTAATCAAACAAGGGAGAAAAGATTTAAGCCCTTCTCATGCTGTCAAATTCTTGTCATGGATTACACAGCAGTGTCAGTCTAACAGTAGTCTGGAGTCTGTTTGGCCACAACATGCCCCTTAAACCTGAAATACTCCCAGTGTACAATGCTGCCAGGGCTTCGCACTGCAGTTCAGGTGTCTCAGTTACTTTAAGTCTAATTATAGACAGTCGAGGATAATGAGAACTCAGTGTGTGTGCACGTAAGTTTCTCAAGAGGTTTGAACAAGGCTTTAATGTGCATTGTAACAAAACTGGAGGCTTGGAGTGACATTTAGAGCTTAGTTACTGCACAGAAGAGCTGTCGCCGGTGATAGGCTTCACTGGGTTTGGCTTATTTGCTTACACATTAAGCATTAATGAAGAAATGATCAGATGGCTCATCAAAATTAACAAACCATCAACTATATCACATTTAAGTCAGAGAGCTTCGTCTGAGGACGACCTCCCAGTCAGTTATACTGAAATGAATGCTTCTTAAAGTCACTCTGAACATTTTTCGGTTTGCATCATTGTGCTGTATTACAGAAAAGACTGTCTGCTGTGTTGTTCCAGTTATTTGCTTCTTCTCCCTTGTTTGAAGTTTTTGTAACCAAGGACTGTACAATATAGTTTAATTCTTTAAGCAATACCACCATTGTTCTGAACATTCAAGCCTTTGTCCACATTAAGTTTATCCATTACCATAAAAAAAGACTCCATCGATCAGAAAAACAGCAGCACAATAGAAATGTTCACCTGTTTTCAGTTCAGATGTTTCCCATAGCCGACCGGATTTGCCCAAAGGGTTTTCATGTCTCCTAGCAACAGTACAACATACCATTGAGGCTGTCTATACTCGTAAACCAGCCCTAACCCTGCCTTGAATTACATGCAGCTCACTCGTCTTTATGTATCGCTGTCATCTAGAACAGGAGAGACCAGCAGTCCAGCGGTGCCGGGCCAAACCAAGCCCAGTGGGCAGACCCATAAGATCTGTTTGGTGTGCTCAGACGAGGCCTCGGGATGCCACTACGGGGTTGTAACCTGCGGCAGCTGCAAGGTGTTCTTCAAGAGGGCCGTCGAAGGTTGGTCTTACACACCTACCTACCTGCATCCACTCATGCAGTCACTCACTCTTTCACGCAGACATGACACTACTTGTAAACACCAAAAACCTTTTTTAGATTTGAATTTTTTTTTTCTTTGTGAGGAAGAAGTTTGAAGTATTTAAATTTAAAAAAAAAAGTGTTTTCAATGAAACCTTTTTCATTTTGAACCAATCAATTGTGGCCACATTTACACCAGGGTATAATCAGATTTACATATTCATATCTGTGTATTCTGTATTACGCAGCCACAACCTTGTACATGTGCACCTAATAGCAATGGTTAGCATCCATTAACTTTGTACATTTTGTCCCAAAGATTCTCATTAATTTGAGTTATCAGCTATTGAAGCTGTTGCACAACAGTGAAACATCTCTGCTGTATCTCTTTTCTTAGGCAGCAGAACATTAAATAATTTCAAATAATAGGAATAATAGGGTTCTTGTTGAGCTTTAGTAGACACACGTCATGTACTGTACTTTTTGTGGGTCTGAGTCTTAGTCCTGACCTTGCATGTCCCCGCCTCCTCTCCTCTTGCCTTTCCCGTAATTTTGATTGATAACACAACATTGCAGAGGAAAAAGCCTACTCCAAAAAATATTACTACCATGATACCCGGTTGAATACTCTCTCTTGCGTTGTGTTGTAATTAAAGACAGGCACCAATCTCTCACTTTTGGGCTCGTGTGAGTGGCCACACGAGGCGGGCTGCACCCCACAAGCACACAGGGGTCCCACTAGGGGGCACTCTAACCATACAACCGTCCCCGTGGATTACAAATTCCGAACAATATTAAAAATAAAACAGGAAATTAATAACAAATCAATATTAAATAAAGGCAAATGATGAAAATTAATTACAACTGATGGAATATAAAGATAAAGAGAAAATAGTGAAAAATGGTAAAATAATGATAAATATTGGAAAATAATGAGGGAAGGCAAGTGGAATCATTAACCCTGCTACATATATATATATATATAGAGGACTAGTATTATAATGAGCTTGGAAGACAGTCATTCTTCTGCTTTGCTTCACGAACATTTGATATCTTCTATTACAGTACTCAGTTCTTGTCCCAGGAAAGCAGTTTGTTCGCTAATTGCCTTGACAAAATCTTGAGATGGGAGTGGCAGGAATGCACCTGACAAACAGAATGTAATTTGTGTTAGAGGCTTTGTGCCATGCATTCCATCTCCCTCTGCTTCTCTCTGCTTCTGTTCCATTTCCTGTCTGTCTAAAGCTGTCTTTACAGATGTGTAGTTAGTTTGAAAGGCTTTCTAAAGGAGTATGTTACTGTTAATAGATTACTGCATTCATTCAACAACGGACAGGTAATGCCAAGGTATAGAATAAATAAGACACTCTCTATTTATTATTAACCCAACACTGGTACTAAATGCACAGAAATGGCCTGCGCTAATCTCTCACATTCAAGTCCCAGTTCCCGGCAGCCTTGTCCTTTTCTTTCATTCTGCTCCTACGTTCACTATTTCTATCTGTCAGTTTCCTCTATATCTGTAACTAACGTTGCTAGGGAAATAATACAGTTAGTGACCAAACTAACTGTATGGAAATCATTACTCTGAATGTAAGGTGATACAGTGAACATGGATTGTTTGACTTCTGCAACAGTTCAGGACTAAAGCATGGCTGGTGGTTGATAATGGAAACTTTGAAGACATTTTTAGCCTCCTGCATACAATGAAACATTTATTTGAGGCTACTATTCCGTTAGAAAATATGTGTAAAAACAGTAATACAGATAAATTGTAAAATTATAAATATGAACACTTGATTTGAGCTGGACTATCTGCTACAGTTAATTTGTTGAGTTGTATGATTGTTGCCTGTTATCTAGCTTATCAGCTTTTTGTTATGCGGTGCTGGTATAAATGCCAAGCACTAAAACCTGAAGTGTAAGTTTTATTTTGAAAAGAGCTGCCTACAGTAGCACTGAGAAAGTTATATCTGTTATTTTTGTTTTTCTCCCCCCTCTCCATTCTACGTTCGTTGTCTGTATGGTGAAGGATGGAGAGCACGACAAAACACAGATGGTAAATAAATTCACTTTTAATAATAACAATAATAATTATAATTATGATGATAATGGTAATACTATCACCTCTGATTTGCCCATGTCCCTGTATTCCTTCAGCATTGAAATATGACCAGTCTGCCTAGACACATGCATGGCCTCTTCTGCCAACTATCTGTTAATGCATGCAAATGCTCTGATTTGGTAATTCAAGTCAGCATAAATTGCCTGTGAGTGATTTTGTGCTCTTCAATTTTGTGCTGCTTGGAATGTGCCACCCCATCATTCTCACAGGTGGTAGATCTGATAATTGCAATCACACCCTGTCTCTTATTAGGCCTATTCTTTTGCACTTGACCCACATTAAGCACCAGAGATCTGATGTCAAAAATCACCCCTCAGCTTTCCCTTGTGCTGTTCATGTATTTTATTCACTCTGCATGTTTCACTGTTATTACTGATAACTGTATTTGGGCCATCCCACTGGACTGACTGTCTAGTGATATCAATATCTTTTTACTTCAAATGCCAATTGTAGTTTACAGTAACATGATGTCATTGTCCTCTGAAAACCCTGTATCTCCGAATCATCAGCTTTTTATGAGCTAAGAACAGAAGCCCTGTTTTCAGCTTTGTGACTATGCATTTTTCAGATAATCCAATTGGTTTTTAAATGGTTTATATAGCTCAAGAAGTAGGAGGATTTTATCAACCTGTAAAGGATCGGTTAATCCTTTAGTTTATCTGAAAACTCACCACATTTTGGTTCACATGGTTTTCACTGGACAGCGGCAATAAGCAAGTGTGTGTAGATGTGTTTACGCAAAGAGTGAGACCCGCATTATACATTAGAAGAAAAAAAACTAAACTCAGAATAAGTTCATGACTTTAGTTGCTGATAAACTTCAGGAAATGGAGTAACTAGAAAAAATTTAAGTAACACACAAAATGGGTGACAAGTGGCTATTGATGTGGAATAATTCACATGCTGGAAGTGAGGAATAAAAAAAGGTGTGTCTGAGACAGATTTCTGGACATTTTCAGTTCTGGAGCGTCACCTTTAATTTCTCCCTGAAAACCTTCAGAACTAAAAAAAAAATATAAGGGAAGCCTTGAGCCTAAGACCATAAATACTAGGTTTTGCCAGTAGGTAAATATAATATTGTCAATGTAATCACTTCCCCTGTCTCCGCACAATATACTTTTTTAACTGCACACTCACAAGTAACTCATAACAGCACTATTTGTTTTGTTTATTTCTAAGGTTTTTCCAAAAGAACAATTTTTACCTAAGATCATCTGTAAATTAGAATTTCTGGACTAATTACCTGTTTTTACAGTAAATACCTGTCCAAAGTGGTTTGCACAGCTCAATGTGCCATAGTCCTCCCCAAATCTTCAACATCTTCTGCAGTGCAGTGTTTTTCCTCCATGTCATCTAACATTATTTTTGGGTTAGCTGTATCAAAGACAGTAGCACAAATTTAGTAGCTAGTAATTGTTGTTGAATTGAAAGAAACTGGTCAGGTTCAAACTCTGGAGCTCCTTGTTGTGAGTTGACAGTGCTTACCACTGGCCCACTGAGCACACACTCATTAGTTGCAGCCCTACATGCTAGTATTAGCTCCAAACCCAGCCAGAAGCTCCACCAACCTCCGCTGACGGGTGCTGCCAGGCCCTTGTTAGCAGATCAGGGCATTATAAGGGAGAGAGGATATCAGTGGGATTCAGCTGGCACTTCTGACACCACAGATGGCTGGTTACTCCATTGTTTGCAATGACTTCCTGTTTTATCAGCGATGGCTGCAACTGGCAGCGCCCAGGCTGCTATCTTGTCATCACACCAGCAACCCTGCAGATTAATTTCCAGTTCATGTAGAATACGATTATTCGCAAGTTTCAGAGGTGATTCTTTGCGTGATTTTGACAAATATCTAGAGAAACATTGCCTTTGCCGCTAATATAAATATAGAAATAAGTATACATATGAATTGGGTATTAAGTAACTAACAACACTGCTTTTTATACAGTTTTTGTCCATATTATGAACTTTAGTCTTACTTACTTACTTTACACTACTAAGTTACAGTACAATACACATACAGACACTTGTTTGCTCCATTTTGATTACAGAATTTATTTAGCTTCAGTCACCATCAATGTAGGGCACTGCTGTTCTGAAACATCATTAAGCTGAGCTAATCATTCGCTTGATGTCCCAGATTCAGTGTTTGCTGGTGCTCATAGGACATTTAGGTTGCTGTTGCTTAGGCTCAGTATTCACTCGCATGTGAGCATACAGGAGGTGGGCAAAATAAAGCACTGCATGAAATTGAAATTAAAAAAATGAACTGACTCAGATACAAATACACACTTTCTTAATAATAATGTACAGGCAGTACATTTGTTCACTCAAATTCTGTTACTTTAGCTTTAGATGAGCATCTTAAACGTTGGATAACATTATGGAAAAATAATCCTTTTGTGAACATCTATAAGATTTTTTTAGGGTTGACAGCCAAAGTTAATCCCACAGTCCTTCCTACTAGTAGCAAACATGAAATATGTTACATCCACAGCCCGTGCTAATATTATGTTTGCTTCCCTCCTTTGACCTAGCTGTTGCAGTTTCTTGCTTAATTTTCAGTGGCATTATAGATGAATTAAGTCCATTAGTGTGTTAGCTGGCATTACTGGCAGGAACAGCAGGTTAAGTCCAGTTCAAGTAGGTAACCAGCTTTTTTTATTTATTTATTTTTTTAACCAGTCAGTATAAGAAAGATGCATTCAAAATGTGCTAATTTGTATGTTCGTCCATCTTTCACAGTTGTTTTTATTTGTTGATACATGATACATATTTGTGATTTCATAGGTTACTTTGAAATTAAGTTCTCATCTCATTTCTCATCTCATCATGCAAAAGATGCTGGTCAGCAAATATTTTTCATCATAGTTTTCACTGACAAATTGAACACTAATGCCTGCCAACTGTTAATAATGCTGGTGAATGTAGAATGCATGACCGGGCGACTTGTGATCTGCTGGTTCGATTATAGCACTGCTTGGTCAGAAAACAGACATTTTTTATTATTATTTTGTTGTAATTGGTAGTCACATAACTGAATACAGTGTTCAAAACTGATTTGAAATCGTTAAAAGGAGGTTTAAGGCTTTTCTGAATACAAAGGCAGTTCTTATTTTTTTATTAGGCATATCATTTTATTTTATTGCACAGTATGCTGCTAGTATGTCCATGCGCTTCTAGGAAAACAAATTACACACTGTACAGTATTATTTTGACATTCATTGACTATATGGCACAAGCAGTATTATTGAATGCCCTTTAGTTCAAAAAGCTGTATCAAACACATGATATTTCAGAGATCAGTAACAATGTTCATAGTCCCGAGGGCATTTTGTCAAGGCACTGTTGATTTTGTATAAGGTCTTGTTTTAGCCAATGATGTTTTTTTGCGATAATGCAGACACTTCCTAGTGTGTGTGTGTGTGTGTGTGTGTACAATAAATGAAGGGTTGCTGGAGAGTGGCAGAGGCAGAACAAGAGGAATATTTATTGTATCATCCAGTCTCATGATCTCTGCATCAATTTAGAATAAAGTGCCAAGTTTCAAGCATATCAACAGTGCACATTACAGGGTTTCCGTACGGTTATTTATTGTATCTGCCACTCCTCACAGTGTAATAGCTGTGTAGATCTGCTCTATAAAGAGTAATGCCATTATACCAGAAGTGACTAATGAGTAGGCCTTCCACCTTACCTCTCAAAATCTACAATAATTGGTGATGGGGGAGTACGCTATAATTTACTCATCCAGTCATCCAGAAGGGTCATATGCTCTCTAATAAGACGTACTATTGAACTCAACATTTTTCAATGGAAGAATGCAACTCCTAGGGAAGTGATGCGATATGGCTGTGTTTTTCCGTCGCAGAGCTTGAGCTGAAAAAGTTGAAAATAGCTCAACCTTTAGATGCAGCACAGATCATTTGTCAATTGGGTAACCAATGACTGACTAGAAGTGTGGAAAAAAACAGTCTACATTCCTGCTAACGTTGTTTGTTGTTGTTTTGCGGTCGCATCTCATCTTGCATAGCGTTTTCAGTGCGCCCTGCATTTCTTTGTCAGACCAGGATGTAAGTCAGCTTGTTAGGAATCCAGTAGTTGAAAAAAGAATATAAAGCTAGCTGTAAGAAGCAGCTTCAATTAAGTTTGCTGTGCAAGGGAAATCATGTTTGAATTACATGGAAATCTCTTGAAATGTGGCTAAACCAGCAAGAATCATTTTCACTGGCAGATAACGTTTAGTGACGAGTCTTTCCAAATCACTGCCTACGGTCTGTTTTCTTTAGTATTAGATGATCTCAGCAGCAGATGTGAAGTTCTTTGTTGGGTTAGTGACTCATCTAGCACATCAGAGGTTATTCTAGTTATTTATCATGACAGTTGGATTTCAAAGAACGACTGTCATAGTGAAACTTAAAAAGATGACCATGGCTTGCACGGCATGATGTTAAGAGACATCCCCTCATTAATTTTGTTTATTATTTGGCTTATGTGTCAGTCTGAACTCCAAAGAATGTGTTGATGCTGAAAAGATAAGACTCATGTGACATTCCTCAGGCTCTGCCACACAAGCACTGTATGTGCTAAAAGCAAGACACTGTTGCACTGTCAGTGGCCCAGGCTACTTCTAAGTAGGCTGAAGTGACATGGAAACGTCACGTAAAATAGATCTTGCTGGCTTGAGAAGGCGACAGCACCACAGCCTGATATCAGTACAGAGATGACAAAGATGAACAGAAAGCAGAGTGTTGCCCAGAAATGGCACAAAGAACAGGCTTCGTGAAGATCGTAAAGGAACTTCTCATAGTCTTGAACCTTTATCACAGCTGCACATTAGTTTTTGTTCTCTTTAGCTTTGTTTACTCATTAGCGCGCCAAATCCGCAACTAATACACTCTTTACTCCTGTTTGAGTAATGTTAGCTAAGAACTACAGCTCCACTGTTTAAGGAAATTACTGAGCATTTTTAAAATATGAAATCATATATTTGTGACCCGTTTTTAAAAATGTACATGTTCAGTAGGAACCAATGGGCTTGAGGCTGTGAACCACAGAGTAGGGAAGTAGGGAAGTCGGAAAGTATTGAGAGATGCATTGTTGGTTTTGGTCTTTTTATCAGATTTGTTTCCAACAACAGAAATGGGGAGTATGGCCAGCTTTATCCAAAACTATTAAAGTCTTAGTCGAGCCTGTTTCCCATGTCACTGACAGACATTTCTCCTAAAAATGTTTGATGGAGCCGACACATAATTTCTTCCCTCTGGTCAAATATCTATTGCAGCCTCTTTTTCACATTAAATGAATCTAATCAGTTTATTTTCCTGCATCCTAATCATGTACGGCATTCATACTCGGGTAGCAAAAGAGTTATTATGAGAAAGGGAAAGCTTTCATTGTCTGCAAACAAATGTGGACCATTTAGACTCTAGTACATAGGCCACAATATGAATGTGGACCATGGGAACTGTGTCTAATTGTTGGGCTGAAAGAGCTCCGTACCCAATCATGGATTGTGCCATGTGTTGAGGCTTGAGGAAGTGAAGCTGTCAACACCAGAGGGATGCCACAGGCTTGTCAAGCTGTAGAATCAGCAGGGAGTTAGTGTGGTCATAATACATACTGCTCAGGCTAGTCCTTCTCAAACCTTCTTAGCTAGCTAATATGTCTCCCTTTTTTTCCTCTTCTTCCTCTCCTCTGTACAGGCCAGCACAACTACCTGTGTGCAGGGAGAAATGACTGCATCATCGATAAGATCCGGAGGAAGAACTGTCCAGCCTGCCGCTTCAGGAAATGTCTTCAAGCTGGAATGAACTTGGAAGGTAAACAGTCAGACCCATCTTTAAATCAGACAAGGCCTCATTAAAACTGACTTTAAAGTCACAGTGAAACAGCAGTTAGAGTGGCTTTAGCTTTCGAAATGAGAGGTGTTTGCAACTAAAATGGAATATGTGGGCGGGGTATAGTGACGAAAGGGATTTCATCAAATCCTGCAGATTTGATTGGATTGTGGAAAAAATGGCTTGGTTTAGCAAATGCAGAGCAAAATGAAACTGTAAAGGACTGTTAGCTTCCACCCACACCTTCCTCACCCAGGTCATTAGATCAGGAGGCTGAGGATGAGGGAGAAATAAAAAATGAGACCTTAACCAAAGTTTTTGCCATCTAAATTCACATGTCCTACTCCTACCAGGGGCTGGGATGTAAAGCAATTTTAGTGTAGTGGCCACTTATTGCAACTTCCCTGTTCATCACGTGATGCACACTGGCCCAAAAAGAATTTTCCCCATACACAGTTATTGGAAAAGTAGTGGCTGTAAAACAATGAATACATTCTTTTGAGCGTCATAACCCTCCCTAAATGACTTTTTATAATCAGACTTTGATCCATCCGGTCCAATAACATTTGGAAAGTCTAGAAGAGCCGCATTATTAAATTATTTTATCCCATTCATGTGTGCGGGGAGCCAACAGGAAGTCAGCCAGCTCGGCTGGAGAAGGACTCTAGTGGGGAAGCGTGAGGGAGCCCTCAGAGGCTTTTTTAGCATATTCACCCTGTGAGCCACTTTCATAGGAATGAATAGGGTGCCTTCTTTGAAAGTGTTATCCAGTTCTCCTTAATACATCCATGGGTTCACTAAGTGGCTCCAAATCACATTTGATCGGATACATGTATGTATACACCCCCAAGTGCAGTCATGAAAAGCACTGTAACATTTTAGCTTCTTTTTTTCGTTTTATTTTTTATTTTATTTTTTTCTTTGGACATATATTTGGCATATACCAAGAAATAACAGAACAATTTATACTGGACAAAAGATTAGAACTTTTTATTTAATGTTACTGTGTCTTTAAGTAGTGGTTTGTTGAAATTCCCCTCACTGAGTGTCATGTCACTGGCCCTGTGACACTACCACCCACTCTTTCCACTACGACCTCCTGTATGTCTGGTTTCTATTTAAACCACCATCACCCAAGTTCATGGAAAATGGGCAAGTCACTTTAGTTCAAATCTCATGTCACTCCACCTCTTGCTTAAATGAAAGGCTGATGCAATTCTCATAAAAAAATACAATAACTAGGATAATGAAACTTTGCATTGTTTAAAAGCTTGCTTGTAGCTCAACACTTGTAAAGTATACTGTATTGTACTTAATAATAATAATAAACGTACTCAGTATACTTCTATAACTACAATACTGATTACTTTAAGTCAAGTTTAGTTATTTGTCATTGTAGCATTTCAACTATTAGAAAACTATCAGTCTATAACGGATTAATCAAGGCAATAGCTGTTTCTTAGAAGGCAGAAGACACAATCACAGGACCATGTCACATGTCAGTGTATCATATCACATTTATTTCACTTTATATACCTCATCTCTTCCCAGACTTCTTAACGAGTTTAGATTTGTTTAATCGTGTTTAATCAAATATACTCTGTGATTTTATTTTGGTTTCTTTCTTTTTGCTGAAAGTTGTATTTTTTTCCAAAGTGTGCCAAATGTTTTTGTTGGGGGGATAAAACTGGAAAAGACAGTAGATTTTATTTTTTATTAATTATCCTAACAGTAAGATTGAGTAGTATGCAGGTATGGAAACATGACAAAAAACAACTTGCATACAAACATTAACAGCCCCAAATTAACACTGATGATTACAGCAGTCATATGTGACACACTTTCACACTACATACATCACTGCAACATCCTGTCTCTTATCTCTTACATCTTCCTTCCTCTTATATCTTCTCTGCCTTTTTGTCTTACCTTTTAACCTTCTTCTGTTCCTATCTCTTACATCTTAAGAAATAATTCTGTGCCTATAGGATATATAGGATTATTGTTAGGGTATTATTACTCTGAAATGTGTTTTGATGAAAAGACAATGCTTTGTTTTTCAAGATAGTGACAGAGATGAAAACAGATCACCTGCAGACTTTCAAAATCCTTGTTGAATTTGTGGTTTTGATAGTTTAGAGGCCTGTGGATTTGAGGAAGTCAAAATAAGACCCAACAAGATAGTGAAAGTGCTGGTATGCAGGCCAGGCAGAACAAGAGAGTGCCACCTCCTCACACACACTGATCAATGCGTAATCCACTGTCAAGTCCCAACTCTACAGCCTTGGATCACCTGGTGATGTTTCACCTGATCTTGCTTCAAGGGATAAATGTTTAGGACACAATACAACAATTAAGATGTGTTGAGGTTTAGGAAGATGTACATGGGAAGCAACAGGTAAAGCACAACAACTGCTTAAGTGCTTGGAACTTGGTTGTTGTCTTATTTCAGCTGATGATGCTTCCTTGGGGCATGAAAATTGCTGTCAGTAGTTTGTACAAATCAGCGTTGAGTGAGATTACATGTAAACAGTCCAGTGTTCATCAAACGGAGATGAAAGTAGTTTCAGAGAGACAGAAAGACAGAGAGAGGGATTTGATGAACGTCAGCGCATCAGCAGACAGACTCCCACCAGAAAGGCTCTTAGTTGCCATAGAAACGCCAGGAGAGGAAATTAAAAAAGGTAGAGAGTAGGAAAAAACATGTTTTTTCATGGTAACCTCTCAACCCCTGACATGTTTTGCACATTTAGTGGGAGAAAATGGCAAAACGATGCCCAGATAATCCACATTTTGTGAGCAAAAACACAGAAATTTGCCATTGCTGTTATTGCACTCGAGAGAAACTTTAAATGTTACAAAAATGTTCCTCTGAGAAATGGAAAGGTTTTAAAGTGAAGACTTAATGGCTTATTACTGGGCACAAACCAGCATGATGCTGTCTCCTGACCTTTCTCTGGTTTGTTAGAACTCGTGGGGTTCAAAGTGAGTGGGCAACGCTTCAAATTCATAACAGCCAGTTCATTTCGTTGTTGTTATTGTCGCCTCTCATCTTGTTTATTTTTAATTAATTAATTCAACTGTTTATTAATTAACTCAATTGTTTCAGTCGCTTGTTTGCCCCATCAACATCCAGGTAAAAATTGAAGGTGCAGTAGGGGCCAAGGGGGGCAGGGCCTTAACCAAATGTAAAAAGTAGTGAGGTGAAGAGACGAGGTGAGGGTAGACTAAAGTGAGGTGGCCGTGTTTAGATCAGGGAATGTTTTTTTCCCCCTTCATTATCGTGATTTATTTGTGGATGCATTGTAAGATGCATGCCCTGCACATTTGCTTCTAGACTAGTCTCATTCTGGTAAGAAAATATTAAAACCATGAAATTGACTTGAGTCCCTGTGAAAAATGGACCCTTTATTGGGGGCCTGAAATCCCAAAGAACAGCAGTGCCACTCAAAAAGAAATCTGTTATAAAGTGGAAAATGCATAGTTCACTTTAATGTGAACTGAGAATTAATTGATGTAACACAAAATCCATAGTTGTTTGCAAGTGCTGTAACAATTGTGGTGAGGTGTAACATAGGGTGCATAGCTCATCACGCCCATATCAAAATAAGTCCTGAGATTACTAACCAAAATGAAAATCAGAAAAGGGAAAGTGTGTGCACCAGCCTTGGTTGGTACATTGGCTGAGGTTTGCTTGTATGTTTCACACATCTGGCTACTTTCATTTCCACACGTTTATCTCTTTTGTCAACTTTCATAGATGTTTGGTTTTGATTCTTGATTTTAAGACACAGTGGTGCCTTGTTCACACAGGCAACAGAATTTTTATTTAATGTGGTGTGCTACTAAGCTATTTATATCTTTATTTAGTGATGTTTAGAGCTGAAAGGATTGGTCTATTAATCAATAAGTTGATCGACAGGAAATGAATAGCAACTGCAACAACACTGAATTAAATACCTTTGGGTTTTAGACTGACAGACAAAACAGGACATTCAAAGATGTCACCGTGGGTTCGTGGAAATTGTGATGGACTTTTTTCACTATTTTCTGACATACTATAGACCAAAAGATGAATCGATTAATCGAGAAAAGACGTCGGATTAATTTATAATGAAAATAATAATTTGTTGCAGTTTTCGTTGGGTCTTCTGGTACCTTCTGTTTAGCCTGCTAGGTTGAACATCTGTCTGGCTGCTTGTCCTTGTTCTGTCGGCAGTCTGTACATTTGTACCATACAGTACATGCCTCTCTGGAGAAAACACGACTCTCCATCAAAGTGTATCAAAGTATCATCTATTAATCTCCAACAAACAGCTTTGATCTTTAACTTATTCTACTGTCTGATCTCTGTTGTTGGGATGCTGTTGGTTGTCTGTAAAATCAGAAATCATACATATGAGATGTTGAAAACAGGAGCATCTGCTTAATGACTGAAAAGTGAAATAACAACTGCCACTGCTCACTGGTTCCCTGTTTCATTTGTCCTTCCCTCCCTTTCTATTCATCTGTCCCGCCCGTCCCCCAGCGAGGAAAAACAAAAAGCTGATCAAGATGAAAGTGCAGCGGCCCCCTGGATCATCAGAGCCTATCAACATGCCCGTTCCAGTCATCCCCAGGTGCATGCCCCAACTCGTGCCCACCATGCTGTCTGTGCTCAAGGCCATCGAGCCAGAGATCATCTACTCGGGCTATGACAGCACACTGCCTGACACCTCCTCACGGCTCATGACCACTCTCAACAGGCTGGGGGGACAGCAGGTCATCTCTGCAGTCAAGTGGGCCAAGTCACTGCCAGGTAATAAAAAGCTCCTTACCATGTGTTGCCTTTGGTTTGGTTTAGATGCATACCACTGCTCAAGCAAAGTGTGTCACTGGCAGTATTTCCAGCTTCTAATTGAGACTAATGTGTAGTGAAGTGGGCCAAGTCACTGATGGAAAAATGAAGTCACTTGTTACTTTTAATACATGCATTAGGTAAAGGAAGTTACATCACTTTTAGATGGAAAATTTCCTTGGATGTGCACCGCAACATTTGCAGTTTGACTAGACTTTTAATACACAATGACAAAGCTTTCACTTTTGCCCTCCAGTTAACCAAGCATCTGCTTCTCAGCATTGTTAGCATTCCTCAGTAAAACTAAAGAACACGAGTAGCCTCAAGTTAACTTGTGAAATAATGCAAAATATGTGACGTTTCCATTGAAGAAACAGAGCTTACCATAATTCAAACTGTCACAGTGTTAAGACATTACTCTAGTCAGATTAATAAATTTGATAGGGCTCTTCAGATTTAGACTGCAGCTTCTGGCTGATCAGGTGGAATCATACAGTTAATGAGAAGCAAAGAAGGAGCCATTGTGTAGCTGATGCTCATCATTTAGCTGATTTAATCATGGTTAGGCTGGTAGCCAGTTAGTGCAATTGTGGCCATTGTGGAAGTCTCCATTCTCTTACTTAAAACTGGACAAAAAGGCAGAAAAAATGTAATTTTCAAAAGGATTCCTCTTGGCAGTGGAGCCAAAGAACAACATATGTTCAGCAACCATGTAATAAAAAGTTTGACCACTGTAATGGCTGAATCCGTAATTACAGACAAAAGAGGAGCATAATGGTGGCTTATGAAACCCAGCCTCTCCAAAGTAGTTTGATTTTGATCAGGTCATGAGCAAAGTTAATATCTTTTTGAATGTGCATTAAGATGATGTTCCTATTTTCTCTGTAAAGCAGAACATTTCCCCTTTTCATCTCAAAGCAGTTCAATTGTCAGTGTAATCTTGACTTCTGTCACATTAAAACTGTGTGTGTGCATTAAAGGTGTGATGTTTGAGGAGAGGGTGTCAAAAGAGGAGCAAGTCAACATCATCATAGAGCAACTGCAGTTTTATGCCACTGGTGTTAGACTGAACATGACCTCCTATCAAGTCATGACTACAAAACAAAATGCTTTGGATATACTTATATTTTACTGTTGTCCTAAATAACTTGACATGAAGTTATTTAGACATCAAGAACAAAGGTAATTGCTGGGTTTGAAAGCTACCCAGTTTCATTTCCACAGAAACAAAAATGGAAAGACAAGTTTGGAAATTTAACTGCCCATGCTAGTTTCTAATATTTGCTTGGAGATCGTCACACCAGAGATTTACAGTCAGATTTCCCAGAGAAAACCTTTTAACGAAACCGTAACCCAGAAGCTTTAAAAAAAATAAAATAATAATAATATATATGTATATATGTATATGTATATATGTATATATATTATATATGTGTGTATATGTATATATATGTGTATATATGTGTATATATATATATATATATATATCCATCCAGTATAGAAAATGGATATATGAATGAATGAATGAACTCTTTCTTTCTATATATATATCCATATATATATTCTCTTTCTCATATCCATATATATATATACTCTTCCATGCTATATATATATATGCTCTCCATATCCATATATATATATATATATGTCCTCTATGTATCCATACTTCTTTATATATATCTCTATATATATATTATATATATATGCTGCTCTCATCTCTTTCTTAATAATAATGTAATATGTAATAATAATCACATATGCTCCATATATACTTATATATCCATATATCATATATATGTATATACATATATGTCCTTATGTATATGTATATCTCATATAATATATGTCCACTCATATGTATTAACCTGCCATCACTCTTCTATATGTCATGTGTAACATATGCCTTAATATTTCTTCTCTCACTCATATATATGTCTCTATATATATCTTATCCATCCATCCATTTTCTATACTGCTTATCCTCTTAGAGGGTCGCGGGATATATATATATGTATATATATATGTATATATGTATATATATGCATAAAAGGGGGTTGGGGGCTTTTACATAACAAAGCCATGGTTTAAAACAAATGTAATGTGAAAGGACTTTTCATGTGCAGTTCCACTTTTATAGTTTTGACAGCGTGGAAATGACTGCACTGCAGTTTAATTCCAATTTGAACATCAACTTAACTAAACCGTCCTATTTTGTTTTGTGTAAGCTGCCGTTGTAATGAAGTATTGAGCAATTACTTCTTCTTTTGTTCAATGTTCCTGTATCTCTTTTTAGATACTATGCTTTGCAACATATGCCATCACCCTAGTACAGTAAATCATTATTTTCCAAGCTGTAAAAACACCTTAATCTTGCACAGTTGTGAAAAATATGCAGACATCATAGTATAATAATTACTACTCTGTTGGCCAACAAGAACAACTAAATGCTCAAGTGAAATAGTGAATAGGCTCATTTAATTTGTGTGACTGTGTTTGTGCCCCTCTGTCTGTCTGGCTTTGTCTGTGTGTGTCTTTCTAACTTACTTTATCTGACCTTCCTAGGCTTCCGCAACCTGCACCTGGATGACCAGATGACATTGCTGCAGTGCTCCTGGCTCTTCCTCATGTCCTTCAGTCTTGGTTGGAGGTCGTACGAGCAGTGTAACGGTAGCATGCTCTGCTTCGCCCCTGATCTTGTCATCAACAAGTGCGTACCACAGCCAACTGTTGTCTAATTATGCTGCCCTGTCTTCTGCACAACATTTTGTCAGCCAGTTTTGTTTTTGCATTTTGCTCCTTTCAGGGTGTCAGTCTCACTTGGCTTACACACTCACCCATCTATCTACAGTATTCGCTTATTTGCCAGGAGGCAGTTAGGCTAGTTTAGCATACAACCTGGAAGCAGGGGAAACAGATATGCCTACAAGCACCTTTAAAGCAATTAACATGTTGTATCTCATTTGCTTAATCCCTAACACCTACATTTGTGGCTTTAGACAGAGCCAGCTGGCTGTTTCACCCTGCTTCCAGTCTTTATGCTAAGCTAAGCTAATTGGCCCCTGGTGCATCGATATTCTTATCTAACCCTCAAAAAGAAAGCCAGAAAGCAGAAAATGAATAAACAGATATTCAAATGTTTAAATTAGAATAGAATATAAACAAAATAGAACATACTATATATATATATATATATAATATATATATATATATATATATATAGTATATATATATAGTAGCACTAAAGGAAAAAATAAAAAGGAAAACAAATGTATACATTTACAAGGAATATATACAGTTAAGTAAAAAACATATATATACAATATGTGTAATATCAGTTTAATATGAGTGTTTTAAATTGCTGCTTTGTAGTCTGGTGGTACGGCAGCAGATACTTCTGTATCGCTTCCCAGACGGCAGCAGGCTTAACAGGCTGTGGCTAGGGTGGGTATTGTCTTCCTTTAAGATTAAGCTACAAAAAGCAATAAATTGTTCATTTCATCCAGTTAGAAGAGTCTAAGTTCAGAAAATTGTATCAGTTTAGTTTAAGACCAAGATTCACAATATTACCAAAATCCCACACGATGAAATTCTCATTTTACAGTTTTACACCCAGCTCTAAGTGTAGAAACTGTACACAGCTAAGGAATCCCAAAAGCTAAGGAAACTGTTTTGTGTTGCAGGAGTGAAATGAAACATTTTTTTTAAATTAAAGAGTATTATAAGAGAATTATAAGAGTATTAGTAGTGATTTATTGAGACAAATATGTATAGGAAAGAACCCCTCGTACTTTGTAATACAACAAAGCACAATCAGGAAAGCACATTCCTCTCACACACAGAAGAGAGCGCATCAATTACATGCTGATCCGTAAAGTAAATAACCTTCTGTGCTGCCTTGAAGCCACAGAGAGTCAGCTCAGGTACGACTACAGTATGTTAATTACAAAGCCACATTACTTAAAGAATCACTGCCTGCAGAAATTGATTGTGCTCAGAAGTCTCTGTGCTTACCACAGTCTTTGTCGTCCCTAGAGGAAACAGGGTAAAGCAGAAGCGCATCTCCCGTTAGCTTGTCTGTTCCTATAGCACTGTTTCTAGCTTTTGAAGGTCAGACTTTAAATACTCATACCTATTTTATCCATTATCTTTGATGTTAACCTGTCAAACTTCCTCACACTTTAGTGGGCTTTTGCTGATTGTTTCCCACCACAGGATTTACTTTTTCAATATGGGTAATGGAGACCTAAAGTCCCTCTCCCTCTCCTAGCTAGCCTCCATTCTGCTAGCTGTTGTATTTCTGTGGGTATCATTTCTAAATTTTCGGTACCAAAAGCCTGTATAAAATTATCAAAACTATGATTTCAATCAAGAAATATGTGATCAAAGAGCAAGTAAGCAAGAGTCTGTCCAAGCATTTCAACCATAATTTTCATACTTTGTGCTATTGACACTATTTTGATTATTTCGGTTGGCTGAGTACTTAGTGGTGGTTCTGGCCATGAAGTGCAGTGTTATTTTGCCCAAAGTGTAAATGTTTTTCACTTTGTAGAGAATGGCAAGAGTGCCACAAACACTGAGCTTCTGCCACTGACAACCTGCAAACAGCTCAACCTCTTCATTGGAAATATGTAGAAAGAGCAGCCTGAGCTGTGACGAGTCGCTGTCAACAGACACATAAACTTGGAGAGGGGTAAAAATAGATATGAAAGGTGAAGATGTCATTGCCAGTAGCACTGCAGTTGGTCAGAATGAATAGAAAGCTCTAAACCCAAGGCTACATACTGTATCTGGAGAACGTGCTGTATTGATTTTACTGGTAGAAAGTAATGTGGGCTGTGTGTTAGTGGAAGTGAGGTGTGAAAATCCATCAGGACTGATTTCACAGTCCGGTTTTCTCCTGCACGGTTGTAGAGCTTCCCTGCTGGGGCTGTTTACTCAGAATTGAATAACAGTGTGAGTGAAAGAGCTTTAAGTTTAAACTGTATGTCTCCCTTCCCTCCGTTTCTTCCCCCGCTGTCTCCACCTGTTCAACACTTCTGCAACCTCTTTTTCCTCATCTCTACTTTCTCCCTACCCCTGTCTTTCCTCTCCCTCCTTTCAGAGAGCGTATGAAGCTGCCCTTCATGACCGACCAGTGCGAGCAGATGCTG
Organism: Macquaria australasica; assembly: GCA_005408345.1. NCBI lineage: Eukaryota > Metazoa > Chordata > Actinopteri > Centrarchiformes > Percichthyidae > Macquaria > Macquaria australasica. The sequence continues at coordinate 354,207 of SEMN01000113.1, forward strand.
AAGATCTGTAATGAGTTTGTCAGACTGCAGGTGTCCTATGACGAGTACCTGTGCATGAAGGTCCTGTTACTGCTCAGTACAGGTAATGGAACTCGTCTCTTTAAAAAGAATCAAAGCAGTGTTTTTCAGACTTCAGGAACTGCAATTATTCTGGGATTCAAACAGATCTCAAAATCAATTTTCCATTGTATCTACTATGTTACATTGCCGCAGCCTTTTCATTGCAGTGTGAGGTAGGCTCAGTTTGTCACAGTAGGGTAGTATATTGAGTGGAATGGGGGACAAACTGCATCGTAAATGCATATTGCTACTCATAGTTCAGCAGTATTGATGAGAATGGATGAGTGTGCCATATCCAGACATTTCTGTATCTCATAATGGCTGCTGCAGGTAGAAAGGTTAGCTGTACATGGATGAATGAATGAATGGGTATGTGACTGAGCTGTTTGTCTGGATCTATGAGGCACCGAGCATCTGAAAACCAGGGAATATTTGGAGTTGCCTGTTTTTTCTTGAAAATGTTTGAAAATCATTTTACTATGTGACATGACAGTAACTACATTTCTTGTTGTATCACTTTACTGCAAATGAGGATTCAAACATGCACTCAATCTATCGTTAAAACGCTTCTGTACTTTGGTTGAGTAAACGACAAAGCAAACATAAGCTTGTTTCCTCATGAATACTCAGAGGATTTTGATCTACGGTGCACAAGGCCACACGTTTGAACTTGTGTCATGTGGCTATTTTAGCTTTGTGAGTAATATTGTAAAACAGACAAACTTTCAGATTTGGCAACACCTTGATTTGACAAGTGGGTTTTGAAACTACAGTTCCCAAAGTTCGGTTCAAAATCATCACTGATGGCAGCAAACAATAAACACGCCAAGTGCTGTGTCCATTTACGTCACCTTAGTGATGTGTTGGAGCTGCAGTGATTCTCACAAACTACAGTAAGAACCTGTGGCCTGCAGCTCTTCATCTAACAGCTAATCTAATTTCTACTTGTTATATTCCTCCCTACAATATTTAAAACTGATCTGCTGTTGAAAAGCACCTTAAATGACCGTTGTCTTGTTTTTTAGACATGTTTTTTTTAGTGATCAGTGTCAGTCAGTGCTAACCTCAGTTACAGTGCTAACCTCAGTGGGGCTTTCCTTTTGTTTACATTGGGATTATGGAATGCACCTTTTAAACGTTTCAAACCCTTGTCTTGCATTAAGTCATGAGTCCATTGTTTGGTCTGATGGTGTCTTTTTATCCCCATGTTTAAGTTGCCAGAGTGTAGAGCCTTTGTAGAGTCTTTCAAGACTCTCCTTTTTGCACTAAAATTCAACAAGCACATAAGGATCACATTTCTTTTCTTAAGAGGCAGAGACATTAATACTAAAATAAAACTCTACAGACCAGATTGCAGCACAAATCCTCACTCTTTTACTGTTACTGTCAAATTATGTAACAAGACCATTTTTAAGTCAGTTTTCTGGCAGTCATCTAAAGGCATTTTTTGAAAAGGTGGATAACAACACTTCATTACAGATGGTCACCTTCATCACCATCATCAATCTGTGATGATGGTGATGAAGGTGACATTTTTCTTCAGGGGCCTTTCGTAACAACCTTATCACTCCAGTTTTCTAAGCTTTCCATAAAGTCTGTTCATCTTTTGTAGTCACTGTCTCAGTTGAAAAACTCTCCAAGTGTCCAACAGGTACTTAATCTCTGTAGACAGCTCGTTTTTTTCTCCCCATTAACAGGAGCAGTTGTAACTTTGACTTGTAACCACAGATTTGCTTCTAAAGTTTGTTTGAAAATGATAAAACGCACATAGAGGTCAACTAAGAGTTAAATGAATGCAACTCTCTAAAATACAGCTTGCTGTTTGGCTTTCTACGTACCCATCACGATCGCAAATTGCCTAAATTAGACCACATAATGAAAAACCTCATTACAACATAACCTTTTCCCCCTATTTTGATTATTTCAGTTTTGCTGAGTAAGAATTGGGTTCAGCAGAGATTTATTCTCATATTCTAAATTTATTCTGAATGCATTTTGATTTGTTGGAAGTGATTTGCTTGAGTTACTTTAAAATGTACAAATTAGTGAAGGTCATTAGAGGAGGGACTCTAACTAGGCAGAAATAAATAGGTAAAACTTTCAACAGTCCTCACTTTCCTTTCTTTATGAAGAAGTAAAGTAATAGACTGTTATAAAAGCAGTGGGCTACCATTCAAGTCATGTAATTGTCCCCATTAAAATCTCCAGAAAAACACTACACAGCATGAAAAAAGTATTACCAAATCAAACTTTTTCCCAATTATGTAAATGTCCCTTTGCTGAGAAGGAGAGCATTCTTCCGCCTCACCCTCGGTGAATGGCAGAGGAAAGGATGCACTTTAGAGGTGATTTGCTCGTTATGCAGAGGAAATGACATTTCCATACTGAGCCTTAGTTGCATTTTCGTACCTGAGAGCTATTTCCATCTGTTCCCCTCAGGGATGGAAATACTATCAGGTCAGGACAACTGGTCTGAGCTGTTTTAATCATTTCCCATGCACACGAGTGAAAATTAAAGTCACCTATGGGACAGATAGCACAAGCACTGCGGTACCTCCCATTTATCTGATTATGTAAATCAGACACTATTTCACCCCGATCCTGCCCTCTGTGGCTTTGCATAATCTCTAAGCCTGTTACTGTGGCTTTGCCTGGGCCCGATGCCAGGCACCAGACTGACAAGGAGTCTGTGATGTGTTGACGTGGTCGTTATGACAACTGCATATTGATGTTTTTCATCAATTTGTGTTTTTTTTTTTAGCTTTTTTAGCAGTGATCTGCACAGTCAAAATCTTCAGTGTGTGTTCTTTAAAATACTCTGTACATGCAGTTTTGGACTTTACGAGGTGTGTGTCCAAACATTTACTGCCCCTCTTAGATTCTCATCCAGACAGCATCAGTTAGGGAACACACTGCACAGTAGCTGTTGATGTTACCTTTAGTTTTGCATATTTTCCACTGCCTAGGGCATTCTGGTTAGGAGGTGCGTGTGTGTGTGAATAGCCAGCGTCTCCAAAGGGTCCTTGTTGGGGTCCCACACAGTAAGTTTTAATGACGTGTGCTGTTTTTTTCTGCAGCGGAGAACAGGATCAAGTACAGACAAAGACAAATAGCAACATTACTGATGAATTTTTAGTTTGAGACAGGTTTTTAAATCTGCATAACCTGCTGTTCACATCAACGGCTGTCCAGATGGCAGAGCATTTATATATAAATATGTCTACATGCAAATGACACGAGTAATTTGTAAGGTATTCATCAGTACACTTACAATCTCATTTTTTTATTCTATTAAACATAAGACAAAAAGATAAATAATATATGACTGCTCTCACTTCCTCCACTGTTATCTCTTCACTAACAGCAGACACACAGTGGATTTATAGACATAATCAAAATTCATATCTTCCTCTTAGACAGGCTACAATATTTGTGGGATAAACTCTTATCAAAGTTGTGTTCTTGGTCTAATTTGGATTTATTTGGAGTTCTTGACATGAAAACCTTTAGGTGCTTCTGTGTCAATTGTCAGCCTAATATAAGAACAATGTCCTGATAGGATTTTAAACTACTTCATTTGATGTTACCACTGATGCTGTGAGGGGCTCCAACTACAAATAAAAATGTCAAATTATCTCTGTGTCACTCATTAACAGTGTTTCATTTTTTTTTTTCATTCTACTTTACGAGTCACAATCCTGCCATTGCCAGCTAACTTGCCCGCTGATGTGTTTTTGGATGTTTGTGTGTGTGTAGTTCCGAAAGATGGCCTGAAGAGCCAGGCGGTGTTTGATGAGATCAGGATGACATACATCAAGGAGCTGGGAAAAGCCATCGTCAAGAGAGAGGAGAACGCTAGTCAGAACTGGCAGCGCTTCTACCAGCTAACTAAGCTACTGGACTCCATGCAGGAGGTCAGAAAAACACAGACACACATTGACATGCTTTGTGTTTTTCCTCTTCTTTGTTGTATATAGGATTTGCTACATGGTAAGCAGATGTGTGTATAGCATTTTGTCTACCATGACTTCCTTTTATGTCTTTTTTCATACCAGCCAGGCTTTTTCTTTCATATCTTGCGGTCTTTATTGCAGAAGACCTACTGTATGTAGACCCGAGGCTAATTTAAAGATAATCCTGCAAGTAAAAAAAAAAAAAAGAAAAAGGTTTTTAATATCTAATAGACTCTTACTAATCTGTCTGTGTCTCTGCCCCCCTGGATGTCTCCTCCAGATGGTCGAGGGTCTTCTCCAGATCTGTTTCTACACCTTTGTGAATAAAACCCTCAGTGTGGAATTCCCTGAGATGCTGGCGGAGATCATCACCAACCAGATACCAAAATTCAAAGACGGGAGCGTCAAGGCTCTGCTATTTCATCAGAAATTACTGCCTTAAACTGTGAAGCAATGCCTTAAATCCTGCCCTGTTCATGTACCTCTCTGGGGCCCCAAGCTTTTGCACCCCCGGGCCCTAAGCCTTTGCTTGTCCTGCCTCCACTATCACTCTGATTCGACTCCTCGGTTTACCCCGGCCCCCTCTAGAAATTCTGCCACGCCCCTGCAGGCCTCAGCCATTCAGCTTGATCTTGGAGCACAATACCTGTGGTGTCACGCCTCCTAATCTGGTCCCAGGTTTGGCTGAACTTCGGTAGGACACCCTACCGGCGCCCTGTAGCCCGTCCTCTTGGCTAACCAAGAAGAATTTGTCCTCCAGGGGAAATATGTTGGCTCTGAATGTCTTGTGGGCAGGATGCATTTTGGGCAATCTAGTTTTTCTTTTTTTTTCCAGCCCCCTCATCCCCTCCTCCATGCTCAGACTTGTCCTCAGGTCTCTAATGCTGATTCTTTTGGTGGCCGCTCACTCTCTCCTGCCTCCAGTGTTTCATTGCTGCTTTCACTGGCAGGCCAGAACCTAGAAACACCTTTTTCTCCCTCAACATGACACCTAATGTACTGTCCAACTCTCCGGATTAGTAGCCTATTGAAGCTCGCCCCAACTTAAAGCCTTCTGTTCCTCTGCTCACCTGCCCAGCTTGTCGCCATTTGCCCTTCCCAGCTCCACTGCGCAGAGAATGTAGTGAGCGTTCGCTTGTTGTGGTTTCCAGAGGACTGCTGGCGATGAAGGGGATAAACAAAAACAAAGAAAAATTAGAAACATACTCTGACATGAGAGAATCTGGTTTTTCTTCTGGACCCAAGGACACTGAGGATGAACTATTTTCAGCTGTGAATCAGTTATCTTTTCTGAAAAGACACGAATCAGATTTATATATACCTGACCAATGGAAGAAAAAAAAAAAACAGCTAGAGGAATATTCTTCATTTATTTTATGCAGACATGCATTTCTTACCATACATGCAAAAGTCACGCTTACACACACACAAACATACAAAGTACATGCTGACAGACATTCACTTAGCAAAATGTTTACACAGGATGCATCTGAGAAGGGAAAAACAGTGCCTTTTAGCTTTTAAAGCTCTTCATAGCCATCCTCTCTAAACTGCTGTTTCTTTGCATAAGAATCTAACCTTGACATCCTTCCACATTTTTTTTTTTTCTGTTTTAGTTTTTCCACGCTGGCAATTCCTTCTTTTCTTTCCAAGCTGCCATTTTGCTGTTTTTTAATGTGGGTAGCTCTCTCTGTTCTGATCCACAGACGTGCATGTAAGGAAGACTGCCTATGGTACAGATTAAAAATGTGTAGAGCAGTGTGAAATAATAAGATCTTAATTTTTAGGTCTTAAAAAATGTTTGAGAATCACATAAAAAAAAGACAGGAAAAGTATCAAAAAATGTTGTTAAAGTCCCAAAACACATTTCATGTACTTGCCTCTTTTTCCCATGTAAAGTATATTTGATAAATATACTGCATCTCCCAATCAGTATCACATTGTTTTGAAGCTTACAGTACCCAGATTATATCAACAAATATAATGTTGAAGACAAATCCAGATACTTTCTCTCTAACAAGCTTGAAGATGCAACCAGCTTTGTGCTAAATGGACCCCACTGGAAGTTAAATAAGGCATATCTGATGTTTCGTAATATTTAGCGGTAGATTGACTGACTTAAATATTAGGATTTAGATCTCGTAATAATCAATGAGTTGTTAATTGTCTTACGAATTATTCAGATGAAATCGCACACATGGGGTTTTTAGAACTAAATTGCCTTTGAAAAAAACATCCAAGGTGTCCGTGTGTTAGCAAATAGCCATAACGATTCAAGCAAACCTGGCTTGAAGTAAAAAAAACGTCCTTTTTTCCTTTTTTGCCAGCTGCATTCATAATGAGGTTCTAGTTTAGTAAATGATTTCATACAACTTTAATTTAAAATGTGGTTTCATGGAGCTCCACTTGGAGTGACGTACCTGGCCAGACTGACTGTTCCCACCTCAGAAATCACAACAATGTCAAATAGGAGTGGAAATAACTCCTGATGTGTGTTGTTACCTAACAGGAGCACTAGACTGGTTTGATTTTCTAAGTTAAACAGAGTGCTAGACAATTCTCAAACATCTAAATACGTAGAAATCTATTAACCGACTCCATCTGAAATTTCCAGACCTTATTAACTTAACCATGTAGTATTCCTGATAGGTAAACAAAAAGCATTATTTGTGACAAAAGTACTCAAAATACAATTTTAGATTAAATATACCCTTAATCCACTTCATCTCAGAGTGTTTGCACAAACAGAAACTGGGTTTATTATTAAGTTATTGAGCTCAGCATTGCTGAAAAGGTAAATCAATATATACAGTATACATGTATATTTGTTTTGTATATGAGATGTGTAAATAGAGGCACCCATAATTGATGGAACCTCTCTTCTCAGCACAGGATTTCACCTCAAAAAGTTGAAATAGAAGATGCAGTTTGGTCCAAATAATTTGTGAATCAAAGCTCAGGCTATGAGTGACTACATCACTTGGATGTGCTCCACTAGTGCCAAATGTAATAGCAGGTTTTTACTGTATATGTCTTTTCCTGGAGATGTGAAAGAGTGATTATTCAGTTGGCATTCGACATTATGTGATTTTTTTGTAACTTTGCTTGAGGGTGCTCATTTATGAGAGAGATCATAGTTTCGTGTCACACCTACACCAGCTTAAAAGTACTGATTGTTATCATCCAAGTAAGTGTATGATAAGACTTTTTTTTTTTGGAGATGCACAAAATGTTGTATTTTTGAAATTGCAAAGGGAGCAGTAATGTCTACTGCTGTCAAAGAGGTGGTGGTCAGCGTTTGGTACATTTGTAATGTGAAAACATGTTCGTACCAGCTTATGTGATGGCCAAAGCAAAATCAATTAACAGCACAGTTGTACATTGGCTTGTGCTGGAAGCGCAAACACGATACTCCCCCCTCAGCAGACGCGGTTTTTCTCAGTGTTTCTTACTTCTTACGTAACTGCCAGGCCTCTGCCTGAATTGTAGACCGTACAGATTTTCAGCTGTTTACTCTGAATGGTACCCGTCCCTCCGCAGTACATAACTGAATGGCAGTTAACAGACCAGGTAGCAGGTTGCCATAGAGACTGGTCATTTTGTGTGTTACTTACAGCTAATGGCACAGCAGGCTCTGCACGCATACAAGCCACTATTCAATAAGAGGCATCATGCTTTTAAATCACTCACAGCAGGGTTGTTTCATGTACAGTGCAGGCTTTCAGCTTCACCCGCTAACTCGGTCTCACGGCCTTGTGCTGTAAAGAACATGGGCTTGATGCCGCTCACGTCATTGCTGATTATTCTGGGGAAGATTTGACTAAACTGTCTATTTGTTTGGGTGATTTTTGCATACAGTATTACAGTTGTTTCCAGGTGGTGGTGCTTCAGAAGACCAGCTTTAACGTGTAGATGTAACCATATTCCTGCTCATTTTGAAATGGCCATAGGTGTATATAGCAGCGCCGACATATCCAGTGCAATGTAAACTGTCTATTATTACAAACTATTTTTACATGGACATAACCTCTATACTCCTATACATTTTACCTTTCAACTACATGTTTGACTAAAGGCCTTGCGAAAGGGAGACAGAGAGCCATAGAAATAAGATTTTGAATCAGGAAATAGATAAACCCTTAACATATATCAGTGCTTTTGGAGATTAATCTATTGTAAAAAAACAAACAAAAAAAAACAACAAAAAAAGACTTTTCTGCGATTTTGAATACATCAGCTTGATCTTCTTTGATATGAATAATTTTACCCAATCCTTTTTGTACATTGAACGAGTCAAGAAAGTAAATATTTTTCTGTTTGTTGGTTTGTGTTTGATAAAGGTAGACGTGTTGAATACATTAGGAAGTGTTAAACATGTTTGTCTTGTGAAGTAAATGTAAATTTGAGTCAATGGGGAAGTCTACATGAATGCTCACCGTGTTTTAAAGTTCTAAGGAAACGAGGGGGCGGGAGGAGGGATGAAAGCTGAGACGGACTGGAGAAGGTGTTTGCGTTATACAAGAGTGACCAAAGCAGAGGAGAGAGAAAAAAAAGACATTTAACTTACAGAAATATTCAAGCAGTTACATTTTAAGTAGCACTTACTATCCAACTTCTAGTACTTCTTATTTTATTTGAAAGGTATCTTTTGTAAAAAAAAAAGGTCCAGGCTTTGGATTCCATGTATATTGTTTTGAGGATTTACTGGTCACTTTAAAATAGAAAACTAAACAAAAAAAAGTAAAATCTCCACGTGAAAGTAAATCTACCAGAGCCTGACGGAATTGCACTACCCTCATACTGGTTGATAAAGTCTATTTTGTATAAAATACATGCAAATGTTATCTTTAAAGATAAAGGGCAGATCATGTTTCACTGGTACATATGGCTATGGCTTTCATTGAAGTCTGTTTTGTTTGTATTTCAGTTATGTAAATGTAATCCGATGTAAAAACAAACAAAAAATATAAAATGTTTGTTTAAAAAACAATAGTTTGTTTTACTTCTGTATTACACCTCTTCTGTAGTCAGTGTCGATATTTTCACCTATTTGATTAAATGTTGAATTAAGTTATCTGTGTTGTTCTTGGACATTGGATTTGGCATCGTGTTGATAACAGCTTGAATGATCTATTTGTCATTATTGGTTGACAGTGGAAATTCGGAAAATAACTGATTTTATTTCAAACATCTTACACAATAAAGTTTCCTGTTTTTCAACGCTCAGCTCCAGTGGTTTCATTTTTTCTCTCAGATCTCAGTTATTGAAAATTACCTGGAAATGTTGGTAATTACCTGTAGTAAAGTGTAAAACGGAGAATTTAAGCATTTGCTGAGCATTAGATGAGAAGATCGACCCCACTCTTGTAGCAAGTATGGAGCTAGAGTCGGAAGGCAAGTATATTTGCTTAGCATAAAGACTGGAAGCAGGGGGAAACAGCTTCCCTGGCTCTGTCCAAAGATAAAAATGACACTTACCAACACTTCTAAACCTCACTGAATAACACGTTATATCTCATTTGTTAAACGTGCACAAATAAAAATGTAAAGATAAAAATCTGTGGTCTTTCGGGGCAATTATGTGCTGGAACTACTTTCTGGCAAACTACAGCTGGGTGCAGTGACTTCTCTTGTCGTCATGAGGTTACCAGGCAACCAGAGACGCTACACAGAAGCGATAAGCGGATGGATAAACTGGTGTTCGTCAAGAAATAGTTACGCCACGCAGCTCCTTCGAAAACAGACAAATCCTCATTTTTACATTTCTGTTTGCGTGCAAATTTAACAAGCGAGATACAACGCGTTGATTAGTGAGCGTAAAAGGCCTGAGTTCCTGTAGTACAGGACAGTGAGGGGCAAGACAACAGATACATATTTATTATATACGTGTTTGGGAAAGTGATGAAAAATGATAAAGTTCTCAAATGCAGCTTTTCTTGATCCAGTACTTTCTTTAACTTTGATTTCATCTCAGCTGCAAATTTACACTAGCAGATTATGGCACAAGAAAAAAAAAATCACGCAGTTTAGATCAACAAATGTAGTAAAAGTTGTACTTACAGTGGAACGAATATCCATGTGATCCAAACAAAGCGCAGGCCCATGCCAAAAAATGGCACGTCAAAATTCATTCGCGTATCCTCGCAAAATAACTTGTGCCGGAAGCTTGTTGATATATGAGCTACGTCGCACGACCCGCAAGTAATCACTACGATATCTCGAGAGCATAGGTCAACACTATCACGACGGTTTACAATTGGTCAATGGCCTGAATTTGTGTGTCAAAATCCAAAGTTGAACCGCACCGCACAAATCAACTTGGCAGACGCGAGCGAATCCATTTAATTCTGCGATTCCACTGAAATGACTTGATTTTGGTCCAAAATGTCACTGTTGTAGATGCTGGTGTGAATTCTTTAAAACTGCAGTCACATTAAAATACAAAGAAAGCACGGCAGCATGTGTGAATACAGCCACAGTATAAATATTCAGGCCAGGTACTGAATCCAGAAGAAGAATCAAAGACTCCAGCTGCAGCTGTTGAACATTTGTCTTTAATTCTGCACAATCTTGTCAATTCACCAAAACATCTGAAAGAATATTTAAGTCTGTAGATAGACTTAAATGATACAAAAATCTGGGCAACAAAGATGGAATTAAGGAATTAAGTTAGTATGCTAAAAATACAAAATATAAAATTTCATACTTAAAAAAATTATACCTTATCAAATGCTGTGTATTTATTTACAATGTCGATAAAACACCTCAAAATGAATACAGTTCAGGATTGCGCCTTTAAGAAACTCTCATAAATAAGAAGTTCAGATATGAACAAAGTAGTCTCGTTTCACATTTAAGTTTTTTGTTTTTTTTAACTCTCCCATTTGATTTTCCTGTTGAAATGCTAATATGTTCGTTCAATTCTCTGTCTTTAAAGAAAAAATAAAGTTCAACAAAAAAACTTGATACAGACGTCCACCAAGCAGTTCAAGGAAAAAAAATCAGCTTTGACTCATTGGAGCCCCAAAGCAGACCAGTTTTCATTAACATATCTGAACAATTATGAAAAATGTATGATTTCTCTTTTCCTCAAATGTCTGAGCTTCTCTGAAAACCACATCTGCATTTCATTTCATTTACTTATGAATGACAGCCTTGGCTGTAAACAGTCCGGATCCAAATGTAAATGTCAAATTAGGTCATGACGTACACGACGCAGACGACTGTGTCATATTTTGATTCTGAAATGACTTCAGTTGTTTGCTCACTCTACGCTGTCGAAGATTAAAGCATCTTCAGTAAAGCAACTGATTGGATCCGCATGATGGTTAAAACTAGGAGAAAAAAAATCCCGCTTTAAAATAAATAGTTATGATCAATCATATGTATTTCTGAAGTAAGGTTGAAAAATAACATTGATACCGGAACACCGGTGCTCTGTGATGTGAAAAATACAACATCCTGGTTTATGAGAATTCCCTGAATGGATTGAAATAGAGCAAACATGACTCGACACTATATACCATACTGGAACCAATTATTTCCAACAATCATATGTAAGCTGGGGAATCAGAGCGAGGCCTCACAGCTGGGCTTGTTTTAACCAGCAGGATTCAGTTGTCACTCCTATGCTGCACTGTAAACCGCTGATCTGCTTGTGGAGCTTGTTTGAAAATGTTCACGTTTTGTGAGGGCTGTGCAGGGAGAGGCATTATAAGTAAGGATTAACCCCAACGCTGACCTTTTAGCGAACTGTTTTCAAGTCGACCTCATCCTGTGCTGATCTGCCCTGGGGCTCCAGCCGCTGAACTGGAGCTCTGAAACATTAGCCAGGTTGAGTCGTGTCCTGGGGAATTACCGGACCGCCACAGCGAGCGCTCACAAACACATTTACAGGCGTACAACAAAACCCAATCATTTAAATCCACTTTAAAAGCTCCAGTCTCCCAATGGGATTAGCAATCATTTAAACAGCACACAGTGAGGAGGTGATCTAGCAAGTCCAAAGTTAAAGGCCACTTGCTTTGTATTATGTTCCCTGTCATCATCTCCATCATATCCGCAGGGAGATCTTTCTACTTCTGGCTGATAAAAAGAGGAGATGCTGAAGCAGTGGCAGTGCAGTTCAAATTCATAAAGCAAGGACTGAAAAATCACAAGCCTCCAAGCTCAGAATTATCAACTCATTTATACAAGTGATTTTCTCTAGACCCCCGCCCCCAAACACTTTTCTCTCTCTCTCACACACACACACACACGCACACATTCCAGGTTCATTACCACATCATCTTCACCAGGACTTGGGAAGTCATTCACACTAATCCAATAACAGCCGGAAACCACAGTGGGACTTGTCTTTTTCTTCTTTTTTTTTTTTTTTCCAGTGCAATTCATGGGATTCTCCACAGTCCGCTTCATTCCTGCATCATATCCATTCGATATGGTTCTGCTTGGTCCAGTTTCAATTCCCAGTCTGGTCAAGACAAGAGCGGCCTCATCAACAATGGTCCAGTCCAGTATAGTATACGATCTAATAGAGTCTGTTCAGTCTCGTGCAGTCAAGTCTAGTCCTCTACAGTCCAGTTTGGTCAACTCCAGTCCAGTTTCGTCCACTTGCGAGTCTTTTTCTTGGCCCTGGACTATAAAAACTCCACATAGTTTTCTGGTATCAGTCCTGTTCGGCCGTCAAGAGTCCCTTCCAGCCAACCAGGCTCCCTGGAGCCATGAACTGGAGAGAGAGAAAGAAACATTGATTTTGTTTGAACATCTCAAGATGGAGGGAAAAATATGCATAAATATGTGGCACTTAAACATGTGGACTGAACACATGTACACAAGCACATGTGCAGATAGTGTGAGAGAGGAACATGGCAGTTAACAATTTCACATGTTCCTCATTATCTAAGTGTTTCATATCTAAATATTTTGAGCGGGCCATAAAACCAAAACCATGAGCTGAAAGACGCTATAAACCATAGTCATTTGACCCATTATTAATATTAAAAAAAGTTTGATTTGTGCAGCTTTAAGGTTAAAATGTTAACAAGAAATGTGTATTTGTGTTCACTAATTACTAATTTGAAGTAGCCTGCCATCTAGTATCTCCACATCCACAGAGAACCCAGTCAAGGCCTGTGGGAAAGGTTAAGTGTTTATTCTACTTAAACCAAACCCTAAGTATGACTAATAATCAAACCCATTACTCTGGCTCTCTTTAAAGCATAAATGATTAATTTGAGAGGAAGAATCAAGTAATTAAAGAATACAAATTAGTCATTTGTACACAGAAATTATTTATCATAATTGATAACAAGTTGGCTGCAGCAGAAAGAAAAAGTCAATATTTCCATTTTTGTGTGTTGTTTCATGCTCATAATATTAACTGGAACATATTACCCTGTTTATGCAAAAAAAAACAAAAAAAACTGCTGCTGCTATATTCCTCCATTTTATGTTGACTGATGGTGAGGCAGGAAGACAGGATATAAACATATGGTAGATGCAAGCTCTAAATACTGTATAAGCAAGTTGAAGCTGAAGTTGAACTTGTAAAAAGAAATCCAACTGTAAAGCTGATTTAGATTTGAGGGTATACATGTCCAAACAGCTTTCTTGACTGAACACTGCAGAGCTTGGCATGTATGAACTACAACAATACTTCATTTTTGAGGAAGTAACGTAATTAAATTATTGTGTGTTGCTGCAGCGTGCAGTATTCTGTAATGCTCTGGTTAAAGATCCACTGAACAAGAGGACCTCTGGCAAGATATGGCTAAAACACAGGAAGTTAAAAGGAACATTGCTGCAGAAGTAAATTGTGTGTTCACCACACTTTGTCCTTGCAGGGAAGCCAACTCTAAAATGCTGCAGACCATGCTACCACAGAGTAACATCAAAGACAGAAACCAAATGTGAACTGAACACGACAGTGCACAAGGTTTTTGACTGTCTTCAATCATCATGGATCTGCCTGATTTAAACAAACGAAAAAAAAAAAACTCTTCCTTTGAATTCAGTTTGTGCAACAAAGTATGAATTAAAACAGTGGCAATAACCTGTGAAACAGCTAAGATTAACACATTCATACATTGTATTGTAACAGTATTCTAACTGCTGAACAGGCATTCTGAAGCTGCAGTATGAGCTCCGTGGGGACAGCTGGGAAGCTCCGTCCTTGGCCATAAGCAGACTGGGGTGTTGAGATACCACTGTAGGGATTACATGTCCCCAAGGTCACATTTTGACCCAAAAGGCTCCGATGACACTGCTCTACCCGCAATAGCCTTAACGCAGCTAACTCTATTTAGGGTCTGGGGGTCTGAGAGTCCATGTGTCAATTGGCATGACCAAAAAAGTTAATCCCTACCAATCTTGAGTGTCTGTTTCCCTGCAGGGATTCATAACGTGCCATGATAACTATTCAGTTCAACTGTTATTCTTCCTGATAACAAGTGAAGCACTCGTTAAGTAGTTTTATTATCCTTAAATTTGTGCAAATCTGGTCTTCATTAGGAAAGGAGAGTCAAACTAAAATGTGGGGAGATAAATGTGATTTACAGTTGTTGGAGCTTGAGGTTGGAGAGGCTGAAATTAGGCTGGAGAGGACCCTGAGACTGTGTGCATCGAGATTCCTATGCAGAGGGGAGGCAGAAAGGCAAAATAGAAATAATAGTTTCAATACTTTACTGTGTTATCCTTTGTGTGCATGTGTAGGGTTACTTTCATATATATTTACTTGTTTTTGCCCAAAACAAAGCAAATGACTCCTCAGATCTAAAAGATATTAAGTGCTTGGCTGCGTGCAAAAGCAATGCATTGCACTTGACTGCATCTGTTACAGTCTAGTCTGCTTGCCAGCCTCTAATATTCTCTGGAGAAGTGTGCAATAAGAGCAAATGCACATCCAAGCTTATTTTAAAGCCAGGTGCTGGATAAAAATACACTTAACAAACGAAATAATATATCACACCCTATGGATTTAGGCTCCCAGTAATTATTTAGTACTGCAAGATGTCAACTAAAAAGCTTCTTTGTACAACTTCAGGGGACCTTCCTCTTTCATCCAACATGACCACCACACCATACTAAAAGAAAAACTTTGGGGAGAAATGACAAGGAACCATTTAATTTCATTATAAAAATGATGGTAGTCAAAATATATGGTAGTCAAGGGAAAATGGTGTTAAAAGCCTTCCAGTTATATTATTTGGGCAAAATTCCTTAACTACTTGGATGAATTTAAACATATTTTCAACCTCAACAATGAAATCCAACATCAAGGCTAAATGAAGTCCAGCAAACTCCCGAGGCTGAGTTTTCATTTTGACAGTAATTGTTTGTTTTTATACAAACATCAACCCACATTCTTTCCTTTTTCCTTTCTGCTGGCAACTCCAGGGCCTGACTCACCGTTCTCAAAGATGGTCCCAGCGATGAAGGACAGCTCGGAGTCATGCTCTGCCTTGCAGGCATACAGCGCTCGAGCCTTCCTGCCTGCAATACTGCAGACAGTAAGAGAGTGAGAGTGAGATAATAGGTTCTGGGCTGATTCAGACAGCTTTCAGTTTGAAACAATGCTTCATTTAGACACCTTAAATTAGACTTAAAGTAACACCTTAAGTTACACAGACCACAGACAGGTCATTACTTTATACGAACTGTTTTATAGGTACCATGTGGCTACATACACAAATGATGAAGGATGTTTTCTAGAACTAGTCTAACTTTAAGGAAGTGATCTTTTTGGACTGTTATGGACTTCCAGTTCTAGTGTTTGTCTTTTTATTGGACACATAATGTCATATACTTTACAAATTTAAAACTACAGTTTTACAAACCAGAATCAGGGTCTGCCACAGAATCTGCTAGCTGCCATGCAGAGAGAAGTGGTTGAAGGAAAGGTTGGGGTTTTTAGGGGGTGCAAAGCACTGCCAGGGAAAACCAGTTGCTAGCAGCTTCTGCAGCAGCACCAAGACACTTAAAGCTTGAAATATGAAGCACTGTAATGTAGTGGCAGACACTGTATGTCTGCCAAAGGTTGAGATGAGTAATCTGATTATGGCACATTTTTATTCCAAATAGAGGATCTTAATTAAGAATGACTGCTGCCTGACTTGTGTAATAATAGTTGATCCAAGATGCTATATTAATCCCATGAGGAGCATTTTAGCTTTAAAATTCCCTCCTTTCATTGGAAAGGTCTGAGGTCATGGTCACGTGTCTTGCTAACAGTCAACAGACATCTGGCATGATGAATTTTGAAGAGCTACTTAAGCAAATAATAGCATATTAGCATTTTGCTAACAGCAATCAAATCATTTACTGAATAGTACTCAATGAGTGCTTGAATCAAATTTTCAGGCGCTCCAATAATTCCAGAAGTGGAACTTCTTGTACGAAAGATATACAAATATATATATTTTTTTCCTTTCCTCTCCTCTCTCCTCTCTTCACTGCATCACCTGCACACAGTCACACACCTTGACGGCTGAGAAAGAGTTTCCCAGTACAACTACAGTCTTCTAATGCTTCACTGTGATTAGCGACAAGCTGTGATTAAGTCATTACACAAACAATGTGGACCAACCTGACAGGGGAGGAGTCGCTGGAGGCGGAGGACGTTGGCTGCGGACTTGATGGGGCTGAGAACATCGGCCAGGAGGGAGAACGTGGTGAGGTGGGGCTGGGAGACTTCGCACTGATAGACACATACCCAGAAAATGTGCATTTTATAGCATTGGCAGTATTATACCGATTAACAGAAATAATAACTTACATGTGTATACAGTTCTGGACATTATCAGTCATGGCATTCTTAAATTAAAGACGCATTTTTCGTACCTGGTTGGTATGCTGCCACGACTCTTTGGGTTCAGCCTGGAAACACAAGATGAAATAAAAACCAAGATGAAGTAATCCATCCTAATCAATGAGCCATAAGGTTAAATACTCAAATGTTTCTAGACTTGTGAAAACAAAGGAAAGCTATTTTAACTAACCTGATATCAATTTAGACATTACAGTATGCCTCAAGAGAGATTATGTTACTGAGGGGTCTCGCTGTCCTCTCACATGAGGTCTACTTGCATTAGCTTTCCAGCACAGAAAGAATAAATGACAAGTCAGCAGAGTAGACCTCCCAGCTTGTTTGGCAAGAAAGAAGTTAAAATAAAACCCAAATCATTTAGCTAAAGGGGAAACTGACTTTTTAATAGGTCTCAATGGTTGTCACTTAATTTGATCCAGCCCTGACTAAAATAACAACCTTAGATGAACGCTAATAGCCATGATGAAGAAAACAGGACATTCTGGTGAGCTTCCAAAGTCAAAACAAATGAAGGATTTAGCTGACTTCACCATGGATACACTTACACAACATGATTCTGGTACCTGGTCAATATATGAACTAATTTCTGCATTTTACAGTCTGTAGACAGTGGGGACAGACATGTAACATCAAATCAACAGGAGTAACATGTCTACAGACTAAATTAATATTTAGATTTGGTTGTAGTGAGACTCTTTCCTATCTTAGGGAAGAGTGTGTATATACAGTAATCTAATCTAATTTCAAAATGGTCAGTCGACACGATGCTGTAAAATACAGATCTTTCTATCTAACCAAGCTGTGTGCCTTCATCAATCCATTTGTCATTCCATCGATCTAATGTCAGGCTGCAAGATGATGGTGAACTCTCACACACTCACACACACACACACACACACACACACACACACACACACATATCGACCATGTTGATCATTCAAGTCTCAGTTTCTCTCTCAGAAATGACATGCAGGCCTCTATCCATCACAGGCTGCCTTTAAGGATGAATGATGGTCGAGAATGAGAGAAGGTGAAAGGCACAGAGAGAGAGAGGAATGTTGAAGATTGGAGTGAGGAAACAGCAAGGCGTAACAAAAGGGAGAAAGTAAAGAAAATGTATTAATAGTCATTCAAATTACGTAAAGGTAAAACCAGGTTTTGCATCAAGCTTTGAGATAATTTTCCTTGACAAGTATTTTTTTTTTTTTTTTTTTTGTGATTAACATATACGCAGCCATCGCACAAAAATCTGTCATAAACAACGCCAGGAGAGTCTTGAGGAAAAAGAACACCCACCACTTTGCATTCACGCAGCAGCACTGACAAAACTCAGCCCGGCTGTGCATCATGACTGACGACATGAGTTTCAGGCTCAAAGAGGAGATTTTCTGCTCCCTCTGTTTCTCCATTATTTCATTGCTCATGGCCCATATGAACTGAAATAATACTGAGGTTTAGCGAGGTTTTACTTAACGTTCAGTATACAGTACATCTATAGATGCAGCCACTTGCCTGATGCTAATAACCTCTAATGGGAGACAATTACACAAAGAATTTCAGTTTTTTTCTTGTCTGCAGGCCTCCCTGTTCATATAATGAACATCATTATCTAAAGGCTCCTGATTCGTTATTATTATCTTAACTATAAAATGCTAGACTTTCAAACCATTCAATCTTTATTTTAAGTTCGAATGAGTTTCCAAAGTACCAAGATACCAAACATGTCAGACTGAGTTCTGAGTACATAATGATGGAGACTGCATCTACATTTCTGTCTGATGTAATGGCGCATCCAAAAAAAACATGGTGCTTTGGTTTGGATATTTCATCATACAGTTTCAATGAATTGTTCGAACAAGCCGATACAGAATGTGATTTTGTGATTAACGAATGTTTTTCTTTCTAAATTTCAAAAAACATTTAGTAAAATTTGGGCAGACTCAAGAGTTAAGCCTTTTTTGGCCACTTGGTTAACCACGTTAAACACAACATTGACATTTTATCACCTTATGTGCTAGCAAACCGTTGCTTATTTATTTGGAGTCGTATTTCAGGCCACCTGGTGAATGCAAATGCAATAGTCACTCTCCTTTTAGCTCTGGTTTGATCTCCACCAACTCCTGAGAAAAATGTCTGGCTCTCTAGCGGCTGCACTATGTTTACCAGTTAGTCGCTAAGTTTGTCTGTCTGCTGTTTGGTGCTGTACCAGAACAGTAAAGCTGCAGGCTGTGAAACCAAAACAACAAGCTGAAAGATGCTAAAAAGCTCTGTAGTGTTGAGGGAAACTGCAGTCAGGTGATGATTCTCTGTGGGTTCATCACTATGAGCAACTCCTTTCACATTATACATAGTCCTTTCATCCATTGTTAATAAAAATATTGACAAGAGAAGCTTTAAGGTTTATCATTTGAAAAAACTAAGGTACTCTGCATACACATGATTAGCAAAGGCAGAATATTACTCTATTATTCTGCCAGTGTCAGACAGGTCTTCCCTATTCACTGTTATTTTACAGCACATAGGTGAATCTGGGCATTGGTGCCTTTTTCTCTTATCTGCCACTCTGCACATAACATCAACCCATTTTTTGCAGGGCTCACTTTTTTTTAATTAGTTTTTTTGATGACGTGAAATGTGGTTGACATAGTGACACTGCTATATCCTAAGGCGAGATTTGGGATAATCATGGTCTGTCTCTCTTCAGGAACAAACGTATGAGCCGCTTCAATAAACACCGTTAACACTGTCACTCATTCAATAACACAAAAAGGAGAAGTGATGGATGTATCTTCTTTGCACATGCTGTAAGGAGTCCATCTGCTGAAGCCAACAATGCACTCCAGCAGACAATATTGGCTTTAACTCTGCAGTGGAATCACATGTTGCCAAGTGACAAATACAGACAGAGCGGTGGATTTGAGGTGGAAAGCTCATTCTTGACCTTGAAAAAAGCAGTTGTCAAAGAATTTGACCACATGGTCCACTCAGTGGCTATTTTGGAGCTTTTCATCGTATCACACGTATGAAGGATGTTTGAGCTGACAGCATTTTGTGAATCTTGGAAAGACTATCAACTTGACTTTGTAAAATGAATCTCTTGGTTTGAAATCAATCAATCTCAGTGTTCAATGTTTTGAACTCAGTGTTAAGCAGATGGGGCTCTGACTGATTTCCAAAATAGATTGGAAACAGAACAAGAAGTGGAATCCTTTTAATTCAGTGATACATTGTGAAACTGACCTGTTTTTTGGTCATTGACAGATTGCAATGTTGGTACATGAGCTGCAGCACAAATAACTAACAGGATGATACCTACTGTTTAGTAGAAATAAGACCGAATTAACAAGCATCAAGCATATTCAAGACATTTTACCAATGTAGCTTTAACATTGTGGTCTTATCCGTTTTTCACCATAAAGTACAGGATTTATTTTCTTTCTTGTATTTCATTTAGTTTTGTTTCAAATATTAGACCTCCAACTTGTCTCAATGATCCACATTCTCTCTCCATTTGTCACTCACTGCTTGTCAGAGCGCGCTCTCTCTCTCTCTCATTTGCTTCCACTATTTCTATTTTTTCCATCCTATCTACCTCCTTCTAACCCATTCTTCTACTCTCCCTCCCTCCAGCTGAGCTGCTGGAAGAGACGAGGAGGAATGATTTCCAGCTGACAATCAAGATATTTTGAATGAATATATAAATCAATAGTGTTTTCTTTCCCCTGCTTTGGAAAGACTGAATTGTCCTCTTTCTCAGATAAGACTTCACATTTGCCAGCATACTGCAAAAAAAAGAAAAGATAAATATTACCAGATACAAAGTAAATCAACTTGTTTCAGGTGAGTAAAGTCTTTCCATCACACTCGCAGCACATTTGACAGCAGATTTAATCAAACTGATGTCTTGTCTCTCCCCTCTCCACCTGACAGGCCATCAATTCACAATGCAAAGACACACGTGAAAGCTGCTTACAATGACAGCATGTATCTAAAATGTATAGACAATGCATGTAAGCAATGATGAACATTTTTATAGCCTTGATACTAAAAGCAACAATCTCAAATTAAAGTGTAATCTCCTGACACAAATACATTTAATTTAATTGTAAGTAATAAATGCTGCTGCACTGCAACAACAGCATGCAATTCCTGTTCTCAACTTTGCCAGTGTGACAGTTCTGCTGTTGATCTCTTTTTACAATTACATATGCCAGCTCTTTTTAAAGGTGACAAATTCAGCTTAGGTTTACAACCTTGGGAAGATCCCTTAAGTAGGAATGTGTCATCTACTGCTTAAAGGTCGTTAGAAAAATAAATCTACATGACCTGCAAATATAAAGGGTGCAAAAAGCTCTCCGAAATATTTCAATAATGAGCATCATAAATTTTAGTTGCTACTGCTGTCACAGAGGTGTCACTGAGCCCAACATTACCTCTGTATTTCGCAATCAGAGCAAGATGCTGTGAATTACAGTAAAGGAGGACAGGCAAGAGGTTAGACAAGTTAGGTTGGTCAATAAACAATAAACTGTGCTGCTTCTTCCTAATGCAAACTCAAAACTTCCTCCATGTATACTTATTGTCTTGATAATTTCAGTATAATGTCCATTTCCACAGCACCAATTCCATCAGTACTCTGAGTTTCTCTTCTCTAACAAAAATACTGTTTTCATTCACCAATTAACTCCAGTCTTTTCACTTTTTCCCAATTTATGTTAAGCTAACATAAATGCAACTCAACACTTCCAGCAGATTTTTCACATTAAAAGTCTTCCAGTCTTCCCATTATTGGTAGGCTTTTAATGTGGAAAATCCACAGGAAGGGTTGAGTTTCATAGACGGCAGCGTAACATTAATTGGGGAAAAGAGGACTCAATAGGTGAATGAAACTTATATTTCTGTTGTTGTAATGATGGAATTAGTGCTATGAAAATGTGCATTATGCTGAATTTACCATGTGTGTACCTTGTAGTAAGCTACATGTAACTTCACCCCCTCAATGTTTTTTTTGTTTTCTTTTTTGTTTTGTTTTTGACTGTTGATGTGGAGTTTTCATTATCATCATCCAAACAGATCAAGTTGTAACACACAGCCATACTCATGACTGTGCAGCTTGAGGTGGTGGTCAGCGTTACAGGAACTCATAACTTATAAGTTATATTTACAGCAGTGCAGACGGCCAGGAGGGCAAGCCGCTGAAGGAGGCAGAGAACAGAAAATGTGGCAGAGAGGAAGTCTACACAGAACTTTCTCTGATCTTAATGCCTCTGGCGAAATCAAAAATATCCAGTGTTATCAGGGTTGCAGCTTTAAAACCTATTTCAAAACTTAAGTTGAATCTCTCATGGGCGACTGCCAGTGCTCAATGTAATATCAGAAGATCTAAGAGCGTGAGAGAGAGAAACGTATTGTGTCTGTATTGTGGTGAAGGCAAAAGAAAGCTCATCGGTAAAAGCAGCAGAAGCAGACATGTAATCTGGTGACTGGCACTGCATGTGAGTGTGTGTGTGTGTAAATGGGTGTTCTGCTGTGGGGAGGGAAATATTTCTATGACACGTTTTCTAGAAAACGTTCTAGTCACAATGGAGATTTTTTTTTCAGCTTCTCACCCATGGTGTGTGTGGTTTTTTAGTGGAGGTAACTCAATATTACAGCTCTCTTTTTCTCCCTCTTTCTCTCTCCATTCAATGCTTGCTCTTTACCTCTCTTTTGCTTTATTTCTCTGAAATGCCACACAGACAGGAGCAATAAATTAAAAATTCACTGACTTTACCCAAGGGACACAAGGAAGACAGAAAGAGATTTTTTACCATTTATACTTTAACCTTAGTACATCAGGTTTTAGGTCCACAGAGTCTATTGTGTGTTTCATACAGTAATCTTCTACTCACTCATCCTACATTAGTGCACTAGCCTCATTTGCCAATTTGACTTTGTTTTTCAGTTTTGTTTTTATTTTTATTCTTTTATATTTATTTATTTATATATAAAAGAGATATTTTGAAAGAGGTGTGAAGAGACCTCCAGGCATTTCCCACCAGAAAATAAACTACAAAAAGAAAAAAACCCTCAAGGTGCCAAAACTGAAAATAACATCTGCCACAGGGGAATGTGAGGCTTTTGAAGGCCCCGTTGTTAACTTCTGACCTTTGTACCTTTCTCTTGTCAGTGATAAGGTTGCAGGCTGGCTTTTCTTGGAAATTCAGGACGTCTGGCTCTGGAAGACTGAGAAAACATGGGCTGGCCTGGGAACCGAGTCAATTACCCCAGACAGACCCTGTTTGCTGATCGTTAAAAAAATGGAGGCATTTTATGCTGTAAATGGGCTAAATCTGATCTTGGGCATCCATAAGCTATTGGAGAAGCCTACTTGTTCAAATGAGAACTATTGATCCCTAACTTTGCATATATATATATGTTGCAGGGATTTAAAGGGGTGCTTCATCAATTTAGTATTTGCACTTCCATTACAGTAAATTGGGGGACTTGCAAGATACAGAATTAAAAGAGAAAAGTCAAAATCATAGTAACAGAGGCAGAGATATCCTGACTTTTAGTATGAGTGAAGTTCCAAAAACACTGGATACTACACTACCCATAATGCAACTCAACAACATCTCCTTTCAAACCCTCCCTCCCTGGTTAACAATTATGTCTTTCAAATTTCACACCCCAGTTTGTAATCCATGGCTGTGGAAGAAGAATTTGTTCAGTCTGCGCTGAGATGACCTTGATGACATCACTATGATATCATCAGGGTTATATTTTTAAAACTTTAGAAATCTGTTTTCACTGGCTGCGTAGTACTCCTCGTGACAAGCAAACTAATCTTCATGTGTAAAAATCTCCACCTGAACTGATGTGCAGGCTCTATGTCCTTATCAGAATATTATTAGAAAACTCAAACCGCGCACTTGGCCACATATTAGGACTCTTTATGGATGGTATGTGGTCATTTTCCTCTCATCACCTCATCTCTGTTTCTTTTATTCCCTTTTACTACCCATCTTCTTCATTTTTGCTAGATTTAAAAGGATAAATAAAGGGGGGTTACATAATGTGCAGCAATTCAAAGAGCCACATACCATCTTACCATCAGCCTGCATTCATCCTTTAGTTTTCAGGTTTCAAGGACAACATGGCTATTGTGCACAAACAAAATATCAGTTGGAATGATTCTCTTCTAATTTTCTATTTCTGTGTCCTAACAGAGACACCATCTATCATCTCAAGCTGTCAGGATTGCCATTCTTGTCAAGAACATTTTACTCAGCATCCTGGCAACAAAACTTGTCAGAGGACTTATAATGCTGAGATGTCGTGCCATAATCCAAGTGCAAGGAGCATAAGGCTTTCCATCTTAGAAACTGCAAGACGCTAATGGCTAAATTGGCTGGGGCAGAGTCATTGAAGGGAAATCTATTTTACCTTAATCACACATGTATATATACTGTACAATACATACATAAAACACCTGACAGCACTCTATTCCATGTGAGCATCACCTTAAGAGGTGAAAAGGCAGAAAATAAGGATAGAAGCTTGTGAACATATAATTTTGTGCACCATTAGGAGGCATGTCATGACCAACAGGTTGTTCACCTCAGTCATTAAATTTGAGATATGATCACCTTATCATTGGTCCAGTAGATCGCTTCAGCCGGCAGCCGCGAACGGGCTGCATTGGCTGCAACGTAATCCTTGCGGGCAATTATGCCTGTGAAAAGTACGTCCACTAAAAGTGCTTGTTTTTGCTACTAACAGGCTCATATTGTTTTTCGAAGTGTCTGACAACATTATGGAAGGGATCCCTACAGAGACAGATTGTTTTGTCAAACTCTTCTCTCCAACTCTGACTAACCTTTCCACTGTTGTCTTCCTGCAACAACTCAACCTCTCTCGAGATTTCAGAGCGAGACTTCACCCTGAGCAAGACTTCTGTTTTTGGTTAAACAAAAAGGATCTTACTCTTTAACAAAAGGACTAAGGTCCAAAGTGACTAAGTGTTCCAAAATATTGTTCATACAGTATTGTATAACCTGTTTGCTCTGTATATTTGCTCATGTGGCTTCTGTAATTAGGGCTAATCTACAGCGCAATGAAGCCAAACACAACTTTCCCCAAGGGGACAATAACAACAAATACAACAGAATCAGGACTACTGTAGTGCAAGTGTTTACTGCAGGTTTTACTGCTCAATGTTCCCTCTACGTGATTCACATGTTAAAAGCAAAGGTTAAACAATGTATGAGTATTATTTAAACATATTCTATTATGTTTTTTCTGTATAATGCTGAAGAGCACTAACATAGATTTAAAATAAAGGTATGAGGCTGGATTTCTACAGTTGCTACCACCATAAAGAGAACTTTCTGCCAGGACTGACTGCTTCAAATGTGGTGGACGTTTAAACATGTTGCTTGAATTGATCACATCAGTCAGATGACGACCCGATGTCCTCATCAGCGACAGAGCAAATGGGATTCAAGAGGGGAATCCAATTTCCGAACAGACATACGAAGCAATGTATGAAAAGCAAAGTAAGAACAGTGGAACAGAATTCCCATCTAGAGGTGAGTAAATGAACAAAAGCTGGATGTAACGACTATCGGCGAGTGAGATATTAAAAGAATGAAGGTGAAGGAGAGTGAGAGAGTAAAGGAGAAGGAGTGGAGGTGGCAGTGGGAAGACAGAAGAAGAAAAGTAATCAGTGGCGATGTGCAGTCGTCTTGGTGACGGGCTGTACTTGAAGGTCTGTCACTGTTATGTCAGTAAATGAGATGATTGGTAGTGCGTATCTTCTCTTGGTCTAACAAAGTGTATGTCAACACCAAAGTGGCTTGCAGAAACAACATAATGGAACAGACAATCCCATGATGACAGACAGGGAGATGAATATACTGTATGTGTGTGTGCAGGCATACTATACGTGTGTCGGCCCATGTTCAGACCTATTAAAATATTTTTTGTTGAAGTTGGTCTTTGGTTTCAGTTGTGTAAACTGCCGGTCAGACACTGAGAAAGACTGAAAAGTGGGCACTCCGATGAAGATAAATCCAAGATATACAAGCCAGGTACTTTTTATGTTTTGACTGCAATCCAAACTTATTTGATTAGATTATGTAACTGCTATGTGATATATTTATGTGTGCATGCATTTGAGAAGGGATTTTGTGTACTTGTTTTTATTTTAAATTTCCCTCATTCAGGGGAAGTAGACACAGTCTCCTATTGTTGGTGCAGTTGGAGTTCAGTTCCTTTGTGCAAATGTTTCCCAGATGCTTTTGGGAATTAAACCGACAACCTGCCAGTCACAAGACTACTTCTCCAAGCGCTTAGCTGCCACATACGCACACGCGTGTGCTGACTTGTGCGTATGTGGCAGTGTTCATGTGTTCCTGTATGCACATTCTCGAACCCATGTGTTTGTGAGTGCATCTGAAGTTAATGTGTGCACATGTAAACATGTATGTGACTTTGTATATACAAATGGTTCCAAACTCTCTCCCATCCTTCACTCACAAACATCTGTTAGGCTGTAAAGCTTTTATTTAGTTTTGCTTTTCTCTTAATATTGTTTCTCTGTGTTGCCTTTTTGTCATTTCTGTTCATTGAAGAATATACTTTACAAATTTCACAATACTTTTTTGTGTTTCCTCCCACAATAAGACACTTTTTACTTCAGCTTACAGGAAACAAGGATAGCTCAGAAAATGTTTCTGGTAGTAGAAAATGAAGAGAAAATGGGAAAAACATGAAAATGAGATCTGCACTGCAAACGGTACTTTTAAAATCTGACTTTCACTCTACTAAACACTGTTAAATTATTACTACTATTATGATTCCGTCAGTGACTCTTTGAATCTATTTTTGAATTTCACAATAAAAACTGCAAATAATAGGGCCTAAGTATCTATGAGGAGCTTCACAGGTTCACTTCAGTTTCATATTCTGTTAATCACTCACAGTGAGCTGGGCCGGATCTGCCGGGTGTCCTGCTCTCCGTCGTTGCTGGTCAGGCTGTGTCTTGGGGTCCGACCTTGGCTGCTGCTGTTGCTGCTGCTGCTGCTGTTACAGTTGACAGAGGAGGAAACCGGCGGCTGCAGCTCGCCAACTGTGGCGTTGACAACACTGTTTCTCTTTTCACCTACAAGAATAAAGAAAGATTTACAAACTCTTCGGTGTTTTTCAGCCAGAAAAAAATGTCAATTTTTGTGCAAGTAGCCACTTTTATACTGACATGCCTTTTCCAGTTCTAAAACCATACATCTGACCATGACTATGACATTGACCACTGCAAACTCTCTCTGATCATAAGCTAACCAACTCCAAGCAAAACTGACCACTGACAATCTGTTCCTGTTGTTTATGCTTTTCAACAAAAAGTGGATGTTATAGAGACTTAATTTTCCTCCCTAAGCCTACCATATGGCAACACATAGCAGGTGTGAGTCATCTCAAATGAAAAAAATAAATAAATAAGAGAAGGAAAACAAGCAATCAATACATTTTATTATTTTTATCAGACCAAATATGTGGTACAGCTGACCTTTCTGGGAATGTGTTGGTGTGTGGAAGAGTGTGAGAGGCCTCTCACTGCAGGACGGGGCTTTGCTCTCGGTGCTTCTCCTCCTGGACAGGTTGAGCTGCATGTTGGTCGAACCGCCTGCAGAAGTCGGCACGTCCCTGAATATCTAAACACAGACAGTCAAGTGTGAGTAGAACCAAAGACACAATATATACATTTACAAAACAAAAATGCCATAGAAAAGTTACAGAAAATACTTTTTTTTCCTCCATTAAACAACTTGTGTACAGCATGTTCTTACTGCTGCTGTGCTGTGTGACTGCAGGGCAATGTAGCTTACCTGATCACATTTAAAGCAGAGACAGTGACAACAATGTTGTGCTTGAACGTAAATACGTGTACAGCTGTGAAACAATATGCAAGACTGGGATTTGACACAAAAACAGCTCTAAAAAAAGCAACATGACACAATACAACGTTCTGCTAAACCACCAGTGGTCCTATGACTCACTTTATGCCTGGTTAATAATTCTTGCCTTCTTGGTCTCCGGTGAAAAGAGAGATGGTATAATGTGAGCTGATACAGAAAATCTAATACGAATCCCTGGATTCATGCTACTGAATTGCAACCTTTGTAGCTTAGACTCTGCTAAACATAGCGACAAAGCTGCTCGCTGCTGTGTCTAAAACAATAATAGTAATAATAATAATTATATATGCAGAAACTTAACAACAGTAGACATTAAGGGCTTCAGTCCACAATTTGTAGAAGTGATTGTGGAATTCCTGGAATTTATTTCTGCTCCTTAAAGCACAATTAGGCAAGATGCAGAAAATCCCATGCTGTGGTCAAAATCTACATGCACTGTGTTTCAAGTATTTTTTCCCCTTCAATTACATATCTCTATATTTTTCAGACTTGATGTTTATTCCACAACTAATGCTGCTTTGCTTGTACTGGTCTGTTATTTCAGCCTAAGTCAAACATCATCATCCACACATCCATTCATCTGTCATCGCCTTTTTTTCTGTTTTTCTGCCAGTTCCACACCCATAGCTCTACTCAAGAAGGAAAAGGGGGGAAAAACAGAATGGAGTGCTGGAGAACCCATTTTAACACAGTGGATTTGTTGTTTTGGTTGCAAAAAAGCACAATAAAATGTCATTAGCAGGATCACTTGAAACCTACAAGTGTTTCAGTACAGTACATGAGCATGTCTCGGAGCTCGAGTCATCATTTAAATACCATAATGAAATCTTTTTATTTTACTAGTTTTTTGTCAAGGAAAGAAAGAGAATAAAAAGCACTTCGCACAAGCTTCAGACTGAAATCAGCAAACAAAATATCTGAAAAAATTTTACTAATTATCCTTTTATTTGTGGAGAGTGGGCAGATATGTGAAGTGCAGCTGCACAGTAAAAGGCAGTGACACAAGGACTGTGATGAGATGTTTTTAAGGATTTAGAGCCAATTTTATCACAGTATTTATACTCTACTTGTTTTGTTTTTGCACATTGAACTAGAGACAGCTGTTCTCTGGGAAGTGTGGAGGATGGAGACGCTAACACATCTCGTGTGTGTGTGTGTGCGTGTGTCATTCTTTCAACACACACTTATCCTGTCTGTGTGTAAAAATCCATGCATGCACACAGGCATGGGCATACGTGTTGTGTGTCTGATTGTTTATTTCCTTCACTGGCTGAACACACTGTGCGTGCACAGTGCTACAGTCTCAAACAGTCATGCTGATTTGTCTGTTACCATGGTGACATCTATAAGCAGCTTGGCCTGCCAATAAGCTGCTTGGATCTTGGATCAAGGGGAAAGTAGCTTTGAAGTGTATATAGATACAGTCATTGTGCGTGTGTGTAGCAGGTGCTCATTCAGATATAAATGGTTAGGTGTGTTTTAATGCACAATTACACAAAAGTTAATCCCCTTGACAAAGCCAAGGGATTCATTTAATCCTCAACCACGTCAACAAACTCTGCTGTTTGTTTTATTAATTTGTTTACACAGACGCACTCACACCCTCTTACCCTCTCGTGGTGCTCTATGAGGATCTCTACTACAATGTTCTGAAACTTGATGTCCATGATGGCTGCCACCGTCTCCTCCTGTGGGCGGAGCAGAGTAGGCCCGAAGACCACTCCCAGATTGGCGATGGTCATCAGGTTCTTTTGGTGGTGGCTGGCCACACTGTTGGGGGGGGGGGGATAAGACAGGGAGAAAGTGAGTTGCTCCACATTCAATCCAAATCAAAAACCTGTGACCTGGTCATTCTTAAAGCTGCACTGCACAATATTTTTTATCAACAATGGATCAAAACACCTGTAACAAGCAGCTAAAGGCAGCTGTTTTTTTGTGAAAAAAAAAAAAAACTCTGATAAAGCCACTGTATGCTACCTGTTCTACCTGTCAAATTAGCAACTAGCTTGTGAACATAGTGGAGTATTTAGCTGCTACAGAACCAGATATTTCCCAAAGAGGTTAGTGGAGACCAAACAGAGCCAAAAGGAGAGTGACTACTGGACTTACATGACTCCAAATCAGTGTAAATAGACATTTGTTAACAAGTTGAGCATAACAACTTCATGACTTAATAATATGTGAATGTTGTGTTTACAGCATGTTACGCTGCCCCCAAGAGGCTTAAAAAAGATCAGTTAATACTGTTTTACCTACATACAAACTTAGGGAAATGGCTATTGAAACGGGTTGTCATAGAAAACAGTAGTTAGACAGAGAAAAATGATTCTTTTCCAAGTGTAAAACAGAAAGAATTGGAGACAGAAGTCAGTTTTCTTATACAATGCCCAAAATATTAAATATTCTCCAAATGTGCCCAGTCTGTCCTATCTTTGGGGAAAAACTCTCCTTGGTGAAACAACTGAAGTGGCAGAATTGGCAGGATAATAAAGTTATGAAGCAAGAAAGCTTGAGGGTTCTTTAGTGATCTTGGAAATAGCAGTTTTACCCCAACTGAGACCAAGACAGACACTGCCAACTCAAGAGTTACCACCAGAAGCATCCCAGTAGGACTCCCTTAAATGGCTGAGCTGTCAGAACATCTAGCTAGAGTTTTCAAGTAACAAAGAATCAGCACTTAGCCACACACCATACAACACCTTGAGATTTCTGCTGGTCCACCCCAATGACTTACTCACCCACTGAGAGGAGGAAAACTGGGGAGGTTTATGACATTACATGTGACAGCTGAGGAAAACACTATATCAGAGAAACAGCAAGGAACCTGAGAAAGAGACTGAAAGGGCACCAGCAAAAAAACAAAACAAATGTAAACAACAGGTCAAAACAGGTCACAGCATCGAGCAGGAGTAAGTGGATGGCTGGAGAAAGATCAAGGGGATGCCAGGGACGTTCATGTAGTGTACATGCTTTGGCAACACATTGTGATCCAGTAAAGATTCATTGATTTCAAAGTGAGAGAGCTAGGCAAGAAAATCATATCAGAGTAGAATACATTAAGACATTTGACTTGTAAATCCCCAAATGTACAAAACAAATGAGGGACAGACAATAAGTAATATCTCACTGAATGTGACAATGGATAACCTCGACTTGCACTCTGTATTTTGATCCCTCACTGTTGTTAAAGTGTATTATTTGCTTTTACTTGCAATAGCTTGGGTATCATTTACCACTGTATCTAATGCATTCAGTTGCCAGTTTATAAAGGTACACCTAGCTTAAACTAAAGCAGTCTAATACAACAGTCTTGCAATAAACCCTACCTTTACGAAGGTTATAATGTTATAATGTTTTAGGGAGGTGTTGCTTCAACTGTGTGGTCATTTTGGAGGATGTACATGTAGTTTGTGGTGCTGTTGAACTTAATTGGGTTATACTGACCTGTGATTCTATTATTTTTATATCAATGAGGGCTGGCTAAATAACAGAAGCACTTCATTATATTATAACCTTCATAAAAGGTTTGGGTTTATTGCAGGACTGTGTTATTAGACTGCATTAGTTTTAGCTAAGTCTACCAAAAAAAACTGGCAGGTGAGTGTATTTTCTTTATTGATAGAAGAAACTGGTAGTCTCTTTGGCACTATTGTTTTTACAGTGCCCTGTTGTCAATAAACCATCTGATCTGATCTGAACTGAAAGAGACAGAGAGCTGAGGTGTGTTTACTGTGATCCAGCCATTCAATCTGTAAGGCTGGTGTAATCCACTAAGCCCAGGTAAAGATGTGCATGTCCTCAAAATAACTGCATACACACTTGCCTACACATTGTAGAAACATGACTGATGACCAACATAAATTCACATCACATAATATAATGTAATGTCACGCATATAATGCCGCTGCTGTTGAAGGAAAGCCCAATAAAGCCAGAGGGCTTAGATGTGGGTTTAGAGTGAAAACACAATGCCAGTCGGCTGCATTAGAGGAAGAATTGCACATAAGCCAACAGTGTCATGCCCTGTTTTTTTGCTTATGGGCTGCAGCAGCTTGTGGTTATGTAATCTACAAACAGACAACCTGTTTGATTCACATATGTTCTTGTCTATACAGTATATTGTTGCCTACGTACAATATAAAAACATCCAAAATGTGGAGGCAAAGTTGGAATTTGAAGTCCTGGGGGGAGGAAATGAAGAGGCAATTATCAGGGGATGGCCTTCATAAGAAAAAGATTTGTTGAACTTAATCATCTGGAGTGCTCATCAGCATCAGCCCTGCTGAAATGTCCTTGAGCAAAACATTGAGCTCCAATCAGCTCAAAAGATGAGTAGCATCCTATTATCTCCCGGTAAGCACTGATTTTGTGATTTACAGGTCAAAAGACATCTAGGTTAAAACTGGGATCACTTCTTTTAATGTTTATGTTACATATAACATTGTTTCGACAGCATCAATGACTTCATTTCAGTGTGAAGTTAGGACCTGCTTCAGATTGAAATATAGTTATTTAAATCATGTTAAAACAAAAGTTATACAAAAATGTTGACTTTTCAACCAAATTTAGCCTAGTTTTAACCTAAACATTGGGAAATCTTTTGACCTACAAATCACCCAATTAGTCCTTACTGGACTGTGACCATGGTAGCTCCTTCACCTAATAGATTTGGCCTGCTGGATGGGTTTCTATTTTCAATACACACTGCCTTAATGCATGTGGTCAAGAGATTACGCGGAGCCCTTATCCTCCTCGAGGATGGACAACAACTTCAATCAAGCTAAGGAGTATTACAGCAGTGTGGATGTAGAGGAGAGGAGATGAGAGGAGAGAGTTCACTATTGCTATTAATACTACATAGCAACTGCTAAAATTAAATACTGCGCTTAAATACTGTTTCTCAGGTGCACAACGTCTGATGCAGCATAATAATGACTGCAGTTGTCCATGTGTGTGATATCTCCACTTACTTAGCCAGGTGTTTCATCAGCAGCTCCAGCATCTGTCTGTTCTTCTCAGGCAGCCGGTGCACCAGAGCATGGATCTCTGTCACCCTGGCCTCTGGGTTGTCCAACTCTGGACAGAGACAGATATGAAGACAGAGAGAGAGAGACTGTTAAAGAAATAAAGACTTCAGCTTGAAGTTCACAGTGTTACATTTAATGACTTGGGTAAAATAAAGTGTCTACTACTTGAATTTGATCGGCTTTTTCACAAGGTGAATATCACTTATGCACAGGTCACCATAGCTACAGTATAGTACATACTGTATAATAATATCATCACTAAAGTTGTTAAGGACAATGCTGGCAATATTCTATATTGTTCTTATTGTCAAACCAAATGAAAAGATACCAGCAATGAATTGATCGTAGTAACAAGTAGTGCCTGTGTAGCTGAAGCCTGATTCAGTTTTCAGTCCTCTGTGCCAGCCTCCATTGTTGTCCAAAAACTATTAAAAACACACCAGTGAGCCACAGCATTACACTGGCTAACATGTTCCTTCAATACCATGAACAACAACACTGTATTTTATTATGAGTCCCAAATACTCACTAGAGTGCTAAATGTGTATTAATCTGTGAATGAAAATAGTCCCAAACAAATACTCTATTTACTCCTGTTTGGTTGTTTTTTAATGATTTTCAAAGATGTACATCTTCAGTAGGAACTAACAGGTTTGGGGCTGGGTGCCACAAACAGGGTATGTAAGTCGGAAAGCAATCATGGACAGACCTACACATCCTTTATTTTGGTCCTTTCATTGGATTTGTTGACAATAAGAAAAATATATAATAACGTCAGGCTTATGCTTGAGGTTTGAATCAGAGTGTATATCCACAAGGCAGAGAGACATAGAGGGATGCAGAGAACAGACAAAAAAGGTAGAGTAATGGAGTCAGAGACAAATGAAGAGGTAGTTTTAGTGTTCAACTCTGCTGCAAAGTGGGGAAGCTCTGTGTCCTGGTGATTAACAGGTAGCCAGGCAGGGAAGACAGACAGGCAGGCAGGCAGAGAGACCTCTTGTTGATGAATGACTATAATAAGTCACGGCTGCAGAGCCAGTCGATAGAGAGATGACAGCAGACTCACACTAGATCACCCCTCGGGTCCTGGCTGTCAGTGCCAGGCAATACACTCGCAAATGGCATCACACACAGACACACACAAACATTTTCTTATCAACTAACAGAGCTGACAAGCTAAAACATACAAACACCAAAACACTCAAATATACAGTGAATATAGACCAAACATTTACAAGCACTTACACAGACATACAGAGAGAACAGCCGCTGCAAATACACTAATTGGAAATTTAGAAGATACACAGTACAAACACTAAAAACATGTAACCACTCAATCACACACACACAAACTCAAATACCTGCAACATACACATGCATGTGCACGTCCACTACACCTACACATACCCCCAAACAGATGCATGCACATGAAAACAGTAACACTCATTGCTTCCTATTATGCATTCTGTGGTGTCCAACACCTCACACACATTATGCTGAAGCACACACTCACAACGTCTGATGCGTTGTGTGCAGAATTCAATTGGGTTTTATCCTTGACTTATTTTTCCAATCATACTAGGCTCTGGAATTAACTCCCACTAACGCCTACCAAATGCCTGGAGCGAGATAAACAGGTAAATTGAATATGATTCACCCATGAGGTACATTTAAATTTTTATTAATTCTATCTTTTGTAGCAACTTGTCTGATTACCAAGGAAGCTGTAAATATGATGAAGTTATGTTTTGGGTGCTGTGAAGAGTGTATTAACTGCAGGCAAAATCTTAACAAGAGACCCCGTGATTTTAATTTATCTGGAGCATGGCTGATAAAATCTAAGGAACGTAAGGTCAAAGTCTCCTATTTCATGAAAGATACAGCTGAATGAGGGTGCTTAATTTGAAAAGCTGCATCTTTTTGAGTAGTTACAGAGATCTTCAGAAACTATTATACTGTGAATGCATGCCTTATCTTTAAAGCTGCACTCACTCACCAATATTTCAATATGAGCAATGAGTTTATATGCGTTCGTAGTGACGAACCCACAAAGAATTATCACCAGACACTCCCCTCTATCACTTTATATGGTGATAATATGGCAATGTTGTGTTTAGGACTTCCCCCAAGAGGCCAATTAAATCAACACTGCTTTAAGTCCACATGGAAAAGACATTCTCAGACCTATGTACCGACAACCACCTGTCACTTGATGATGAATGTTCATCGAATCTTGGGAAGAAACCAAGATTTAGTTTCATTCTAAACTAGCAAGTTAAGGCAAGTAAAGGCTACTTCAGGATTTAAATTCTGGACACAGTTCCCATCAACAAAAGAAACAATCACTCTGAACAGCTGTGTTTCTTAACAGCAAGCTCTGCATACAAAGATACAGGGCATTGATTTCAATAACAGGCATCAAACTTTATGGATTGAGGGTCAAAAATCTGTAAGTAAAATGATGAGGGGGAGGTGTCTGAAGTACGAGCAAACGACAGGTGTTTGACTCAGTTTTCAGTTTCCTGTTTTATGTAGTCTGTTTCTTGTCAAGCTGAAAGACATGCATCACTAGCAGATGAGCAATGATCAGAATTATCATGCAGGAGATTAGAAAACATAATGTTTGACCACTGTTTTGATGCAGGCTGATATCACACCACCTGGCTAGGAGCAACACAACACTGTCTACACTGTCTGCATCCATTCATGCACACAAAACTGTCTAAATTATTGACTAAGTGTTTTCCATTGCTGGGAGTTATGCCAGCAGGTTTGATGTTAAGTGGGAGTATATTACTGTTCGCCAAGCATTCTCCTCTATGTCACTAGAAGGGCATGAAAAAGGTGAGGAGTTCACACATCTGAAAGCTCTTGAACCACTGCTCCCTTGCTTTGAAAAGGAGCCAGTTGAGGTGGTTCAGGCTTCTGATTAGGATGCCGTCTGGACACATACCTGTGGAGGTACTCCAGACTGATAGGAGACCCTGGGCTAGACCCAGGATTTCTGTATCCCATCTGGCCTGGGAATGCCTTGGGATCCCCCAGGAGGACCTGGAGGAAGTAGCTAGTGAGCAGGACATCCGGACTACTTTGTGAAAGGCCAGAGTATGCTTGAAATCAACTATTTGTTCAAGTTTGTACAAAGTGTCATTGGACCACGTCTAAAGGCAAATGAAAGAATGAAAAAGGAGAGCATAAGAGCAAGTAAAAATTCTGCATACTTTCTCAATTATGCACAACTGGCCATGAGAGACAAAAAAGGAGAGAAGGCCATCAGAAGTTTGACCACCCAACCCAAATGCCAAATCCCCCCTTGTGCAATTGGTTCTGATCTGCAGCGGAGCAGGCAGCAAACAAATAATCCATCCATCCATCCATCCATTATCTATATCCACGTATCCTGGGGACTGGAGCTGATCCCAGCTGACATTGGGCGAGAGGTGGGGACAGGTCGCCAGTCAATCACAGGGCTGACACAGAGAGACAGACAACCATTCACGCTCACAGTCACACCTACGGGCAATTTAAAGTCATTAATTAACCTAACCTGCATGTCTTGATAGTGCTTTTTCAAAAGAACCTCTGCCCATTTGGCTGCTTGAAAAAAGGGATAAGATCTTTTTAAAGTCTGTGAAATATGTGCAATGCAGGTTAGACTCTCAATGTCAAACTGTACATTAGCTTTAGATTTAACTCATGGTCATCATCCTTCACCCCTGTATCATATCTCATCCTTTCATCTTTCTTTTATGTAGTGGTTATAAAGCTAAAATTACAGTGATGATAAAAGTGATTAATGTTCGGTCTAGCTTTTTATATGAGGAGAAAATTGATGAATTAATGAGAAGAGATACTGCCAGCAAAACTTAATGAATGGAGACAGGGTGATTACTGTATGTGTGTGTTTTCTTGCTAGTACATGCCTAAGGCAGGTATCTGAAATCCAGGTGGCACTCCATCCTCCCTCCTTCTCGTCTTTTTCTCAAAGTCTCATTTCATGGTGTAAATCAGTTAGTGCTCGCAAAACTTTATTTTGTGGCCTAGGAGCCACATGAGAAGAATCTAATACACTGCAATGATTGGAGTGACTGTTGGAGAGTTTAGGAAATCTGTCTTCAAGACAGCTGGGTGTTTTTTGAAAAATAAATTATTTATCCTGACCCGATACACCGCACCCATCAGGTGCTGGTAAAACAAAAAAGGAACATTTTGCAGCTGCTGTTTGACCCAACGAACCTCTAAGCTCTCCTTTTAAACCAGATATTTAAAACCAGAGTAGCACGGGATGGGAGAGAGTAAGCCGAGATGAAACTGGAGGGGGAGGAGGAAGATGAGGTTCGCAAGCAGGGTGGTGGGAGGAGTTGGAGAGGATAGGTGAAAGAGGAGGAGTAAGGGAAGAACTGAAAGAGGGAGTTCAAATGAGGACGCTGTCCTCAAAACACCCTGCTGCTTCTGCAAAATGATTACTTTGGAAAAAATACAACAGTGCACTCGCACAAGCAGACACGCATTCTTGCACATATGCATTCACACACAAATTCATGACATGCAAATGTGGACACCCACATAAACAGAAGGAAAGAACCAGGGCGAGACGAGAGATATAAATCTGTAAACTTGTACAAATAATTGGCAAGCACATGTTATATTTTATGGTTATTACAAAACCATGTATACATGCGTTATAGCATGGGTGGTCCAAGTTGGTATCAAACCAGCTACCTTGGCATTCTTAACTGCCACGCTCTACTCCTTTCTCCTTATACACACTTTTCTCATTTTCTTTCCAGTTGGCCTCACTATTCAGCCATTTCCTGGTAGCATTGCCAGAGACACACGGTCATTTCCTGGAGTTCCTTCCCCTGTCAGCTCAGCTTTCGTGAGGCTTAGCTACCGACAAACAAAGAAAACAAGTCACTGACACATCCTGTAACACAGCAGACCAGACTGGACCGGACTAGACTAAACTGCACCTGGGCTTGCTAGACCAAGCCCAAATTTTAAAAAAGTCAGTAAAAAGTAGATACTAGTAGCAAAACTTTATTTTGTGTCCTAGGAGCCACTTGAGAAGGATCTAATACATTGAAATGATTACAGTGACTGTTGAGTTTAGGCAGTCTGTCTTCAAGACAGTTGAGAAAAAAAAATTAATGGAAAATTTTGCAGCTGCTGTTTGACCCAACAAACCAAAACAGCTCTTACTAAGTTGTCACTTATAGATCAGCTCCCCAGGCTTTTCCACCATCTCATATATTCCATACACACAGCAGGTCAGTAACATACTGTGTGCCACACACAACATAAAGCGGCACAGTCGGAGGGCTCAGCTATCAGAGCAAATAGACAGACAGAGGCGTCCTGGAGAAACAGTGGGTGTTCTGGTATCTCAGCAGGTGAACCGTCTATTTGTAACTGGCAACTGGTTTAATAGTCGTGACCTCATTCACATGATGATTCACATATGATGTTCTCATTCTCCAAATTAAACTGAGGAGGAATGTTAAGAAGTCTCTTCAAACAGACGTTCATTGGGAGAGGAAAGAGGACGAAGTATTACAAAAATTCAAAAACCTCTAATCCATCTTTAATCCATTCATAAACTGTACATGTCAACATGACATGACTCCAGAGGATTTCAGCTTAAATTAATAACAAACCAAAGGTTACTTAACAATTCTCCTGCTTAGCAGTTTTTTGTTTTGTTAGAATCCGTGCGCTGCATGTAAACGCATGGTCCTTTATTTAGTAAAGTACGTGATTTTTCAATCCATGGGGGTCTTGGAAAAGCTGTTCGCATGTTTTTTATATGGGTTACCTCAGTGGGAATCAGACAATCTCAAACTGCAGGAGAGTCCGTCTTACAGTATGTTCTGCCGACTGAACTCACATTTGAGAGGCAAAAAAGACACAAAAAAGGAAAACACTCACTGGCAGCTTTGATGAAGCTCCTCTGGTACTGGTATGTCATGAGAGGCGCAGGCAGCATTCTGGAAACACAGGAGATGGAGACGTCAACAGTTCAGGGTTGGCTGCTTTGCAGAAATCAATAAATGTGAATAGTTCTGGCTGAGCACTCATCAGTATGTTCTCCTTCTCGTCTTTTTTTCCCCACCATGTCAGCTTGCACAACTGGACATCAGTTTAATCACTGCTGCCTGAGGAGTGTAATGGCTCCTGCTGGTTCTCAATGAGGCCTGTCCTGAGGTCCTGATGCTGTAAATGTGTGTGTGTGTGTGTGTGTGTGTGTGTGTGTGTGTGTGTGTGTGTGTGGATAGTCTTTCTGTGAAGTTGTTCATTAATGAGCCAGTGAAATGCATGTGTGTGTATGTGCATGAATGTGTCTATATGTGAACGTTTGTGTACCGTTTGTGTTGTGCACAGTGTAGATTCATTCAGGTACAGTAGATTGAGCACAGCTTAGACACCACTACACTTAGCCGCCTATTCCTGGCCTCCCACAATCCTGATCCTTCTCTCATTACCATTGAGATGCTCTTGAGGAAGTTTAACCATCAACTGCTATACAGTGGCCAGCAAGACTAGGGCTGTACTGGGAACTTATGATTGTGTGCAACTGTGTGAATATGAATTGTATGAACACTGCTGAAAAAGATCATTGTTCTAAGAACAACCCCTCTATGGCTAAATAAAGGTTTACAAAATAAATAAAACAGGCTTAACAAGCAAATACAACAAATACTGGATGAGTAAACAGGAAAATTAACAATTTATTGAGTTGGATCCAGGCCAGAGATTTGTTTAAACAAGAGGCAGGGACTGAAGGCAGCAAAATGCATTCATTCAAGTACTATGAGTGAAAAGAGCGGAAAAGTGCTGTCATTTCAGAATGAGAGGAATAATTCAGTCATGAAAAGAGCAATCAATCCATTTACCATGGGTCGTTGAGGTTAAACCACACTCTTAATTTTTGAATACTGAAACACAGCTTGCGAGTGGATTATTGGGAGAATTTTGATAATAACTACAGAACTTAGTACAGCTGTTTCATATGATTTTCTATTTTTATACCTTGTATGTGCATTTATGTAAGTCTTTTCACACAAACCTGAGATAGTGCTTGATAGCGCTCGTGATAGTCTTAATCTCCCACTCTGGGTTTTCCAACTCCACGTCAGCACATGTCTTCGGATCTGATACGAAGATTATCAAAAAAAAAGACCAATTAAATTACAGAAGAGAAAATATATTTTTATTTTCAGTTTTGACTAAATGTGTGTTTGCGTGTGTCTGTGTTTACCCATAGCGAGGCTCAGTAGCTTTTGTACTCTGGAGCTTACGCCAACGATTCTGTACAAGCCCTGCTCATCAATACCTGGAGGGGAGGGGTGGGGTTGGAGTTGAGGAGAGGAGAGGAGAGGTTACCACCTGTTCTTATTCCATGGAAAATTTGAACCTGCCTTTGACATTACCGAAGATAAAGGTAACATCAGCATCAGCAAGAGAATTCAAGGAGAACTCAAATGTTAATTCATGCACTTACAAACAGTCCTAAAATAGATGGTGAGTGGGGAAAAAACAGACAGCTTCCTGGTTTAACACCCTGAACTGTAACCGAAGAAGGCATTAATAGTAATAAGGTGCCACCCCTTCATGCTTACGTAGGTTTTTTAAACCTGGCCCAACTCAAAGACTGCCAGTCAATTAAACTGTCACAGAGAATGATTCATTCATTACTGAATCTACTCAGCGTGCATTTTATGAAGGCAGGGCAGCCAGTACAATTCAAGTAATTTTACCACATAAGTGCATGTACATCTGCCTTAACATTTGATTTATCAACATTAACAACATGTATTCTTTCACACGTGTCCCTCCAGTAAAGGATAATCCTGGCAGCTCGGAAACACAAGGCCATCGTTACACAACATCTAAATGTAAATGTGTCTGCCGAGTGATGAAAAGCCAAGAGTGTGCCGTAATGGATGCACTTAATGCAGCAGATGAAAGGAAAAGGTACAGATATTGTACATGTGGACCTTTACTGTGACATTTCAGAAGTCTGTGGAGAGTGACCTCCAGATGCATCAGAAGACAACATACCCAGAGGGTGGTGGGTTAAAATCCCGCTGATGACCTTTGACACCTTTCATTTCAAATCCCCCTCTACGCTACATGATGCTGAAGTTAGTGTATATAATTATATTTATACTACGCACACATCTTACATGTACATGTAGGCCTATTTATTTTTTCACCCTTTATTGGAAGTGTTTAGCTCGCTGCATAGCTGTGCATCTGCACGCATAGTATATATACATACTGAATATAAATATGGTACATAAACATTTTTTCCAGTCAACTGTATATTGTTTGTAATGTGTAATCCCTATATTCACCTAATGAGCTCATCAAAGTCATGAAAATATGTATTCATTTGCCAGTATATCCATGTCAATATTCTGTATTTCTGTCCACATAATTCATGGTTGGTATTAATATGAACTCAGTTTTTTAAGTATGAAGAATTAAAAGGTTTTATATTTTATGTTTGGTTATATATTTTTCTTATTATTACAACAACTCTGTTGTTCTTGAGTTCTTCTGCTCACAGATTCTGCTTACACTACAAAGGGTTTCACAATTTCTGATTTTTAGTATTCACTGCATTTTAGGGCTACAATTAATTATTTCTTGATAATTGTTCAGTCCATAAAATGTCAGAAATTAGTAGAATGAGCAAAATACCTGTTACAATATCCTAAAGCCCTAGTTCACCTCTTCAAACAACTTGTTTTGTCTGAACAACAATACAAAATACTAGTCGTCTATTCATGATAGACCTAATTATTTAAAAAAATTTAAAAAAAAACGGAAGCAAAGACAGCTTTTCTGCAGCTGCTAGTTTGCTGTTTAAGTGCATATGTACATGTGTGTAGTGCTGGGTATATCTTTTAAATTAACTGTGAGTAACTTTTAAATTAACTGTGAGTAACTGTGTGCTCATGGTGTAGCACTGTACTGTGGCAGGACATCACAGGTTCAGATCTGAACTGAATCTAACTGGAAGGTACAGTGCATAATACTAAAGAAGCAGGAAAAACCCCAGAACAAAAAGAAAAGAACAAGAATGTGAGTTAACATTGTACCTCGAGTCTCCAGTGCATAGATCAATTTTTTCATCACATTGAACCCAATCACATCCAGCTGGGCCACTGAGGGAGAGAGAAACGAACAGAATAAGTGTAAGCCATCCCAGCAAAATACATACAGAGTGTTGTAAATATTCATATATAAATGCAGCATCCATACTATTTAATCTCATCCTATCCCTGCCAATACAGAAAGTCAAATGATAATGCTAAATAATACTGTGCCCTTGAATAAATTGTTAATTGATACCAATTAAATCTACTTACTGCCTTCAGCCTGGTTGTCTTTGTTCAGATTGTATACCTAAAAATAAAATAAAAAACACTTTTAAAACTTAGGCTAATGAGGGGACAAGATATTTATTATGTGCCATATGTCAACATCTTACTAAAAAAAACCCAGTGAAAATGCTGTTTTTCTACATGTGCCTATTAGGCTGTGAATGCTTTTTAGCAAATGCTGCTTATTCCAGTTATGAAAAACCTGAATACATAGTATGAGATACATCAGAATACTGAGAAACATATACAAGTGTCACATTTATTGTTGGCTTTGCCTGCATAACATCAGTTTCCATGGTAATGGTGAGAATATTTTGTTTAGGTTAGGGCTCTGTGTACACCTTTATGCCTGAGCTTAATTTAAAAAACACACAAGCATCGGAACAGCATATCCATAAGAGGTTAAAGTTTGAATTCATATGTTTTTGACATTAAAATAACACTAAACCGACTATAATATAGAAAATACAGTAAAAAAATAAAGCAGTCTGTGGCTGTGTGTGTTCATCCCATTTGTCTGGGCTTGTTCAGGATGAACTAGACTTGGTGTGGTTGCATCACGTAGCTGCAGTCAGTGGTGAGTCTGTATTGACTATTAAGGTGAAGGTAAAGCAGCAGCTACAGAGGAGGGTAAGTCTTAACAACAACAAAGGTAGGATGA
The DNA here is from genome assembly GCA_005408345.1 of Macquaria australasica. Lineage (NCBI taxonomy): Eukaryota > Metazoa > Chordata > Actinopteri > Centrarchiformes > Percichthyidae > Macquaria > Macquaria australasica. The sequence goes on from SEMN01000113.1 coordinate 397,084, forward strand.
CACATAAACATTTCTTGTTTTCTTACGGATCGCCTGAGCTCAGCAACTGCTTGTTCAAGCTTGCTGTGGCTTTATGGATGCTGATTACCTTTGCACATTTGAATGTAGACATGAGGATGAGGGAGGTGTTGGGACATGAACGTGACTAAATAGGAGTGTGGAAAGCAGCACTAACACACACTTCCAGCCTTCGGGCGAAAAAGCTGTATGTTAAGAAGGCATAAACCAAGTGTTGGGGAGACTGGCTGTTAGTCAACTTTCCTATTAGGAACATAAACACCAAACCTATCTATGGGATAATGGATTGTTAGTAGCTAAAGTACCCAGTATTTCACTAGAAAAGATTAGAGAAAGGTGTTGCGTTTCTCCTCCTTTCCTATCCCATTAATCATATTGTGTCCCCTCAGATTTATCTTGGGACTCTTTAGAGGTGTCCTGAGCCCCTGGTTGGGAACCATTGATTTGTGTTAGCAGGTAACATCGTGCTATGTATGTACTGACAGCATGTACTGAGGGTGGGCTGCTGAAGTCGGACCAATGCTACAAAAATTCTTTTTAATGTTGGAGCTCTTGTTTTGCTTAGCTGCCATGTTGTCCCTCTCTCTCTCTCTCGCCCGCTCTCTTTATCACTGTCACATAAGAACAAACCGGTAACCATGGTAACCTACCGGTTCTCTACCATCCATGGCCTCCATCCACAACCTGCGGTCTTCTTCTGACAGAGCCTGCATGGTGATCACTCCCGGCCTTCACACACACACACACACACACACACACACACACACACACACACACACACACACACACACACACACACACACACACACACACACACACACACACACACAAAAGGCATATTTGCTTATCAAATATCAAGATCAGTGGCAAACATGTCCGTTAAATGCTATCAGCAAACTCGCAAATACTGGCCAAACACACGCAAACATGCAAATACATGTATGAAGCAAGGTCTGCCTTTGAAACAAACTACAGCTGTAATCATAACATCTCACTTTAAACAAAGAGCTTCTCGACTGAAGAAATGCTTCCGGATTTTTTCCAACTGATTATTCAGATGACTAAATTGAGAAATTTGTCCAGTATTAAAAGTAAAAATACACTTTATTTAAAATACTTTATTCAAAAGGATTGTTGCCAATCCTCAGTTGAACATCTGTGCATCTGTGCATGCAAATCGCATATTCATTTGTGGGTGCCAGAGGTATGACTACTGTATCACTTTCCAGTAAAAACAGATGATCCAAAGCTTTTTATTCATTAAAAGGATCAAAAAAGGACAAAGACTTTAGCCTGAATATTCACCAACTAACGAGGATTAATTCAACTAAGCAACTAAGATATGCCACCCTGATATAGGCAACCTTCAGTGTGCACACACACATATCATAGACAGACACACAGCCTCATTAGTCATGTCCATCCCAGTCTTATAAAGGTTTCCAATCGGCCCTTTACAGCCTGTCACTGGCAGTACGCTCTCACCTTCAGCTGTCACCACCGCAGCACTACAACCCCCTCCATGCGCACACACCAATCTACACACTGTCATGACACACCATCCAGCATATAATCACACTCATCCAAACACACTCAGATGCATGTACAGCCACATACTGTACATGGGTGTATACACACACAAATACATGCAAAGCAACACAAACGTTTACAAAAATGTCTTAATCAAATGTATTTATGCCAGTCTGTGCAGCAACAGGACAAAATGTATGTGTAAATAAACCACTAGAGGAAATGTCTTTACTTGCTTTAGCATGCCCTTAAAACACTTTAGAGACAAACAAACAGACACACCGACTGATGCACACACACACACACACACACACACACACACACACACACCAGGAATATAAATAAAGGCACAATGGGGGAACGGGAAACAAGAGGATGAGATGATGACAAGGTGAGTTGATTTGATGGGGGAAGGTTGAAGTTGAGGAGGAGTAGGTAGGGAGGGGAGAGGGAGAAAGAGGAGGAGGAGGAGGAGGAGTATAGGAAGTGAAGCACCACAGGGGGCCGAGCCTATGAGGACAAACAGCCATGACATACCGTCTTCAGGTCCAAATCAAATGAGCACCCCCATGTGTTTGTTAGCTGTAATTACACCATGTAAAAGAAAACCCCTCATGCCAATCACTGAACTGATGGCTGAGCAATGTAGCTGTAGGTGTCAAATTCCATTATGCTTCCATGACTTTCTATAACAAAGTCAGACGCTCTAAATATTTAATTCTTTCCTGGCTTGTGTCTTTTTTTCCCCACTACAGTTGTTATGTATTGTGCTGGGGACAAAATCAAATATAATGTATTATATGTGTGAAACAAGTTGTGAATAGGGATTCTGATTTTTCCACAATATTCTGGAGGTGTGACAACTGATGTAAAAGCTGTAAATAAAATGCCTCAAAAATAGAAAATAAATACAGGAAAGCATGGCTTTTGCATTACACTGACTGCGGCTAATAAAGACACAGTTTGTACCCTGAATAATAGATAAAGTGAGATGTGAAAAGGAAGGGTTAAAAGGAAGATTGTGTGCCAAGTCCATGATTTGAACAGGAGACACGATGCAGTGAAATCACACACTCACTGACCTATCCACGGCCTCCACATCAAAACAAAACCTCTTTTCTATTGAGTCGGTCTTCCTCCTGGTGCACGACTTGAGCATGAAGCTATCCTCATCTCCCTGACAAAGAGAGAGCAAAAGAAAAACAAAGGATCATAGTATATTAGTATCATTTTGATCTGTGCATAACAGCATGTAGCATCAGAATGGGATGCAAACCTACTGGTCATTTTAATGCTCTGCACACAACAAGAAGACAACAATCCTGAACCAACCAACTGGATGGACTCACTAATAAGGACTCACTCTCCTTCCTCTCATGTTGGAGAGCAACTGAAGATATAGACACCGTTTCAAACTTGCTTAACTTCCAATTGGAAGCACATTGAGATCATTTTAGCCAAACACTTGCAGTGTGAGGTGGGCAACGACACAAATCTCTGCAGGAGCTGGCTAACAATGAGCTTGAAACTGGAAAATATGTATAAATAAGAACTAAGAACGTTGGTGTTACAGTATGTAGACTGAACCCCATCACACACTGTCCATGAGACACTCAGCTCTTTAGCTTCAGGTGCACCAGCAACAACATCTGCCTAAATGTTTTCTTTATGTGAAAATCTTAGGGTTGTAACAGCCATATAGATGATGTAAGTGGCATATGCTGTCTAATGTAATGTTAGACTCAATTCAGATAGTGCCACACGTTGGAAGTCACAAAACACATACATAAACATATGTATACATATATATATATATATATATATACACATAAACATATACATATAAACTGGTTCAAATTTATTTTGAGGCAATTATCTTAAATTTCTGTCCCTTATGATACTTTGCTGAGGAACTACATGAATATTCAGTACAGAAGGAGTACATGCCTTTTTAAGGATTTTAATGTGGAAATTATACTTTTTTTGTGGACAGACACACATTGTTGTTCCAAGCAGACTATTTGTATATATGTTCTAATACATGTCTGGAGGGGATCTTTAACAATATTCAGAGAGAAGTAAAAAGAGAAAGTCCCTGAATTTCTACTAATGTTAAGTGATATTCATCATGTGAATGTTAAAGCCCCAGAAGACTGAAACATGTTGGCAGCAACTGAACTTAACTTCACTTTGACATTTTCACATTTTCATCCTTCACATACAAGGGTGTGTTGATTTCCAGGCCCAGGTCTGATGTCATTACCTTGTCTCTATGATCTTCTATGATATGTTCTTGCTGTGTAGGAGCTGAAAGGATTTTCTGTGACGTTCAGTGTTTCTACTTTTACTTCAGTTACTCACTCAAAATGCTCTGTTACAAACCTTCAGAAAGGGGCTTGAACTTCATCAGCTTTGGGTTATTCAGTATGTAGGTGGAGAGACTTATACAAGATAGTCATGCTGCTTCTTCACAACATCTTTGGCAACACTGCTCTATCGCCCTGCATGACTGTATGTGGGTGTAAAATGATACCATGTGTCAAAAACACTCCTCATCTTGATACTGAAGGACTGACGCAAAACTGATCACTTTGTGCTGATGATTTAAAATAATTCAACAGTTTTCTGATCTCAAAACTTCATTGTTACTTCCCCGAAAATATCTCTTGCCATCATGTAGTGTATTGGGAATAATACAAATACACCCAAACACACAGTGAGAGCTTGTTGTGCTCAGCTGTGAGCAGAGTGTGTTAATGAGTGTTGGAGAGCAGCCCGATGGGATGAACTGGGTGAGAACCGACTGAAAATCAGACAACATGATAACTAGGTGCATGTGTTTGTGTCTGTACATGAGGGTGCCTGTGTGTCTAAGCGTGTGGAACACTTGTATGCACTTGACTGCGTATGTCTCTAATGCAATAAAAATCTATGCAAGTCTCATGTTCTGTTTCTTACTAACATATAGTACTGTAAATAGCTAGACAGATGGATAGCTGGGATGTTTAGTGACATTTTAACCTTATCTGTGTATTTAAATGGCTAAAGCTACTCACCATTTTCCCTCCTGATTTAGGGTCAAACAGGACCATGGTGACCATCTTGGGCTCACGATGGTACGTACAGTAGTACTTCACCCAGGTAGATACAAATGACCCTGAGGGAGAGAGACAAAGAAATGGAGACAGATGAAGAGAGAGAAGGCTAAAAACCAAAAACACAGAAGAAGAGAGGAGTAAAGAGAAAATGGTGATGTCAAATGGTCAGAGAAAAGGCAGGACAGATGAGGCAGGAGGGGGGGACTGGGTTAAAGCAAAATAAAAAAAAAGGATGAGTCTTAGTCATGCCTGCTTTAGAGCTAGATGTTACCATGGTAACTGCACGCGGTCAGAGCTGCTGTCACGTCTCCAACAGATCAGACTTGACTTCGTCAATCGTAGCTTCATTAAGGTTTGTTTGTTCTGCTACTCTGACTGTGTGTGTGTGTGTGAGCCAAACAACATGCCCCTAACGTGCACGTACTGTGCCTACACACACATCCACCCACTCACATACTCATTCATGTTTCCATGGTACTGCAACGCTGTAAATTGTACACGTACACACACACACAAGTGGGCTGATACATACGCTTCTCCTGTACAAACAGGTATCCCTCCATGGTGTGCTGGCTGACACTCTTGTGTTCATGTGGATTCTCCTTCATCTTCCTCATCAGACTCTCCACCTCCGACCGCGTGCTCTCAAAACGGTTCCTCGTCTGTCAACACAAGCACAGAGGAGCATACGCCTTAGGCCTTTCAGTCTGATCCTGAGTAAGCTTAACTTGCAGCAAAAGCATAACTTATACTAACCTATTTTTCAGCAGAATAAGAAATACATTTAAAAAAAAAGGTCTATTACAGAAAAAAACACAAGGAATGCTCATTGGTGCAACCCCTGACTCACATATACAGTATATCTATAGAGGTGTAACTACTGTATACTAGCTCTCTTTGTTGTAGTGAGGTTTTTGTGTGTTTTGTGTGTCAGTCTTAAATGCAATTTCAGATGACTCTTTGAGTACCTGTTTGACCTTTGAATTCCTTTCTGCCTGCAGCCTTTTCACATTTGGAGGATTATTTTCTCTTAGAAATCGTCTACCTTCTAAAATGTTCCCCGTGCTAATGAGGCTGATCTGAACTTTCAACGTGAATGCTTCAATGTAGCATTTTGGGTGAAGTAGCCTTTTCATTTGAAGATTAAAAAAGTGAAGCCCTTTCAAAATTTTCTGTTGGTCACAGATAAACCAAATCTGGAGGAGACAGATGTAATATCAACACTCTAGAAAAACAAGGATTGATGAACACATCAGTTTACTTTATTCAGTTCAGTCTATTTTGACTCTATTCTTCTTAGTTTTCAATTATATGTGTCTATGTGTGTGTGTGTGTGTGACCTTACATTCTGTATGCTGATGGTGAGATCAGTCTTGAAGTGGTTGAAGTCCTTTGCCAGCTCATAGCCGTGGTGATAGTAGGTGAACAGGCCTTGGAGAAACGCCAACAACTGAGGGAAACAAAAACAGCAAGAAAGTGAAGTAGATGAAGGAAGAAGAGGAGAAAGTGGACATATATATTTTATTTAGCAGATTCATAGAAGAAGAACTTAGGAGAATTTGCAACTATGTATGTACCAAAAAAAAAACAATGACCAACTGCCATGCCACAAAGAGAAAATTACCACTACCACTGAGGTACCCTCGAGCAAGGCACTAAAACCTCCAAACCACTGTCAAAAACAGACGAGTGGGATTGTAGTGAGCAGCTGCTGGGTGTGGATATGTCAAAGTGAGTAAATGTAATACAGACCACTGCTGAAAAACAGCATGTGTGCACAGCAACTTTGGAGGAAAAAAGAGTTTAAAAAACGGGCATATTACATAAAAGAAAAAAGTGTCATCTTACAGGCTCCACAAAGTCAAACATCTTCCTCTCTTGGACCTCCTGCACCTTGAAGACGTACTCCAGAGAAACCTCGTAGAAATGCTGCCGTACGTTATCTACCTGGTTGTCCGCCTACAGCGGGGAAGGAAATTAAGAAAACTGACAGACTGATATTCATTGAAAAAGAATATGAGAAATATCACCAATCAGGTGGGAGAAAGAAGAGAGACGTCAACTCATCTTACCTCATGTAGATGTGACTCTTTCTTCTTCGCTGAAAGGCTAAGGTGCTTCTCCAGCACTGCACAATACTTCTCTGTCTCTTTGTCATATTTTTTCTTGGCTTCCTGTAACAGATAAAACAAAAAAAAAAGAAAGCTTTTATTTGGGTGACAGAACAATCAAGCTTCATCTCAGCTAACTCAGCTCCTGTGGGACTTAATTCTCATCATATTAACATGGTCTCTACAAGTAATTTAATCAACGACTACAATCTGCAATCAACCACAGCCCTCGAGTAGTTGGAAAAAAAAACTGATTGAGCTGCTAGTTTGGAGAACAGAGAGCAACCTTCATTTAATGTGACTTGCTGTTAGCTCTCACATAATATTTTCCATTTTTCATTAAATTGTTCCTCCGGGGAGCACAGCTGCTTATTAAACAACAGACTGTTTCATCAGAGCTGAGATCACTGACATAGGAGACAGACAGGCAAATAGATGGATCATAAACCAGGGACAGATAGAGCAGGGTGTGTGTTTCTTAAGATTGCTGGACTGAAAAATACTGAGAAAAACTGAAAAGTGGCCAAGAAGATCAAGAGACACAAAAAGAAAAAAAACACAGCAATTTCTTTTCTGACCATGTTCTAATGGTTGCACTTTACAGTCACGTTAGGGTCATTAAATTTTTAATCTAACTCAAGCCAGCAGAAGGGGGAAGATGTGTTAAAGAGGGACAGAGAGGGAAACAAAAGGAGAGAAGTGAACACAACAGAGGAGGGGCAGATCAGGGTGGGTCTCCCTCTGTCAGAGAGGCCCTGGAGTATTATTACTGTACATCTGTCCCGGCCTGTTAACGTTACTGCCTTTCTTTATCCCAGACTCATGACAAGAAGCTCAAAAACATGGGACATACTAATAGATTCTGAATATTTGTGTTTAACCATGTAACACACTCACAATCAACTTTATTTGTTGACTGATAGTGATAGAAAAGTAACTTATTTCATTGACCAATTAAGCAACTCCACCCTCAAATTCAGCTAGAACCCGCTCTCCCAGCAAATTAAAAAAATGCAAAGAGTGATGGAACAACTGTAGGAGGCGTGGCCTCATGGCTACATAGTGTGTGGGTCAATAGACATGGGGGAGACTGACTGACACTGATTAGAGTCTTTTTTTTATATAAATTTCATGACATAGATTGGTTCCAACCGGTTGACTCTATGTCAGCATTGGCCTTGCAGGTTCAGGGCTGATTTAAAACAGTAGATGGCGTGTTTAGCCATTTTCAACCCATGAAATGCTGATTTTTATAAATTTGGTAAGAAATGTCAATATTGAACACCAGCATTGATGCGTTTCATCACAGTACAGTCATATCATTTAGTTTACAGCTCAAAAAGCTTTTTCTTCTGTTTAAATGTGCAGTACCTCTTTAAGTTAAGTAAGTAAAAATGCCACAGGTGTAAATAATAAAATAAATTATCAATGGGTGAATTCCATTTAGCTGCTTCAGTGTCAAGGTCCTGATGTTGTTCTTGCTGGCTCACTGTCACACTGTCATGACTTACTGAGACACTTGAATAGAATAGTCAATAATATTATTAGCAACATATGTGCTTTTCCTACTATGATGAGTCAAAATGTCTGCTGTGAAAAAAGCCAATTGGTGGTAATGTTGTCAATCACTGAGCAGCGCTGTTTTATGGTCTTCCTGTCTCCCAGATCAGTGAAAGCAGAAAAATAAATGCCTCGACATTCTGAACTCTGACAAGGCCGATGATGTCAACCCCTGCTGCAATCACATGACACAGGTGTTTCATTGCCAAGCCAGTTTCAACAGCAAGAAAAGTCCTCAGGGCCAGAGGAGGAATAGACAGCAGCTGCAGAACGCATCAGAGAGGATGAACGTTCCTCTAAACAACAAGGCCTCTGTGTAAAGTCTGTCTCCGTGTCTTTTTCATATTCACTGTGGAAATCATGTCTGAAAACACTGCTGCTGCAACCCTCTCCTGTGTGTCCCTCATTGTGGGTTTCAAGACATAATTCTGATTAAAAATACATTTAAAAAATCAACTGAAGCAAGCTTGGTTGTCTGACTTCCTTATCAGTAGTAGTAGTGTAGTGTTTATAAATCACTGTTCATATTTTTTTAACCAAATCTTTGGTGAGAAAGTTAAAGCGGTAATTTAAATTGGTTTAATTTGAATTACTTCCATCCTCAGCCAGCAGGTGGCAATCTCCTCCCAGTATGATTGCCAGCTGATGATTTTGTTCTTCTATTTCCAGAGGAGTAAAGTAAATGAAATGTTTTTATACAGGATCATGCCCTGCCACCAGATTGACTCATCACAGCTACACTCCGCTGCTTTGTCATGTCAACAATTGCAAGGAGGTCCCACTGAAACATGAAGCCAACCAATGCATCATCACTCCCTGCCTGTTTCTGCAAACTGCACATGGCTTGAAACTTTTTTGTAAACACTCACTCTATTTGTGCTTTTTTTTAAGCTTACCACAGTACCAAAGTTCACTAACAGTGTATCATTAAACACATCCAGCAGCATCTTCTGTGTCTTGCGTGGGGCTTAGACTGATGGAAACACTAACGCATGGCTGACTGTGATTACATCCATTTGTCAAACTATAAATGTGTCAACCTAAACAAGTCATCGAAGGATTGCGGGTACACACATTTATCACCAAAAAGACCAAATCAGAATCTCTTTATTTTCTCTAACTCTAACTTATCTTAATTTTGCTTATATACGTGTTTATTTCGGCAATTCTTCATGATCAGACCCAATTTACGACACTTAACACCTCTCCAAAATCATTGCAGCAGTAGATCTTTACAGAGAGTTTGCGTTAATTCAGAAAAGGTTTTTATTGTTGCTACATGTATTTGTTTTTATACAAACATGGGCCTCACACTACCAGCTCTATGTCCTTTAGAGTGCAAAAGTGCCCACGTCATGATAGTCTTAAAAGCAGTGTTGTGCTATTTAGGCTTGCAGTGCATGTTGATTAATTTAATTTAATTACATGTGCAATGCAATTTCTTGAGACTTTGTTTCTGCCACAATTTGATTTGCGTGGATTCCGTGGTGAATAAGATTAGAACCTGGGCCTGAGTTTTATGTTGTTCTGTATCCACTCACTGTAATTTTCCTTAAACTCCTCTTGTGTCAGAGGACTGCCAGCTCTGGAGGCTTTACGACAAGGTGAAACTGTGCCGAAGATGGCGAAGACGTTGTCGGTTCTTTTAGGGCTAAACTGGGATTAGTACATCGCTCATGGTGACCTAACCGCACAGATTATGCGTTCACTTCTTAATCTTGCCACCATGTCACAGTCAGACAATGACCTGCTGTAAGAGGGTGGATTATCAGAATATACACTGATAATACTACTGCATGTATCAGTGGAACCCCCGTGGCTACTCATTTAGGTCCTATGGCTAATGAGTGCACAGGGTAAGTGCACCATGACCTGCTGTGAGGAGATTTGAACATGGCATATTTATTACATGCAGTAAGGGATTACCCTAAAATGTACAGTATCGTACTTATCCATTAACTTGAGGGTGTTGTAGGATTTGTTGTTAAAAGTCTGCAGTGCAAAAAATGTAAATTAAAAAGTCAAATGAACATAATATTTACATAATAAATCTTGAGTCCTCCTGTTTACCTACTTGCTTACTTTTTTATGTTCAATGTTTCCATACCCTCCTGTACATTCAGCCAGGGTACAAAAAGATTTATACACACCGAAACACTAAAACAACACCAGCCCTGCCACGAGGGAGCCCTGCTGGCCTAGAAGACCCCCCAGTGGGAATCAGTAATTTATGGCAGGATTATGTATTCCTCTAATCTCCTAACCGGGTCATGTAGTGATGGTTTAGACCTTGATACACATTCATGGACAAGAGGTGGGGGGAGACCCCAAGACAAGCAGTAAATATTCTGTGTGTAAATATTCTGTGTGTGTGTGTGTCTATATATATTACAAGCCTTAAAAGGACTTTCCCAAACTCTCTCGGTGCAAGGTCAACGTGTGGCAACTGACTGAGATGGTGAACTTCACAATAAAGACTGAGCTTTTTAAGGTGTCATTAACACTTACAGTACAAGTCTGCTGTATAGACAGAATGTCATATAAATTTCCATGATATACTGTACTTGTATCAGATGGTATTTGGCTTGTTCTATTATCTTATTCTCAAGTCTTTGCTCCTAGTAAAGCTGTTATGCCAGGCATAAGTATATCAAAAAGACAGTGATATACTTAATTTTACAGTATACTGAATGTCTCTATTAACTCTCAAAGAAATACTATAATTATCCTGCAATTATCCTGCATGAAGGAGGATCTCACTGGAACTTTAATATGTGCCAATAGTTTTAAAAAAGCCAGCTGAGCAGCAGAAGAGCCATTTCTTTGGAGCTGCTGTAATTAAATCACTTCAGGGAATATTACATAAGAGCACAGTGACTGCAAACTATATGGGTAATTTTACCCAGATGTATAAATAAAATGAAGACATTCTCCAGTATTCAAATGAAGATAAACTGCAGTAATGTCAAAAGGTTGATAGTGATGTAGAGGTGCCAACATTGCTGAGGCTGCACATTTCGTCACCTTCAGTCCTCCATTGAAGTGTCAAAGGTTACACATCAATTACCACATCCAGTGGGCTGAGATCTTAGATATTAAGATGTTTTTTTCTTTAACTAAAATTGAAGGACCACTGTATATGCTTATCAACTGTATGTTTTGAGTGGTGTTGTGTCTGCCGGTGCCCTTCTAACAGCTGCAGAAGCACTGAAAGGCTTTTATTGATCTACTGATTCACTGCCAGCATATCCTCACTGATGCACAGTACATGTGCGTCACCAGTGCTGTGGCTGGTCTCTGTCGCCTCCTTACCTTGGCTGCACTGATCTGTTCTTTCCTGAACCGCTCCAGAGGCATAATCAGCACATCACTGGCATTCTCAATCTGAGGGCACACACATACACACATACAACATCACAGACCAGCACATATATATTACTGTATTACAGACATCTTACTCATATCATTTTCTGTTAAATTCTAATGATTACTCATATTAGCAAACTGGAACCATCATAGACCTCTGAATTTAGAGGTTCGACACAGGTCCCTGAGTTACAGGGGCACACAAACCAAAGCTAAAGCCTATTTGTGAATCTTATATGACGCCAGACATGACATAATTTTGTAGGAATGACAAAGGACTAAATAAAAAAAAACTCCACTGACAATTTCTTAGTTTACCAGATTCTAAAAAATCAATTACCTGTCCTCTGAGACCATTTATCTAATTGACTTAGAGTGACCCATCACCGTGAAAGTATTTGCTGAGTAATTACAAGCTTTATGTGCAAAACACAATTTCCACTCCCTCCTATCAACCACCTATAATATTCCTTACAATTTACAAAAAGGTCACTCACCATACGTGTCCTCTCATCCTCCAGGTTCTGTAGGACCGCTGCAAACTCCTGAAGAGACTTGGCTGAGGACAGACATGTTGGTACACAGAGAGAGAGAGAGACATAAAAGACAAGAGATAATTGGTAAGAGAGACAGAGAGAAAAAGTTGGTATTTTCAAGAGTGATGATGAGAGACACACAAGTTCAGGCACACAGAAACAGAGAGAGTGTTTGAAGAAAGCTGGCACGAGGTGGCAGGGATGAAGCTTTGTTTCTGCTCTTGGACGTCTCACAAATTTTTCTAAACTCATGACACAGCAGAGTAATTAAGTGGAAATGAAACCACAATTTATATGGTTTGTTTCTATGGTGCTTTCACAGTCAGCACAGCTCGGTGCTTGTTTCCCCGCTCGCTGGCAGGCGAGACATGGTGGCTACATTGTTTTGGGTCAGAGTTTCCACTTCAATTGCCTCCTCTGTCCCTGTCCAACACTTCTCACACACACACACACACACACACACACCCACACACACACACACACACACACGGCAGCATGTGCACTGGCATGTACAAATCATACATGCATGCACATAGACAGTGGAGCCCCAAGTTTATTCCTTAATCACACGATAACACACACACTTACACACACTCTGCTTTTCAACATCAGACTTTACAGGATTTGGTTCTTGGAAGTGAGATCCAACTATAAGGGAGCAGAACCTCAGGACTATGCAAGGAATGCATTGAAAAACAGTGAAATCCTTTACTAAAGCTCATAAAATGCAGTCAAACCTTTCAGTAAGCTCAATCACGCATTCTTAATCAATCACGTAGAATAAAAAAATGTGATGCTGAGAGAATAACTGAGATATTGACCAAGTAAAACTAACAGAGGCTATTTGTAGGCTATTTTTACATTGCTTTGTAAGGAAACGTATTGTTAATAAAAGTAATTTCTTGAAATTGCTATGCTGCAGATCCACTGTATCTGAGAGAAGAAATGAGTTTTGACATGACTATGAATATCCAAACAACAGTGCTGTGGTGTAGCCCAGTTGAGCAGCAAGCTGTTCAGGAAAGATAGCTGGGGTTAGTTAAACAACAGTAGTGGGTGGGTCAGGCCAGTGAGAAGCTGCAGCCTGCACAGACAGAGCCAGGCAGCATGAGAGGGTGTGGTGACTGCTGCATGTTTCGCAGCAAGCTGTTTGGACAGCGACAGAAAGAGCACAGCACGGCCTGAAAGAATTATAGCTCCATGTGCTGTACACCAATTATACACCAATATAACACAATGCTCTTCTGTACACCAATATGTTAGAGCGTGGTTGGAGATGGGGGAGTAGTTGCCATCAGACAAGAACAAAAATAAATTAATTAATTAATTAACAGGAACAGGCTTAACCATGATCTCTGAAACATATCACTTCAAGTAGGATATTTTATTATGTTTTTATTATAGAAGATAAGGAAACATATACATTGTAATCATGACTGTATATCTTATGTAAATGAAGCTTTTGTTATGTTTTTATTACGGAGAATAAGCAGAAATCATCACTGTAAACTGGACTGTAGATCATATGTTATCTGCAAAACAGATGCTCCTGAGGGCACTGGAAAAAACTCCCTATTGATTGTTGGCACAATCAATGTTTTATAACACCAATTGTTATAATGATAACAGACAAATGAAGGTGAAGAGTAAGGATTAGGCTTTTGACTGGCTTCACCCTCTGTGTGTTTCATTTCCAGGTAATGATATACTTTATATTATATGACATGATATAATGCTTTAAAAATTCCAACATGGAAATCAGATAAAAGAAAGATGAATAGTGACCACTAAAGATAATAAAACAACACCAAAAGGACTCAATTCAAACAGAGCAAATGATCATAGTGCTTGGATTTATAGCCATTCATTATTTGCTGTTTTTCTCCCTTTTTAGGCACCAACGTCAGGGAATGGCCTGGCAGTTAAACTGAGATGACTTTTCATATGATTTTTACAGTTTGCCAATGAATTCCTCATCAAAGAATAAGTTTTGATACTAAAAAGAATAATGAACACATTCAGGACAGATGCATAATTTGAGTCTGATTCTTATGGCTTCCTATATAATAGCACTGAAAACCAAGCTGGCCTTAAAAATGAGTGCTGATATGACTGTTTTATTTCAGGGACAATACATGAGAGAGCATTGTCGGCCATCTCTTTACAGGCTTTCCTCTGCCGGTACAGAGAATATATTGGATTTCATATCAGCAAGCTCACCTATGCATATCTCATCATCCGTCTCGGCGTCTCCAATACACTGGAATTTAAACTCGTTGAGAGAGTCAGCAAACTTCCTCTTGGCCGTTGACAGACCTGAGAGAATGGAGAGAAAAGACAAAGAGGCCGTTAGAGACGGCATGCTTTCTTAGCATAAGCCATATTTCATGTTTAGTGCACCTTATTCTGTGGGAGTTCAAAATGATTCAACTACCAACTGTAAAGACTCATAAACAGCATCACATTCTTACTTTTAATGTTGGTTACCTGGCCTAAAAACATGTAACACACCCATGTAAGAGAATATCACTCTTTGTCCCTTTTCATGCAGTTACTGAAAGTGAGAGTGAGTGGAAAGAGGCTAAATCAGACAGGCGGATACTGTGAGTGGATCCCCAGTGGCGCTAGTGATGAAGGTTGACAGCTCCTACATTCGAGTGTGTGTGCTGAAAAGTGCAAAAAGTTCCATTAAACTTAACTCACATTAGTCAAGTGAGGCAGCGAAAAGTCTCGGACAGATGGATGCCTTTCAAATAATACATGAGGCGCTAAGAGCTCCTAGGAGACAGACACTCACAGCCAGTTTGGCTTCCCTTCCATTTAAACTCAAGGCAGGGTCACCTTCACAACAATATTTCCTGTTGCTGGACTGGCAGAGGTCAGCCATATATGCAGGATACTTCTCATAACTTTCGTAGAACCTGCATATATCGAGGAGAATTTTCAAATGATGACCATCTCTGTTGATGCTTTGAATAATTATTCCTTTACTTCCATGGTCAAAGAAGAAAGAAAAAAAAATAAGAGTAACAGTATGATGTGGCCAACCCCAGCAGAGAGAGGAGAGAAATTACAAAAAAACGTACACCAGCAAATATGTATTTCAGTGGCGTTTTATATAATAGAACTTAAAATGAAGTCCAGACAAGGATGCAGAGAAATAAAGAGGGGAAAGAAAAGAGAGGATAGATCAAGAGTCTCATGGAAAGACAGATGGGAGTCAGGGAAAGGACAGTGAGTGTAGAGAGAGAAGACAGACAGAGTGTAATTGGCCATGTTCATGTAAATACCACAGGTCCTCCGTGCAGATCTGTGTGTATGTGTGTGCGTTTGGAAAGATCCGCTGCAGCTTGCCAGTCGGAGAAATAAAACACAGGCCTAGCAGCTCCTGCATGTGCTGCCAGAAACACACACATGCTGGCACACACACACACACACACACACACCGCTGTCTCTCTTGGGAACATGTTAGGATGTCAGTCAGCAGTGAGTCACAGTGGCTCCGTAGCGTCAAAATAACTAAAGTATGACCAAACTGAGACCACACTCCGACCTTCAAGGATAAACTGCGGTTTTACAGTACCAGTGTCCAGTAAAGAAATAAATACTTTAAACAATAGCAGTCCTAGGTTGTGACACATTATAATAAAATGAGAAATATAACAAAGTGGGAGAGCAAAACAAGTTAAGTGAGAAACAAACAATATGAACTGTGCTGGAAATTATAAAATTCAACCATTCTTTCCATTTGATTGAAAATGCCTTCTAAGCAGTTCAGTCAATGAGATTCATTGTAAATAAATGTCATAACACTGATAAATAATATAAATAATTCATCTGTTCACTGTTTATATTTATTAAGACCGTATCTCAAAGAGGTATTAAATAATCAATGATTTTTCAGTCTGTGTCTGCAAACAAGAAGAACAAGTCTGACACAGCCTACGGTGGCCTGTAGTGGACAAATGAGCCAAAGAGCAAACAAGCACAGTTTTCGCTCACTTGTGGTGTCGTTCTCCACTGCTGAGCAAAATCTAAATGTGTTTAGGTTTGAGATAGCGTGGTGTTTCTGTTTTAAAAGCAGAGTATGGCCTACTCTTTGAAGCTGGTGCGTGTGCGTCCACGGCTTTGAGAGCCAGAAATGTCAGCACCTGGCAAAGTCATCTGTGAGATAGTAGCAGTGACTCAACAACCAAGTGAAAGCCCTGCAGACATATGAGGGAGTGACTGCAGTGTAGTTAGAGGAAAGAACATATGAAGGAGAAGGTAGGGAATCATTATTTTGCATGTTTTTAAAGTAAAGGTTCAGCATTAAAGTGATAATCAACCCAGAATCCTGTGTTTGAGTATTAAACACACACCTTTTAGGCTTAAAAAGTTGTTGTAGAAAGTTTGTAGTGACTGATATACTTCATAACAGTATATACAGTACACTAGTTACACACAGATTTTGGGTGACGTATCACTTTAATTATATATTACGTATAAAACAGTATTACAACACATTAATAACACTATCACTCTTTTCAGATGTGATGCCATTGAAGTGCCTGTTTTCTATCACACATTTTCCACTGACTGGTAGCATGAGTGCATTATTTTCAGCATGGGTGGCCTCAGTGAGACTGATGTCATTGAGCTACACAACACTATATCTCTATCTACACTGTCCTCCTCACTCTTGCCTCTCTGCTCTCTTATTTTTGGCCTCTGCCTCCCTTCCCTCTCCTTTCTGCCACTGACAGTTCCTCTCAGCACCTTTGCGAGTGAAACGTGCCTGTCATCGCTGTTAATATCTTCACTCTGGCTCCTGCCACTCTCTGCATGCTCTCCTTCATAAACATCAAAACCAACCACAGGCCAGCAAGTAGGAAAACAGAAGCACATTTAAAAATTGGTGTATTCTAATAGTAACTGTGCAACAGCAAAATAGTCATCCACTTCCACTTCATTTTATCATTTCATACATTTTGTTCTGCCAACATCACTTGGTTTTAAGTAGGTTTCAGTTGGTTCAGAGCTGAACATTCTGTTGCTAGTAGCAACCCAAAGTGGCACAGTTGACGGACATCGTTACATCCATAGATATAAAGACAGTGATGCCCTGTTTGGTTTGATAGCCCACTGTTTGTCACTACTGCAATGAAACTGCCTCTATTTAAAACTTTAGTCGTTCCTGTTTTTTATTTATGTTTTCTTATCAGCTCAGAAAACATCTAAAGTGTTTAACAGTCGGTTGTGGAGAACAAAAGGTGAAACGTTAAAAACCACTGACTTCTGATTTTGAAAAGGTTACTGATACACACATATCTGGAAAACACCTCTGATAATTTCATATAACAGGACCAGAGGAACATCACTTCCCTAAATCTTACATATAATCAGAGAGAAACATTTTACATTGTGTTTTTAAACATTTTTAAAAATTAAACAACAAACATTTTATACTTTGTCCAAACTGTCCTCATTAAGACCAGCACACATGAACTCCTATAAAAAAAGGCAGACCTGGATATTGTCAGCTCATAGTTGAACAGCTGAGACCACTCTTTTTTTACTTAATCAAAGAAAAATATTTTATTTAGCATCAAACTCAAATTTATGTGGTCGTAAATGTAAATACACCTCAAGTAGAGCGTTAAAACATTATGAAAACATTTTTGGTGGAGTGTCCCCTAACCTCTAATACTAAATGCAGGCAGAGGCACATTACGTCAGACCATTATATTTTAAATGGGCATTAAAAAGTACAGCACTCACTACAGCTTATTCATCAGTAAAATAAGCATCCAAAGGTTTACGCTGATTCTGAAAAGAAAGTGCTAAACACCTTTAGGAGTGAACTCATTACAGCAGATTTTTATTTAGGTTGAGAGTCCTATAGTATGATTGAGTGATCTGAGAAGTGGAAAGTCAGCTGCCTTCTGTATTGTGCATACTATGATGACTTTAGAGTGTCAGTTTCACAAAATGGCTCAACAAAATACTGAAATATTTTGGTGTACAGATAATAAAAAATGTAAATGGTTGTTTAATTGTGATGTCTTAATGTTAGCTAACTTTGTTTCAAAAGCTGGAAATGGTCTGTCTTGTTTACAAGATGGACCATTTCTTCACTTTGATTTTTGTCATTTTCTCATTTGTAACCTAAGAGGAAAATAAAAATATACCTTTTAATTTATACATTTTGCTGCTTACATTAAAGACTGAAAATCGGATTATGTATGTACACAAGTTGCTTTTTCTAGTATCATTTTAAAATGTATGAGATTCATTCTGGATGTGGTTTATATTAATTTGTGGTGTTTCATAAGGCAACACATTCTGCACTATAGTCAATATTATATAAAAGGCTGATTTGTACTTCTTTCCTTCCTTCCTTGTGTTCAGATCATTGCAGTAATTCAGCAACAGTAACCATAATTTGTTTCAGTGTGTGCAGAAACTGTTATGATTGCATTATTGTTTGTCAGTTACTTGACAGTGTTGCTAACGAAATAATAATACATTTTCAAATTTTACAGGGTCCAGGATGTATTTACATGCCACAAGTACTTTACCTCTATTTGTGTTGGCACACTCAGTAAATACCCTGATGACTGAAGTATGACTTTATTTTACTTTGGAAACAATGAGTTCAAAACTGTGATGAAAAACAAACTCGCAAGCATGCATTTGTGTTTAGCTTATTTGCCCTTGGAGGATGTCTCACTGTACATTTTGGCAAACGATGTGATGAGGTAACATTCAAGTTTTTTCTGGCTCGTACATGCAGATACATCATGCGTGTCATATAGCTCCCCATAGCCACGCTCTCGATAGAAGCTGGCAACAGCGGCACACTCGGACACACGCAAACACACATCAGCCCAAAAGCAAGGCTCTCAGCTCACTCAAACTGTGTTTCTAAATCAAAAACACATTGCTGGCCTATATGATTCTGTAAGATCTCGCCAACACAAATGAATTACTACAAAACAAAGAAAGAATTACGTGCCACAACAAGTACATTGCCCAGAGAAGCTTTCGTGTAAGAGAATGTCCACTTACAGATGTAGCGAGCACCGATGCCTTACCATTTATGGTAGCTATTTCAATGCAGTGACTCACAAGTTCAAGCCCCAGGTTAAAAGATAGTTTGCCAAGGTGTAGACAGATGTAACGTCAAAAACACAACGAGGATTGGATAGTCATAGCATCACATCACATCATCAAAAGTAAACATGCTTTTTTGTTTTTTAGAGTGAATTTTGGTCAAGAGACCCGTTAATACAGTACCAAACCGTGGACTACTTTTTTTTGTTTTTACTTTTTTTTAGTACCTTTGTTTTTTTTAGACAAATGACAGGAAATGAGGGAGAGAGAAATGCGACAGCGGTTCCTGATTGGACTCTAACCAGGGACATAGCAGTTCATGGTTGGTGTCTTAGCCCCTAGGCTACAGGGCGGCCCTGACATTGGCTAACTAGATCTGACTCATTTAGACATTTTCATTAGTGTGCACAGTCCATGTAAATAATCCAATACATGTTATGTTGCCCCTGCTGCTACAGCGGCATTCCACCATTGGCATTGCTGCGTAGGTCTGTTGTTAAAGTGACAAAAATCAACCATGGGATGGAAAATATTCAAAGTATTTTGAATATGCAATATCAGATTTGCAGCTGAAGGGGAAAAAAGCCACATTGTTGGGGATTCCCAGATGCAGCATGCATGGATGATGATATGCTGTCACTGCTATTTAGTGTGTGTGTGTGTGTGTGTGTGTGTGTGTGTGTGTGTGTGTGTGTGTGTGTGTGTGTGTGTGTGTGTGTGTGTGTGTGTGTGTGTGTGTGTGTGTGTGTATCTCCATGTCCGTGCCCAGCTAAGGACAGTGACAGCTAAAAATAAGTGACCCTGTTGGCCTCTCTGTCCTCTTCCCCTCTTCTCTCACACTTGTACGACAGAATTCCCCCCATTCTTCTCTCTTTCACTTCCGTCGGAGCTGATGACAAAACCCAATGGAGACATACACAAACAAATAAACAGTATCAAGTAATTACAAAACATGTACTTGGGACTTGTATATGAATATATACTGTATATAGTTTTGCACTTTTATACACGTAATCGGCATGCTACGTCCATCACATCCTGTTAATTATGTTTTCACGCCACAGCTTACCTTAGAGAACAATTCTGATGTATTGCAACCTGGGTCTTATTTTGGCCATCATAAGATTCTACTCTCTAACTTCATTGCTGAGATCTGAGAATGTGGCAACATCGCTAAAAAGAAGTCCCCAAATGACAAGAAACACAAGCAGCCAGACGTTCAGACAGATAGTAAACAAATCCCTGTGATTGTTAAAATTATTGGAAGAGAAAATGAAGGCGAACAATACAATTATATTACCCAATCTATCTGTTGGACACATCCATCACAGTTTACAGACAGACCTATTGGTTCAACTTTGATCTACCACACTTGCTGTAGTTGAGTCAACCCTGTGTTATTTTTACTGACATTTCTGGTAAATTCACTTTTTATGTCCAAATAAAGCAGTTTAGATAACTGAACTTCATTGTAGCAAAGTTGCTGTGTTTCCAGATCACAATAAGATCCAAGTTGTAATGTAAGAGACCAGGTTCATCAACTAAACACCTTTATCTACCTATGATAGGTACTTTGAACAAGATGATGCCCTCAGTCATAGTGCAAGAAGTGTCCTGAAGTGGTTTGATGAAAATTCAGGCAAAATGATGACTTGTCTACCACAATCCCCTGAACCCAGCGAACAATGACGTCTGCATGTTCAGCCGTAACATGGGGTACTACAGGTGCTTTATTACTGCCGTGACATGCGGCAGTTTAGCAGAATTGCAAAAGTGCCAATAAGAAGCATTACGCAAAACAGTGGTTTCTACTTCTTAGTTTCCACATCTGGCCACTCCTTTCTGGAGTGTCACAGATATTTCTTGGAGAGTTTAAAACGTGAATCCTGTCAGCCTTAAATATGTCAGTCACATGCTCCGTCTGCAGTTTAATGACATTTGAGGAACAGTGGCTTGAATACTGCTGGAATGAGGCATCCTGCTCACAAAAGGCACAGGGAAAAAACACACACACTGCACTGTAAGCTACACAAAAGGAATTTGTAATTAACCACAACCATGCAGCGGTGCTGTACAACGGCTGCTATATGTATCAACTCGCAAACACACACATACACAGTCGAAAGAATGGGCCTGTGTGATATCAACAGGATATCCAGCAGTAGCTGGAACTCTGCAGTAGCTTTGTTCCACAAGCATGTGAATAGAAACCCTATTCATCAAGTGGGACAAACACACACACCACACCACACACACATGCACACCATTCATCTGTGGAGACAAAGACAGATTTCAGTCTGCTCATCTAATTCTTTACATGATCCAGCAGCCAAGCAAGGAGAGGAATTTGTGAACTCAATCATACAGTAAAGGACTGTAAAATCATACTAAACACTACACTGGTACAATTTTTTTTTCTAAAAAAGTCTTACATGAGCCACTTTTGTTTTAAAGAAATGTGTGGCATAGTGTAAATATTGCTTTGTGGCTGCCATTGTTCCAGGACCAACAGAAAAATGTGGCATTTTAATTTAATTTACTTCCACATGCTGCTTCAGACTAGTACAGCATTTCTCTGAGTCTATATAGATGTAACGTTTGTTAGCACGGTTCCAGCTACAGTATGTTTGATGGCAGTTGAGCTCCAGCCCTGTTGGTCACAAGAATTTATATTAAAGTTTTCTAACTGTGAAAAAAATGCTCATCATGTCTTATTATATGCTCAAAAACTATGTCTTTTGGGTGGAATACTGATAGTTTAAAAGACTATTTGAAGCAGCAGTAAATAATGAAAAAAATTTAAAAAATCATGTGATCCATTGTGTTTCCCAAAACAGTCAGAAGGAAAAGACGATACATTCTTAACGCCATGTTTATTACTGTATGTTGGCTTTTCATCGGAATTTAAACCAAATACAGTTCTTTGTCTCATACTGTGAAAGATATTTGGGTCTAAAGTGTAGCCTGACCAATACTGGATTTTTGAGGACAGGATAAAGATACATTGGCCAATTTTAATGTTTTTTAACCATGAACAAATAATTAGAAGCCCTAAAATCTGATTTTAAATGATGTACCGAGTGGGACATTGTTTCTAAATGACCTTAAACATATCTGTGGCATTTCTTGTTACTTATCCGCCAACATATACACCAATACCAATATATTGCTGATAAGCTAATATCCTCCAGGCTGATTTATTGGCCAGGCTCAACAGTGTTAAGAATGTGGAAGGGACGTCCCCAGCAGATCCTTAACAAATTAGGTTGTTGTTTTTTTTAACAACCATGTACATTTCCTCAGTTTTACATTGGATAGATCCATTAAGATTTTTCATCCACATATTCAGTCTATTCACCATACTGCTGCCAAACCCCTTCACCTCTCTTAGTAAAATCCTGTAAAACTAACCCCAATATCTGACAGCCAACAACCTCCCCTTTGGCCAAATACTCTTATTTTCTTGTACAGCAAGTTCTGTGTGTGTGTGTGTGTGTGTGTGTGTGTGTGTGTGTGTGTGTGTGTGTGCGTGTGTGCGTGTGTGTATGCATGTATGTGTGAGAATGAGAGACAGATCAAGAGACAGAGAGGCAGAGGGAGGAACGTACACAGAAAGAGAGTAGCTGATACCGGAAAGGTCAATACTGTCAAACTCAAATATCATCACTGTGGCATCCTGATAGCTTTCTGCTGAAACAAATACAATCTAATTGAAACCTTGTGAGTTTGAATCTAAAGTAATCTCTGTTCTGTCTCTTTCCATCCTCAACAATAAAGCAGGAACGGTTTGAGAGCAACTTTTAAAAGAAAAAAAAACAAAAAACAAAGAATGTCTAATGTAAGGGAACATTGTCAAACAGAGCGTGAACCTACAGTACATGACCGGGCTTTCCTGTTGGACAGAGAACACAAGGTCAGTTTGACATTTAGCGGGGAGGAAACACTACTTTCATGGCAACAATAAGCCCCAGAAGCAGGGAAAGTGTGAGAGAGAAAAGGCGAGGAAGTGGAGATGGCTTCTTTCAGGCGTTGCCGTGGTGAGTGCAGGTTTGGGGGGGGAAGCAGGGGTCAAAGGTCACCCTTCGTCTGTCCATTCTGCTCAGTCAGCTTTATGGGACGCAGACTGGGTCGGTGCACATTGACGCACAACATATACTGCCTCATCGCTCTTCTTGTGCCCACAGTTGAGCTTACAGTATATGGGTGATTAAGGTCAAATCTGGCCATGAATGTAGGTCCTGTTACAGACCCACATTTCATGTCCATCATCAGTCGGTAATACAACCCACCAACTCAGCTGGAGAAAAGCAAAAAAAAAATCTTGCCGCTGTCCAGTAACATTAAGTCTATACCATCTAATAGCTTGTCATACAGTCCCTGCGGGCTGTATAAAGGTGGATTACTAATGCAGTGGAATCAAATTCACTCTCTTCAGTCACTGGAATAGGTTAATCCATGAATGGTGTTAATTTTATGGTTGACTTGAAAAATGGTATGTGAGTGTGTATCCCAACTGCATACAAACAAAAAAGTCAATTTCAATGTTTTGTTATGGCACAAGAGAAATCATATCCAAGACCGTTTCAACACTGTGTGAGTTTGAGTTGGATGCAACACCGATAACGTCACTTCAGAGATCGACAGAAAGAGTGAGAGATTGGCAGAGAGATGGGGAGAAAGAGAGGAAAAACAGCTCAGAGTTATATTTTATCTCATCACCTTCCAAGGGCTATGCTGGCTGTCTGTATTGTAAATATGTCATCAGGACGAGCTGCTGCCAAGATGCTCGAGACAACCTCCAGGCCGTGGCTAACTCTTCACACAAACATCCCTGCACACATGCAGGAGACACATACATACATGTATGAATGGGAGCACACACACACACACACACACAGCCTACAATTAAATTAGATTTCCTTTTTAATGCTGATACTGTATGTCACATTACTAATATATTAGCAAGTTGCACACATGAACATGACTAAGAGTCTGCAGCCACGCTAGCGGCTCTGTGAGGCTATACCATGAGCTAAATGCTAATGTCAGCATGCTATCATGCTCACAGTGACAAAGTTCACATGCTGTTGCTGCAGGTATAATGTTTATTATGTTCACCATCTTACATTAGTGCGTTAGCATGGGGGACAAGAATGTCTGTACCAAATTTCATGGCAATCCATCCAATAGTTAATGGAGACATTTCACTCAAAGTCACAAATGTGAACCTCATCATTGTGCCATGAAAAAGTCAGAGGATCTCCAAAGTAATTAGACTTCATTCTCTGGAGACCATGACTATCCGTACAAAATTTGAGGGCCATCCATTCAGTCTGGACCAAAGTGGTCGACCAACCAACCGGTCGTCATTGCCATCCATAGAGCCACGCCGCTGGCATGGCTAAAAATGTTAGCTGTTACTGAATACAGCTCAGAAGGGATGCACTAAATGGCAGCACTGCCTGAAACATAATGAAGAAATTTTCACCAATAACACTGCTACAAGTAGGGTGACTACGATTGTGTGCTCAACTATAGCTGTTTAAACAGACAAAATGTTAAAAAACACTCACACATCTGTGTGCACGCACACTCACACACAGTTTCTACATACCTCTCAATCACACACTAATTGCCACCACTTGTATAAATATTCCTGCTGGTGGTTTAACTACAGGCTGACACACAGACCTGAGGTCCGATACCTCAGTCACCAACCCCCAACGTCAGCCATTCACTGTCAATTTTATTTTTAACACACATTTAACCACAGAAGGCAATGATGAAGGAAATGAGGTAATATTAAAGCCACAATTTAGTACTTAGTACTTTGACACTGGTTGAAAATATTTTTAAACAGTGAATGAGACTATACAGCTGTTCCTTTCCAGTAATATATATGTCATTTGTTTTACTAAACTGGATTAAACCAAAATGCCTGATTTAAGTTCTTCAGCTTACAACTATAATTTGTATAAGACTTAAAGACTCGAAACCTTCAATCTCATAAATGCCAAAACATGTGTATATATGTCAGAGGCAGGGGCCTCACCACGAACAGATTACGAACATTTGTTTTTATATTTACTAGGATAATGTTGTGAAAACCTTTGTGTGTTTGCCAGCAGCAGCTCTGTGAACCATAAACACCACTCAGTTGTGATAGAACTCCCTCGCATGTGGGAGTCATGACAGTAAACACACACACACACACACAGACGAACTAACAGGGGCACTCACTGGCCCACATTTGGAACCACTTATAAAAGCAAACATGGGCCAACACATGACACAGCACTGGGGTTGACAAAGCAGACCCAGCACACACACACACACACACACTGGAAACACTCCCTTTGTCTATCTCAGCAGATGGCTTTCATCACATCTGAATGTGCCAGTGCAGCGACTGAGGGGACAAGTGTTTGTGTGTGTGTGTGTGTGTGTGTGTGTGTGTGTGTGTGTGTGTGTGTGTGTGTGTGTGAGAGAGAGAGAGAGAGAGAGAGAGCGAGAGAGAGAGCGAGAGAGAGAGAGATGGAGAGAGACAGAGAGAGAGAGAGAGAGAGAGAGTGTGTGTATGTGTTGTAAAAGTTCACTGTAATTAGCCGAGAACGGTAAGAACCTTTTCATTTGGTCCAATCTTTCATGGGGCTAAACAATCTAAAAACAACACACACACACACACACACACACCCCACTTGCATCTTCATTCCTGTTTAATGAGTGTCAAACTGCCCATCCCAAGGAGGAACTCCATGGAAGGAATTTAAAGGAGCAAGAAAAAGAAATCTTTACGAAATCCTCTGAATCTCACAGAAATTATAAAGTAAATGAAGCTCTGTGCTAGTTTATGATGGCTTTTCTTTGCCCTTTAATAGTACTGTGCTCATCAGAAACTGGCTGAATGCTGGTCAGGGGCCAACAAAGTGATTAACAATGGCTAAATAAAGCCCGGGAACAAAAAGAGCCTAACAATGACACACAAAGTCCCAACTAGAATGAACTAGTGAGAAAGAGTTAGATGGTGGAGAGGGGGCAGGAAGAGTTGGGGGGGAAAGAGGGAGAAGGCAAGAGGAAGAAAGTCATATAGTTTTAGGGAAGGATGGAGGGAACTGAGCTGAGAAACAGCTGTAGAAGACAGAGATGTGAACTGTTTCTGGCTGGATTTAAGGCATCAGAGAGGAAGAGGAATAAAAAGATACTTTAGGGGTAAGAGCATAGGAAGGAGAAGGAGAAGCCTGGAAGGAAGAGGAAAACATTTACATCATTATTTAATTTCAAAATCAGACACACACATTAAAACATTAACAATCCTTTAACAATTATTCTTATCATTTCTTATGTACCCTTACTGGCTTTTGAATAAACTAGAATTTTACCTTCAGATATTGATAATTATGTACTGTTGTATATTGCTACTGTGTGCTACTTTCAAGGCATCCCCTCAACGTTGCAATAGATAAACAGTCATATCCTTAACAAAAATGTTTGTTTGTGTCAACTAATGATTATTTCCAGTGTCAGTTTATCCCTAGATTATTTTCTTTGTTAATTGATTAATCATTTAGTTGCCTAAAAAGTCTATCAAAAGTTCCCAGAGGCCAAGACAATGTCTTCAAATTGGTTGTTTTGTCCCAATAACAATCTAAAACCCAAAGATATTACATTTTTACATCTACAATGACATAAAACAGAGCAAAGCAGCAAATCCTCATATTTCAGAATATGAAACCAACAAATGCTTGACAAAACAGTATCAAGCGTATAAGCATTTTATCAACTGATCGTTTTAGCACCACTCCTAAATATTGATGTCATATCTGCCTCAAAACCCAGTATTAGTCGTACTCTAACAAAACAGACCTGCATGAAGCATTAAAGTTAAAATATCTGGCCATTCACTTTATATCTTCACCAAGACAATGAAATATTGAACTTCCAAACACTTTCCAGTGTCTGTGGGTAAAATGATATTACTGACTGTATAATTGACTCTAATAGTTGGAAATTGGAAGAGTAGCTTTGGGAATGAAAGAGGGAAACACTGTACATCGTTGAGGCTTTCACGTTCTCCCTCCTCTTGTCCCAGGCCACATAGCTATCGTATCCTAGCAACAGGCACAAAGAAGCCAGGCCACCACAAGGAGCAGGAAGTTTAGTTTCTCTGTCTCAAACAGTATTTCTTCCTCCATCTTTCATCTTTATGTCTTCCTTGTATTTCAATCTTTTCCTCTCACTCTTTTGTCATGTTTCGGTTAAGTCCCTATCAGCTTCTCCCACTTTTATGCTCTGCCACACTCTCTCCCCTCACTTCTCCCTCCCTCACTTACTCTCTGTAACCCTCTTTCAACCTCTCTTTCTCCCTCTCTCTCTCCCACTCTCATTTTGGCACTGCCACGCCTGTTGCTGACACAGCGAACAGAGACAACCCGGGGAGGTTTTCCTCTCTCTTTTTTTAAAAAGAGCGTCTGTGGGGTGAAATCATCCTGCGGACCGCCGGCTGCCGCTGGAAAAATCCACAGCAGGAATGTGGGACAATCTGACTCGGAATCCGAGCAGAGGACACAGGGCCAGAAATGCCCTGTTCTGGCTAAAACTGACCTCATAATTTCAAGGAAAACACCAAGTCTTCAGCCAGTTCTATAACATTCTTGTGAAGTGAGGATAACACAGACGCCACAAGTATCCGTGTGTACCCAGTACCATTTGCTCTAGAGATCTATTTATGATGTTGAGACCAGCATTAGAAAAAGACTAGCAACATTCAGAAAATTAAGTGTTTAGTCCCAATTATCATTGATAATGATGATCATGATAAATTACTAACATTCACTAGTTCAAGCTACTCCAGTTTGAGGATTTGCTGCTTTCCTTTGTTTCCTATCACTGTAAATGGAATACCTTTGGATTTTGGACTGCAATTTGAAGACAGTCCCTCACTGTATGTATTGTATGATAAAGCGCTCTTGTCACGACACAGATAAGCTGACTTGAGCTGAAAGGATTAGTCAATTAATAGATTTGTCAATCAACAGAAAATGAACTATTTTGATAGGATGCCAAACATTACTTTTAGCTTCTCATTTGTAAGTGTTTGTCTTTTGTGATAAACTGAATATTTTTGGTTTTTGGACTCTTGGTTTGCCAAACCAAGCAAACTGAAGATGTCACTTTGGGCTTCAGGAAATTATGATGGGCATTTTCCCCTATTTCCTGACATTTTATAGACCAAATCACTATCGCATAATCAATAAAAACAACGGTAGATTAATTGCTAATGAAATTTTTTTGCAGCCCTAAAGCTGACCAGTGGTCCAAAACCCCTCTAAACAACTCATCTAAAAGCATTCCCTGATATGTCAACCATGACTTCACACTGAGCCCAGGCATCCTCTTCAAAACAGGAAATGTAAGAGAATATATGACCTTGTCTTTAGCTGACAGTGAGTGCGGAGAACACAGGATGAAAGAAACACACCAAGACACATACATACACTCTCATAGACACGGTGAGAGACACAGAAGGAAACAAGAGCCAGAGGATGACAGAGTAGTTTTCCTTCTGTTATGGCATGTTGTAGTTGTCCTGAGCTGCCGGGGAGACTGTTGTCCCACTTGAGGTCATCGCTCGTACAAGACAAACTAAATGCCATTCCAACACAAATAGTGGAAAAATAACTTGTAGTCTTTATCATCATGTCAAGAGGTTGTGAATAAATCATATTAAAGCAACACCGCTGAGGCAACTTTGTTCACATATTTTTCCATCAGCTTTGCCCAAAAAGGGTTTTCTTCATCACGCAGTGTTCTCAAATAATGAAGCAAAACAATTCAACTACTTGAGTCCGACTAGTAGTTTAGCTTCTCATGCAAACAGTGTTACTACACAAATAGAGAAAACGCTTGTATCCTTTGAAAGCCATTTTCCCTTGAACTATGCAACGTCCAAGCAGCAGTCGACAGTATAAAAGGACTGTCGGGCACATGATGGATCAGACCAGTATGGCGGGAGTGGTGATAGGAGAAAGAGAAAGAAGAGAGGGTGGAAACCACACTAACCAGATTAGCGTTAGTCTCCAAATAGCTTTCGTCCACTTCCTCCGCTACGCCCGACAAAAACCTGACCTCTGTTCCAGACAGCAACACAAACATACACCAAAACACTGCCTACAACTCCCTCTGAGAGCTAAACTGTGACCTTATGAACTCACTTACAAGGCATAGTTTACCGCTAGTTACTTTAAACGCCTGAAACTTACCCTGCGTCCCTGTACTGTTAACCAAGACTAACCGAATTTTGAGTAAGTAGTCCGTTCACATCAGGAACAATTACACAATAAATTGGACTTAAAAATGCCAGCATACAAACTAAAATGTTTGTTTGATTTTTGAGTGTGGTGTTGATGAAAAATATTCTCCCAAAATGAAATGTACACGCAAAATGAAGAAGCTACACACTGCTGGGAAAAAAAGTGAAAAAAGAAAATGTATGGTGACACAGGCGACAGCTCAGGAAAAAAAGTTTTGCTTGCCATTTGTGAATGTCTTCCAAATTAATACGGTTGTAATATTGCAAATTCACAGATTGATAAACATCTGCATCATTGTGCAGCAGTTTAATGCCATCTTTATGTTAGGGATAGGGCATTTTTCTCATGGACATCTTTAAATGACTGTATATTAACAGTTTACCACCCGTCTCGATAATTTCAGTGCAACAATTGACTAATTTAGTAACTAAAATGACTAGGGTATGGGGGGATGTTCAATCTACGCCAAGCCTCTGATGATGAACCACATGATCTGACCTTTACAGTTTGTTCTTGCATTGTTCAATAAAAAGTACAGAAAGTCTTCAAGTTTCAATAAAGGCCTCAAAAATCGCTAAAATCAGAGGACCTACTCAGGAGACATTGTTGTCATCATGTTGCTGCAGAATTCACAAGTCCTACATAAGTGCAATTTATTACAACAGACTATAATAGCTATTATGTCTGCCATGCTAGTCTTAAACACATTACATGGTTAATGGAGTAGGCTACCCTTTAGATGCCAGCTCTACAGCGTGGAAATTTGCCTTCTGTGGATGCCAAACCCTTGGATAAAATGCCAGTGAGTTAGCTGCCAACATGCAGCCTGAGTGCCAGCGCTGACTGTATTGAAGATGTCTGTACAAATGCCAATCTTCTCTGTCTAAGACGACACAGGACAGCAGCTCTAAGCACGGACTCGTGCGACATTAACCAGGAAATAAATCAGCACTCGCTAACAGGATTGGCTGAAATCCTCCCTGACCTCATTCCTTCAACTCTTCAGAGACAGACGGAGGAAAGGATTAAGAGAAAAGCCAAAAAATGATGACTTTCACTTTTTTTTTTGAAGAAAAATAGGAAAATATATGTGTATAAATAATAACACACATATATAATAATAATAATAATAATAATAATAATAATAATAATAATTGTTATTTTGGTTATTACCAAGTTTGTCTAATCTAGCCATTGTGGCAGGTAAATCATTGGAAGTCCTATCCTATTTTATTCTTCTTTTAAATTCTAAAATGTAATGGCTTATAAAATAGTGAAAATTGGCAGTGAACTGAGCAATTTACTTAATGTGGCTAGTGGTCATAAAAGTGCTGCTCTGAATCAGTAAGCTTACATACAGTATCAATGTGGCAAACAGGAAGAAATAGTTGGACAGATAAAATGTATCTAAGAAGCAATAATCTTAATTCAAGGCCCTACTATCTTTTTTTTTTGTTTTGTTTGGTCTTCATCAGCAGATGGAGTGACCGAAGTTCCATACTTAGCTCACATGACTGACGACAACTGAGCCAATTGAAACAATAAATCCATAACCTGATCAACAGAAAATTAATCTGCAACTATTCTGACAAAATAATTTTAAGTTCCATACTTGGGTCACATGAGGGCAACTGAGCCATTTCCAGGACAACTGAGCAGACTCCATTCACTGAGAAAGACCGTGAGATGCAGTTAAATGCTACACAGAAGGCTGGAGAGTAGACCTGAAACTATTAGTTAATCAATTGATTACGTGATCGACAGAAAATTAAGCAGCAATTATTTTGATAATCGATTTATTGTTTCAATAAGGCTCAATATTCACTGGTGCTAGCTCCTCAAATATATGGATTCCCTGCTGTTCTTTGCCATATATGATAATTTCCTGAATATTTGGGGGTTTTAAAATGTTGGTCAGACAAAACAAGACATCTGACGACGTCGTCTTGGGTTCAGGGAAATTAAAATTTTTCACTATTTTCTGACATTTTATAGACAAAACAGTTGTTTGGTTAATTGAGAAAATAATCTAGTCGATAATGAAAATAATCATTATTTTCAGCCCTAAATATTTTGTCAAAATATTCATACACAACATACACAGAACATGCACAGCTGTAGCATTTTACAGTTTTCCCAGGCTTAGAGTGGCCACCCTCCCTACTTTCTTTGTCGTAGCTCTGGGAAGTTTGAAACAGGAAGTGCCAAACAAGAACAGGAAGAGGAAGTAGGTTCTCCGTCCAGAATGTTTTCCAGCCAGAAAAACTCAAACGCTGACATGGGAACATTTAGTTACATTATAGCACAGGAAATATCTCATGTACTGTGGTGTCAAAACGTTTATTTAGAATTGATCATTTGGGATCATTAAACAATCAATAATGAATGGATTGCTGCATTCTCAGCTCCACAACACTGACCCCGTTTCACTCCTACAGTAAATAACAAAACTGATGGATGACTGACTGGTTACTTGCAGTCAGCTCCACTAGATAACTTTCTGTCGACTACTTGTTTCTGCCCTAACTGATATATACTTGCAATTACGGGTTGTATAATAAATGAATAGAACTTTTATAGTTAATTCAATTGCAGTAATGCATTGTCTTAACATGTCAATCAACAGTATCATATAGTTGGTGCTGAACATGAACTCATAAAACAAAAGAATAAAAACTGATAACATCTTCCATTACCACCATGTATGTATATGATGATGATGATTATTAGTGTTACCTATATATTTCTTTTTCTTTTATATATTTATATAAGTGGAGTGGAGTGCTGCTAAACCAAATTTTGTTGTGTTTAACTTGCAATGACAATAAAGCATCTATCTATTAGGTTTCTATGTAACATAAGCATAAGACACAAACTCAAACCCGTGAGAGGCACAGAAGGAAACAAGAGCCAGAGGATGACTCAAACCACCAGTCATAAATACCTGCAACAAAATCAACAGACAAATCCTGCATCTGCTGTAACACACTATGGAAACATGGCCTTGAAATATAACCTTAACTGTTTGCTTAAAACCAAAACAAATTCAGTGTGATCCCATTTTATTTTTCTGAGTCAGTGAACACATACACACAGTCTGAATGGCCACCACATGGTAACCTTTAACTTGGCCAAGGACCATTTATTCACTGAGAAATCACCTCGTTGTGTATCCAATGCCATCTGACATTCGCCAGCCAGCCTAGCAACCCTGCTCCCCCCTCCTCCTCGCGCCTCGCTGCCTTTTATGTGCTGTAGCAGCAGAGAATTCGCTGGAGGTATTGGAGGAATTCTGAGAAATGCAGCTTCAAACAGAATTCGGGAGAAGGAATAAGAAATTGCACTTTGATCTTTCTCTGAACGTGGGGTCTAGCCTACTCGCCTGCCTCTGAACATCTCTATTAACCTCTCTCACACTCTGGCAAATTCTCCCTCCCTCTGTCTCCCTCTCCCTAGAGGCAGAGAAATATGCATTTAAATTAATATTCTTTGGGCTCTATGAATGAGCCTCGAAGTCATTCCCACCAACCCCCAACCCCCCCCCCCAACCCCCACCATCACCAGCACTAAAACCTCAACCTTTAGCGAGCCAAACCCCAAACAGACCAAGCACCTCCAAGCTGTAATCTCCCTTTCCTCTCCTTTCTGCTTCTCTCGTCTTCCCTCATTAATCCCTCCTTCTCCTGTTCGCTCCTTTCCTGTCAAGATGTTACCAGGTTATCAGGGCAATCCTATTAATTCACCAAGCTTTAAGTGTTTAATTTGACCCCTCGAGAGCTCGTTTCGTGCATGTGTGCCTGAGCGAGAAGAAAACTCAGAGGTGTCATTTGTCGTAGGCAAATTTGTAGATGTGCTGAATTTTGAGTGACCATAGCTACAAGGCAAACTAATGGTGCAAGTGTGTGTCTCAGCGCGCATGTGTTCATGCTGCTGTGCGTACGCATGCATGTGTGAGCAAGCTGTCTGTGACACCTGCTGCAGCCTCAGGCAAGCTTCTGTTATGTTAAGAGAGGCCGAGAGCCAAGTCACAACATAATGGTCGAGTAATGTTGCATTAACATTATGTTATGTTACTAATATGGTCAAATTGGCCAATAATGGGAATGTTTTTGTAGGAGCACAAAAATAAGTAATTCATTGTGTCAGTAGACATTTTATACAGAAGGATCAAGAGAAGAGAAGAGTTGTAAATGCATATTGAATGACTTGAATTTGTCCTACCTGCATAACAAAAAATGTGGTTATTACTGGCAAAGACAGCAAATAAGTCACATTCACTACCATGCATCAAAAAGTGTTTACATTTAGGGATAATGGTGCACATTTTTCAGACAGTCTCTCCTGGAAGCCTTTCATAGCGTTGCACTCGGTTGTTCACATGAAAAGTGAAATAGTTTCGTCAAGAATGGAAAAAGAGCACTAGAGAGGGAAGCTCAAACCCTGGCTCCTTTCTCGCCTCCAGCTTGAAGTGGGTGTGAATTTTGGATTGTCGTGTTTGGAAAGTTACAGAAATGGTCAGACACAAGCCCCCTAATCCAACATTGGAAAGGTGTGGAGGGAGGAGGTTTCCAAAGCTTTCCAATTCTCCGACGAGCACCTCTAAGGAAGCATACCGCCAGCTTAAGTCTCACATACACCTACAGTAAAATCTGAGCCACTGCAGGATTGAAATGTTTAGGACGAGTTGTGATCTGGGCCGGTCAGGAGGAGGACAGAAGGTTTGGGGGATAAGGGGACAGTGTGCAGAGATAGCGTGCAGAGTTGGGCTTTCCCCTGTAAACACACAGCACTTAACATACCGCTGTTTCTATATGATCATTTTACTTGAACAACAAAACGGCTCTTACATGGGTGGATCAATCACTGTGAGCCTTGAGCGGATGGTACTCAAACACATATTCTGCAATGAAAACAGGACTGCATTTCCTTTGTTCTTCACAATTTTACACTTTTGATATGCATGCAAGAATACCCTGCTTGTGCTTTCATACCCTTTGCCATGTTATTACACTTTGTGTCTCTATTTCTGTCTCTGTGTGTCATTCTATCTCACCATCTCTCTTCCGGGAAAGGGGCCCAAATGGGTGCAAAAATCCTACTGTGAATACAGTTCTAACCAATGAATTGAAGAAATGACAAGTGTTACATCAATTATTATTTTTGGACATGAATACTGCAACTCAATGAGTCTTGAAAATTAAACCAAACTCACCGTGAGTGGTTCGAAGAATTTTCAGACACATTTTGGCACTCTTCAAAGAGAATCGTGTTCAAGGGCACCACAACAGAGAGTGCAGAATCGCTGTTTACTATATCATGACTGTACATAACGTTTCACAGTGACATAACTCTCTACCACAGTGACAGACAATCCTTTTCTTCCAATTCAACACTGGTTCACTTATGCCACATTTCAGAAAGACCTTTGAAAAGTCATTTCATGATGCAGTGGAGAGTACTCAAACATTTTGAAGGTGCTGTACCTTTAAAGTTTAATTTGATAAAGTAAAGTATTCGTGAGTCAGAACTGCAAAACTGTGAATTTGAAAACTTTTGACTTTCAAAGCACCAAAAATGGTCCATAAATTTGGGTCTATAATTCTCAGGCATGTTTAGCAACCAGACAGCTCTGAGGAAAAACAACATTTCATCAATAGAAATAACAGCACCCGCTGGCCAATTTGAAAAGATTCCAGTCTATTTATATTCAGTGAAACAAAGACAAAAGAAAGACAAACTAAAAAAACAATCTGAAAGAAATACAAGGTTGATTCAACAGACAGAAACTGCAGTACTTAAGAGTACAGCACTTCACATTAATGGAAATAAAAGCACATGCTAATCAGCTTGTCTTACATATACACATCTGATTTATTACAGAAATACAGAAGCTAACATTCCACCCCCCTTCACCTCAGTCTCTCTCACAGTAGGAGACTAAAAGCTGCCCTGAAGGCACCATCATACGCTTTATTAGCGTCCAACCACACACACAGAGAAGTCTCATTTTCTGTTCATTGGCTATTAGAGTGTGCACAGATAGCACAGATAAAGAGAGAATACATGTTCTGTCCTCCGAGTCTGTTAGTCTTTTGTTAGTGTAGCCATTACTCCCTCTCTCTCCCTGCCCCTCTTCTTCACCCTGTTTCTCTCTCTCTCTCTCTCTCTCTCTTTCTCTCTGGGTCTCTCTTTCTGTCAGGATGAATCACAGCAGCCTGGGGGATGTGCGGCCCGAGTGGCTGCTGCTCGGTGGCCTGTCAGTTTAAGTCCTTCCTCTGAGGCCAGCATGACACAGAGAGAGACAGAGATGAGAGAACCACAAAAGAAGACAGGGTTGGAGGTTCAAAACAGAGCAAGAAAACAAATGAAATGCCACCCCTGCTAACATGCTCACACAGAATTTGGGAGGAGCAAACTGGTAGTCAGACTTCGAAGGCATGATATACGCTTTTTGCCTTGAGGTAGCAAAGTAGTGTATTAAAATTCCACCCTCGTTTCTTTCATTTGGGCAGGTTCATGCCTCAAGAATGTCTGTCTGGCTGCCTCATCCTGACAAAAAACATGCTATATTCCAAAATACTGTCTAATGAAAGCCAATACACTGTATGTAACTTCAAATGATTCTGGTGCCACTTTACACTTGATAGCAAAATGCTAGTGGCTGAATTAGCATCAACACAAGGGTAGCTGGATTTCATGAAACATACAGAATGCACAGAGACAATATTGTAAGTATGTATGTATACAGAATAAATCTGGAAATTTCTTAGTAACCCTTAGCAATTTCAAAAAACCCTAAGAGACTACTAACACACTCCCCAGGTTTTATGTTCTGTCAGGCACTTCCTTTTGCAAGAAGCCAAGCCGACCTTTGTCACCTTGGTCTGTGCAAGGAAGTACATGTGTACATAATGTGGCAGGACATTACACATTTGTCCTGCGGCTGCCATGAACAAATTCTGTCCATTGTTTAGTGGTATTGAATTTCTGAGTAAATGCTTCTGCAGACCACAAACCACTGTGAGAAACTACAACAATACAGTGGAGCTGATATAGTATAATATTTCAGGCAAACAGGGGGGCTTAGACATGTGCACAGGCTCCAAAACTAATAATATTAATAATCTACAAGCTATTCACAGATGTGTTAATGTGCAAAAGTTGAATACTGCAAATGTAATAGCCTGAAGCACAAGCTCTGCCCTTATCTTATTTATACAATTACCTGCAGTAAATTCAGTGAACTGCATAAATACGGCACATACAGAGGTCGTAGCCCGTTGTAATGACATCACAAAGAATTGCCCCAAAATTAATTCAGCAGAAAATGAATTCAGACGTTTTTTAAATAGAAGCTGAAAGGGGGATACATCTCAGTTTAAGACTTCAATGTCATTTTGATAAATGATACTAGACAACCTACAAATTAGACAGAGGACTGGTTTACAGAGAAGCCGGAAGGGGAATTCCACTCAATTTACCATTTTAACATGGTATTCGTTTGGTTTAGAACAGTCTAATCAATAGCCACTTACAGAAACTCGAATAACTCCAATTAGCTGGGAATCTGATAAAGAGTCCAACATGTGATGGTCTGTTGACAGTGGATGGGAAACTGACTTTGTGGGACCTACAGCGTGCAGCGAGACAAATGAGCTTTACATTATTGTGGTTTTGGTGCTTGCAGTTCTGGGTCAGAAAACGCGCTTTTATCACCATTTGATCCTCTGCAGCGTTCCTGCGGTCAGCTTTTGATTTCCATTGGACGTCTCTCAATGTGACATCTTCAATTTGAAATATTAATTTATATTTTTATTGCCATCTGTGTGAAGCAGGAGTGACGGTGATGGTTTACTGCACTATTACATTACATCCCCATGAAAATGAGCACCAATGTCATAATATAACTAACTGCACACGTTGAAAATCATTTAATGAGAATGTTTAAATTTGTTTAGTGAACGCTGGTATAAAAGCAAAACAACTTTAAATGCTTTTTGCTGTTTACTCCCACTATTCTATTTATATACATTTTGTCAGAGCCTTGCTTGGCTCATGCCCTCATTTTCCTCTTCAAAAAGAAGCCACAGCAAAACAAATTACTTTTGGAAAGACTGTGTCAGGTTATGTAAGGGTCTAAATTTAGAGTAGTGAAGAATTTCCTCTGCACAAACTCCTGACATGATTACAATTTTGCATCTCTCTGGATGAGACAAGTAATTTGTCATGACAATGAAAAACAGACAAGTTAATCTGGCTTTCTGTGTCAGCACAAGAAACGCTGACACCAAAATATCTAGAGCATTAAAATTAAAGGAAACTTCCATCATAAAACATTTGAACACATTCTAACATTTAAAAAAAGTAACCATTAATCATCAGATTAATCAAGATTTAGTTTCAGCACTAACTTCCACCACTGGAGTAAGATGCAAATGTGTTTTCAGTATTCAGTTTAAAGTATTGGCAAACGTTGATAAATGTACAAAACATTGGTCTCCCTGTGCTTCTGCTGCCCTACATCCCAGCAGAATATACTCCCATTTCTTAGTGTCTCCAAAAAGAAAACATATAACCATTCAATGCATCCAAATGACAATAACAATAAATGAAACCAAGACAAATGTGTATATTTGTCTATCTTCAATATCTTCAATGTAAGTCATAAAAAAAAAAGTCAAAAAAGCACAATTTCTGCACCATTTATGCTTAATGAGACTAAGAGAGACGCCGCTTATTCAGCTCAATGATTATCGCTCAGGCAAACAAAAACCTGGGGCGGACTGAGCCAGCTCAGCAGACAGACTAAACTCAGCTATCTATCTAGACTAGTGAATCTTCTATGACCTCAGTTTCAACTTGCAAGTCAGGAACGACCTTGAATGCTGCTCAAAGAGTAGTAATCGCTGAGCAAGACAGACCTGACTGTAGACAATAATTCAGAAATAAACAGCAAGCTTCTATCGTCCATCAACCAGGAGAAGAAATGCTGTTTCTTTTTAAATGCAGCCGTTTTTCCTTTGAAAGAGCGACACTTCTCAGTTCCAGTGCTAATGGTGAAAGCTACTAATACAGAGAGAAAACAGATATTCAGTCACTTTGCCATAATGCATAATGAACCAATAGCTCTGAGCTTCAGCTGTCCTTGACTAAAACACGCATAAAGTTGTTGTACAACTGACAATAAATGCACAAATGTGACCTTCAGTCAATTTTATGTATGAAGCCCAAAATCACAAATAACATTACATACAATCGGAGCGTATGCCACCCTGTATCCTTAGATCCTTAGTTTGGATAAGGAAAAACTCCCCAAAAAACCATTGACCTCTTAAATAACTATATATGTTATTAAATATTAAATAACATGTCATTATTTACCACAAAATAAGGTTTCTTGAACATTCACATTCATTTATATTGCAATAATCCATTACTGTTAGGGGAAATAAATAATATACACATACTCCTTAAATACTGCACACTCGTATGTTTATCCGTTCCACATAGCTTGATAGGCTGCCTTCCTGACTTCCTGATTCAGGTCGGCGGTGTTAAAAGTGCAGAGGTTCAAATTTATCTGTCTAGATTGACTTCATTGACCGCAGCTTCAACTTGCAGGTCAGAGATGACCTTGAACCCTGTAGAAACCACACCACACATGACCAACCTAAAGTCTGGCCTTGAATGGAGCTTGTACTAAGCATCATCACACCTCACCAACTCACCACCTCAACTAACTCTCTACAGAATCGCAGCCAACCCAAACTAATCCTTGATCTCTTACTGGTCCATGAACTGGCCTTCTGTAAATCTCCTCTTACACAGAGATGGAAAAATATTCAGTGTGAAAGCCTTTGGAAGGAGTGTTCACACAAGGTTCAATGTGACCTGAAAATTAGGCGCACTGCACCTCCCTTCATCACTATGTAATTTCTGTATTTCACAAACTACATCCTGAAATTGAATGACCTGACAATCAAAACCTCTGCAAATACGAGGGAAATGATTAAACTACACAACACTGTTGGTCCTCCAGACGAGGGCCCCACCCTCTGCCACCAGCATCAACCACAAGCTGCCCCATAACTGGCCTGTGAATGCTGTAATTTCCCACAGAGATGGACATAAATCCTTGCCCCCCATACTCAATCCTCTCCCACATACGCCACCCCTAAACCCCAGCTCTCTAGCTGTAATCTCAGCTTGCCCTTCTGACCCCGAGTCCCATCAGCAGCACAAACTGCAGGATGTGATCAGGACCAAAGGGCAGAGTAGGATGATCTAAAATGTCCCTACAAATAAAAAATCCTGAGGACAGAAGACAAAAAAAAGTAAATAAATAACACGCAAAGATTGCCTCGTCCTACAGTAATCTCTAGGCCAGACCCAGACACTTTATCCCCGACAATGACACCACACACATGAAAACTGATAGAATAAAGCAAACACACACCTACCAGATTACCCCCAGTAAGCCTGAGTTTTGGCTGGCTTTACACCAGAAGACCTACCCCCCACACCATCCCTGCGTGTGTGTGTGTGTGTGTGTGTGTGTGTGTGTGTGTGTGTGTGTGTGTGTGTGTGTGTGTGTAGCACGCACATCAAATGTGTGAGGGTGTGATAAAGAGCAAGAAATAAGGGGAAGTGAGAGCGCTAACCTGGGGATTAAATATTCTTAGCAGGGGGTTATTTTTGGAGCAGGATGGAAGCTGAACGTAGACACACACACTGTTAAATACACACAGACACGCACACTCCCTTGCTCTCCATGCCACTGGACTGTGGTTTGTTTGGGTTGGCTCTGGGCAGCAGTGGAGACGAGTCTTCCCCTCAGCCCACCCTTGCACATGCTCCGTCTCTTACTCTCATACACACAGATACAGAGTGAGTTAAAAATTGCAGATCTAAACATCAATATGGGCTGAGCATCAATACAGGGTAAAGTGGAGCAGTGAGACAATGTATTAAATTATTTCATTACATATATAAAAAGGTTGTGACTGGAGGGCTGCCAGTTCAAATCCCTAAACCAGCTGGGAAAATCTAGGTGATGGAAGTTGAGCAGTGGCATGCTTCCTTTCCCCAACAAACACTGCTGGAGATAGAAAGAGTAGGAGTATGAGCTACTGAAGTAGAACTGTGACTTTAGTGTTAACTTAAGAAGACATAAAGGTTCTGGTATTAAAAGAAACTGTTCAAGTAAAACCAGAACATTGCTGGATGAAAATGATGTGCACACAGTTAAACCAGGTTGCTCTGCTGTTCTTTATTGGCTGATAATTCACTGCAAATGACAGTTCTCAGTTGTCATGTTGCTGATGCTCGTGGAGACCAAACACAATATATGAATATTATATAATGGATGTGTTTCCATATGTAGTGATTTTTACTCCCTTCATAACAAGTTATTCAAAACTTTAACAATTGATTTTTTGGGGGCCAGTACAGGTGGAAGAACTCCACAACAAACTGACAGACAGACTCCCAAAAACTCTGTAAACCTGCAGAATTGAATGATACTTCATGTGGCTTCATCACTTCCCCTGCAGCTAAATAATAAATGGGCTAAAAAAGCTACAGACACCAGGATAGAGTCGTCTACAGCTTTTCTTAACTCGAGTAAGCACGTGTACCTTAGTTTGCATAACAATGAGTTTAGCTGGGTCTATTTCACTGCCTTGAAACCTGAAACCTGACCGTGAAACTTTGCCTTCTTCCAGAGACTTTGCATGCATTTGCACCACCTCTAGCTTTTTCCCTGTGTTCATTTTCAACATACAGTACAGCAGGGATGAGACTGCTGCATCTAAACAGGTTAGCCATACTGCTGACTCTCCACTAGTCAGGACAGCAATAGTTAGAGAAAGGGCATGCCTCAGCTCGGGTCACTGCATTGTGTTCAATAATTCAGTGCATCTGCCTATCCTTTTTGAGACCTTTTTACATTTCCCATGCAGTCTATTACCACATAACATAAATAGAAAATGTCTAAATAGGTGTGATCACACCAATACGTGTGTCTCAGAATCAGATATGCTGTCAACAACTAACAACCTACCAACTATAATAATTTTCTGAGTCACAGCATTACACTAGTCTTCTGTGTTTGCTTCGGACTGATGCCCGGTATGATTACTTCACCACAGTGGGGGTTTGCTCATGTCTCGCTG
Source organism: Macquaria australasica (assembly GCA_005408345.1). NCBI lineage: Eukaryota > Metazoa > Chordata > Actinopteri > Centrarchiformes > Percichthyidae > Macquaria > Macquaria australasica. Next base: position 438,881 of record SEMN01000113.1, read on the forward strand.
TTATAAAAATAACACAACCTCTGGCAAAACGCATCATAAGGCCTGGCCAGCGAGCGGTCATGTCTGCTGTGGTGCAAAATCAAACAATGGGAGTGATGGAGAGAGTTAGAGGCTCCTGCACTTCATTTAATACGCACTCCTTTGCTCATCTGCCACGCCATTTCCAGTAATGGCCAAGTAAGGTTTCTCTGCAAGCACATATCCTATTTTAATAACACGAAGCAGAGTTGCATCAGGCAGGGAAACAGGATGAGAGAGACTGAAGGAAAGAAGAATGGTAACAGGCATTTCCATGTCAGATCGACAAAAGGAAATGAGGAGGAACAGGAGGATGAAAAAAAAAGAAGGTGAAGGAGGATGAGGATAATATGTTTATAACAAAATGTGCATGACTACAGCTCTGGGGAAAGGGGAAGAGGGAAGCAAGAGGAAGAGAAGGAGAAGGAGAAAGTAGAATCATTGTTCAGGAAGGTCAACTCTTCTGAAGGTCTCCTTCAATGCCAGTCCGACTGAACACAATGAGAGCCTTAAAGACTTATTTGCCTTTCAGTCATGACTTGTTTAACATATCCTGATAGCAGATTAAGCTGTGATAAAGACTGGGATGTTAATCATTACCTGCTTTAACACCAAGCTTTGATTCCTTTATCAAAAACATGCATGTGTAATAAGGGAGGGCTCGTGAAGGAAGATAGAGTCAGATGTTTTTGTGACACAATAAGATCTCATGCTGGTAAAGAAGGTAACAAGGAGAAGGATGTGATATCTTTGCCAGTAAGGAACAGACAAGATACTGAGTATATAAAGTTGCTACTGTGGACATACGGTTTTTAAATTCTCACCAGAATACTGGGATCTGAAATTAATAACATAACCTAAAAATGAACATCAAGCTTCCTGAGTATAGTCATATATCGTTTTTCTAAAACCCCATGAAATGTGAGAATTCTTACAGTATTTTCACACGGATCATTTCTCATCAAAAAAACAAACTCTTGATTGTCCTTGATCACCTTGGAAAGAAATAGGCCGCCAAAAGTTACCATGCTGAAATGGAGTGTTATTTGTTTTCTGAAACAATGAATCGCTTTATTATATAGATGGTCTTTTTTTTTTTTTTTTTTTTAATCAATGTTCCTTCATGGACACAAAACCTGTCTTGTCATGCTAGACACAAAAAAGAAAGCTTTAGACTCATGGTTCACAGAAAAGAATTTAAAACGAAAAACACCAAGAGCTCAATAAGAAGAAATCCAACAAAGAAGGGTTGTGTTAAAGGGTGTCCTGGTAGCTCGGCAGGCTGTAGGCGTAAACTGCAATCTCACAACTCATCAAGATCAAATTTAGCATGAACTGTGTCCCATCAGTCTCTTTTTCTCGTTCATGTGTCTGAATCTTGGAGGCTTGTATTTACTTTATGAATATCTTAGGAGTTATCTATGTTGGAGATCTGCGGCCCACCTTTCTGGTGTAGCCCTCAAGCTGCTTTGTATACTTCTGCATCACTTAGTGACGTCCTACGTTTCCCAGAATTCCTCTTTACACTATCAGAGGAACATGCCTAAACTTGCTTCATTCAGCTATATAGGAATGCAAACATCAAGACATAGCAACAGCAAGGGAGCAACAGTTTTTGTTAGTCAAGAAAACAATATTTTCTGTGGCTGCGTTGCATTCTGGTATATTGAGAGAGTTTGTGGAGAATAGTGAATTGGAAATATTGGTAATCAGAAAAAATGCTGAACACCTGTATAACACATGAGTATGAAAGGAAGGTCCCACTCTTTGATTCCAGGGCCTGACATGACCTTCTTCATAATAATTTCTTCTTTTTTTTTCTTGCTACCAAACTCCACTGTAGCTGCACCAGATATACTGTACCTCAACCAGTAGTGGAGGAAGTTTTCAGATCATTTACTCAAGTAAAAGTAACAATACTACACTACAATGATTACATTTCAAAGCTCTGCATTGAAAATGTTACTTGAGTAAAACTATTTATTAATACCCAAATGTCAGCTATTTTTATTGTCCGCCATTTTTTATGCATAAGGAGTACTTTTACTTTTGAAGTAGGTAAAAGGTAAAAAGGTAAAAGTACTCCTTATGCAGAAAAAATGGCATCTGTGATGTTACACTACTATATATGAGATTATTTTTACTGATGCATTCATGTGTAGTAGAATTTTAATGTTGTAGTTGATCAAGGTGGATCTAATCTTAAAGTTTAAGTTCTAACAACGCATATTTTATAAGCTCATTTTATGTTTGGTATGTAAAAATCATCATTTGTAAAGAAACTAGTAACTATAGCTGTTTAAATAAATGTAGTGAAAATTCCCCTCTGAATTGTAGTGGGGTAGAAGTATAAAGTGGCATGAGAGTACAGTACTAGTACCTTAAATTGGTACTTAAGTACAGTACTTGAATAAATGTAACTAGTTAAAGTGGCTACAGGATACTAAAACTTGCTTTCTCCTTCGTGCCCACAAGGAAGTGAGCTTTTAAACTGCACAGCGTTCACATCAACAAAGAGGGATTGTTCTCTCCTGTATCAAAGACAGTATCGTCCCTCCTGGACAGTATACAACCTGCTTTCACCTTACAGACCTCCAGACTCAACATTTCCTTGAAAACAGGCTGGATGCTAACACCAGGCCAGCTCAACTTGTAACACTGGCTCTTCTCCCTTCGCTCTGACTCACTTTAAGAGCTTTAATGTGGGAGGAAAATAGCTATTTTATCAACAACATGTGTCAGCATGTGTGTGAGAGTTTACGTGTGTGGGTGGATTTTGTGGATGTTTGCCTGATTTGAGCCACACCTGTCGGGCTAAATCACCTACTTCTGTAAGTGTTCCTGGTAACATTTAAAGATACTGGAGTAAAAATCTGAATATGACACCTGTTACAAGTCTGGGCAGCAAGTTCTACAGTGGCCTAAGGTTTCTTGTTAGAGGGTAGCGACTCAGAGACACGCCTTTTCTCCACCGCGGGCTGAGAGTTTCTAGTTCATTACTACACACGTCTTGAATTTGGGACTGTCAGCTCAACGCTGCAGGCTAAGGAGTAAATGGTGACCTCGAGCTGAAGATTCACTTTTAAGAGGTTCAGAGGGTTATATAAATCTCCCTCTGACATTTCTTTTTACTGTAGCATAGCAACAACCTGCATTACATTCCCATGGTATTCAATAATTAACCTTAGTCAGTAGCTTCCTGTCATTCAGGTCTTGTGACACTTTATGAACAGTAACAACACCAGCTGTCAGATGTGACACTGAAAATAAGGCTCATCCCCACTAAACCAATAAGGAAAAAAAGTGCCTTTGATAGGTCAGATCTACAGGGACAACACACACTCAAACACACAGATGTACTCAGATGCCCACACACACAGTATGCAGGGAGGGAAGGTAAGAGGTGGGGGCTCACCAGTGGAATAGAAAAGCATTTACAACATAATAACTTATCCAGGTTAACGTTTCCTGAAAGTCATTTAAATTCTCAGTAAAATGAGGTCAGACTTGTAGCCAGTAACATGTACATTACATACATGTAGCATGCATGTTTTTATTGGTGCATTAGGTGCTGATCAACTGTAAAATCCTGCTCCTTGAACAGGACGACAGCCCTTCTCTGTGTCTAAGTTTGCAGTAAATTATCACGTGAAACACACAAACTGTCAATCACGCTGCTGTCCGTCTGTCAGGTGTCAGGCACAATAGTTCACCACCCTCCATCTACTGTTAAAACAGCTCCAATTAAACAATTTGCATCCATAACTAACTGCAGTAAAAGCAATTTGTTTGTTTTTTCTGCGAAAAGCGCAGCTGTCTCTTTTATGAGCGAACAGCAGCGATCAGGTAGCCAAGTGCAGAAAGTTAAAGAGCATTCCTCAGAGTTCACTTTCCCTCCTCTCTTCCTGCTTCATTCCTGGCGCTTTGTGATCTTAAGAGCACAGTAATGTGAACAAATAAAAGGTGTTGCCAGCAAAACTGTGCTTGTCCCTAAACGTCAAATTTACTCGTGGAGAAATATTTTTCTATAATCAAATCACAAGTTTTCTGGTTTTATAAACCATTTCTATTTCCAAGGGAGGACAAGGCATACAGCTGCAGCAGTAAGAAGAAACTGAAGCTCTATTCAAGAACATTCTTGAATCAACTTGGTTTTCATTGGATGTCAAGTGACATTATCTCACGTCAATGGCAGACTGCTTCATTTCTTTCAAGAAAAGTAACCTGTTAGGACTGAGATGTGTTTATGAATACATCACTGTAACTTGTTAAGATGGGTATTTCTTCCGTGCAGCTGCAAAGGCACAAAGTTCACACAGTCAGGTGGAACGAGGTGCAGTCAGGATAAAGTTGCAAATGACCTTAAGTTACACGCACATTTTATTCCCCCACGATTACTCATCCATGGAAGATTTTTCCTTTCTTGCTTTTCTTTCTTTAAATTAAAAAATCACCAGTTACATTTTATTAATATTTACAACTCAATATGTTTAAACAAACAATTTCGCAAACCAGGCACTCAACCATGGCCTCTCCTTAAAGTCCCCCGGCCCCTCCACTCAAAATGTGTTTTGCTCATCGTTACTTCACTTGGATGTTTGACCTCCACTGTGCAGAATGATGTATGTGCAGAGTTTGACACTGGAAGGCTGTTTTCACACTCATCTCCTGAAGGGGGAAAGTATCTCTATGCTCAACTTAAATCTCAGTTTAAGCTAATCATGATCCAATATGCAACTTACACAAGCATGTCTGGAGGGGATTTTTAAAGAATGACTGAATTGATTGTGAGGCCTCAGTTGCTGGACAATGATGCTGCAACATTACACAACTACCGCAAGTAACGCTACTCAATTGAGGCATATGCAACAAAAAGCTACAAATGGGCTTCTAAACGTGATTTCAGTATTCAGTTTATTTTGGCACAGACGCAGAGAAACTTGAAGCTTTGTTATACTGCAGGTGCATTGTGGTCAAAGCCGTTCTGTTCTATAGAAACTTCACTATACAAGAAACTCCAGATTTTCTATTTCAGTATCAGCATTAGAGAAATTTAAATTGTCTCAACGTTCTGTTTAAGCAGAACTTTGTGGCCAAGCAGATATACAACGTGAGTCATCTGTACATTTGCATGTATGCATATCCAAAGCTACACCACAGATGCCGCTTACAGTTTTGCAATTAACTTACTATAAGTGTCAGAGAAGTATTTCCAGCACTGACAGTTATGTAGTGGTTTTGCTGAAGCGTAAGCGATATAAAACATACTGGTGTGTATGTGTGAATCCCACTTCCTCCTTTACAGTTTCATGTACTCTTGTGTGACATTTTGAATTACAATTAATTTATTGCTCGAGTGTATTTATAACTATGCCATGAGAAAACAAACCTGTCTTTTTGTCAGTTCCTCTTTCAGTTCCTCTGCCAACACATTTTTCTATCTAACCCTGTAAATATAGAAAATGTTACCATCCTAAATCTTTTTGTACATCTATATTCCTCTCTCTTACTTCTCTCCAAAACAAGGACATACTTTAAATGTAATATGCATTTCAAAGTATTTGAAGACTGCCTGAAGATATATAATAATACAAGTAATCCCTCCCCAGGGGTTGCATGTGTGAACAGCTGGAATAGCAACACTTCACTAGAAGAAAAAAGGAAATATGTCATCGTGTTACATCCGCATGTGCACGCATCTTTGGGGCCTATAGTGGAGGTGGCATACCAGCAAAATAAGTTCCATATTGTCATGACAAAAAAAAACAACACACAAGTAAGTAATACCACAGTGTATCGAGGGGCTGAGACACTGTATCAATGCCGGGCAGTGTAACTAAATAAGTCCCCGAGCTGAAATATTTACCAGCTTCAGTCCAGCTGGAGTCCAGGGCCAATACTCGACATCAAAGATTCAACTAATGAGATGAAGCGGCTGGGGATCTACTTCTGTGGTGATTGTTATGAGCTATGCAAGTTACATACATGCCATTTCTGCAAAATATTTGTTTGCTTAGAAGTGAATTATAAATACGCTTGATGACCTGATTTATGACCCTAATAGATTTTTAATGGGGTTATTAATTATAGATGTACTTGGCAACATAGATGTTCTAATGAATGCAACCTGTTGATGGAACAAAAAGAGTTTCCCCATGTTCCCACTGTTAATCTGTAACTTTAAAAGAAGTTAATATGTGCTTATGTATAATGCAACATGCAAATGTGCAAGAACAAAAGACCTTGATCACAACTTACTGACATTTTCAAGCCACAGACTAAAAAATCCCATTTTGCCCACGTGGGGTGATGCCCACGCAGGCACGGGGAGAACATGCAGACTCCACACAGAAAGGCCCCAGACAGTCATCTATTAAGCAAAAATGCCAAACATCCACTGGTTCCAGCTTCTTAAATGTGTGGCTTTGCTGCTTTTATGTGTTTGTATGTCATTGTGAATTGAAAATCTTTGGGCTTTGGACTGTTGGTCAGACAAAACAAGAAAATTCAAGAAATCACCTTGGGGTTTTTTTTGTTGTCAGTTTGAAATTTCATTTTTTTTTTTTTAAAGTCAACAGAATAACTGACTATAAAAATAATCATTAGTTATAATCTGAAGCACCATTCCATACATCAGGAGTTGTACCAGTGTCAAAAGTTGAGTTCTTACAAAAAAAATCCACTGTTTTGCAACAAATGATCAGTTACACAAGAAAGAAAAATGTGTTAAACTGTTCTATTGCAAAATTCTGAATATGGGTGTTGGTGCTCCTTCCATTTATTAAAGGACAAATATACATAATTTTAATCCTGTATGATGTTAAAAGTCAGTGACTGTGCGTGTGTGTGTGTGTGTGCGTGTGTGTGTGTGTGTCAGACAGTCTGCCCTGACAAAAGCGAGGCAACAATAGCACCAGAGCTTGGCTGAGTTGTGCCCTAATTTCCTTCTCCTCCACGCTACGTCACAGCTAGAGAAAGACCCCCAACCCCCACTGTGCTGAACTGCAGTGGCAACATGCGTGCGCACACACACACACACACACATACAGGCACGCAGAAATGTACTGGTATAATGGGAAACATGCTGTGCAAATCCAGAATATTAATAACTGCAGACAATATGCTGCATGCATAAACACACACACACCCGTCTCTCCTCTTTGTTTGTATGTGACATATGCAGAGGAATGTCTTCAGACAGTGACACCCCACTTCACCTTTCTCTCCCAGATTCTTGCTTCTTTCCTCCTCCATCCTCTACCCCTTCCCCTCCTCTTCTTCTCTCCACAAGCTAGATTGCTCTGCTCCAAGCTCCTCTATAGGCGGGTAGAAAGTAAGGCCATGTTGGCTTTTAAACAGTATTGTGAAAGACATAACAATACCCCCACCTCCTCTTTCTCTCTCACACACACACTCTTTTTCTCTTCCTTTTGCCCCTTGGCACATACTCTTCCTTTGCTCTGGACCTTTTAAAAAGAGGGTTCACTCTCTCCATCAGCCATAATTGAGAATTAGTTATGGTGCGGTGTGCATTTGTGCGTGTGTGACCCTCATCTATCAGCACAGTTGACAGCTGAGCCACTGAATGACTGCTATTACCCTTCTTATCACCCACTAACAGCACAGTGGGTGGCTGCAGAAAAACAAAGACAGAAGGTAAAGAGAGAAGAAATTTGAGAGAGGCATGGATTGCAACAGTGCGTGGTCCGTCGCAGGGAATTCCCAATTCTCCTTCTCTGGGACATTTATGCACATGTCCTCATAGCCAGAAGCTTGTTTGTGAGGTTGCTAGGGGCAGTTAAAAGGTTCAATTTGAAGTCAGAGTAAACGCCTGAAAACTAAGCCATTATCAAGACAGTGCTAATGGGTGGAGGGCTGTTTTTAACCAGTAACAGGCCGCATACAACTGAGCACACATACCTGAAAAATGTGTGTGCTTTCTGGGTCAAGCCTTTGATATATATGCTGTACTTTTTAGTACAGGACAACCAGTCTTTCAGATTTACAATATATAGCAGTGGTTCTTGGAGTAATTTTAGTTTGGAGCTATGTTTATAAAAGTTTAGGCATCAACTATTTCTTCAAAAGGGCCAACGTCTACAGGCATTGTTTTATTGGCTAAATCTGGACAATTATATAGGGCTAAAATAGTCACTGAAGATTTTACGGTTCAGCCTGCCCATTTCTGTCCAAATTAAAGCAGAGACAGACTTCCTCCTCAAGCCCTAGCTATTGATAAATTGAGACAATTTTAAACAATTTCAAGTTCACTTTATTTTCTGCTTAAATAAACCCCTATATAATTCCTTAAACTCCTACCACATTTGACTTCTTAAACTAACTTCAAAGACATCTTCTTAAGTTTAAACCAAATCTAGACCTAATATTTTTCGGTCTTTTCAACATGATCAACATGATGTGTTTTAGTGCAAAGACGGTACCTTGGTTTTTAATGTTTAAAAAATACTGACTGTTTTCTTGGGTCATCCATCATCCCTTTGCTTCTTTGTCTATATTTTCCTTTTCCTTCTCTTTGTCTTTGTATGTCTCTATGTCAACGTACACTGTATCCTCCTGACATGCTAAGCCTCCATCAATTAGCATCATCTCATCAGCTCGTTGAAGGTCAGGATACACACTCTCAGACTGCACAATGTAGGCCATATACACAGTGCACACAGAGGTCACTGGGCCACATAAATACTTGTTAAGGATGATGTACTACATCCATATTCACAGCATACATGCAAAAAAATGCATAAAATCATACACATACAGGTAACACTAACAGGGGACTCTCTATTTAATGGTTAAGAAAAACGATCTATGTGATAGAATGACAATGTGATTATTACATGTCTTAATGGTAAGATGACTCTCATCATTCCTAACTCCAGGAAGCAGCACTGTCAGTGCAGCGGACGATGACCTCATTGTGAAAAACTAGTCCATGACAGCTGAGTCTTGGGACTCCAAGCTAGTAAAAGGCAAGGATATGTATAGTCACAGGTTACAGCATTGTTTTATTACTGCAATCATGGGTTGTTCAATTGATCTTTTATGAGTAAATGATCTACTGATTGACAGATTAGCAAGAAGTCTCCTTGACTTTTGGTTGAACTGAAAGCTGATTCTGGTATTTTTGTGCTCAAACAGGTGTACACACACGTACCAAACATTCACCGTCTTAAAATGTGTCAAAAAGTTCCATAAATAAAAAGAAATCTGCATTTTTACCCAGAATGTATTCTTAGGAAAGGTCAAAAAGCCGCTATATCACAATTTAGCCCACCAAAATGAAAGATAATACAAATAAAATAACACAGAACATTTGATAGTGACAATATATAGTATCTCTAATAATAAACTTTCAGCTGAAAACATGGCAACACCATGTGTCGGTGTCACATAAACTGTCCCTCTCAGCACCAGGGAATGCCCAGCTGGTAATTAGGGTTTGTTTGGCTGATTGAACCATGTCATGTTAGAGGTGGAGCAGAGAACCAAACATTTCTACAGGCTCAGTAATAACAAGCTAGATCTGCCCTTAAATTACATCTGGCTAACACACACTTAAACTCACACACATTTGTGTCTGTGTGTATGTGCATCTGTGTGCGTGCATATGCGTCTGCTATCTTCGTTTGTGTTTGTCTCAAAGGTACTTACTTGAAAAGGAAGACTTTTCAAAGTCTATACTGAAACAGAGTTTGTGAATATGTGTGTGTGTGTGTGTGTGTGTGTGTGTGTGTGTGTCATTTGTCTGAATGTGGACGGAGCTGCTGTAAATTTGCAATAGTGGTAATGGCATCTCTGTGTGTCTTCCTCTATTCGAAAAATGACACTTATGACCAATGAAGTGTCAAAACGTCTGACGTGCGTAAGTGGAGAAGAAGAAAAAAAAAGAAAAGATGACGACAATAATGTCTGGGAAAACACACAAATGACAATTTATCACTAAAACGGTCACCAAAATGCAACAAGCCTTTGCTTTTTTATTGGGCCAGGCCAATATTATCAGCTCATATTATCTTATCACAGATATGTCAGTACATTCAATGTATTTTTTTTTTTCAAAGATGCAAAAAGAAGAACTTTTTATTTGTGTTTTCATTTAAAGATGTTATTTATAATCATTAAATTTTTTGTGACATTGTCTGTTATATTTCCTGTTAGTGTCATCTGATTATTATATATTATATACAGCACCACAAGTGCGGTTTATGCAAAATCACTACCATGCTCTCTGCACTTGGCAACATTAATTATTTATAGAAACCGACACCAGCAACAAACTGTCAGGTGCCGGCCTCACACTGCACCCAAAATGAATCCATAACAGAAATGCTCTGTACAGTCTAAGGATCGGCAATGCGAATCTACACTCAGTTGCCAGCTTACTGTGTACACTTAGCTAAAACTAATGCAGTCTACTACAACAGTCCTGCAATAAATCCCACCTTCATGAAGGTTATGATGTTCAGTTTAAACTGGCGACTGAGTGTATGTGTCAATATAAAATGACATATGGTACATTTCTGTAATTTTACACCGATATACAACTAGATACAGAGCAAAGTACAACTGTTTACAGACAAAACAACAGATGAGAATGTTGTTTTTGGCAGAAAAACTTTTTTGAAATTAAATACCCGATAAATCAACATACTTCATCACATTGATACAGTAAATCCAGTATTTCTATAAAGCCATCCTGCTCATTGCAACAGCCTCTTACAACCAGAGACATTAAGGGACAGATACCTTGGTATAAGCGTATAGAAATCTCTGACACAACAGTCACATTTATATTGTCTCAGCAGTCTATATGATCATATCGCCTAACCCTATACGCTGTACTGTAAACCCAGAGAAGACAGAGACAGTGCACAGTAGCACTGTATGAGTTCTGAGTAGCATGGCACATGGTGTTGTAAATGTTTCACTTTCTCCTTCTCTGGTAACATGCATGCACTCATTACAACAAAAACACATGTGAAAGCTGTCAGGAGACTTTGGGAGACCTCCTCCAGCAGCAATTAGTAACTGACAAAACATGTAGGGGCTTCCCAGGACAATCACACATCCTCTCAATGCCTCAAGAAAAGCAGGGGAGGTCGAGGTGCAATGAAAGATGCAGCAGGAAAGATTTACAGTGCAGCTGCATGGAGATCTTCAAAGTGCTGTTAGAAAAGACCTGTTGCAAATGATTCATCTCATGCACTAGCATTGAATACTTTGTAGTACAGGTATAAAAAGATTAACTTGGATCATTTGCTGACTTCCTCTTTGTTAGGCAGCACCCTGCTACAATGGCACAGAACAAGCAAATGACTCCCACTGCAGCCTCAGTGAATCAGGCCATGCTGTTTGATTTCTAGATCTCACCAATGGACAAAAGCAGAATTGTCTTTATAGCTACACATCAGCTGACGGGGCTTTGTGGTGACAGAGATGACTGAGCTGGTTTGTTTTTGTTTTGTTTTTTAAAAAAAAAAAAAAAAATAAAAATAAAAATAAAAAAAGGTACAGCCGATAAACACAGGGGTGGAAAGTTCAGGTTAACTGGCAGGATATGGCTATCTGGATATGAGCAGTGTGTCTAATACACTATATACCAAAACACAATAGTATCTACAGTATCAGGAGAGTGTATGTAAAGTGTGACTTTGCACCATGCAAACTAAACACACACAGTTGAAACAGCTGCCAATTTTGTTACTAGTAGTAAGTAAAGACTTAAAGAGTACACAGGTTTTCAATGCTGAGAACACAAATTCAACATGTATTCATCCATTCATTCAATTTTCATGCCAAATCAAATTCCATAAAAAGATTTTACACTCGACAAGATGGAGGCATTTGAACCAGCATTTAGACCATATCACAGTAAAATCCACCACTAAACATTCCTACATTAATACTGATAATAATAACAAAACATATTCAACTGTACAGCAATCACTTTCATCTTGCTGGAGGATACTGAGAAGCTGGTATCAAATATCAAGCTGATAATATTGAATGTTAACCCTAATCAATGATTTCTTTTGATAAAACACAATCTCACCACAAGGTCCACTCATTGGCTGTTTCTGATCATATCACATGATCTTCCTGAGCAGATGGAGTTTGCCCAGTTGTCATTGAAGCTCTGAGCACTTCAAGGACTTCTCATCCATGTAGGTTTAAAAGTTGTGATTATTATATATATATATATATATATATATATATATATATATAAATCTCAACTTTTAACCCCTTCTTTTCGCAACTCCATTTGTGGGATACAATCTCCAAGAACAGTTGACTGTTTTTGTCAACTGCTTTTTCCACAATCAAGAATGAACTTTCAATCATAATATAATTTCTGATACTTGGAAACTTGGCCAATGTAGGAAGTGTCATCATAATCTCAGGGGTTCGTATGATATATCCTACCAAGAGTGACAGCCCTACATTTTTTATGTCATTCATTAGATAACTATTGTGTCTTTTTTGGAGGGGGGTTAAGTTCAGTTAAAATGATTTTGGTTGATGTGAGGTCAAGTTATTTTGATTAAAGTTACCCTTAACTGTTGTGTTTAAGGTTACCATCGGGTTTTAGTTTTTACATAGTATAATGTAAAAAGAAGATTCCTGAAGATCCCCACATATTCATCCAAAAGCATATTTCCCATGAGAATAGCTTGTAAAGAATGAACATAAGTTAAGCAAGCAGCAAAGCCCTGCCATGAAATGTACATTTGATGTGTATTTTTTCACCTACTTGGTTGCAAGTGAGTTATATGTTTATGTTTGCTTCTTCCTGAACATTGTTCTTGGAACTGTGTGTGTACTGAGAGCCACTAGAAACAGGCGTCAAATTCCTTGTATGCGTAAACATACTTGGCCAATAAAGGTGATTCTGATTCTGAAATTCAACTCAAGAGAAATAAGTGAGAAGTTTCATCCATTATGTAAAATATCTTATAATACGACCTAGTCATGTGTTCTTATAGATCAAGGCAGAGACGTTAGTCCATCTCAGATTCGTGCCTAACCTAACAAAACCAAAGCCTCACCTAACTCCTAAACTACCCAAACATAACCATTATTAATATTATTATTATATCTAAATATAACCATTTAGTGGGTCACTCACAGCATTTCTGCCTATCCACCCTGTCCAGGTTTTCATTCACATCATCAAATAACTTAAAGAAGCAAACCTGTAGTGTAAAATATTATGCTGGTTTTCACTTTCTGACTCAGGAGGACAAAGTTAAACCCCTTATCAACATTAAACACCATCACAGCCTTGAAGACATTCGCGCGCACACACCAGCACTCGTCAGTGTGAGTGAAACATTCAGCACACACTCCCTCTCTCCCTCTAAATGCAGTATAGTGTTAGCTGATGGGAACAAATGTGCTGACAGCTTCAGAAGACACTATGCACTGCACACTCAAACTCACCCGCCTTCCCTCTCTTAACTTCTGCTATGTGCCTTATCAGTTACACACACACACACACACACACACACACACACACACACACACACACAGACAGACAGAGCAAGAGTGAGAGCTTTTCACATCAGTCCAATGTAACTTAGATAAGACTTCCAGAGCAGTTGAGATCTCTCTTTTGTAGACACACACACACACACACACACACACCTGGAGGGATCCCAACTTTGTCAAAGCACTGTCAAAAGCACATGCACCAAAACTGATTGTTGTCAATAGGAACAGCAAGGATGAATGTCAGTCAGTTAACTTAATTAGGTACCAACAGACCTGACACACACACACACCTTTCCACCTCCACTTACATTTCAAAGCCTGGATCAGCGCCTTGCCGTCTTTAATCAGCTCCTTGATGAACTTGTTGGTCTTGTCCAGCTCCAGTTCGTGGGACTTGAGTCTCTCCCTGAACTGCGGGCTGTCCAGGTAGCAGTCACTGAACTCCAGAGCAGGTAGCCCCATCTTCTTTATCACCACCACCGGCCTCGACACAACCTGGACGACCCGGCAGAAATCTCCGAACAGGAGAAGGAGGAACAAGAGGAGGAGGAGGAGGGAGGAAAGTCTGAGCTACTGCTGCTGCTGCTGCTTCTGTTGGAAATGATGGGAAACCCAATTACAACATGTAAACACCGGGGCGGAGATGTATCCGAGAGGAATGCCTACCTACATAACCTTGCTTTTTTTTTTCTTTATTTAAGCTAAACACTCAAGTTGCTACAAGCAAGAGTCCCCCTATATCTCTCAGAATGGCAGAGACTGCAGCAGTCCGACACGGCATCCAATTAAATGAATTTTTTTTTTTAAAAAGTCACAGCAGAGTAAGTGTTTGGTTCAAAGAAAACAAGTGTCCAGTTGCTCAGGTAAACCGGTGCTGCATTCCTCTCGACCAAGTCATTGTGGACCGGACAGAGTCAAACGGGGACGAGGAGGGAGGGAGGGAGGCAGCAAAAAAACAAAACTAGGCTCGTAAACGCGGTGTCTTCCCTGGGCGGTTTTAAATGCACTGCTTTCTCTTCAGCCCCGCTCAGCTCAGCGATGCAGACCGTAATCAACCTACCCCGACACGGATAATCCCCCGATTGACGCCTCTCTCGGCCAATCAGATGGCCGGGCTGAAGGGCTGACGGTCTGGGGCGGGTGTGAGGTGAGCGACTCTGGAACAGAGATAAAATATAAAAGAGAAGACGACTCACTCTGATATTGTTTCTGTTGCCGGAATCCGAATCCGAATCAGATTTATTGCCAAGTAGGTTTTCACGTACAAAGAATTCGCTTTGCTGTATAGGTGCATAAATAAGCATAAATATATACAGATATTTAAATAAAGCCACTAAAAGCAAGTGCTGTAAAAAAGCAAGTCAAGGATACAAATATAAAATAGAGAAATTAGCAATAAAAAATGTGGAGACATAAAATAAAATAGAATAAGATAAAATTAGAAAAAACTGTACAATAATATGAAAAAGAAGAGCTGTATATTTTGTGCATTTTGTGAAAGAGTTTGGGCTCAACTACTGCATCAGGTGTGGCCAGTGGTGGATACTGTAATTAAGTACAATTTTGAGGTACTTGTACTTTACTTGAGTAGGCCTATTTCCATGTTATGCTACTTTATACTTCATACTACTGCACTACATTTCAGAGGGAAATACTTTTTACTCCACTAGGCTACATTTATTTGATAGCTTTAGTTACTAGTTACTTTGCAGATTTAGATTAACAATACAACATATAAATCAACTAATAAATTATGAGATAGGCCTATTATTATAGGTTTTTAGGTAATCATAACTCCCTGTTCCCTCAGCATAGCTTCTTTTTAAATCTATAATTGTACAATCTGCTTTCCTCCCCGCTCATCCCATCTTTTTGTAACCTTGACACATGATATTATAACTGCCTCTTTGTTTCCAGGTGCTTCTTCCTTATCTGTTCTCCTGAAATGTATCCGCTCCAGCCTATGTGTAAACTGTGTGCTTCCGATTATGAATATTCTGTGTGATTCATTAAACTTTGGAACAATCTGACTGAACCCTGCTTCTTGTCACTCCGTTCACCGAGCGCTCGCCACTGCTTCCAGAAATCAGCTCTCGAGGGTCAAGCCAGTAGGCTATCTGATGAAATAATCAATCACAACACCCACCTTTACCAGCTGCAACATTAAAGTGATGTACATGTTAATGCAATGGTGAAATGGGCCATTCTTCATGATGGCTACTTTTACTTTTGGTACTGAAGTGTATTTTTATGCTAATACTTTTGTACTTTTACTTAAGTAAGAATTTGAATGCAGTATGAGTATTTTAACAGTAAGTAAAATATTTGAATACTTCTTCCACCACTGTGTGCTGCATCCTTCAAAGTTTGAACTTTGACTGAGTAGGTACAAACGGGTCAACTGGGCCTGACTCTTTCCAAAGGTTTCTCAAAATGAGAAATGTAGCTTAACCTTCTTTTGCCCAACATTTAGTGATTGTTTCTGAGCATTTTTATATAGTACACATTAGAGACAGACAGGAAACTAGAAAAAAAACAAAAAACAAGAGTAGAGTTTGAGATATCAGCATGCTAACATACTCACAGTGACAATGCTTAACATGCTAGATTTTTAGTTCAGGTCACAAATGTGTGTGTAGCCACAGTGTTGCCTAATCTGGGTGGAGCTGATGTGGAACAAGCAAGACACACGTCAGTCAAGCTAAACACGCCCAGTTTAAGCATTTAATGTCATCTTCATGATTTTTCAAAATTCCTATAAATTGTGGGGGGGGGAATGATTAACATTTCAAGATGGGGATCCCCAGACAGCAGCTGCACAGTTAAAAAGCACAAAAGTACAGTGTATGCATGTCAGCGAGGGCCAAATATCTGTTGAGTATTACATCGTTGTGGGCATAGGAAATCTTTGCATGCAGCCTGGTTGGTGGGAGGAGATGCTGATGTCATTTCAGCCAGAGCCGGGAATTTCTGTGGAGAGGTATCTGCATTGGATTAAAGCCTCAATCACTCTCTGGCGCCCTCTGTCGGCAAGATGCTGCACCACAACAGATTTCTATTTCTTTTGTCAACTTCAAGTGACTTCCTTCACTCGTGTTTTAATCAAAAAGGACTATTTTGACTTGTGATGGGAGAGGAAAGCCACAAACAACATATTTTAAGAAGACAAACTAATAGCATAAACCTGTTATTAGGGCAAAGAGCCTGCAAGCCTTCACACTAATTTAAATTGTATTGACTGTATATTGAAGTCACTGCCACTACCATCAAAATGTATGTCATTCAGACATATAGACAGTTTGTGTTTGTGGTTAGTGTTTGAAAACAGCTCAGATCTAGACGTGTTACTTCCTCTGCTAAGAGCACAGCACAGCACCTGGCGGCTTGCTCATTTCTCCATCTGTCACTGTCTCTGTGGTGCACAGATAGATAGCCATTTACAGGAAGTCATAGCCTGTTGTTTGTGTATGAAGTCTGATCTCAGACTGCGGGAGGCTAGTTTAAGAACCAGAATTAACCAGTTTATAGTCAGGTACATGTGGGCAACACAGTACCCACTATTAAAAAGAGATGGTGGGTCTTACAACATCACTGATAACATTAAAACATAACAACATGAACAAAGTTTCATCATGTTATCATTTATCTGAAAACATAACATAACTTCTTGTAACTTGTAACTTGTGTATGGAAAACATGCTTTTTCAATTTTTCACAATCTATCTTTTTTCAAAATGCAAATCGGTTTAATTTCAAAATACAGGTCAAATTCATGTTCAGTCATCACACACTATTAGTCCCCGTATGAGCTCCTGTACTGTAGTTGATCTATGTTAGAAAGAAACTGTCTCCAATCCTTCAACATAAACCAAATCTATAGTTTGGCCAGTGTTTGGGCACAGCGAGCACATTGAAAAGAATATAATTTTTGTTGTTTTTTAAATGATGCTGACCTCTGGAGAGGGGTTCAGTAAAAAAAAAAAAAGGAATTTACATTCACATTAGTATAACTGTATGTATTCAAAGATGATGGCTTTTATTAAATCAGTGCTAAGATGCTTTATGGCCATCAAGTTGCTGTTAATTAGATTTTTCTCGTCCCTCTCTAATTTCATCCTTTGCATTACTGTCAGAAAGCTTTCTGTTGAGGAAACATTAATGTCGACGCGACAGCTAAAAATATCTATGCACATTTCCATTTCCTCTATGTAGACATGAAACAAATGATAGCTGACACCCTGAGTTCTTCATCCCTTCAACACTAAGATATCCTCCTCAAGTTTCAACTTCAGTCACCTTAAAGTTAGAAAGAAGAAGCTGTCTTTCTGCCCAAAGCATCTAGGCAGATAAAAACAGGACACTGGTACTGTCCTGTTGATGCTCATTTATCAGTACAATCATTGTAGGAAATTTAAATTAAATTCACCAGGTGGGCCCAAACGCAACTTCAAATGAATCCTAATGTTACGCCACAAACGCTGGATGTGTAAATAGGCAACTGGTTGCTAACACTTTCACCGTATCATTCTTTATAAGGTGATACTATGTCAACATTGTGAAAAAAGTCTGAGTGTCTGTGTACGCAGTTCACTCTAAATGTGTTTTTCACCTGATTAGCGAGGGGGTGTCTCACAGCTCCCTAACAATGGTAAAAACAACAGATCATTTTCACATATTGTGCAAAGGGAACTAAAGTGTTATAGGGATTTTACACTTTTCACTTTTTTGTGATAATTTGTGGTAAGGTTTTATGAGTAGACACCCAAACATGAGTAGACACCCAAACAGATTTTACTGCAATAGTTGACCTATTCTGCCATCTCCTGGTACTTAGAGGTAAAGCAGCTATTTCCAGCCAACCTAAGAAGCTCGGAGCTGAACAGGTAAGAGAAAAGTAGGTCAGGCTCTCCACTTTTCGGCAGTGTAGTCACTCTTTATTGCTGCACATTCGCAACATAGTCTTATGTCTCATGATTTTACAACTTAGAAAGGCTGAGTGATTTTAAAATGAAGGTGTAGTGTATGGGATGAATTATAGAGAGAAGAGCTTGAAGTATCCATCATAGAAGTCAGAAACGAGGCAACCACTGTGAATAATTCACCCAGCCTGCACACTGCTGCGGTTTATTGTCATGCAGGTGCGAGACAGACAGTGAAAGTGTGCAGAAATAGATACTGAGATTGCTCCTTGAAAGCCATTTCCACCATTTTCAGAAGTGTCAACACCCCACAGTACATAGCCACATATATATTTTTCAACTGAGTGCATTCACTTAGAAAGTTATCACTATGGAGATGACAGGGCTTTGGGAAATGCTTTTGGTGTGTCCTGCAAAATTATGCATTATTATTATTATTATGCAATAAGTGATTCTCTGATCACAGTAATAGGTTTATGTTATCTGTCTTCTTGCTTTAATACAGTTATATCTCTGGCTTTTTTCTTGTCATGAGCTGTTTGGATATGAGTGGCACTCTAAAGTCAGTCCAGTATCTTTGTTTACAGACAGAAAATGTCCAGAAAGTGCGTCAGCATTGCCGTTTGCTCACTCCTGTTTGGGCCCCAGTTGCAACACTGCAATCTGAGAGGCAGAGTGTCACTTTACTGATGATCAGTTACAGTCTTTTAAAATAGAAAACTAGTTCTGTCTTTCGTTTCTGAAGTATTTAATCTGAATTCAAAAATGACCTCGTGCCTCTTATGACTGTACCTGCATGTAGGTAAGGGGGACATTTACTGTATGTGGGATTATTTATTGTCAAATGTATTTTTATTTTTGATGAGTATGAGTAATATTTTAACTTTGCAGGAAAGTCCTAACTATCCCCACACTGTCACCACTGGGCTAATGTACTGGCATTATGTAAGATTAATTCGGGGAACTGAAGTCATCCTCTTTGTGTCTTTTATAAATATTTATATTGTGTTGCTCGCCAGTGTCTCCAGGAGGACACCGCTATAAGAATGTATCAGCGCTCAGTCAGACAGGCAGCCTTGCTCATTTCCAGGCTCTGGCTGGATCCAACGGCCTGGACACTTGCGTCACTCTGTCTCAGTCTCTCTCTCTCTCTATTCTAGTGCGGTAATTTTAGTCCTGACGTTGGCCTGTTAAAATGAGTACTCTGACGTTATTGGAAGGGCGGTGAGGTGGTGGTGGTGGTGGTGTTGGGGGGGTAGATCGGGTACAAATACAGACATACACACTTAAGTCCAGCCACTTCTCTGGTGGAGAAAAGAGGGAGAAAGTTTGGCACAAAAGGCACAAGGAGCCGGTTTCACCCAAACCTCAGTAAAAAAAACGAAGAGGAAGAGAGGAGGACATGCTGGCTCATCAGGGGCACTGTCACATGACTTTCTCACAGGTAGGTGACTGACTCACTAGATAAGAGGAGCTTTGGTGTTTGTGTGGGAATCTAGTTGGCTAGTAATCACCTCTGCTGATTCACCAATAACAGATGGCAATGCTCGATGACAGGACAGCAAGTTGATACAGATCTTACTTTTTTATTTTTGAGCAATTCATTTAGGTGATCTGGCTTGTATGTGTGTGTGTTTGTGCATGTTAAGGATCAAAGGTAGTCATGCTGGGCCTCTTTTGATTTTTTAAAAATGTTCTCATGACTTTTAATGACACATCCATGAATCAACAATATTTTATTCCCATCAGAACTTTACCTATCTTCCTCCGATCCAAACATACACACAGGTTCAGTCTCTCCTCCCACGCATTCTGCACTCTGACTCGGTCAACGGTTGGGCTTTTGACGTCATTCCCTCTAGCAGCCCCGTCCGAAGGTCCCTGTGGACCAGTCTGGCTCTAACTGACCTCTCATATCCTGTAATGCAACGTTCTTCTCCTGGTCCTGTTCTTAGGATAAGTCGGCTGTGAGTGGGTAGGCCTTACATTCCTCTTGTGGCTTTGCACTGGTCTGTCTTTCGCTTTCCTTCTCCCTCTCTCATTCCTCTCTTCCTCCCTCTGTTTCTTATGCCTCTCCAAGACATTCCAGATGTGGGCTAGCCTGGATCTATAGCAGTTATACTCTACCTCTGGCTACAAATGATAACAAAGACCAGAGTTGTACAGTACCACTGCTGGCTGGGTCCTTCACCGCTTCCCTGCTCCTTTTCCATCTGACAGGACAGCCTTAATGATAGCCACTGCTGCTCTGGGATCTCTACCCTCCAGGATATTGAGATTACACTGACATTGTGGCTTTAAAGTGGGCTTGATTGTTTTTTGGATAAACTTTTGAGGAAGCAGACAGTCGAAGGGTAAGACAGACAGGGCTGGATGGATTCCACAAGTGGAAAGATTTCAAGTGTTTGGCTGCTGGAGATTTGTTTGACTGTTAGTAAAACGTAGTCCGCTAAAGCCAACTGACTGCAGGGTGTTAATACAAAACATTTTTGCCTCAAACAATGTGAGGAAAACGGCTCTTGTGTTCCATTTGTGGATTACAATGCCATGTGTTGAACTGTTGTATATACTTAGACTACTGCTGGCACTTGCAACATTTCCAGCAGGGAGTAAAACCATTAGAGCAACTTTTCTCTGCCCTTTGTTAGTGTCCAAGTGTAGTTTATTTTGTTGTCTGGCCTTCCACTGATTCCAGGCGAACGTTACATCACTGCCATCTGGAAATTATTTTCACAAAGAAAGAATCTAAGTGATGTTCAGTCGGAACATGTAGCGGCTCTGCTTGGCCTCCATCCAGATCTGATTCACCGTCTGGTTTCATAAAGAACAGAGTACCTTAAAAGGTTGACAGAGAGAAACAGAGAGACAGGCGGAGAGAGAAAGTGATTGAGGGAGGACTGGGAAGGGGAGCGTTTCCTGTAATCATACCATGAAAGTGACGTTGTCCTCCCCTTCCTGTTTTCTCTCGCGTCTCAGACACAGTCCAGGTGACATGAACAGTGAACGCAGTGGATCTCCTCTGTCATTGCAGACACAGGGACATCCCTCTGCTTCGTCCAGGGCTCAGACTCTCTGTAGGATGTCTGAGGGAGACGTTACAGTGCTGCCATTCGGACCTGCATCTCTGGACCTGTCCAGGCAGGAGCACCGGACACTGACCAGACTGTACAGTCAGAACGGAGGATACCACCTGAGGATTTTACCAGATGCAACTGTGAGTGGTGGCAGGCAGGACAATGACCCTTATGGTGAGGAAGGAATTGTTTTTTTTTCTGTCTTTCTTTTTGATGTGTTATTGGTTGTTGTATCTCAGAATGAGGAGCAAACTTAAAGATATGGAGGAGAGTATTTTGGCTATAACTAGCTATGCTGTACATGTAAGATGTTTTGGTTAGAAGTTATCTTTGGAAACTGATAACTGGACTTGTAAAAATGGAAGAATATTAAGGCTCATAAGTGTGGTAAGTTAATAATTACTTGAACAAACTGTTAAAGTCCTCTTGAGCGAGGTATTTAATCGCAGCATTTCTGGTAAAGCTGCTTAGTGATTTGGGTCTGTAATCATAAGTACTTACCCTGTGTACACATTCAGACAACATGGCCTATGTTCCCTGAAAAACATGCTGGGCAAATATTTATTTCCATCGAAAAACGATGGTTACATTGAGATTAAGCAGGTTTATCTTCCACTTTATCCTTGGAAAGGCAACAAAATAAGTCATGTAGCCGTGTTATGTTGAACAGTGTCATTATGTTTGTGTCGCAGACATCCTGAGGCTGAAGGCTGTGAGCGTAGGAGTGGTGGTCATCAAGGGCGAGATGTCAGGAAGGTACCTGGCTATGAACAAAAATGGACGCCTCTACGGATCAGTGAGTTTTTACATTTTGGAGTTTGTCACAAAATTACCGCCGCCATGAAGTAAAGCTAATTTCGGATGGAAAGATTAAACTGTTTCATTGTCAAACCATAGCACGAATGTTGCTAGATGTATCATGATGAAATGAGACCCTATTTCTAGTTGCCTAATAGTTTTAGGAGCCGTTTATACTGGGGCTACTTTTGTCAAATCACATAATACTTATTAACTTGTCAGTATAAGTTTAAACTCACTAATTCCTACAGGTTTGTAGTAGCCTAGGTTATTTCCACAACAGCAAAACACTGGAAAATCACAGTGCCAATGGCTGACTAAAGAAATCTTTTGCCTAATATAAATCCCTGTGAGCAATAATTTGTAACTGGGACATATTAAGCAGCAGACGAGTAACATAAGCCATTAAGGAATTACAGATTTGTCTTGTAGATTCTTATTTCTATTATTCAGCACTTTTCTTTACTCTGTACTGTTCTGTTGCTGTGTGCGCACATCCACACAACATTTAAAATGAATTTACAGGAAGAATTAGAAGACTTGCAATAAAACAAACTTTCCTCTGCTCTTCTCTTTTCTCCCCCTTTTCTTTTTCTTATCTCAGCAAACAGTGAATGATGAGTGTTACTTCCTGGAGAAGTATGAAGAAAACCACTACAACACATACTGTTCTCAGAAGTACAACTGGTATGTTGGGCTGAAGAGGAACGGCCAACCCAAAGCAGGACCAGACACCCACCAGGGTCAGAAGGCCATCTTTTTCCTGCCAAGGCCTGCAGGCAACATGTAAAGCAAGACGGCACCAGGAACCATGGACACGCTCATGGTTAAGTCTTTAAATGCACATTAAAAGTGCAGTTCTACGCTGGGCAAAGTATCCCATTTAAAGGTCACTTAAAATCAGTTCAGTAGGGCGGTAAAGCCTGAGGCAAACACATAATTCTGTTTTTCTAGTTAGTTCAAGCTCTATTTTAACATTAATAACCTAAATGTTTGTTTATTCCTCTTGTTTATGCAGGGAATATGCGATAGGGGCTAAGCAGCGTATACTGTATATGATCATTACAGAGATATGAGCCAATATCCAGCATACTTTCTGCTGATTAGCACATATACACCCTCTCACTGCAGACAGAAAATGTGTGCGGTATCCGTGCATGTCACTCTTGATAAATTAGTGTTCACTTTGAACCCTAGTATGAAATACCACTGCAAGAAGCCAGCAATGGACCACTTTTACACAGAAATAGTTTTACAATTGATCACGTCCAGCACAAAGGAAACCAACAAGGCAGTTAAAAGAAAAAGAAAAAAGCCGACCATGTGGCGTTGATTTCAAATTCAAGCAAACAAATTCTACAGTGCAGGGAATAATAGTATTGTAATATAATTATTTCAGACCCTTCCTTAACGGTACTTCAGTAGGGTGGAGGTTTGCTGACTTCTGAATGACTGACAATCTTACTAGTAACTACTTTTAATCTTTTCAAGCCTGTTTGATGCCCGTTCCTGTAACCACTTGTGTACTGTGAGGAATGTCAGCTATTTCAAAAGGTCATTTTATGAAAGCTATGAAAGTTTCTTCACACAATATAAAAAATGACTGTTGCTGGGGATAAAACAGACTAAAACATCATAGTGTCCCAACAAGGATTATAGTTTCAATTTTAGGTTAATGGACAACGTTGATACAGCATAATCTTAGTGCTAAGATGCTGTCCTTGATTATACAGTCCTTATGTGCCTGGTCAGCTGATAGTCTTCAAGGCACATGTGAAAACATTTCAGTAATGAGTGAAGTTATAATTGAGTTGTATGTTAGGGGTAAGGAGGAACCAAAGGAGATTTAACATCTTGGTGACAGCAAATGCTCAACTGTGGATTATTTGATTTTGGAGGCAGAGACGGACCAAATATTGACCATTCTGTCCTGGACCACAGAAGTCACAAAAAGTTTCCCTTCACTGGGCAAAATGGCTCCGATTCACAGCCCAACAGCTCTTTCTGTTGAAACACATGTTACTGTAACATTATACTAGATTAAATTACTATTGTGAATATTTATTTATAAAGCTTTATTGCTAATGAGAATTAATTGTACTGAACATTGTAATGGACATTTTTGAAATAATAATTTATACATACATAGTAAAGGAGCAAAAAGGTAATGTGATCACCTTTTCATAAAGTAATACATATTGTATTAAGTGTATTCAAATGTATGAAATAAAGTCTGCATAATTATCCATTAAAAATGAATAGTTTGTTTGATTTACAGTATCTATGATTATTGTTCTTTCTAAAACACATTTGAATAAAAGTTTTTGGCTGTACATATGTATCATTAAAGGAACATGTTTTGTCCAGTGTCCAACACATCTGTAGCTAATCAGATTGCTGTGTGCGTCTGTTTGTGGCATGTATGTGAACATCTGTGTTTTTATTAATTAAGTACACTCTTACAGGTGTTTACCAGAGACACATTCCTCCTTATGATGCAAGAGTTAGAAATAATAATGTTTGGCCACAAGATGGCAGCATTGCTTTATGTTCAGTGGTGTTTCTCTCAGGTTTATTATCATTACACGTAAGGGTCTCACCAAATCCCAGTAAAAATAAATCATGAATAAAACAGGAAAATCTAAGGAACCACACAGCTGCTGTCAATAGCATGTGTTTAGCCAGCTGTAGGTACTGTATATGGGTTATGGCAGTTAACGGAGCATACGTGTAAGCAAATCCTCCATCATTAAATAAAGAAAATGTCACGTAAATTAAATATATCTGAAAAATGGATGACCAAGACACATTATTTTAGGGAGGGGGGAAATCACTATGTGAAGTGAATCTTTCAGTATTTCAAAAACAATGAGCTTAGTCTCAATTTTGATCCTGCAACTTTTTTTCATACCTTACATTGCTCCTTTGTGCTTTGGAGTGTACACGTTTTAAAAATAAAATACAGTATAAGGTTAAAACATGGGATTTATATTAGAAAATATCTTATCAAAGAAGCTGGACCAAGAATCTGACCAAACATTCAATGCCAACTTCCTGTTTTTTGAATTTGTTCAGCACTTTAAAAGTATTATGGTTTTCTGCAGCCTTAAGGACTGTGTGAGGATGTCAGCCAAGTTAATGTATCTAATGTCCTTTAAGAAAAACCCATTTGCACTAGTTTCAGTGAAGACTCGCTGCTTTCCGGTTGAAATTATTGCATCTGTAAAGTTGTGACAGATGACACCAGCACAATGCAGAGAAAGACCTCCATTCACCCCGATCAAGTATTTTCAACAAATTTTTGGAAGCAATGGCATTATTCATCTAATCCACACTTAATGTGTAACGGCTGAAACAGAACATGGCCTGAAATGCTGTTTCAGAGGCCGCCGTGCCAGGAAAAAGATCCTGGAGGAAACACTGGAACGTGGTTTAAGATGTTTGGGAGGACTGGAGCTGATTCATGGCTCCAACAAGTTCCATATTATTGTGGGATTTAAACAAAGTTGGCAGGGGACATTACAGTAGGATTATTACTTTTCCAAAAGTGTGACAAATTACTATTTCAAATTGAGCAATAGTTCTACATTTTCCAATTTAAGAAATTACTTTGTGATGACCCTTTGTAAATGTCAGATCAGAGCTGAGTTATACTTGTAATCCTACTTTCCATCCCCTGATTTGTTTTCCTGATAATATTTCATTGACTTCTCTGCTGAATGACTAAAACTGACATTCTCACAAAACCAAAAAAAACCCCCCAAAAAACAGGTAGGTGTGTCTCACTTGACGACACTGACCGGACACATGGTTGTTGGTGGACAAACACTGAGTATTACGCAACCTGTGACCTCTCATTTACAGGACAGTCTCTCTCCTTCTTTCCACCAGGCCACCCTATGAAGCAGCACAGCGCGCGCACACACACACACACACACACACACACACACACACACACAACACTGGTTGGCCATTGGCCTGCAGGGCTGTGCAGGGCAGGAAGGGAATCATTCACTGTAAACTGAACAAGGACTGGCTTCCTCTGGGAGTCCCCTGGCCTGACAGCAGCCAAGATCCCTGCAACACAAACCACTCTAGCACATACACACACACACACACACACACACACACACAAAGATCAACGCGTACACACCCTGGAACTGGGATACATTCTCTCATCTGTTACTCCTCTCTCTTTCCTCAATTTCGTCTTTCTTTACTCTCCCTTCCTGCCCGTCTCTCAATTTCCAGCCTCCTTTAACCTCCGTCTCTGTCTTATTGCTTTCTCCTCATCATTTTCTCCCAGCATCCTCTTCTCTCTCTCTTTATTCCTCTCTGCTAGTATTCATCCTAATTCTTTTTTACCACCTTATATATATACCTTTGTTTGGATTAAAAAAAAGTACCTGAACCCCTGTGGTTGCTCCACTCTGCCCCTCTGCGCTCCTCCTTTGCTCTCATCCTGTTCTGGTGGCCTCATCATGAAAACAGAGATGCTTCGTCAACGTTACTGTATGCATGCTATTCCCTTCACCTTTCTCCTCCACACAAGCAACCACTCACACACACACACACACACACACACACACCAACAAGAACGGAAACAGGGGATGCATATCCGTCAGCTGATCCAACTGGAAATGCTGACACTGGTCTCCCCATCTGCTACTGCTCTCTGAGAGAAGGGGGGAGGAAGGCAGAGAGGGAAAGAAAATAGGGGGACAGAAAGCGAGAATTGTGGTTGGCCCTACAGCAACTGTTTTCCTAATAGATGATTTGTGCTGGATAGACACATTCTGCATGGGCTCCAAACATGCAGCTTTCCCTCAGAGTGGGAGCGAATGGCATTTGTCAACCAGTAGACCCTTTAGGATTTAGCCACAGAATACAGCAAACTGACGCAGTTGTTCCTAGGCTGATAAAAGACGAAGAGGAACTATTACAGTAAAGAAAAATTAAAGGAGTCTTGAGAGGTTTATGCGTGACTCTTTGGTGTGCTTCATGTTTGACCCTCTTCACATGGCACTCATTTACAGTAGGTCGTCTCTCTGCTATTTCACGGTGGCGTATGACCGGCTTGCAAATACGTAAGCTGAGAGTTGCTGCACTGTTTTGGCGAAACAAAGCAAAACAAAACAATGAGCCAAAAGCGACTGAACGCTTGTTCGGTGCAGCTTTACGTCTCCAGTGTGCTCAGGGGCGTTCATCAAAGCTGCCACATTAGATGTTTTATCCACTTACTGACAGGCAGCGGTGTGCTTGTAACTGAAGTAGTGGGTATGCCAGTGGTGTGGTTAGAGTAATTTTCAGTATTTTCGCCCTGAATTTTTTGATTAGAGTATATGCAGGCAGGGGTTGCAGAAGTTGTAGGATGAATATACGCAATAAAAGGTTTATTCATCAGCACCAACAAGTACTTTCACTTCGACTACTACAAAAAGGTATGCTTCTTAAAGGAATACTTTGACATTTAAACAAACAAGATATACTGTAGTGAGTTTTAGAGGTGCTGGTAGGTGGATTTTCTTACCTTTGCTCAGAGCCATGCTAGCTGTTTCTCCCTGCTTAGTCTTTATGCTAAGCTATGCTAAACGCCTGCGGGCTCTAACTTCATATAACATATCAATCTTCTCATCTAACTCTAATTTAATTTTTTTTTAACCCACTTGGAAGAAAATAGTTACCCATGAAAACGAATGCACTAGTTCAGACGCAGCTGGTAAAACTCAGAATTTTCACGGGATAAAATACTCTAAACTCAAGGTTCCCTTACTAGATTTTTCTTAGAGCTTTCGACTGTACACACAGGCTTTTTTTTGCTCAGTTGCCACATGACCAAAGTACAGAACTTAAGTCACATGATAACATGTGGTTGTGGAATCGTACTGGAATCTTTAGGTTCTTTAATATGTCAAATGTTAAGGTAAAGTGTAACCTAATATGTTGTGACTACTTTAGCTTCTAGCTAACAGGCATTGCTACCGTGCCATTATTTGCAATATAATGTTAGCATAATCATCGTGTACAAACTGTGTTCCAGTGGCACAAAGACTTTTTTTAATAAAATGGCTCTTGAGCAATATTATTCACAGCAAGTTTTTTCACAAGAAGCTAAATGTCAATTATGCTATTGTTGTTTTGTTTCCCTCTAATGTCACAACCTCCATTGACTGAGTATTGAGGGACCCTGACGAAGGCCACAGACTGAAAGCCATTGCTTCGAGTGTTGCTGCAGCTTAATACTGTATGTGTGACACATTGCATCTATATTAAGCTTATTTATTTCTCACCATGGACACTATATGGAGTGCATTAGGCGGGAAAACTAGGTCATTCTTGTTGAGCAGACCAGTATTTCTTCCATTTTGTACAATTCTGCACCTCAGGATTTATGCCCAGTGCCAACAATCAGGGCCAACCCAGGAAGTAATGTGCCCTAAATGTAGGAAGGTGGAAAGTTACCATTAACAGTAGCCTAGTTGCCACGCACAGATATTGTAGAAAGCGAGAATTTAAAGAAACATTGGCATTGGACGTAAAAAAAAAAAAAAAAGCTGCAGAATTGTCTAAAATGGATGTTCTTGTTTGACGATAGGGTCGTATGGAGATAAGTGTTATAAAATGTGATTGGCTGGTCTGCTGACAGAAAAGAAAGTGTGTCCATCATCAGACTCTGCACAACACGTCGTAAAAACTGTGAGAGATGGAGGATAATAGATGGGGTGATTGTTTCCCCTGTCACACCTGCACTCAGTACAACTTGTACACACACACACACACACACACACACACACACACACACACACACACACACACACACTATCTCTCTCACACACACACAGGCTTCACCCCAGTGTCTCACACGTTTTCAGTGTGACTCTCTAAATCACTGCTTGTGCTTCCGCAAATACGGGAGAACTGTCATCAATTGTTTTAGTTGAGTAGGCGCACACACACACTTAGTTGAGACCGGAAGCTGGCCTGTCTTCTCAGCTGTGATGTGTCACATACACAAATACACTCACACACAGAGAGACCAACTGCAGCGATGACGCCTGTGATGGTCAAAAATATCCTGAATGGAATAGTTAGCAGTGAAGTCATATCTCTTTCTGCTCCTTTTAACATCCTGGGAATTTACACTACTGACACTTACACTGCAGAGATTATTTTAACACACACTCATTCACGCATGTACAGACACACTGTAGGATTAAAGTCAGGGTATTACTTTCTATGACCCCTTGTGGACACCGTGGCAGCTGACGTCTTGACCTGTTCCACATTACTCAGCATCCTATGGGAGACTGAGCTCTGCTTCCTTCGGCTGAAAACATCTTTTTATTAGGGCGTCTTTCAAAGTTTCTGTGACGTTTTAGACTTCCTGATGACGTGCAGAACGCAGGAAAGGGCCTACTGTTCAATTGTATTGCATTGTTCAAAAGTATTATTCACTTCTATCCCATTATAACTTTAAAATAGAAACCATAACTTCAGGCACAACATCATGAGGCCCACTGAAAGGACACTAATGATTTTCCAGGCGATGAAGTAAATGATGGCGATGATACTGTCATGATGATGATGATTACTACATACAATTAAAAATCAGTAGCATGGGACCCAGAATTCAGCAAAAAATTAGAAAATAAAATTGATGTTTGGGTGGGGCAAATTCATATTCCTGTGCGCTGTCACAAATATACCACAAATATGGAAACTTATTTTATTTGGTGGCTTTCATTCTTGTTTACTTTGTGTATTTGATATTTTATTTGTCTTCATGACCTGACTGGAGTTGCAACTGCAATTTTGTTGTTGAGGGCAATCACAATAAATCTTTCTTGAATCTCATTGTCGTGTATTTTTTCATTCAGTCTTACACTCCTACTTCTTTGAATAAATTAATCTTAAAACAAGTGGTGTGAAGCAGAAAACATCTAAATGTGTATTTTTTTTATGTACAAGCAGGAGCAGAAAGCCCACTCCTCTTGCAAAAAATAAAAGAAAAAAAAAGGAAATATAGGCATGACTGCGCTTGTGTCAAGGACATGATGCAAAAGGCATTACAGTATCCTCTTTTCATTTCCCTGGAAGTCGTCATGGAATAATTCTTATTCTGGCAGTGAGTGCGTAAGCAAAGCCATTACACCCACTCTTTTCTGCATCGCTGCCCAGTCTCCTTTCTGGGAAAGAAACGTCCAAGTTTAACCTCTTATCTCTTCCTCTTCCCTTTCCCCTTCCTGTCATTCAGTACGTGAAAATGAAAAGGAGGGGGAAAAAAACATGTCGAACAGAAGGAAAAATAGCCCTTTAAACAAACGTTGAGGCCTATATATGGCAAATACTTCACATTCCACACATCCCAGATATATCATAGTGTTTGGTTGTGGCCGTGGCCATGTCATTGCAGGATACTGTGGCTTCCTCTCTCTTTCTTTCTGTCTTACTCACTCCCCCATTTTATTCTGTCCCCACTTCCTTTCCTTTCTGTTTTTAGGCAACATCCTTTTCTTTTTTTGTGTGTGTGTGTGCCCAGACCAGAGGAGTAGCTATAATTGTTCTCTCATTCTCCAGAAAGAATGTCTAAAGCAAACCGGCCTTTTGAAGTGGCCCATTGTCTGCTGACCCCAGAAGGTGAGGAGGTGGTGGAGGGTGGTGCTGGTGGAAAAGCAGGGACTAATGGGACTAATGGAAAGGTGAGCAAATAGGACAGAAGGGGAGTGGAAGGAGGAATGACAATAGACAAAAGAAAGTTATGTGAGTGCAGAAAAGAAATCCTCCTCCCACATTGCTGATTAACACTATGACAAGTCTTCAAATTTAAGTTGTTGTGCGAGTCAAAAGTCTTTCAACACCAACATTTTCCGATAGACCTCCAGTTTAGTGCCCACATCGTAATGCAAAACAATACAAAAATACTTAAATTGCTTTTTCTGGTCAACCCTGTCTCCTAAAAGTTCTGTTTATATACTACTACCGGTAAATGGGTTAGCCTAATAGAGGAAACGTAATTACTGCATGGATTACGTTCACTGGCGACTGTTTCACGGTTCCAGGAAGTACTACGTACCGCGGAAAACTTCATAGGGCGGTGGTCGGAATGGATGGTGGGCGTACAAAGCCCAGCATTTAGACTCAAGAGTTCATGTCCTCCGGCCCAGTGTGTTCTTAGGTTTAGGCTACAAGAACAATTTGGTTAGGGAAAGATTGTGGTGTTAAATGTTAAAAGACTAAATACTAATTAAACAATTAAGTGTTTTGAGTTGCAGAAACAAAAACAGTCATGTTTGGGCAACTAATGGTTTAGGCTTTGGAAAAAGTGTTCAAAAAGATACATTTTCATTCATGACATCTTGTTTTCGCCATTTTCGTGGTTGTCAGGTGATTCACGGTACACTGTAATTGCGGATCAGTGATTGGTGATACGTTTTGTGTACATCCAACTGTGTCTGACACCTTACTCAACCAATCAAAAACCTTGATATAGTTCCTGATTCAAAGAAAATATGTGCATGCGCACACTGCCATGAAAACACCTACACTTAGTCACAATTAAAACAACTGAATAACACATAATCACACAAGGAAAACAGGCGGAAATATAACCAAAAAAATCTATCAATTATCTGTTTTGGGCAATTTTCAAATTAGAGGAAGCTGATAATAAATAGCAGCAAATAGCTTCCTCAACTCTGCTGAACGTGTTCGACAGCACCATCAGTATAGAAGACTGGTACAAGCTTAAAACAAAATGGTGTTATCCTTTTAAGTGCACCATCGAAGCTGAACGCAACTCTGCTCTCGTTTGAGGTGAAAGCTCCACGCGATCACGGTTCAAAGTGCTGCTCCTGGGCCCAGATGGACTGCAGCGCCAGCATGGTTTTATGTTTGATTTATAAGGGAACTGCTTCAAGCGCACCCTCAACATTGTTTTACAGCTTCATGCTGCCGTCCGGCGTACCTGCCCCGGGCTCAGGGCACAGGCAGGTCTTAAAGGGGCAACAGGAGGGGGGAATCTCTCTTTTTCCAGTCCTTTAGTTATTTTCAGACTCCCTCTGTTCCGGCCTGCTCTCTCCACTCCCCTCCCAGAGATTTTGTCTGTATAATTTTACTAAAAATGAACGCCTTGGCTTTGAGCTTCCTGCTCAGAATAATGCGTCTGTTACTGTAACATAACAGTGGGAGGGTTAGTCAGCTGTCCAACAACAAGGAGTGAACAAGACTTGAGCTGTATTTTATTTGAAGCCGTTAAGGACACACAGCTGCCTATATATTATTTTCAAAAGTGACTGAACATTGCTTTCATAATTTCCTAACTGCATTTCAGTGTTGCTGGTCCAGTGCTACATGTTACTCAGTATTTTTAGAATAACACAAAAGAAATCTCAGTTTGATCTATATCTGAAAGCATAATAATAATGGCTCAGTAATACAACTTAATGTTAATTCAATAACATGTAATTATTACTATACTTGTGAATTAACCTGTTCAGCCATTTTTCAAAGCATACCATGTATTCATAGATTGATTTCTCACCACACAAAAGCCAGTCTAAATTAGTCTAAAACGTAAGGTATTCTTTTATTATAATGTTTTCCATTCATGTTAGTTTGGTATAAAAATCAATTTAAAGAGACTTGAAAATGGCACACAATATGTAATCCATCAGGGTGAACATTTTTTTGTCCCTGCTTTTATTAGGGACAAAAATGCTTTTGGGAAAATCCGACTTCCAAGTCTTGAGAGTCAGCCATTAAACAGCAACTTATTTAGTACCAAAAAAAACTAACAAATTCACAAGATCATTTTCGCAATGTCCATGCAGCATGTGAACGCTTTTTTATTAGGTGGCTCTCAAATCTTGGACATCAGCGTCTACTTGAGTGCATTGAGCTCAGCTACATAACTTTGATTTGAAAAGTATGCATGTTGACTGCGATCAAGCTTCAAGTCTCATTAATGTCTTGAAAATTTCATGGAAAGTCATAAATTATTCTAAAAAGGTATGGTACACTTTAGAAAATGGTGGGGAGTAATATCAAGCACATGCAATCTGGAGTCACTGGGAACCACATTTAATACACTTCCTGTTCAAGTGTTCCCATTTTCTTCACCATCCCCAAGGTTTACTTGCCATTATCAGGACTGACAGTAAAAGCCAAAGCTTGGTTAACAGGAAAAACTACAAAAAACAAGACAAAAAGAACCAGTTTTAGACATGGTGGCAAGCATTTAATGTCATTTTGTGGAAATAGCCATCCATCTCAAATTGCTTACAGAAGTTACACCAAAGTATCAAAATTAAATTGAGACTCCCAATGAAGAAGTGTTTAGCATTTACTCAATTCTGAGATCAATAGGTAACCTGCGTTTAATCTGATGGACTGAACTCACCTTCCAGAAATGAGAGTTCTCAGAGCACACAAATAAAAACACAAGGCCACAGATAAGAGACAGCCTTTAGCATTCATTTGGAGTCATGTCTAAGTCAAGTCCAATTCACTCTCCTTTTAGCTAATTTCTACCAAGTCCAGAGGGAAATATCTGGCTCTTTAGCTGCTAAATGTTCCATATGTTCACCAGCTTTGTGTCTTTTATTTGTGTGTGTGTCATTTGGTACTGGGCAGGTAGCATACAGTCTTGTATAGATGTTTTGTTGAAAACAGCTGCCTGCTGTGTCTGAAAACAATGCTCACGAGACTGAACCAAAACAGTAAAGTTGCAGACACGAAAACCAAAACTATGAGCTGAAAGATGCTAAAATGCTTCATAGAACTGAGGGGAGCTGCAAATTCGGGTGACGATTATCTGTGGGTTCATCAATACCAGCGACCCCTTTCACATACACTAAGTCATTTGATCCATTGTTAAAATAAAATATTGATTATGTGAATATATTAGCACTTGTGTGTTTAATGTGTAGTGTGCGTGTGTGTTACAGACATAGGAAACAAGGCTTTTAGCAATCATTTAAAAAACATTTTGTCCAAGCAGCTTTTGCAATCATTCCACCACTGACTTTTCTCCTCCTCCTCCTCCTCTTCTCTCCATTTGTCCCTCTCTCATTCAAAAACACAAACTACTTGCTACTCATACTTGCACAAACACTGACACAAACACACTCCCTGCCATGGCCCAAGGCACACAGTGTACAGTTACTCACATCCCCAGGAAGCGGAGGTATGACATCACCTTATCATCTCCTGTGGGCCCATGGGAAGGCCAGAGGGGGGAGAGACTGAGACTGAGAGAGAGAGAGAGAGAGAGAGAGAGAGAGAGAGAGAGAGAGAGACAGAGAGAGAGAGAGAGCAGAAGAGACAACAGAACAGAGTCTAAGAAAAAAAAAAGACAGAGCGAGAGAGATAAGAGGAAAATAAGAAGAGAAAAAGGTAGAGGAGGGCAAAAAGAGATGAGGTGTTTGAGAATGTGACTAAAGTGATTCTGACATCACAGCAAAATATGATGAATGGACTGTTTTCCTCTTACACAACTGCTGCATTAAAGCTGTTACTGTCAATCTCATGCACACACACACACACACACACACACGAGTACACAAGACTTAATTTATATGGCATGCGTTAAAAACAGAGACCTCTGAAAACAATCACTGCGGTCAGTGTAATAATCCCAGTTATGCGTGCTCTAAAAAGAGGTCAGGTTGAGGAAATAAACAGTGTGCTGGGTTTTATTACTCACACATGACCAAGAATCACTCATTATCAGCACTGACAGTACGCTGGGATCCAGTGTTTGCTTCTTGGATAAGAAATGTAACTCATATGGGCATACACTATCTTGAGTATTTTGTTATTACACTGCAGAAAATGTTGTGATAAATTCACTAGTAGTCTACTATATTGAATCACAAAATAAAGTCTTTACATTTCCACTCATTGACAAAGCATAAAGACATTTAATGAAATGAATATATCAGTATCTCAAGACAAAGCATTTAGTATAACGTTACTTGGCAACATGCAGTACACAGACTTGTTTGTTTGTTTTGCCCTCTTTTCTCTCCCTAGTTTGGAATGGCCGGTTCCCTTGAGCTGCAATCCCTTCGGAGCTAACTCCACGGATTGTTCTTGCTGCATTAACCGTATAAAACACAATAAAGCTTTAAAAGTATTAACCAAAAGGAAAGTAATTGGAGTTTAGTTTACTTGGCTCCTCATCCCTGCTCCAACTGCTCATACTTACTGTAGCTATTTCAAGACTTTTCCCACGATGTGACAAAGTATCGGGTTACGATCCAATATGCAACCAAAATAAAAATGATGAAGCATCCCTGAGCGCTCTGAGTGAGGTTGGGATACAGCACAATATATCATAGGACTGTTTGCATTAGATGTAGAGTATCCAATGCCTCAACATGGTATGACATGTCATTACATTGCTTCAACATCAACAAACACTGCGTTAAATTTCCCAGTGCTGCACTACACCAAGAACTGCCTTGACTCTCAGTTTTTGTGACTCTTACATTTTAGTAAGTTCTGAAAAGACAGATTGCCAACACTTCCCTTTGCCTTGAACCTTAAAATGACTTCTTTCATACAGGTCGAATTTTCTCTAAGCTGAGAAATTGCAATTTTTTTAGTTGAAAAGAACTTTCTTTAAGCATTTTCTCATTGCTGTGAACTTCCAAGTAGATCTTTTTTTTTTTTTTTTTTTAGAAAAAAAAAAGCTTCTTTGAGACAGAGATGAAGTTAAAAATGGTGGAAATGGAAACACAGTATGTCAGCACAGTCTCACAGAGATAAATAATCTACTTGCTAACAGATTGGGTGATATGAATTTTAAAGGCTCAACAACTGTTGCATAACAAATATCTATACTTACCCCTCAGCTGACAACACATTAACAGCATAAAAATATCTTTGATTAATGTCACTTGGGTGGAAAT
The DNA here is from genome assembly GCA_005408345.1 of Macquaria australasica. Lineage (NCBI taxonomy): Eukaryota > Metazoa > Chordata > Actinopteri > Centrarchiformes > Percichthyidae > Macquaria > Macquaria australasica. The sequence goes on from SEMN01000113.1 coordinate 475,112, forward strand.
AGACATAAAAACACAAGTTCACTGGAAAATTCATCACCTGCAGTCAATTGTGTGTGAGTGTGTGTTTGAATCAGACACAATGAGAGGAAACTGTTTGAGCACTGAGTCAGTCCAGCGTTCTTATCAAACTGGCTGGGAAAGAGCTAAAGAGCCTGGTCTACACCATAATACCACTGAAGTCTAGTAGCCACAGACAATACCAGTGGTGAAATGTAACTATTTACTCAAGTACTGTAGTTAAGTACAAATTTGAGGTACTAGTTCTTTTCTTGACTATTATCTTTTCATGCCACTTTACATTTGTACTCCGCTACATTTCAGAAAGAAATATTGTACTTTTTATACTGCTACAGTTCTTTGACAGCTTTAGTTACTAGTTACTTTCCAAGGTTTTACTTACAAAACATATGAAGAGCTTCTAAAAATGATACACTGTTATAGATTAAACGACCCAACAGAATATACAGTTGATTAATCGATAAGTCGACTGACCGAAAAGTAACTGGAGACTTTTTTTAAAAATATTTTAAGCAATTTTTCACGCAAAAAATGCCAAACATTTGGTTCCAGCCTCTCAAATGTGAGGATTTGCTGCTTTTTCCTTTTAAGTTTTTAATAACATCATTAAACAAGCAGTGTGAAGGTGTCACTTTGGGCTTTGGATTACAGTGATGGGCATTTCTCAAGTTTTACAAATCAAACAATTCATCTATTAATTGAGAAAATAACACGCTGATTAATCCATAATGAAAATATTCATTAGTTGCAGTCTTATATAAAATAAATAAAATTATCTCCATCTCAACCAACTATAACAGTAAAATGCTTCTTACACATTAATGCATGAATGTTGATTTGGAGAAAAGGTTCAGGTGATAAGTAATTTGGTGTTGGATGGCAACTGTCCTGAGTAACAGTAAATAGTTTTATGCTGGTGAATATCAGCATCAAATAAACTAGGCTAACAGAGGCTTACGTTGAAAACAATGTGTGCAGATGTCATAGTGCGTGTTACAAGTAAATCTTTCCTTTACATGTGTTGGCTTTGACAACAGCCACAGACAGACAGACTCTCCAGTGATGGCACAAGATAGAACAGGAAATGAAAAACGTACTCCTCTTTGAAAATGCACCCTGGGATCAGGGTGACCTATGGCATACAGGGGCAGACCTATTAAAAGGTCCTATTAGTGCTACTAAAAGGTCACAAGTTTGATTCTGCACCAGCCACCGTGGACAGATATGTGGCCTTTCAGAATGACAAGATGTGGTTGCATTGGGTAAGAATAAAAGGCATTATATGTATTCTGAAATACATAACACAACATTTTAATCATATTTTTAAATTACTGTAACAGGTTTATGTAAATTCAAAAAGAATAGAAACCACGATCACAGTTAGATATGAGATGAGGCCATCACTGAGACATAATCCTATTGTCCAGTACTCATATATATGGAGACATGTCATCCACTTAGTAAAAAGCAGGACTCTGGCGTCACAATGTGCCATTGGTCTATAAATGGCTCCAGGTCTATTTATAGATTAATGGATGGATGGATGGATGGCTGTAACTCCCCTCAATGTCACCGAACCCCAATGACATAACAAGAGCCAATGTGACACTGTCATTGTGCTGTGTTAGCAATCAAGGATAACATCTCCCAAAATAGTAGCTGTTTGTAAAAGGACAAATAGTACAATATTTTGAGGATTTGCCCATAAATCATACAATCTGCACATTCCTCTGACCCAAATTTCTTCCTGCTGATAATAAAATCTTTTTGCAGTGAGCTCAGCCATCACTGATCTTCACTCATCACCATCTTCACTCACTGCTGACCATATTCAACATCACAATTTAACAATTTAAGCGAGCAGGACAGGATGTGGTTCTTGTTTCATGTTTGTGTGGGAGTTTGTGTCCACACTCATGCATGTGTGCATTTATGTGTGTGTGTGTGTTTTACTAAATATAGCTTTGTTTCCCTGGTAACACCTGAGGATCATACTAATACCTTTAGCACGTCGCAACTCCCATGAACATTTTTGTCAATGAAAATGTAATATTTCTAGGCCCATTCAGCAAATACTCACTGCCATTTGCAAAGATTTTTTTAAAAATTACATTCCCCCTTTCTTGTGGTCTTTCTCTTTCACACACTCCAACAGACATAAACATAAGCACATGCTCTCATAAACACACACAAACCCCCCCCCCCCACACACACACACACACCTCCCAAAAAAAGGAAAAGAGATCCATTATTTTAGCTTCTGCCTGCCGCTTTTGTGTGCAGCTCAGCAGCTGAAAGGGAGCGATCAGCCAACCATAACAATCCATAATGGCTTTTCTGCCTCATCCACAAGTCTAGAAGCGTGCCTCCGGTCGGGGCTATCCCCATGTGCCCCCCCATCCCCCCGGCCCCAGCCCCTACCACCTCTGATGTCTGTGAGTGTGTGCGCACGTGCGGGTGGATGGGTAGGGGCTGTGTATGTCTGTGTAAGTGTGTGTGTATGGGAATTCAGGGCCATGGCTGTGACTGTGACAGCGGAAGACCCCATTGAAAAGGAGTGGAGTCAGCCAGTGTGACCGGGGGGCCCCTGAGCCTGTCTGATCACGCAACAACAGGGGCTCCAGGCTCAGGACTGGTGCAGAGCTGGCTGGTTGAATGTTCTGAGGATCAGCCTGGAGTTTGGGGCAGAGAGTCTCCTTGTAGCTTCATCAACAATAAACTCATCTCTGCAGGTTAAACCTCCATTTTGTTGCCTCCATCTTTCGGATCATCACTTTTATTGTGTTTGAATTTAGCCAAACTCACAGTTTAGTTTTTCTCATTGACATGCATTCTTTTCTCTATTTCTGTCGTCAGATACTGCAACTGGTGTTAGTAGAGTGAATGAGTATAAAATAATTTGTTTGCAGCATTTTTTTAATCCACTCTGGAGAGCATTCCTGATGAGCTCAGAGTCTGTGTGTAAGAAAAATATGTAATGCAAATGCATTTTCAGATTTATGCAGCTTAAACTCAAATTATACTTTTTGCGTAGATGCGAGAGTTCATGTGACGTAAATTTCATCATCTGCCCATGTCTGTGTGGGTCTGCATGCAATCTTAAATCTATCTGTGGACACGTTTGGGTATGCAAACATCCAATGTAGTAATAAGGGCTGTCTGCTACAGGGACGTGTTCACACATGTTTATCATCCATTGCAGAAAGTATAATTTGAGCATAAACAGAACTGTGTGTGTGTCCACTGTCCAAGTCCATGTCCGTTTTGGAGTGTATACGGCCCTTTAGTGTTGATGGTCTACCTGAAGTAGAAGAGACATTACAAGTCAGTACACACACACACACACACACACACACACAAATTTACAACATTACAAAATTTCACCCCGATGTACGATTAACAGAAAGTGGATTTCTACTTCAAATTGAAAAGCTCACATATGTGAGTCCAGGAAACAAACTTTTTATAGATAGTTTAGAACATAAATTATGGAAGGTGTACTTCCTTCCATAAACCTCTGCCTGAGTGCTGGCAAAAACCACAAACCGGTTTCCATAAAAGATTTACCTGATGAGAGCGAATGCCAAAATTCCTGCACTATTTACAACTGGGCCAATCACAGACACAGGCCTGTGGCTTTTTTAGGTATCACTTGGTTGTTTTATTAGGCATTTAGGTATGCTGGGATAGATTCCAGTCCCCATGACCCTGCGCGACATAAGCTGGTGTAGATAATGGATGGATGATTGAGTTTTATGAAGTTCCCCTCTGACAAATACTGAGATTATAGAAATCTAGACTGTAAATGGCCAAATGTCATAGCCATATTGACTGACTATAAATAGTAAGTATAAATACTCAAATAAGTAGGAATATAAACATTAGACATGAATAGAAAGTCAAAGTGATAAAAAAGAAATAATGACAAAATGGTAAAAGATGTTTTTTTTTTCAATAGACATGTAAATAAAAAAAAAGGAAAACAGTATTATGACTCAGATGTAATCCAGTTAAATACAACAAACTGTGTTCAATGGGTTTAATTAAGAGAGGAAGTAATTCCAGCGCCTCTCTCATCATCCTTAACTGCCAACACCTAATACCTCCATGAATTAACAGCCTTCTTTTACAGGAGCATCAGTGTTTAGGCACCAGTGCTGGCTCTACAGTAAGTGCCTCCTCCTCCCCCTGCTCTCTGCTGACCACTCCCAGGGGAACAGCATCCATTTTAGGGAGGAAAAGAGCAACGGAAGAAAGGCAAAATGATGGAGGAGGAGAAAATGAGAGGGGGGACTGAGAGTATTAAGGTTATATGCCGGGGTGGGAAGGGGTGGGTGAGCTGGAGGGCAGTAGAGGGGTCGAGAAAGTGAAAATAAGAGGAGATGAGAGGAAGGGAGGAAAGGAGAGTAGACAGAGAAAAAGAGAGGGAAATCAAGTAGCCATCCGGTGATCATTTTACAGGCTGAGGGGAAGTGTTCCTGGAGAGGGGATGGAGCCAGACAAATGACTGAATGAGAGCTAAGTGGGTGGCAACACTGACCTATTACAGAGCTGCTGGCCTTCATCAGTCCTACAGGTAGACAACAGGAATCACAGAGGCGAACTGTGACTTACAGGCAACGATACAAACAGAAATATCTGTCAGGCCCAGAATAGCTTTACTTTTTATCTACAGAGTTATACACAAAGAGCTGAACTTGAGGTGATATTAGAAAACATTCAGAGCTTCAGATTTCAAGAAATGACACATGCATGCGGCAGTTATGTACCCTGGACTTCTCAACTGAATTTTTGAAGCAATAGGGGTGACATACTGAATTATACCTGCATATAAGGAATATTAACATATAAAGTATTTAAGATGCAGGGCTCTATAGAAAAACATCTACAGACTGTGGAAAAGATCATGTAAGAGCAAAGGAAATGAATTGCATTTAAGCTTCTACTGCTGTATTTGAACATCATTCTGCTGATGTTGAAAGTATAGTACATGAAGCACTTTCTTTGCATGTTAGGACATTAAACTCCTTTCCTAAAATTATGTGAGGCCAGGTGTTGGATACGGAAATAAACAAAACTAAGTCTGACAGTGCTAACATGCTGATATCTAGCAGCGTGTTTATTATGGTCACCATCATAGTTTAGCGTGTTAGCATGCTAATAAATTTAAATTTTGACCTGATGATAGATTGTTGTCACTGAGGTCACTGCTGTAACCTTACACCCAATCTAAAGTCCTGCTGTGTGTTGTTTCAATGATGCTTCACCGTGATTAATACTGCTTCTGCTTTTAGTTTTAGTTTTCGATCTTCAAGTTATTTGTCTGAAGAAACAAAACCCCGTTCGTGTCCTCCACTTTCATCCTCTTTCCCCTACGTCTCCATTTCTCCATTATTACAGAGACCTTCCCCCTTTGGTCTCTGTAATAACCAGGCCACTCTGCATTACACATTATAAATGAATAGCCCCATGTGTTGACATGAAACATCGAGCGTGTGGTGCACTTTGAGCACAAGAGAAATCTCAGGGTTTGTTGGAGAATTAAATGTTGTAAAACAAAACGGCCCACATTAACGTGAGCAAAAAAAGCAGATGGCAAGGCTAAGGAGGTGAGTTTACATATGCAGAGCAAGAAGAATATGAGACAGATGGTCATTTGTTGACTAATCTCTCACCGAGCACCTTTTGCACATTTACACTCTTGCCAGACATGGCTGACCCAACTAACTTTTCCTCCTCTTTGTGCATATATGTGGTTCCCCACATCCTTTCTAAAATGTTTTTTTATTCCATGTGACCACACATGACCATATTTCTTTACGCCATCAACAGGTTTCATGCACCCAAGGGCATTATAAATGTCAGAATCTCCTGAATGTAGTCAATATCTTATACAGCTCTCCCCAAAGTTCAAAAATGGATGAAACCAAATGAGGTGTGATGATGATGAGAAAACTGAGCACCAGGTGTCCCCGTCTCTCCTCTGTCTGCCCCCACTTAAAAACAGACACACTCACCTCTCTCTCCTCTCTCTCTTTGTCTGTCCCTCTCCCCCCACCTGGTCTGCTTGGCAGCCTCATAGTCCTGGGAAGTGAGTGAGAGATGCTGGAGAGCATTTGGTTTCAATGCTAACAGATACCATATACTTCTGGTGAGAATCTAATAAGGAAAGTGCTTTCCTCTAGCTCAGGAAGGCGGAATCATGCAGGAACATATGAGAAATTATTATTGCCCGTCTACCTGTCTGTGTTTGTGGAAACTTTTGGGTTACGACTGAAGTTATGAGGGTTGTTGGTGCAAAGTACGGCCATGAAACTCTTCAACCTTTGAATAAAAACAAGAAGAAGTCCAAAATCTGATTTACAAGCTGAACAAGTGTATCTATTTGTGTTTCTGTCTGTCAGTGTGCCAATTCTTATTTGTATCTGTAGCTTCGCTTGTGCATGCATGTGTGTGTGTCTTCTGGAGTCCTGTAAGGCCCCTGGTATCCAGCAGAGGAATGCAGCAGTCTCTTGAAAAGTAGTTATCAGCTAATGAGAATTCCACTCGGAGCAGGAAGGAAGGGCTTAGAATGCGTGTCCCTCAGCGAATTGGGGCGAATGTTAATCACGATGCCTTTAAGTGCACGCACGCACTCACACACACACACGCACACACACATGCTTGCATGCTTGCACACACAGGAGTCTAGACCGAGCAGAGAGCTGCAGAGCCGGACACACGAATGGACGGGAGGGAGAGAGTGAAAGAGGATGTTTTTAAAAACTAGGCTTGGTGTTGTCTTCGCGGTTTGGAACTAATTGGTTTCAGATGAAAATCAGCGCGCACAAACTTGAGAAGGCCTTAATGTTCTTTGCCTTGCACTCCATCTGCCTTTAACAAAACACCCACCACCTATCTGTCTTCCCTTCACTTTCTCTTCCTCCTGGCTTGTTGTCTTCCTGCCGTCCTGACCAGTCAATTCATCAAACTTCATCTTGTTTTAGTGCAACAATTGCAGGGTCATGGAGGTCGTAGCTCAAGACATTTGCATTAAAGTAAAACCATAAAAATTTTAAATGAGTTTGGATTTAACATGAAAAGTAGAGGTCTCTCTGGTTTTCTGCTGCAAAGTTCTCCAGACAACACAGACCACTTCACTTGCTAGCAGTCTGTATTTCCTCTCTCTCTCCTTCAATCTCCCCTTCAGTCCATCTCTCTCTTTCTCTCTCCCTCTGTCTCGCTTTCTCCCCGTTTTGCTGTGAAGGACACCACGCCTCTGGAGATCCCGTCCCTCAGGAAGAAAGCAAGCGTCCCCCTCCCTCCTACTGTTTTTTCATAACCTATTATTTATGTCTGACAGACCTCCTCCAGACAAATGGCTGCCATATGGAGAAAGAAAGGCAGAGGAGAAGGAAGGAAGGAAGGAAGGAAGGAAAAACTCTCTCTGCGTCCTCTTTCTCTCTGGCCTTGTGAGTTCCTTTTCAAGGGTTTTGAAATTTCGATCAGTTTTTGACGACGTTATCGTGAGCTGTCCATGTCCCGTGCCACACGAATGGCAGTACGTACATCTGAGCTGCCTGCTGTCTCATCGAGCTGATGGAGATATTAATCCTGTCTCATTGTAAAGAGATGTACAGCTTCTGTGGGCTGTAAACCACAACCGCACTCACACCGTTTCTGTGGTCCAGAGGGACAAATTTCTCTGCCATATACTGTACATGTGAAGCCTTTAGCATGACTGAACTGTTTTGTGCTTAAAGGGATAATTCAGATTGTTTGAGATATAGTTAATCACCGGTAACATTGGTGCATTGATATCATTGATAGCCTGGTATCCCAAGGACAATTCCGCACCTCACGATTCAGTCCAATGCCAACATGTAATTCTAATGTAGGAAGTAGTGTGCCTTTTATGTAGCCAGGTATAGAGTTATCTTGTCGAGGTAAGGTGGTGCATGGGTGTGTGGTGCATCTGACCTTGATGCAGGAGACCAGAGTTTGTTTTTGTCTTGTCACAGACCTGCAGTTGACGTTCGCCTTTTTATTAAAGTCCAACTGAAATCACACAGTTATCCCTTTTTGTAGTCAAAAATAATGTCAACATGTTTTTTTTTAAATGTATTGTTAATAGTTTTTTATTATTAAAAGGAAGAAAAGGTGTCTGGGGAAATATCAGAAATGCTACTTTTCATCTCAGCCGGATGGAGGGGGGTGTCTGCGGCTCTGGTCTTGTGTAGGAGGCCGACCGTCTGCTCAGCCTATGATCAAACGCTGACGTTACTGTTTTATGCAAGACTTAATTGGCTGTATCAATATAAGGTCTCCATCTAAGTGTACGTAGACCCTGACGATGTTCCGTCGAATTGATGCAAAACTAGGGGGCGCCATCATGAAACCAAAAAATATAAAATATAAATTTCTCCCTTTTGGATTTCTATTTTTTTCTCAAGGAGAACACAGTACAAGTGATTTACACAGCAGGTATGTATGCTGTAGCAGACCAAAAAAGCATTTTATTAACAGTTGGACTTTAATTATAACTATGATCTTTGCCTACGTTTAACCAAGTGTTTTAGTTGTCTATCCCTAACCATACCTTAGCCATAATTTATTTGCAATAACCACATCTTTTAATGCATGGCAACTACAGTAAGATTAGGAAAATATCCTAACCTTACTGTAGTTGCCATGCATTAAAAGTTAACCAGCAGGTGGTTTGCCAGACAAAAATGAACTACGCCCAACAGGGATGAGCAATGACAGAAACACATATTTTCCAATACAACTTGACATAGCAGTACCTGCTGCTTAACAAAAAGTAAAGAATAAAAAGAGCAAGGGTGTCTTGGGTGTAAGTAAACCTGTTGTGTAAGTGTCCTGTTCAAGTCCGTATGGGGGCCCTTATTGCGTGTCACCCCCTCTCTGTCTCCATAGTGGTTGATAAAAAAAGTCATAGGATGAAGAAAATACAAATGCAGCACCAACATGCTATGATGTATCTAAGTTATTGGTGCTCGATTAATTTGTCACATCCTGTAGAATATAAGTACATAGAGGTTGTTACTGGAAACACACAATGATTTACATTTTAGCTCTGAAAATTCAGAAAGTCATATAAAACTTTGTGCAACATTTTAATGGAATCATACAGGTGTGGTGGTTCACTGTGTCTGCTAATAGAATAGCACCTTAAATGACATCTCATCCCTTCCTTTTTACTGTAGTTCCTTTATGCCTTTGCTTCTTCTTCTTGTGCATTTGTCCTCCACTGCTTTTTTAATGTTTGTCCTTCTTCGGTTATTCTTCCTGTCTATTCTTCACTGCTCTCTGGAGTCACTCTTCCTGTCAGAATAAAAGTGTCTCTCATGTCTGGTCCCTGAGGGAGCAGCTGGCCGGCTAATCCCCGATGGGGCCTTATCCTCCTCCTCCTCCTTCTTCTCCTCCTCTTCCACCTCTCCACCTCCCTGAATCTCCCTTCCTTCCTTCCCTCCTCCCTCCATCTCTCGTGTAATAGCTCCCTTGTTCCAGTCGGACAAAACAGCACCTTTGTGGCCTCTCTCTCCACCCCCCACCCCACCCCACCCTTTTTTCTCTCTCAGAGCGAAGCAACATTTAAAGCAGGAATAGGGAAATTGTAAACAGCAGGTTTTTTGGGCCTGGAGGCCGAGGCAGAGTCCGGCTAGGGCTCAGAGTCCAGCAGAGCAGAGAAGCAGGCCTTTGTTATTGGGGGATTAGTTAGGGAGGTGAGGGTAGGGTTGCCACCTCCAACACCATACCCCCACACACCTCCAACTCTAATCACCCCCACCAGTGCAACACACCCCGTTACACACACACATAAAATTAAGAAAATGTCCACTGCCTGCATAGATGTGAGCTGGGCTTCCTTTTGATGATGCTTTCTAGGTCTTAAAAACAGAAATGATCTAAGTAAGGACCATTTTCACTTCACTTTCACAGATGTTTACTTGGTTGTGTTTGACCTAAAATCAGCATTAGCTGTTGCATTAGTAGTTTATTATTGCACTGTAGTGACTGTTACTGTTACAGTCATCTGGGGAGAGTGACCATCTGTGTTTAACGCTGTGATTCAATAAGGAAGGCAACATTTTTCTCCATAACGAATAATGAATGAGCCATTACCTGCCGTCTGTCTCCAATCTCCCTCTGTCTTTGTTTCGTTGTGTTGATTAGTTTCGCTTTCTACAGTTTCTTGTGGATAGATCCTGTAATTACGACTGTGTTATTCTACATATCTTTCACCACCACATGTTAAACGACAACTTGCTGAAACAAACTTAATTCAGGGTACAAAACGTTTTACAGAGAAGAGAGCAAAGGCAAACGTGGCAGCTGTGGTTGAAGGTGCCCATGATGGTATAGCCAGCCAGAGGGTTGGACTCAAATTAAAACAAGTCAACAACTGAATGAATGGAAGATGTACTACCTAGCTTGATGTCAAGAGACGGGAGACCTTGGATGTTTTGTGTACAGAGAAGCTAAAAGTTTGCTATGTGCTGAAAAGAAATCAGGGGTACTTTTTGTGGTGACGGTGCTCCAGATGCCAGAAGACTACGGGAAAAATAAAGTCTTGCTCATGAAAAAACTATTAAAATACAAAAAGATCTCAGAACTTTATCAACAACAAAAAAACGTGTAACAAATGCCATTATTTCTCTCATAGAAAAAATACAAAGTTAAAAAATATTTTTAAAATGACTCTACACTCACTAGTTGGTAGATAATTACAGAGAAGTTTCTCACATTTCTAAACTCATTTTAAAATGTTTACAGTAATGTGTTTTTTTTTTCATAGCATATAAAATGTTTAATTATGTGGTGTTGTTGTATTGCTGCTTGGATTGATGATCATGATGTAGGCCTTGTCTGCTTTGGAAGTACATGGTTCGGGACTCCCACAGTGCTAATGGCCCTTTCTGCAGTGAGGCGCATGTAATGTGACCCTGTAAACAAACAGATATCATTAAATCATTTTCAAAATCATCGTCCTCAGTATTTAGCGAGGAACACGGCTCTGTATGTAATGTAATTTAGTGTATTGTAAGTCCAAGTAGGCTGGGCATCTTTGGGTGTATGACACTTGCATAAAAGTATCCATTCATATTATTGTCTGAGCAAGGTTTTAAATAAATAATTTAATAATGATAATACAATAGGAAGTTTAGGCTGCCTATGCTTAATAGTACAGTATTGTCACTCGACTAGGTCAACATTATAGTCAATGGACTGCTGCCTAATCTGAAGCCATTTAATTGCTGCAAGTGTTGAATCTCAAATATAAAATCTATCATGTATATTACAGTTCATGTGAACAATGACAACTTACAAACCCACAACTTTGCAGCACATTTAGAGTGTGTTACAAGAAGTATCATTACTGCAAAATTAACCTTGAAACGCGGCTTCACAAACACACACAACATGGGATTCAAACTACAGACAGCCTATAGTCACAAAAAACAAACACATACAAATAAAGACATAGACACATAAACACACACAAGAATATGAAGGCTTTACTTTCAGAATGAGATAATGCAGCAACTGCTCCTGCACAAAGGGTGCAGGCATGAAAACAAAACTCAACACTGAAGATAATAGAAGACATATTTGATTTCTTGATGCTTACAAAAGAGTCACATTGCCATCTTTGTATGTCTGAGCATGGGTCAAATTGGGGATTTTTGGTGAATTGAAAGCATTTTTGGAAAGAAAATGCAGCTTGACAGCTTTGATTTGCAGCCATTAATTAAAAACACAGTAGGTGTCTGCCTTCGTGCCAGACCATTCAGCTGAGGTTTTAAATCTTTGCACTATAGTGGATAGGTGTACAAAAGGGCAGTCCATCAGCACTGACCATTGTTCCTCTTTCTAACCATCCATCAATACCTCACTGTAAATCACAAAATGACATTTCCTGTCTTCTGAAGAAATCCCTGGCATGTGGCTGGAAGGTGTGTGCCCTAAAAACACACGTGCAAACCGGTGAGATCGATCAAACGCCACGGCTGGGCTTTATGTTCGTCGGCTGTGAAGAGAATGACAACCTCATGTTGAAGATTTAGCGTCAAGCTGGAAATGCAAAGTGAGGCAGGTTAGCATCGCTCTTTGATGAGAGATATCAAATGGCTTTTGAGGGTTTTCGTCTCTTCGCCTTTTATGTTCCCCCCTCTCTCTCTCTTCCATCCTCTGTCTCACTCTTGGTTTTGCGTTGAACTTTCCATCTACAGCCTGCCTCTCCCTGTGTGTGTGTGTGTGTGTGTGCTTTGAACTCCTTAAACTGTTCTTTTGAAGGGCAGAGTCATAAAAAGTCCTTTTATGTAGGCCCGGTCTCTTTGATGGGGTTGTCACTTTGTACAATGCTCCGCTCTAAGCCTCAGAAACTTCAGACAGGCATGACCACACCCACGCAGACGGACAGACAGATAGACAGATAGACAGACAGACAGGTAGACTGTCAGATTTGGTGTCTTTACATTATCACAGGTATTGGTATTAAGAAAAGTGTGCTGACAAGATCTTGACAATCCAATATATTGATGATTTAAGGTCACATTCAGACCAACTGTAGCCCTGCCTCATTTATTTGAATGGAGCCAGTTCAGCGTTGCAGCGGGGGTGCCAATACAGGGGTGGATTCAGCTCCCCAGAAAACGACAAAAGTTTGAGTTTGGGGGGTCTCGAAAACTAAAAAATTCAACCATTATCTTTTAGCATTTCTAAGGCTGTGATGAATGATAGCGTTTAAAACCTCATTCAAATATAAGTCAAATTAAACTCCAATGTCCCGGGATCTGCAGTTTTAAATATGTGCGGTATCTATATTGGTCAGTGCGGCTGACTTTATTTTTAGTCAATACGTATATAACATGATTGGTCTGGACATGTACAGGGTGTTTTCTATTATGACGGCGGGCTGCTTTAGTGATTCTGAGTGACCGGGCTGCGAAGTCTCTTTTTAAGTATATCCCTGCTAAACAGGGATATATAAATCATGGACCCCTCTCCATGATTTCTCTCCAATACATGGATAATCAACTTGCAGAGATCTGAAAACTATTCATATAAAAACAGGGAAGTCTGGTTTCTTTTTCTAAGTTACCTTACAGTTCCATGTTAATGCAGCTGTGAGCTGTTTAGAAAACATGGTGCTTTAACCCCTTGACATACAGGTTTCCCCCCTTCGTTTTCCCCTTGTGTCGCTCTAACATTGTAAAAATGACCATATTCCACACTATGTGTCACATATATATTTGGATCCACTTATTCCAGCTCTTCATAGAAGCTATGTGATGTTACACTGAGTCTTGTGCATCATTTTATACAAATTTCCCCAACATTCATCTTGACTTTCTTAGTAGTTTTTGGAAACTTTGGGATCTCCACATGAGTTGACCCACTGGCAGGTCAATATAACTGAATCCAGGCGCTGATTTATGTGTTGTGCTCTCAAGTGCCGCTGCCATTACTGCAGTGGCAGAGTGGAACTGAACACATTTACACTGACAGTGAAAGCAGAGATGTTTGGGTTAATCATGGTCAGCGGTTGCATGTTGCATTACAACATGATAATTATGTAACTGTGACAAAAATAAAGTTTGATAATAAATGTCTACTGTGATGGATGTATTTTAAGACAACTTCTAGTCTCTGCAAGCTGATTTTCACAATGCACTGTCATGAGTAGAAACTGATCACACCCAGGACTTTGGATTGTAAAGTACAGGATTTGTAGTTAATTGGCTAAAACATTCAAAATCAAAATTTCTTTAACATGTCAGTTACAGAGCACAGAGATAATGAACAAGCCTAGCGTCTAACCCAAAACCAGACAGGCTGTTTGGGAGCTGGGGCAGCCACTAGGCCCCAAACCACCACACATGTTTACCATTGGAGCCTCTGTTGTGGTGTCACACCCTGTGAATAATGCACATTCTGTCTTTCGTCACCTGTTTTTTTTTTTTTTTCACCCATGACTCCTGTTCACTCTTACCATCTGTTTTCTCTTGATTTACTTGATCTTTGATATTGGAGGTTTTCTGTTAAAAGAATACAATGGTTTCACACCGTGACTTTCGTCCAGTATGTTCTTCAAGTCTGCTAGACTTGACTGACTCTCATCTCCTCTTCTGTCTTGGCATTGGCCCGACTGTCAAGTAGCAGAACTCAGTGTGAGGTGTCCATCTCATTATGGTATGGTATGGTATGGTGTACTACAGTATACTAGGGCATGGTATGGTATACTATGGTATATTATTACCATTGGTGATACTCGTGCCGAGTTGAGCTGTTAGCTACTGCAACCATTCAAGCAGCCCAGGCATTTTTTTCTTATCTGCAGAGTGGGTTACCAGACTTTCTATTTTTGTATGATATCAAAACACTAGGGTGTAAATATCTCATCTCCCAGGCTTATACAGTAGATGTATCCTGTCTTCCATTCTCCTGCTAGTTCCCAGTTGTCAAACTGTGGCCATTACAGTCTGGGTTGGGTTTCCCATAAGCATCCCAACACTGAGACAATCTTTGTTCCACTGTAAGCCGCGAGCACTGAGAGGCTTTTGGGAAGCTGGAACCTGGCTGTTCCCAGGATCCCTTTCACCTGAGCAGGAGAACAACAGGGGGAGAAAGGGGTAACACAGAGAGAGGCTGTTGGAGAGCAGGAATAATGTGAATACAAACATGCATGCAGACACACACATTCACACAAGAATACGGACACACATATACATGCAATGGACATTCTTTCTCCAACACGCATACACACTTCTAACAAAGTAATAGCAAACATTGTTTCACTAGAAATGGTGCAAACATAGGTCATTACAGACCAATTTCCTTCAGTGGTTGGTAAAAGTCTTGGGGGTAATGTAGTGTGGTTTACTGACTATTATGTGTTTCTACCTGATATGTTTAATTTAAGAAAGCCACTCCACCTTAGAGATTTGGTTAGTAAGTATGGATAGTTTGCAGTTCTGTAAGTGCCATTTGGACATGTCTATGCACTACACATTCATGCATCATTTTTGGCCTGAAGTCACAATCCAAGTGGCAAAAAAAGATGATCCTCTGGTCTGTCCTGCCACTCGGTTGTGTGCTTAGAGCAAAACAAACCCCAAACATAAACATAACCCTAACTCTGCATACAGAAGAGTTGTCACTTTTTTAACCCTTGCCCTTTAAGCTGGAATTATACTTCATTGAAGATGTAGGTAAATGTCTCTCTGTGGATCTACACAGAGAAAGGTTTAATGGGTAATCGTAGGTCGCAGAGGCTCGCAAACTGCATCCAATAAGCTCCAGCTCCCTAATATCCCTGCGTCAAATGAGTTGACTGCTTGGTCCAGCTTCTGTCAGGAGGTGAAATGAACATGTTATTTCCAAAATCCGTGCAAGTATAAAATGTGTTGAAGTATATTATATTCTATTCTAAAATGCTTGTGCCATACAAACGTCTCTGAATGACGTCAGTGCAGGTTTGCTTACATGGAGATGGAGAAGCATGCTCTAGACCACAGAGTCTGACCACAGAGTCTGCTTGAAACGAACTAGTTGTATGATGTGTCGTATGAACACGTCTGAAGGCAAAAGTGTTTATTGCTGTATAACGGCCATACTTGAAGGCCTGTTGTCATAGACAGTGGTGATAAGTGTTCAAATTGGGATAACAGCGCACACTTTAAAGTTTCATGTTGAAGGCATTCATAGTGTTGCGCTCATTTGCCCACACTAAAAGTGCCACAAGTAGTTGTGTGAAGCATGAATAAAGAGAGCATGAAAGAGAAGTTCAAACCCTGCATACTTTCTCACATGCGGACACATGGCCGATCACTGTGCGAAGGAGGGCATGCTTGCAGATTGTCAGAAAGGTACAAGAATTGTTACTGAGGCTTTTAATCATACAGTCATCATCAAATCTATAAAATATATTTAGAACTAGTGAGATGATAGTGAGATGACAGGCCAGAGAAGGCTGAGATACATATCAAACTAATGTATTTGTAAAGTTATTTTAGAAACACCTACTAGATAGTTACCATATGCATAATTTATGCCCACTGTTTCCCATCAGCAATTGTGAAATTTGAGGAGGAAATGAATGTATAATATACATTATTTTCCCCCTCAAATTTCATAATTGCTGAATTTGATATTATCAAACTTCACCAGTGGGTTAACACACTGAGCAGTAACCTTTGCAGCTGTGAAAACCACAGATTGTGATGCATTCCTGAAACAACAAAACTCAGAGGTTTATTACTCATGATATGCCAAGGTGTACATTCAAAATGTATTGCTGTGTTATCAAAGCGAAATATTGCTTCAGAACTGGCCTTAATGCTGTTCCAGGAAGCCAGTCTTTAAAAAAAAACCTGAATGTTTGTGTGACAGGACCCCACTAACTTCTGAAATATCCATCACCCTCACATTCAGAGTTCAGCGGAAGTCCTGTCAGGGTTGAGTATGTGAAACAGATTTCTAGGACAAGATCTCTACAGAAACATCATAAGGCCTCTGTTAAACCAGTTTGATCATCAACCTGTTTCCTTGCTGAGCATGTCTTCCGCTCTTTGGTCTGTGGAGTGTGTGTGTGAGTTTGTGTGGCTTTTGTATGTGTGTGTGTGTGTGTGTGTGTGTCTCCTCAATAAGAAGGTCTAAGAGGATGTAAATCACCCCGTCAAAAGTGAGCGCTGTGAAAACATCCTGAGTGCACACCAAGGCACCCATACACACACACACACACACACGAGAAATGTCCATGTGAGATGAGTAATAATTCAGCTGGTGGAGGAAAGTGATGGAAAGTACAAGAATTTAAATTAAACTGAACATAAGTGCTTTTCTTTGTCTCTGGGAACAAAATATTGAGATTTTAACATGTACATCTATGCATCACAGTCATTTTTGGATAAATGGATGAGTCAAATGGGCACTTATTATATTCTGTCAGTGTGACAAAAAGTAAATTGACAAACCACATCTAACATGATCATTTGCAGATAACCTTTAAGTGTCGACCGCAAAACCTTTTTTAAAACTTTTGTCTTGGAACATTTCATCAGCAAATCTAGCCGCAGTGTATCAGTTTTGTTTCCATTTTCCTCACCTCGGAAACTTATTTTTCGGTTTCCTGTGTCAGCGGTACACGTCTGAAAGCGTTGCTACACCAGAGAGCTAAATATAACACAGAGACATCTGTGGCAAGAAGGTTTTGAAATCATGCAGATAAGCGTTTTGTAGAGATGTGGGCTGTGAAAATGTGAACTTCTCAGTTACGGTAAGACGGCTTCCAGACAGGATGATGTGTAAAGTAAAGTATATTCAGGAGAGCTGGCTTTATTCGAAGAAGCCATGTGATTCACTGGACTGAAGGTTCAGGCTTTTTGAACCTTAACATTAAGTTTCTCCTCCTGATCATTAGAGACCTGTAATTTGAGTTATGATGGGTTAAAAAAGTTCCTTAGCCATATAACATAACAAACGCATGGCAAAGAGTGTGTAATGTGAGTACAAACCAGTTTTAGATGGTCAAATAAATTCTAGGTTATACCTTTAAACAGCAGCCCCCAAATCAGAACACCCAGCTGCTCTTTGTTTTAAACAACTTCCTTATTTTTAAAAGTATTTTAAACATATTCAAGTCATATATTGTCCTGTAGCTGTCATTGTGAAATAAGAAAGTGCTTTGATGGCTGTCAGAGACCAATCAAGTCATGGGTCAATGGGTCACATAGCAACAGGCTGCAAAGGCCACAGAGGAAGAGAGAGAGAGACACACAGGAGAGAAAAAGCAGGAGGGCAAAGACAAATGCTTATCGCTTGAGTGCCCTCGTGTCGGCAGCGCCATCTCTGACTGTCAGCACCTTGAGTGACACACATCGGGGTTGAGGGGTCAGCAGGGGTGAGGAAGTGTGATGTATGTGTGTGTGTGTGTGTGTGTGTGTGTGTGTGTGTGTGTGTGTGTGTGTGTGTGTGTGTGTGAGGAGCTGTAAACTTCCTTGGAGAGGAACAATAAAAGCAGTGATTGCAGGACGGGTTTTGAGCCAGTTTGACCAAACATAGTCTCAGGAACTAAACCCAGCAGGAACCAGTCAAGATCTAAATGCTTCTTTATCTCATTAACTATAAAATTTACACCAATAACATGTTAAAAAGCGACACATTTCACTTGCTTTTAGTCTAGTCAGGATGTCTGCTTTAATTATAATTTAAACATCAGTGACATTAAGCGAATTCCCATCCAAAAGTCTTACTGATACTGATAGTAGTGTCAACCAGTGCTTGAATATAGCTGATGACGACACAGGAGTTGTCATTGACCCATGTTTGCTGTATGTGCATTTTGTCACGTATAAAATAGTGATTTGAGTCAGCAGCCTAAAAATTACTTAGATGTCTGACTTTGTATTTGTATAGCGACATAATAGATGAACATGTGAAGGAGCACAGATATGTACAAGTAGTGATTGTGTTGAATGATTTGAAGGGCACGTGTGAAATGGAGTACAAGCTGGGTCACATGGATACTGACAACATGAACAATTTGTTTACATGCTCTATTTCACAAATTTAATATTTTTCTTTTACCATAATCTGATGTCCTGGTGAGGACCGTAAAAACGTCACCATATAGTATTAAGTTACATCAAAGAGACACAGCAGTTTTTATATTTTAAACTAGAAATTTTGGTGGTCACAGTTACTTATGGTGACATCTCTCAAGTCAAAAACACCAAAACACAATAGTAGCCAAAGTAACAGGGCAGAATTCTAGCGCCAAAACATCATGGCAAAGGTGGAAAACAAAAACACAAACCTGTGCAAAGGCAGAGCCAAAATCTCAGCTTCATGCCTGCGGCTAAACTGACAGGAAATAATGAATGGGTGACATCCGAAAGGACACTTGGCCACATGGACCAGACGGGTGGAGGACAGGAAGGAAGCAAGGTGTTAGATGTTGTGTGCCACTGTATGTGTTTGTACATATGTGAACGCCGATGCATGTGTGTCATAGCAACAACAACAACAAATAAAATGAAAGAAGAAAAATGCCCTCAAGAAGCATTTTGACACTTGGCGATAAGCTTCATTAAAGGAAGAACAGTAGATGAAGGTGAACGGGGGATGGGTAGTGAAGGTGGAAGAGTGTGTGAGTGACAGAACAGAGGATAGGTAGGGGGCAAGGCAGTAGATGGGTGGTGTGACCATTGTGAAAGGATAGGCTACTGTTAGTTGGGTTGGAGCTGCAGAGGAGACTGGAGGTGAAGTGAGGGTGTGACTGACACATGGATAGAGATGGCTAGCAGGGGGTGATAGGAGGTGGCAGGCAGAGAATAATGGTGACAGGATGCGGGTGTGCTGCATTGACGAGGGCGTGTGTGTGTGTGAGTGTGTGAGTGTGTGTGTGTGTGCCACCAGAGGCTATGCATGGTCTCCATGTTGTTTCAGGTGTCCATACACCCCCAGCCAACCATCAGGCCCTGGAGGAAGGACTGGCAGCTCATTAGCCTGATCAAAGACTCCACTTCCCCCTCTGGTTTAACACACACACACACACACACTCTGTGCTGTGTTTACCTGGCTAATCCGAGGCTAATCTGCCTGATATGCAGGATGTGGGGATCAATTAAGGAAATTAAGGTGTGGTGATGAAGGGAGGGGTGGAGAAGGAAGAAAAAAGAAAGGGGAGGTCCAGAATGAAATGTCACATTTGCAGGTCAATTATGCTGATTCCTCCCCTTTTCCAGAACAGAGGGTCAAAGAAACATGGTAAAAAAATAAAGAAAAGAAACAAATGAGCTCTATGGGCAGGTTTATTGTTGCTTGGTGGTGAGAGTATTGGCGTCATGGAAAAACAAACAATTTATTTCCAATATATTTGTATAAATTACATCAGTCAAAATAGTTCTTATAAAGCAAACTATACAAATCAAAAAGATTAATGACAAACATATAAGTGAAATGGGAGAACTGAGGTAAACATAAATGATGGTAACACATAAATATAATTAATAAGCAGCAACATAAACATACAATAAATAGATTATAACATACCATAATGTTATAAGCAGATATAAGGTCATTTTAAATGTTTATTAATGTACAGTGTTTGTCAACAAATATAACTTTTCATATGAAGACATAGTTTATATTAACAACTGTGCTATATTGTATTTTTATTCATTATCTGTTTATTTACCAGCATCCAGTTATGGAAGCTTCAGAGGAGGAGTTAAAGATGTTGACAGCTACATCAATAAAGACAAAAAATATTCTTTGTAGACTACAATGAGTGAAGCTGACCAATCATTACCAATGATCCAGCTCCTGAAGCTGAAATGATTCATTTTAATAAGAATTGCATCATGTAAAAATAGATCCTATCATGAAGGGCTGCTTTTTATTTTATTTTAATATTGAATCGGATCCTGATTCATATCCTGTATTGACTGGGCCTTAGTTTGGAAATTGACCATCTCATCATCCATCACAAAAAGAAAAGCCGGTGAGTCAAAGCATCCCTCTTGAGCCACATCCTCTCAGCTCAGGAGGAGATCTTGTTACATTAATCAGAGGCTTGTGAAGCACACTCACCATATCCACATCTGGACACAAATTCACACAAACACACGCCAACTCTCAGGGACTAAACCTGATTTACATACACCTTTACAGATTGTAAACTGATATGTATATGTTATAAAGAGTGTTTAAACACTTCAGACTTAATTTAACGGCCAACCCTGAGCCATGTCAGCTCCATAAGTGGACAAAAAGATCACCAGACTTTACTTGTTTTGTGATATATTTTAATTTTACCATTTGATGACTCAAGAAGACAAGCTTTTACTTTTAAATGATAAGACTAATACACTTTACAAGTTAGAAAGTGATTCACAAAAGGCAAAAAAACATAATAAAAGCAAATAGAATAACATAGAGGTAAACGAAAGACAATAAACTGGACCATATTAGAAATAAGGTAAATTCAAATAAAATTAAAGAATGAATAAGGCATCTCAAGTAAAATCAGGATACGATCCCAGGTAAAAGTAGGTTTAAAGAAGAGATTTTAGGAGATATATAATCACTCAGTGAGTCTTATTTCCTCAGCTAGGTCATTCCAGGGCCTGATAAAGTCCAGCCTGCTCAGACTCAGGGTCAGGGTCCCTTGAACATGAACAGGTTTACAGACTCTTACAGGTAACAGAAAGGAGCCTCTATTATGTCAGCATCCACTGGCTGACATCATTTATTTAATAAAAGCCCAACATCGGTCTGATATTTCAGTCTAATTCTGTCCCCAGACCTACTTTTATAAGCTTGCTTCTTTAAATATGACCAGTTCACAACTAACCAAATTGGGAAATCTTTGCGGATTTGTTCCCAAGATGAAACTGATTTTCCTTTGTCTGACACCCACTTCATCCTCAATGTGCTCCTCCCCAGACTGATGGCTCACAGGAAGTTGCTGTAGCTGTCCCACGTTCATCCCTCGCCGTCTCCTCTCCTCCTGTCCTTTCTCCCGCCACATCTCCTTCCTCTGCTCCTCTTCTCTTCTCCCCCCCCCCGATCATTTTATACTCCTTTCATCTCCCCCTCGTCTTCCTCTCACCTCCTTCCTCCTTTCCTTTGATCTCCTCACCCGTCTCATCTACCCTCTTTTCTTCTCCCTCTTCTGTCCTCCTGCCCTCTCCTCTCATTTACCTCCTTTTTTCCACTCATCTGATCCTCTTGTCTTTCCTCCTCTCCTCTACTCCTTTCCTCTCCTCCTGTCCTCCCGTCCCTCCTCTGAAGGCTTAATTTAAGCTTGTCATCAGGGCGTCTGTGAGCTGAAGTTGGATACTGCTGATGCTGCAGCCATCACAACTTCTGGGGTGCCGATAACTCGCCTGTAATACTGTTGGTCTCTATTTGTGCCTGTTTCACATGACAAACTGATTATTTCTCACACTTTTTTTTTTAAAGAAAAAACAAGCTGAAATACATTTGGTTCACAGACAATCTAAAAATAGGGAACATGTTGTGGATTTGGTCTGGATTTCACCAATGTGATATCTGGCTCTGAGACAGGCTGGCTTCTAAATTTGACTTTAAAAAACAGTATTGGTGCTAAACGTGTCTCTTTTCCTAATATAATTTCTTTCCGTTCTTATTTCAATGATGGCCATTTTGCACAATGGCCGTGGCAGCTCCACACACTGCGACTTAAGAAAACACATGTACACAAACAAAACACAATCAAATGAAGAAGATACTTTCCCCAAATTCGACAACACAAGTGCAGCGTTTAATAAAACACTGCAAAGAAATGGAAATGAAAAAAAACAAATTCAGCAATAATTTCTGAGATAGTTCCTCTTAACAGACTAAGCTTTGGTTAACCAATGCACCTGAAAATCAGGTGCGTACGATTTGGAGCTGTGGTAGTTGTCTCAAGTGTCGACTGACAGACATCTTTTACCCCTTAGAGTCACTGCTAATAACTGCTTGTATGTGCTGTAAATAGTTTGCTGGGGTCACATAATAATATTCCACCTTTCCTCAGCAGCATATCAGCTTCAACTACACCACCCCTTTAGAAAGTGACACATCGCTAAAACACCTACTGAGCAGATAGAGAATAATTTGATCACAACAGAAACCACTGGGCTGGAACAATGTGGGCTTAAATGACTCTTTCGATAAAACATTAACATTATATTTGTGATGCTTTAAACTCAAACCACAGAGAGATATTTATACGATGACTCTTAGATTCTGTATTATGTATATACACTATGTGCATGTAGTCAAAAATAAAAAAGTTGAGACAAATCTGTGGATTTTAGCAGTAAAGTTTTCTGTTCTGTTCGGTTGAAAAATTCCTGAAAAAGATGGTGTAGTTTTGACTTTGTGGCTCTCGTCTAAGCTAGAAGAACCCCGCCGGGCGAGGATAGGAAAGGGGAGCTCCGGTGGAAGTTGACCTTCGACCTTTCTTCACAGGAGTGACATGACCCCGACTGCACTCCGACCTCCAGGGACCAACCAATCGGTGAAGCGTGACCTGCCATCAGGGGCGTGGCCACAAAGGACCTCGCTTCTCCTCTCCACCTCTCACATTCTGGGCATTCCAAGTGTCGCTGTGAGCACATATCATCCAGGCAGGCACCACAGGGATGAACACACACACACACACACACACACGCACGCATATACCACACACAGATTCAGTGCTGGAATGTAACTAAGTACTTTACTTTAGTATTTCCATTTCATGCCACTTTATACTTTAACTCCACCAGATTTCCAAGGACAATATTGTACTTTATACTCCTCTACATTTATTTGACAGCAATAGTTGCTAGTTACTTTATGAATTAAGATCATACACAACATATGATGGGCTTATATTAAATTAAAATAGATTAAACCCAACAGTATTTAAAATAGTTAAAATAGGCTCAACCTTAACAAGAGTAAAAGGTATTAAAGCATCAGCATTCATGATATTATATATAGTATAATATAATACTCACAGGGGTCATTATTCTGCAATAAGTACTTTTACTTTTGATACTACGTAGTACATTTTGCTAATAATACTTAGCATTTTCACATTTTCAGTACAGGAATTGGCATTGCTACTTTTACTTAAATAAAGGATCTGAATACGTCCTCCATCAGTGCACAGGTTCACCCTGCACTGTTTCTCATACTTGTATTTTCCCCTCATGTCTCAGGGCTTTACAATCTGAATGATATCATCTCTCTTTAGACCTTTGATTCAGATAAGAAAAAGCTTCAAAACTTTATTACGAAAGGGAAAAAACCTCAAGGAGAGCAACAGAATAGTTTTCTCATGTACAGAGTAGGCTGAAGTAGCGGTAGAGTTAGTCTACAATGAGGAGAAAGAAAGTACTAGAAATACAGAATAACAAAACAGTATACAACAAAGAGCTGCAAAGTGACCGAGCGAGTAGTGGAGTTACAATATACCACCAAGAAATCGTATATAAACGAAATGAAGCATATAAATAATTCTGAAAAGCAACTTTAAGTGTATTATGTTTATGAGTTTCGAGCAGAGTGTAAAAGCGTGTAGAGTGAAGACGAGTGAAGATTACTGGCAACTTCCAGGTTTTGCCAAGAGCTGGTTGAACTGTGACCACAAAACCAAATGGCAAAAAAAAAATGTTTTTCTTTATCTTTTCCCCCTCTGTAATTCACATGGATATGGAATGTCAGAATTAGTTTCAAACATGCAACATGTAGCAACATTTATACCCTATTTTGTCTTTGATGTACTCCATTACTACTCTCTGGGACAGGGATCATTAGCATTTCAACTCAATTTGAAAGTCAAAACTCTGTTGCTGTCTGTCTGTCTGCTTAGTTTGGCACATTCATGAGTTTTAATATGAGTGATGTGTATGTTTTGCGGCTGCCTGGTAAAAAGCATTGGCCCCATATTGGTTGTTCTTTGCTATTTATGTATTTGTGCATATGACTACTTGCGTATCCTTGGCACAAGGGTACCAAGGATAGACCTACCCTGTGTGTGTGTGCGCGTGTGTGTGTTAGCACAGTAATGTGTTTTTTATTTGCCCTCCACGTGTGGTTCGGCTTAGAGCAGTGCAGTCCGCATCCCATCCTGTGGTGCTGGCTAACATCAGACTCAACACACACACACACACACACACACACACACAGAGTCTCGACACTGACCCAGACAGAACCAGACCAGGCTACACACTAATTACATGCCTGGAATTAGACATAATATCAGCCAGCCGGTTGACTATGGAAACAGGGATGGAAGGCCAGGTTTTGGGTGTGTGTTCGTGTGTGATTTCTGCATGCACTGTATGTTCATGAAATCTTTATGGATGTCTTTCTGCGCGCATATATTTACATTCTTGTGTATCAGGAGTCAAATATGAAGACAAAAGGAGAAGGAGAAGATCAGGAAGTGCAGTACATAACATTTTCTCAGTAGCCTTGAGAGACAAGTTGATCTTTGGTGTTACGATATAAACCGTCCTGTTACACATCATCTGGTCACAGGAGACTCTGTTGCAGCTTTTCTTCAACATTATGTACGGGACAGACTTTCCAACAGTGTTTTAATGATGCTCATTTCCAAAGATGCAAAGTATTTTCTGCAGTGTTTTGCCTAGTACAGGGTCGTATAGTAGTTTCCACAGTAACCATGAAGAGAGGAGTGTCAGTCAGGAACTGGTGCGGCAGGAAAATGTGGAAAGGATTCGGACAGTGTCTTTTCAACCCCACAATGAACAAAGCAGTCAAGTTCAAATGCAGTTTTAAGGCAAGAGTGGCTTTTTTCGTTTTAGAGACATGGTGCACCTATGAAAATGTTGCTGAGCTGTTGTTGAAAAGTGAACAAATTGTTAAAAATACATCGGCTCTGCTAACTTTGCATTCTCATTCCCGCTGCTGGTGTATCCTCTGGAGTCTGACTATTCACTGGTGAAAACACTGAGCATGTTTTATTTATAGCAGCATAACTTTATTTATACATAATGTAGAGACCAGTTGAAAAATGATGTGGTGCTTTCATTTATGCCTCATTTATGTCTGTGCACCATACAAATTTTAAAAAGACATGTTTAAATCTTTGAATTATTATGGACAAAAACAAAATTAATCCACAGAAAGTCGGAAAAAGTGAACCAAAATGAACCTAGACTCCCTTAACTGAAAATACTGGCTAGTTTTTATTTTTTTGTGCCATTTTGCAATTTGCAAATCACAATATAGCATGTCAGGAACAGGTTTGAGAGAGAGGACATCAAAGAGGAGACTTTCAAACTAGTTACCAAATTCACAAACAACAACTGCTTTCATTTTGCAGGCAAATTAGATAGGTTACTAATTCAGATTTAGATTTATTTACTCAAAACATTAACAACATTAGAATAACAACAAAGCTGTGGCACAGAGAAGGAATGACCTGCAACATAAATCACCTAAACAAAGGTAAGAAGCTCTTCAAAAAGACACATAGTTTACATATTACCCTGGAAGTACCTTTTCCTGTTTTTCGTCCAGCTACACTGATGGTCTCCGGTGCTGTCCTGACTCCCTGAGTTCATTACAGCATATAAACAATGATATAGAAGAAATAGTGTAGAGTTTAGGCCTACTAAATCATAGGTGTATAATTCCCCTTAGGACCACCCATGCTAAAAATGTATCACAGTGTTTTAATGAGATGGTTTTATTGATCCCCACAGGGAAATTCTTTCATCGCTTTTCCACCAACCCAGGAAGTTCAGAGGTCAGGGCCAGCGACAGAGCAGCGCCCCTGCAGCTGACATGGATTCAGGGTCTCGCTCGAGAGCATTTCAGCAGGGCAGAAGCTTGTCAACATGGACACTGTGTCTGGGTCACCCAGTGAAAATATAGTCTACTCGACCTCGAGGTCGGGGGTTTCCAAACTAGAGGTCCTCAAGTGTCCCTGAGAGTTGCCAGCTGATGGAGTTTAATGTCACATTTATTTCATTTCCAAGCATTTTTCACATGGGTAAGCTAACTTCTCATAGCTTATAGAAATTTTTGTTTTACACCCCCCACCAAATAAAGTATAGTTTTCTTCCCACTCATCAACAATAATCTTTTCAGCAGTCATTCTCTGAGACAAAATCTTACAGTAATAAGGGTCTGTAGACTATTTGCAGTTATTTTGAGGTCACTTTTTTTGGGCCTATGCTCACTGTAATACTCTCTTGACGGTAAAGCTTTGGCTAAATGGCACATGCTACTTGAAGTTGACTCAAGTATGACCAACCAAGACCAGGTGAGGCCATATTTCCTGGGAAGGCTGCCCAGAAAAAAAGAAATAGAAAACAACAACGTCCTTTGGGCTCACTGCTGATCTGGACAGACCGCCGCTAAGGCACCAGGGCTTTTCTAACAATGGGTGTGACTATCTGGAGCCACAAAACCCATTTCCTCCTGCGTAACCATGTCAAATTATTGGTCACGATTTTTCCTTTCAAAATGTCAAACGCTCATGCAAAGGTTCTAGACTTGTGGAATAAAGTTTTGTAAGAGCTGACTATACTGACACAAGAATTGCTTAGTGTAAAAGTAGAAGTATTTTAAATCTGGTGATGATATTGATTTGTTTGAAAGTATTTCTTGTGTATACAATGATCAAACATGATAAATTAATAATAAAAATTAAAAGAAATTACGTTTCAGATGAAATAAAGAACATTCAAAACATGCAGCCTACAACAAAAACTTAACATAACAAAATCTAGGATTTAATAATGTATTTAGAGGGAGCAAAAAACATGATCAAAGTCAGAGTGAAGAGATAATACTGTAGGTGCACGACAGGTTGCCTGGTCAGACAAGGATCATGAGGTTTATCTTTGCTCATTCTGAAAGTTTCTGCATCTTTGCTTTGCTATATCTGTAAAACATATTGTTTCACTTAGGTGTTATTCACTATAACTTGAATTTAAAGTAACTTACGGTAGATTAGTAACAGATAATGACGTGAAACTGGTGTGTTTATCAATAATTTTACAAAGAAATTAAATTTTCCAAAGTCTACAAATACATATTTGATTAAAAGTAATATAATAGTTAAGATCTTGTTACAAAACAACCTGTTGTAAAATTCCTAAGGCAGCAGAGCCAGTGTAGCTCATTTGGCCTCTGAGTTGTTATTCCTTTACAGGAATTTTTGAGCTTTCTAATGGCTCTAAGTGAATTAGGTCTAATGTATCCTATTATGGTGCAATGAGGGCAGGCCAAAGTCATCAAACTCTTTATTTTGATGGATGTGGACACACAGACTCGCACAACCACACGTACATGCGCCCCCACCACCCCCACCCCTTTCCTACCTCTCTTACCACACACCTCTCCTGACTCCAAAGCACACAAACACACCTCCTGACCAGGCGGGCAGCGAGGAAGGAAGTCAATATTTGAGGAGTTGAAGCTACCTGGCCTCGTGGTCGAGATCCGCCTTTTACTGTAGGCAAACTATAGAGTTTTCTACAATGCAGCCCTCAGCTTGCTCAGTTCCTGTAGGTCTTAACACGTCATTACATTTGCTTATTCTGTTATTATTGGCCCTAAGCCTACCCTACTGTTTAAAAGAAAAACCCACCCTTATGGTAACACTTTACAAAAACACAAGTATTGGTGGTACTCTGCTTGTCAGACATTCCCCCACAGCCCGTTCAGTTTAGCTCAAGTACTTCTTCAGCTTCACCACCTGCCATGTTCCAAATATGTTCTCATGAATTCATTTTAAACTGGATGCTGTTTAACTCTATTAATTGTATATAAGTGGATATTGATTGTTTTTTCATACAATTGAATTGTCAATGTTTGGTTGCCTTGGTCAAGTTTGTATTTGTACTGCTACGACTTGGAGTTAGCAGTACAAGTTACTTTTAGCTAATTATTTCAACTGCTTATCCATTATTTAAAGAATTTCAATCATTTATTCATTACTTTTAACTATCTATTTCAACCAGATCCATTAGCTAACGGTTTCATATGCTTGTTTGCTAACTAGTTTTCATGCAACATCCACTCTCAGTTGCTATGTGGTGACACCAGACTCAAGTTGATCGCTGATGATACATAACATTGTGAGGATCCCTCACAATTTCCCTTTAATCCGTCTTTGCATCAACATCCTTTTGTAAATTTGACTAACAAACATTCTGCTCCACAACCAGGAAGAATATCATCGTGACCAAGCAGAGCAGAGTTGTTGTGATATGTAGGAGTGGTCACCCTTCTGAATGCACCGGAGGTCCAGTGCTCACGGCTAGAAGGTAGAAAAGGATTTCTCAATGTTCCTTAACAACATAAATATTTACAGGAAGCAAGCAAAGGAAACTTGCAAACTCAGGAACAGAACTCTTAAGAGAGACAGAGTTTTCTGTGGGGCTGCAACTGTTTTTTTGAACGTCTGTATTTAATTTTAAATGCAGCTATTTTACCCCTTCTATTGCGTTAGATACTTTAAACTTTTGGTGGAGACTGAAGTTGAAGCTATGAACTTTTTACCAGCATATTCAGTTAAAACTGCCTTTTTAATGAATGATTCCTCTCCACAGCTGTTGCAGAAACATGATTCAAAATTGTACAATGAACTACTGTTTACTGTATGTTGTATG
This sequence comes from Macquaria australasica, assembly GCA_005408345.1. Taxonomy (NCBI): domain Eukaryota; kingdom Metazoa; phylum Chordata; class Actinopteri; order Centrarchiformes; family Percichthyidae; genus Macquaria; species Macquaria australasica. The sequence goes on from SEMN01000113.1 coordinate 504,289, forward strand.
TATATATGTATATTAAACACCATAAACCAGCATCATACCTCTTATTTTGTGTTATATCATCACTTCGCAGTGTTTCTCTTCAGGATTTCTTTTCATGTCTGTGAGGAAAGCTGTGAGCACACAGATATGGTGACCTGGTGTGAAATGCACTTTGAAGGCATTCAAAATCTTCAGGCTGTCGCACTGCAACCACAGCCCCACACAACTGTTAATTGGTGAGAGATGCGTATTGTGAAGTGTCAAGGAGGGGGTTGGGGGGTGGGGGTTGGGGGACGAAGTAAATGATGGCTTACCTGCAACAGGAAGCTTTTGATGTAAGCTGTGAGCACTCTGTAGAGCTATAGCTGTGATTTGCATTTAAACATTGTCACCTAACACTCACCTCACACACACAAATACACACACACTCTCTCACGTTGGGAACAGTCAGGAAATACAACACTGACAAACACCAATAGATTAGTGAAGTAAGTCAAGTGATAGACCTAAGTGATACACAAAAAGGCTATAGACATTGTAATTTCATTTAAACAGAAATGTCTGGATTCGTCTGGACGTAGAAAATCTGAGCTGGGGTTGATAGTTCAACTAGACAGTGCAGTAAAAATTACTAATAAATAAAAGACAAATAATGAGGGTTTTGTTAGGTTTGCACAATGGAATGCAAAAAAACAAAAAACAAAAAAAACTTTTAACATTAACTATGTGAAACTGCTTTGGAAGCAGATGGGGCTGTCCATTAGAATCCCAAGCTCGCAGCAGTAGCCAGCAGATGCGGCAGGAAGGAAGGCTGGGAGGGAAGACTCTGGAGAGAAATCTGGGCCTTCCCTTCCGTGCATGTATGCCTGGATGATCACACCGACAAGAAATCTACAATTCAACAAGCACTTCATGTGGGCCATGCCTGCAAGCCACGCAGCTGCGGACAGAAATCTGCAAGTATCTACAGTATGTGTCTATGTGCATCTCCCTGTGTGTGTGTGTGTGGGGGGGGGGGTGAAATGTGAGGAAAAGGAAAAAGAGGCTGCCATGTAAGATTTACATATGTGTTGGTCTATTATGAAAGCTTCCATTCTTTTATAATACATCTTCAAAATTGTTTCTTTCAGTTACTTTTTACTGAAAGGATCCCTGCAGACGGACGATAAAACCATAAAGTCTTAACATAAAGGCTTATTAACAGGTCTGCACTGCATCATCTTGTTTTTACAAAGCTGTTTTCTAATACTGTACAGTAGATATGTTGACTGATACTATGTAAGAATAGTAGCCTGCAGTTACTTTGGGTTAAACACAAGACACTGTGTATTTGAATCCACATTAGATGAATAAAACCATTAAGTAGGCATGCAATTTGAGTACTCTAACCTCACCCGTCTCCATTAGAGGCTATTCATGTAGCCATTCAAATGTATTCTTTTATTTTTATTTTTCATATGTACTGTGTAAAAGTGCTGTACAAATAAAGTCAAGTCAATTTAATTTATAAAGCCCAAAATCACAAATTTACCTCAAATGTTTTTACAATTAGCACACAACACCCCCTAGCCTTAGTTTTACTTACTTACTGGCTATTTATTGATTATATTAATATGCAATGATATTATTCAAATGTATGATAAGGTCATATATTTATTCTGGAGCACCTCAGTCACACTTTAAATCCCTATATGAATATTACAGACATATAATAGAAAGAATATTATAGTGATACCATAGGAAATACAAACTCTATGATTAAGTCGCGTTAAACTCATTAAGAATTATAAATTAACTATTGGACAATTCTGTGGAGATGTTACAGTGATTTTTACATTTGCCATTGATCAAAAGCTTTGTTTCAAACTCATCTGATTAAATTATTTCTATTAGTTTTACTGACATGGATGTTATATTGACGGTAACTCATCCCTGATCTGTCCAAATACAAATAAATGTAATTATTTTAATCTCTCTCTCTCTCTGTGTCTCCAGCTTTCTCCAAAACAATAATCCCAATTTGGAGGTGTAGTGGTTTCCATGGTGATTTGTGCAAACGGATAATGGGGCAACTGTTAACCTTTGACTGGTTAAAAGCCCCAAGCTGAGGGAGGGGAGGGAGGGAGGGGTGGTGGCGGGGGGGTTGCAGGGAAACACACACACACACACACACACACACACACACACACTGGGATGTCAGAGAGAAAGGAAATTCACACTCATTTCCTCCGTGTGGTTTCGGTACAAATCAACAACATCCTGTCCTTTTGTGAATCCTGCCTGCCCTCATGCTGGTTTGCGTTTCAGAGTAGGCGTTATAACCCCCCACCCTTCTCCTCTCCTTCCCCTCCTCCTTCTTCTCCTCCTCCTTCTCTTCTCCTCTGTTTTTTTTTTTTTTTTACACTACCATAGAAGCTGGAGTCATACCTCACATTGTTGCAGAGGAAGGAAGGGCACGTCCTTGTTCGCAATAAACGGCTTTAGATAGAACAGGAACACAAGAGGAGCGGCCATTATTTAGCCTAATCGAGCTGAGGCATGTGATCTGAAAGGTTCTCTTGCATCTTGGTATCCTCGTCAAGGGTACGTTGATTAAAGTGTAGAATAGCCCTCATACTATACGAGTTTATTCATCAAACCCACCGGTATCATATTCCTGTAGATTTATGGCTTTGCTTGGATGTTTTGTTTCCTAAAATGTAGGCCATGACTGCATCTTCATGGTTTTCATTAGACATTTTGGCACCCATTTGTCAGAATCAGAAGAATATTAGAGATCAGATTTGCCAGCAATGAAAAAAAGAAACTAATTCATTGCAGATTTAGCCCACTCATATCTCTCTCTCCCTCTCGTCTATTACACAATACCACCATAATCACGTCTCCTTTAACATGTAGCAGGAAGCGCGAGCTGCATAGATAAATAAATTAACTGGCTAAAATAAAGCGAGAGTGGCACCACAGCCGATGAGTCGACTCTTTATGTAAATCAGCCCTGACATTGCCCTTGTGACCAAAAAAAAAAAGCCCCCACCTCCTCATTCCCTCACCCCCCCCCCCTCTCTCTCACACACACACACACACACACACGCCTCATTCGCCATTTCTTCCCATTCATAAAAATCTCGGCATCGCGCCTGCGCAATGCCATTCGGAGTCCTCCCCATTCATAAAAATGTAACCTCCGCATTTTAGCCCTCCCGAGTCGCTCTGCCCTCCCATTCACAAAAAAAGGAAAAAAAAGCCGAGGCATCTGCGCAGTGTCGTCCCTTTCCTTTCCTCTACCCTCCCATTCATAAAAACTCACTTCCCTCCCCCTCGGTGGTTGCAACATCATATCCAAGGCTCTGCGTCCACAACCGCAGTCGCCTTTTACGCACCAGCGAGTGGAGAATAGTGCAGGAGACCCGCTCTCCTTTCGCCAACATTGCTCATATTATATTTCCCAACATTTGGACTTACTTTTACTCAACATTTGTGGAGCTACTCACTTGCTTGGACTGGACTATAGCCTGCGCGCAAACGTCGTGCGCAACGAAGAGATGAGAATTCTATCCTGAAACCACAGTAAGTGATCACCTCTGGCGTTTTCTCACCGTTAAATGTTTGTAACTTGTGAGCGTGTGGCTGCACAAACCGACTATTCAGTCCGTTTACTGCCTAAGCTTCACTGTTCCTCTCTATCCACTGGATCGCAGGCATGAAAACGCTCCTGCAAACTCTATTTTGCAACAAGCTGTTTCCCCGACCCGTGTTTGCACTTTGAGTCAATATTTAACCACCGGTTTCGTACCAAAAGCAAGGTTGAGGGCGCAAATAGGCGAACAGTGTCGCGTTTTAAAGCGCAACTTGCTCGAAATGCCGCTTTTCTGACAGCATGTACGCATTTCAACATCTATCGCGTCGCTATCTGTGGCTTCTTTTAAAGCCACTGTCACGATAAATGGCAGCGGAACAGATCCATATGTCCACCTCTGTCCAAATCTCCGTCCACTCTGAAGCCTGTAGCCTACATGTTGTAGCCTATCTCGGGCGGTTCGGTTGCGTGTCTCGTTCTCGCTCTGCAGCGACAGCCTGGTTGGCGCACCACGTCGGTTGTGTCAGGTGTTTTTATTTTGCCTTTAGCTTTTTCATCTTATCCCGCTAACTTCCATGAAAATATCAAAATGTGTCTTTAAACAGCTTCTTTTGGTTGCCACGAGCGATAACGTACAGGTTTACGCATCAAACTACGCATTTAACTGCCGCCGATTATAACTACCCCACAGCCGTCTGTCTGGTGGCACACAGTGTAGCCTACCATTTTCTTTATCAATGTCATATTTTTGTCGTTTGCAGATATTAAGAGTGAGGTGTTGAATACGTGGATACAATGCCTATATAAACATGCTATTTGAGTATGCCGAGCCGCCGCCTCCGGTTTTTATGACTCAGTCCATTCACATAGCCTATTGAAGGGAGGGACGCGCGCACACACACACATTCGCACTTGCACACGCACTGTTCCGGCTTGGAGCTCATAATGGTCTAGATTTGACGATCACAAGCGCTTGCCTCGGTGCCAGCAATGTCGCAACAGGTTTCTCAATCAGGCTTTTGCAAATCCGGGAAAAAGCAGAATAACACGATCCGACGGTCAAGCAAAGCAGTCTCGACTACTAATAAAATAGATCATCAATCAGCAGTAATAAACCACAACACGGCAGACTGTATGTCCTTGGAAATTTCAGGTTGTATTGAAAAACATAATGCATCTTGTGGTCTGAATGAGCTCGGTTTTGTGGGGCAGCCTACTTCGCAATAATCTACTAAACAGCGCAGATATGGGTCAGTGGAAATGTCGGTTGTGCTGCGCCGTTTGTCTTCAATCGTCTTTTTTGATTTCTGTAAAGTAGGTTAGGTCTTTGCGAGCTGCCGAGCGCTCATCCGATGAAATGGATGAAACCGATTTCATTCAGGCTCATCATGACTGGAGCGCATTGATTCATGCTTGCAACACCGAGTGCAGCCAGCAGCTTTCATTCACAAAAACCTGCAGTTCACAAAATCAGACCCATTCACAAATTCCCAGACTGGCTTGTTTCAAATCCCTACTGTATATTGAGAGAGAAAAAGGATAAAATTATAGGTAAAATTTTCTTATTTAGTGTAAGTTAATAGCTGTCTTATTGCTGTGTGATTCTACACAAAGACCTAATTTTCTTTGCCTCTTGGGTTCAGTTTGGCTTTGCCGAAGTTCCTTTTCTGGCAACCTTCTCCTCTCTTTGCTCTGCCTTGTTTTGCATCTTTGAGTCTTTTGCATGCAAGCCCTGTTCTCGGGGCTGGGGGCTCCCTTTGGAAGGGAGGCGATGAGAGCCCAACTTCTATTGTTCTAATGTCAAAGTTAGAATGGAGGAGGTTTGAAACCCTGTTGGTATTCAGTCTAAAGATCAAGATCGTTTGGAAAGTCTACATTTGGATTATTGCAGAGATCCGGCCTGGAAAAAAGATTTTTGTTGAGAGACTGAAATGCATTGGTTTTAAAGATTTAATAATTGTCTTGGGTGAAAGAAACTACTTGTAATATATGTCAGTTTTACATGCTGTCAGAGGTGTTGATTTGGAACCTAGTGATCCCTGTAGCTCTTGGATAGTCCTTGTATGATTTATTACAGTCATAGAGAAAGTCTCAATCATGAAGGGAAAGTACTTTATTTAATCATGAGATAAAGCAGTGGTTAGTCATTAACAGTAGCAATGCAAAAGCAGCAGGAAATTATATGTAAAAATGGCATTTTAAAACCTGTGTAACATGTGTGATTAAATACAAGGTTGAATACATGCAAAGGATGCCTTCTTCTCACACCCTGTCAAATAAACTGAAGGTTTTGACCTCAGCCTACTCTGGTTTGGTTAAGAGACAAATTAAGGAAGGCATTTATTTCATGTGAAATGATTGCAATGTTATTTTTCCCCCCTCACCCTGTTTTCATAATATACTTTGCTTTCTTTGTGGTTTAAGATAAGGTCTTTAGAAAAAAAATAGGATCAAAAGGGTAAAAGAGCAAAAACTTAAACAACAGCAGATGTCGTACAGCAGTAGCCGGTCATAACTGTCTCTTTTGTATCTGTCTTTGCAGTATTGCTAAATGCTGCTTTAGAGTGAAGACGTGCGAGGCACGAGCCTACACATGGAGTCCAGGGTTCCCCACCACATCCCCGGAGTGTCCTCCTCCCTCATTTCCCAGCCCCTGCTGGACAGTCGAGTTCCCTACGGCCGCCTGCAGCACCCTCTCACCATCTACCCCATCGACCAGATAAAGTCCTCACATGTGGAGAACGACTACATCGACAGCCCCACCGTCGTCTCCCAGCAGCCCCCGAGCCAGAAGTCTGTGAACCGTAGAATCACCTGGCTTGGTCAGAATCAGGAGGCCTTCCTGGGGGCAAACCACAACCATCATCACAATCATCAACACCAGCACCACCAGCAGGGCAGGTGCGAGCCCCACCTTCACCAGGACACCACCACCCACCCTTGGATTTCCTTCAGTGGGAGGCCCAGCTCTATCAGCAGTAGCAGCAGCACCTCGTCTGATCAGAGACTGCTGGACCACGCTGCACCCACCCCAACAGTGGACCACCACCCAAACCTGCACCCCCACCAGGGCCCCGTAAACACAATCTCTACCCGAACTCCAGGTTGCTTCACTTCCTCTGAATCGAAAGTCCTCACCTCCTCTTCCTCTGCTTCCTCCTGCTCCTCCTCTTCTAAATCCCTGGACCTCAAGTCTGCAAAGATGCCCGCAGGAGGCGTGTGCACCACTGGAGGCCAGCAGGGGTTGGCGCTGATCCCTTCCTCCCCGGCCGAGAAGAAGCACCTCCTTCTCTGCGAGCACTGCGGGAAGTGCAGATGCACAGAGTGTACGCTCCCCCGAACCCTACCCTCTTGCTGGGTCTGCAACCAGGAGTGCCTGTGCTCTGCTCAGAGCCTGGTGGATACAGCCACCTGCATGTGCCTGGTTAAAGGGATCTTCTACCACTGCACCGAGGACGAAGACGACGAGGGCTCCTGTGCCGACAAGCCCTGCTCGTGCTCCCAGGCCAACTGTTGCGCACGCTGGTCCTTCATGGCTGCCCTTTCCATTGTCCTGCCTTGCCTGGTCTGCTATCTGCCAGCTACGGGCCTGGCCAAACTGGGACAGAAGTGTTACGACAATGTTAGCAGGCCTGGCTGCCGCTGCAAGAACTTGCAGGGTGGCGCAAGTGTCCCTGTGTGTAAAAACGGAGTCGTGGAAGCAAAAGTTGGGACACTAGAGAAGCAGCAGCAGGGGTCATGATACTGGACCAAACTGGCTAGCAGTGGCCTTGCTAAAAAATGGACTGGACCACACAGTACTTGCTTGCTCTCTATGGATAGGACAATCCAACACCAACCCCTTAAACTACCCCATTAATCTGCTGGAAGATGACTTATGTAAAACAAAGGTACTTAAATGGCTTCTTGACCTATGTTTGATAGGGTGGATGATCAACAGGGGCCTGATCTGAGAGAGTTGGCTAATAGGAATAGCTAACAAGCCCTCTGAGATGTTTTGTTTTTTTGTAAGAGTGACACAAGAAGAAGAGACTAGATTGTGGGACTGGTGTTTGTGTTGTTTTGCAAAGATGGCTGAAGGCACAAAGTCATTGTACCTCTCTGCTGCTCTGTATTTCTCAGCTAATTTTGTAACGGTAACTAACCAGAAGCTGGTTGCTGATCCTCGGATAACATAATAGTTGTTTGATGGAGATAAATATCTGTATACGCCCCCTCTCCCGACCCCCAAAAGCACAGCCCAGTGTCCCTCTGTCTGAACAAACACGAAAACAAGTGATTACCTATACTGTGGCTTCATGATAGGCCACCACAAGAGTGAAACCACCACTTACTCACTCACTCTCTCCACTATTATGATGATCACCATCTTTTAGTGTCGCCATTTTTCCTCTTTTTAGCTTAAAGATACTAGTATGGTAATGTTAACATTTTATCTCTACATTTTTATCTCCAAGGAGGAGCTGTAAAAACAAACCTTTTGAGACTTTAAAGTAATAGTAATTTCCCATAATTCTCACTCTGCATTGTGCATAAGCAGTTGTACTGCAAGTGAGAGAGAAATAAACACTTTACAGTGTGTTTCCTAATTTTGGGGGGTGAAGCCCAGACCTTCTAAAAGATTTTGAATGCTGTTCACCAATCACCTCAGAGGTAATGCATGTCATGACCTGCATGCTCTAGTCTAATGGTTACCCACCGTGCTAGAAGTCGATGTGTCGTAGAGAAATGTGTAAAAAAAAAAAAAAAAGTACACCCAACCTTCTCAGGGACTGTTACAGTAATCCTCTCTAGAACTTGGCCTACAGCATGTTGATTTCTAAACTGCCTAAGAGCCTGGTCTACTTCCTCTTTGCACAAGAAGGCAAAGAAACATTTAGGGGCAAAAAGGCAATAGTGAATAATTTAAAACAAGTAAGCTAAGTGAGAGACAAACTGGGCAGAAAAAAATGTTTCCGGAGGAGAGGGGATGCAAGTGATAGAGAGCGAAGAGGGGGAGAGAAGGCATAGCAAAGTTGTTGTTGTGTTTGTATCTAGTCAGCCTTTGTCGAAATCAAACCTGCCACTTGCACAACCTTTTTAGGAAGATGTTAACCCCTTAAAGGATGTACTAAAGCACAGTATTAACCACCTCAGCTATCTCACATTACGTTGGCGTGCACTACATTTAGTCCACACACCCGAGCCCCCCTCTACACACACACACAGTGTCTTCATTAAATTCTAATCATTATGCTGCATAGCTGCATTAGTCAGATAGTCAGTCTTTTATTCTTAAAGTGTATTTTTGTGGCTTGCATGATGTTCTTAGGACTTTGCCAAAGGAAGCTAGCATACAGTAGCTTGTTTTTCGCTGTCTGAGTGATCACAGTTGTTATGCACTCTTGCCAAATGGAGTTGACGGCAGTTGGTTCTTAAAGGCATGCTGCCCTTTAATACAGATGGCCTTTTCTGTTTGGCATAAAGGCATACTGTCTTTGTTGCTCCATAAGACACGCCTCTCTTTCATGTTGGACCCTTAACTTCCATTAGGGCGCCTAATTTTGCTCATGCCTGTATTTGTCTTGTTGCACAAAGCTGATATCACACAGGGGAAAAAAAGGAAAGAAAAAAACACACTGTCCTTAGTCTTGAATGTATGAGGCAATATTTTCAAAACCTAGCAATTCAGTCCGAAAGAAAGGTGCCAAAACTGAGAATGATTGTGTGACTGGGCAAAGGCCTAGTACCTGTAGGTGGGCGACAAAAATCACAAATGTTTTGACAATATATTTAGTAATAGAGCTATGCAGGTGAAATGTTATTTGCTGTAAATAGTTTCACAACATTTGTGTTCTTTAGAAGAGACTTTTAAATGTCCTTGAAAGATTGCATGGTACATTATAACTACAATTCAGTACAAAATATATAGAGAATATATTAGATATATATTTTGAGGGTAAGATTAAGATGTTTTTGAGGTTGTGAGAGAAAGAAAAGAGGGAGGGTGGCGAGAGGAAGGTTTGGGAAGGGGTAACAAAAATGACAGGTCTTTCTATCACTAGCACTTGATTTTGAAAAGTGTGCCCGGCAATAAAAAAAAAAAATTTTTTTTTTAAAAACTCCTGCTGTTTATGCTATCCATGGCTCATTAGCAGTCGAGAGGCTAAGCTAATTCCCTGGTTCCTCTCAGAGTCCTAAAGACTGTGGACTGATTGAATCCACACAGGGAACACAATCTACCCCTATCTGGATCAACCCATTTCCTGCTGTTACTGCTCAGTGTCTCAGCTCTCTCCCCTCTTTTTCTCTTTCTTGCTTTTTTTCCCCCTTCCTCTCTTCCCTCGTCTTCCCTCCTTCCTCCCTGAGAAATTGTCCAACAAACACCCCTGGCCTTGATTGACAAACACAGCTGCTGTGCATAAACTTGTCATACCACAGAGAGAAAGACAAGTCTGTCTCTCCTTCTGTCCCTTTCTCGCTGCTTCCTCCCCTCCCCTCTCTGTCTTTGTTTTTCTCTCGAGTTGTGCCATCTTTTTAACCAGCGGACCTCTTTTTTTCAACAGTCGCTGCCTTTCTTTTCTTTTACTCCTCAGCTCTATCACTGCAAGAGTAATGTTCTTCACTTCACGTTAGCTTTATACTTTTACATGTGCTCGCAAGCCTGTTCAAGGTGTGGAATAATCGAAAAGCCTTTTTATTCTTTAATTCTTTTTTTTAATTTTTCCTTTGCTACAATGCTGTGACTTTTACACACCCCTATGTATCGATCATTTGTGGGCACTGGTTTTTTTATTTTCAACCCAAACAAGAGGAAAAGTCTCATACAGCTGGGTGATGCTACTCCATTCCTTTATGCCTTTGCAATGTCAATGTTGAGGATTAAGAACAAGATCTGTGCTTTTGTTTTGTTTAGATATAACAAAAAGAAAAAAAATCTCTCATATAAAAGGTTCCCTTTATAGATATATTTATTTTGAAGTTCTATTTTATATAGTATTTATTTAGATGCCAACTTTTTGTTTGTGAAGAAAGCTTATGTCGAAATGGAATGTACATTGACAATGGAAATATATATTGTTAAATATATCTGGCTGTTGTGTCGTTACTTTTGTGAGTAGTTTTCAACCAAATAACACACACACACACACACACACACACACACACACACTCTGCCTTCAGAATGACCATGCACCTGGAGAGACGTTAAGTAGGATATTGGACAAAAATGTACTTCTTATGTGAAGATAAATAGCTTAATTTATGGCCACATTTGTATTAAGCAACATTTTCTACTGTTTAAACTTCATATGATGAAAAAGGGCCAACATGCTTGGTAAAACCTTGCAGTAATCGTCCACATGTAAGGTACATTTTAGGGCAGAAAATCCTCTTAAAGCAGCTTTTAACGTCTCTGTAACCACTTAACCAGCTTCTTATGTAGATACTTTAGTTACTAGATACTGATTATTTTAACTATTAATCATTCTGTAAAAGAACATTTACAGGCTTTAGTTGTTTTACATCAACACTTCAACTTCCCTCACTTCCTGTGTCTGAATAGATCGCTCTCTATAAAACACTGGTAGGGCAGTGAAGGCCAGATAAAGCAGCTTGACCTTAAACTGAAAGAAAACATTACATAATTAACAGGAAATAATTCACTGACTTCCTCTGGACGATGTAACGTGAGACACAAACTAGTTAGATGGTCACTTCATATCAGAGCTTTACACTAGATGGCTGCTGTGTTTGTGTGTGTGTGTGTGTGTGTGTGTGTGTGTGTGTGTGTGTGTGTGTGTGTGTGTGTTTGACTCACAGGTTAAACTGACTTCCTTCTAGTTTATAGGGGTGGTCTGTTATAATCTGGATGTGTAACATTCCTTTCTTTCCAAAGCACCTCCTTATGAAGCTGGAGCACACACAAACTCTTCCTGTCACACACACACACACACACACACACTGTCGTCACCCCCCAGCCCACCTGTGCTGCCGTTACCCCGAGGCGTTCTTCGTCCCCTCCTTCCCCTCTACACGCTTGTTTCCTGGGTGTTTACCCGAGTGCACCTGGGAGAGCAGAGTGGAACAAATGAACGACATAGAGTGTGTGAGAAAGGCAGAGAAGAGACAGCAGGAAAGGGAAAAAAAGACAGAAAGAGAAGAGAAGAGAGTTGGCCTTCCAGCATCACATAAAGAACATGTTTCCGCTGCAGAAGCCCTGCAGGCGCTTCAGTGTCTGCTCCAACAGGTGAGATCAGAGACCAACCTGCCTGTTTACCTGCCGGTCTGTCAGCACCCACCTGGGACTGTGTGCACACACACACACACACAAACACCTGCATTTGACTTCCTCCACACCTACATTGTCATCTCCACCCCACCGGGCCACATACATATCATCAACACAGGAAGCTTCGGCACAGGCAGGTGAAGAAGAAACCATTTATTATCGGCTAGTACTGTGGCAGGCTGGATTCACTGAGGAACCAGTCCCGGGTCAGAAGTGATGTATGCAAATAATTATTTGTGCTGTGGTTTGGCCTGTGTTACTACCATAAGGGTTGGGTTTCCCACAGAAGACAATGCAACAAACACCAGCCAGAAAACAGTTGAAACTAACATGTGAACGTTTTTGAAAATGTATTCTGCACGTTTACTGTGTTTGTTTGTTTTTCATTTGCTAAGAAGTGTGTGAGAGGTGTGTGCTGCTGCAGCATGTTTGTGCTCTGCTTCATTTGCAGCGTTATTGTAGAGTGTCAGGAATAAGGTCGTCACACCCAGCACACACACACACACACACACACACACATCAGCTGTTGTTATGGCAAAGTATTTCTGTTGTGCTGGTAATTTCGTACACATGCAGACATCCTCAAATCCAAGTATAATAGTGTTACATGAATGTCCAAGAGAAAAAAAACAACTTTAATTATTTAAATTAGCAACTCAGAATAGGACATTCATTTTCTTTTTTTCACAAAATAGAGGCGATGGGATAGAAAGAGAAAGAAGAGGAGAGGAGAGAGTAACAGCGGGGTCATTTTATTCTGTAAAAGTGTGTCAGTGGCCCTCAGGCTGGATGGGACTTTGTTCCAGTTAGGACACATGTGACCTAGTGTTTGTGTGTGTGTGTGTGTGTGTGTGTGTGTGTGTGTGTGTGTGTGTGTGTGTGTGTGTGTGTGTGTGGTGTGTGTGGGTTGGCCCATCACTGAGAACTACTGAAAACAGAGGTTGTGTTGCGATAACGCAGAACAAAGGGATCAACAGGTGCAACCTCCAAGCGACATAATCTGACTTGACCCATCTCGTGTTTGTCTTCTTATCTGCTGCCTTTCACAACTGGCGGAACTCGTACTGCTAAGTCACCATATCGCTGTGCAACGATGTGACCTGAGATACCGCTTAAAGGGAGGGCAAACCGCCACTTTTCAGCGTGAATTTGCATTTAGGTACCATATGTTAGACTAATGCTCTGAGGCCCTGGGGGAAACCACATGCCAGTTTCCTGCAATGAATGATGTTTCCCCTCAGCTGGTCTCTGAATCCGTTTGAGGGTTTCAAGAAGCTAACTGTAATTTTGACTTTCCAGCACTTATGTGCTTCAAGTCAGCTCAAGTAAATCCCCTGCAGTTTGCTGTTTAGATGACATATTGCAAAAGTCATTTTCACATCTGGTGTAGCGCTCAACCGAACCCCCTCGCACCACCGACAACCCCCAGATACACACACACACACACACACACACACACACACACACTTTCCTCTCTTTCTTTTTTTCCCTTTCACCCCCATTCCTCCCCCTCTCTCTTTCTCTGTTTATAGGACACAATCTATAAATGCAGATTTTTTTTAAATAAAGTGTGACAATTTGAGGACCCAAATTAGTATGCTAGATATCTTCGTTGTTCGATAAAATTGTTGCTAAAGTCAGGATCAGACTACAAAATGTCAGCCCCGAAATGTTCCAAACTAACAGAATGTGGGACATTGGGAAGTTTGATTAGTGTCAGGCACAACAATTTATCATCTTATCCTGTGTTGTGTGTCATAGTGGAAAACAACTCGCTCTGTACGTCCAGGACGGCTCACAAAGCTCCAAAGAAAAAATAAACGTCATATTTTTTGGCTTTCTTTTGCCAAGTTTGACAATCTCTACAACATTCTCCGTGACACTTTGGACACCATGGTTGTTGGCATTCCTGATTACGGAAGTCTCTGTTCCCTCCTTGGACGCCATGCAAGACTGCAAGCTATGATTGGTCTCTCATCCAAGTTACAGCAGCACCATGATCACCTTAGCTGACACAGTGACCATCTGGACATGCTAACACTATTAGCTGTTTTCAGTCCCTTTTACAACCCCTTATTTATAATGTCTCAGTCACTAAATAGAAATACAGCATTTGGGAAAAAGATTCTCCTCATAAATCTGTAGACAGAAGTCAAGTTTCCGTCCAAATGTAGCACAAATTCTAAATAAATTTCCAGAAAAACAGCAAAGGAAAATGCAAATTAATCCACGTTTCCATCCACTACTGTATGCGAATATTAGGATAATTTTCCAGTTGGGTGCCATTAAACCATTGCAGAAGAAGAGGGTGCAAGGAGATGATGTAATTAAAATAGCGTATAATGTTTGTTTCATGTATTCATTTGAGGAAGGCTCAGCTAAGCGCAAAAACTTTTTTGCAATAATTGAACTTGTTTTCAAATTTCTGCCGTTTCCACTCTTTGAAAAAAGCACATAAAAACAGGTGGCTGGATATGCACTTAGAGACTTGGCTGCCTGCCTGCAGGTGACTCTGGAGCAGGATGATGATGGCAAGTGAGGAGGAGTTTGTGTGTGTATATGTGTGTGCGTATGGGTGAGTTGGGGAGGGGTTCATGCTCGTACGCACATGAGATCCTGTGCTGGTCTGCAGGAATGCGCGCTCACATATGGGGCAGACATGGCAAGTGCATGCTGTTTGGAAATGGAACCCCTGACATTTAGACCTGAAGATTGCAAAATCATGTCGCCTCCCACCACACAGACACACACATGCACAGATGTACAAACACACACACAGTATCTCCTCCTCTGCCCACCCCTCCTTCCCCCTCCTCTCTTTCCTCTGTGGAATTCAAAAGTAAAATGAACCTAAGTGTGACAGGACGGCTTCGGCTGCAGGAAAAACACACATTTCAACACTTGGGAAGTGGAAGGGAAAGCAGAGAGGAGAAGAGCAGGAGCTGCTGGGACAGTCGGAGGAGAACAGGGAGCAAAGGAGGAGCGGTTGTTCAGGATTCTGAGAAGCTTTTTTGATTTAATGTGCATCCGTCTTAAAATGGTCAATGAGAGCCTCAGTGTGCTTGAGCTACAACTGTAGATATTAGATTAAAAAACATCTTAAAGTTTTTCATGTGTAATTTCAGCCTTGACAGCTATTGTCAAACATCCAAATAGTTTTCACTTCCAGTATGTCAAAAACCAAAGTGGTGGTGCTGGCGCATTTTTTATGGAACAAAATATTTCCCAGTTCACGGCTTAAGTGTTCCTTTGAGCCCAAGGAGGCGAAAGAGGAAGAAAGACGGAAAGAAGAAGAGAAAAGAGAGATTAGCCACGATTTTTAGTGCCGCAGTTGCCTGCCTACCAGCAAGTCAGCCAGGCAGTCAGCCTGTCCACCATGAAGCCAGTCACCCAGCCAGCAAACAAGCCAACCGGTCCATTTCATTCAGTGGGGCCACTGGCACGGGACCAAGTAATGCCACTAAACAAAGAGCTACTGTCTTGCATCACTTCCCCTCAGAGAGGCCATCCAGGCCGCAGCCTCTTATCACCAGGCACTGCCAGTCTGCAGCATACCAAGGCCTCCACCACACCGGCCTCTTTACTGCTTTCTGTTACAGCCTTCGCCCATTATACCACCATTATACTAACCCTGTATCCAGGGGGAGGGTTTTATTTCAGCTTTCAGGAGTGTCAACAAAAAGGGCAGCACATAAAAAGAAAAAAACAAATTAAACCCATCAAACAGAACTTTTAATTGAATTTCATCGGACCTCCCAACATAAAGCAGAACATTTTTTCCACTTTTTTTTTTTTTTTGGAAATGCAGTGATGAGTGATGTCACATAATATTCATCCAGTATATATTAAAAGTTTAGACAAACAACTTAGGAATGCACAAGTTGGTTTTCCACTTCTTGTCAGTGGACTTCAGCTTCAAGACCGCAGTCTCGGTTCTCAGATTTACAACTTAGGGAGAAACATTTTTAAACATTTGAAGCTTAAAAATGTGGTATTCTACATTATTATTCTATTCTATTGTGATCCTATTATTTTCTTATTGCAGAAGTTAAGCAGTGAAAGTCTGGAATCTTAATGGGTAGCTTTGCTCCCCAGTCTTGATAAGTATTCTGCCGGTGTAGTTTGATACTTCCTTTCATTCCACAACCTCCGTGTGTGTGTGTGTGTGTGTGTGTGTGTGTGTGTGTGTGTGTGTGTGTGTGTGTGTGTGGGTGTGAGTGTGAGTGTGTGTGTGTGTGTGTGTGTGTGTGTGTGTGTGTGTGTGTGTGTGTGTGTCATGGATGCGTGTCTGTTTTCAACAGGCCCTGTGGCTGCCTAAGGGGGGTGGACATGTGTAAAGGAACAGTTGCATTCCTTTCAGATCCTCCTCTCAAAGGGAAAACACACACACAAACACACTCATTCAAATCTATACAAACTAAGCTTACAAGAACACACAAACCTACACCCTCTCTCCCCTCTCTCTCTCTCTCTCTCTCGTTCTCTCTTTTCCCTCCTCTCGTTCTCTCTCTTTCTGAACAACAGCGGAGCACAACGGTCCCCCGAGGCGTCGGAGGGGCCAAAACTGAACCGACCAAACTTGGCTTTCGACCCCGGAGCAGCGACACGCCCACTTGGCGGCAGCCTGCAGTGCATTCCTGGTGAGAGCATTGTCAAAGCCAAGCACTTCCTCTGGAGCAGGGCCAGCCCCACCACAATAACATTTCATACATTTATCTCTTGGCTTGAATCTCTTACACTCAGTACTGACACAAACAGAGAACAGACACTCGTGTGTACAAGCATATGAAAGAAATTGCGCGTCCATGCATGCACACATTACATACTGTAGAAGAGTATTACGAAACACTGTTTTGATTCCCATCTTTGCTCTGATATACCTCCCTCTCCTCCTCTCTGTCCAAGTGTTCCTATCTATGTTCTTTCTCTAATCTTGTTTTCTCTTTTCTGAAGTGAAGCTGCTGCCCCGACTTTTTCCCTCTCACGATTTCACTACATAGAGAATAACATCACCTTCATGGTGACCTCCACTTGTTACGAGATACAGCTGATATCCTATATCCTCCTCGGCCTCATGGGTCTCCTCACATGGGCTCTCAAAACTTTTTCAGTTTGAGAAATTTACTACATCCAAGAAAAAAAGTGTGCACCAATTATTACATTTTCAGTAAAGTAAAAATCTGATTCAGTGACTCTTTTCGGGGCAAATGTCAGATACTTGGCTCATCTCTTTAACTGTAGGTCAGGTGAAGCAGAAATGAAACATAAATGTGAACGAAGAGGTCAGGAAGCCATTTGGACCTCCCCTCATCTTAAGAGGAAAAAAAGGGGAAAAAAATCTAATGAATAAAACCTGATTTTGCAAAATGCAAAGAAAATAAATGTCATTAAGAAATACACAAAATGAATAGAAGAGTTCGCCAAATCAGCAGACAACAATCATGTAAAAAAACAGCATGTATAAAAGAAAAGAAAAGAAAGAAAGTTCAAATTTAAAATAGGGGGCTGCTTGTTAATGTTAATGTTATCCGATCCACTCCCTATAGTTCACTGACTGGTACATCGTCCAGCTGCCGGGCTCATTTGATTTTCAGCTGATGTTTTTTAAGATATTCTCAAAGTGAAAACTGAGACTTAGGTTGGTTTCTTTGTGGTGTCACAAGGATGGCAGTTAGTTAGGATACTATGCAAGAAACACAAGCAATTATGAAAGCTGACAATGGTGAACTTAAATGAGAAATATGCGTTTATCACCCATTTGTTTCGAGAGGAAAAGAAACAGACTTTCAGACTTACTTGAAGTAAGCGAGTAATTTTGATTTGGTGTATGTTAATAGTTGATAATTATTCTTACTTTTTCCTCTGTTGTTGGAAAAAAATGTGCTTGTCTCTCGTTATGCCGGTAAAGTCTCACTGAATTCAGTGAAATCAAGCCAAAGCTAGTTATCGTTATCAATTAATCTGCCGATCATTTTCTTGATTCTTGATTCTTTCCTAGAAGTCACACAATGCTTCTTCAGACTATTCTTACTGATGTTCTAGAAGGTTAAATCCGAGTCTATCTGTGCTCCAGTTTCTGTTCTGTCAGGACAAACACAAAAGGAGCCAAACACACACACACACACACACACACACACACACACATACACACATACACAGAGAGAGAGAGAGAGAGAGAGAGAGAGTTATGTAACAAGTATGACTTCACAGGAAGTTCAAAGAACTAAATGCATAATGCATAAGATGGGAACGGTATTGTTTGATTTTTAGGTTGGTGTTATTATATTGAAATTTACTGAAAAATGATGGGACAATTCTCTGCTGGCCTGTAATTTAAGAGGTTTTTCCTCAAGTTTTTTGGGTTAAAATGCTGTCAAACAAAATCACCAGCTGGTGTGCATGAAATTCAGTCACTTTTCTCGTCATATTGACAGTCCACATGAGTTTCTCTGTCCGCTCACCTTAACAGGAAATGAATGAACTTCCAGAAACGTACTGACCGTAACTGTCTCTGAGGCGAGAGCCAGAAGAAACAAATCCAGGTTACACATCAGACTGGACACAGGCAGCTTATGTGAAGTTTATCCTGTGGGTATGCACACATGCCGGCCTATGCTCTGCTTCATCGTGCTATAAACAAGCCATGAATTCACACGCACATGCACAAAACTAATATGTTATCCCTCTCACACACCCTGGGAGACTTGTAGAGTTTAGTTGTGAAGGCTGGATGTGTTTTGATAAACTTACAGCAGCTTTGTATTACAAATCCAACAGTGGCCGTGCCAGTGACTGAAATAATGATGTTACACACATCTGTTACTCCACTGAATCTGCCAACTCACTGTCTGGCTCGGGAGAGGAGAGGAGAGACCCTGCTCTCGTGAAACTTTCCTCTTGTAAATTTCACATGGTCACATCTTCTTCTACAGCCGATTGCTAACATAGCTCTACCCTGAAATGCCCTCTCTCCTTCCTGTTAACATACATCTGTTTAGTCAATATCATGAGCAACAAGGAAAATCACCACGGCAACCCATCAGAAACAACCAGTAGCGCACCTATAGGCAAAGAGAAAAGAGGTCGTCATGTTTTCTCAGATATGTGAGAGTTGTGTGCATTTGTGCGTGTGTGCATGTTTAGGACCTCAGGGTGGGGTATCTTGGCATGTCTCACCACGGTTCAATGTTTCCTTTTAGCTCGGTTGGCACTCTTGTGTTCCTGTTGGCTGACCTTTTCTCTTCCTGTGAAGTTCCTGTCATGCACTCCCTTGTTCTCGAAGGTCACAGATCTCTTAGCCGAAGCCAGTTGTGCCGTGTAATAGTTTAGAGAGAGGTATGTTATTCCTGAAATACAAATTAATTCACAATATTTAGCAAATACAGTGGGTATATTTTTGATAATGTGACAGTAAAGCTGGGGTTCAGTTGGCACTCATTCTCATTGTGCCATTACTGAAATATCAAGCAAATAATATCCATGGACATGTAGAATTTTGCGATGAAAACCATAAAGGGAATTATTCTCATAATTGTGACCATTCTGACTAAAGGGTCATGCTATTTGCACCTTCGTTGCGTAGATCTGGGAAACACAAATGCATCTAAACAACCCATATTGGAGCAAGCAGCAGAAGCCTCCTAGAGCTGTCCAAATAAACTCAAATTTTACACAAATCATCTTGTCTCTGAGTCCAATCAAAAGTAAAAACAGAAAAGTTACATTACTTAAGTGAAGTCCGTTACATACATTTATTTTATCCAGATGTTTTAGCTTCCATAAAAAGTGGGTATGAGCGTTCGCAACAGTTTACCTAGACATTTGGGAAGGGCTTAGGGGAAGACACTATCAGTTTCAGGATAGTGTAGTAGCCAAGGTTTTGAGCATGGGTGTATTACAGTAAGAGAGCTGGATACAGCACAGCGAGTCAACCGCGCTGCCAGTTTGTCCCTGTGATAGACCGGCATTACAGAAGTAATGAAGAAGACGTGTGTAACTGTTGAGAGGACACCTCCAACTGCAAACAACGTCAATTATTACTCTTTGCTTTATGAATTTTTAGACTATGAAGGTGTGATATTTGTAAAACTTTGGGCGTCATATGAAATGAGCACAGAGGGCCACAGAGAAACACAGAATCAAACCAGCAAGCGTATGCCCTGGGTGTCCAATATCCAATTCTCATAAACACTGACTTTTGTTTAAAGAGAAAAAAGCATCAGGAGTAAAGAATAGGGCATCTTTGCTTTTACTGCATCAATTTTAAGAATTCTTCCTTCTTTTTTACAAGAAGTTTGTGCTTTGAGACGCCCTTGACTTTAGGAATGTGCAATATCAAATGAACTAACTACTCTTTTAATCTTACTCAACAAAGCGCTGCATCCAGCTGCCAATCAATAGGTCTCAAAGGACACAACCGCTGAAAACATGGAGAGAGGGGATGAATTATAAACCCTCAGGATTCACTTTCTGCCAGCCATTGTGAAAAGTGATTTAGGTAATGGTTTCCAAGAAAGGGAATCTCTAGGAACTACAGGAACTAGTTTAGCTGAACCACATACGCGCAAACACACACACATGTTCGTGCACAGACGTACAAAGGCAGCCGAATTAGCAGCAAGTCTTGTAAATTTCGTGTGTTGTCTCTGAGAAGTGGTCTGGCCTCTGAAGCCCTCTGGCCCAGAATACTATTCCTGTGGCTGTGCGTGTGTGTGTGTGTGTGTATGCACAAGTGTGTGTTTGTGTGGCTTAGCCAAGGATGTGGTTGGTCTCACTGAAATGCTTACGAGAAGGATCCTTCAGACCCCCCTCCACAGTATCTTGCACGTGTATGTGTGTGTGAGTGAGGGCAAGAGAGAGAGAGAGAGAGAGGCATCATTCAACAGCCGCTCCTCCGTCCAGGAGCATCGGATATTGGATTAGTGTGTTAATCTCCCTCTCGTTCTTTTCTCACGTTCCTCTTTCCTGGGTCTGTGTGTGTGTGTGTGTGTGTGTGTGTGCGTGCGCGGTTGCGTACTCTTGCCTTCTTCAATACTTCCTTACTGTCCCGATCAATCCTTTCCTTTCCTGCCGATGGCCTATGATGCTGTAAACAGGAGACCCATGTATGTCCTAGCTGCTGAGGTCAGACATAAACTATAATTAAAGCTCAATAACCAGAGACGGCGAAACAGCTATGATCCCATCCAACTATGAAGGAGCATAAGAAAAATGTAAGATGCATTTTTATCAGCTGGTTTTAAGCCTCCACAAGAAAAATGGAAGCTGATGATTTTACTGTTCACTTTCATATTCTCTTCTTAATAAGCTTGGCTGACTTCAAGAGGAAAAAAGGGGACTGGAGCACACTGACCCCACACTACTGTGTCTTCATCAGAGTCAAAATGGACAAAGACATGAGGCAAATGCATGTACTGTCAATCAAGAATAGCTGTACAATTGTCTTTGGATAATTGGTTGAACAGGATTACAAATCTATTGGATAATGCATACGAGGGTGGGAGTGCCACACCCCATGCACTATAACGACATCAGAAACATGAGAGCACATCTTAAAATAACAAAGATAAACTACAAAAGGTACAAGTACTACATCCATCAAGTGTAATCAGTTAGAGGAAACGTGACAAATTCAGTTGTTCAGAGTATGACTCCAGAGCAGGGAGAACCCATTTTTGTCAAGTCTGATCGTCTGACTGTGTTTCTTACTTATTTTTAGCGATGTTGCCGCAATCCCAGAACTCAGCAAATAAGCCAAGTAGTAAAAAAAAAATCTTATAAATTCATCCATCATTGTTTTTAATTAATAAGTTGTTATCATAACCATCTGCACCATGGTTGGAGATGCTGTCTATTCTCTGCTCTCAACAAATATTGATCAGTTGTCTTGCGTGAAACCAGTCTGACTGAGGGTGTCAGTTCATGATTACTATATACATGTTGAAATTGCCTGTAAGATATTTTTACTAAACGCCAAATAATGAGATGAAAGTTAACAAACATGACACTACAATAGATGAAAGTCAAAGTTAAACTTTGTGATTTTCACATCAGGAAGATATTGTTAATTGTTCGTAATTTCACTTGTTTAATGTGCATAATACTTGAAGGAAAACACAGCTAGAGATTTGGAGAGCGAGTGAGAGAAAGACAGAGACGGAGGGAGAGAAAAGAGAGAGTGACTGAGAAACAGTGAGGGAACAGAGACAGAGCACCTGCTCAGCGACCTCGGGCCCAGACAAAGACACCTCTGTCCCGCAGTACAATGACGTCCGGGACACTGTAACTTCCTGTGTCTGGTGGGATGACCAAACAGCACAACAAGCTAGCTGTTTGTGCAGGCTAGTTCGATTCACACACACACACACACACACACACACAGCAGTAGGCAGTAATTAATGGTTATTCTCTCTAGAGACAGAAACATTTCCGCACAAGTTTTAGTTTGTTAAAACTAAGTTTTAATAATACTTACATATTTTTTTCAGGGGAGCTGCTGAGGACAAATTAATGGGAGGGCAAAGAAGTAAAAAGGACAGCAACTTTCAGTCATTTCAAACTGCCTCAGAAGAAACATATTGTTTCCTGATGGAGTTTGTTGTGGCTGATTGAAACAATTGAGACGATCAGCTTGCTTTTTGTAACATTTTCTCTCCTTTCCTTACAGATTTTACTGCATTTTTGTCATCATAAATTTGCAGAGTTTGTTTTGTCTATCAGATATAAAAAGCAGAAAAGAGGGCAGGAGCCTGGTGGTGAAAAAAAAGGAATTAGAATTACTATGAGCCACAAAAGTTGGCCACCCTCCCTCTTCAGGGCTAAACTTGGGATGCTAAACTTGAGACTACCATTGCCATGGAAACAGCTCAACGGCAATAGAGGAAATGTAGGTAGCATTTCTCAAATACTGTAGTTGCCAATAGGAGGTCAAAACGAGAGAGAAAGGGAAAAAAGCTTTTTGAAAATGGGGAAATTGCTTTAAAGCTTACATCAAAAGATTTTTTTTCCATTTCTTTCTTTTCTTTGGCCTCAGAATTCAGCTCCGCAACAGGTCCATGATATTCAGTGTTGCATAATTGTTCACCACCTCAGCGTCTGTCTTTGATAACAGGAAGGAGACTCAACCTTCTAAAATCAACAAACCCGTCCTTGGATTTTTAGAGCTGTACAGTTCAAGAAAATCAAAGCATAAAATTCTTGACCTCCTTTTCCTGCTTACAGACTTAGAAAACTAAAATATATTTCAACTGTTTTTGTAGCTTCTGCAGCCGTAGCTTTAATTTAAATCTTATTTTCAAACTATATAAACTTTAGACCTTACTGGTTAGCTGCTTACAATTTTAATCAATAAAACAGAGTAAAACAGCAGATGTATTCCTTATTTCAGGCTGTAATTTATGTTTAACCACAAGCAACCGCTATTTGACATGCACACAATGATGCCCAGGTTTATTTCATTTATGCTCTCACAACAACAAAAAATGCAATATACTTCCCTTCATACAAGCCAAAAAGTAAACTTCTATTTTATGAAGTAACTCTGTTTATAGTAAATGCAAGATGTACATTCAAATAGGTAAACTATGCACATAAGGAAACAGAAAAAGAGTCAATTTCCACTTAAAATACTCTATTCACTGTAAAATAAAACTTAATATACACTATATGCATACTGGTGATTTATGGTACAAAAGATTTGTTACCCTAAAAGGCAGATAAACAGGTTTTTGGTGGGCTTAGCTTCCACTACAACAGTGAGGACATGTCAGTTTCTTAAATGCAACTTCTGTAAACCAATTACATACATTCCAACTCAACCAAACCCTGTAGTAGCAGCGCTGTGTCATAGTCATTATGGCACAAGATATATGGGAAAAGAACAGGGTACAGAAGCTCGCCGATACGATATGATTGAAGTTTGATCCTGGCCACCAATTATGTGGTTGCTATGTTTCCTCTGTTGCTACCCTGGTATCTTCCTTTCACACGCCCGAGAGGAGGAGGACGAGGGGAGAGGAAAGGATATTATAAACACGTGTATGTATAGGTGAAGTCAAAAATACATTATTGGTGGCGCTAAAACTAGTGAATTTACATGAGTTTACAAAATAGTAGCAACAATTTTGTGACGTGGTACTGTGAAAGATTATTGTTGGCTTTTTCCTTGGATTTCTTTTTTTTTATTTGTTGATGAATTTAAATTTTGTGTAGGTGTCAGTCCTTTCTTTCTTTGTTGAAACATGTCGGCACCGCTTCATATTCAGTAGTACATGTAGTACACAGCAAAGATTCTTGCTATGAAGTTAAAAAAAATCTATTTCATTTAACACCTTGATGCAGATTCAGAGTCGCTACAGAGTAAGCTAAGGTGTAACTGCTTGCTCACTCACTACACATCAATGAGACAATTGGTACCACTTTCTAATAAGGTAACTTATAGATCAATTATAAGCCATTAATAAGAATGACCCAAAAGTTGTTCTTCATAATGACATAAATTACCTATAATAAAGCCATTATTTACAACTTTATAAAGGGTGTCTTATTATGAAGTGGTGCCTCTTTTTTTCTATGAATGGTCTTGGGTTGTAACAGTTAACAATTTCGTAATTGTAAATACCTTTGCAAAGCTCTAAAGCTTTAAATATTGTCTAAATTTTTGTCAGCAAGTCTGCAAACATATGCAGAGATGTCCCAACTAAGATATTTACTCATAACATGAATGTGTACTCAAGGCCTGTGTACAAAATACAAAAATGAAAAAAAAACCAAAAACAATAAATACTCACCATTTGGTTGTTTGTTTTAGTCCAATGTTGGGTTTTGGTGTGATCCTTCCCTGCTCGACTAATCACAATTTGTTTGACACAAAGAACCGCAGATTTGCACAACGAATATTTAAACATTTTTGGAGGCTTGCACGTTGGCTTGTTTGCAGGCCTACGCGAGGTATGGTTACCCAGAAACCACTTCTGCTTACGTGTATCTGTCCTGCAGCAGTTTGGTGTTCCTTTTCGTTACTTTATTGCTATATCAGCATAATTCACTATTTTCTAAGCCGTCTAATGTACACACAGTGCACCCCATAGGTAATTTGACAGCGTCAGCTCTGTACTCCTGCATACTGAATTTGAAATGAAACAATGTCAATGATGTTTAAGTGATTATTTTCAGCTTTAATTTGATGATGTTTACATCCACATCAGATGAATAGTGTAGTTCATTTTATCCACTTTACTGTAACACACTGTCCCTCAGTTTTATGGTGGCAAAAAGTTGAAGGAATAGTTTGACATTTGTAGAAATGCTCCTATTCGCTTTCTTGCCAAGAGTCAACACCACTCTCATGTTTATATGCTAAATATGACACTATAGAGCCATCAGCTTAGCTTAGCATAAAGGCTGGAAGCAGGGGGAAACAGCAAGCTGAGCTTTGTTCAAAAGTAAAAAAATAAAATAAAATCACCATCTTTAAAGCTCACTAATTACAGTAACACCTGGTATCTTGTTGCAAAAATGTTACGTTCTTATTTACAAGAAATCATGATACATTTATAATGATAAAAAAATGCTCCTACTCTGAGAATGGAAAAGAAATTATGCAATTTCAGTATTTCATGGTAAAAAAAAACGCAGAGTCTGAGAATGCCAAAACTCCTCCATTTCTCCTTGACCTTAATCATCCTGTGGACCCACAGTTTCCTTGATTTAACCTCTAATATATGGGCATTAAATCTTTGCGGAATTGCTGGTTATCTCCTCTGATTCCTCTCTTCCCTCTTCCTGTAACAGAAGGAGACGTTCCCCCCCTTTAACAGTGGAAACCTCAGGACACCGAGTCCAAGCCCACAGGCCTCTCAGAGTGTCAGCTCGTAATATTGCTGCTTAATGAGGGAAGAAATAGCAGTGGTTACCCATTTGGTCTGAGTCCTCTTTCAGTCACAGAGTGTGGCGTGTTTGTGTGTCTGCACATGCCTGAGTGTTTGTGTGTGTGTTTGTGTGGGTCCGTGGGTATGTTTGCAGCACGATTGTGCACGAATAAATGCTTTTGTGTGGTTGTGTGTGTGTGTGTGTGTGTGTGTGTGTGTGTGTAGGGGTAAATGAATGTGATTGTGTTTATTTGCTGGCTGTGTGTAGGATACAGGAAGCCTTGGGGGCCCAGGCTCTTGCTGTTTGTTATGGAGTGAGGAGGAGGTGTGCGTGTGTGTGTGTGTGTGTGTGTGTGTGTGTGTGTGTGTGTGTGTGTGTGTGTGTGTGTGAAAGAGAGAGAGAGAGAGAGAGAGGCATTGGAAGTTAAAGTCGTGTCTGCTGTCTATAACTGCTGGGCATGGAGTCTCAGTGGAGCCAGAGCACGGTGCAAGGACACACACACTCAGTCAGTCACAAATGGTAAAACTTTATTTGAAACATGTAGCGGTGATTTATAGCAACCTAATGATCCACTCAGGCCTTGAGCTGATTCATCCCTTATGTCAACTCTTACAATGTTTTCATGTTACATCTTCCTCTTGAATGAAACATGAAACTGGAATCCTGCATCAGTTTAACAGGCAGCAATGCCAAAATAAAAGCCCTCTGTTTTTCATAAATTTCAGGGAAAATTTCAGAATCTGCATATAACAGTGCAGAAATCAGTGGCAATTTATTTTATTTTATTTTATTTTTTGTAAACTTTTTTAACAAATTAAAATGTACAGGGGGATAAATATCCCAAACAAGCTGCACCTCCAGCAGAGTAAGAGCGCGTTCTGAAGTTATGGGACATCCTGTAATAATATAATGTCTGGACTCCACAAGCAGCAAACTCAGAGGAAGATGATGCTACTGAGCTAACTTCTTTATCTCGTTACTGTCACTGAAAGACGACGCATGTTTTTACCACTCAGTGCTGAATGGAGCAGTAAAGTGCACATAAACCAATGATCAGTATTATAGCATTTATAAGAATCTACAGTTTCAGACAACCTTCAGTTTGGCAACCCTGTCTCCTAGAAATTACATTTATATAACACTAAATTGCAACAACAAATACATGAAAGAAAAGTAATGTCACCTGAATTACGTTTCTTACCAACAATGAATGTATCTGGCAAGTTGCAAAATGTTCATACCATATGGAATATATCTGCAAAACATTAACTGACATCGTATTTAATTAGTTTTCCAACAATATCAGCTTTTGATATACATCATCTCATAGCAGCTAAAAAAGGATTACATTTTTTATAGTTATTTTAGGCACTGACAGCATTTGGTTAAGGTTAGAGAAAGACTGAGGTCTTGGTTAAATTCTGAAAAAGTGAAAAAGTCAAAAGCATAAGACACAACATGTTTACTTTAATGACAAGTAATGGAAACTGTGATCTTTCCCTAACCTTAACCAAAGTACATTTGCTGCCTAAAAAGTCTTGCGCTTTGTACGCCCTCCATCCACACCAGGCAACTCCCTACGACTTGCATGTGGTACAAAAAACTTTGCACTTCCTACAGTACACTAAATGAAATGTTGCCACTGAATGTACTCTGGGCATTAATTATGTTTTCCTCCAAAACGTAACTGGCAAAACCAATTGGTATTTTATAAATGTCATTTCTAAGGGCAGTGTTGTTGTTGTTGGTTTCCCTCACAAAATGATTGGTAAACTCAGGTTTGCCGTTTTACAACAAAATTGAAACAAGCTTATATGTTGTCTGTCATGTTCCAGCATTATGACTGGTACATACATCAAATTTCTCAACTTTCGGAGGCATATTTTTAAAACGTTTTCTTTTCGGTGGTCAAAAATGATGGCTTAGTGTGGCCAAAAAAAGACGCATTTTTAATGTGAACGTGGCCTTGGTCTTTAAATTCATTCAAATAAATTGCTTTTTTATATTCTTTGGGCATTGTATTCCTTTATTAGAGAGCTGGCATGAAATAAGGGTAGAATGACATGCAACAAAGGTCCCCAGCTGGATTTGAATCGAACAATGAAGTTCATAAATACCTTTTTCACTAAACTACAAATATTTTGCAAAGCAGCCAGGATGAAGAAGGCTATTCCTATCCTAGTCCAGTCCTTATCTGATATAAGGACATCTGAAAAATGGAAAATGAATACTGTAAGATATCAACAAAATATGCTTTGTGACAGCCAGGCCTCCCCACTGACAACTTTTTTAAATCATAAATTCTTTTACAAATACCATTTTGCTTTGCTTGTTTTGCAACACAATGGAATAAAAAAAAACTCTCCTCTCCCTCTCTGTTTTTCGCCTCCTGAGGTTTTGCTGCAGTTTCCTTAAGTAATTTGACAGTTTCACCACATCCAGTTTGGTTTTTGGCTGGTGTCTTGGCAGGGAGCGCCAGCAGAGATTTTTCTGGAGCCTTCATCTTCTTCTTCTTCTTCTTCTTCTTCACCCCCTGCTACTGCTCCAATGTGTGGTTTCATCTCTGAGGGCCTCCAAAGCACATGGCGGTCGTCCCAGTGGGAAAGAAGGACACAGAAAGAGGGAGGCAGAGGGGGGTGGAAAGAGTGAAAAAGAGAGGGGAGGAAGAGATGAAGAGAGTGTTAGAAGAGAGGAATAGAGGGAGAAAAGAGAAGAAGACTGAAATGACCACAGTGAGGGACATTGTGCTCCGAACAAACAAGCCAGAGTCGTCCTCACTTCCTCCCTCCATCCCTCTCTTCTTCGGCCCAGGACATAAACACCAGACAGGCAAAGAGTCTGACCTAAAGAGGAAGAAACGTTTCATTTAGCAATTTGTCCTTGTGTTCCCTGACCTCCACCAACCTAACCTAACCCTGTGCTTTACAATCCAATGCTGGACCAGAGACAGAAAACACTCCCTGCAGCTCACAGCTAAAGGGTTTCATTGTAAAGTGTCATGTTTCATTGAGTAAATGCAAACACAAAAAAAAAAAGATTTCCAATGTTCAGTTTTAAAAAAAAATAGCTTCAATGTTCATTAGCGAGGCCCGTATCTATTATCAACAAATGTCACTTTTTCAAAATAGTACCTTTGTCTCCCTATAAACTCTCCAGACATTTCATCAAGTCAAGACCAATGAATACTCTTACAGTGACAAGGTTATATTAGTAAAAGGGTCATTATGGTGAGATAAAATAGCAATAAGACCTGGCTGTAAGTTATGCAATGTGTTTTTTGTTATAACTCTGATGCAACTTCTTGGTCAAAGCTCTGCTATAACAGTAAAGAATACATCTGGGTGTCCCTGATGCACTCCATGTAATTGGTTTAATTACGGCCCAGAATCTTTGTTGCATGTCATCCCCTTTATTCATTCCTGTCTGTATCTACTGTCTGCTGTCAAATAAGCGCAAAAAAAAAAAAACAACAACAAAAAAAGCAATGGCCCTCATTGATATTGTTGCCATATTATCTTGACTATCACCAGGAGAATAACAGCGTTGGTTATTTGTACAAATGTTAAAAAAGTGACCTCTTGTAGTCATGCAACGCCTGTTAGCTATAGCTAACTTTGTTGTAACACTGCAAAACCTCTTATTGTGGAGGTCAGGCATCTTGTTTCCTACCACAAGTCAGTGGTGATATTTCTTTTAACCACTGAGGCTCTTTAACTAACCTTAACCGAGAAGTTGCCTGAACCAAACATTAACCATAAAATTGGCAGATTGGAAAAAAAAAGAAAGGTCATAAGTCGTTCTTTGGAAAGGATAATGTTTTGTGGCAAAAAAAAAAATTCTGAGTGAAGGAGGTGCTACAAATTTGTACCGCATGTGAGTTGTAGAGAGGTTGAATGACTTTGATACTGGAGACGTGGCATCCTGAGTGCTGTGTGTGATTAGGTTCAGGCAAGAAAAGCACTTTGGTTAAGGTTAGGGAAAGATTGCGGTTTTCGATTAAATGCCAATACAGTAAACATGCTGTGTCTTGTGCTTTAAGTCACTGGTGACTTTAATATTTAACAAAGGTCACAATCTTTCCCTAATCTTAACCAAGTGCTTTGAGTGGCAAACCATAACAATAAGCAGCCATATCATGCTTTAGTTGCTATGAGCAGGTATTATATTGCTAGCAGACATCGTAGGGAAAGCAAATCAAATAAGTTGCAGGTGAAAGTGTGAACATTTTGTGACTTGGTAAATACATTGATTAAAAACATTTCCTCATTATGTTGATTAAAAAGAAAACTAAATGTACGTGGCATTACGTGTTTTGGAAGGCACGACCAAACAACTTTTATAAGTCATGCGTTGATGGATATCAATCAACTTTGCATCTTTGGATCACTTCACACATGAGAATTTTAAAACTACACAAATAGCAATTGCATAACAATACAATAACAACATTTTTTCAATAATAAGAGCTCTTCCACTAGTGTCTACATTTCTTTTTTTCACTTTTTATCCCTTTCAGTTGTTCGCCACATTGCGGGACAGCTGTGTCGGTGTGTCAACACCAACCTTCTTTTAGTTATTTATGTTATTTTTCATGAGAAAACATCAAATATTACTGAAAACTACAGTAACATGCTACCGGAACACGCAAAAATATTCAGAAATACTTCGTCCATAGGTGATAAGTGCTACTGAAAGAAATGTATACTGATGATTAAGAGTAATGACCTAGAAGAGAGAGAGAGAGAGATGAAGAGCGGGAGAGGGCGAGGGGGTGAGTAATTTACACCAGGAAGTAATTATGTAAATTCTAAGCCGGGTCTTCTAGTTTACAGTCCAGCAATAAACCCACTGTGATGTCTGGCTCGCAATAAACATTATTTATTTCTTTGTTTATTAATGCTTCCACTGCTACTCCTCCCCCATGTTCCTGTGTTATTCTCTAAAAGAAAGAAACTAATACAAAACCCCACTGACCGAGAGGCTCAACTAAGTTTAATGTTGAAATGTTGGGTCCAAGTTTAAAAGCAAAAAAAAAACCAACAAAAAAACAAATAGACAGAGGGTATGTTAATGTAATTATTTTTTATGAAACAAACATGAGTCCTTGATGTGGGTTTGTTGCATGTGGTTTGATATGTTTTGTGTTTGTGGAATGAAAAGCTGAAGTTTCAAAGTGGGTATTAAACAGATTTAAAGGCCTCAGGACAAAGAAAGTGAAACGTCAAACTTTGCCAC
This sequence comes from Macquaria australasica, assembly GCA_005408345.1. Taxonomy (NCBI): domain Eukaryota; kingdom Metazoa; phylum Chordata; class Actinopteri; order Centrarchiformes; family Percichthyidae; genus Macquaria; species Macquaria australasica. The sequence goes on from SEMN01000113.1 coordinate 535,218, forward strand.
CCAGTGTCCTGTAATCAGTGAGGATGTCCAATAATTTTTATTTAGAAAATGGGATAAAAACATCTTATCCTGTATACAACTCGTCATCCAATTATGAGAAGCAATGGTAATTAGGAATTATTCACTCACATGTACAATGTACTGTATCTGGTCTTAGACTACATCCAAACTAAGCCGGCTGAATCTAGAAATGCATCGTTTTCTCATCATTTTCACACCCCAAAAACAGAGATTTTTGAAAATGGATCAATCTGAAAAAGCCAGCCTCGCATTTTAGGGTGGATGAGGAAAACGGGGCTTTTGGAGAACAATGAGGTAAGCCTGCTGTGTCGCAGTAAAGTTAGGAGGAACGCTTTCTGTCGTTGTTTACTCGTGAAGTATTTACAGCAGTGTTTGTTCAACGTAAAACGAAATAAAAAAATTCCTGATTAAAAACTTTTAGTATTATTTCAGTATGTTCAGATCAAGTAACGAGTGTTTGCCTGAAGGCACCCTCAACATTTTTAACCTGGCCTAATACTTCATGTCTTATTTTCATAACATCTCGGTTGCCCTGTCACAACATCTGCAAACCTCAGTCGGGTGCCGATAAGCCACTCGCTGAAAAACACCGAGCAGAGGTTAAAGTCCGCAGAGACCCGACAGCTTGTTTTCAACTGTCAGAGAGGCAGGATTCCTTAATGACATGTTGTATCCCATCCTAACTGTAACATCCTCCCCACAGGGTAAATAAAAGCTCAAAGTTAGTGTGTGTGTGTGTGTGTGTGTGTGTGTGTGTGTGTGTGTGTGTGTGAGTGTGTGTGTGTTTGTGATCAGAAAGAGATATATGATCTGTCCTCCTCAAAGGAAAGAGCCTCTGGTGACGTACATGCACAGCTCATGTGTTCAGGCGAGAGAGAAATACAGAAATGTCCACGTGCATGAATGCAAGTGTAAGTGTGGGTATTTATGTATAAGTGTGTGTGTGTGTGTGTGTGTGTGTGTGTGTGTGTGTGTGTGTGTGTGTGTGTGTGTGTGTGTGTGTGTGTGTGTTAGTCCACATGTGCAGGAACAGCAGATAGCCTCTGTGTTTATTTAGTTTGAGGTGACAGCAGGAAGGAAGGCAGGTTAACGAGCTGCCGGCTCCAGGCACCCAGGCACATGGTGGTTACGCAACCCCAGCCAACTCCTCTTTCTCACACACACACACACACACACACACACACACACACACACAATGCGTCTGTTTCCTCACCTGCACACCACAAGCACATTCAAGCCAGCTAAACGGGATTTCAACTCCATACAATATTTACATAAAACAAAACAGCATGGATGGTCACTCTAAAGGCTTCAGTCACAAAAAAACGAAATGTAGAGAACAGCGTTACTAAAGTCGGATTTGTGTTTCTTGTCGACATGTTCTGGAGCTCCTGCTGTAGACGCCTCAGATGTAGAAATGGGTTTTTATCGCTTTTGATTTGACACGGCAATTGTCGTAGCACCATCGCAACACTAGATAGCAGTCAATCAGTCAATATTACATACCCAAAATAACTGTGTTCTTTCACTTTGTGACGCTGAAGGGGAAAGGTGGCACTAAAAATGGCTTTGCTAGCTAGATCGCAATACACACTCGTGCCATGAGAGGTAGAAATCTTCCAGTTTTGATTTGCGCCATTTGCATTCCAATCTCCTGCAGGCCTGCTTACAGTAAGAGCATGTTTCTTCAGTAAACGTCTTGACTTTGACATCATAACAATTCATTTAACAGTATAACATGTTTGCATGTATTAGTTTCAACAAGCCTAACTAGGCTTATTTACACAAAACCTACTGTATTGGCTGAGATGACACCAAATATTCCCAGTGCTTCAAAATGACTCAACAGTTACATTCATATGAGTGTTGCCAACACAGAGTCACCGGCTGGTAGGCGTGCACTCATACATTCTCACATGTATACACACAGAGCCGCACATGTGCACATGCTCACTAACATGTCTACCAGGTGCAGCATCTGCGATTGTATTTTGTGCTGCGTTGAAATGTCCAACCTGTGATTTACAGACCTGAAGGCAAAACGCAGAGAGAGGGACAGAAAGAGACAAACAGCAGTGGTGGAAAAGAAAGAAGGACTTAAGTATGATTCATAAATATATATTTGTGGGTTGTTTTATGTTTGTGTGTGTGTATATGTGTGTGCACATGGCAGTAATGGTCAGCCAAGCAGAAAAGACCCCCCACGTCACCCATTAACACACTCTCACCTTTGACCCCCCGCCCAAATCACTGAATGGCTCTCTAATGGAGGCCAGACTTTAAGAGCATGTGCGTGTGTGGTGTGTGTGTGTGTGTGTGTGTGTGTGTTTCCATGTGTGCACATACTTGGTTGCATGTGTCCACCTGCATGTGCATGAGAGCGACAGACAGAGAGACACAGATGGAAAGGAGGGAGAGAGAGAGAGAGTTTGTGAGTACAAAGAAAAACCAACTCCAGAAAGTGGAGGAAGTTTACACAGCCGACTTTGCAGAGCTCCAGGAGCTGCTCTATTTATAAAGACAGCAAACCCTAACTACATATGTGTGTGCGTGTGTGTGTGTACAAGAGCATGTTTTCATGTGCTGTATGTGTGAGCTGTTTGTGTTTGTGTGAGTACATTTCAGCACGTGCATGACTGTGTGTGTCTGCGCGAGTGCATGCGTGTGTGTTAAAATTAATAAATCCGCACAATTGAAGGCTTCCTGTTATTTGGCGGTGAGGCCAGAGGAAGTTATTTTGTGGTACACTGATAATTTTGGTCAGAACACCGGGCTATAAATACTGTCAGCGCTACGCACTCTATCCCGCGTTCCTCTCCTCGCTCCATCCCTCCCCAAAATGAAAAACTGGTGTGCTGCAGGAAAACAAGAGCAAAATAAGCATGCAGGGAGTTGTTTTTAGATTTTTTACAACGTCCCTCGCTCCAGTCTGCTCTGGTGTCAAGTTCATTGTAAGGAACAGGCTTTATGTGGCAACATACATGCCCAAAAAAGTCCCAGATGAACACATTGGCAAAGACGGCTTCATATAACACATTATTAATTCAGCTACTTGCTACATGCTCAGATTTTACACAACTGTTGTGAGTTTGAGGGCATAACAGCACATGTTCACTCTGTATGCCAGTGCCACATGAGAACAAGTGTTGCTCAGTTGTTTCTTATTGTCAACAAATTCCATAAAAACATCAATACCAGCAATGATTTTATCCTGCTAACAAGTATTGCCTGTACAGCCAAAGCCTGATATAGCTCATGTTTCTGTAGGGTACCATAGACCTCCATTGTTGTCCAAAAGCTATTAAATACACATCAATGAGACACACAATGAGCACTGAGTGAGATGTTTCCTCTCTATAATAAACATGGGCACTATTTTGAGTCAATCCCACATGCATCATTCTGGTGCCATAAATACTCACTAGCGCACCAAATGTGTATTGATCCGCAGCTGAAAATAGTCCCCCACAAATGTACTGTTTACTCCTGTTTATCGAGGGCCTTTTTTTTTTAATGAAATTATATATTTGTAAGCCTTTTTTAAAAAAAATACTTTCATTTTTAGTAGGAACAAATGGTCTTGATGTCACAGACATGGCAGAGAAGTCTAAAAGTACTGAGGGACAGACTAATGCATTGTCAGTTTCAGTCCTTTCATGAGATTTGTTGACAGTAAGAAAAATAGAACAATGCCAGTCTTTTCCTTGAAGGGAAAACAACTGAAAACAATTGGAAGGAAAAGTAGACTTTAAATGAGAGTCAAAAATTATACACACTTTAAAGAAGTACTGTAAGTGGTTGTCAAATGCCCTCATATTTCAGGGTTTTACAGTAATGAGGACTTTGGCTCTTCACAAGTAGTAAAATACTGGATCACATACAGGTACACACACAACAGGAACATGTTCACTTATATCACACTCACACAAAGAGAAACGCACACAGTCACACACTGGGACATGGCATGCTACACATGCACACATTTGCATTAATATGGCACTCAAAAACGCATGTGGTCACTGCATGAGGCATGCCAGGAAATTCTTTCAAGGGCATGTTAATATTCCAGATGCTTCTGGATATAAACAAGCCTCCAAACTGGAGAGCGGAAATTCGATTTTGAATGCAGCTCTGCGTGGCGATACAGAGATGTTTATCCCTCCCTGCCTATCTATGTAGCCGGATGGCTGAGTGGCCACTTAGTGTTTACCTATGATAAGGGCTTTCTGTTTGACTACCAGTTAATCTGCAGTCAACAGAGAGGCCACAGTGGGGAACATAGTTTTTATAAAAACCTAATTCTAAGCTCTTGGTGATTCGAGTCGGCCTGGTAGCTCTACACTCGGCCAAACAGGATGGGATAATCATTTCTGTGGTTTGTTTTATCTTTCTTTGATGCAAAAAGGGAATTACAGAAAGTTTATAGAGACCTTAAGACAGTTTAAGATGAACCTTTAACTTCACCTGTCTGTAGCTTGTGCATCTAGAATCACACGCTACTAATTTATGAATGAATACATTATGACTACTATTTGATGTAGTTCTACAACACAATTCAAAACAAAGGATAAATGCACACTAGGAACATAAATGCACAAAACAATGACAGTAGAGTGTCCTTTTGTGTTTGTGATGCACACATGCATTTAAGCACAAACATACTGTAAATTCACACGCACACACAGAAGCACACAAAAAGTTAAAGCTGCTGCTTAAAAAAACACACACAACAGACCTAAGAACAGCTGTTAGCTAACATGCACATGTGCTAACATTGCATTTACACATAGTGATGTTATCATGCTAACATTAGCATGTTAATAATGCACTATGGTATCTCAAGTAGTAAGTTACCAAAAACCCAGAACCTCTTCTGAGTCTAAATAAATAAATGTTGCCACAAAAATAAAGCACATCACTTCCCGCACTGCAGAGTTTTTGCTAACAAAGACCTACTGGACATCTGAGTGTTTAGAGCAGTGTATGAGGAATGCAATGCTATCTACTTAAAGGGTAGTTGGTAGCTTATTTGCTCGCTGACTGAAAAAATGGATCTTCAGGCAAAGACATTTTGGAAATGAGCTCCCCAAGTGAATGTTTGGGGTTAGACATCTGCCACGAGGAATCTGATCCACAGTTAATGTTCAAGTGCAGCCTCACCACGCTGCTTTTTACGGCCATGCTTTATGTACAGGTTGTTAGTCTGAATGGCCGCTCATCATTAAGGACAAAACAAGCACAGCTCAGAGTTTACGGCAGGACCACTCATATCAACAATCCACAGGAAACTGTGGCCCTCCACAAAACCCCTCTCGGACTACCAAAGAGAGTTCAAGAGAGTAACAACAAACACATAGTTACTCTGTAAAGGTATATAATACAATACAATGGTAAGCTTTACCATATTATGCTGATAATTTCTATAAAACATAGCTGCATCTGTGCTCTTTTAGTTGCTTTGCTAACTGTTGTGATAACCAGTGTTTACTAATCCTCATGTTCTTAATATCCATTCAAAACCTTTTGTCAGTCCTGAAAAGATCTGCTCCTCGTCCTCCTCAGATGTCAACAAATGGTAGTTGTAACTGACAACTGCTCACTGTGCGACGTCAGTATCGTTCCTCTCAATCAACTCCGGTTTGTCTCGGGACTGTGTCCCCCGGCAACATCGGAACTCACTGTTTACCCATCCCATAATAAGGCTCATTCAGCTGAGGACATCTTGATTAGGTCTGCTGAACGTCTGGTTCTCATTTAACAAGGAGGATGGGACAGAGAGAAAGGAAGGAAGGGGGTTAGAAAGGGAGAGAGGGACAGAACAAGAGAGATGAGTGAAAAAGGAGAGGTGAAAATGATAAATAAAGAAAGATTGTCTTTTAGTGAGATTGTGATAAAGTTGACGTCTACTGGTGAGTTTGGGTTTATACACATAACTGATAAAAACAATTCAGTGTCCCTAATTTTCTTTTTCTCTGACCTGCAGAACTGATTTGGGGCTAGAGTATAATACAGAATGTGTATAGATTTTTCTTATTTACAGGGCAAAAAAGTCTACCTCAGTTACCCTCTGCTGTAATGTGGCAAACTCATGCTGATAACCTTATGTCCTGGGAAAAGTTGACAAAGTACTTGCAACAAACATCTGATAAATTCTGGTGTATTTGGGTTCCCTTTGGGATATCCTTGAGAGAACTGCATGTGAACCCTTTCCCGGCATATCACTATGCAAACAAGCAAATGAGCAACTAGTGAAAGGTTTCCAGAAATCTCAGTCAACCGCTCCTATCCAGCTACAGTACGTCTAATGTTCTCCTTGCTTGTAAAGTTGTTTTGATTCTGCTGACATGTTGAGCTAAGGTCTGTACATTCGTCAGTGAGAAGACAACTTCCGGTGTCAGCTATTACACTGCACTTCATACTGCAGGACACTTTCCAGAAACCTACTGGATTGATTTACAGCACAATGAAGTAAGAACATTGCAGGAAATACGCCTATTCACTTTCTTCCAGAGAGTTAGATGAGAAGATTAACACCACTCCCGTGTCTCTCCGTCAAATATGAAGCTACTGCCAGGATACGGTTAGCTTAGCTTAGCATAAAGACTGGCAACAAAGGGAAACAGCTAGCCTGGCCCTGTCCAAAGGTAGAAAAATACTCCTACCAGTTCCTCTAAAGCTCACTAATTAACACGTTATATCTCGTTTGTTTAATGCATACACAAACCGAAATGTTAAAACGACAGGTTGTGGTTTTACTTGGGGTTATGTGCCGAATAGTGACTTCCTGGAATCTTGTGGTCACATGAGGTTGCCACCAGCAGCGTCCAGCCATAAAACCAGACCGGCACATAACTCCTCAAACATTTTTAGTCTTTTTGTGTGAATTAAACAAACGTGTTAATTTGTGAGCTTTGTGGTGTTTTGTTAGCTTGTTATTGTTATTTAACAAACAGATATGAACGTGGTCTCAATAAGGGTGGTTGAAATATTTCTTTAAGGGAGTGGAAGACCCTATTAAAGAATGACTTCCAACATGTTTATCCCTAACAGTGAAGCAAAAACAGTAAACATCTGACTGAAAAAGCAAAAAGGTCGTAATTTTGAGAAAAGACTAACACTAGAGGCCCGTTTCACTTGTTTAGTAATTATAATAATTCATTTTGAAATTATATGTTAATATGCTGAACTTGTTACATACAATAATCTAAAGTCAAGTTTAGTGATGTATGAAGTATGCATATAGAGCAGCAAATTATGATTATTTTCATTTTAAATGAATCTATCACTTATTTTCTCGATTAATCGTTTAGTCTATAAAATGTTTTTTTTTAAAAAACAATAATGAAAAACTGTCATCACAAGTTCCAGCGTCTAAGACGAAGTCTGCTTGTTTTGTTCGACCAAAATCCAAAACATATTCAATTTACAATGACACGAAAGAGAGAAAAGCAGCAAATCTTAACAGTGGAGAAGATGGAACCAGAGAATGACTTAAGCAATTAATCAATTATCAGGACTGGTGTCAGTTAATTGTGTTACAGTACTTCTACATGCATCCAATACGTGACATTGTGCAAGTTCACCTCCCCTTTACAGAAAGAAGTAATGGGTGGGATTATGTGTAACACAAACAACATGAATCCAGCAGGGTTGTTGCATCAGAAAACGCTGGTATCAAATTCACATGCCCTGCAGCTTTAATTCGACCTCAGCAGAACACACACACACACACACACACACACACACACACACACACACAAATATATACTGTCACACACACCTATGCACTGAGAGATACATAGACTACATACATGCTCATTCTGTATATTTAAATGAGTGTGTAGTCAAATATGCAACGTACGCACACACACACACACATACACAGAGCATGTTTATGTGACAGTGTAGAGTTCATGTAACAGATAAGGGACGGTAGAGTCAACAGTACTGTAGATAGCCAGCTGATAGAGTGTTCCTTAGCTTCCGCTGCCCTTTGTTTACCTAATGATAAAGATCTGTATGCATGTGTGTGTGTGTGTGTGTGTGTGTGTGTGTGTGTGTGTGTGTGTGTGTGTGTGTGTGCGTGTGTGTGTGTGTGTGTCAGCATGAACACTTGTGATTATGTGAGTGTTTTCCAGCTTCCATTGTGCCACTATCAGGCCACATTTTATATGCTTATGTGTGTAGATTAACGCATAATTGGAGCAACACTGTCTCCCATAGATTAAATACATTTTGAGAGAAATTTGTTTGCTGCCTGGATCATGTTCTGTGGTAAATTCTTTGCACCATACACGAGTGGTGACACCACGACACCTATTGAGCTACAGAAACAGCTTGTCAGTACACAGATATGAGCACTAAATTAAGTCTGACGTCTTACCTTCCATCTTCCTGACTCTATGTCTTGTTTGCATTAACCCCCTCTCCGCCATGTATTGCATGTTTATTTAGGCATCTTTAAGGACTGTATTATGTTATGTTTGTGTATTTTTCCATGTCATTCATATTGTTTAATGTCATATTGGCCATTTGTTAAGTTTTATCTGTTTTTTAGGTTTTGCCCAGGGACAGTACATACCCCCTCTGATTTCTCTCCATGGGGAATTAGGCTACAGTGGCAGAGACATGCAGCCAGAAAAGACAAAAAGGATATGAAAGAAAACAGGATAACAGAATACAGACAGACAAATACAGTAGGTGAGATTCATCAGCAAGGAAGAAGAGCTCCAGCAAAGTAGAGACAGACAGCTAGACCGTCGGACAGACAGGCAGTTGCCATACTTTCCTCTCCAGTTGAACACAGAGCGGAGGAGTCATGCATCAGCGAAGGAAACTGGGAATGTGAAACATGCCAGATTAGAGAAGCAATCTGAGGGCCAGCAGACAAGCTCAATGGCTTCAACCATGGGAAAAAACGTGCACTCAGACAAGCACACATACACACAAACATAAACGTGCACATACACACACATACACAACCGCAAAACCCATTCAGATTTTGAACCACCTGCTGCATTCCACAGCCAATAAGTCAGCTACTTAAGGAGCCAGCTTTTAATCAGCCAGTCAGTCAAACAGCCCGGCAGTAAAGCAACCATTAATCCCATCAGTTAGTCAGTAAGACAACTAGCTAGTCAATCTGTAAACCATTCAGTCAATTAGTGGGATTTACTACTTAAATAATCTGCAAGCAAGCAACCATTTGCAACTGCAGCTTGTGACACAAAGACATCAGCACAACACCACCATGGCAACAGGAAAAAAAAGTTTTTATTTTTACCTGATTAGACAGTGAAATACAAAACAAAATACAAACTATGACAGACTTTTATGTACAAGGGACAGATTCTGTGAGACAACAGTGTAGTTTTTTTTAGCAATACTACAGATGTGAGCTAAGCGTTGGTCAGCCTGTCAGGTGGCCAGCCAGCCACCCACACACCCAGCCAGCCAGGACAGGACAAGAGCAGAGGAAGCAGTTATTATGGAGGAAGAAAGGGCGTCTTAAAGCCATTATATGCCCCTGAGAGAGAGGCAGTCGGAGGCAACACAGCTGACTGGAGCGCTTCAAAGCAGGAAGGAGCCCAGCCACCACCTCCACCTCCAACGGCCTTCATGTTCAAGGGGAAGTGAGGAGTTTACAGGGTGAGATGGGGGTTACAGGGCAGGGTGGATGAGAAGAGTTACAAGGTTATTTGAATGGAAGGAGATGATTTTGTAGGACTTGGTTTTTTGTTGTTGTTTTTTTTTTACCAGAAATGTGGTTTTGTGCAGGTTTAGTGGTGTGTAGCGATGCAGATGGTTTTGTCTGCTTAAGGTTCACTCTCACCACTCCCATCAGCCTCAGCCAGTTGGTCAAAAGGAATTACTTTATCCTGCTTTAAGAATGTATGAACTGACAGAAAGAAAGGGCCTACTGTGCTACATGTTATTAAGTAGCTACAGTACAGCTATTGTGTACAGTCGATGCATCTTTGTGGTGAATATACATGAACTGTGTTTTTGCAGTTCCAGCAGCCAACTCCAAATAAAGTGAGGTGAAATTAGCTGCATGTTCAATCTGAACACACTGATTTAATGAAGTTTGAGTTTCAATAGGTGGTGAATTTTCTTTGTATGTTTTGCTGTGGTTGCTACTCTTGTTTGTGCTAACAACTCAGACTTTCACCCAGAGATACCTACAGTTCCTGACACTTTCTGTTTAGAACGAGTGAAAAGCTGGTATAATTTAGCTGAAGTTAAAGCTAAAACACTCTTGTGTTGTGAATTTGGGTCAGGGTCACGTTGATGACTGAAACTAGGACTGGAATAGTATTTTTGTATATTTTAGAATTGACCTTTAATGGCACAGAATGATTTTTTCTTTTTTTGCAACGTGAAGCATTACAGCAGATGAGAAGCTATCTGAAGGGAGGATGTTTGTGGTGGGATGGGACGGAGCAGGAAGGGAGGAAGTGATGGTGGTGAGTTATAGCAGAGCTTAAGGATAGAAAGTAGGAGGTGAAGGATGGGGAAGGAGGGTTTGATGGAAAGGAAAATGGCTCGGCTGTGTAAGAGTAAATTCATAAACAAGAGGAAAAGTTGAACTGTTAAAGGCTGCTGGGATGAAGCTGTGCAGAAACAGACCACTTCCTGCCCCATTTCCAAAATATAAAACTGAACCAGTGTTATATTCAGAGAGAATTAGACATTCTTCTAGATTTTGTTCTTCCATTTTTGAAAAGTACTTCATGTTTATTAGAGAATACATGAAAATGTATTGATACCTTTGGGGAAATTGGGATTGTGCAATAGAGACACCAAAGGGTGCCCTTTCCTTTCCTAAGTATCTTCTTCCTCCCCAATAATCCCAGCATCCTTTTGCCTATTACCTCTGCCTCTTGATCCATCTTTCCATCTCTCCCTCTTGCTCTCCTCGTCTGTCTTCCCTCTCTGTCTGTCCCCCCCCCCCCTCATGTTTCCTACCTTACCCCTCCCTTCCTTCTTTACCAGTCGCCCTCACCTCCTCCTCTTCTCTCCAGCACCTGTGCCCCTGCGGAGGGGGAGTTCCGGAGAAGAGGAAACCCCCGGGGCAGCCAGGCACCTCACAGATGGTTAGCAAATTACACCTTCATTACCTCTCCTCTTCCTCTCTTCCTCTCTTCCTCTCTTCCTCTCTTCCTCTGGCCAGTGCTTCACAATGACTCGCTGTTCCCGTGACACCTCACATCTGTCAGCGGCTGGCCTGTCTGCTCATAAAAGTAGCACCTATTTAGGAAAAGTTTTGAAAAATGAAACTACAACACTGCTTTTTATCTTGTGTTTGCAATTTACTATTTTTTATATGAACTAAAAATCAATGTAGGCTAAAAGATTTCACCTACAGCTATGCTACTGTTTAATCATAGTAGTGTCAAGCACATCTTTGTTATCCTCAAAGGACAACTTGCTTTATGGCAGTTAGTCACTAAATTGTTGTACAAATGACACATAACACAGGTAGAAAGACATGAACACAGCCCAGGGGGCGTTATGTAAGGTGCTGTTTGCAGTCAATCATTATAAGGGCTTGTTTATACACTGCAAAAAATGACAAGCCTGAAATGTAATTTTATCATCCAATCTTTTCAGCTGTGTATCAGAGTTTTTTTTTTTTTTTTTCATTGTATTATGTTACTGCGCAGGGACATCGTTTTGCTAATTCCAGTCAATTGAACTTATTCAGTACAGTATTGTGTCTTTAAAACCATATCAAAAACATGAAATTGAATTTAAACGATTGCCTTAAGACATTTTTCTTTTTGTGTCTTTGATGTAATGTCCCCGGAAAAAGTTACATTATCCGGAAACAATTGCATTTATTGAAACCAGTAAAATCTTGCAAACAATCTAACACAAGTGATTAAACTATAAAATATCCTAAAACCTAGTTTCATATCTAGATTTCTGCACTGCACAGCATTAACCACAGGGATATGTTGAACTTGTGTTTTGGCCTGCCAGGGAAAACAGAAACAGAAATCTCATTTTGTCAGGCGTAGTTAAAGGAACAGCAACTCTTGCAGAATTATTCATTAATAAATCACACTCATTAATAAGTCATATTAGGTAATAATTTAAACAATATCACTTTACAAATAGTAGGATGATCTACGATACCAATAATCAGCTTTGAGCTTTCTTTTGGCTCACTCTGTGGGTTCGGTTTCCATTTCCAGTGAGATCTTTACACATCGTCTCTGTTGGACTGGAAAGTGAACATGTCAGAACGAGTGGGGAGGTAAAATAATAGAACAGTCTGATAGAAAGCTGCTCATGGGAGCTATAAAATGGAGCACTAATCATGATTCATTGGGGTCTGATATATGACACAACATCAGCCTGAGAAGTCTGTTTTTTCTTATTTCATAGAGTTCGACGATGTGTCTCAAATTAAAGCTCCAAAGCGCTGCAAGATTTTTGAAGAATTTCCAGACAAATAAGTAATGTAATCCTGTACATGGCTGTGTGGGAGCCATGCACTCACAGAATCTATCAGGAGAAAGTTAACCATTGATGGACCAGTTTCTAATGTAGTTTGAAATAATGATATTTAGATAAAATGAGACAAAAATGTGATTAGTGCTCAACTAAGGTAGCTTGTCCATGACTATCTTGAAAAGTCAACCTATGAACATCTGAGGTGCAAAATAGCATAACAGTAATATAAAATATGTTTGTTCATTTTTGAATATGCTTCATCGATCAGCATTTGCGTGGCTCTTTAAAGCCACTGTTTGCCCTGCACAGCTTTTTTTAGCCATATAGTGGCTATAGGGATGACAAAGTTGGTTGGTCGCTCCACCACTTTGGTCCAGAAATATCTCAACTATTGTATGGATTGTCATGAAATTTGGTACAGATATTCGTGTTCCCCTCAGGATGAATTGTAAAAACATTTTATCTAGTGCCATCATCAGGTCAAAATTTGCAATAATACTTTGGTTTATGACCAAATACCTGCCAAACTAATGATATTATTTTGTGTTTAGTGCTAATTAGCAAATGTTTATGTATTTGTTTGCACTTTAAAATACTATTATATTATAAAGATATAAAGATACCAAAATGGTGACCATGGTTAAACATTATAGGCTACTGTACCTGCTAAATATCTGCATGTTAGCATTGTCATTGTCACTCAAAGCACCACTGTGCCTTAAGTACAGCCTCACAGAGCCACTAGCATGGCTGTAGACTCTTAGTCTTGTTCAAATGCTGTTATTCACAAATCACACTAAACCACATTTGTACATCAGTATGAGAAGATTCCACACTGTGATTACATATCATCCATGGTTGGAATATTTGGCATAACAGACCATGTTAGCACACACAGTACATCACTGTTCAGGGACATTGTGGCTTACAGTTGAGCCTTTTTAAGATGCTTATTGTACACAGACATTTATTGTATGCATACTGTAAGTGTTTAATGTTGAAGGGCACACTGAAAGTTTGTATCTTTGATGCTGCTTTTCTGCCAAAAAGTGAAAAATAACTTCAACGTCATCATCAGACAGAACATGGAAACACAGAACTTACTTAGGCGCCTTTGCAAGTTCTCCTAATTAAAGATCAGCGGTTTTGGTTGCATTCAGTCTTTAGGTTACCAGCTGTTTGTTAATTTGCAATGACCACTGACTGACTCACACACCCTGTATCTTATTTCCATGCCTTCTCCAGCCCAGCGTGAAAGCACAGGGCCCAGTGCACGCATTAGTCAAGCCGAGGAAGGCATGGAATAATAATGAACGCACCTCACACGCATGAGCAAGTAAAAACCCCCACCACCACCGCCACTGCCGGTGAGTTTCCAGGAGGTATTTCCATCATATAAAATGTATGTCCCTTTCACTTCAACAGATCTCTTCATCCTCTATCAAGCGGGGGAGACTTTCTGTTTTTAGCGCTACGAAGTGGACCAACTGAAATGGCAGAAAAAGATCACTCCTTTTTTTTATTTCTGTCTCCCAAAGGTTGTTAGAGTTTATACAGCCGTCATCGTCATCCATATTTGTCATCATCGTCATCATTATTAATCACCGTGGTCACTGTATCTAATCGTAGTCCAGCATTTGGTTTGCTCATCTTCCTGCGTTCTGCTGATTTTGAGGTGAAACGTTTTTATAAGTCTCTTGCTGTTGTTATGTCACCAGGAGATTTCAATAAAAGCTTCTCACTTTTTAAGTTTTTTATTGTTTTTTTCCATTACTGTATGATTGTGTAACCATATTATATGATTTACTGTTGTGCAAGCAAACTAATCAGACCAATATTGTAGCTACAGGGAGAAAACAGTCCTGCCTCCAGCCATAAAGTCTCTCCCCGTGTCCTGCCGTGATCCATGCTGCATCTGGCTTCTCCCACTATTTAGTCTGCCTTCTTGGCAAAAATATAAAAGAACAGTCCTGACTCCACACTATTATTATTATTATTATTATTATTATTATTATTATAATGGCACTGGAAGACAGCTGCTGTATGGAGCAGCACATTGAAGAGAGTGGAAAATCAGAGGGAAATGATTTCCTCACAGCTACACTCGGCAGCTTCGCACAGTGGCAGCTTTAAACAGCGGCAAGTTTGTAATGCACTTTTTTTTAATCTTTCAGCATTTATTTCAGGAAACTGGAAGCCAGTCTGTGAAAGACAGAAGCTTTAACATCGCACATGTGGCTTTGCGTGTAGGTGTAGTTTTGGACAGCAAATTCTATGATAGTGATTACAAATAAGAAAACGATGAGATACTATAAACGAGAGTTAGCCAAAGACCAAAGTTGTAAAATTAATTAATACAGTAACACAAAACTGAGTTGTTAAATTAGTTACATCGTCTCTCATGCTAGGAAGAAAGTATCATCAGTTAGAGATCATCATTAAGTCCTCAAAGCGGTTTAGCGGTCAAATTTTCTTTTACTCTTTGTTGAGGCAGAAAAGTCGGTGATCAATAAAAGCAAAATGTGACAAAGTGCAATGGAAACAATGAATAAATCATGACGTACATGAAACATGTGACTTGCATTCACTCTAATACATGAAACCAACATAAATGTCATATTTCCATCGTGTTTTCTACATTGTTTTTCACCATTTGAGGTTTGACTGGTGCTCATTTAATTTCGTCACCTTGTTGCGCCCTCTTCTTCTGCAGTGGTTTAATGTCACCTGACTGGAAAATTAGTGCCACCAGCTGCTTATATCTCAGCGAACCAACTCCTAATATTCGCGAAACGATAATGGATGGAAACCTTTGCAGATTTTCTCAAAATTCTGTCAAAACTTGCGCTACGTTTGGATGGAAACCTAGCTTCAGACAGCTAGTACAATGGCTAGCTTGGTTAGCAGTAAACTGATCACAGAATGACTAAACTAACAAATCGACACTCACAAAACAGCTGCAATAAAAGAACACCGACAGATAACGCTCCACTAAGGGCATTTGGGGAGTAGATCTGACAAAATGGTGGATGTAACAATGTCAGCTAAACAGCAACTGCTATGGAACTGTGCCAGTAGTGATCGTCATAACATCCACTTCTCCCTTTTTGTTTCTCCTTAAATGGCTTAAAGTTTGACTGTTTGACCATATATTCCACTTCTTCATTGGAGCTGTCTGATGTTTACACCGTCTCAAATATTCAAACCCAAGACTCCAAGTTTTTTATGGCTGCACCATTCCATCGAATAAAAATATTCTTGAAGTCTTCTGCATCATTTTATACTAATTCCACTAAAATTAAGCCTGACATATTTGGTATGTTTGGAAACTTTGGGATCTCCA
Organism: Macquaria australasica; assembly: GCA_005408345.1. Taxonomy (NCBI): domain Eukaryota; kingdom Metazoa; phylum Chordata; class Actinopteri; order Centrarchiformes; family Percichthyidae; genus Macquaria; species Macquaria australasica. The sequence goes on from SEMN01000113.1 coordinate 551,044, forward strand.
CTGGAATTTGCAATAAAGTTCTGTCAGTTTTGACAAAGTTTTGCCTGCACAGCACGAGTTTGCACTGACTGACCCACCATCGGGGTCAGTGGGTTTAAGAGGTGAAAAAGCTCCCTCATCACAACAGAAAGCGAGAGATGAAGATCTTAAAAGGAAAGAACAGACACATGATTTGAGACAAAGCGACAATGCAGTGGCGGAGAAGCTATGGAGCCAATGGAGAGGCAGACAGAGAGATGGAGATAAAGGAGGGAGAGCCCACAGCAGGCCAGAAGTCCTCCAATGCTACTGCAGTGGAGTGACAATGAGAGAGGAGAGAGTATGAGTCATACACAAACCCCTCCCTCTCTCCTTCTCTCTCTCTTAGTCTCTCCCTATCTCCCTACCTCCCTCGCCCCCTACCCGCCCCCTCCTGCCTACAGTGCCGATGTAGCCGGGTTACGTCGATCCTGACTCATTCATTCACAGCCGAGTCTCAAGCCTACTTTTGTTATACAGATGAAATCGTGCTACTTAAGAGACCATCGCGGCTCTCATTATAGTGCTCTGACATACTTTACCACTCTGGCTGCCGGAGCCCCATTCATAAAAATGCTCCAGTCTCTGAGTATGTGCAGAGGAAGCCACACACACACACACAAACACACATCTCCAATCCCTTATTTGGTCGTCTTGTACTGAATGGGTTGAGGATGAGTGTGTGTCACTGCTAGGGTTTGGTGTTTAATCCCCGCTGGGGCCACCCACACTTAGAGTGTGTGCACCCATAGTACTCTAACACACTTTTGATGAATTCCTGTGAATGTGCTCCATATCTCCTCTATCATATGTGGCTTTCCCTTTATGAAGATTCACCTCTATTTGGTTATTTCCCCCTCCTTACATCCCCCTCCCTCCCAACATTTTTCCTCCTCTATCCTCCTCTTCGTCCTCTCTCGGTGGAGCGGCATCTACCTCCATGTGGTTAGCTCATCTCCTTTTCTTCCTCTCCTTCTCTCTCTGGTTAGCTCATCTCATCTCTAGGCAGTCAGCTTTGCAGGCAGCTAATTATAGGCCACGCTGTGGAGCGCAGGGCCGGATGTGACAGCATGCTGTGTTTGTGTTTGTGTGTGTGTGCCTGTGGACTGTATGTATGTGTGCTTATATGTGTTAAGTGCAGACATACATGTCATTGTTGCTGTTTGTCTCCTCGTATGTCTTTCTCCACTCTGAGAGTGTGTGCGTGTATCTGTGTCCATGCACAGTATGCGTTCATATGTTCATGTGTGTTCTTTTACATCTAATCTAGGACCAGTTTGAGTTTTAGACCCTCACAGCGGATAGCTTACTGGTCTTCACTTCTAAAGGTCTGGGAATGTATTCCATCACTGAGGGTCCTCACAAGTATAACAATACCAAAGTGTGTGCACGTGCATGTGTATGTGCGGGTGTGTGGACGAGCCACCAGCAGGATATCCAATCCCAGCCCCTCCCACACTGTACTGCAGCTCTGACTCATACAAGGTGGAGGCAGAGACAACCAGGGTCTGATGACTGGCAATGAGCGTGCACAAGCACACGCACATGCGGGCGCACATACACGCGCATTCACTTATACATAGGGTCTATATAGCAAAGTAAACAGGTATGGACACAATACACATACGTATATACACGCATGCATACTACATATAGCACTGTGCATACTTTAGATGAACAGAGGCTAAGCTATATAGTCAGTTACTATTTATAGCTATTTACTGTAACTCTATGTTGTCTCGCTGGTCAGGATTTGACTGAAAAAAGAAATAAATCTGTCTAGACTAAAGACTACCCTGTATTCGTTTAGATCAATGCAAGTGGCATCCAGTGGTTTCAATCAGTAGAATCTGAGCTGTTAGTGTATGTGTAACATTTACTGCAAAAAGCAACAACACTTATGTAACCACAGCTGTCAAATATAAAACCGTATCCCTCCAGTTTTGGTTATTTTCATGCTTTAAACCATGTTTTAGATTTGAAGAAACCTGTGAAACCCCATTCAAAAGCTCATTGGATAAACTTTAAATTATTTATCCCATGGCCACAGAAAATATTCATGTCTGATTGCATGGCAGGTGTCTTAATTAGTAATATCACCTCAAGCGTAGTTCAGGCTAAGTCAGTGCGCAAGGTATGTCAAATTGCAGGTAACCATAGGAACAGCACTTCTGTGTTGCGCTACCATTACCATCCACTCTTACTGGTGAAACAGATCTAACCATGAGTTAAACTGACTAAACTGTTGAGAACTCACATACAGCAAGTCAGACAAGTCTGAGCTTCAAGTCCATCGCAATTAAACATCTTGTGAGCAAAAAAACTTAACTTAAATAAAGCATTACTGCAATTGCGAGCAAGCTGTAAACACAACATTGACGTATTCATCTTATGGAGGTGATATGTCTAACATGTTAGCAAACAGCTGCCCTTTTAACACATCCAGCAGGCACAAAGCAACATTAGCATTAATTTGCCAACATACGTCTGTCCACCAGGCAAATGTAAGTCTATTCACTCTCCTTTTAGCTTTGCTTTGGTCTCTACCAACTCCTGAGAGAAATATCTGGCTCTTTGGTTGCTAAATGCGCCACTGTGTCCACCAGCTAATCGCTAACGTTGCTGTTTGGTGTTGGGCAGGTTACGTACAATGGATTTAACAGAATGACTGCAGCTGCCTACTACATCTGGAAGTGAGTTTGAAAGAGACAGAAAAACCAAAACAGTAAAGCTGTGGGCAGTAAAACCAAAACAATGAGCTGAAAGATGCTGAAACGTTTCATAGAGCTGAGGGGAACTGCAGTCAAGTAATAATTCTCTGTGGGTTCATCACTGCAAGCGACACCTTTCACAAAATACATAGTTATTTACACCATGTTAATATAAAAAACTGATTAGCGCAGCTTAAATTTTGATAGACTTGTAATATCCTGACTAGAATTAGTTTACTAAAATGACAACTTCTCCATGGTATATGTGTGACAATGCACACCGAGATGTGCTGATATCGAAGAGGAGGAAACACCTGCTTTACATCATTGTGTCTTTCGCGTCTTGTGCATTATCTTTGTGTATATGTTTACCTGAACATGCTGCTCACCCTCCTTCCTCTTTAAAAGGCATATTTGAATGGACACTTAACTGTTAAAGTCACTAAACACTGGTTTACAGTGAGAGAAATAAATGCAGAGTTGCTCGAAAAAAAACACAGAAATGTCAAAAATATGATCCTGTTACACCTAATCCATTAGATACATGTTGAGAATGACGTAATTATCACCTAAAATCTTTGCAGAAACAACTATCAACACTGTGTGTGACAGCTCAGTGTATTTATATGTTTTACCTACATTCTTTCATAGTTTCTGTAAAGCAGGTTAAGGTCACACAGGGAGGAAGTGTCCGCATTAGACAGAGCCAGAGAATGTGCCCATGGATTTCTCAATGAATGAAACAAGGATGCATCCATTCATACATTACGCACATAGGCGCGTATGCCTGCACACATACAGACACGCATAGACAGACAATAGCAACAGCTTCACACGTAAAGGATGAGATCAGCAGCCAATGTGTATCTGTTCAGATGCCATGGGAACTCTCTTTCCTCCTCCCTCTCTTTCTTCTTTATCACTCATTCTTTCCTCCTCTCCTGCTCTGCGTCTGCCTCATGGCTTCCTGTGTCATCCCCTCCCCCACCGCAATAAAAGCAGAGAGGCCTGTTCATTCATGCATTCAGCCAGTCAGCTGAGCGAGGAGAGAGGAAGGAGGGAGGGAGGGAGGGAGACAGAGATAAAATGAGAGGAGAAGAGAGGAAGAGGAAGAGGAGGAAGGCTTCCTCCCTGTGATGAATAGGTCACCTGTATTACATCACTGATGGGGGATGGAGCGACGGAAAAGAAAAAAAAAACGAAAGGTAGGATAAAAAAAGACCAGACCCCTCCTTTCCTTCTCTCTCTTCCTCATCCTCTTCCTCTCTGTCTCCTCCTCCTCCTCCCTCTGCCCTTCTCTCTCTCCCCCCGCCCCACCTCCCCTCCCCATCCTGACAGTATGAGTCACAGACAGACCAGTTCCCTTGATGCACTGCGGAAACGTAATGTGACGTAGCCTCCATCTCTCCCTCCCTCGCCACACGCGTCCCTCCATCCCTCCCCATTCATCCGCCCGTCGCTCCCTCCCATTCATCCATCCTCCCGTCATAGCACAGCAAGTCTCCATTCACAAAAAGCCCTGTAAGCCCAGAGAGAGACGGCAGGTGGATTCAAACCACCAGAACGACCACAGACTGTGTCACACCACCAGAATATTATACATTTCAGCAGAGTACAATAACACAGTACAAAATAATAAATTATTATACAATACTGCAGTAGTAAGTACAAGAAAATTATCAGCACGTATACCAAAGAAAGCAGATAAGAAAAACTGTGAGGAGTATCTTTGGCTCAAGCGTGAGTTAGTTTCACCATTACTTTTGAGTTCAACCGTTAATGTTGTGCAAGGTTTATTGTTGCCATGGTTACAGCATGTGCAGGCAAATATGAGCTAGATTGCCAAGAGCACTGATTTGTAACAGTAATTAAACTGTTGACAGGAAGTATGTTTGAGGTGTCCGAGACAACTCAAGACAACTCGGAGTCAAAAAACGGACAACTCACAAAAACTAAAACTGTGAACAGAATAGAATAGAAATGCAATTAACTACAATACAATATGCAGTAACTCAATACAATACAATACAATTCAATACATATTGTCCAGTTCAGCGTGATACATTGTAATAGGTGGCAGTGATGAATAGAATATAATAGAATGAACATGGCACATTACATTGTAATACAATCCCATACAATGCAATACATCACAACAATAGATTTACAATAGAATACAAGACAGTGCGTTAGGAGCAGCAGGAAGATTATAGTCACAGCTTCTAACCAATAATCTACAGTCTTTTAGGCAGAATTGACAAATAGCGTCAAGACAAAAAAGCCAGGTGACTGCATTCTCTCATCTCTGACATCACCACAGGATGAAGTCATGGGTAAACTCACCTCCCTGCGTCTGACACAGCGGCACCTTATTAACCGCTGGCACTCGCAGACATTCTGCCAGTTAATAACACAGACAACACGACGGATTTGCGTTTTTATGACATTCAGAAATGTCCGCAGAACTTAACTCGTCAGCAGTCTGTGGAGGTAAGCAGTAAAGTGAGAAACAAGGGTCATTTTTCATATTATAGACTAAATAGTGCCACCCAGCAAGAAAAATGGAGGGAGAGATGTGATGACATTACATTATTGTTAATGGCTGATTACCAGAAATACACTGAAGGGACGGTAAAGCGTTTATTTGAACGTTGCAAAATGTGGGTATGATACATTTACTGTAAATGGTCACAGGGAAGGCCGTAGAAAGCACATTCTATTGAATTGGCCTTTGATATGCTGTACATTTTATTCTTATATGCAGATTACCTTTCACTGAGAGCAACAGAAGAATAATGTTACATTTCCTGTGTGCCAACAGTACTATAACTGATTGTCAAGAGCAGCCATGAAAAATGTCTCAGTGTTCATTATAAAGAAAGAAAATGATATTTAAATGTTCAATAATACTAATCAAAACAACTGTAACCACATCCAAGTTATCTAGGATAGATAATATATTCTGATTACTAATGAAATTATAGTTCAGGTTTTGGGGAATTTCACTATTTGTCATACTAACCAAGAGTCAGAAATTTGATGGTAATGAAAGGTGAGTTTAGCCCAGCTTAGTTTAATATCTAGATGTCCATAGGATCAATTAGCAACACTGCGTAGATGAAGGGAAATATATCTTCTACAATTAACACATTATTTTTTTCAAACAAACAAATAGTGAGTGACATATCCGTCCCACCAATTAGCTAGGAGCAGTTAACATTTTTAAATAAACTGAAGAAATATACAGATTTAAGAATTATTTCTGTAAATTGACTAGCAACAACCTGCATCAGTCTCTCCCACACTTGTCACCATTTTTGAGGAAACCTGCCATTTTTCTCGCTCTGGCACAGGAAGAAGGCATCCCCATTCTTACTTATTCACGTAGAAATCCCACGTACAAATCTCTCATTAGCTCTGTTGAACCCAACACCAGAACATTTTGACAAAGTCTCTTCTTATTTATGTTCGTAGTGAAATTGGTGCCTGTATAATCATTTAAATTGCATTATGTACCCGTAGTTGAATTGAAGGTGCCGTGTGGAGTTTTCTTGTACACAAGCAAAAGTTAGGTTTACATTCAGTGTTTCTCACCAAAATGTCTTACGTATGCATCCTTGAGGTCTAACAAACATATTGAATGCATTTCCTTTCTCGTAATGGGAATATTATAAATTGTGCAATGCTTATATTCAAGTTTGCTAGCTTGCTCTCTTATTCTTTTGTGACTTTGTTGGCGCATTGCTATGCTTGTTTGCACGTTTACGCCACCACCTGTCAATCAGCTGAACAGCAACAGAAACCAGTGGCAGGTGTATCGCGTCTCCCATGTGCGAAACAAATAAAACGGGTACCAGCTCTTGAAAAGATTGCTCCACTCTCCATCTTTGGAGGTTAACCTTTCAGCAGCTCCCACCTTAGATGCTTCTGTTTCTGTAGCCTTCCAGTAACTCATCTAATCTTATCATTAAGTGTGCTTTTAACACAGAGAGACATAAACAGCATGAGCGTGTGAGTAAGAAAATACAAAATTCCTTTGAAACTGAATCCTGCTAACAAATTAGGGATAAATAATGGGCATATGTGGAAAAAGCACAAAAGGCTGTTTGAATAAGAACAGTGGCATTTCAGTTGTGGAAAAGAGGAATACTGTGTTTGCACTGAAGGCTGAAATATTTCCAGAATATCCGTCTGAGTGTGTCTCATCCCTTTGATTACATCACTGTATATATGTTATAATGGATGGCATCACTAAAGTAAACTCAAACAATCACAGTAGTCAGAGACAAATGCTTCAGCGACTTGAGTCTGATTTTATGAATGAACGAGTGACATTCAGGTTTGCCCTGCTGGTTGGCTGAAGACAGGAGCCGAGAAAATCTCAACGTACAGTATGATTCACCACAACAAAGTGTTAGGGAGGGGGTGGTGATGTCATTGGTGGTGGTGGGGGAGTCATCTGTGAGTCAGAGAGGAAAAAGAAGAGGAGGAGATGGAGGAGGAGGAAGAGGATAAGGAAGAGAGGTGGGTAAAAAAAAAAAAGAAAAAAGGAGCACATGGGGAGGTGGGGTACCTGCTGTGTGTGACCCATGGTAACAGGCAATGCTGGCCTGCGGATGACTCACCACTGCTTTACCAACCTCACACACACACATGCACACACACAATACACAGGGATGCTCACGCCATTCGCCCATGACACACATACATGTAAAGACACATCACGCAATGTGTCTTTGACTTCCACACAACATAAACACACGTTGCCTACAGGACGCTCACACCATGCACATGCACATGGACGCGCACGCACACACACACCGACTTATACACACACCACATGAAGTGCAGGGAGAGGAGGGGAGGGTCAGGATGACTCACACATCAATGATAACACCCCTCCCCCTGCCCCAATCACATACACACACACACACACACACACACACACACACACACACACACACACACACACACACAGAAGAAGGACATATCATTTGGATGCAACCCACATCCTCCCCACATCCTGGGGAACCTCCCATCTGAAACTCAGACTGACAGCAGGAGGCTCTGACTGACTGCAGTTTGTCTACGGTGATGGGAATTCTCTGGCAGGGTATTCTGACTCTAAATAAATAAAAATAAAGTCAAAATGTGAAAAGTTTGCAGTAATATGTCTGTACTGGTGTCAAGGTTTCTAGTCTCTTAATATCAATTTATTTTGGTTAAAATCAATCTTTAAATCTAACTTCTGTACAAATGAGAGCTTGGTGGAGATGATAGTCAGCCTCCAAATCACGCTAGTTGTGTTTTCTGTTCCAGTGTATCTCAGAAACCAGAAACCCCTTCCTGTTAGCAGAATGGATCTTTTTAAAGCCAAAGGCTTTATCTATCTTAGTCTTGCCGAAGAGGATAAACATGTTACAAGTGATTTTTCCACCGGCCTTTCACTCGTTCCACCATCTGCCTTTCTGAGAAAACTCTGAAAGCTTTAGCTCCAGTTTTACTGAACAGCGCCCTCTGGAACTCTTGTAAGCACTACATGCTGGTGCTGTATAGTGTATAGTTTACTGTTTATTGCTGTATTGTTCCTTCTGCACTAACGTGGACTATGTCTGTGATTAGTTTTTATTTTATTTTATATATTCTGTTTTTGCGCCCACGCTGCAAATCAATTCCCTTTCTGATACTAAAATCAATCAATCAATCAACATACCCGATTTGTGTGGTAAAGCAATCCCAGCAAGTGGACGCATCTGATGCAGGGTCACAGAACGTGAAATGCAGAGGTAGCTTTTGACAGTTACACAACTGTACTTATCGTTCATTGATTTCAAAATGCAAATTCAGGTATTTAATTTTATGTATCCCATGTGTCCCATGTGTGGGAGGGATTTTTTTTTAACTTTCATATAGGAGTAGTCACACCAGTTTCACACCAGGCAGCTGCTCAATATTGTTGCTGTTGAGCAACTTTAGTGAAGCAATTTAAATTTAAAGTGTTAACAGTGGTAGTTGATGATGGAGGTGAAAGTATAAAAAAAGAGATTGTGGTGATCATACAACACAGTTCTGCACTGACTCACTTATGATGCAGATTTTCTAAAGGCACAGTCAAGCTGGGTCACTGTTCACCACACTCTTAATTAAAGGAATAGTTTGACATTCTGCCAAATACGCTTCTTCGCTTTCTTGCCAAAAGTTAAATGAGAAAATCGATACCACATTCATGTTTGTGTGGCAAATATGTAGCTGAAGCCAGCAACCGGTTAGCTTTAGCTTAGCATAGAGACTGGAAACAGGGGGAAACAGCTTGGTTGGCTCTGTCCAACAGTAATAAAATGCATCTACCAGCACCAGAACGTGTTATAGTATCTCCTTTGTTTAATCCATACAAAAACCGAAGTGTAAAAATGACAATCCGCCAGGCAACCAGCACAGACAAGGAAATGATCAGCCTTTATGCTAAGCTAAGCTCACCGGCTTCTGGCAATAGCTTCATCTTCTCATTTAACTCTCAACAAGAAAGCAAATAAGCGTATTCCCCTATTTTTTTTTAATGCCTGAACAATAAGTTTTAATCAAAATTTGTCTTTCTTTTTCTTTTTTTTAAGAGATATCTATAACAGGCCTTTGCCATGGAAGACATTTTGACATGTCATAGTAGGAAAAGTGTGTAAATAATTAAATGAATGATGGCTGAATTCCATTTAGCTGCTTCAGTTTCAGTTTCCTGATACTGTGCATCCCGGCTCACTGTCACATTGTGACAGAGCCATCGTTAATGTTATTAGTAACTCCTGTGCTGTTCCTACTAAGACAGGTCAACATGTCGGCTGTGAAAATACACATTCTCAAATGGTACCTGAATTTGTTTTTACATCCAAGTCTCACAAGCAGTTTACTCACTCCGTGCTTATTAAATTCTACAATCAAGTCAGGTAAAAAAATTTAAAAAAGGGGGTGAAAAAGTGCATATTTATTTGCAGCAGGTTAATGGTAGAAAAGCTTTTTAAACTAGCCTGCAGTGTAGTATTTACCTGTTGAAATAGCCATAAAAAAGCACAACCTCTGAACAAACTTGAGTAGTGTTTATAGGAAAAGATCCCAGTCTGCCTATTGTATAATCGTCTTTTTGTCCTATACATATTGTATGCCTTTATCAACCATTGTAGATTCAAACTGTCTTTGCACAAAAAGGCTGTCTAACAGAAGCCAGAAAAGTAAAGCATGTCTCTTTGGAAAGATGGCTCACTCCCATGCTCTCTGTAAATCAAAAAGCCTCTTCTTATCTTTTGATAGCTAAAACATGCAAGCAGTGCAGCCACTTGGCTAGCACACATAATTCCCATCAATTACTCCAAGAAATACTTCCGTCTCTGTAAATCGAGGGCAGCTGACAAGACACAGACAGCTCTTGGCACAATGGAGTTATTTTATGAATGACATCTGGATAACAAGAACACCTGCACTGGGTGACCCTGCTGGAGCAGAGGAGGAATGACGTTACAGAGGGATTCGAGGCTGAATTCGTATAAGATGTGGATGATTAGGAATTTTGTTGTTTGTGTGCTTTGCTGGAATTTACAGCTGAAACACTGTCAGCGATTAAACCCGTCTGCACCTGGCAAAATGACGCTTGTTTATCCAAGGTCATCTGGTGACATGGTGCTTCAGTGGACCAGTGTTGATGGTCTGGCATATGACCTTTGCCCTCTTTTTTTCCTCTCCCACTTTTACAGGCTATTTTTGCCGTGTACAATTGAAGAAATTAACCAAAAAATGATCTTAAAATACTCATGTCATGAATTTTCTAAAGCTGAGGCAGTTTAAAGTTCACATTTTCAACCCAGAGCTACCGAACATCTGTAATTTCTGAACCACAGCTGTTTCTATTTTTCCAAAGTGCACAATGCAAAAGAAAAAATGACCTCAGGAAATCAGATTTTTAAAAAGCAACAGTGGTGCAGCAACTCAGAGGTAAACAACGGAGGAAATCTATAGTTCACATAGGGAAGAGAAACATTTGTTAAAAATGTCAAACCAACATTCAACAGTTGCCTTTCTGTATGCAGTAAACTTGTTAAATTCAGAATTTCACTCCTCTAAAAAGCATGCAACACATGGCTGGAGTTTACAATGAATATTCCCAGTATACAGCACAGTTATCTACCACAAGGCTAAGCACACCTTAAGCACACTGACTTCTATGTTCTGCTGTTGGGAATAGTTTAATCTGTAAAATAATCATTTTAGTCAATTGAGAGTGACATTTTCCCCCTGTGCCCTGTGAAAGATGACCTGAATGGAGTCAATGTCATATCAACGGAGCACCACTAGAGGCCAATATCCAGCCATGATGATGTGACACTATGTGACCGTAAAAGTTTCCAGTGAAACCAAAGACTGTTTCAGTTGGTGTGGCATGTCTTCCAGGTGGGGTGACTTTCACTTCCTGTTCCAACTGCAAGGAAAAACACTGCTGACATGTATAATTAGCCGCCACCAGTAAATCATCTCGATTCCTGCATACACACACACACACGTGTCTCGTGTGTTAAACTTAGCATGGCTAAAAGCACGTCTCATGTCAGTAACTGACATCGTGGTCAGCTAGGCTTCCTCTCCCTGTGGCTGAAGGCTGTTGGATCTCCACCTTTCTAAAGCCTCCACACACCAGCCACACTCTAAAATACTAAACATGGTAGATTGTGTTTTTATTTAGGTCCAGTAAGGTCACGATGGTGAGGTTGAGTTCAAATTAAACTTGATCAAAGTCTAAAACAATTTTTTCTCCACTAACAGAACATCAATCTCTCACATTTCTTGATATATCTCTCCAGTTTAGGCCTTTTGGAGAAAATACACACCAGTTTTAATGATCCTGAGAGGGGGAATAAAGCTTTTTTTGTGAATCTTGATTCTTTTGAAATGCTTTTCTTACAATTTTTCCCAAAGTCAAGACACACCTGAGCTTCATCTTAAGCAGCCCAGAGAGCAAAATGTAATGACTGGACTGAAATATTTAATAAAATCCAGCAGTGACAGAAACAGCTCCTCCTTTTAGTTAATATCAATATACTTATTTTTACAGTTCTCTGATGCCAGTTGGTATGACAGAGCGCTATAACTTCAAGTTGTTGTGGTGAGCCAGCTGAGTGCAACCTGAATAGCCAGCTAAACTAAAATGGCTGTCGTGTCATGTGATATTTTTACTGAAAGCTTTTTACCATTTGATAAATAGCTCAATACAAAAATGTATTTTTTCCACTTTAATTCCAAACATTTTCCAAGCCAGATACTTCAAATTCTTGCAATAGAAAATAATCATTCCACTTCCACTACAATGAGGGTAAACATAAAAAGAATGATTCCTTTAATATTTCATTGTAACGTCAAAGGAAAAAAAAAAAAAAATCTCTGCTCTGTATTAATATAGTCCTTGTTCTTTACAGGGCAGGGTTTTCAAATCACATCTGGCAATACAATCATTTTTTCCTCATTGGAAACCGATGGGTTGCAAGTGACTAAGATAGAGCATCAGAATAATTTATTTAACCATAACCGTCCAGTTGCACATTTGATTCCAGTGACAGACTATCAGTTTATTCCATTCCTATCACTGTGTCCTTGAGCAAGGCAGTGACCCCCAACCTGACAAGAAGCTCTGCTGCTGGCTACCCTGCAGCTGTACCTTTCTGCTGACATACATGTATCATATAAGGAAAAAACATAGCTGATGTGTGTAAGCATGGCCAATTCCTAAATATATGAGGAAAAAAATAGTCTAGGGGAAACCTGGCCTCTGATCTTCTATACACGTGGTCCTTAACTTTTTCAACACCTGAACCCCCCCAAAAAAGCTAATGATGTTCCCTTTTCAGTCTTGTATTACCTGATTTATACACTATTTCACAAGGGACAAAACATATTGGTCAGGAGTAAAAGCACATTAAATTGGTACTTAACAATATATTATTTCACACTGCATAACTCAGCCCATAACCCCAAAATTACCTACTGCCCCTGGGCTGAGCACCACCTCTCTATACAAATGAGTTCATCAGATAGAAGACTGGTGAAAAAATGACACAAACAAGACTGCCCCCTGGTGGCTAAACGGGAGACCAGTGCATGCTGTTGCTACCAACAGATAATAAAACAGTAAATAAGGCATTAATTTATACATCACACACTTGCATTTGCAATTAGCACTTGACAGTTCACCACTAACAACTGAAGGGTTTTTACAGATTTCTCAGCATTCACTGTTTTACACCAAGAGGGGACAATAGACGTTGTATTGTCCAAATCATATCAAGCAGAGGAAAATAAAACAGTTCTTTTCTCCCTTTTTGATTGGATAAAGCCAGACAGAATGTCTCACTGAAAAGGAGAAAAAAAAAAATGATGATGCAAACTGATGGATTGTGAGCTCAGTAGATGAAGAGGACTCGGGTGCGGGGCAGGGTGGACAAGGTGTCAGCCATCTTGCGGATTCTGGCGTAGTTGATGAATCCTCGAAGGAAGAGCAAGAAGCCTGAAGAGCAAAAAAAAACAAAAAAACAAAAGGGGAAAATGAGAGACAACTACAAGTGCTAACATTATAACTCCATGTTAGGACTTGGCAGCAGTAATAAGGTTCTCTGACTGGATGTTCAAGTTGATTAAAACCCTGGCAAAATAAAAATAAAAAAGATAAAACTGTGCTTACTAGCAAGGTAGCACAAGATGAAAGTACTAACACTTATTATCCTATAATAACAGGATAATTAGGATGAACTATCCTGCTGTAACATATTCTGTAACATATTTACAGCACATGACACCTCAACACTGTCGCAATGGAGCTCCAGAGAGCTGAAATGTGTCACAAGCAGGACAAAAATATTTGATTTCCCTATTTGATTGATTTAAATTCAGAGGTTGGCTACTTACCCAACACCAAGAACACCCACCACAGCCAGTACTGTCCATCAAAGTAACCAGGGAAGTATGTGGAGAACTAGAAACCCAACAGAATGACAGAAATGACTGGTTAGGAAAAAAAATGGCCTGCATGGGTTTCACTCAAATGAGTCCTGCATTTTAAAAGTGAATGTAGAAAGCAGTGCTCTCAAGAGATCTTGGAGGAAATAGTGCAGCGCCAACAAGCCAACCACTACAGAAACAACATTAAAATACCAGAGTGGTGTTTGGGGTTTTTGAGCTGTTTGTGCGTACATAAAACCACATTTTATGTGTTTGTATGTGTGCTCCTTGTCGTACCCTGACTATCAGGATCCATTTGATGAGGGAGAGGCCAAAGCCTGAGATGGCCCCGTAGCGGCCTGCTGCTGAGGTGGTCAGACAGAAAGACAGGAAGAAACCGATCCAGTTGAACAGGAATGCCACTGGACAAGGGATGGAGGGGGGGAAAAGTGAGAGTGTGAGACATCAGAAAAAAATACAACTGTGAAAAAGCAGGAAATCTAATTTGTATCTCAAATAAGAGAAGATGTCATTTCTGCACAAAACTAGGCAGAGAAGAGAAGAGCTGAAGGTGAAAGAAGATGAACTAACTGAAAAAAGTGAGCATGAAGATGCCGTCATTTCCTATCCTCAGCTGATCTGCGTCTTCAAAGTCGTCTCTGGTCACAAAGTCTTCATCCTGTGATAGAGTAAGCCACAGAGGAGCAAAACAAAAAGAGAATGTGAGCTATTTAAGCACTCAAACGATTTCACCACAGCACAGCCAGGAAGTAGCAGAGCTTTCCAGGGTTTTACTTCACTTGTTTGAAAGTCTTTCCAGTCTACAGATCAGTCAAACCAATCAATTTGTTAAAGTTTTTATTTTATTTTAACCAATTTACAATGATGTATTTGAAATTCTACAAGTACAATGTAGTGACTGAAAACAAAGTGAATTGAGATTAAGCGCAGGCAAGCACCTGCTAGTGGAAACCAAGCTGTGCTGACAACAGAGAGTAAATACAACACAAACAACCAACAGACCAATGGAATCATCACAACACAGCAAGCCCATTTAATTACTACCATTGTTACTTTACCTAAAAAAGGTCTGGAATCAGTCAGGTTTAAAGTAGGACATCAGGAGAACCAGTACATCTTGTACAACTATCAACTAAGCACTAGCTAGCACTCTAAATACACAAACATACAAGAAAGGGTGGGGTGCTGAATACATAAAACACTGTAGGTACATATGTGCTTTCACACACCAAACAAGGACCAAATACACTTCCTCTCATCAGACACTCTCCTCCCACTCCACCCAGTTACCTCCAATGAACTGCGAATTACATCGTCAAAAGTCTCCAGGCGTTCCCTGTGCTGAGGCTGCTGCTGAGCGCAAGGCAGTGTGCGGCAGAGAAACACAACACCAACAATCAAACAGGGTGGCGCCACATGCAGTAAAAGTGCTAAGCATCACAGTGACCACTAGAGGTCAGACACGAGCTGTCATTTTTCAGCTGAGAGATATTTTTGTTTTCCTTTCAACTTTTAACAGAAACAGTAGTTTTATAATGCACGTCAGGTATATGAATGAATTTCTTCTGCTGTTGAGAGAGAGACTCAGAGATGGCTTTTGTGTATGAGATGCTCGTGACAAGTCTGCACATGGCCGGTGTCCTTTTCAAACAGTCCCTCAGGCATTAAATGCATTAATGGCATGTTGTAGAAGATTAGTTGTGCTTTGCCCTTTGTAAATAAAAGAAAAACAACATAGTAACTGGAAAGGAAAAGGTTCCCACACACAAATGTTTTTGGTTTATAAAAGAAGAAGAAATGTAGACGCAGTCATGGAAGACTGCTACATCAGAAAAGTCATGTCTTCTTCCACAACACCCACATCTTTTTGAAAGCAATTTGAAAATGAGATTTCACTGAAAATGTCAACCTTACCCCGTGTGAGGTCACTGATACAGAGATAAATCCCGAGGCTGCATACCATAACAATTTTTAGTATGTCTACCCAGTCCACGTCTGCATCAACAAGGACAAATTGACTGATGTGAGGCGGTGGCACTGTTTGAGATAGCAGTAAAAACCGCTAGACATAATTAGAGAACCACAGGAAACATTAGCTTCGGAGGCTACATCACAGGTTTTAGTCTGAAGCTCTGCATAAATATCGCTGCAGCAAATGTGCACCAATATTTCCTCAGATTTTAGGAAAACAAACCCAACAACAACAGAAAGAGGCTGGCACCTTTGAGCACTTCTGTGACATAGACTGTGTTCATTATGTGCAAAAATATTACTGGATATCCTTTGATATGAGTGATTATAAATGTTTTTATTTTATTTTAATGAATCTGCTATTGTTCAAACCAGCAACAAAGGCTGGCAGCAGTTCATGGAAGAATAACAGAGGCACGATCAGATATGTGCAGTACACATACAGAGTTCTGAACGCAACACAAAAAAACTTTCGGTAACGCGACGCTAAGAACTTCCTGCCTTGCAGACAACACAGGAAGTGTTTGAGCAGAAGAGCTACAGTTTGTGTGTGTGTGTGTGTGTGTGAGAGTGCATGTACATGGTGAATGTGACCACAGGCAAAAAGGAAAAAAGTGAGACACTCACTCTTCCGGTTACCAGGGGAACAGTAGTCTCGGCCTTGGTTCTTTCTGCCTCGTCATAGGAAGGTAGCGTAGTCGCTACGTTGTATGATGGAGGCTTGGGGAAAGCCCCGTCTTCCTTGTAGTCAAAGTAGGCTGAAGAAGAAACAGCACATTTTCACACACAGAGGCACAAGTCTTATTTCGTATTGGCAGACAGCTGACTAGTAAGTGCAGCCACTATTTAATGTGTTCCTGTTCTTGTGCTTAGTCACTGAAGCAGCTCTGGAAGTGGAAACAGGCTCAAGACTTGGAGGTGATCTCTGAACTAGAATTCCCTACTAATCCCTACTGACAACAAACTCAACGACCTTGTTAGATTACAACAAAAGTTCTATTTATGCAAACAAGACAAATCTTTATTGTGTGAGATTTAAAAAAAAATAAATCGCTGACTTGTGACAGTAAAAAAATCTGTTATCCCTCCTCTCTTGTTAGCAAAGAGCAGTGTACAAAACATTCAGCTAGCAGTTTCTCATTTTTTAGCCATCACAGACCTATTGATATGAATCAATAATTTAAGCTCATCAACTTTACTGTTTTGAATCAGGACCTTCAGTAGTTGGATCAAAAAGCTCATGGAAAAATAAGGTGTGCCAAATTTAGAAGGCTACAGCTGTTATTTCAATGTGTCCGATAAATATTTAATCAACATTTAGATAAATATAAGTCGGTATCAGCAGATTCCCAATATGAAAGGACTAGGATCGAGATTGGATTTATTTCTGACCTATGTGTTGCGTTTACCTAGCAATTTATTTATTCTTTTGAAGCTGCAAAGTGTATATTGGCAGTTATAAATATATCAGTATTAATACCCCAATACATTGACTTCATTGTTTTTGTTGAATAGTCCACATTCATTTATTGGTCACTGCCTCAAGAAATCTGACAGAGCCATGTTTCCACAGGCTCTCCCCATGCAGACCAACACACATATGATTCCCACATATGCCACCATTACAGATGAGCTCAGCAACAGGGAAACATCTGAATGAGTCACAGTCTTACCAGCATTGTCCACTGCGATGCTGCTGTATGGTGGTGGAGCGTCGGCTGCTACCTGTGGACTCTCTTCTGGGTCCTCCTCATTGGGCAGCTGTGGGGTAGAGAAACCACTTCCTGGTTTATTTAAGGCTACAATGCTGCTCTCCATTTGAAACAAATGCTTTTAGATAAAGAAGCTTCACGCTGCCTGGGTATGAAAATGAAATCATATTCGCAACACCCTGGCCTACTCAAAAGAAGTCACAAACCTAAGCATCAATAAAATGATCAGAGGAGAGGAATGGGAACTGGGCCCACAGCAGAGAAGTTTTTCAACCACATTATAAAGAGGAAATGAGCACCAACCACACCGCGTTTGGCATTAAAAGTAGGAAACACGTGAGCAGGGCAATCTATTTAAAAAAACCCAATCACTGTCTTGTGGGTCACTGAAGACACAGAAGCCAGACTCAGCTACTCCTCACTCCAGGTTCAGCTAAGCATGATTTTAAAACCAAGCCCATTTGATCAATTAACTTTCGAGAAAGGCCACTCAGGTGGTGCTGAATACCAAGAAGCAAGTCTGCAACAGTGGGTTTGCAGAGGTATGCATTACAGGTTGACAACACCATCTTTGTTTTCCCTTTGGTGTGGGTGACACTTTACAGACACCAAGAGTTTCCTATAGTTTCCTAGAAAGGAAACCACTTTAAATGCGCAAGATTACATCACAGGGAAAATGGGGACAGTGGTGACTGATAACTGGCACATTTCCGAATAATTAAGGGAGTCTTTTAGTCAGTCAAATCACCTGAATGTGCAAAAATATTAAATTTGTCTACAGGCGTGCTTCAAGTACGGAGGATTAATAACATCCTCCATCCGAATAACAAATTAGAGATTAATTAATATTTACTTCAAATGGGAATTTCTCTGGAAAATAACAACTGCTTATAAAGTCAACACACCAACGTCAACTCAAGCAATCGTGTCACCCTCGACACTCTCTCGCAGTGCACCTCAAATACAAGTTATTTCGAGAAAACACTCCTGGAAACAACGAATGAGTAATAATAATAATACAGGCCGTCGGCCCCATCAACACTGTGGTAAGCGGATTTAGCAGCTAAGCTAGATGACGAGTGAACACACCCACATCAGCACAGACGGAGGGCCGTCAGGTAAATTAAGTCCCACCTTGCCTGGTATTCAACACTGCTAACTAAACGGCACACAGCAGGTACAAACAACAAAAGACGATCACATTCACACTCATCAGCTTCAACTACAAAGCCAACGGGGAAACCGTTAGCTAGTTAGCGTGCCAGCTTAATCGCAAAAATAAATAAATAAATAAATAAATAATGACGGCAATGACATCCAGCTTCCTTGAACAGGAAAGCTTAATTTTTCGGAAGGTGACACCAACACACCTGGGTGAGCGCCAGCTCGGCGACATTAACGCGTTACGTTCGCCGTTTAACGTCTCAGCCGTTAGCCCGGTGAGCTAACGGCTGATATCTCATACCTGCTGATATCTGGCGCTCGGCTCGGCCATTCCGACTTCGACGGCTCTGCGATCGACAACAGGGGAGGAACACGCCGCCGGGGCACCCAGCGACAACGAAATTAGGTTACAAGCCGTAAACCCAGCCCTCGTCGCCACGGTGAAAACCTCTTCCTCCCTCGACCGCTCGGCGTCCACACGACTGTCAAGCTACACCGTTCCTCAGCATAACATACGACGTTTCCTGTTAGCATTTTGTTTTTAGTCCATACTGAGAACCACACTAAGCAACGATGCAAATAAATAGTTATTTTTATCGAAGTAATGGGTAGCCTCCATCGTTACTAATCTGCTTATTCGGTTATTTGTTCCTCACGAAGAACCATTATCATTTTTGTTTTGTTTTTAAATTTGACATTTCCGGTGCTTTTATTGTGAAACCAAAACCGGCCAGCTTCTTCTTCTTCTTCTTCATTCTCGCTAACTTGACGCAGGTCTTGCTCGCCAGTCGATTGACGTCATTGGCCACAACAAACCCTCTACCGCCCCCATTTGAAACAAAATGGAACAACAATGAATATATAATATGAAATGTTACTGTCAGAATTAGCTAGGAAAATTAAAATACTGAGTAAAAGTTATCCATCATCCATCACAGTATATGTTATATGCAGATGTCTTGGAACATATTTCTGGTTCTTGACTTGAAAACAACTGTGACCCCCAGCATCAAACACCAGGGATCACAGGTAAAATACAGTAAGTGTAAATGGGTTGAAGACACTATCAACCATGTCACACTAACACAAAGCTGTGTATATACCAATTAACTATTTTGAAGCCTATTGTTTTTGGATAGGATGTGACATGAGCAGATTATTGGAAGCAAATAATGAGGACAATGACATGTAACTGCCACATAAGGTGTTCAGTTTGAACAAAATATACTGAAGATAAGATACTGAAAATGATTTGTTTCAACTCGTTTCCCCTCCTGTTACACAGTAATTTCTACTATAAAAGAAAAAGAAATGTGAGAAACTGACTGAGATCAATACCTGTCTTCACAATCATCATACATTACTCACGAACATCAGTAAATAGTACATGACTCATATACATCACTTAACACACTCTCAGAATAGGCGTCCTTGTGCAATAAAAACAAAAACAAATGGGTCTTGTAAGGTTTATTGTATCTTTATCTAAAATAAAAAGACAACAACAATACCTGTGACACTTTGTATGCAAGCTCAAGTGTTTGAGAAGTTATATCTCAAATTGATTTCTAGTCAAGTCACTGAGGTTTCTGGTACTTAAGGAGCACAGGGTAAGTGGTGCCTATGTGCTTTTGGTTGTAGTGGTGGCAAACAATCTCCACGTCGTAGAAACTGAACTGGACTTTGACACGCTCGTTGGGCGAGGTGAGGAAACAGAGGGTGTAGAGGGCAAACTCAAACTCAGGACTGACACCGATGAAGATGCTGCCCTTTGGCTTTATACCGTTCTTCCAGCTGAACTGTAGTGCCAGGATGTGTTTGTTCTCGTCGGGCTGCGGTGAGAGAGAGAGAGAAAAAAAAAGAAATGGCAAGTGATGAAAGAGAGGAGAAGAGGGATGGAGAAACAAGTAGGACTGTTTGACAAAAGCAGCTGTGGGCTCGTTCTCGTCAGTCTGAGGAGAAGAGACAGAAAAGAAAGAAGTGTGAAAGATGTGAGACGGAAATAGACTCATGCTGTTTGAGTTGTCAGCATGTTATTATCAGTCTTAACGAAGGGAAAGACGATTTGAAACCGGGACGGACAGGAGGTGAGAGTGAGACAACAAATTAGACTGTGACAAATTAGACACAAACATCCTGTCAGCGTTTTACATAGTTATTACACACACTACCTGAGAGCAGACATATGGAGGCCCATTTTCGCCATGAAAAAAAAAAAAAGTTAAGTATGGTAAAAATTAAAAATAAATTATGAGACAGTAAGTCAGAATTTTGATTTATTAAGTCAAAATATTGACTAGTTACCTCATAATTTTGACTCAGTGTCTCATCATTTGGACTTTTTATCATAATTTATACTTCATGAGTCATAATATTTGATTTATCTCATAATTTTGACTTAGTATCTTATAAGATTGACTTAATGTCTCATAATTTTGACTTACTATTTCATAATTTTGACTTCATAAGTCAAAACCTTTGACTTGTAACATAATTTTGACTTAGTAAGTAAAAATCTTGGCTTACCATTAGTGTTTTTATGTTTATCATCCATAACCTTTCATCTATTTTCTTTTCCTGGTGGAAATGTGCTTCCTTTATAGACATAACTTGAAGAGATACATTTGTGGGAAGATTGCCCCTATTGTTAAATTCCGCCATTCATAATATTGAACACAATCGTGTCCCTTGGGTCCAGTGTTCCATGCAAATACTTTGGCTTGCCGTACTGCTGCATGATACTTGGAAACTGCATAGGAGATTGTGTGGTGAAAATTATGGAAAATAGGGTATGAAAATGATTCACTGTATCAAACTACAGGAGACTCCTTTCCATGTTTAAATAGAAAATGGAAACCACCTCACATAGTTCCAAACATAAACCTGGCTACATTTTTTAAAATATATTTTTCATTAGTTTACTAAAAGTTAGCCTTGGATAATGTCTATACCTCAACATAAGTGAGTGAGTGATCTACTGGAAACACACAGATGTGGCTGGCATAGATTCTATCACTTAAAGATTTGAATGAACAACAGGCTGATGTTACAAAGACAAAATACAGAGAGCTGAGCACAAGGCGAGAGAGCAAACTTGGTCATAGCGGGATGTGAGGTTTCGCATCATTGTGCAAGAACGATGATGAGAGCAAGACTACAAAGAGTGCAATTCAATTGGGTGAATAGATGAGATGAGAGAAGAGATGTGTCAAATATATTTGTATGAATGTGTGATGGGGACATTTTAGAAGTTGCCTGTTTAAAGGGACAAAGGAGAATCTGTTTTATGGAACTATAATGTATGAAATTTAAAAGTGTGTTGTCTTAAAAAGAGACAAGTAACAGCTAAACAACACACAATCTTTCTCAGTACAAAAAGGAACCTAAATGGATTTTTAAATACTTGAAAAATACAATAATGTTTATCCCATATTATACATATAGTACAATACAGATACAGTACTGAAAACATATTCACACAATAACATCATACCTGGGGTGAATTTGGACTGACAGTGTAGCCTTTGTAATCGATGTGTCCCAGCTTTTCTTGCAGGTAGAGCTGGATCCAGTTGTGGAAGCCGATGACAATCCGCCTTCCTCTCGTCTCTCCAACAAACACGTGTTCAAACCCTGAGGAGTCTGGCCTGGTGGGAGACAGAGACACCGCCATATTGTCAGTTATTTTGTCTGAAGGATTTCTCACTTGTTGTTGCTACATGCAGAAAAACATTTCCAAAAAGTGTAATTTCATCAGCTCATGGTCATGCCCCAAGCTCAGTTCAGTTTAAAAGGCAGATGGAACCTAAATGTAGCAGCTTGGCACCTATGAAAATAACCAAATTGTATTAAGTCATGTGCCATTTGGACAAAACGTGGTGTTTAGTGGCTGCTTTCATCCTGAAAATGCTACAAATAAACATTTTCAGTATGGTTCTATTCACAGTGATGCTGACTGGATGTGCTACACAGAGCCAGTGTCTCAGAGTAAGACGGTTACCATCATAGTGCCAGATTCCACTGGTGAAGTTATATTTAGGTGCTGTGCCAGATTCCACCCACCTGCTGGCTCCTCTCCTCGCATAAAGTTCAAACCAGATCCTGTACAGCTGCTCCTTGAATTTTGTATCATCTGCTGGAGAGAGGTGCTTCTCTACCAGGTATTTATGAGCTATCTGCAAACAAACAAGAATTTCCTCTAAAATGTTGTCATTTACATTTTTAGCAATGTTAGCAGTGTGGCTCCAGTGATCAGTCGGACTGAAATACTATTTGACGGATTGCCATGAAATGACTTTTGTGACCCCCTGACTTTTCATCTTGGTTCATGACCAAAAAACCTGCAATCTATAGCCTCCATGAGATTGACATTTGTGGTTTTGAGTGAAATGTCTTGACAACTATTGGATAGATTGCCATAGAATTTGGTAAAGACATTCATGTCCCCCTCAGGATGAATTGTGAAAACTTTGGTGATCTCTTAACTTTTCCTTTAGCGCCATCATCAGGTCAAAATTTCAGTTTGTCCAACACTTTGGTTTATGACCAAAATACCTGCAAAACTAATGTCATTCCCATCAGCCTCAGCTGTACTTTGCATTTAGTGCTAATTAGTAAATGTTTGCATGCTAACGTGCTATAACACGCTAAACTAAGATGGTGAACATGGTAAACATTATACCTGCCAAACATCAGCATGTTAGCATGCTGACGTTAACACTTAGCTCAAATCAAAGCTGTGTAAGTACAACCTCACAGAGCCGATAGCATGGCTGTAGACTTTTTGTTCTTTTTAACATATCAAACACTGCAGACTGCTCAATGCTGAACTGGGATCAGTTGCCCCAGCCCAATTTACCACTGAGGGGCAAACCTGGTTTTGGCTCTGCATTCTTGTTCTGCAATTGTTGCAAGGTTTTTATTTGTTTGGCACTAGTGCCACTACCAGATATTACACTTACAGGACAAAATGCATTACATTCAGAATCATTCAGAAGTTGTAACCTAACATGGTTATTAGTAATAAAAGTAATAATATAATAACAATTTAATCACTGTGAGAGTCAGTTTAATTGTATTATATGAATATCTTTACAACTGTGCAACTCCTAATTAGTTCTCATTAATTCTTTAGTAGAAATGGGCCTTTATGAGGCACAGCAAGTCCCCACAGGTACCTTCATAGTGGGAGTCTGAATGATGGTGTCCAGGAACTTGTGGTTCTCTGCCACCTCCTCTGGGGTTACAATTTCTGGCTCACCGGTGTCGCTCTCATAGTTATCCAGCAGGGAGATAAAGGCTGCAGAAACAAACACAGGCACTCTTCAAAGGGGGATTTTGTTCAGTCTGGGATAATACATGATGTCATTTTTCAAAACACATAATATGTTAAAGTGCTGTCCAAACCTAGAAACATGGACATAATGACAATTACAAAGACAACGCTGAATACAGAAACCTCCGGCTCAGTATAGACACAAAATTTAGATTTGTGTCTACTTGGATACATTTGGCATGAAATAATTCACCAGCTCTAGCAACCAGGTGGTGGACAATGAAAGTGGTTGCTAGAGACTATAGACAGACTAAGTATAAAAGTAGCAAGGAGGGAGGAATCCTCCTTTTTTCAATGCCAACTATTATATAATTCAACTCCCTATACACCTCTGTGCGAGGGCACTGCCTTCTCTTATATGCTGCTACACAACATAAATCTGTGAAAACATCACTAGACAAAAATTGCCAGAGGGAAGCGTGCTTCAGCAGTTATCATGAAGAGGAAGATGTGAAGGAGAAGCCAGTGGATGGAGAGGAGCATCTTTCTGCACCCAGCTCAGTGAACTCTCCATGCTCTGTGCTTATGCAACATGCCACTGTTCGTCATAAGGAGATTATGAGTAGATGGATAAAGCTTTACTCTAAAAGGAGGTGACCGGGAGGATAGTATCAAACTGGCAAACAGTGCTGTGGAATGTGTAAAGAGATCTTGTCAAGTCAAACATTTTTTGAAACAGTAACTAATGCCCCATCCATAAAATCCAGTTTTAGGATGACTCATCCCACAGAAACAAGTGAAAGACACTGAACATTAAGTCAGATGATTTTATGATTTTGCACACTGTGTACCGCTCCCGAAAAATATTTCTCTACCCTCATGCACTCACCTAAAAAAGTCTCCTTTTTGAAAATGTTCTCATCGACAAATGTAAACAGAGGATATCCCGCTCCATCATTGTTGTCGTTGGCCATGCTGTCTCCAGCTTTGCCCTGCAGCAGGAAGAGAACCACTCAAACTTTAAAATTTGACTCATGCAAATAGTTTATGGAGGCTCACTGCTTTTTATTTTCCCATAAACTCTTAATATGCTGTTCAACATATGTTTCCATACATTTAGCATTCAGTCATTTAATGTCTTAAAATGAGTGTTATGGATATTTATTGAGGGTTCAAGATGGTACGCAAAACCAAGATGAGGCTCTTAAATTACAGATAAGCTTCTGAGCAATTGTAGATGTGTTTAAGGGCCAGCTAGGATGTCAGTAAAGGTCAAACATGTAGGCAACAAGTAAACTGCACATAGTAATATGTTGTAAGCCATGATTAATAAAAGGAGCAGCCTCATGTGTGTTAGTGTGTGCGTGGTGCACCTGCAGAGAGATCCTGTAGTCTTTTCCAGGTTTGAGTCTGTTGACGTCGTTGTCCCATAGCTCCTGCACCATGGCCGACAGCTCTCTGTCACTCTCAATCATCATGCGACTGCTCGGTTGTGTTCTTGGTCCCGCAGTGGATGAGCTGTGGATGGTCTGGTCTCGATATATGTCTCTAACAGGAGAGGAGCCGTTAGTAAAGCTTCAGCTAGGTTAAGTGTTAACAATGAGCCTCAAAAAGCACCTTTACTTTAGTAGTGAACTGAAGTACAATTTTGAGGTACTGGTACTTTATATTTTAGACGTTTACTTCACAACATGTTAGAGGGAGATATTGCACTTTGCACTCTGCAGTTTTTTAGGCTGATAAAGAGACTCAACTTTGCACCACAGATATATTTTAAGGCAGTTAGTTCACTCATACATCCATTCCTTACTAGATTCAAGCAATTTAGCCAACTGTTGTCAACTACTGAGTTATCATAGAGATACACTTAAATCCCTTGAAGTTGTGTTTTTATTTCAACGTGTTTTTATTGAGTTTTCAGTAAAATAAAAAAAAAAAGGAAAAAAGAAACAAAAGTGCACAATTGTACAAATGCTGTACATGGATACGGTATCTTGCACACCATGAATTACTTGTATTTGTGGTGGCAAATAAACAAATGAAGGCAAGGTATATAATGTACTAGGTGGTTGAAGTTGTGTTTTTGACTGGGAAAGCATTTAATAATACGTTTGTGTCACTGGGCAAAAGTTTCAAAGGTAAATTTATTGATGCAAATATTTTCCTTCAAAATGCGTCTGCCTCTCAGGAATGAGAACATCCTATACAAGGAGTACTGTTGATTATTTATGTTACGTCTCATTTATCTAAACAGCCACAAATCTTCGGTTGCACATTTGAGAACTGGTATTTTTCTTCTAGGCATCGAAGTTGGTAGATTAAAAAAAATATTCAGGAGGAAAACGTGTGTGACCTGTGTGATTTGGGAGACAATGAGTCTCATTTTCTTTTGTACTGTACATACTCTGATGATCTACTATAAGAGTGTTGAAGTTCCATGAAATGGCTCAACAAAACCCTGAAATATTCTGGAGTAGAGATTATAAAGAATTGCTGTTTAATTCTGATGTGTTTGATGTCTCTAAAGCCTGGAAAAGAAGGCAAGATAGATTATTTTATTAGTATTTAGTCTGATTTCTCCAGGATTACACAGGACATATTTTGTCAGGGATTTATGAACTTTGTTGTAGACAACATAGTTGTATGCATGAGATAATAATAAAGCATTCGTATTTAACTATCCCTTGCCAAAGATGGCTTTAATTTATATAGCCACCTGTCAGCACTGTATGGGGACATAACTTTAATCTAAGACATGATAAATAGAAAGCCATCATATCAACAATGCCCCTTTAAAAATACTTTTGGTGTTGACTTAGCACATGCTTCTTAGATAGACAGACAAATTGGTAGGTAAATATAAAAGTAAACACTTTACACAATCACAAAACAGTGATTCACAAGACTATCATGTTAAGTTAATGTGGGCCTGTGATAGTCCACAGCATTGTCAAAACATAATTGCCACCCAAGCCAGGCAGAGCTCATTCATCCGACTCAACACTGCCACAAAAACATGGCTGACAAGAGATCACACATCCATGACACAGAGCTCTGGGAGCTTCATCACCATCTGAGCCCCAGGCCGCATCCCATCAGCCACCACATCAAAATCCACCGACCTTTTCCTGGTTGAAGTTGAAACGATGAGTGATTTGAGGGTTAGTGAAGTTGGTCAGCTCAGCATTGGTCAGGTGCTGCTGGTAGTGGTTTCCTGTGTTTGTGAGAGCAGGTGTCTTTACGGGTATAGTAACAGTTCAGTCAGTCAGTTTATGGAAAAAGACAGACAGGGGCTGGGGGGGTGGGAGGGGGGGCGAAACAGAGGGCAGGACAGGAGAGAGGGGCCATTTTAAAGGGTTATCCCCTGTCAGCAACTCTAGCCAAAGGGATTACACCATGTTGTCGTCTCTTTTCAATCTCAGGCTAAAACGTGGGCTCTTTGTTTCTTTAGTATTTCATTGTCTGTCTCTCTGTCACAGAATAACCTCTGGATTACAGGGTGAATATCACATTTCAGGTAACAAGATGTTGTAAAGGCTTAGAGTATACTTAAAACACTACAGAAAGCACATTTTTTCATCGAACAAAAAATACTCAGTCTTGGTTTGGTAATATTTCTGAAGACTTGTATCGGGTTTGACACAAACCACCTTACATGTTGTTATTTTATCAGCATTTGCTTCATTACTTTTAAAACCTTTGAAATAATGACATGTTAAAGGAGTTTTATATATTCATAATTTATATAACCCTTTTAATTGTTTATAATTGTATTTTTTCACCTTTTTCACTGAATGGCATCTTTATTCAACCATTGAAAAGGAGAAAAAAGAGTGGAAAAAACAATTCCTTGGCTCCTCCTGTACGTATGTAAATGACGTGTTGTATTACTTATGTGAAAATAAACATTTACATATCATTTTAAAGGAAATGGGACTTGAAGTCTTGGTGCTCTGACTCAACCTTGCCCATTAGTCTCGTACTTGCATGAATCAGCAGTGTCTGCTCGTGTGAGACACAATACCACGTGTTAACTTCCACACTTTTACAGGTGAAAAAAAAGGCACTGTGATCCGTAACAAAAGTGAACCTCTGAATGACTGGAACAAAATCACAGGTAATTTAAAAGTCACTAATGAAACCTGGGAGACATGGAGGTACAGCCGCCTTTTGGTCAAAACGTTTTCAATGTAACAAAGGTGGCATATTGTGTCATGATAATATTCTGTCAAAATGTGGTCTACATTGGAGGTGTATATTTGTGAGGAACTTAAGAGTCGCCACAGCCACTAACTGTTGGGAAACAGTTGTGTATTTTACTCTTTTGATTTTTACTCGATTATTTATTTGTGGAGTCTTAGGAGTACATTTACTGGATGAATTACCGTGGTGTACTTCTGAGAACATTTTGTTTTTCACTGGTGATGCTTTGTTTCTTCCTGGCATGAATCAACATAATTTGACAGCTTGCTAGTTTTTACTTGAGTGAATCCAGTTTCCTTGTTACTGAAACTCATTTTTACAATACCTTTGATCTAACTCGTTTATGGAATCTCACTTTCTGATCTGAAATCAGTATCATCAAATTAGTTTTTACAGTTTCACAACTGCTTCCAGTAAAAACCTCAAAGGCCAACTGCTATCTGATCTCTATGTTTAGCCGACTGCATAGCTGTGAATCTCCACACACAGAGGGCAGAAGAATTCGCTGGCACCAAAGTGCATCTTTCAGTCTTAGATCCAATGAATAAAACAAACAAAATATTAAGTGATAACATTTATTTTGAGGAACAGTATGCTGAATGCATTTCAACAGGTCCTGTATTCAAACATTTCTTTCATGAGATGTGAAGTGACAGGGGCTCTGCATTGACGGGAAAGTGAATCCATGTGCACACTGAACTGAGATTGTATTTTTACCAGTCCAGACCAGCATCAATTCTGAAAGTAGCCTGCACTTTTGAAGAAGAGCAGTGAGGAGCAAATCACTCAACGTTGAAAAAGAACAGATCTGATGCAGGGTTCAAGTTCAAACAGAGCTACTTGCATGATATGCAAGCAGCTTCTGATCAAATGTAAACCAAAAAAGAATATAAATTAACATTATAGAAAATATTTTTTTGTATCTCTAGACGTTATCAAGATTGTACGGCCTGTGACACTAATTTTTGGCGACATTAAAAATAACAGTTGTACAAAGGAAGGTGTGAATAAATCTAGTCAAATATCATTTCCAAATGCCTTGGCTGTTCACCAAGTGAGGACTTCCTTTCTCACATTACAGTCCCTGAATGACTCGTCTCTCCAACAAGTTCACACACACACCATAATCACAATCCCAGTAACCCCCATTTATGACAGGATCTACCGTCATAAATATTTACTGCAGTGTCCTCCATTATTATCATATGACTTGCAAGGACACAATTCTGTAAATGAACTCATCTCAAGAAAAAGCAGAACTAAGCATAATTTTCCGAAAAGAGAAAAATTTCAATTCCTGACAAAAGATGACCTCAGCCCGAAAATAATATGTTAACGTACAGAGCACACCGTCTGTCTGAGGGTATCCCATTCTGGTAGTCAAACAAAAAAAACAATAAAACCTCAGTAGTTTTGGAAGTATGGCTGAGTGACGAACATCTAGGTTTGCCTTCATGGTTTTAATCTTGTATCAACCTCTGTTTCTTGGTTTGATTATGAAATGTATTTAATTATCCACCTTGAAGTTTGTTTGAAAAAAAGTTAGCTGTGTCATACTTTTGACATGTGACAGAAGGCTAGCCAGAGGGTAGATACTTAATATACCAAGCAAGATACTTAATATGACAAAGAAGGGCAAATGCGCAGTCTGTCTTTTACCTGTAACATTCAGAGGGAATGGTTGCT
Organism: Macquaria australasica; assembly: GCA_005408345.1. Lineage (NCBI taxonomy): Eukaryota > Metazoa > Chordata > Actinopteri > Centrarchiformes > Percichthyidae > Macquaria > Macquaria australasica. The sequence continues at coordinate 580,773 of SEMN01000113.1, forward strand.
AGCTAATTGGAAGTAAACACTTTGAATTTTCCAAACTGAGCTTCATCAGTGGTTCTAGTATCAGCCCTTGATAATTATAAGCCGGCGAGATGTCAAAACTGATCACGAAGTGTATGTCCAATTAAGAAGAGAAAAAAGTAGATCTGTACATAATGAAGAGAAATTCAACCAAGTTACATTTGGTTTTTTTTCTGTTCACTGCTTTGAGTTTTTAACTAAAAGTCCAGTCCTATGACATTGTCATATTTAAAAGGCCAATCACTAACCACATATCCAAATATGTATCCTTGATGGTCATTATCAAAGGAGTGAATCTTTAAGAAAATGTCTACTTTTACCAAAATGACCACAGCCGTTTGTCTTTCTATTTTCTCTCTGAGATAAAAGGTAAAACTGTTCTTGCCATTCCTGACAGAATATTTTATATACATGACATCTGTCATATATTAAGTAAATGTGAACAAGTTACACCCAGGCAATGAATGTTTTATACCCAAGACGCCTGATCATATGCAAAACATGAACAACGGTACCATGGTACATGGTTGTAGTGGCACTGTTGTGCTAATGCAGGCCATAGTGAGTGCCACAGGTGAAGTGATGGTTACGTGAGATAAAGTGCATTCAAATGGAGCATACAGTAGTGAGGTACTGCACTGCTGTCAGTCCTCCTCGTCGCTCCAAAAGGCATCTTCTTCATCGAGATCCACACCCTGGAAGAGTCTGCAACAGGCGAGAAAAGACACATTCAACCAATGTGTTTACAGATGGATAGTGAGTGTCAGTGACTCGTTGGCTGAAGAGAAACAGATCACTCACTGGTTGTAACAAGGTGAATGTGGGTTGTTAAAGTGACTGTATGGGTTGACTTTGCTGAGCAGGCCCAGGCACAGCCAACAGAAGTATTGTCTACACGAGGTACAGGTCATCTTGTTACAGCCATCCACTTTCTAGAGAGACACAGAGACAAGGCATTAGTGGGAGACGACTCAGCAAACATCAACACAATAGTGATTAACATAACTTGGGACTGGACATAGGAATCTTCAGGGACAGTACAGAATAGATTATAACATTTAAGACATGTTTAATAGAAGCTTTAATCATTTTGAAATAGTTAACAATCTGTACATTTAAACAAGAATGGCTTTTGTAACAGTTAAAGGCCGTTTCTGTACAGAACTGAGCATCAAACACAGGTCGCAGTTAGTATTCACTGGACTACCTTCTCTCATTCTGTGTGTAATGTTAGTAATGAAAATAAATGCTCTGTTTGTTTCATATTTGAAAGCAGTGAACACTGACCCCTGGTGATAGTCATAAAGCCTGTTCTGCTGTGCTGTTACCAGCAGGGGGAGCCCAACCTGTATATTGGTTCCACAGCGTGGGCAGCTTTTGCAGTTCTCATTGAGCCAGTCTCTGCTAAAGGACTCTTCCACCGCTTTCTGGATCACCCTCTTCCCAAAGCGTTGCTCCATGAACTTTTTCCCCTCAGTTGTGGCTGACAGGTACTCATCTCTGAGGTTACGCAATTCATCTGCGGCACAAGACAGAAAGCAGGGACAGCACTGGTTTTAACCTGAGGACTCATGGTTGGGATTGATAAAATGTGGTAGTAACTTATTCTTCTTTAAAAATGTAACTCTTTAACCATCTTTTTTGTAATATTTTACCATTACAGCACCTGAAAACCATTATGAATCACAATGCCTCGGCTCCACAACGAACTTTATGATGGGTGTTTAGCTTTCAAAACCAAACATCCCAACTATATAGTTAGTTTTAGTTAATTGTTTTTGTAATGTATTGCACTTTAACAAGCCAAGCAACAATAAGGGGGATATTTAAAATACATGTCCATTGGTATTAAATATTACAAATAAGTTAAGTTTTAAGAGAGTACTAACTCCTTTTACCCTCAAAAAGATTATCTCAAAAATGTAACTTTAATTATCAGCGTAACTGTAGAACATTTATTTGCCCAGAATAAAGTGCTAAATAGAATGACAAATGATGAAACAGGATATACAGTATGTCTCACATTCAAGACAGGAGGATGAACTGTGAGATAACTTGATACTGAATTTAGAATTGCGCATTTTCTTCCATTAAAATGTTAGTCTTAAGCCTTATGAAGATGACTTAAGAAACAAAAGCTTTCAGCTGACAGCAGCATTAAATTGAATTAACTCTTCTCTTGTTGCCATTAGAAACAAAATGACTGTATTTTCAGTGACATTACCTGCCGGGATTTTACAGTTGGAGAGACCATGATAGCCCAGCTTGCACAGTGTGCAAAAAGCATACTGGCAGGCCGAGCAAATGCCCATGGTTGTGTCTGGCTCCACCATGACAGCGGTGCCGCAGGACTGGCGTGGACAGTAGACCACGTCGGCCATGAGGTCCAGACTGGACTGGAGCAGCAAACGGTCATAACGGGCAAACAGCTCCTCGTCTACCAGCTGCTTCACCTGAGAGATGATGACAGAGGGAGGCTAATGGTTCATTACAACTGATAGGGTGGGGAATCTTAGTAAATTAGAGGCTGCACAGTAGGAATTTAGTTAACACCCCTTCTGAAAAAGCACTCACTCAACTGTAAAGTGACTTTTAGAACTACAAACAAACACAGCCAGGCACATACACACATCTACTTTACAGCTCTATTACCTGCAACGGTGTGGCTAAGGAGGTACATTTGGGCTCAGGGCAATTAAGGCACTGAACGTTTCCGTCACGTATTTGGATCTGGAAGTATTCAGTCATGCAGGCCTTGCAGTAGACATGCTGGCACTCCTTAAAGCAGAGGCAGTTGGAGCCCAGTTTCTCTACAAAGCAGATCCCACAGCAGAACACCTTGCTGTCAAACACCCTCTGCCGCTGTGCCTCGTCAAAGTCCAGGAGCTGAGGTAGGAGGTCGGCACGCGGGTCCATCAACAGGACAGTCCGCGGGTCCAGTTGAGAAGACGAAGACAACTGCGGTTCGGACTTTTCCTTATTCACTTCTTTTTTCTTCTCCTCACCGTTTTCAGAATGACTCCCACATTGCGTCAGAGCTGAACAAAATTGATGAACGTATTAATCACTCTCAAAAAACAACCAAAAAAGTTTTTAATAAGTTTAAATTTTTGTGTGCTCCTGACAGATACTTTAATTAAATAATATAATTGTCTCATGGAAGAGAAATCCTCATCATGTGGTGATTTTACTTAACATGTTAATTGACTAAGGACTCTTACGCAATGTGTACTTTGATCAAATGAAGCACTTGTTTCAGACACCATCAATTGTTTTATAGCAAAGAGTGAGCAAATGTTAATTTCTGGACATTCATTTAACAAAACACATACTGTACCTGTGGCTGCAGGGTCGGTTTTCTTGCGCTCACCACATGCCTTACTTCCTCCCCTGCTGACTTCAAGAGGAGACTGGATGCCCAGAAAGTCCAGAGCCTCCTCTTTGAGGAGCTGGATCCATGTGAAAAGAATCACACAGCCTTGGTTCTCCTCCCACAGCTCATCCAGGCGTCTGCACAGAGAGCTCATCTGAGGAGGTAAAATGGAAAAGGTGAAGGAACAGGTACTGACAGTGATGAATGGTAAGGACTGCCCAGAAACGTTCTTTTGAGTGATACCAACAATGACTCTCAATTTGAATACTTTGCCAAACCTTGCCGACATGTGCGGGTCTGCTTTTGTTTAGTGTAGTGAAGAATTATATAAGCTAGCATGAGTCTTACCTGTGCTCTGGTCATCCACTTAGAGCTGAGAGTGAAGACTGGTGAGGATGTGGATGGATAGTCTGCAGGAAGCTCAAAGTTGAGCACCAAAGGAGGTAAGAAGCAGACATGATACTCGGTTTGCTTCTCTCCTGCAACACACACGAGGAGAATTCATTACATTCCTAATGGGAGTGAGACTAATAGACATGGCTTAATAAGAGTAGGAGGGCACAACTTTGGGCATATCATCTACAATACAGACCCAAGGCAATGTACAAAAAGTGCCTCCTACATTTAACTTGCAAATGAGTTGTACTTAAGTTGTGCGCCTTGCTCTTATTTCTTACAGCTTACTGACAGTTGTACCTTTGACAACAACTTTGAAATCAGGAGGGAGCTCCAGACAGAGCTGGATCTCTCCCCCCTGTGCCGAATCTGCCCGGTGGAACTCCTCATCATAGATACTCGCTAAAGCAAGCAGCTCATCCTCCTGGGCTTCCTTGTCCTCAGACATTTACATTCCTGTAACAACAACAACATAATAATAATTGGGAAATCTACAATAACCAGCAAAAGCAACACATGGATGTAGCAAAGCCAAACAAACAACTACCAGACGTATTTCACCAGCTACCGTGTATTGATTATTTGATCTAATCACTGTTCTTAAAGGCACTCTTAAACACAGAGTACGTGAACTCTGCATCAACGGTGAGCATAGTCTGTATTTACACACAGCTAACGCAACTTTGTTGTGACACAACGTCAGCTCGTTTCTGCTAACGTTAAGGCTCAAAGGTTAGCACGCTAGCTGGCAAAAAAAAAAAGTAAACTTCATCCATATTATAGTCGTCATTTAACGACAGTTTAACACTCGCATGACACTGGGTGCAAACTTTACGCCAGGAGACAGTTGAACTGGCGAACTAGGAATTTAGCAGTGGGGGGTGGGGTGGGGGGAGCATTCAAGCTAGCTAGCGATGTTAGCTGTAAATAAACAGTGGCTATGGCTACAGTCGGAGCTCGGCGCCGCTGTAACTGTGGCAGTCAAACCGCGGCCCTTCTCCTGCACTTCTGAGAAAAACTAGTACAAGTGCGGCAACGCGGCACTGCTGTAAAAACAACACGTTTCTTACCTTGACCGACCCAAGTACTAGTGACCCCTGCACTCTGACTGGCTCATGACTGGGGGCAGTTTGGGCGCGACAGCGCCGCCCGTAGGCTAGTTGGTGTACTACATGTTTAATTCGGCGTTCATATTTATTTACAGAAAAATATGCTGTGTGTGGGATATATATATATATATATATATATATATATATATGTTTTTTTTAATGTTTAAATTGTAAAAGAAATATGTTCTGACATTATTTAAAACGTAGTACGTAGTTAAATTCTTCTTCTTTTTTCTTTTCTTTTACAAAGTCTGTGTTGACCGGAGAAGGACCGGGCTGCAGACCAACAATTTTAATATTTACATCATTTTATTATATTCATATTACAGAATAGATGAGTCCAAATTGTTTCCTGGCAGTATTAAAAGTAATAATATAATTTTTTTTCTTTTACTAATTTTACTATTGGAGAAGGGCAGCAGCTATTGATTTTATTTGATTTGTCATTTAATCTGCCATCTATTTTCTCCATTATTCATTCATTAATCTCATCTCCCCAGAGCGGAGGCTGACATATTTAAATTGCTTGTTTTGTCTGTCCAAAATTCAATTAAGTTTACTATCATAGAAGACCAGCAAATGGTCACATATGAGAAAATGTAACAAGCAAGTTTTCCCCCCCATTTTTGCTTGAAAATGTACTTAAACAATTAATCCACCATCAATATTGTTTCCAAATAATTATCTTTCCAGTGACTGATTAATCGACTAATCATTCAGCTGTATCATAGTGAGTCAAAGTGGGTGTAATTAAATATCCTCCTGGTTCTCTTTACCAACAAGGGTAAAGCTAGGACCTGACACATAAGAACTATTTTATAGCTACCATATCTACGCTGTCACCAACAGGTGTCATGGGAAACAGAGGAGGAGATCCGTTCGTGATAACAAATGAAAGGCACTTAAGCTAATGTCCACAGTTTACATGGTTACAGGGTTGTGTAGCGGGCTCACAAGCAATGAACTAAAGCTTCCATTCATCTTGTCTGAAACTGAAGGCAGGACATAGCCACTGTAACACAATGAATGACTATTCACTGTCAATCATTTCTCACATCACATGCTTTTTTTGGTCAAGATTTATTTTTGATTTTTTTGGTGATGTGGCAACAACAGCAGCACCCAGAAGGTGATTAGTTGGACCAGAATTCACGCTGTTAAGTAGAAAAAAAACAGTACAAGGCTACCAGAGAACAACCGACGGACCATTGCTTTTGAATGAGAAAAGCCAAACAATGAAATCCTGCATGACAGTAACTTGTAGTATCTAGTTTCAACATACAGTACAAGTAAACTCAACAAAAACTCCCTCCTCACTTTTAAACTTAAAACATTATAATCCAGCAGTTCATGTACAACTTGGAACAATCCATGTTCGTTTACATGTGCCACTGTATCTATACCTTATTTAGACAAACTGGAATATTTTACATTTTCATGAAATCTGGTTACTAGTTTTCTTCTGCACAGCCGCTTTGCTTACAATTCTTCAAATCTGACATTCTTAGCTTAATGTGCTCAGGAGATGCTGAACAAAACAATCTTTAACATAATGGCCATCAAAGCAACACGAAGAAAGCAGTTTCCATCCCACGCTCACAACTTTTGTCATAAAGTAGTTCATTCAATATTATTATGCAATATTTTCATCAAAGAAAATGAGAAATGACATGCCGAGGAGGCTGACTGATATTGATTAGGGATGCTGTTGTCTGTGTCTTTAAGAGAGAGGCTACTGTGCCATCAATAACAATCTCAGAAGAACAACAGAATTGGGGGCGAGTAGCAGGAGAAACGGAGGTGAAACTCAGGGGTGGCCGCTGCAACAGTTAGTCAATGTCCATTTCAGGGAGCTTGTTCTCCGCTGTTCCCTGTTCCGTTCCTGCGGACGTGGCTTTGTCTGGGTTGCATGGCTGACTCTCTGTTCCCTCCTGCCCGTTGATTGGCCCATTCTCTGTCTTCTCCTCCTTAGGAGGCTCCACCTTGGGCTTGGGTTTGGACACTACGGGGTTGCAGGCTGAATAAAGCTCCTAAACACGGGAAAATAAAGCATTCTTTAGAGGAAGGGTAAAAAAAAGATATCAGTTTTGTAGAATGAAGACTTAGAGATTGCAGTGGTTTGTGTGGAGCTGGCAGTTGTTCCAACACTGGCTGTGTGGTGTCAACAGCTTTGTAGATCACATAAGAAAAAAAAAAACTACGATCGTACAGTACCTCAATTACCTGCCGTGGCATTAAGTGCACACAAGTTGCACGTACGAACATGACAACATAAAACAATGTTCTAATCATGGTCCTCCTGCACAAGTAGGTGCTTTTCATTTTCCACACTCACATGTGTGTCAATGTTAGATGTTAGCCTGCAGAAAACCAGACCATCACAAATCTACATGGAGTGGATTTAGTGAAGCCCCTGGTAGCAGGCTACCTGAACATCCTCACATCCTCCAGTACTTTTTTATTTTATTTGGAAAGGGACTATGTACAATATTAAACATGAATATTACAATTTGATGTATTGTACCAGAGTTAGTTTAAAGCTAATTTTCATCTGCAGTCCCACATACTGTACTTTTAAGGTCATGCGTGTGTATGTGCCTTGAATACACTCTCAGTACCTTAGCCTTGGCCTGGATCTCACCAACTTTGACCACTGGGTCCAAAGTGAGGTCCTGACTGTTCTGCTGGTTCATCTTGCTGTTCATCCAGACCATGGCATCGTTCACCTGCTTCTCCACCCGAGTCACGTCCAGCTCGTCCAGGTGACTGTACTGCTCATCCTGTTGGGAGAAGCAAAGGTAAATTATGACTCCTGTTTGGGGATTGCTCATCAGTAATGTAACCTACAACTGCATGAACTGTTCTTAAAAATTGCTTTAAGGCAATCTTAGTGTGTCTGTATGTACAGTATGTTTACACTCTGATATAGACAGACCTCTGATATACAATTAATAAAATCAATGTGAGCTTCTGCTCTAATATATCACCAAAAAAAATTCTAACTAAGTCAACAGACTTGCGCTCTGTGCCAGGTTACCTTTGCCTTGTATGCTTCAATGATCTTCATGTACATCTGAATCTGTCTGCCAAACTCCTCAAAAGCTTTTGGTCTCTCCTCAGCTTCCATGTATCTCTCATGAATTGGCTGGCCAATTTTCTGTATAAAAAAAAAAAAAAAAAAAAGGAAGAACATTGGGTTTAGTCAGCCTAGTCGTCCAGCAAGAGAAAAATCAAGGCTTTTCCACCACTTAATGACAAAATCAACCACTTAACTTCTGAAAAATAGTAATATTGTAGAGGATGAAGTCATTCTTCTATTTTAAATGTTAAACTATGAATATCAGCTTTCTATTAAAATCACAGAACACAACAGCTAAACATATTACACACCACAGTAATCAGTCAGGGTGCCTGCTCAAATTTAAAAAAAAGCCAGAAGTCACAAATCTGTACTGTGAGCCATGCCGTGTCTTCTTAAAATCTATGAGTTCTGTTTCGAATGGCAATATTACTATTTCACTTGGAAACAACATGCTTGGTTACCTTCAGTTCAGCCAGTTTGTCAATGTAAACTTGTTTCTGTTGGTCCTCTCCGTCTTCATACAGCCAGTTCTCTGTGTCCTCCAGTTTTAATGAGAATGTGTCACGATCCTACATGTTGTACAAGAAGTGAGATTAAATTCACAATTTATAAAAACAGGAAAAATATATACAGTACATCTGAATTTATGGTTTAAACCCGCTGGAAGTTGGACATTTCTACTGTGAAGATTAGTGTCCGTTAACATGTATTACATTGCCATCTATAGGACCCAAGTGCAATCTGTACTCACAGCTTCATTCACAAACTTCTCCAGGACACCGTGCAGTTTGTCCCTCATTTCGTACACATACTCTTCCACATTGTTCTTTGCGTCGTTCCTCTCCTTCTCTAGCTTATCCTGCATGATCATCTTGCCCTGGAAGAGTCACAATGAAGGCGTTACTGATTAGTCCGCAAACAAACTGAAGACAGGACATCAAACCACTTGAGGATGGACCGAGACAGAAAATATAAATGATGCTCACATCTAAAGAATCATATTTAGAGCTAGAAATGTAACTTAACTTGATTCTACATCGTCCACTTCCTGAAATTACATATTATATGTTTCATATACAACGTAGGAATAACAATTAAAAACCTTGGTGAAACGTTACAATCATGGTGTGATATCTAAATGATTATAAGTGGGGAAGTTATGAAGCACTACAGTAAAACAGTAAATCAAAACCCTCACAAAAAGGGAAAAACCTTCATTAACAAGTTTGTAATATGAAGTAGTTTTAAAGTATTATGTTATCATTATATCATCAGATAAAACACAGCTATTATATAATAACCATAAATTATAAAGTGGCCAACAGTCATTCCCCCTATCTTTTACATAAAAAGCAAATGAAACCAGGACTAGTAAATCTCACTAGCACATTGCTTGGACAAATACTGTGAGTGCATGCTAGACATTCCTGGTGATTTTTAGGGCATTACCTCATTCTCCACAAACATATTTAGCACATCACTGGACAGCTGCCAGTGCAAATGGTCCTCTATGGGCAACTCCACCGTCTTTGTTTTCACTTTGGGCTTCTTCGCCTGAGGGGGCTGGTCGTTCTTCTTCTCCTGCTTGGCGTCATCTGTTGTCTGAAAAGGGAGAGATGAAAATCATTTTAGTCTGTGCAAATACTGCTGCTTTTGTGGGAAAAGCAACATACAACTATGACATACCTAAAGCACATGTTAAATGTTTAACATGTGCTTTGATGCGAGGATACATCAATCTGAATGATCTCATTATTCTCAAAAAGACATCTTTACAACATAAAGGCTTTGTGTGACTTCAGTATGTTTCAGTAATTTTCCACTGGTTAGTGGCCTCACTGCAATCTGTCAAGCTCCACCTTTTAGTTGAAGCAAATCATTTCTAATTTATTTAATTTCTTCTTTTTTTTGTGCTCATGCCTTAACTGACTCTAAATACTTTGTATCATAATTTTTAGATACACAGGGTATTATTTTACATCTATTTGTCTTTTAGTGGCTGTATGTGCACATTTTAAATAGTTTTTGTTCTCTTTGAATGTTTTTTTGTGGGGTTATTGTTACAAATTCCCCTTGAACTCACCAAAACATGTCCTCGAATAAAAATAAATGGGTTACCACACCAATAAGAAATACTGAATTGTCAAATCCCTTATTTGTTTAAATATAGTAAATTCTTTCTGTAATGTCTGTCTGTGTGTGTGAAAATGTATATGCCAAATGCTAATCATCCAGTGTGAAAAATTATGTTAATATAAAAGGATACTTAATGCAACGGTTACCTTAGTGCTGGGCGATATGTATGTATGTATGTGTATATATATCATAACAAAAATCATGCCAGAGCAATATTTAACATGATACATGCCATTTCTATGAAATGCCTATATTCTCAATTTAAAAATGAGTCATGTGATGTTATAACAGTTGAAAAAAAAAAATTAAATAAAGGAAATAGAACAAGCAATTCTTTGTCTTAATTATCAATACAAAACCTGTTTGCTAAAATGAAATTTGTTGATTAGAGGAACATGCTCCGTGTCGAGGTTATGGTCCAAGTGTAATGTCTTCAATCCTTAATCTGAAAAAGTTTGAGGGCAGTGTTTTTCCCACAGACTGACAAATTCTTTGTGTTGCAAAACAATAGACTTGAGGATTGTGTGTACTGTTTAAATGTATTCATTTCCATTTATACTATTCAAATCTAATAGTTCTTAGATTTTATTGCCTCTTTCAATGGCAGAGCTCTGTTTTGGAACACTTTATTCTCGTTGGTTTCTCAAAAATACTCACAACGCATGAAACACCTACTGACATACAGGAAAAACTTTTCTGTCTACAGTGGCATCATGTTTTGCACTGGTGGTTATTGACACTGATTTTATCTCTCCATCCTGGCTGAATTAGCAATCATACCATATTTCTGCCCTCCTCTACTTTGTAGGATGCATTTGTTTACACTGGAAACGAATGGGCTTGCTTTTCACATTTGACGGGCTTCTTGGGTTGCCACTTGCCCAGCATTTGTACAAAACAGTGTAATTCTCCTGTCTGTAGTATCAAATCTTTATTGACATCGATTGCCTTATCGCCCAGCACAAGGTTACCTCCATCTCCTCAGCCTCTGATTTCTTGTCTCCGTTGTCTCCAGCCTGGAGTTTCTGATCCTCCTGGTCCACCTGCATTTTGTTCTGACACACGGTAACAAAAGAAAAGACATGATATTAACGTAACACATGCCACTTTGTGGCTGGGTTTATCCAGACAATTTCAACATGAGCGCCCCGTCAGAAGAACAGTTGTGACGCATTACTTTTGGGGAAAAAAAGGCCGAATGAACGCAAACGTGGTCCAGCAGTTGGCTCTGGAGCGCAGATGGTGACGAACAACCCGAAACAAAATGCCAAACAAATTACAAAGAGGCATTAGAGAGAAATACATTCCCCCCCCACGCTTGTTAAGGCAAGACATCTAAATTCCATTGTGATGACATTATCGACTATTAAAAACCAAGGTGTGGACTGACATTGTGTGTGTGAACTGGGGGGTGAAATACAAATGATACAGCATACAACAAACCAGAAGCATCTCTCTCTCTCTCTCATTATTCTCTTACACCCAGTGCAAATACACACAGTACACACCTCCTCCTCCTTCCCTGTCTGATCCGTCTCCATTGGCTCCTCCCCCTCGGCTGTTTTCACGACCTCCACTAGCGAAGCGCTCGACACGCTGAACACACCGTGAACATTGACCCGAACTTTCACCTTGACCTTTGCACTCTCCCCAGACGCCTGAGGAACCACATTCTGGATCAGGAACTGGCCTGTAGAGTGGAGGAAAGGGTCAAAAGGTCAGAATATCCTCTTATATCAAATGAGGAAGGGAGTAGAAATCCAACAATTAAAATAGCAAATACATTAACTGTCTCAAAGTTACTTATAACTGGCCCACTTTGGACTTTAACTTGTATTGCAAGTTTACAGATTAAATTAATAAATACATAAGATTTCCAGAAACTATTTTTCACTTACATCTCTACTGCTTTTTTAAAGTAAAGCCTTATTTTTAAAAACAAAAAAAATGTCCATACTTGTTATTGTCCACCTATCTCTTACAAATAAGTAAGTCTTACTGAAGTTGAACTTGCAGTACCTATGGTGGCGCTGGGGTAGGGCAGCTCCTTGGGGTTGTTGTAGTAAGCGTCAAGGGTGAAGGGCTCTTTCCGGAAGAAGGTCAAAACTTTGGAGAAGGGAGCCGCATGGTTCTTTGGGAAAACCTCACAGTCACTGTAAAAAACACAGCAGGAGGAGAAAACAAGTTACAGACACAATCTTACAACTTAGATCAGGATTTTATAGTGATGTCATTAGTTGTCTGCAAGCCAGTCGTGTCTTTCAAAACTGGGAGTTGTTATCTTAAACACCATTTAAGCAAATGTTTTACACAGCTTGATACTTTACGAGAAATAATTTTGGAAAATGTGAATGCATGAGCCAATGAGCCAATCGAGAGCGCACTCACAGTTGTCAATCATGACGTGACATCCCGTTTTTTGTCTTTGGGAAAAATTTATTTGACTTTTCAGTTTGCTTCAGATAGTGGGCGTGCAGGGTACAATAGACTATGGGTGTGTGCAGGTGTGGCAGAAAATCCTGCAGGTACAGGTAAATGCGTCTGAAAAGGTCCTAACTCCTTAATTGATGTTCTCAGGTGACACTGAGAGAGCTCGTACCTTAGTCCCTCCTCTGCGGCAGAGCTCCATTTTAGGGAGATGGAGTAGGGGACAACATCTGTAATGGAGAACTCCCTGACTTTGAATGCTGGTGACAAGATGGCACACTGAGAAGGAGACGAGGAGAAAAACAAAACAAAACATGAGTTACCAAAGTGCAAAGTTTTGTCTTGAAGTCGCTTTCTTATTCTGACCACCAGCAAGAAATTCAGTATCCATCCCAAATATTCAACTTACGATCATGTGAAAAAAAGAAAACAAGATTTGATTTGCATTTGTGAAGCTAGTACCAGCAAATGTTTAGTGTTTTTTAATTAATAATATACAGTACATATACATGACTAAAAACACTACATAAACCTAGCTACGTGTTTTAACAACAAATGAGCTGCGTCACTTAAAACATTACATATGTGTGTGCATGTGTGCGTCATATTCCTCCCACTGGACCGAAGTGTTTGTCATGTTAGGTGAGCTGTACCTGCAGAGCGCAGCCTCGGGCCACGGCCTCGTCTGCATTCAGGGTGGTGCTCAGCTCCTTGCCGAAGAATTTGCTGATTCGCTCTTTGATGGTGGGGATTCTGGAGGCGGCGCCCACGATCTCCACTGCATAGACATCTTCCTTTTTCAGCTCTGGATACAGGAGGCAGGATGATACAAAACAGGCTTTTTGAAGTTCATAGAGTCACAGCTTCACTTTCCAAAACTCTGATCAAAAACATTGTGGATACTGAAATAGCAGTGTGAACAGCACCAGCAGCCTTAAGCTGTGTTTGAATAAAAATGACATCCAGGATATTTTTACTTTGAAATTAAATCTTTTGGTGAAAGCACATTACTCAACACTACAACTCTGGTATACCCAAATATATCTTTTGTGAATTAATTGCCATATGACTGCTCAGGATGGACAAGTAAGAGCAAGCAGAGATAGAGAAGAGGTAAGGAATGATTACAGGAAGGCAGGCGTGCAGCCAGTGTCCGGAGGGAGGGGCTGTCTCAGAAAAGCACATGACTGAACCTTGTCTATGTGAGTGTTCATGACATGCTGATGGGGATAGTCCAGCTGCTATTAAAGTCAGATGTACTCACTGGCTTGTTCCATGACGCTGCGCAGGGGACCCTCTACTTTGGCCAGCAGCCCTGCACACATCTCCTCAAACTGACCCCTGGGGACATAGTCATAGATTTTTAATAGAATCATACACACACGAGCAGGGAAACTAACGGTGTCACACAGGCAGAGGGATGCTGGGTACCTATAAAAAGCCCTTTCTAATTATATCAACACAATTTTTTTATTTGTGCTTAACTATAACAGCCCTCTTTAACATGCTGACACTAGTCCATAGAAAAGAAAACTCAACAAGACTGTTAAGACTCCACATAATCAATAAATAGAGCAGACAGGTAGCTTTATTTTCACTGGTTCATCTAAAGCAACAACGGCACAAACATCCCATAGATTACACTGTTTCTCAAGCCCTCATTAACAATTTTTGTTATACCCACTGTTGTCCTCTTAATCATCAAAGTAACTTTGCGTCTCACCTGTTAAGTTTACCAGAAACGTCGATGTCATTCATGAAGCACTCAATGTTGAGAGGCAGGTCGGAGGAGTTGGCACTCATCAGCTTCTTGAGCTTCTCGCACTCTTGGTAGAGTCGGACCAGGGCCCGGGGCTTGGTCTTGACGTCCAGCTTGTACTTTTTCCCAAATTCCTCACAGAAGTGGCTGACCAGGATGTCGTCAAAGTCCTTCCCGCCAAGCTCTGAATCAAACGCCGTGGCCAGGATCTGACAGCGGAGGAAGATAAGGGGTAAATATTTGAAGTGATGGCAAATGATCAAACTACAGGATAAATATTTCATATCACTGCATATCTTTATGTCAAGGATGGGTGCTTGTGAGGATAACTAATTTAAAACTTATGCTCAACAATGTTTCAATTAAACAACCTTTATTAGCTACATTAGGTATCAAGGTATAACATTTGTACACATATCTGAGGAAAATGAATTCCTAATAAGCAACAACATGTACAACATGTGGGTTAAATGTTCTTTTCTGCTGACTGAATGTTTCAACTTCATCCTTCTTTACACTTCAGCAAAATTACCATGAACACGTGATTGAAAAACATTGCTAGGTAACACTGCTTACCATTCTGTCTATCTCTGCCCACATGAGAAAAAAATTACTGACAAGAACATACTGCTGCATCATCATAACCTGCCCTGAAACCTTTCCCGCTTCAGTATTGCTTTTCAAAGAGGGCACAAATTATTCATTACTCACCTTGAGCTTTCCCTTGTTGAAGGCACAAACTGACACCTGGTAACCCGAGTGGCCCAGGTCCACAAACACCACTATCCTGGGCTTCTCCTCTGGGGCTGGCAGGTCCTGCTTGTAGATGCCATATGCCAGAGTCACTGCAACAAACAGGCATAATCTAGCGTTAGTTTGGGCCCACCACTATGCTGTATTTCAAAATGAACTACGTCTGACCCACAGAAAAGTGTCGCTACCAGTGCCAGACTGCAAATACATACAAATAAAATATAGCTTTATGACAGCATGTTTATGAATATATACCGTATCACCACTGTGACACATATTTTACTCATCAGTGACTCACAGGCTACACTTTGCCATATACTTAGCTAGAAGTTGTCACCTAAGTACCTTCTCATAGCTTTCTTAATAGAGGCGACTGCTCCAGAAGATAAAAAACAACATATCTCACACAACATGTGTTGTAATTGTCTAAAAGCCCAATAAGGGATAACCAGTTATAAAGATTCAGATGCTGTCCTGCATAGAGTGCACTGTGTTTCAGTGTACCTGCAGTGGTCTCATTCATTAGTCGTAGACAGTTGAGGCCTGCGATCTGAGCTGCATCCATGACAGACCTTCTCTCTGCGTCAGTGAAATAGCTCGGGACCTGGGAGGGAAAAAACAATGCTGTGTTTATACTAAACATTAATGAGTCAGCGGGTGAAAATACTTGGGTGTCAACTGTCTCAGAATGAGGGCCACTGATAACAAATAAATGTATATACGTGGTATTACTGTAAGGCATTGATAAGATGCCAAAGATGTCCAAAATGAAGCGTGTGCATGACAAGATGTCTGGATAATGTTACTGTGTTCGTTACTCCGGGTGCCAAAACAAAACATCTCCTTGTGGAAAAGCTCAAGGGCTAAATTTAGCTATTGGCCACAGTACTAATAACGTGTTCTCCATCTCTAGGGCTGATGCAAACTGTAGATTTAGGCCCAGTGAAAGCAGCAGCCTCTCTGTGTGAGATCTGTAACATTACATAACAGATGCTGCTGGTGAATTCATATACTGAGCACAGCAAGACACGCACATCCCACTCTTCACCGACAGGGAGGCAAGAGAGGAAATAAAGCTTTCAGACAAGACATCTGGTGAAGTGCTTAGATCTCAAAATGTCACTTGAACAGGTGGCAATACATTTATACACCTTGGAGGCAGCGTTCCCTGGGAATTTTATAACCCAAACTACTTGAAAATGCAGGAGGATGACATTAATAGCTGCCACCCAAAATAGAAGGATGTAAATGCAATGCAATATTCCATTTAAGTACAGAGAATGGCAGAAAGTACAGCCAATTAGATAAGATGTGTTGCCCCAAAAATAAGCCTAAGAACTTCCAATTGGACCTAGGTAAGCAGACTATACTTTCCCAAAAAAATGAATGCCATGCACTGACAAATCTATTCAAGAGGTCTTATAGATTTTCAGACACCCTGCTGAAGCCGTGAAACCGCTGCGGAGATGCTTACCGAGATGACACAGTCTGCCACGGGTTTCTTCAGTGCACTTTCAGCAGTCTCCTTCAGTTTGGTCAGCAGCATGCCGGTGACCTGCTCGATGCTGAACACTTTCTCCTCCTCCATGTACATCACCTAGAGAGGATGACAATTAGGGAGATGTTTACTCTTGAGGCTAATTGTTTAAATAGCTTATACATAGCTTTAAATAAGACTGTATTTTCATTTATAATGAAAAAGGCCACCACAGTTTCACTGAAGGCATTTTAACAGACTGACAGCTCATAAAACAGGCCCCCACATAAACCTGAGTAAATAATGTAATAAAATATGTAAATATGCAATCTGAAAACTGTTAATGGAAGGAGTGATTTTGATGCAGTCTTCTCGGATTTGTCATTTCCTCTGCTCTCATATGTCCTGAGGACTCACATTAACTATCTCCACAAGGACACTAAAACACGCCGGGGCTGCGTGTTTGCAGTGTGCACACCAAGCATTGTCATTTGTGTACTTGCAAGAACTTTGGGTATTATTTTGAGTCTCACACTAGCTATCTGACGGCACCAGAAGTTAGTACGTTGTTCACATTTAGGCATTCAGCTGATTGGTTTAAAGACACAACCATTACTTAGCACAGAACAATGTTATTAAGAGACATAATGCCAAGAGAATGAATATAAAAGCTTAAGAGACATAGAACAGACTGATTTTAGGATAAAAACATAAGAGGACTGGATAGAGTCCAAAGATAATGTATGATTCAGAGGAAAGAGCATTACATGAGGCCCTTCTTGGAGCACAGCAGCTTTCTCTCTATTAAATTTCTTATAGCTGTCCCTTTCTATTCTTGATTGCCCTAGTTCGGGGTACAGTACCGCTGATAAATACAGCATCCAGTTGTTGAGTGTGCTAACTCAAGCCTCACTTTGACATTTTGTTATAAATTATTACTACTTTTTCTCCCAGTTCTTAAGGTTATCTATGTAATACAGCAGACGCCCCGTAATATCCTTAATCTTACTTTTATGCCAGTGGATCCAGAGGGCATCTGTGCCAGCTCATACACCAAGTTAGACTTGGCTGACTGGACATAGGGGCCTGAAAATGCCCTGCCATGGAATCGCTTGAAGCCCTGCACCGTGTTCTTACAGTTGGTCACCACCTGGACATGATGAGGGAGGCAAAAGAGGAGAAAGTTAAAAAAAAAAAAATAATTAAGTTACAATAATGAGCATTAAACCTTGATGCATTTTATTTCAAGGAACTCTAAGGGTGTTAACAGGGTGACTGAACTGATTTTACCTGGCTCTTTGCAGCTGCTCCTATAGATCGATTTCGTGGTCCAAATGATACAAATGACCTGGAAGACAACAAAAGAAAATGTTAAGCTACAACCTGACATGCTATTACAAGCAAGCAGTCTAAGCTCCTTGTATCATCCACCTATTTGTGAAAAACACCCCAAATCAAGCCCAACCCACATAAAACTGGACAGACCGTTTTCCATGTCTGCAGTAGCAACACTAGCAGTAGTTGTGTAATATGGCAAGGGTTTCAGCTTTCTTAAGATATTCGCTTACAAACAGTAGCTAATGTAAAAGTAAAGTCTTCCACAATGTAGGAAAGTATAAACTATTTTTTTTAGCCTAAGATAGATCAAGACATTTTTCAAAGAAAGCTTTGTTGTAACCAGGATCGGGGCAGCATGCAGGCTTGATAGGATCCATCTCTCACTATTCACACAGTGCTGTATAAACAGTCTGAAGTGGTGTGGTCAGTCCACTTGTATCCCAGCGGGTTGTGGTCTAAACATGCCTGTCATCGTCATCCCTATCAAACACAGATGTCAGAGCTACAGTCGCTGTCAACACACAAGTGCAGTTGGTGATGTCAAAGAGGGGTCAACGCAACATGTTTCTGAAGAAATTGGCTCTCAACGGTCACTGGGCCACATCTTGACCCAAGATCAGAGAAGTAAGTTGAATGATGTGGTGTGTTTTTTTGCTCAATTTTAGTGATGTGAAGGGCAGAACACAGGAGCGAAAGAACATTCAGAGAAAACTTAAATGATCTAAAGGAAGAAAATTAAAGTGGAAAAGCTGGGAAATTATTACAACACTTAAGGATTATTTAACAAAGTTGTGGGCTAGTTTTCGGACAACACTTCTGAAAGGCAATGTTCCTCACTCTTTGGTTAATAGACCATTCTTCTGATTAAACATTAAATCTTAAAGAACTCAAAAACATCCCTGTCACAACATACCAGAGGCCAAAGTTGAAATTGCATATTTCAACTGACCAACGGCAAAAAATTAATTTGGCTTAAAGAGGCCCGTTTACATTATGTACCCCTCACCATTACCAAATTGATTATCCCAGGGAATCAGCATATTATAAATTCTCAAACAGGTGTTATTTTCTTTTCTAACTTGTATATCTCATCAGGGAACAAACTGATAAAACTTTATCAGGGTATGGTACATATATCAGATAATTATACACAAGATTTTTAAAAGGACCTTTTCATGACAGTTTTAGCTATATTTAATATATTAGATATTTACTGGAAAAACAAAAATGATTGCTTGACACTCTGTAAAGTTAAATTTTAAGTTTTTTGGGCACAGCTTAAGTTTTGTTCATCATTGTGCAAAGTAGCTAGAATTTATTCACATTTTTCATATTTAGGACCTTTTCTTTTTTTCCTACAGTTCAAGAAATCACCCTATGTGACACACTGATTTAAAAAACAAAATCCTCTATTTAAATTACACATACTCCTCTGAAACAATAAATCTCAGACTTTTTAATATAAGGCCTGAATAGATTTAATGAATTTTCATATTTCTCAAAAACCTGCAAGACTTCAAACAAATAAAATTATGGAAAAAAAGCTAAATATCTGATGAGACAACACAACACCTCTTTAAGAAATATTTTGCAAAGATAGTCTACTAATTTCTTATAAGCAGTCCTATTTCTGAATTTATTAACAAAGCCTCCTTAATAGCACATGCGGACATGTCAACCTTAGAAACAATGCCTGAAATTATTTTTCATCAGATATGGTGGCAGGACGAACAGCCACGGTGAGTACAGGGAAGAGTGTGCGTGTAAGCCACGTGAGCTGAACTTGGACAATACACAAATAAATATTTAAAAACTAAATATAAACTGTAATATATATCTTTAGACTTGTTCTAAATATATGTACGGTTTTAATACGGCATTAATTAAGTAATATTTGGTCTGAACTGGCCTCGTGGAGCTCAGAAGTGCTGGAATATTCCAACAACCGACTGGCCGCTGTCGTCATCGCACGGAACATAACGCGAGGCGCACAGTTTGCCACACGGGGCACGCCGGTTGGTCGGAGCCTTCGCCTTCAACAGTAATTAGAACGGAGGGGGGAGGGGGAGACACCGCCCGCTCGCGTCCTCCGGGCAACTAAAGACGGTTATCAAACCGTACGGTACCGTCAATAACAGAACCGTACGCTTAGCTAACAAGATAGCTCCCTTGGGCTCCGAGGTTGATAAGTTAAGGATGAATTCTCGACGGCTCCACGTTCGCCATGACAACATTAACGTAACATAACATTACTGAACGGCAAACTGATTACCCATCACAGGACGTGGGGATACGTAGGGAGTTCAGCTAACGGTAGCTACCAGTCGGCAGAGCTGCATTCACGTGCATTAACGTTGCCCCTGACACCGGCGAGACCGCCAGACAACAACTGTTAGAAAATAAAACACCTCAGAAATCCAGTAAATAATACCCGTATTTTGTTTTTTTAGGGTACTTACGGTGTGCATCTGTCGCTGTACTCGTTAGCGACCGTCTCGATCCCTCCGGCTCGGGCTACAGCTACATAGCAGCTTTGAAAGCCCAAGTCAAATCCCACCACTGACATCTTCAGCGACGCGTCTGTCTTCTAGATATAACGTTATCTACAGTTGTAAAACAAACGCGCGGCTTTAAAATAGTGCAAAAGTCGGGTGAAGCAGTTGTGTGGCGCCGCGTTAAGTAGGGCTACTTCTAGTCATAATCCACGCCGCCGTTGCCGGTGTCTGTGGTCTGTTGTGGCAGGCTGCGGCAGCAAGGTGGTCCCACTGACTTCTCGCGGTCTCGTCGGGAGTCATCGCGAGATCTGCGTGGCTCCAGATCGCTCTGGACCTTTCTGCAGCCGTGCGAGAGACTGCTCTCCGGTACTCGAGGCTCCGAGAGACGTTTCCAGGGCTTTCTGGCAACTGTGGGAGACTTCATTTCGGGGCTTAAGATTTACAGTGAATGCAAAACCGCATAAAGAAATCAACGAGCGATTAATTGAACGATGCCTGGGACCAACTCTAGGTGGGGAAACAAAAACAGGCTGTTCTTCATGAGGGTGTTGAATGAAGTCATGTTACAAGGCTTACAACACAGTGAACAAACCACAGCCGCACATTACATTTTTTACAATACATTTAGACTTCTGTAATATTATTTACTGTTGTTTTGTTTTTGTTTTTCTACAAATTCTAATAATAATTTAATAATTGTTTTGTTAAATGACGGTACTATTTTCCATCCTATGATATTTGACGAACTATTTTAAATTAACCAACATGTTGTGAAGGGTACACAACTTCTTGCGTGTTTTGTCATTACAAACTAAAGATTTAACATGTCTTGTTGGTGGAGTGAAAGCACAGTTTAAGAACCCACGAAACAGAAACGAGAGACGATGACATGTACCCGCAGCTCTGGCAAAAAGAAAACATGGGTGGGTGCAACGACAGTTGAATGGTGGGAGGGTGCACTGCGTTGGTGACACAGGTGACCAAATGCTCAACCTCAGCAACTGTGAAGATGCTGTAAATGACACCAAAAACAACACACAAAAAAAGCAGAAATTGTGTGTGCAGTTCTGTATTATCGGCTTAATAAAAATACTTTCTCGGCTCATGAATGGTAAGACGAGTTAATGAATGAATAATGCTAATGCACTGATGAACAGCGAGTTATTCATAAAATACATGCACGCAGTGGACCGTCGCTGCCAATAGGGGCCACTGGGCGCATTAAGATTGTCGGAAATACGAACTGGTCCGACACCAAGGAAGAAGAAAAAGTAAACTGCAACATGGCGACTCCCATGCACAGAATAATAGCCAGGAGGCAAGCGTGAGTGTCATTTAAATAAGTAGATCAAAAAATGTGTCGTTTTCAGCGTTTTGTGAACACGGTTGTCTTTAAAACACAGCTGGCTTTGAGCTCGTCGAGCTCCGTGTTAGATATAAGAGGTGGATTGCGAGCCCGGTCCGCGGTCTTTCACTGCAATACAGGAGTATGTTGTTCAACACATCGCGACTGATATGTTGTAATGCCCCAGATAAGCGTCGAGAGTTCAGTTTATTTGAGATTATAGTGTAGTGCGTGTCCAGTGACAGCAGCTGGCCGCGTGTTTCTCCAGTCCGAGTTACACGATGTCGATCTGAATGTTTGTTTCAGGACTGAGTCACAAAAACATCACGATCGTTTTGCTTCCACGTTGACGTATGGCCTGTCACAATGTGGGTTAAGGTGATAAATCACATGTGTGATTTCCACAACATTCCCACACTGGAAAAAGAGCTGAGCAGGTAGATAATGTTGGGCTGGTTCTGCTCACAGCACTATAAATGTATGTATGTATGTGTTTAAAGAGAGGAAAGAGTCTGTGTACCTGCGACAACCTATGAGCATTATTTCCATATTGCTGGAAAAAAGAATTAATTGGGACTTGCTTTAGTTTTCGTTTTGAACGTGAAAGGAGGAGGAAAATCCTGCTGCTGAAAGTCGATTTGTCAGTTGATTCGACCATTTTGACAAAACTTTAATTAATTTGTTTGTGTGTTTTCCTAACCAGGGCACACTGGCTCAACACGATCAGAGCAATGCATATTTTGTGCCCACTTTTAGGCACAAGGAGTTCTTCACTAAAGGTCTCATTTACAAGAGGCACCCGAGTGCAGCAGATTCAGTAACGGCGGAGATAAGATGCCCAGCAAAACAGTCGCACACAAGCACATAAAAACGGCATCAGAAAAATCACAGGCATCTCTAAAACAGTTCAAAGTTTTAACTCGTCCTTCCCAGCAGATGGAGAATAACAGGTTGTGGAGTTTGGGGTGCTTAGATGGTTTGTACAAAACATTTGAGTTTGCATCCTGTCCCCTTTAAACGGTCAAAGTCATGTTAGTGTTTCCCTAACTTTAACAGAGTAGTTTTAGTTCACCAATCTTAACCATCGGGAGGGGAGATCAGACAGCATTCATAAACATTGTTTAGCAATGTTCTTCATTGTTTAGGCATCGGGATTTGTGAGAGAAACATGCACAAACATACTCCGGGAGTTTGATTTTAAAATATTATCAAGCATCTTCAAAGACATTGATAGGATTCAAACTTCCAACAGTTTCACCAGCTGTACTTTGCAGAAACAAAAGTAGTTCTTGACAATTAATTAACTTAACTGACAACAAGGATATGCGGCTGCAACAGTGATTGTTTGTTTTTTCTTTACAGTAGTAGTGACTGTCGTTGTTTATCCTCATTCAGATTTGTCTGTTTTATTGCTTACAGGGAGGCAAACAAACAGCATGTGCGTTGCCAGAAGTGTTTGGAGATGGGACACTGGACCTACGAATGCACGGGGAAGCGGAAATATGTGCACAGACCATCAAGAACAGCTGAGATGAAAAAGAAACTCAAGGAGAATGAAAACAAACCCCTCAGCATCACTGGGTAAGGTGTCTCCATCAGTTCACCACTAGTGACAGAAAGGCAGGTCTTTGCCGATTCTATTTTATGCTACTAAAATACATGTTATACCATACATTTGCAGTGCTATCAAGTTGGTTAGAAGAGTGACTGGGTCCATTCCCACTTTTCTCAAAAGTGTCAACACTTCTCTCACCACAGCCTTAGTTGCATCAGTGTATCCATATACTGGACTAGAAGCACACTCTAGGCTGCTCCCAGTGTTACACATTGAGTTGCAGTAAGCCACAAAATTTCATCAAAGCCTTTTCCCTGAAAAACAACTTAATATGATCCTCTACAGCTTCCGAATACATGAAATGTCCTCCAAACAGCTTGTGCAGCATAATTCAAGTACTTTGTAGGCAAAAGTCCAATTTTTACTGGAACTGCCGTGGTTGCATGTACATCCAACAGTACTCCAGTGAAACAGAGCTGTGGTAGAAAATAATGAGTTATTTTTCAGCCCACAGCCATTTGGCAGCAAGCTTGGCTAACTAAGATACGGGTGTACAGTTTCTGGCATTCGATGGTAGTTTTTTAGGAAGACTTGGACCTTTTTGTGTGTGTCAGCCATTTTGGCTCAGTAATCACATAGTCACAAGTCAGAAGCCTCTGAATAGGGAGAGAAGCTGGTGTTCTCACCTTTTGGCTTCACAGTTATCTGCTCTGCTAAACGGTCTGGAAATGAGGTGGGCGACCAGACTGAAATGATTTTCATGGCTGTCTTAGTCAGTCAGTGAATTTGGCTCAGCGGAGGAACAGCGAGGGTGTCAAACCTCAGCTGAGATGTCCTGTTGTAAGACACTGTGTACCATGGAGCAGCCTGTAGATTAAATGGAGCCACTTTTGTAGTCAAATAGAGGACACACAGACAGCAAAGGAGTCCATAGTGTGAAACTGTCACTGTACAAAAACTGACCCTTTACAGAGGACAATGTTGTTGCTTTTTATCGCCATCTAGAGGACGTAATGATAAATACAGCATACCGTGTTGTCAGCTGTTTAATGTCGATATTTCCCTTTAACAGACTGAGATTTTTTTTTTTTATTATTGTCAGTGCTTGAACTGGAATTAACAAGGTGCCAGTATTTTAAACCAGAGTTCTGCACAGTATGCAGATACACAGGGAAAGTGTGTTTTGTCTGGTTAGATCAGATAAATGAGCAACCTATAGGCTTATGTTTATACAAGCTGATCATTTTCACAGATAATCACATAAAAATATAATAATAAAAAAAATCTTTTAAATTAATGATATGTCAGCCTCAAAGTTCCAAGTGAAGAATACTGCACACTATTAACTGTTTTAATGATCAGATATGGCACCTTGGACAACATTTCTTTTAGCCATAGGGAATGTTACATGTTAGTATAAGGCCATATATACCAACAACAGACCTGATATTAGGTAATCACTTAAACGTTAATCTATCACGACAGGCCATGTCAGCACCTGTTCTATGGTCACATGAAGGTTGATCACCATACACTAGAAACAGTGATTTTTATTTTTATTTCATTTTCTTTGTTAAAAATAATGATCTATCAGATGTTGAGAGAAAAAACTACTACAATACATATTCCTACTTTATTACTTGTGAGTATTGGCCCAATTCAAGCTCAGCTTATTGTCACACTAATGCTGCTGCTTTTTGTCTCTTTACAGACCAGGAAACGAAGGCTCCAGTGAGAAGAAAATTAAAAAGAAGTAAGATTTATATTAAACCATATTCTGAACCATTTTGACATTGAAGTAATCCACTCCATTTTAATATAAATAAAACATTTATTTACACACCATTAGCAAGTAAGTAGTACTCATACAAAGTGGTATAAAAGCAAAAAACTAAACAGATATGTTATTACCTTGGTCAGGTAGCTATTTCAGGACAATGCACCTTTCATTCATAAAACCAGCAATCAAAAATGTGTTTAGAAGCAGCTAGATTGAATGTTTTAATCTTGAAGATGTTATACCACTCATCCAAGGGGCTTCTGCTGGGGAGTCCTTGGGCCTTTCAGTGTGTTTGGGTCATTCACACACTGTCACGTGAGGGTCGGCAAGGTCACATGTGAGTTGTTGGAGTCTCATGAAAGTCACGTGAGAGCCGTAGTCGCGTGAATACAAGTTTGAATTGTTGTGAAAATCTGCCTGGGAGGGGATGTCAGGATGGCCCTCCTCTCTTTATGGATGGTAGATGACCTCCTTTGCAGCATTACGGGCCCACTAGTGTTTCAAATCCATAACTGCAGAAGGCCATCTGAACATTGTTGATGCAACAGTTCCCTCTAGTGGAGACTCTTCACAACTGCGAGCCACTACAGTTTGTTAAAAACTGCTTAAGCAGGTTATCTTATAGACCAGCAGTAGTTACTGCTTTCATATGTCAAAAGATTCTACTATTTAATCATATTGCAATGGAGATGGTTTCTAATCCAGTACTTTAAATGGCTGCTTCTAAAAAGCATAATGTGATTGTATTGATAACTGTCTATACATGTTTCAAAAGGGCATGTGTGCTATTGTTAATTGATTTTATAATAAGTTTAATATTTTCTAGGTTATGCTTAATTTTTCTTAGAACTTTTGTGTTTTGCTTTTAAAAGGGCAGGATACTGTTGATACCCCCCCCCCCCCCCACACACACACACACACACACACACCATTCATTCATTCATTCATTCATTCATTCATTCCTTTCCAAATGAATTAAATTCATAGACCTTTTTCCACAGCAGACATGTTTGACTTGTAGCAGGAAAAGCACAGGTGGAACTAATAACCTTAACGATGGCTCCGGCCCAGCAGTTATTACAGTGCTAGGCAGCAAATCATAATGTTATTAGCCACACCTGTGTTTGCCAAGTCGAAGTTCCTGCTGTGGAAAAAAAAGGTCTGTTCAACTTTTGTTTCACATACCCACACATATTTATACTATGGTCCATACTGTATATATCTGACCTATAGTGTATTCATATTTATAGTACCATCTGTTCTGCGTATATCTGATCTGTGGTTCAAGGTTCATTTATTTGTCATTTTACAACACAGGGTTGCACAATGAAATTAAAATTGTAGCCTCGTTCACGCTACACACAAAACATAAATACAAATATTTAAAATTAGAATAGAATAAAAATAAAAACAATATATACAGGTAGTGGTATGGTAATGCGCAAAAATGAGCATAACAGAAAGTGTATACAATTTAAAGTACAGTATATTCCCTATAGTGTGTTCATATTATACTACTAAACTGCATCGGATTCATAGTGTATATAGTGTATTCATGTCAAACCCCTCGCAGTTTATTTTATACATATGCACATTACTTTGCACTTTGATGCTTTTTGCACTTTGTACTCTGTGCAATGACAGTAAAGTTAAAACTAAAAAATCTAATCAAGAGATGTCAGAGGCTGGTGACTGTGGGTAAGTGATGTGTGAGACATCACATCAATGACTGTTTTGCACTAAAGGCGTCTCTCCCTCCTCATAAAAGACACTGACGAAGCCCTGATGGGCGAACTAATCTGATTGCTTTTCCTTTGGCGGGATTACACTGGACTATGCAACATCCTAAAGAAAAAAAAAAGAGTACACATGCAGTTCCAGTTGGCCTCTATTTTCTCAGTTTAAGTAAAACAACCAAACAGAAACCTTGCAGACTGGCACTTGTAACATCGTAGACGTCATGTCATTTCACTTTCAAAGTAGGTAAACCGAGCATGTCAGTGTTACTGAAGAACAGTCAACAAGGTAAAAAGCAGTTCAAACTCACAGCACATTTGTTTTCTTCTCATCTCCTCTGCAAAGTGACACTACAACAGCCAGACTGTAACAGGTACAGCGTGTGGGACCTTAATAACAATACATGCTGTTCTGTTTTCTGTATTCATGTTTTTCCTTTGTGCTCTGCCACTTGCTCTCAGGGCTAAAGACTCCAGCGACAGCAGCAGTGATTCAGACGGCTCCTCAAGTGACTCATCGTCAGACAGCAGCGACTCCTCCAGCTCATCTTCAGATGACAGCGACAGCAGCAGTGACAGCGACGATGACAGCTCTTCCTCATCCTCCTCTTCCTCCTCCTCCTCTTCGTCCTCAGACAGTTCCGACTCAGGAAGCAGCAGCGATTCAGATCAAGGACCTCCAAAGAAGAAGAAAAAGAAGAAATGAATACGTTGGAATAAGTGGGTTTTCTTGTTGTTGTTTATTTCCCTGAGTAAATTTTCCTCTATCACGTCATAGTTAGATCTGAATGGAAAAGACACCTTTAGTGCTGTAAATCCTACAGTTGCATACTGCTCATATACTGAAGAAATGGAGATTAGAAAGAAGACATAATTTGGGTTGAACATATTTCCCCAGTTACTTATATTAATGTGATATTTTCTCAAGTTTGTAGGTCTACTGAGCATATACATTTTAAATATCTGAGGAAACTAATGTGCTTATTCATGTTGAATTTGTGATTTTGTACTAAAGTATATTTTTAGTCAAACTTGTACAGCTCAACCTTAATAAAGCAACGCCATATCTAGTATTGAAAAGACATTGATGTGAGACTTTTAAAGGATCTCTAATAAAAGTTCTGTTGATTAAATTTTAAATTAGTTTAAAGTTAGATGGTCTTGTTGCTAAAAAATTGCAGTTGCTTGTTTCACTGTAAAATAAACTTGGCTTGTTTTTGTTTTTAAGGCTCTTGCATATTTGCTATTGTACAAGGTTTTATTTTGCTAAAGAGAAACACATTATAATGGCATTACATATGTGAATTGAGAATAAAAAGGTAATAAATTGTCTTTTTGTTAACTAATTTACAAACAGGATATTTAAAAAAAAAAACAGCATCTCACAGTGCTAGGCAATGTTGGTAGACATGCTGTTGTCTGCTAGGCTAATATAAATTTGTGTTTTCAGTTCAATATGTTCCTGAATGATGATGAATTTGGGTGTGGCAGACCACAAAACTGTCCATAATGCTTCAGCCTAGTCATCAAAGTATGTGTTGCATGTGTGCAGCTTGAGTCACTTAAATTGCAAAGATTTGTTTTATGTGCCAATGGCTAGAATTGCAGAAATCTATATTTCTGAATGTGCTTGGTGAACCACAACTAATCTTTTTGGGGATAGTTTATTGATTTTTGTCTGGGCGGTTCTATTTTTGCTTGCTTTCCTTGAAGAAATTAGGTAGAAAGTATCCAATAATAGACTAATCAGTCAGATGTCAAGACCTCAAAAACATTGTTATAACCTTTTTAACCCATTGTGTCAAGTGTGCCTCAAAAAGCCAGAAATTAGCAGGTTTCTGCAAGCACTTACAGGTCGCCTGGGTGAACTCATAAATAGGAGTTGTTGCACATTAATGCACACTGAAGGTCTGAAGTTGATGGCAGAAATTAAGCACCACAAAGTTACCATCAATGGATGCGAGAAAAACACATTACACTGTGTGTAGCTGAATTTATTTTTTATTTATTTATTAGCCAATGGAGGTGTGATAACTGCATTCAGAAGGCCAGCTGTATATTTATAATTGGATATCAATTAACCGCAGGGAACAATGAAACGCTCTCCGTGATCTCCGTCCTGAACGTCAAGTCTCAGCAACCTGTGCGTCACAGCAATGTTGCATTCATAAAACGTGGGAATTGCCATTGTCATTAATAAATGGCCGCTACTGTGAAACTGCCCAGTAAAACGATAACCGGTTTACTGCATTTGACTCAACTTCCGGATCAGTAAGTTGACAACATGTCCGCTGTCAAAATAACAGTTTCTCTCAAGTTGTGTATACTCCCTGAAAGCTACAGTCAGTGGTATTTTCAAATGGCCCGTCGCCCATAGTGCTGCAAAAAGCGTCTACCTTCCCTGTCACGTTTACAAAAAAACAACAACTTTACTTTACTTGGTTAGATGGTTGGTTTGAGACATTTCCGACAGCAACTGAAGGCAGCACCGCTTGCTGCCATCCATGCATCCAGTCCTGTCTGTGGTACCTGCTGGCTGGCTACTTAACTTAGCTAGCAGCCCTACCTATCAGCCACTTCTGTTCGGGAATAACAAAATGAACGAGAGACGAAATGGTTTTATTTCGTCTCCCGCTCGACGTGTAGTTGCGTTTTAGGAAAAAGATGGAGGCCGTCCATTTGGTTTCGGTGTTTTAGCTGTTAAGCGCTTTGCTGAGTCCATTTTGCGTGTAACTGGAAGTGGAAAAGACAAAGAGAAAAAGAGCTTTCCAATAGCTAGAATGGTTTGGGCCTAAAAAGGAGACAAGAGGTAAGGATACCGAATATCACAGAAGACGTTATTTGATGGTTAACTGTACTTGGTGGTTGTCTGACATCTGGAGTGAATGTTAATTGAAAAATCTGCGGAATTTTTCGGTGGTTTCGCAGCTAGCTGGCCGCTAGCCTAGCCCCAAAACGTTATTGGCAGGTTTGGCCAGCTAACGTTACGCTAAAGCGAAGATGCAGGTAGGTCCTGTAGGTAGCGCGGTAGCCTCTTGCTAAATGGGTACGCTACTTTTTGGGGGGGTTGCGGTGATGGCTGAAATGACGACAACTGTAAAATGTGACTTTTATTCGCGCGGCGGCTCCCCGTCCTCCGAAAAGTAAGACGAGCGTCGTAGTGATTAGTGATCATGTTTCCGTTCACGTAATGTTGGCTAACGGGGCATGACGTCAAAGTGTTTGTGTTTAGCCACGGTGGGCACAACTTGCACGCCTGAGTTCGCTAACTTATTACTAATTTATGTCATCGACGAGGGTGCAATTGTTTGATATTCACGTTAAGTGCAAATGACGAAACGGAAGCTGCCCACTGTTTATCGTGCAAATGATCCAGCTCCGTGAATTAAAGTCTAGATGAACTCTTAAAGCTGGGCGATTTAAATACGAGCGACGATTATTTTACTTGCTTTGCAGTTACTCTGTCGTTAAGAGCACAATTTAACTAATCCTAGGCCCATAACAGTCGCCAGGGTTTCCTCACAGTGACTAGCAAAAACTTTTGGTTTGTTGTCCTGTAGCCTCCGCACATTGCATCCTGCATTTATTATATCAGATTACGCTCAGTGGCACAAATCCTAGTGAGTGAAAATGACCATTGTGTGGAAAGGCAACAGAATGGCCTGTGTCTAGCTTTAGTCTAGCAAAAGGACAGCTGATATGCTTTTCCAGGAAGCCATTTTACGTGCCACAGTTGGGGGAAGGGCCAATACATCATAAGTCCAGAGTAACTCTCAACAGTTAGGAATATCCCTGGATAGTTGCATGTATATATCTAGCAGGATGCACTTGGAGACGAGGACAGAACAATCAACTTGTTTATGTTGTTTGACACATCATGGTGGGGGGAGGCCGAAGGTCGTGAACTCATTTATGGTAGGTAGCTGTGAACTGGCACAACATCCATAGTCAGGTGGTAGATGGAGGTTCAGGCTGTTTGAGTTGTGGGTGCAGTTGTTTATGAGGCATACTGTGTGTGGAAGTGTTAGTCCCCAAGAGTGTTTTAGTTTCACGTGGACATGCAGCAGTGATGTTAAAACAGAGAAAACATCTCCCTAGTCTTTTAGACAGTAACACTAGCAGCAGTACTTACCAGATTAAGGCATTACTATATAAAAGAAATTGCCAAGTAAGAATCATTTTCTGTATAATTGAGCATAAGCTCAGCCTGAGTGGCTGTAAAACATATAAAGTATTCCAACTCGCATAATTAAAGCACATGTAAACCGCTTAACTGGGCTTTAGTATGCTTCTCAGTTGGAGTTTTTTTTTTATCATGTATAGCAGTAAAAAAGTGCAGCATAAAGCATAATGCCTTCAGCAAACTTGCATGAAGGGTGTACCATGATGGCAATATGTCAAAAACTTTAACTGAAACACTGGAGGGAAACTGACTGATGTTGATGTGGCCACAGCTGTTTCAGTGACCAAAATCAATAACTTACTAATATTTACCTTGATATTAAATAATGAAAGAGAAGTTTCAGATGCACCATGTCATTTTAAACTGTTAAAGCAAGAGCTCTTTATATATTGCACACTACCTTTTTTGATGCTAAACGGCAAGATGAGGTTGATAAGATGAGACAAAATAGAACTTTATTAATCCCAAAGGAAATTCTTGTGCTCAAAAATTACATCAACATAAGAATAAAAACAATAGAGTAATAAATGTAAAGTGTATAAGGAGTAAATGCTAACACCAGTGTCTTTAATAGAATAACAATAAACGTAAGATACATTTAGTAAAATAAATAAACTAAAATAGAAAGTAATGGTGCAGATATATTGTAGAAGCGTGTGACTACAAGATGACTGCACCTATGGAAATCTTAAGCCGACATGAGTCATTAGCAAAATTAGGTGACTCCCAATGTCAGTATTGTTAAACTGTGGGAATATTAATAAAGCAGTTAATTTAAGCAACAAAGGTAAAGAACCTAATTAAAATACTTTTTTAATTGGTCATAATAAAAAGACCATCTTCCAAAGAAGGCGGTCCATGTAACCGTAAACGTGGTCAGTATGTTTGGGCAGATAAAGGTCTGTACTGTCTTCTTGTGCTCACTGTGACGCAGCTCACTGTGAAATCCTCTTCACTTCCTGTTTAGGTTTTGCTCTGTGGCTTTAGTATTAACTGTTTCCTCTGTAGCCAAGCAAAGGGCACATGTTCTGTTGGAGATTTTATGGTGACTTGTTTGTGTCCATTCCAGACAGAGGAGTGGATGCGTGTTTTCTTTGGCCTTCACACATCTATTGTACATTGTGGTAGTAGTACAGCATGGTTTTGCAAGGCTGGATATTTGGAAAATGAGCAATACCTAGTGTCAGGCTGTTCAACAACAACAAGTAATTGTATAAAATTGTAGGGCTGCCTTCTCAGAACTGTGTAGGCCTTGTCTGAATAAACCACATGCTTTACAATACTCCTTTATCCTGTTTTATCACATTCATCTTCATCTCCCTTTGATTGAAATGAAGTCAAAAAGGAATCATAGCAATCTGGATTGTTTATTGTACAGATACTACTGCGTTTTAGCAGTTATAGTCTATCCTTTAACACAAAGTAGGAGCTAAATGTGTCTTCAGCTAAGGCCTGCCAGTTTATAATCAGATCTTCTTTCCTTTACAAAGAGAAGCTTGTCGAAAGTAAGTTGTTTGAAGGCTCTTCCAGAGTCTGCAGTTTAATTAGCCCGAATCTAATCAGACATCAGCAGCTCTTTTTTATATCCCTCAGTACTGTTGCTCACACAGCAGAAAAATATGCTACTCACTGTGTCCTGACCTCATGCATCTGTTCTTCAGCTTTTGTTCTCTAGGATGTGAGTTAAGCTCTCATGTGGGCATGTAGTCCGGTGGAGGTGAAGCTCATTAAGGCCATTTCATTTCACAGACCTGGCATACATCCGTGCTGTGAGATAACTGCTCTATAACATTGCTCTGGAAATGATCACATCAGTCACAGCCTATTGCAGCAGCATTACACTTCTGATTAACAGCAATTAAATTAATTGGTGTAGCATTTTTTAGAACAGGGTTGGCGCTTTGCATGCAATAAAAAATGGATCACTAACATAAACAGAAAAAATCCCAGATAGTGAGAGGGATCCAGCAGGGTAAAATGAGAAGTACAACAAGTATTGACATATGTAATACATAGATAAAACAAAGAAACTAATATTGCTAACAAGCACGCACAGGATCCTCCACAGGATCCTGCACAGCAAAAACCCCAATTTATGAATCATACAATTTCTCATGAACTAGTCATTCACGTTTACATTTGGCCACAGCATGTATTAAAGCCCCTGCTCTGGGGAGTGTGAGGGTTTATTTAGAGGTTCAGAGTAGTAAGCTATAGGTTAGCATGTTTCTATTTCTAGGCAAGCAGATACTCCAGTGTCAAATGTAGCCCAGGCTGCTCTCTGAGTAATAAGATTGTGACTGATACTTGGAAAACTATTACAGAATACAGGAATTCCTATGACTCCTTTAATAGGGTTGGGGTAATTGTTGAATTTTTTTGTTATTTCATGTGATAAATAGGAATGACTGTATGTTGGTGATGTAGGCTATAAGTTGTATGATGCCTTCTTTGCTTAGGTCATGTTTCGGCTGGGTTATAGTAGTTTGTAGACTAGTACGTTTAATTCATGGACTGTTAAGTGGAGTGTTTCATGTAGGTATGCATTAATGCTTTGGGCTAAAAGAAGGTCTGATAAAACGAAGTTTAGAGTTGATTTGTATGACCAAGCCAAGATGGGTTTCACATGCAGAGTGTTTCTTGTTTTAGGCTTAGGGATGTAAATGTTAAGCAACATCCTTATCAGCTACATTAATGATCAATAAACATCTAAAATACATTGACATTGGCCATTTTTGAGGTATAATCCAAGTTAATTAGGTATCACTCACACATTCACAAAATGGCTGCTCCTGCTCCCATGTCTACTGTTGTCATTAAACAAATGGCCAAACAAAACTGAAACCACAATAATAATTATGTGCTTAAAGGCTTTATGAGGAGATATATCTTAGATTGCACAAATACTTTTGTGACGATTTTGTGAAATGTCAGTGTACATATTTCCATTAAATAATCACTGTGATCTTTTGTTCCATATGTCTGCTTGTAAGGCTTGTTTTACTCATCGAGTCTGGATGATTCCACTGTTCATTATATGAATTTTAACAAGACATTGGTAAACATTGTCAGAATTTTAGATTGATGGGGGTATCCAAGATTATACTAAATCTAAGTGTACTGAACATGCTGGAACATACTGAGTTTAAACTGCCGTTGTTGCATCATACACTATAGTATGTTGAATCAATATTGACTCAAAGCCAAGGGCGTAACTGTAAATTGTTAAAAAAAACTCACCATAGTTCAGATACAGCTGAAGAGGGTCAAGCAAAAAAAAAAAAAATGGTACAAGCCTCTTGACAAGCCTGGTATGCACGTTGAAGAGCTTGAATGACGCAGGTTCTTTGGAAACATTGCCAAGATAATTGAGGGTTGTGTGTCATGTTCCACTAACAATGTGGCAGAAAAAAGTACCCTGAACTATGTGTTGTTTGTGTCAAAGCTGCAAATGAGAGCATTTTCTTACTGAGCTCATCTGATCCACAATCCACATGAACCTGCCAGGTGGTTACAGTTTAGGTGCTGTTTACTTTAACACAGATTATTACGCTGTTTTGAGAGACACGCCAAGTACAATTTAGTAATGGAAAAGAAATTAATCTAAATGCAAAACACAGTGTATCCAATTGTACTTCACCTCGTAAATACTTTTGTGTCAGCCTAAAAGCTTGAGAAAGTTGTTGTTGAAAGGAAGGTTTTTTTTATTTTATTTCATTTTTTTATGATCTTGGCATGGTGCAGTTTTCAAAATACACATTTAGGTATTAGCATCAAGATTTTTGTGTTCACTGAGACTAATACCTCTCATCTCTCAGTGAACAGGTTTGCTGGATGTCAAATATGAAAACTCTCCTAAATTGATGTTATTATTAATTAGTTTTTAAATGCAGAGCAGTCTCAGCACTGGGCCCTGATTGGTAAATGCCACCAGCCCCCTCTGATTCGAATAATACACACCTGCTGAGTGTAGGCATTCCAGGCAGCGAGTCAGTTCAAATGCTTCAAACCTGCCTGAATGAAAGGATATAAGCAGTTGTTTAGAGAACATGCCAATCACGATTTAGAGTCTTGTTTTGATATGTTAATTGGAGCTAATCTGAAGCCGCATAGAAATATTGAGGGGTTTTTGCTGAAGCAGGAACTAAAGAATTCTGAATACTCCTAATTTTGACACAGTCTTCCTCAAACATCATCAGCCCACAGAAAATTAGCTTATTCATTACCCCTATTATTGTGTGAATGAGATAATGTTTCTGCCGTACTGATACAGGAATGTGTTTTTGCACTTGCACAAGATCTACAGTATATTACCATTTGAGTGCTGATTTGAAGTTACTACATTTTCAAAAACAATTATTTCTTTTGGGTTATTTCTGATGGAGTCCTTGTCCTAGCGGCATGTGGTTTTGACTGCACTCGACTCGTCCCCAAACAGCTGCTTATATGAAGTGGGTTTGCAGCATTTGAATAGACACTCCCTCTGGAATGCCTGCTGTCAGCAGGTTTACTTCAAAAGCACCAGGGGAGGTGGCACTGGCTGCTCATCTGTACCCATTACTGAGAACTTGTTGTTCATATACATTATAAAATTGTCTTTGTAAACTACATTTGCATGAAATGCGAGGAACCATTTATGACAGATGACAGTTTTGAGGTTGTTATATAAACATAATTGTTATTCTCAATTATTCTCATGAAACTGACTTGGTGTGCCTCAGAGCTGTTGGGGCTATTTGTGATCATCATAGTTGGTGCAAGAGTGTCAAGATTTTTAGATATTTGTACCAATTCAATGGTATCACATCGCTTTGTAGGTGCTCAGTTATATGTTCTACTTAATGAGCTTTGTTATTGATTAAATCAACCAAGGGTAGTATCTGCTTCTATTTATAAAAATATATCATATCTTATTGATGTGCTGAAAATAACTGACTACACCATGCAAGTATGAACTTAAAGAAAGAAATTAGATTCAGTATTAAATTAAAATTATTCAAAACAGTACAGTATTTCCAAAAACATCAGCCCTGATCATAAAGACATGGAGCCCTTCTCAGTTCTGTGCCATCGTGAAGTTTCCATTGATGACTGTCTAAAGACATGCTACGCATTTCAAAATGTCACAATAAAATAATTGTGAACTGAGTCAAAGGGAGTTTCCCAAGTTTGGACTTCATCATTTTATGTCAGGACCTTGTTTGCAGGATTGTTTTTCCTGACACTGTAATTGAACAGCACATCATAAAGATTATTAAATGATCTCTCAAAATCATTACGCGTGTTCCCCAACGTGTAATCTTTGACAAACAGCGATGTCTTGTGACACTAATATTTTTTTTTTAACTTCAGTATTTTATTGCAACAAAATTTGATAGTAGTCAACTAAAAGAAAACATATTCATAATTCAAAGCAAGACCAAGAGACTGAGGAGAAAACTATATAAAGAGAAGAAATGATAATAAAGATTTAAAAGAAAGTAACATAAAAAAAAATATGAGAAAGGGTTTCAGGTAAAGTTAAAGATGTTTAACTGTAAATCTGAACTTTGGAAAGAGCTGAAGGGCCCCTGCCAAAGGATGTGTACCAACTCTTTAGTGTTATCTATAATACATCAAGGAGCCAGACCCAAGTGTGCTTTTTAGAAGTGATCAAATCTTAAAATCAAGCCTAAATATAACAGGAAATCCTCAGAGATACCAGAAGTGAAATGGCATGATGACAGTTTTTATACCAGATAAAAATCCTTGCGACATGTGATGATAACACATTTGTCAGCGTGTGTCATCATACATGGCTGATGAAAACTTCTCCCGTTTGTTGCGACCTGCTTGCCGGAAACGGTGCACTGTCTCTTTAAGGGGCTGCACAGGGTTCTTTGCCCTGTGCTCCGGGCATAGTGGGGGAGGGAGGTTGTTGACGGAATGATGGGCCCTGATTGGCTGGGCCTTACTGAGGGCTGTGACATCACACGGAGGAGAGGCCCTGTGGTGTAAAATAACATCTCCTTTTATGGGACGAGGTGGACCGTTCCATTCTCAGAGAGAGGTGAGATTTCCTTCCCCTCTCGCTGCTCCCTCAGTGCTGTTTTCCTCCCTGTAAATTAATATAGCTGTGAGGCTGTCTTAGACCAAGCTTATTTATTTGTTTAGTGTTAATCCTTTTCTTTTAAACCACCTCTTATTTGATCACGTTTTGTTTTACTTATCTTAGTTTCTCTTCTTTCTCTCTGTCTCTCTTCTTTGATTTAATACTTCAAGGTTTAATTAGTCAGATTAATTTTTCTAGACATAGAGACGTATCAGTGTTTCGGCAGTCTTAACAAATGCCTCATCACTGTGCTTTGTTGCCGTGTCCTTGCTGGGCAGTTTTTCCTTGTAGCTGAAGATTAAAATTGGCCCACAGAGCGCTGTAAGCATTTAAGACAAGAGGCACCACCAGGACTGTCTGGCAGTCCTGTGGACAGGAGACATGCCTGATCTCTCTTTTATCCCATCTTTCTGTCTCACGTTCCCTCTTAACATCACACTCACCCTTATACTTCCCACAGCCTCTTTTCACCTTGATGGCTCTCCACACATGCGTAAACCTCTAAACACTACACAAACA
Organism: Macquaria australasica; assembly: GCA_005408345.1. Lineage (NCBI taxonomy): Eukaryota > Metazoa > Chordata > Actinopteri > Centrarchiformes > Percichthyidae > Macquaria > Macquaria australasica. The sequence continues at coordinate 618,345 of SEMN01000113.1, forward strand.
AAAACAAAAGCTGCAGCTCCCTTTAGATTTCACCCGGCATATGACTACCCCCGCTGTTTGCCGACGTGGTATCTCCTGAGAGCGAGCAGTCACCTCCCCTCCCTAAGTCAGATTTGTCACCAATCCAAGGAAATGCACTGTACCTTTCGAGTCGAGTAAAGAAACTGTAGTTGCACTCTTCCAGCTGGACACCCACAGATACATTTAGAAAAAAAGGGCAGGTTGTCCTCCTTGAAGGAGGTTGGCGTAGGTATTTAGGCTGACAGGTTATGACGAGAACACTTCTGAATCCCTGGGAGATCCTCTGAACCCTCCTCCCTCCTCCTTCCAATGTTTCAGTGGTTGGGGCCATGGCCTCTCAGTCAGGGTAAGAAATGCTCAGCTAGTTGGCTGCTTTCCTTATTTCTTGTGGTGTCTGGCAAGAATACAGCACTTTACTTCATTTTCACTATGTTGTACAAGCCATACAGAAATGTTTTTGGATGGCCTTGCATAATGTGTCACAGAAGCCCAGTCCTGTATCCATTGTGCTCAGATGACCATCAGTTTTCCCCTCTTTTTTTTTTTTGATTGTGTTGAAGACGTGGCCTGCCTGTTACATTGTGAGTTAGACAAGAGACAGACGAGCTGATTAATTTAGGTACAGAGTGACCTGCCTTTTCAACTCTGCAGACTTTGACCTTTTCAGTCTGGCACGCTGTTGAATGATTACAATAAACATAGCACTCCATTACACTTTGATAACGATACATGCCATTTAAACTCATGTTGTGTAAGAAGAGATTTGCTTAGGCATGCTTTTTCCTTGTTTTGAAACAATCGGCATTGCCTACCTTACTATGTTGGCAACTAATCGGCTCCGTGGTGCTTTGGCCTTGGGTGCAGGCTTCGGACAAAAATTCAAACGAAGTCTCATATATGATCAGTGCCTCTTACAGTTGCTCCTCAAACAAATATAATAGAAATAAACGTTTGCTTTCCCAAGCTGTGCATGGTTTTCCAGAAGGCCACAGGTAAAAAGCAGCTGAGTCTGTGGTTATTGAGTCATGTCTTATATGCACAGCCCACAATCTTTGTTACTGCCCTCAGGAAGAAATGAGCAATACTCTCATTTGGGCCCCCCTTCACTGGTAAAGGGAATCCCCCAATACTAAGCTTTGAAAAGTAGATATTCAACTTGAAAGTAATTTGGAGAAGCTGTGTGGCACCTAGCATTAGCTGATTCTTGGGTAATATGACTGCGACTGGGGTTATCCCTTCGACCATGTTGTAGTAGTCGCTTTGTCATGTTAGACGTTTCGAGTAGTGATTATATTTCTCTGTATCACTACTGTCTTTTGTGATGCTAAACCACACTTGTACACAGTAGCTTCCGTCCACTGCTTTGTAAACAGTACACGTGTATGTTGACGTGGAAAACTGGCAGTGTAGATAAACAGTGCAGTTTGTTCAAAGTTTTTCAGGAATCAGTAAGTTGAAATGCACAGCCTGTTTCTTGACGAGTTCTTGATTCTTATACAAAGTTCATCGCCACATTTCATTATTCAGAAAAGTTTGCTTTCTAAGAATTATTCATGTTTACTTATCCTCAAAGTCATATTATTTCTTGCATTTGGTCTGATGGAGAACTCTTTCATTTTAACCAAGATAGATTTAATCAAAAAAGAGACAGAGGAACTTGTCTGTTAAGTTATTCTGATGTTGCAAAGGCATAAAAGTAAAACAGGCCTAAATACAAGCATTTATGTTCCACTATCATTGGAACCAATAACAGGCCTCCTGTCTGATTTTCTTTAGTGCTGTGCTACAGTATGACAGGGTGTAACCCCCTGTTCGACTAATAAAAACCAACGGATCAGGTCAGTTAGGTGGGCAGAATGGACATGAGCAGTGTTTACAAAGGATTCCGTGCCTGGGGCATTTGATCATTAAGCTCTGTGCTAACAGTGGCCCGTTCACACATTCAGCCCCACTTCAGAAACTGACTTCAACAGGCTCATTTACATGTAAAAGTAGTACCTGCGTATTAAATGCACCCTTGGTACATTATAATTTTTGTTTGATTATTTGTCTAACCAGTGGAGATGTAGAGACCGGGCATGAAACTGGCTTTTTCTTAAACCACAGACAACATTTATAGCATGAAGGACCTTCAAATGATAGTTGGTACTTGTCCGCTGGGTGGTAAAGTAGGCAAAATAACTAACATCAAGCAAAATTTACTAGACTTTGGCTGGAGTAAATCTTCCGCCATGTGAGCTGTAGTGTGTGACACTTGTTGTCTGTACAAAGGAAGTCAGTTCAGTTGTAGCAAGTTTGTTATTCAGCATTTTTAATCTTAACAGTGTCTGTTTAGTTTTTGACAATGTATAGTCTAAGCTTGGTTCTTAGCTGTGCTGTAAGTCAAATAAAGTCCAGAGATGATAACAGTTGGCTGTTGATGGATGTTTGGGTAATGGATAGCCTAAACAATGTGTTCTTCTTTTCTTTAAGCCTCTGCTGATAAAACTGGTGTTAATGGTGTGTTTCAAACCGATCACAGTGGTTATGGCCTTTGGTGCAATGAAACCTAGCTATAGCGTGTAAATCACGTTGCCTGTTATGAGTGATGACTCAAAGTTGGGTGTTGTTGATGATGTAAAACAAGCCGAGCCTTCGTAAAGAGGTTGGTTGGGAAATGACTATTTAGACTTATGGATAGGCTTACAGATAACCAGTCAGAAGTTGTAAAAAACAAAAAAAAAAAACAAACTTGGAATTGTTTTGCTCAAGTGCCAGCAATATGATCAGTTTTCATGAAAGCAGTGTGAATTTCTTTCCAGGAAACTCTTAGTCTCAAATATGTAGCCTACTTTGTCTACCTTTCATGTCTTGTTTGACTTCCCTGTTTTGTAGGTTTTTTGTTTTCCAGTTCTGAAATCAGTTTCCCATCTGCTTCTTTTCATCTTTTCACTCATACATATAGTAAAGATTGAAAACACCCTTGCGTGTTGCGTTTTATAATCTAGGAGGAGGCCGGTTGGTTGCTGCCCAATCGCACTCTGTCAACAGCCTTAAAACCATTGTTGTCACTGGCAGAGCCTGAAGCTGTCGACTTAAACCAGGAGGCGACACGCCTACCTGATAATTTGCCTGTTTCTAGTTTAAAAGCTCTGTGGTTGGTTTCTGTTAACCGAGGTGCACAGCAGACAGAAGTCACATTTTGTCAGAGCTGGCTGTTCCTAATGAACACACACTTGTTCTGTCCAAACGCCCATGTTTTAATATTCCAAGTGGCATCCAGGAGAACATTTTTAAGTGAAGTTTTACCATTTGTTAAAAACTCATGAACAGACTTGTGTTTATCCTCTGGCATAGTTTTATTACATGCTCATGCATTCGGTGGTGTTTGTCTCTCTGGTGTGTATCCATACATCCACTTCCAAGGGTGTCTTGTCTTCAAATAGCTCTCTACTTTGATGTTTGCACTACACACCTTTTGCTCAGAAGGACAGTAAGGGCAGCAGAGAGGCGTGGTTAGCTAACAGTTTCATAGAGTGCTGCAGGGATGACATATTTATGTAGGCCAACCCGGAAGCTAGCATCGCCCTGGTTCCCTCGACAAAAAGCCAATGGGATTTTTCCATTGGATTTTGAATTATTGCAGAAAATAAGCTCTGTGGAAAACAAAAGTTTTATATTACTTGTTTTGTTCAGCAGGATAATCTTCAGAAATGAACACCACTTTTACGATTTTTGAAGCGTAAATGCAATCGCCAGAAGTAAAAAGCTAACGTTGGGCTATAAACAAACTACACCATGGTTGCATGACTTTAGCATCATCACCACCAAGCTTCCAACTTGTAATTTGATTTTGTACACTTACCTCTTCTACAAAAGCCTTTCGTAAAGTTTGAGTTAGAATAGTTTGCAAGAGCGCAAGTATAAACACAACGAGGCTGTAAAGATGGGCGAGTGAGTAGATGAGTTTCTGTGTTCGGCGTGATGACATTTAATGCCCCCGACAACCTCTGTAGTCTCATTTAGCTGCTTAGTATTATACAAATTGTACTAAATAAACTTCTCAGTGTGTGACGACAGTAGGAGTAGGAGTAGTTTCAGCTCAGATTTACATTGACCATCTGCACAAGGAGATTATTTGCAGTAGAAGTAGACTACTGCACGTTGTCTAGACTAGCCTAAGCCTATTAGGGACTACTTTCTCTGCAGGTCATCTCTGTGCTCCCCACTGTGTATGATGTGTGGGGTTTGCGCTAATGATGGTCCGATTTGTGGTTTACCAAAAAAACTGTCTCTCAGAGTAGAGTAGATGACGGCAGCCTGGTCTGTTGTAAATAGTTGGAAACTTGGACTTGTTGGTATTAATTTACAAACCAAGAAATCATAGCAGGGAAGAAAAAGGAGGGGCTAATATTGTTAAGTTATGTTACGTCACTGTTGACCAAGAGTAAGTTTTAGGTAAATTCTTACAGACCCGTCAGGTGTTTCTTTCATCACCGTCTCACTTTTCATAATACACCTTCTTTTATAGCCCTCCTTGGAAAGCCATGAGATAAGAAGTCTGTTTATTGTCTCTCCTCAGCGTGTGTTTATGTTGACCTGTTGTTGTTCTGTTTGTGTTATTAGCAACATGAACCGTGAGGACCGGAATGTGCTCCGAATGAAAGAAAGAGAAAGGAGAAATCAAGAAATCCAGCAGGGAGGAGGAGAGGCCTTTCCAGCGAATTCCCCTCTCTTTCCTGAGCCCTACAAAGTGGTAAATTTGTTTACCTCACATTCAGTTTTGACATGTAATTCATTAGTCAGTTTAGAGGCATTTGTAACAGTGACAGGAAGCGAGAACTGCACATACTACCAGGAGCATTCATGTCAATACAGTTTTGTCATCACATTTTTTTTTTTTGTAACATCACACCTCTGCCTTTGCTCCTTTTTTTTTTTTTTGCGTTTTTGTTAAACTGCTAAGAGGAATCTTTAGCTTCAGGCTTCTATGACAAAGGCGGAAACACCCAAATCCTTTGCTGTGTGCACGCTTTATGTAATATCTGTTTGACTTCATTCCTACATTGCCCCCGTCTGAGGAAATTGTAATTCAATTAGTTTTTTTCTAGGTTTTTCTCAAGAAAATCCTATATTTGATTTAGGCTTGAGATTACATTTTGTTGCTGCCTCATAAATGAAAAAGAAGGAATCGTGTGTTTTTGTTTTGTCACAATGACTTTCCGGATCCTGCAGTGTTTGCAGTTTGTGCGATGAAAGCTAAATAGGGCAAGATATGCTTTAATACCTGTTGTATGTGACATGTCTGAGCAAGCTCTACTGACAATGACGGCCCTTCTTTTAATTAAGACGATCACGCACACATTTCAAGATGTAATTGGCTCACGCAGTACGTGGTTATGTTAATCATAGGTATTAAAAACATCAGATACTTATCCAAACCTTTTTGGCTTAGATGAGATTAAACAGTGGTTAGCTGTTGACTAACTCTGCACAAAATACAAAAGAGTCTGTTGAATTGACAGCACCTGTTTTGTAGTGCAACTGAAAAAGGTAAACATAAAAACACGCCAGCCTTCCCCTTTCCTCCTTTGTCTTCTTCCTGTGCTCACAAGACGCACGTAGATGTAGGCCAGCCAGCTCCCAGCTCCCGCCCGGTCAGTGTAATTGTAAAGAGGATTTGATTCCTCTGTACTGGTCTAATCTTTGCCACTAACCAGATTTAAGAAGAGGTAAGTGGCTCCTTTCCTTAGCTAGAGCTAGCCATCAAAGAGGCAGTGAGGAATGTGTCCTGACAGGTTGGGAATAGAAAGGGGACCAGAGGTGAGTGATGGGTGCAGGCTTGTGTGTTTTGGTCCACAACAAAGTGAAAGCTGACTTTGAAGAAGGAAGTCCTTGACCTTTGCACAGGAAAAAAAAGGCATTTACGGCATTATTTTTTATTTGTCCTTCTGTCTTCAGAAAGTGCTTTTAAGAAAATGGGGGTGGCATGCTGCGCTATAGTACAAAAAGCCAACTGTTTAAGTAACTGGCTTTTCTACACTTCGTCTCCTGCTTGTCTGAGTCTTATGTAAGCGTCAGTTTGACAACCCCCCCCCCCCCCTTCTGTCATGCTCCAGTAAGTGGAAGTTTACTGTGTTCTGCATTAAAGGCCATGTGTGCACGCAGCTGCAGCTGTGGCCTCCCAGATGTAGACCAGCAAAGCAGTAACATTTTTACGGTGCACAGTTCACGCACTTTAACTCAGCAGCACAGAATGAAGAGCACAAAATTGTTTGAGAGAATAAACTCTGCTATTGATATATTTGATGATGCAGTGCATGCACACTGTATATAAGTGTGTATTTCTGTAAATCAAGGATCCCTTGAATGTGATTAATTAGTAGGCATTTTTAACCAAATTGTGCCAAGATCTAACTAAACAAACTAAGCAAAGGGCATCTCACTAAATCAAAAATCCATTAAGCACATTTGTGTTTGCATTTTGACTGCATCTTAAGAACCACAAAGATGAGGCAAATCAGACAGGTAACAGATTCAAAACTGAAAGCTTGGTTTGTCATTTGGGCATGTGAAAAGATAGCAGAGGAAATTTAGAAGAGATGGCAATCAGTGTTTTTGTTCTTCGTCATTTACTGTTGTGGAAATGCGATGTTTGAAGTGATGCTGGAAAGGATAGTTCCTGGCTAGCAGGAAAGTACTGCCTCAGGACCGGGGACTTTTTGTGGGACAGGAACCAAAACTTGAACAAGGTTCCTCTGGTCAACATGGAGTTCCTGAGTCCCTGAACAGGTTCCTGAGAGTTTCTGTAGAAGAAAAGGGCTGTATGGAAAAGTTTTGACAGAGATATAATCGGAGACCTTTTTTTAACAGATGTGCAATACAATATGTACAGCACATTATGTATGTCTGTCTGTATGTATGTATATATGTATTATGTTAACAGTATTTACAGTACAATACAACTTTTCAGACCATTTTTCTGCCAACACACTATAGAGTGTTGCAATCAATGTCTCTGTAAACAATGAGTTTGCTCACCAAACTGTGCTGTGTAATGATTCAGCTGGGGTTTTTTTTATTTACCTCAAGCACTTCTTTTTTTATTCTTCATTGTTTTTAGCATTATCAGCCAACATATGTGCCAGTATCGGTATGTGTGATAAGCCATAATATCAGCCTTTTGAAATACTTGTATTAGGTACCTGTCTTTAAAAAAAATGGAGAGGGGTATTTCTGTTCCCCTGGAGGTCTGATACAATCATAATAAAGCACACCATTTATGCTTGTACTACAAAGTGAAACAAACCCCCTGTAAGGAAAAATAGGTGATGCTACACTTCACCAACTACACACACATGAGCCAGGCTGTGCTAGCAGGAGGTAGTGGAGTGCATGTTATGACCAAGCTGGTTACATTTCCTGCTACAGATAACGGCTTGTGTTTCCTCACCCTCTGTGTGAATCTGTCAAAACAAACTTCGAGGTCCAAGGCTGCGTGTGAAACTGGAGAGTCTGCACAGACTTCTGTCACGGGCTGATTGCAAGCATGTCGGCTGGAATCCGTGGCCTCAAGTGATTGATTAACCTCTGTGTTGGAACTATGGGTAGACTCTTATCTGTGTTCGCAGATGGGTGTGGACTGATCTGGGCCCAGTTTGAACAAACTAACTGTGTGATTGGCTCATTAGGGCCTCTCTCTATGTTCATATTATTTAAAAGGTAAAACTGGTGACAGATGGGATTAGGATATAATTTGTTTGTTTCTTATGTCAGATGGAAGTCTGCATTTCAGTTAGGCTCATTTTGCATATTTTGGTGATTTTTAAGTTTTTCTTAATAGGAGTGATACATTCTCTCTGCATTTTCAATGTTTTTGATGGAAAGCAATTAACCCAAGTGTTGAACTTGTGCCCATAATGACTGTTTTCTCTGCCCCCTCTTCTCTCCTCCCTGCTTTCCCTCTATTCATTTCTCTCGTTTATTTTCTTCTCAACGACTTGTCTGTCTCTTCTTTCTCTGTGGCTGTCTTTTTTATTTTTTCTTCCTCATCTCACTGTCCTCTGCTCCACCTCTTCTTCCCTCATCCCCTGCTTCTCTCTTCAGTCCAGCAAGGAAGATAAACTGTCCAGCCGTATTCAGAGCATGCTGGGCAATTACGACGAGATGAAAGAGCCGATTGGTGACACACTTCCAAAGCTTGGCGGTAAACCTTCTAACAGCTCGTCTTCCTCTGAGGAGAAATCGGGCCCACCTTTGTTTAGCGGGGACCAGCGCGGTGTTGGTAGCGGTGGCAGCAGCCAAAGCAGTAAGTGGACTCCTGTCGGCCCTGCAGCAGGTGGATCTTCATCCGGGTCCCAGAAACGCTCAGGACTCCAGGGCGGCCACGGCAGCCAGAGGGGCAACGGAGGCAGTAGCAGCAGCAGCAGTAGCCAAAGACACGGAGGGGAGGTGCGGGAAAAGAAGTCGAGTAAACACAGCGGAGGATCCGAGCACTCAAAGTCACACACATCTAGCCCGGCCAAGGGCTCTCTGAGTTCCTCCAGCAGCAACAGCCACTTGCGGAGCTCCTTGTCTGCCGAGCAGCATCACGGCAAGGAGCGCTACCGCTCAAAGTCCCCGCGAGACAGAGAGGCCAACTGGGACTCGCCCTCACGGGTTCACACCTCCTTCCCCAGTGGACAGCACTCGAGTCAGGCTTTTCCCCCATCTCTCATGTCCAAGCTCGGCCCCATGCTGCAGAAGCCCACAGCGTATGTGCGGCCTATGGACGGCCAGGAAACGGCAGAACCCAAGAGCTCACAAGCAGAAAGCTACAGTGGACAGTCGCACAGCAGCACCATGGGAGAGATGAAGTCCAACAGCAAGGCCTCACTTTCCAAACTCAAGATCCCCTCACAGCCTGTAGAGGTAAGGCTTGTCTACAGGCTTTCTATTTGTAGTTTATTCTGAACCCTGCAGCTTATACACTACTCACATTAAGGGCGTACCATGTTTATGTGTCACTTAAGATATAAATCTATAGTAGTGGACATTGCGTGTAGAATATATAGACTTAAAATGGCAGATCAGTGTTTGTGTGGAGCATATATTCATAATGATGTAATAACTGGACTAAATTACCCCACAGCACAGCACTTGACTGAACTCGTAGGTCTCATAAAATGCCTATAGAATGACTCGCGTGACTCAAAATGGACACTGCTGCTCACCTGCTGCACTGACGACATGTTGTTTATCAACATGTGCTAAACGTGATGTTTTCTGTCTTTAGGGATCCGGCGATGCCAACTGTGTCGATGAGATTCTGAAGGTATGTACATAAGTGTACTTAGCTAAATGCTCCCTCTCTCAGGCCAATAGTTCATCATGAGTATTCAGGGAAAAGCCTCCTGCCTGGAGTCAGTGAAAGAGCATTTCGCATTACTCACACCTTACAACTAATTTGCAACTAATTTTTTTCTTGTTTTTTTTCTCTTTCTTTCAGGAAATGACTCAGTCGTGGCCCCCGCCACTGACAGCCATCCACACCCCCTGCAAAACGGAGCCCTCCAAGTTTCCATTCCCCACCAAGGTCAGCATTGCACCCGTCCCTGTGCTAACTGTTTGATTCAAATGATTGTGTCATCATGAATTAAGAAGGTTTAATTGTTTATTACTTTTGTATGGTGCAAACAGACCTTACATAACACACGCAACCAATCCAGAGAAACTTTGCTTTGTGGCAGTCTAATATCAGGGTTCGTCCAAGATCTTGAAAGTTTGGAAAATGCTTAATTTTAACAGTTATATTTGCAAGGTTAGGAATATGCTTGAATTCAAATATACTCCTTGCTCAATGCATTTTAAATGAAACAATCCTGTTGTCATATTTGTTTGTTGTCTGCTGGCATTTATAGTAACAATTAAAGGCTTCAAGAGTCTGGAAAGTTTTTGTTTAGGTACCTTGAAAGTGCTTGGAAAGTGCTTGAATTTTACTATTAAAAAAGCTGTACGAACCCTGTAATATGAACTATAAAGTGATGGGATTTACTATTGATAAATATTTAATCTGACAGAAAGTTCAAGTTCTTTTCAGTCAGTTTTTGGTGTTTATTTCACTTAGTGCTTACATGTAAATATAAACAGAAACTCAAGGAGGAAGAATCCTTTTTAATTCAGTCATTCCCCTATTCATTGATTTATCAGATTCGACAGACACGTTTTATTGTAAAGGATGAAAAGACAAATTAGTTTATGAAAGTAATTCAGAATTTGTCTTTTTTTTTAACCTCAGGACTCTCACCCTTTTCCAAGTGGACACAGTGAGTATTGCACACATTTCCGATTCAAACCAGAACACACACCATCTTTACAAAAGATTTATGTATGTAAATATTTCTGATGTGTATATTTATGTGTACCTATTGCTCATGATTTTAGAGCGAGGCAGTTCTTCCAAGAGTTCCAGCAGCCACCAGCCCAAAGCTTGCGATGACCCGCCCACGTAAGTGCTTCGTCCTTTCTCATCATAAGCCCATGTTTGTAGTTTTCCCAGTATTGATTCAGACAACAGATAAGAGAGCAGGATACTAAAAGAAATATTTATGATGAGTTAAGAAACCTAAATTAACCAGACATGCATAGATGGACTCATATGTAGAGCCAGCAGTCCCAAACTGCAGCAATTACACAGCTGCAATAAATATTTCATTTAGTTTCATTCCTGTATTTCAGTATGCTGGAAGATGACCTGAAGCTAAGCAGCAGCGAGGACAGTGAAGGAGAACAGGACTCCGCCAAGAATGCGTCAAGGAACACATCAGCAAGGTAAAGCACAAAGCATAGAGAATTTACTTTTGTGAAATTTGAATACTGAGTTTTTGTTGCGACTGTCAGGGAGATGTTGACTCCAGCTAAAGTTTTGGTTTGCATTATATTCAAAGATGTTTGTTATCTTATGTTCCTTATCTTGAAATATATGGTGCTCAAGTTAGGTGCACTTAGAACTTGACATGAAGTAAAGAGATTTGTTTCTAACTTTGGAAGTGAACATGTAAACCTGAAATTGTAGACAAGATTTTAAACCCAAGACATGATGCAGTTGTTTGTACGCATACTTCAATTAGTAAAACATGACTGAGTTCTGTTTGATTCTCTTCCAAAACAACAGCAATAACAGTGAAGGAGCGGAGCAATCGAGGGATGACTCGAGCAGCCACAGCGGCTCAGAGAGCAGCTCGGGCTCCGACAGCGAGAGCGAAAGCAGCACCACAGACAGCGAAGCCAATGAGCACCCACGGCCCGCCTCTCCTGAAGTAATGACTAACTTTGTACAAAGCTGTGGTACTAATTAGTGATGATTTGGTACTTTGTCAACCATTATTCTCAATTACACTAAGCGTTCCTAGCTCTGTCCACTCTTATTTTGGGTTGGGATAGTTGCTAGACATTGATTATTTCTTCTAGCCAAACTCTTTTTTTCGATATTTTTTTTATGTCTTAACTTGGCTCACTAAGACAGTTTCTTACATCTATCTGTGTGTTCTCCTGCTCCCCTTCAGCCTGAGCAACCCATGGCCAACAAGTGGCAGCTGGACAACTGGTTCAAGAAGGCCAAGCAGTTCTCACCAGCCTCTCCAGTGGACAATAATGTTCCAACTAAGTGCAAGAAAGAGGGCAGAGATAACGGCTCAGGACGCGGCTATGGTAGCCAGGGAGGGGGGTCAAAAGACTCAACGGCACCCACCCCAAGCAGGGACCTACGAGTGCCGCAAAAGGGCGCAGAGGGTGGCCGTGGTCGGCAAAAATCCCCCGCCCAGAGTGAGGGTGGCACGAATCCGCGAAGGAGTGTGGGTAAAAAACAGCCGAAAAAGTCTGAGAAGCCCCCAGTGGTGGAGGAACCCAAGGGAGGTCTGAGAGTGGAGAGTGAGCCTGCTCCCGAGATACCTCCTCATCGGCCCAAAGCTGCTACAAAGGGTTCCCGCAAACCAAGCATAAAAAAAGAACCTAAATCCTCTCCAAGGCCCACTGCACCGGCTGTCACGACCACTGCAGATAAACGCAAGGCCAAGGCACCAACCAAGACTTCCCAGAAGTCTCGTGAGTTTGTCGACACAGACTCTTCATCGTCAGACTCTGAGGGGAATGACAGCATCCCGTCCTCGTCGCAGACACCTAAGTACACGGAGAGTATCAGGACCCCTGTGTGTGTGTTTTCTCCAATGGAAGAGAAAGAGCTGTTGTCTCCACTCAGTGACCCAGAGGAGCGCTACCCTGCTAGACAGCCTCAGCAGCAGGTTTTGCTAGTGAAGATAGGTTAGTCGAAACTGCTCATGAGGCAAAGAAGTCTAATACAAATGCTCACTGTTCTGTGCACCTGTTTAACACTTGTCTAGCTGGAGTGCACACTCCTGAAGCTTTTCTTTACTTTGGACCAAATTCAACCCTACCCTTCCCTTTCCTTCCCATTTCCTATAGATCTTAGCTTGCTGTCTAGGATCCCAGGGCGGCCCTACAAGGAGCCTGTAGAGATAAAAGTGGAGAGGGACGACTCTCTAGACAGGGACAGCAAAGACTTCAGCAAGCAGACCACTGAGAAGAGCTCTAGTAAGGCCAAGAGGAAACACAAGGTATGGGACTTGATGGAGCAAAAAAAAAGTTTGTGTTCTCTGCTGCTTTGATTTCTCGCTTTTAAGAGTGGGTCCTTTCACTTAGACATCATGTAGATTTTTAAGATTATCTACACACTCGCCCAAAAAAAGCTTTTTTAAAGGGTTATGTTTTCACTATGATCTTGCACACTGATTGACGGTTTATTTGGAGCTTTTTCGTTATTACTTTCATCAGGGAAGTTATGATCGTTCCATTTTAGTTATCCTTCCAACAGGATACCGTATCTCTTAAAATAACCTCCAAACGGATTTCCATTAAAGCAAGAAAATGCCTTTGAGCCAAGGAACAATTGATTAAATTTTGGTCGTGATCCAGATCTGGAAATCCTGCCATTAGGTGATTGTGCAATTCTTTTAATCATAGCTGTGAAACTACCAGAGAGACTTACAATCTAAGTGATATTTTAGGGTGTAACATTGAGTTGGAAAACCATTAAGCATTGGTTGTACTGTACCGTGTAAGAGGTCAAGTGCTTGGTTGCAAATTTCTTTGTCTTCTTCCTGCGAAGCCATGTGCACACACCAATAAATCCTCTGATGTGTCTTTGCTTTTAATTTTCTGTGATCTTTTAATCTCTAGAACGACGAAGAAGGCACCAAGCCAGAGAGCAAGCGATGCAAGCTAGAGGAGAAGTCCTTATCTCATCACAAAAACAGCAGTAAAGAGTGCGTATTCTTCCTTTTTTCCTCCTGATTATCATTCACAGTAAAGCCTCTGCACACCGGGAACACTTGGCACAGTTGGTGTGGCAGTAGTACTTCATTTCTTTACAGGCAAAATGAAGCTTGCCAGGTGTCTTTTTCTCTATTCTTACAATTCACAAAATAAACCCTATAAACTCTTAATGAGCATCATAAAATCAGAGCGTAAAAGCTCAGTGACGTGGCTTTGTTTATTACATCGCTGCCTCTTCAAGCCGCACCTGTTAAACTTTATTCTAATGACTTCTCTGTTATGTTCTTAGTGTTGAATTACCTGGAATGTTAATATTTAACCATTCAGTGTTAATATGTTGTGATGTTCAGCTCCACTTAAATAATAAGAAAGATATATGTATTACAATGACGATTCATATCCCACCAGGTCTAAGAGGTCTTTGGAGAAGAAAGAGGAGCCAGTCCCTTCTCCTTCCATGTCAGGTCTTCAGCGGACACCCAAGGCAGAGCATCCGAGTCGGAAGAGGACAGTCAGCCAGTCCTCCACGTCTTTGTCCAGCGGCACAGGAAGTGGAAAGGAGGGAAGCCACAGCACCAAGGGCAACTCCACCTCCAAACACAGAAAAGGAGAGGACAAGGGACGCAGCACACGCGATGGCAAGGTGGGTGCAAGTAACCTTACCACCGGGCATTTACTGTCTGTGTGGATACCTGGAATGTATTGTGGATACAATCTCTCATAGTGTTTGCAGCATTTTCCCTGGGGAACCTAAATTACAAGGCAAGCATTACACAGTTGTTGCTGTGGAAAGAAGGCGAGTGGTTGACAGCATATGTCTGTGTGTACTTCATGTGTATGTTTGTTTAGGGTGTGCATATATTTAAATATGATTCAAGTCACGAATGAGTCAAGTATTTACACAGTGTTTGTATAACCAGCAGCTAATCACTAAATTATTTGGGTCTATATATTGTATATGCCCATCCATAAAGCAAAAAAAAAAAAAAAAAAAAAAACTCCTTCAATCTCACCTTTTTTCTCCATTTTATCTGCCACTTCAAACACCAGGCCCCTTTTTTCCTGAAACTTTATTCCCTCTCGCTTGCCGTCTCTACAGGAGAAATCCTCAAAGGGCTGTGATAACCAGCTGGCTGTGCCTCCGCTCTCCACGGACGGCTCCAAGTCTCAGAGATCCAAGCTGGTGTTTGAGGACAGGTAAGAGGAGCTCTTTCCACTGTGGATAACCCCTCAGCAGGATATGTAGAAAGAACTGCTGTGGGGATCTAGGGTTGCCTTTGATGCATAAAGCTGTAGGAGGTTGGGGAGGTCATGAATAGATGTGCCTGCATGCAGGAGAGATGACGTAAATTTCCATTTTAAAAGGCTCTCTGTTGGGAGTCTCTGTCCTTTTTCATGCAGAGGTACATACAACATAGCCTTGCTTCTTATTTCTGTCTTTTGTTTCAGGGTTTTATTTAATGGAAGAAAGGGGATTTTAGAGAATGTTTTTATGTATACTTTGCAAGTTCTGTGCTTAGAGGAAATGTATGTAGAAACTGAGCCATGACACTGTGTTGTAAAAATGTTTGTTAAATGATTGGGCTTTTTTTTAATAGTTCAGAGAAGTAATCAAATGTTTGACTTGTTAATAATTTTGTTTCAGGGTCCATTCAGCAGATCACTACTTACAAGAGGCCAAGAAACTTAAACACAATGCAGATGCACTGGTAAGCGTCTAATGATTATTTGCGTGTGTAATTGAGGTGTCACAGTTTCGGTTGCTGCATGCAAAGCAGTGAGAGGAGAGTAAAACAACATCCTGGTGAGATTTTGCATGGAGCTTGATGCTAGGTATTAGCACTAGGGCTGCCAAGATTAGTCGACTATCAAAATCGTCGACGACTAATTTAATAATCGACGTCGTCGTTTATTTTTTGAAGGTTTGTTTTTCTCTCAAAACTGCCGCTGTAGCTTCCGCTGCCTTGTCTGCCTTTCTGTCCTTGACGCACATGCGCAGTAGTGGTAATCGGGGTCAGCCGTGATGTCACCGGAAAAGTTATGCCCAGTATCAACAGTATCATGGCTAGCCGCAAACGGAGCATTTTATCAAAAGAAAATGTGCAATGCAAAATCTGCAAGGCAGAACTTGCCTTCCATGGGAGCACTACAGCGATGCACGAGCATTTGAAAAGAAAGCACGTTGTTGTATCTGAATCCGATTCAATTTCTGACGAAGAGGGACAGTTAGCTGCTAACATTAATGTTAACAGTGAGCTACTTACTTATATTGATAGCTGTAAACGTTAACATTAACGATGACGATTTCATCAGCCTTAGCACACATATGTTATGTGTTTGCTGTAACGTTATAACAGTGATGTCATGTTTGAATAGGAAATGTGATAACGCTAATGTTTTATAACGCTACGTTACAGTGCTAAAAAAAATACGTTCCTCTTCAATGGACAACTTTGTTACCAAGGCAACAACATGCACACCTGGGCAGGTAAATGTCCTGACTGAAGCAATCTTGAACATGTTGGTGACGGACATGAGACCCCTGTCCATGGTTGGCGATGAAGCTGCTACAAGCTGCAAAGTTCATTAAAAGTTGAATGGACTGTCGTCTTAATTGTCTTTATTTTTTAGTTAGCACATACCTTAAACACTTCGAGCTGGAAGCTAATGATGGTTACATAAGAGCAGCTGCATGCTGGTGCGATACGCTGCAATTTAGGTATGATTCGATTAGTCGACTAATCGCAAAAATAATCGGTGACTAGTCGATTATCAAAATAATCGTTTGTGGCAGCCCTAATTAGCACACAGTTTACGTTTTTAACGTTTTAACATTTCCTTTATTGCTGAAATGTATGTGATTGTATAGTATTTATTGTATTGACTGGGAAATTTTGACTCAGATTTTCCAAAGCCCATTTCCACTTACAATCATTGAAAGTTTTTTTTAATTTAAGAACAAAACAGAAAATAACTTCTACATAAACTTAGACAAACAAACCACTGATACAAACAAAAATGCGCACACACCCCAGAACATTTCTTTTTGTTCTCTCTTAACATTAACAACTCTTACATTATATCCATTATGCACGTGCTTTTTAATTTCTCTATAATGTACGTGGATTACAATTCATAAACCTACACTACAATTCAGTAGTCCACATCTACTATGTTGTACATTAAATCAAAAGACCAACACATACATCATTGAGTTAACTGTTGCTGTTGTTATTTAGTGAAAAGACCGAGTCATATACAAACCATGTCAGTTTTGTAACATGGCCATGCCAAAACCTTGAAAATAAAAAAACAAAAACATTAGACTGCTTCCTAACTCGCGATGCTCCGCCAACAGTGATTTTATTTTTGCTGTGTCTCTGTTCCCTCTTTTGAAGTTGGATCGTTTCGAGAAGGCCGTTTACTACCTGGACGCTGTGGTGTCTTTCATTGAATGTGGCAATGCGCTGGAAAAGAGCGCCCAAGAGGCCAAGTCTCCGTTCCCCATGTATGCCGAAACGGTGGAGCTTATCAAGTAAGGACAAACAAATACCTTCATCACTGTCACAGAATTGCAATTTTAAAGTGGAACTCCACTGGTTTTACACGTCAAAGTCTGTTTACAGGTCTTGGGGAGTACTACTGCAATATTAAAAAGTTGCATAAAGTTATGTAAGTGATGTTACTTGAGGCAGTATCAGTTGGGACTGAAGACTACAAGTTGGAAATTTAAAAAAAAAAAATTTTAAAAATGAGTTGGTTCTCCTAGAAACTAAACATCTGTTCTGTTTTCAGATACACTATGAAGTTAAAAAGCTACATGGCCCCAGATGCTACTTCAGCAGACAAGAGGCTAGCTGTGCTTTGGTAAGTACGCTGACTGACATCTGGTGATGGATATCCATTTCAAGTTCAAGGGGTGTCGTCTGTTCTTTAGCCTTCAACTCAAAAGTACTCAAAAACCTGGCTGTTTGATTAAGGGGAGTTGTGTATTTTTACCATAGTCCACATATCCATTGCTGTCTTCTTGGCAAGTTTTAGATCAATATGAACCTATTTTTCTTTCCAGCCTACGATGCCAGTCTCTCCTCTACCTGCGGTTATTCAAGCTGAGGAAGGACAGTGCACTAAAATACTCCAAAACACTCACCGAACACTTAAAGGTACTTTTTGTTTCCTAGAAGCTGAAATCAAGTCAACCTTCAAAATCAAAGGAACACAATATAACTTCCATGTATGTTGTGTTTTGTTTTTTTTTTTGTTTTTTTCTGTGAATGTGTAACCTGCTTCCTTTCTGTGGACATAATGTTCTTCCCCTCGTTTTGTTGACAGAATTCTCTGAGTAACACCCAGGCTCCCTCTCCTGGAATGGGAAAGTAAGTCATGTCCTCCTTTGTTGTTTGGAGATTAAAAGCAATTGTTTCCCACACAAGTGTTGAATGTTGAGAAAATGTGTGACATCTAGAGTTTGATTTTCACAGAAAGTTAAGAAAACTATTGGAAATACTTTTTTTTTTTTAATAAATATCGGCGCCTATGCAGATACTCGACTTGATGTAATTCCACCTGTTTTTACATCTTGTTGTGAAAAACAGTTTGAAGCTATTGAGTCATACTGGGCAGCAGTTGCCTAAATACTTCTATCAATGATGATTTTCAGTTAGTGTTCCATATATTTAACTTACACAGGTGTTTGTTTGACTTAAAATAAAAAATAAAATAATTTAACCATTTACCAAACTGTCTCTAAACTAGTACCAGCACTCTCATTACCCCCTCTGCTTGTTCCTGTTTCCTCATGCAGCAAGGCAGCAGGTATGCCCTCTCCCGTGTCTCCCAAACTGTCACCTGGCACAGCCGGTGGCTACTCGTCAGTCAGCAGCAGCAACAGCGCCAGCTCGTCTGTGACCATACCTCAGCGTATCCACCAGATGGCTGCCAGCTACGTCCAGGTCACCTCCAACTTCCTGTATGCCACCGAGGTCTGGGACCAGGCTGAGCAACTATCCAAGGAGCAGAAAGGTAAACTACTTCAAAAACTAGGTGTGTTACTTTATTTTTCTATTATTGTTACTTAGATAGTTAAGTAGTCCCTCCAACATGTATTATTATTTTAGCCTTTGCAGACACAGCAGAAGCAATGTGTGTATATATACACACAATACCTTTTCCTGTCACGTCTCTACTGTACACTGTCTAATAAAGTAAAAAATGTACTGAACTGATTGTTAAATTGTTAGTACTCATAAGCAGTTCTAACTAGTGCTGAGACAATTAGTTGACCGATTGACAACAATTTTGATCGTCTATTAATTGTTTGAAAGTAATTTATCAAACAAAAATACTATATATATATATATATATATATATATATATATATATATATATATATATATATATATATATATATGCATGCTGGTTTCAGCTTCTCAAATGTGAGAATTTGCTATTTCTTTCTGTTTTACTATCATGATGTAAATTGGATATCTTTGGGTTTTGAGATGTTGATTGGTCAGAAGCAATTTGAAGACATCATCTTACACTCTGGGAAACAGTTTTTCTCTATTTTCTGACAATTTATAGACTAAACAATTAATTGATTATTTAAAAAGGGTAGTATATAATGAAAATAACTGTAGTTCTGCAAACCTCCCACAGATGCATTGTCCTTTTGTGAAAACAGAAAATGATCTTGCTTGAACCTGCCTTGAGTCACTGGATTTTAAACTGACGCTGCCGCCTCTCGCTGTGTCTTTGTTTTCCCAGAGTTCTTCTTGGAGTTGGACAAGGTGATGGGTCCTCTGATCTTCAACACCAGCAGCATGACAGAACTGGTGCGTTACACGCGGCAGGGCCTCCACTGGCTGCGCCTGGATGCAAAGCTTATTCCCTAGCGCGGACTCGCCCCCTGCACGCTGCTTACACACACACACACACACACCTCAGCAACATGTGCTCAAAGACACACAAGCATGCCCTCACAGACAGACAAACATACAATTATGTACTGTATGCACACACACACACACACACAGACACAGTCCACCTCTGGTCCTCCATGTACACACACACGTGATGAACTTCTCAGACATATCTCCAACACTGTGTCCATTTCCTACACCAGCTTGCCAAAATCACTGAGCAATTTAGAGCATCTCACACCGTCGACAGCACCACACAGGGAGAAGCATCGGAACTGCAGCACAGGAACAAACGGAGCTTATCGCCACACTTCATATATCGGCATTCTTACAAAATCTTTGGAGTCCATGTTTTTATCTATTTGGCATGGAAGCGCTGGGTGAATGAATGAATTTGTTATGAACACGCTTAAAAATGGGGTTTGGATTTTAGGCTACTTTGGCTTTTAACTTTTTATTTAACTTTGTTTCACCAAAGTACCTCCCATAAACACCAAAGGTGCTTTAAAATGAAGGTTTCTCTTTATCATTTGTGTGCCTTGTATGTGAGCTACAGGAAAACAAACAGCCACCCATCATATCTGAATAAATTGGTTTGTTTTTTTGTTGTTGTTTTTTTGCTATAACTCATTTAATGCATTTTTAAACATTTAGCAGTTAATGGAAGCTGGCAACAATTATGTTTTTTATTGCAGTCTCTCACTTTTAAGTCAACGCATTTGGCATTTTAGAGCAAAGATGGAGTCGGCCACTACGTTGCACCACCTTGATTTATCTTTCCTTCAAAGTCTCTAGGCCCTAATGGTTAATCTTGGAGCATGCCCACCAGATTTAAGGACTGTAGGAAGGGCTACTGTGCACAACAGATTAATATTTCTGACACACATATTTATAAATGTTCTCTTTATTGATCAGTGTATTAGTTTAAAACTGTATTTTCCGGAATCATGAACTTCTTTTAGCCCTGCTAGAAAATGAAATGTTGGTCATTTTGTTCAAACCACATGTTAGGAGCAGTATGGCCTCTAGGGACCGCTAGCGGGGGCTTTTAGACTGTTGGCCTTTAATAAAATTGATCATATTAATGTTCTCTCTAAGAGAGTTGCTGTCTTTGTAGCTCCAGAATACAAGTCTCTTCCTATGAAATGTTTTTACACATTGTTCATTGCGAAATGTCCTCGAGGATGAGTTACTTCCAGACAGTGTTATTCTTGTTTTGATCCCCTTGTTTTCTCAGAGTGTATTTTTCTAAGGAACAGCAGGGAGTGTTAAGTATTGAATCGTTTCCACGCATACAATGCAGTTATTCACATTGCAGTTTATAAAAGCGGGGCCTGAGTGATGACTAATTTGGCACAACAAAAGCAAATTCATCTGAAAGGAAAGGTGTTCTTTAGAGAGGCAGTCATCAGTGATACAGATTAGCAGTGTTGCAATTATAGAACAGAGTTTTAAGTCTGATTATATTATTTCCAAAAAGAACTATAAAGGCCAATACAGATTTTTATTTATATACCAAGCAGGTTTTTCTTCTTCTTCTTCTTCTTCTGGCCAAGTAGAAGCGTAACTTTTCAAATGCATACTTGTAAAACAGGGTTGAACAAGGGTTATAGGATGCAAAGTATTTGTATATGTAATTGTTCCTATTTAAATTTTAAAATCTTAATCATACTTGTATTACAAGACGGTAGCTAAGAAATGTGTCAGCTAGTT
Organism: Macquaria australasica; assembly: GCA_005408345.1. Taxonomy (NCBI): domain Eukaryota; kingdom Metazoa; phylum Chordata; class Actinopteri; order Centrarchiformes; family Percichthyidae; genus Macquaria; species Macquaria australasica. Next base: position 639,308 of record SEMN01000113.1, read on the forward strand.
GTTGTCAATGTGGTACAGCAGGCGGGGTAAAGACGGCAGAGTAACGGCGTATGCCAGCTGTCCGGATACGAACATTTCTGTTGGATATTTAAAATGACTGGTTGTCATCGAGGGAAATGTGGATGGCAGTGGTTTTGAATGAAGATGTTAACATTTCACCCAAGATTTCAGTTTGGGTGTATTGTATTGTTCACTGACATGAAGGACTGTCCTTTTTTCCTACTAAAACATGCTGGAAATATTTAAGCCTGGGCCAAATAGAATTCATGCATACTGTTATTGGTTGATTTTGTTTTATTTAATGGCAGATGAGTTTGGACAAGAGAAAAGTATCAGAAAGTTAAGTCTGTAACTTTCTGGCACTTTTCTTCCATTTTCAAACATAAATTTGGTGTATTTTCTGAGCTCATCTTAAATAAGACAAAACAAATCTTAAGAATTACTATTTGGCTCATGTTTGACCTTTTTTTGTTGTGTTTTTGTATTTTCTTTCCTTCACTGGCTCCCTGGCCTTTATTGTAGGAGGGGAAACTGTTATTTCCTCTTGCACTTGAAAAAGATTAAGTCAGAGGAGGTATTATTTTAATCTATGCAGGATTTTTACAAAAAAGGATCTGTTTCTGTGGGGGAAAAATTGATTTTTAGGCTTGGGATTTTTTTCCCCCACTCCTTTTTTTTTTTTTCCCCCCGCCTCAGTGAGAAACCTGTTCAACTCAAGTGTCCAATGCCTTTAGCTTTTGCAATTTTGTGTACTGGTTTAGTATATATATCTGTATATAGATCTGTTTTTATAACCAAACACAGATGGCTTGAGCCATTTTGTACTTAAAGCTGGAGGCCACTTTTCTCATAGGAATTCCTCTGTGGGTTTTGCCAGCCCAGTCAATGTCTTCATACACTGGTACACTTTGTAAGTACAGGTCCGCGCCTTGTGTTCCCTACACTATCTTGTAGTCAAATGTACAAAATTTAGCATTAGAATAATTTTTAACAGTTTGCTACTCACACTTATTTATTTTTCTGCCCCTTTGCTTAATGTTTTTTTTCTATTTTGCCATTTTAAGGAGTACCATTTTATGAAATAGGAAGATGTAAATGTATCGGGATGGTTCATGATGAGATTTCATTGTAAGTAGTAATTAATATTAATTCTAACTTGAACGAATCCAGGGTAAGATGAGTTTTTTTTGACATTCAGTAGGAAGATGTTAACACTTGCATGTTTCTATTTAAATACAAATGTATAAATTGTAAATATAACATTTCTTTAAGGGTGAATTTCTACTACAGGTTGACATTTTTATTGAAATTTAAAAATGCTGTAAATACATTTGTGAGATACTTTATGCACATTTTTTTTCTTCTCTGTGGGCTTTCTGTGTTCTCTTCTTCTTCCAAGCTGTTACAGATGACACCTGAGTCTCTTAACACTGTATATCAAATTGATTTGTCTTTTTCTTACCGTGCTCGTATTCTTTGTCTCCTGCTTCACTGTCTCTCAGTATCATGGTCACCACATAATCATTAATGTCTCTAGATCCAAGTGCGAATATTTTGTCTTCTCTGTATTTGATATGGAGGCGTGTACTTTTCATGAAATGTATATTGTTGATCTCATGGGATGGATGGATGGTGTGTACAGTCTGTTATGTAAAACCACGTGTGTTTCGCCCTCATGGGAGAGATGTATTTACTATTTGTCCCTTTTGAACAATTGGTCCAACATGTCTTTTAAAACAGAGGTATTTCTCTACAGGTCAAAACAGTTGTAGCAGTTTATACAGTATGTTGTATAACACCTTTTTTCTAAAAGTCGTCTCTGAAGTTGAGACCAGCAGCATACACTATGTACAATAGTCTAAATTGGATTAGTTTTAAGAGAACTGATGATAGAGATACTATATATGATGGATGCAATATGATTAAAGGTACTGATTGAGTTTGATCTTCAAACTTAGGTTATGTAATTTAAAAGCATTCTTGTGAAGTGAGTATTAATTGTGACTAATGAGAGTCTGTCCTGAATATTCTTTGTATTTTGCCGTATTGAGAATAAAATATATATGGATATGTTTAATGGAGTGTTACTCATTTTATTTTAGCAGCACGAGATTATTTAGTTTTAGAGGAAGCAAAAGAGTGCTTGAAGCAACTGATGCATGCATCTCATGTCATTTTGAAGTCTGTATTTACCTGTGTAAGTCTAAAAGACGGCCAGAGAACCTGTTAAATACTGATCTTTCGTTTTGCCAAGGTGATATAACGGGTGATATTTGGGAAAATTTAAAAAATCTAAGTAAAACTTAGAGGTCCCTGATGGCCTAAACAAATTGGACTTAATGTTTTTCTTTGATTTACTGAACAATACACTTAAAGATGCCCTGTAGAGTTCCCTTTTAGACAAACTAAACGTATGTTTACACTCTGTTACTCACCGAAACGCACTATTTGTATCCTTAAGTCTAATAGCGTGTGTGTGTGTGTGTGCGCATGTGCATCCTCATCAGCCTTACCAGAGGTCAACCCTTTTTTTTTTCTCCCCGATGTTTTGGGAGCACAACTGGAAATTAAGTAACACTCTTTCATAATGTCTAAATAAATACACATGGCGTAGGCAACATCATTTTGAAGCAACTAACAGAGCTACAAAGAATCCAAATGTCTGCCTGAATACTGGTACTGCTAATTGGAGTGTAGTGACCCATCCCATGTTGTGACTTAGTACAACACAGACAAATGCTGACAAAAGGCCCGACCTGAAATTTGCCACCAGCAGTCACGGGTTGCTATTCTCATTGCTGTCATCCCATCAATTTCAGCCTTATTATCACTACATTGTCATTACAATCACTCTGGGTGTTATGATTGCAATAGTACCACTTACTCTGCAATAATGACAATATGAGCAGGGTGACTTTGAAAAATAGAGGGTTTAATTGTGCTTAATTATGATATTTTGAAGGCTTCCTGGATTGTAATCTAGGAAAGAAGGAAGGAAACCAGCTACAGTTATTTGCAAAAACACAAACATTTACCATTATGGTAGATGGTTTAAAGGTCGGATTGATGGTTTAAAGATAGAGGGAAATGTACAATCCAGTTTACAGGGGGAAATAGTTATTGCATTATTTACATCAGTCTTTTATTTTTTGCCATTATATTAATAATGCTTGATATGTATGTAATTGTAACATATTGTGACCCTGCCCTAAATATAATAGGTGCATATAAATGGTAAATGTAACATATGTACCTAAAAGCACTGAATAATGTTGTCATTAACAACATTGGAGTAACAAATAATGCCAGTTGGATTAAAAAAATATTGTTGGTGGCCTGGAAGATGCTCATATTTTGTTTTTCTACTGTTGTTTGTCTATTTCAGTAAGAAATAAATGGTGCCTAATTAATCTTTGTGTGCATGAAACAAAGGTATTCAAAGTAGTTTATATAGCTTTGCATTGCAGAGCTTCTTAGAAATGATTAGCTCCTTTCAATCCACATTGCGCTGCCGTCAGAACATTAACTCTTATGTAGACTGGTGGTGTTTTTCATGGCCACATTGTCTTTTCACATTTTCTTTTCTTTCTTTTTTTCTCTTGTCAGTTTTTACTTATTAAATTTGAAAGATTGGCATTTTCCTTGACAGTGTGAATATTTCATTCGTTCAACTATTCACTTACACTGCATGTCTCTGTCAGTGAGTTCAGTATAACAGTAAAAAAAGAAAAAGAAAAATGTCACTGTTCAGTTTTAGCTGCTGCCTCTTTTGAGTGAACTGAAGAGCATGAAACAATACAGAGAAATTCCCGTTTTCACTGTTCCGCCATTAACACGGACTGACCAATAGGGTGTCGTGTAATCCCAAAGTGCCCGCCTCCCGCCGCATCTGATTGGCCTACTAGGTCCTCTATTACCTTTCATCCGCTTCTTCCTCCAGGGAATAAGGTAAGCTAACTGCGAGGGAAGGAAAAGGAAAGCTCATTACCCGGCGCGCCAGCGAAAAGTGAATTCCGCCCGTCAGTTTGTGTGTTTCTATCTGTTATTCTTTCGAGAAGAGGAAACACACCCGAGAGGAACAAGGGCTACAAGATGAAAACCGCGAAGTGACCGAGAAGCAGCAGGTACGTGAAGGGGAGTTTGGTAGCAGCAGGTGCATCTAGTATCGCTGCGGCTGTTCAGTTTCGGTAGTCAACTGTCAACCTGTTGCTTACTATTTCTTGTGAAAATGGTCTTAAGATAGCTTTATGTAAATAAACCTATTTTGGACCTAGCTTTATAGGTATGGTTTTTAAAAGTTGTACTGTGCGTCTCGGGAGTAAAATAAACGTTGTCATTTAATAAGCTACAGCTGCTCTAGTCCTTGTTAGTGGTCCTTGTGACTGATTGTATATTTGAACACAGCCTATCACCTCTGTAATATCATTTTCTGACTTAGTAGATATACATTTAGTAATTGTTTTTAATATCCTAAAACCTTCTAGGGCTGTAGTTTACCTTTCTCACCTGTATGGCTTTTTAGTTTTTTTTTATCTTTAGCTATACATGTTCAGTTCTCTTAATGCTTTATAATGCATTAGTACTAGAACATTTAGTTGATACTTATTTATCCTAAATATCTCCTGGGTTTTGGACTATTACAAGCAGTTTAACGTCACCTTGATGAATTGATGATGAAAATGATGGTTGGTTGCATGCCTGTAATGGATAGTGTGGGCTGGAGACAAACGTCAACACAAACTACTGTTATCACCACATTTAATTGCCATTGCCATACTTTCCTGTGTAGTACATTACTTATACTGTTTGCCAGTATTGTGAGAACAACATGGTGTTGTCCTACCTTAACCTTATCTCCTAGCCTCAAATTGATACCTGGCCCTGAATTATGCAGAGGAGGGCCTTTCTACCTAATGACCGGACTATGTTTTATTTAATGTGGGAACAAAAGGCGCCAGGGCTGTGGCAGGGTTGCTTTGGGGGAAATCAGACACTGGTGTTTTGTGCTGTGGCTGAAACTGAAGCACTCATGCGGCACGTTGGTCAGATGGTGGGAGCAGGAGGAGCACACTGGCCTCTCTGTGCTCTGATGCTGGACGCCCTGCTCAGGCCACTGACCAGGCTTGACTCCACTGCACCCACACAGTCTGACCAAAGAGACCCTTACAGAGACGTTAGTGCAGAGTAGACGTGCATGTAGGTGTAATGCATGCATATATATATATATACAGACACACAGACAAAGACCAGTGACACATGCACAGAGGCAAGAGGACCCAAAAGCATGCATCCACCTTCTACAGGCAGGTGCCCACATAAACATCTGTTGACCTGAAAGTCGTCTAATGTTGCACTGCTTCATGCGCCAATGGATAGCTGAACTTGTTAGATAAAGTACTGACTCAGCAGCACCCTGCTATGATAACGTGACACAAAGCCAAAACATGCAAGCATTTGGCAATAATACACACATTTGGTGACGGTTGCATAGAGGTGGTTGTATGAATGATTGAATAGGTGGTGTGTGTGTGTGTGTGTTTGTAGGAAGATTAAAGAAGGAAGGAAGCCGGAAACAAAAGATGGAAGCAAATAGAAGAGAGAGGCTATAAAATAAGAGTAGGGTCACCAAAGCCATGGCCCGTACATGTAAACGTACCCTGAAACATGATCTCTTTCTCTGTCTCTGTCTCCCTGTGGTGGTAACAAGAAAATGTGTGCACAGTTTCGCAGAAAAAGCAGCTCAACAACATAGAATAAGTCATTCATTAGAAACAGTCATTTCAGACATACTCTGTTGCTGTAACAACACCATAATCTCACACTTAACACAAACAAACAGTATACACAGACTCAAAATATCACTAGTTTCGGTTTTGGGACTACATGTGGTGTGTTCTCGTTTGACTTGGTGGGGCTGGTCGTTTTTTTTTTTTTTTTTTTTGTTTTTTCCACAGTGAAAAATTACTCTTGGTGTGTTGGAGTGTATGGTTTTGACTCGGATGTTTACATTCTTTCAGTGACCTTTCACACAGCCCACCTCTACAAGGATGAAGGTTTGGCTGGTAAGGTTAGAGTAAGTTCAGATGGGTTCAGCTATTAGGAACCTTATGGAGCCACAAGCCAAAAATAATGACATATTGAAAACTTAGTTTGTGAAAATATTGCTGAAGTTGATGTAAATTAAATGGTAGGATTACACCCAACTGATATTTGATTTCAGATACAAAATAATCGAATGAAATTCCAGAAATAAAGCACCTAAAAGGTAGAGAAATCTTTAGCAAATGACCTAACACTGCTGTTATTAAATCACTATCACTCTGTAAGGTGTCACTTTGAAGTGAAGGCGTCAGAGTGAGATAATAGTCAAGGATGTAGCAGAAAGGTGTCAGAGTTTTCCTACCTGTATTGTTTACATTTTCCTGTAATGGAAGTGTGATCTTGTTGTAATTCCACCTCTTCCTTTGTACCTGCATTATGTGAGGCTTTCATTGTTGGTTTCTGGAAAATAAATGCTTTAAGGGAATAGCTTATGTAGTGAATCACTCATTCTAAGAGATGGGGAATTCAATGGTGTTTTGTTTTTTTTAAACGCTGATATGATTGACTCAGACCGGCTGTAATCAGGCACAACAGAGCATTTGTAAAGATATTAAGTGTAAACAACTAACATGTGATTTAGCGTGATTTAAATATAAATCAGCTGTTGTGATCAAGTACCAATAGGTTTTGATATGCAGTGTTTTAGTAAGAATGGAAGATTTAATTAACAGGAATAACAAGGGGAAACAGGGATCCATTTTAGCCCCAAAAGAATGAGATTGTGCTTGTAGGGTAGAGCTACAAGTAAAAACTACTTGGCTGACCAAAGTCCATCAGATCAAGGCTTTCATGGGTAATAAAGTCGGACTACTCAGGATGACATTGGAGGTATTGGAGATAAGCTCAGGATATTGTGTCATGCAGAAGTACCTGTATATTTTACTACTTATTTACATCATGGTGATGCTAACTATAACATAATAATTCAACTGTATGTGCATGGAGGCTAGTTAGCATAAGGTGTGGTGCTCTGGTTTGTGAAAGTCATTATGATGTCATGCTCTGCCATGAAAATAATGACCTTGGAAAGGTTGACAAGATGATAGATGCACATTTTAGAGTGCATGATTGTAGCACACAGGTATTCAGGTACGCTTAGGTTGTGTGACATCATTGCAGGAGGGTCTCGTTAAACACTGATAAGATGATCAGGGTGAATGATCTGATTCTCTAGAGTAAGAGCACAGAAGAGGAAGAGAGAAGCATGCTTAAGATGCCATATTCAAGTTAAAATTTCCCCACAGGATTAATAAGTAATAGGAAACAATAGAAGGGAAATCTGAGGTTGTTGTAACTGGCAGGCATGTTGCGAATGGAAGCATTAATACGGAAATACCTTGATGTTAAATAGCTTTACTGATAATCAGGATGAAAGCAGCAGTAAGTAAATATTACTTTAACATTACATCATTATGGTAGCTAATCAATGAGTGTATGCATGTGTGTTGATTTTTCGATTGCTATCACAGACATAATAACTGAAGGTGTTTTTTTATCCATAATCACAGTAAAGACTTTCCTCTAACGCATTATGGCTTTTGTACAGAGGTTACCATTGCATTTGCACTGTCTGAAAGGATTTTTCTGAAGTCTATTAATGATAATGGCAAGAAAGATAGTTGATTACCACGTAAGTACGCCTAGCAGTCATTTAACCTAGGCTGGTTTGGCAGAGTAATTCAGGACACTTTAATGGGAATTGTGACCGAGGGTGGAATGTGTATTTTGATTAAACTGCTTGGCTACCCTGTCACCGGTTAGGTTAATTTTTTGCTGTCAGTTATTGGCCTAGAAGGGAAAAACACCGTCCTGCGCAACTGATTGAAGTTGCCAATAATTTATTGTAAAAAGAAAATGTAATGTACAACAGAGAGCTCCAGTGAATTATTTCAAGGATGTGGATAAATTCCCCCACTTTGTTCTTCACTTTTAGCAGCACCTGCATGGAACAGGTTGGATCTGGGTTCACACGTTTCCTCCTCCTCCTCTTCCTCCTCCTCCTCCTCTGACTGACATTCCAGACATTGCGGGGGTCCTCCGTGGAGAGAGGGCCAAGACAGGAAGCACGTGGGTGGATTTCAAAATGCTCTGTGTTTGTGGAACACAGGCAAAACTATCTCCAACACCATCCACCACGCTCAGCCTTTCCAGCTCTCTTTCCCCACCTTTTGTTTCTTCTCTTCCGTTGTTACTTCAGAGCTCTGTTCTTCAGGCAGGGCCAGGGGGCTTTTTTTTGTTTGTGTTTTTCCTACCTGGGTTTGACCACTCTCTGGTCTGCAGTTGTGAGTTCTTGTCAGATCCTCCTTTTTTTGTCAGGGGAACAGAGAGGCCTCTTCAGGTCCTATAGATCAGATGGACAAGAAGGAGACAAATGGCTGACAGGTTATCGGTCGCTAATACGAGACCCCCTGAGGGCAGGCTGGAAAGTGTGTATGGTTATGTGTCTGTCAGCCTGCCTATTCTGGTTATCTGACAGGACCACACCTACACTATTGTATAGCCCTATAGGACCCTCATTGAGATCTGGCAGTGTCATATGTCATGTGGGTATGTGTGCATGTGTGTGTGGCAGAGTGTGTGAGCAACCTATTTGTATAGGCAGCTTTTAAAAATATGTCCTACTCCTTTTGCCTACTTTTTTGGGAAATATAGAAAGACAGAGAAAACAAACAAACTGCAGAGGCAATAAACAAAACTCTTTAATGTAGGCAATACAAAAAAAACAACCTTTCCTGGCACATTGCTGCGTATTTTGGTGCATTATCACCACCTTGAATGAACAATGTGAAACCAGTGGCAGGACTGTGTATCGTGCCACTCTTGTGCAAGTGTGAAACAAACAAAATTGGGACCCACTTGTAAAAAACAAACCCTGCTCCATAGCGCTACTGGAGGTCAAAAACTCCACTTTTAAGAGATTTAGACAAGTTTTATTTCTGCATTATAAAAAAGTAATGATGCACAGAAAATAATGCATTTTATTATTTGCCAGCAGCAACTTCAGTTTGTTTAGTTAGCCACAATGGCAGAACAACGAAAATAATGGCACCTGCAGAAAGTCCATCAGGGAAAAGTCACAGATGCATCAAAAAAAGGGATCTATACCTAGAGGCAGAGAGGAAGAATAAGACCTTTTCTGACGCTGTTGCTGTTTGACTGTAGTTTGTTTGACTACAGAGCAACCCTTCATCCTTTGTGTGAGAGAAATAAAGGAAGGTAGACAGACTATGGGGTGTGTGTGTGTGTGTGCTGTACTTCCATAATACACCGTGCTAACAGGTCTGCTGGAGGTTCTTCTCAGGTTTCATAGCCCCTGATGAAAAGGTGCGGGTGAGGGGTTGTCACTGAAACTTGGGCCGGCAACGGATGCAGTAATATGGCTGTGATATTGACTAATAAAAGAGGCATTTACAGCTGTCTGACATGGTTGGAAGTAGAGGCTTGATGTCTTGTTTTTTTCTGTGTGTGTGTGTGTGTGTGTGTGTGTGTGTGTGTGTGTGTGTGTGTGTGTGTGTGTGTGCGCGCGTCCAGTCAGAGCTGGAATGGCCTCGACACCTGGGTTGTGACTCAGGTATATCGGGACATTTTTTTGTTGCTCAAATAAAACAGCTTAATAAATTAATGAGTGGAAAGCAGCGAGTCAGTTAATTTGATGAAATGACAGAACTTTAAGTAATTTAGGGCTGAAACGATTAGTTAATAATCTGCATTAATTGTTTCAATGATTTTTCAAGCAGAAATAGTGAAAAATGTCTAACATTCTGTAGTTCCAGCTTTTCAAATGAGAAGATATGTTGTCTTTCTTGGTTTTATATCATTGTGAACTGAATACTTTTGATATTTGAGGACGTCACCATGGTCTCTGAGAAGCTGCGATTGGCACTTTTTAACTATTTTTTGACGTCTTTTTTAATAGACGATTAATCGCTAAACCGAAATAGTAATTGGCAGATTAACGAAATGATAACGAAAATAATTGTTAGTTGCAGCCCTAAACTAATTTCAAACACATTTGTCTTAAATTTTGTCTGCCAATAATGGTGCTATTTAACATCCAATCTAATTGATTTCCACTGGACCTTTGAGACCAATAATCTTCCAACTGACTAGAATGAGCCAGAAAGCCACAAGAAAAATGTAAAACAAACGTAAAACCTGCATTCAGCCAAGACATACAGTTATATATATATTGGGAATTGAATGCATGGGTATATTTTTCATTCGAAATGGCTTAGCATCACGAAAGAGTAATGTTCCTCCAAACAGTCTCACCAATGCTTCCCCAGGCAGCACCACATCTGACTGCCACACCATTTATTTCTCCCAGGTTACAAAGTCCAGAGTGTGTTGCACTGTTTTCTGGTGAAGTTTAATCTCTGTGTGATTTATTTTACAGCCTTACCAACACCCTTCCTCCTCTGATCCCTCCCTCTCTCCTCCCCTGGTCTGAGGTAGGAAACCTGCGCTGCCAGAAGTAAAAGGAGCCCATTGTGATCAGCTCCCCAAAATTAACCACGGTGGCAGACTGTGCGGGGAAACACAATGGAGATTAGAAATCACTTGACTCCTGAGCGGGATGATCAGTGCTATTAGGTTACTGTATATGTTTCAAAAGCAGGACAATTAAAAGTTAACACCGAGTGTTTCGTCTCGATAATGGGAGATCATCTACAGCCTAATAGTCTATAGCCTGAGGTGTAGGTGGGACTTTGTAATTACCGGCACATTAGACACATTCGTTCTTTCAGTAGAGCTCCGACATGTGTTCTGTTATCAGATCTACTGAGATGGAGGTGGGATGACTGCAAAATCACGATCCACGTGGTAATAGTGCTGCGAGCTAACAAAGAACTACTGTATCCCGGATAAAATGAGTTTTCTTTTTCAATTGTTACATTATTTTCATTATATAGCGCTTTCTGCAGCATAAAGCAAACTTCTCAGAGGAAAAGCGCTTACCCAGGATTACTCAGTTTGAGAGACTTATCAGCCTGTTCAGGGAAAATTTTGTTGGCTGTGTTACATCGATCGTCTGCTTCATAATGGCCTGAAGAATGACACCTGGAACAGATTAATTAAATGTCAGAAGCTGTTAGTGCTTTAATGCCAGAAAGATTTTTTTCCCCCTGTCTACGACAAGGCTGAAGGAAGTAAATATTATTATAAATGCTATTTACCGGTGTGATTTTTAAAAATGTAGCAGCACTAGTTTGTACAGTATGTGAGCATGGAAAAGCCATTGAGAAAGATGTTGAAAGCTGAGATCTTTAAAACTGCACTTTTGCTTTTCTAGCACTGAGCTGTCCACTAAATCAAATTTATTCTAGGTTCATTTTACAGAAAAATTCCCCTGTAGACCTGATGTGGAGATTGAGAGAGTGAGAAGCAGGAAAGAGGAAATAAATTCCTTGTTAGTCAGATGTTTGGCTCAAAGAGAGCCAACTTACTCAGACTTTCCCTTTATTTTTATGGGGCCCAAATTAAGACGTTTTATAGTTATGATGATGGTGATACAAAGGCTATGTTGCAATACATGTTCATTTAGTAATAACATCTGGTCAGAGGTCATCTTAAGTAATTGAGATCCTGTTGTTAGTGCTGTGCTAGTTCTTATTTGCATAGCATTTGGATAACTTTTGGTGATGTTTGTTTTTGTATGAGGAAGTTTTTTTTTCTGTGATCGATAAGGCTGTCACAAATTTACACAGTCTGCCTAAAACTTGGAATCACTCATTTTTAAATGAATTTAAGCAATAAATTGACAAGTCCACTTCAGTGAGGATATTTCACTAGGTTTGCACATAAATTAGAAAGCTCAGGCCATCAGAAATGGCAGGTTTGGCGAAATCAGATCCCTTGAGAGATGTGAGCAAGCCCAGCTGTTATTTGTGTGCTTTGGGCTTTTGCCATATCAAATCGTGCTTCACGAGGTAGGATGAGTTAAAATGTTGTAGGTGTTTAAATCAGCGTCTGTCTGCAGAGTAAATTTCCCAAAAGCTCTTGTTTAGACAAATAGAGACCCGAAGTCTGACATGAAGTGATCTCTGACCAGTAACTGTGATACTGTGAAAGCAGGTAAGTTGATTTGCCCCAGTTTTTTTGTGTGTTTTACAGTGATGTTTCACAAGAAACTAAACCGGGTAAATGAATGCAAAGTAAATATTTCTCTCAGGTATTGCATGCGGACTGTAAAAAAAAAGCAGATCAGATGAAACTCCTATCGCAGATACTGCAATTCATCTTTCTCTGTAGGAGAGCTGCCAGTACTCCCCTCACCTGCTTTAACCTTTTGTCTGTGTCTGAGGAATGAGTGGGAGACAAAGTGTAAATAGAGGAGAAAGAGACTGAGTGGGATTTGATCCTAGGCTGTCAGGGCCAATAAATAACTGGATTTTGAAGAACAGGAATGTGAGAAAGAGCGATTTTTCCATAAGGACACCTGTTGCCCACGAGACATCCTTATCCTCATCTGCCTAATTATGGATTATCACTTCCACTTGGATTAATGTGCTCGGTCCATCGGGGTGGGTGAAAAAATGTGGATAATGTTGGCCACTTTTAAATTTGCTTAATTTCCCCTGACATTTGGAGTCTGTTAAACTGACCGGGCAGCACGATTAAAAATCTACCTTCTCAAGAATGTGTGTTGACTCAGGTCTGTTGTTGACTTCAGCGGCAGCCATGTTGGGGTCAGTGGGGGAAGTGAATGCTAACCGTTCAGCCTCACACAGTGTCTCTGTGTGCCTGGCGGGTTCTTTTGCAATTCAAATCTCTAGTGAGCAAATGTTTCCCTGTTGTCCTGCTACTGCTGCTCTACATGACAGCGTATCGTGTATCTGGACTGTCCTTTTCATGCCTCCTAAAGCATCCTGGCAGGTATAAAAGGAGTGATTAGAGGCATGTCTGTTCACTTTAATCACGCCATATTAGATAGTGGACAGTGACCCAGTTTCTCACACCTTATCCCATTTATCCTCACATTTCTCTTTGTGTTCTCCTGCTTCTCCTTCCTTACCAGACTTGATGTCCCGGACATGCCCATGTAACAGCAGGAGCTCCATGCATGAATGAGTCCTGCTGTCAGTAAGCCTTTTCCTCTGACGCTAGTGACTATGTAGAATTTGTGTGTGTGCTGCTCCTTGTGAAGCAAGAGATGTGTTATTCTACTGGTCACCCATTAAAACGACCACAAAGATGCACGCATGACTGAAATTGGTTTCACACATGGTTTCTGATACATTTTTGAGTGTGTGTTGATTGTATTTTAATCAACGCATGGAGGTGTTTTCAGGGGGACAACGTAAATCTTACGTGCATTTACAACCCCCCCTTGAAGGAATTCTGCGGAATATGTTTATTTGCTTTCTTACTGAGAGTTAGCCTATCAATATTTCTGTTTTTGTACAGATTAAGCAAACAACATATAACGTGTTGATTAGTCAAATTTAGAGGTGCTGGTAGGTGGATGTTTTTAACTTTGGACTGAGCTTGGCTAGCCGTTTCCCCCGGTTTACAGTCCAGTCTAAGCTAAACTAATCGCCTGCTATCAGTCGAATCGAAAGCGAATAACTGCATTTCCCAAAATGTCTTACCTATTCCTTTAATGGCCCTGCACAAGCTTAAACTGAAGGAGCTAGCATGGTTGGCGGGCTAACAACAGCAGACCCACAAAGTTGTAAATCTTATCAAACATGTTACTGTCATTGAACCTGGCTACTTTCCTTGCATTTACTGAAAGCAAGCAGCTGCCATTTCCCCATGCAGTTCTATAAACAATGGTATAAACAATCAATATTTTTTGAAGAAGAGGAACCACCCCACCCCTTCTCAAACTGGAGAACATTGTGATTTTGCGTGTCAAAGTCAAATCAGATTGAACTCTGCGTGTAGTGATAGAGGTGGGGGTCAATTCGTGACTGGAAGGGAATATGTCTCACCCTTTTCCTCATAGGTATTTTTCACAGCAGACATTTTGGCTTGTCATTGTAGGAAAAGCACAGGTGTTACTAATAACTCTTAACGATGGCTCTGTTCTACTCAAGTGTCCCAGTGAGCCATGACAGTGTGACAGTGAGCCAGCAAGAACAATACTAGGACCTTGAAACTGAAGAAGCCAAATGGAATTCAGCCATCATTAATTTTATTAGTCATACCTGGACTTTAATGAGTGAAAGTAACTGAAAACACCATTAAGGGTATTCAGGGCCCTTACCAAAGGAAAGAGTGGTAGTTTGGACAGTTTAGTGTCTGAATCTCGGTGTACAGTGTTGTTTTTTTTTTTGGTAGCAGTGGGGGAGAGTTTTTAATGTAGGAGGCTGGAATGTGTTTCCTTCAAAGCTAAATCCTGTATAGCTTCTATTACATTCTGTGGTCTAAAAATGTCCGTTCATTGGCTGTAATTGCTTTATATTAGATGGGTCTAGGGGAGCAATAAGGCCAGACGAGGAATGCTGTTGTCTTGGAGCTCAGCGGGTCATTTAGTATTGTAACCTGACTTTGGCCACTCCAGGAGGTGGAACGATTACGGGAGGGGAAAACACCCAGTTCTAATTATGTAGTCTGAGTGTCTCAAAGTGAATAGGGTAGTGTGTTGATGTAGGGGATTTGTGTGGCTGCAGAAGGATAGGGATAAAGTTGTGTGTGTTTTCCCATGAAAGATGTTATAGTATCTGAATAACCCATGGCTATAGCCTGACTTCCATCTGCTGCAGCTAAATGGATGAAATGATTGTCTGAAGAAGGTCTGGTGAAGTCAGATGAATTGAACAACAAAATCTATGGCCTACTCTGTCACTCAGTGTTATTTGCTAAAGACTTATTGGCAATTCATGCATCCATGATTGGTGCTTAGGCGTCTCTGCAAAAATCGCCCTTGGCATGTTGTTAATCCGGCACTTCTTCCCTTGCATATTCCCCTCACTACAGGATTAAATATCTAATGTCGTTATGTAATGGGTATTGAAACTAAATCTTTGTCCCTGTGATATAATAAAGCCTCATGATATGAAATAATCAGGATGTCTTACTGAATATGACGTCCAGGCCTGTTTTCTCTGTCTTTATGTGAGTAAGTGAACATTTAAAATGCAAAACAAAATCGAGCAGTGTTCAAAACTTTGGATGGAAAAAAAGGTGATTTACTCTGACATGAGTTTCTGATACCTTTTGAGCTTGTTTCTCTCAAAATATGCTTGTAGATAGACCTGCAACGATTGGTCGATTCATCGATTAGTTGATTGACAGGAAATTTACTGCCAACCATTTTGATAATCGATTTAACATTGACGTCATTTTTCAAACAAAAATGGCAGAAAATCCAAAAATCAAGGGTTCCAGGTTCTCCAGGTTCTTTGTCCTCTATGATAGTAAACAAGACATTTGAAGACATCACCTTGGGATCTGGAAACTTGTGACATTTTTTAAGCCAAACGATTTATTGATTAATAAAGAAGATAATCAGCAGAGTAATCCATAATGAATATAATTGTTAGTTCCAGCCCTACTTGTTGGAAATCTTAACTTTCCTTTAAAACTAATATCGCTCTGCAACCAGTCACCACGTTGCTTTATTGAATGTAACCCCACAGGTTTATGTGATCTTCCTGTGTGCACAGTTTGTTCTACCAGGAAGTGTCCTGCAGTCTATCGTCTTATCAGGTATACTCACCTTCTGTCTGCACAGGTCAATGGGATCATTGCACAGATGAGTATCAGTTATATAAGTGATATTTGAATAAAGCAGCATGCTCAGTTACCTTTGGAGCACAAATGACAATTATTTCAACAAATAGTGTAGAATTTAAGAGCAGGTAGGCTTAGTGTGTGTGAAGAACATCTGTTTGTTCAATATGGGAACTAGAAGATTAGTGATGCCATTGCGTAATAACTTCTCTCTGTGGCCTGAAGTGTGGATGTATTAAATAAACAAAGCATTCAATAACTAGCTGAAAATTAGAAGATTAACATATTCAGTTTTAAGCCATAAAACTAAGCTGTGTACTGAACCTGTGTGTTTTACCTGCTGTACCTGCCCTAGCTGCCTATCAAGCACATTCCTTTCCATGTGCCTTTGCCAAACAACCAAACCAGCCAAACTGTTAATGATAAGACATCGAGGGTCAGAGTGCCATGCTGCCATAAAGTGTCAGCTGTTTGGCCTGCTGATAGATATTGTCACCATGCCTACCCAGTACAGATAGTAGATTGTTTTATTGTATGGTTTTTATATTGTTAGTTGTTTGAAATTGTCTGGCAGACATACTAAAGTTAAGTCTCACTGTCACTTTCTCTTATTTCTTCGAGGACCAGAAAATGTGTGAAGGCATAAACTGAGTCACTGTCTGCTGGTATTTGGTTATGAACCAAAGTAATGAACATGTTAAAATAGTGACTTGATGATGGAGCTAGATGAAAACTTAAGGGGATCATCAAAGTCGTTAGGATACATCCTCTGGGAACCATGAATGTCTGTACTAAATTTTGTCCCAATCCATCTCGTAGATGTTGAAATACTTCACGCTTCATTACTAAATGCATCCTACAATGTGTTGAATATCAAAGATTGATTTAATACAGTAAAAGATAAGCTTCCCTTAAGGTGCCATGTTACACAGAGTGGTACACATTTTGCTTGAACCTCCAGATTGTCTTTTCATGATACTGCTTTTCAGTACTGTTTTAAACAATTCCTTGCCATAATCACTAGGCACTGTACGTTTAAAAAGCAACAGGTCAGTCACTTTATGCAAATTGTGAAAAACACAAGAAAGAACCAGGTCATATCGTATGGCCTTTATGCCACACCACTCGGTATAGGGTGTGTTAAGTCTAGTAACAGCTTTTGTCACGGTTTTTACCAGCATTAATACATTCCATGAGTAACAATACATACTTGGAAGGAAAGAATGTATACCGGCCTGCACAAGGATTTCATTGTTCCCCACTCTGTTTGCAGTAGGACTTCTTTGCTTAGCTTTATTTCTTGTCAGCCTGACATTTTAGACAAACTGATTCTCATTTTGTGTTCTCATTAATGGAGCTAAATCACTTTATTTATTAATGGCATTTATCCTCATGTGGTCTTTCCTATAACCAGTATTTGATCCCGATCCTTATTAGCATCTGCAGCATTGTTTTTGTTTGCTCTGTTCATTGGTTCAAACAATAATAAAATACAGTTTGGGTGAATTAATACAGACCCTTAATCATGAGATATAAGCCACTGTGAGATTGATTAATCATTGGTTACACTGCAAGAACAATACATGTACTGTAAAGTCAGTGTCTCCCTGGGAAGTCTCGTTCTCTGTGCTAAACCTCATGTGTTCCTGGTGAAGTCATGGCTGACACAGTGCCAGCTCGGGGGCCACCATGGGTGAATTCCTGCGTCAGTTATGTGTCTGTGGTCAGCTGGTCGGACCACAGCTCATTATGCAACAGGACAGAGATGGTCACTGCATCCTGGCAGGGCAGAGACGGCCATAGGCAAGAGATGAGCTAACTGGTAGAGCCTCTCTGATGACGAAAATGATGGTAAAAAATCAAAACTGAGGCTGTCATGATTGTCATTGTATTTATGTCAACTTGTATTTTGACTTTGGCATATTTGTTGTCTGCATCTGCACAATATGGCAGGGTACAAGACAGTACAGACAGTGTAGTAACTTGTGAACCTGCTATAGCTACAGTATGTACCTATACCCTATATGTGAGACAGTAATATGTTCTGTATGTAGAGATGAAACAGTTAAATAATTAGTCAAACAATAGAAAATTAAATGGCAACAATTCTGACTATAGATTAATGGTTTAAGTTATTTTTTTAAAGTAAAAATGCCACACTTTCAGTGGTTCCAGCTTCTCAAATGTGATTTTTTTTATTTATTTATTTTTTTTTAGTCCTCTATGACAGCAAATTGAAATTATTTGGCTTTAGGATCGTGGGTTGTACTAAACAAGCAATGTAAAGAAGTCAGCTTGGGCTCTGGGAAACTGTGATGGTAATTTTTCACTATTTTCTGACATTTTATAGACTAAACAATTAATTGAAATAACAACTACACAAAGGTAGTGGGATTAAATTGACAGATGACGGATGTTTCCCAAAGAAAAAACAGGGATGAATTTTGAGTGAAGACTGAACTGAGCTCTATATTATCTGTCCTGCGTAGACTGCAGACAGTGTGTCTTTAGGGACTGTTGAAAACTATTAGGAGGCACTGGGGACCTAAGACAATAGATTTTATTATTTTTGGGTTTTTTTTAAAGGAAAACATTTTTCTGTAATGATGGAGTCAGTGAGACTTTTCCCACCTTTGAACAGGAAGTGGGTCATTTTGTTATTGTGTGTTTTTTTTTTTTTCCTGTGGTTTTTGTCCTCAGCTTCCTGGCGGGCCATCTCTTCTTTCTTACTTTCTGTGTTTTTTTTTTTGTCCTTTCATACATTCCTCGCCTCTCTTTTGTCACTGTGTTTCCCTTGTTGTTGGTGGTATCACACATTTGCTCTGAATAAGGTAATCTCCTGCTTTGTAGAGATGTCGTAAGATGCTGCTGAGCCAGTGAAACATGTGATCCTCGAGCCTTGAGGCTGGGTGTGCCTTGGGCCCGGGTCATCTGTCCAAGACACACTGTTTGCTGCATAACTTTTTATTTCATGTATAAAAGAAGTGTGCGAAATAGCACCCAGTTCAGTTGCTCCTATAATTGTCCTTTTATAATCATTTCATATCTGTCTCGACCCAGATCAGTATGTTCTCAGATTTGAATACACATACCAAAGCCTGAAAACGATATGCTGCAGTAATGATGAATTTCCATTTTTAGAGCAAGTACACCTACACAACACACACACAAACAAAACTCTATCGTCTGCAGCCTTGTATTGTTCTAGTGCAGAGGAATTCCTACAGTATCCAGTAAAACTCACCATGACTAGATCATATTGCAGCCCCCCGGGGGGTCCTTAATACAAAAGTAATTGTCTTCTCAGAAGTCACTTGAAAGTAATATGTTTATCATTCGCAGAAGCCTGTGTTCATGAGGCATGATGCAGTTTCTGGTTAATGGTTGACCAAGGAGGATACAGGAAGCTTAACTGTGTTTTTTTTATATAGCAGAGAATGTTATTAATATACTCTTATTGACCTTGCTGCATTTTATGTGTGTGTGTGTGTCATTAAGCATTAATTGTTTAACTAAAAGCCACAAAGATGGCAGAGCTGTTAGCAATTTACATCCCTGCAAATACAGAAGAAGCAGTGCTGTAGTTACAATTGCACATTGTGTTCAGTAGACATGTCAGCTTCTTAAACTTTTAGTGAAAACATCAACATTAAATCAAGTAGACAAAATGTGAATATTGTCAAGTAAGTATTTAGGCCAGAACATGGCAGGAATGCAGAGCTTATTAGAGTGTGACAGCTTGTCTTGGTCAGCTATAGATTTTAGAGACCGGTGTGAGCACTGCCCAGCAACACACGGCCACAGTTTCTCTCCCCACACACACAAACATGCCGAATCACTCTGTCCTTTTCTGTTTTTGACGCACACGTACGGGAGGTGTATGTTGGAGATGACACTGCATGGCAACACGGCTTTCCCTTTCCCGCTATTAGATGCTTTGCTCTGTCAGTGCTCAACACCCGACCACTTCCAGCTTTTCAAAAACGGCTTCCTCTCTGTTTCTGTTTGATCAGAGACAATAGGAATGATGTCTTTCAGGTCCTGTGGGAGACTTGAGTCAGTCTTGAGAAGTGAAGTCATAGTCCAGTATTTGTGCATTTATGATGCCTCCTTCATCCATTTTATGCTCACAGATAAGATAAGTTTCTAGTGGCTGAAGTCTCTTCAGTCTACTTGTAAGTATAGAATATAATGGTTCACGTTTTGATGAAGGCCTTCGTGGGCTAAAAGGTCAGTGGAACGATTTTAATCCTATACAGCATGTAGCTTAAATCATTAATACGTAAGCAAGAGTGGAGCCTCTTGACTAAGATCTATGTGCATAGTTTTGTGTTTTGTTGCCTTTTGAGTCGATGCTCGAAATAAGTCAGTCTTTATTTTTGTGAAACTGTCTAACTTTATTAGACTAGCCTAATTGAAGAGCAAAATTAAGCGTGGCCCTAACACTAAAATATCTTCGTGAAACTGGCTCTGAACTGTTGCACAGTAAATGGAATGCAGCCATTATTAATGTTATTGATTACACCTGTTGTTTTCCTGCTATGATATGCCAAAAGGTCTGCAGTGAAAATGCCTTTATTAGTTGTCTTGTTTCTCACCGGTGAATGCTTCTGATTGATAGCAACAGTAGTTTTTTTGAGGACACGACCAGTCCATTTAGTGCCTCATCACTCATCATCATCTTTATCAACAGATTTAGCAGGGCCAGCGGGACTAACAAGCTTATTTGTTTTGGCTGGCTACCATGGCATCAGCCACTATAGTCCCCAAAATTTCCTGCTTGTCTCTTTCGTCTTCCTCTCCCTCTCATCTATGTCATATTTCACCTTTCTTTCTTGTGGTTTGCATCTTTTTTTATCATCCTGTGCCCCCTGTCTCTGTCTCTTATTGTCCATCCATCTATCTATTTCTGCCTTTTGCTTCTCAGACATCTGGTGGTCCAGTCCTCGTGGCTGCATGGTGAAGGTCACGCTGGAACACAATAATCACCAATGAAAGACAAAAAACAAAAAAAATTTAACGCCATCCTCCCATCCTTCATACCTCCCTCTCTCCATCAGCCTCACCCCGTGCTCTCTCTCTCATTCATTGGTTGTATAAAACCATTCGTCTTTAAGAAAATGTGTCCTTGCCTGACACCTTCCCTGACCGTGTTGGATTTCTATGGTCTTTAAATTCTTACGGTTCTTAAGGCATACTCTCTCCTCCCTCCATCATGATATAGTACTTAGCTCAGTTGCCAGGCAGAAAGTGGTCATGAGCTTATCCTTGTTTATACGTCTCTATTTAATGTTGATCCCTGTTATGAAGTAATCACATGTGGAAAGGGACTTAATAAATCATGTACATTATATTTTAAAGCTAAAATCTAATTTGTTTTGCTCACAAGTTCCAATCAGGCTGTGCCTATGAAAGCTTCTTCGCTGGCCTCATAGTGCTCAGGTTCACTTTACATTTTGTTCACAATTTATATTGTTTTTTATACAGATGTTAAACAAGGCCTAACAATTCTTCACGTCAGACTGAATAAAGCAGATAACTGAAGGTGAAATGTATAATACAAATGTCTGGCTGTAGTTAGTGCTACACATATAAATCATATAATCTGGTTAAAATGCACTTTCCCTCTATCAGTCCCATATACATTTGTCCATCACAAAGAAAAGTTATGTTATCATCAAGTGGAGTCAGCCACATCAGCAGTAAAACCAACATTACATTGATGCTGGTCTTCGCACCACTTTGTCTGATACTGTGCTTACAGTAACTCTGCATAGCTGACATCCACAATAGAAAACAATAGAGAGGGCAACTAGGATTTCTGTCTGACACTAGACAATCACATTGACCCATGCAAAAGACAGATCAGTGTAAAACATTGTATTTAAATGCTTACTATGATTAATTACATGCTTAAATCTTCGCAGTTTGTGTGAATTTAGCACTATATTTTCAGTTTTTAACATACTTGTCACTAAATCTTCATGATGTAATAAACCCCCACCATCTGTCTGTTAAAAGTTCAATTTTAACTGTTCATTTATCGTATCGTGAACAGAGATTGTTTTATCTTTATCTGAAAAGAGGTCAGTAATCACTGGTATGGCAATTACTACATGGATTAAGCACAAAGTTTTAATTTGAAGTAATGATGACCTTCATATCAGTCTTACTGTGGTAGTGATCACTAGAGATTTCTGCAGCTGGTTAATGATTAGCTGTGTAACGTCTATCTATCTATCTATCTATCTATCTATCTATCTATCTATCTATCTATCTATCTATCTATCTATCTATCTATCTATCTATCTATCTATCTATCTATCTATCTATCTATCTATCTATCTATCTATCTATCTAAGGTATCTATCTATCTATTATCATCTGATCTATCTATTCATTCTCATCTATCTATCTATCTATTATCCTATCTATCTATCTACTATCCTATTCATATCTCTATCCAATGTGGGACTGATGATGGTGATAGTTGGTCTTGAGCTTCAGGTCACCCATACACCCACTCGCCCCACCACCATTACCCCTCCCCTCCTCCATCCTCCCTCCTGCCTTGGCTAGTCTCCATGTGCAGGGCTCAGGGCCTTGGGAATGAATGGCGCCCAGGCTGTGCTCTGTCTTTGAAGCCAGCCAGGAATGCGAGGCCTCTTTTTTTCTCTCCTCTCTCTCTCTGTTGTTCAGGCGGCCGGCAGCACTAGCAGCTATCTGCGGCAGTGAAATATTCCCTCCGCTGCGCTCATTGTGCATCAGAGAGCCGGACGTCATCGGCTGGCCAATCAGTGGCTCCCACTAGGCAGCCTCGGGTCTCGGTGGGGGGAGAAGGGACTCGCTAGAAGTCTTCCCTCTAATATCTAGCTCTCCTGGTTACTTGGTCTGGTCCCTCTTTAGAGGAAGAAAGATATTCTGAATGAGAAACGAGAACAGCAAATCCTTATTTAAGTTGAAACAAAGGAAACTTGTTTCTTTTTCAGATGGAAATCAGGAAGTTCAGCGACTTGGACTCAAAGTTTGGGTGAGTTCTTCTATTTTTTTTTTTTCTTGATAACAGTGCTGACTTAAGTTTAGAAACTTTCATTCAAACCACTGTGCAACTAGCTGAGTAGTTCCCAGTCTGCAAGTAGTTGATCTCTGAGTCGTTCCCAGTCTGCCTTGTGACTGTTGATCCAGCCTTCCAATTTGTGTTGAGCTTTCCTGCTGTCATTGTTCAGTTCTCTTGTCTCTTGTTGTTGTGGTTTGCGTGTGAGGGTATTTGTCTGGGCCGGTCACCCTCTGCCTCACCCTGCCACCCTGCCTCCCTCCCTCCCTCTCTCCTCTCTGTACATTTTGTCACTGCCTGTCCCCTCCATCACTTCCACTTGAGCGCTCCCCTGTTTGGTAGCCTCTCTCTGTTCGCAGAGGGAAGAGGAGGGCTAGAAACCATACACACACACACACACGGAGACACACCACAGATCAGAAGGCCCTTCATAAACACATGGAATCCCCTTTAATACTGTAGTTTGAAAGGCTCTTGGGAGGTGGGTTTTGTGTGTATGCAAAACGACCACCTAGGATCATCTTTGATTCAGGTTTTTCCCAGTAAACTTGGCAATACTGGGAAAATTTTACTCATTGAAATTGATTATAAAGGAGTTTGCAGTTGTCAGTCTAAGTTACTAAGTGGTCATTTACTGCATAATTTTTATATTTGTTGGTTAGCATAACTTTTGGTTGGTAAAAACCCCCAAAGCAAAAGATTTCTTGCACTTCCATCAATGGCGAGGCCCAGCTTTCATACTGCAGTATCAGAGTTGATTAACCGGTTGGCTTGTCTTTGTTTTATTTTTGGCAACACTGACTTTTGTGTGTGCATGACAGGTATGTAGCTTCAACTTGATGACAAAGTCATGGAAAGGCATGCATTTACTCTGTCATTAGAGTTCACTGTAAAACCTAAACATATCATTACCTTGCAGGGGCTGGTTTCTGTACTGAAGATGGGTTTTTTTTTAATTTTTTTTTTTTGGATAGCTGATGACAGCAGGTTTCTATGTGTTACAAAACTAATGAAAATGGTACTAGAGGAGTTTGAAGAAACCCACCACAGACTGAAGTTGATTGATTCCTGGTCATCAAAAGAGTATGAGAGTTGCATCAGATTCAGTTTGAAAGGCTCATTGATTATTAATCAAGTGATATTTGCAAGGATTTTATGGGTTGATTTTGCTTTACTGGGTCTCAGTTGGAAATAAACTAGTTTTACAACAAAAGACGATATATAAAACACAATCTGCAAAACACTACAGCTTCTATCACAGCATAATAGCCTGTAAAGATTTCCTGAAACTCATAATGCTCTCAGTCATAATGCTTGTGTAGTTAGCCTAAGTGAAATTTTAATCTTGCACAAATTATTACATGTTAGGCAGTTGTGTGACAAGAAATGGATAAAGCAAATGTTTCAATGTCCCAAGAATAGTAAGGGGAAAAGGTAGACAAGTGTTTACGGGTCGCAGTGCTGTATAACAAGGCATTATACATCTGTCACATGACTAATCCTCCCAGATTTCTGTAGTTCCATATGGAATTCCTGACATTTTTTTCCATGTGTGTGCTGCGACGTGCGCCGCCATCCTCAAGGCCTTTTATTAGAGGCCTCATTGATACAAAACAGCAGACAGACTCCTTCAACAGGTGGTTAACTGTACTGACCTACAAAACCAAGCAGCAGTAAATCGTGGAAGCTGTGAAACATAAAAATGACTTAAAACCATATGTCTTGTACACAAAATGCTGTTAGCATTGACTTTAGTGTAGAAGTAGATGATATAATTTTTGGTTAAATGAGATCTAAGGATTACCATTAAACCAAGCAGAAGACGTTACTGCCGTATAGGGGATTATACTTAACTTACATTGCTTTCAAGTTACTATTTTGACTAGAGCTGCAACGATTAGTCGGTTAACAGAAAATTAATCTGCAACTATTTGATAATCGATTAATCGTTCAAGTAATTTTTTTAAGCAAAGATGCAAAACATTCTCTGGTTTTAGCATCTTCAGTGTGAGCATTTTCTGCTTTTCTTTGCTTTATATCATTGTAAATTAAATGTTTTTAGGGTTTGGACTGTTGGTCAGAGAAAACAAGAAATTTGATGACATCACCAAGGACAAATGTGTATTTTTAGTATTTTCAAATGATTACTTGATTAATCAGAAAAATACCCAGCAGATGAATCAATAATGACAACGATTGTTAGTTGCAGCTTTCATTTTGACACAACCTTATTAAACGTTATATTATTCTAACTAATCGATTTCAAGGATAAATCCCAAATGAATTAATAATAATATAAACTTTATACAGCACTTTTGAAAACAAAGTTACAAAGTGCTTTACTAGGGTGGAAAAAAGATTCAAACATAAGCAGGTAAAATAAATTTGGAGTCATAATTATGACAGTTAAAGGATTCCCCCTCAGTGCTGCCATGTATCAGCACCTCCACTCTGCTGGGTAGGCATAAACACTTCTCTACCTGAAAAAAGAAAACATTTTTTCAGTCAAGGGGTATATGATTAGTCTTTACAACTTATAACAGATGGAGCAAAATTCTCACTAGAGGAATTTGACCTAGAAATGCCAGGCAAAGATTTTTCACTGGTGACTTATTGTTTTCTGGCATCTTTAATAGTGTTTGAGCAGAAAGCAGCTTGCAAAAACAGCAACTTTTTTTTGCCACAGACATTTTCACAGACACATAGCTGGTGGAGAATTTTCTTCCATGTATACAGCATAGATGAGGTATGAAGGTGCTTTTCTTTGATGTCGGGGTGTGTTTGTGTTAATTTATCATGCCATTGCAAAGCAGTGAAAACAGCTTCCACATGAAATATTGAGTATTGTCAGTTGCTATAAGTTTTTCTTTTCAAGTGCTGTTTGAACACACCTTTTGTCGAACCATTACACTCTTGAGCAGCCATTTGCCACAGATGTATGACTGGAGCGTGAGTCCTAAGTCAAGATTTCAAGCTGATAACCAGTCTGTGCTGTGTTTGTGTTTTCTCCCCCAGGAGCTGCTGAGCAGACCGTTTCAAGAGGCTTTGAGTAAACAAAAAGGAAGCAGGAAAATGACCTAATTAGCAACGAGCGTGACGGACAACATGGTGTAAATGTGTTGCTGGTATTTTCCCCAGTTTCACCCACAAGGAAGACGCATGCATCAGCGCACATACACGAACGACACAATTACAAACCCTGCCCTTCCCTTCCTGCCGTCCGCCCCAGTCCTCCATGGATTCTTACAACTTCCACTTTGAGAGAATGAGCAACTTGGACCTGCATCCTCTGAGCCTGCCTGTCAGCCGGCTCTCCCCAGCCAAGTCCAACAGCAGCATCGCCGACCAACTTGCCCACCACCAACACGGCAAGGGAGACTCTGCCTACAGCTCTTTCTCTGGCGGGTCCACTGCCCCAGATTACCCCTCTCCCTTTCTCCCAGATGACCTACAGTCCAGCTCCTTCAGCCACTATGCTGATCTTAAGTATGTAAAGTCCATTTACCACCCGACCCAGGTTCTGCAGTCTGATTCAAAGACCATGGACCAGCTCTATCGCTCTGTGGAAGCTATCTCACAGCAGTATCGCAACAATACCAGCACCAATGTAAACCACCACAACCACAATGGCAATGACAGTTTCCACACCAACAACAAAGCACTGTCTAAACAAGAGGTGCCTTTGGGGGCTCCATCCCAAGGTGCTTACCCTCCTGTCCGCCCTCCTCCAGTCCCAGCACGCCTGGATAGTTTCATAGCCACAAAAAACTTGGAGAACAGCAGGGTCCTCCACCATGGTACTGAGTTTCAACCTCAGCAGCCACAGCCTCAACAACAGCCCAGACCCCACAATCGACTCCATCCACATCCCCACAGTCTGATTGCCCCAAGACCTAAGACGGCTAACCCAGATACAGGCAACTCAAGCTGCAATTCTGACCCAGTG
This sequence comes from Macquaria australasica, assembly GCA_005408345.1. Lineage (NCBI taxonomy): Eukaryota > Metazoa > Chordata > Actinopteri > Centrarchiformes > Percichthyidae > Macquaria > Macquaria australasica. The sequence continues at coordinate 666,091 of SEMN01000113.1, forward strand.
TACTCTGTTTGGAGGGGCTCTCAACAGCCACAGGCCCAGCAGCCACCAAGCTACCGCCCCCACCTCCAGACTTATGATCAGACCAGAACGTTGAACCCAGAATACCTTTTCATCATGGATAACAAAGCTGCCTCTGAGCAGCAGAAGTCAACAAACATCCTAAGCCGATCACCTCCCCGAGGCACAAGCCAGCCTGAGCACCTGAAACCCAGACAGCCCTCAAGCAGCGGTGCATGTAATGGAGACCATCACAACAAGACTAGTGGTAGCAGTAGCCATTTTGAGAGTCAGCGCAAAAGGGCACACTCAGCTCATGATTGGCTTGGTTCAGAGCCAACCCGACCTGCCAGTCCCTGGAATGCTAGTCAGAGTTTTATCAACAGCAGCATCCAGCATAAGGGTCAGTTCTACTTTGTCACGGGAGTGTGTAAGCTGTCTGAATCTGGTATGAGGACCCACTCTGCATCTGTGTGTGGGTCTGAGGCTTCGAGTGAGAGCTCCACTGTGTTGGAGACACACCGGCTAAGAGAAAAAGAAAGGTGCCACAGCACAATGGATAATTTGTTTAGACCTCTCCAAGAGAGCTCTCGCATGTCCAGTGGTATGATTCCAGATGAGAGAGAGGCTTTCACTTCTGTTTCCCAGGGCAAGGACCTGTCCTCCAGGACCCAGGATCAGGAGAATCACAGACTATCCATCACCTCAGTGCAGTCCTCTCGAAGCATTGATGCCTTGGAAGAAATCGACATGATGCAGAGTCGAGAGATTGGCCGCCACACTGCTAACAACCCTATATTCTACTGTGGACCTGATCGAAACTGCCCACCACATTCAACCACACAAACGAAGGAGGTCACCTTAAGCAATGAACAGCCCAACCACCACAAGAGAGTGGAGCAGGCAAAGAGAGAGAAACGGCAACCCTTGGGGGATGTAGCCAGCGAGAGGATAAACAAAGAAACAACCCCGCTTCTGTACCACCTCACTGGAGCCAACAGGGCAGCATTACAGCCTAATAAGGATGCTGATTTCAATATAAAAGGCAAGGAATCAGTCCTGAACAAAACGGGTCACGGAGACATGGCTGTTAACAATAATGAGAGACCTCCACAAGGTGACCTGAGCAAGAACGATAGAGAGGAAGTTATCTCTGTTGCCTGTAACACCCTGGATGACTCATTTAAAAAGTACTACAAAGAGAAGCTGAAGGATGCCCAGTCTAAAGTCCTAAGGGAGACGTCATTTAAAAGAAGGGACCTGCAACTGTCATGGCCACACCGTATCAGGCAAAAACCTGAGCTGAGGCCTACAGTGATTCACACTTTCTCCTCATCACTTGACTCTGAGACCTCCACAGACACACTCACTCCCTCTGTGACCTCTGAGGAGACAGAGAGGGGGAGCATAAAAGAAGAAGTCAGGGAGAATCAGAAGGATATGGACAAAGAGACTGAAAAGGAAAACGGGAGACCAGCAAATGTGGCCCAGCCCCAGGTAGCACGCATTGGAGGCAGGAAGCGATTGACTCCACAGCAGAAGAAGATGTGCTACTCTGAACCAGAGAAACTCAACCAGCTTGGCTGTGCCCCCATCCACTCTGCTTGCCGCTCCTTTGGCAACGAGAGTGACGACCTGTTTGCAGTTGAATGCGAGGGAGAGGAACGTGTGCAGCAAGGAGAGCAGGGACTGGTTGCAGCACGGAGGAAGATGTTTGAGACAAGAGATCGAGCCCATTCAGCCTCTAGTGCTTCAAAGACGAACTTAAAACATCTGCAACACAAGGCCCTGGTGGAGTACATGGAGCGCAAGACGGGCCATAAAGTGGCTGAGCCACAGCAACCAGCGCCTCAGTTACCACCTCCATCCAGACAGAGGCATTCTCTGGGGGAAAAACCATTTGACTGGGGTCCCAGGCCTCTATCAGGAAATTTTGAAGGCAAGAACACCAAGAAAAAACTCCACAGACCCCACTCTGCAGGCCGCATCCTTGATTCCTCCACCAGCTCCATCAGGTACAAAAGAGAAGCAGAGCCAGAGTGCAAGAAAACCCGTTTGATTCTTTTTTTGTTGTTGTTGTTGTATGGATCAAAACAAACATATTAATATTCTATTTTAATTTTCACAAAACAGGTATGCCCAGTTCTTCTCAGCTCAGTCTTGTTCAGGCCAATATGCTGGCCAGTCGAATCAACCCAGATGGAGGGCGAGCCAAGGTCCATCTCAGGGGAAGTCTGCCTCAGTGGAGAGTCTCTTGGACCAGCCAGAATCACCTAGTTTCTTCAGGAACAGATCCACATCCACACCACATGCATTTGAGGTAAGTGTGTACAAGTTGAGAAAAATAACATATATCTGTGACAATAAGATGTTGCCTGACCATCTAGTTGTCTCCTAGTAATGAGAAAATGTATTGGTAGATATATGTAGACTTAACTTTTTCACCTAAAATCCTAAATGCCACAGTTCTGGGGTTTATTTCTCCAAATAAAGCCAGTGTCTGATAAGCTTTCTAGTATATGAAATTAACTTTCCTGTAGAACAAGCAAGTAAAAAATACTTCAGTCAAAGAAAACAAGATATTTATTAACCCACATCTGTTACTGCAGTATTTCGCACTCCTTTTATATACTTGCTATTTAATTCACAAGAATACTTTTAAGTGTATACCCATTCAAATGTAATTCACGTGTTGCCTTTTGGTTCTTCTTCTGGTTCTGCAGACACATGACTTTGAGACGGATCCATTACCAGTTGATACCATGGAAACCTGGAGGTATGTACCAGCACTGCAGACAAATTGGGACATTTTTATTGGTTTTAGGTCAGGAGAGTATTAGGTCAGTGATGTGTGCGCTGTGGCACAGACTATAAATCTCCACTTGATTCATTGTGGCACTGGAAAGTCAACACCCACCTGCTCCAGCAAACCAGCATTCCTTTGAAAAGATTTATGCACAGACTCTAAAAGAAGAATCATTGACTGAACCATTTTCAAGGAGTTGGCCTATTTCTCAAAACTATATTATGATTTGTAGGAATATCAAATTATTGTTGCCAGTCTTGAAATGAAATTTTCCAGAGCCCTTGTATGATGCATTTGTATACGCCTTTAAAGAAATTGCATATGAAAATTTAACAGTTAATAGTGTTGATCTAATAGTTTTTGTATTCATTTAAAGGTCAAGACTTTCTGTTCTGAAGTAATCATAGTTTGTATGAATTGATGTTACACATTTAAACACTGGATGTCAAAATAAAACTGAATTGAATGTCAGTCCCCAGAAGGATGCCACTGAGGACTCCTTAATGAAGCCAGCCCCTGAGGGCCAGCAGCGTGTCCGTGTGGTTGCACAGAGGGGGAAGTCCATGGAAGAGCTCGGGGCATCAAAGTTAACAAGACCGTCAGCCCTAAGTAAAAGTTCTGAGCAGCTGGATCAACTGTGGAGGTATTCGACTGGACCAGGAGGACCGGACAGAGACAAGAGGAGTGTTTCAGTCTTTGCCGAAGTCAGAGAAGCCCAGGGGCAGGACAGTGGGAGGAAGAAACTACATATAACAGAGCAAGCAGGACAAGAGGCAGAGATTGTTGGTCAGAAGAACACTCAGGGACAGACACAAAACCAAACCCAGAAAAAGTCTTTGTTGAAGCAGAACTCAGAACAAGTCGAGGATGCCACAGTAGGAACAAGGAACTCCTCAAGTAGATCCACCTCCCCAGCTTCCTGCTCCTCTTCCCAGGCCAGGGTACACTCTGGACCTCCTGGATCTCATGGCCCTGTCACAGATGATGACTTCAGGTCCAGCAGACCGCCCAGTGAGACTTCATCTAACCCCCCTTCCCCCAGAGGTCTAGAGACCAGTGAGAGGGAGATCAATGCCACCTCGTCCACCCCCACGCAGACAAAGCTTCCTTTGGAAAACAGGCCTAGCTCCAGGTAAGTTTAGACCCCATACCAATGCAGCATTTGTTTCCTCTGTGAAATTATTTGACTAATTGAACACGCCACACCACTTTCTTCCACAACTTCCTGACATTAATTGCATCGTCATCATTTGAATACATCACCCTTCAGGCACCTAACTAGACTAAAACAAACTCTAACAGGTGTTTGTGATTCTTAACCATAATTTGTTTGACTTCCAGTAGAGGCAGGATGTCTCCTTCTCTGACTGGATCAGAGAGAGAGCAGTCGGTGGATGAACCAAGCAATGTCCCCCTACCGCCTGATTTAAACCATGAAGTGTCTCTGAGCTGCGGCGTCACCACAGATCCGTCGCTGTGGATTCTCCCTCCAGAAGAAGAGATCAAAGAGGAAGTCCAGACTTCACCGCTGACAGACAACATTTTTGACGACGAGTCAACTAACTCGGCCCCTCCAATGCAGACAAGTGAAACCTCTGTCTCTCCCTGCACCTCCATCTCTGACACAGACATCAGTCAGCAGGTGGAAGAGGAGACAAATCCAGAAACGGAAGATGAGAAGTCTGGAGAAAACCAGGAGATGGAGGAGAGGGGAACACCAGAGGGAGAGACGGAGAGCCTGGAGAGGCCCGCGGCGAGACCTCAGTGGGAGGAGCTTGTAGAAGCAGTGGTCAAGGCCAACCCATCACTGGCCAGAGTGCTCTACCCACTGGCCAATCGTAAGACGGCACTGATGCTGATGGAGCAGCTGCTGTCAGAGGACACGCTGCTGATGGAGGAGCACTACAAGAAGAAACAGGAGCAGAAAGGAGCTGCAGAAAGGTAATTCCCACTAGTTTCCACTTACCAAGAGTAGAAATGTTACTGGCAAAATGAGAGCATTTTAATGCCTATGTTAGAGAAGACGGCACACTCCTGAGAATATTTATTCCGAAATGATGACTATGACAGAAAATGAGTGTAAAATAATAGAATTGGCTTAGAAATGGAAGATAACTAGACTTGCTTTATACATTCCCAAAATCCTTGACTTTCCATCATTTCAGGTGCCTTCATAACCCTTTATCTTGTATAAACACAGCTGTGTAGATGGAAAGAATAATCCATCTCACTCACAAGTTAATTAGTTTCTAGTTTAATGTTTCTCTATGAAACTTGATACTGGGTTTTAATGGCCAAAGAACTGAGCTCCACCAGTTCTATGTTACCTTTTGTTGCATCAGACACACCTGGCTGTCTGCTTACTGCTGTACATGCACTCTTTGCACACTTTCTGCTGGTTTAAGCACACTTCAGATACATAGAGATAATGTGCAGTTGCATTTCAGTGTTTTGTATTATGTAAATAACAGTGGGGCCTTGCTCAGAGTGTACTCCATGTGAAGACGCTATATGTGGCACATTTCTGTGCTGTGTTGTGCTGACAGGAATCATTGGCTGCATCAACAGGGTGCAAGGAAGCTAGCTTGACTTAAACACACGTTTCTTTTTCCAGTGCTGAAACGGTCGAAAGGGCCGAACCATCGCCTTGTCCGTCTGCTCCTGAAACCCTTAAACCTCAGAGTACAGAGCTGCAGAGCAAAGCTGACATCACTGAGAAGAAGGTAATTATTAATTTATGCAAACTAGTGGAGGGTTTTTGTCTCACAGCGCAAGTACTGTGTATCTTTTAATCATTTTAAACAGTGAAATCTTTTACTAGTTCCTCATGAGAAAAGGAAGTGAACAAAACAGAATGAGACCAGTGTCTAGACAAAAATGTAGAACTTTACTAACTACACACTTTGAACTGTGCTCTCATTCTGTTCATTCTTTTTAAAACAGAAACTCTGTGGTGATTTCATATTGATACCATCTCGATGCTATTTGGCCTTAAGTGGACTCGTTTCAGACTGAGATAGTTGTGTCTCTTTTATCACATGATGTACTGTCTACCTCTTATCAGTGTCTCCCACTTGGCTAATGTTCGGCTTAGCACATATCTTTCCCTCTCTTCCTGACTGCCTTCCACATTCACTCTTGATACAGTATGCCTATATCCATGATCCTATGACAGCAAATGTGAAATTAATATTTTGATTGGTTCACCTGCAATCTATAATTATGTGGTCGGGTTGACATGTATTTTTCCCCCACATTTTTTCCATTTGTCCCTGTTTCACCATGTGTATCTGCTCATTGCCTAAAATCTCTCACACATTACCTTCTCTGCTTGAATTAACAGAGTCTGTTAGTGTCCTATATCGAGGCTCGTCTGCGTTCGCTGCAAGAGACGCGCGGTGCCCTCCAGACAGAGATTCAGGAGAACGTGGCCCACGGGGAGGCCCTGGAGGTACTCGTCCGTGAGCGCTGTCTGCCCGTGGAGCTGGAGAGGTACATCCTGTTCATAGGAGACCTGGAGAGGGTGGTCCACCTGCTGCTGTGCCTCTCTGCTCGGCTGGCCAGGGTACAGAATGCCCTGAGCACCGTGGACCAACACACAGATGCTGAGGAGAAGGTGAGGAACCAAAACCTTTTTTTCAGCCCCTTTCTTTGGAGATCAGTGGGCTCATAAATTAGGGTTTTGAGGCTCTGTCGCAAGAACATTCTTGCAAGAACATCCATTCATCTTCCAGACAGTCTTTGTTTTTTATTAATTTTTGTATGCCATGAAAAACATTGTGCAAAAACCTGGATGAGAAATGTATTGCATAATTGTCTGATGGTAATACACTTGCCTGAAGGCAATACACTTGCCTGTTTTGAAAACTCTTTGTTGGTGCATTCAGTTACCCTCCGAAAGCCAAGATTTCTGCAGCTTGAGAGAAACCTTTTTTAATGCAAGAAATAACCAAATTCACATAATCCTTTTCACAACATCCATTTTTGCTTTTTTGTTTTTCTTTGGATTCTCTGTCAGTGTGGCTTATGAGTGCTGTGTTTTTAGCAGCCAGTTCTCAACTAATTAGTAATAAAATGCCAAAAGGTCAAACTATTAATCTCTGTCCAAAATTGTATGAATCTAATCTAAATGTAGCCATGCTACCCTTTGTTTCTGTGCCTTCTTCTCAGTAGAGAGCACTAATATTGTGATTGAATCTAAGGCATACTGATTTCTGTAGTTAAAGGTCAACTGAATCAGTCAAATAAGATACGATAAAAATCTACTGATGTACCGTAATGCACCGTCATGTGCTCCCTGTATTACGATCTCATTTATGCTCCTGTCTTTTCCCCCTGGAGTTGTTTACACATACGCACTAATACATGCAAATAAAAGCATACTGTCAGTGAGTGCTCCTGGAGGAATATTATGTCACGTAAACTTGTGGATCTCATGATTCACTGCAGCTCATATTAGAGCTCCTGGCAAAAAAAGACGGCCAGTGTTAGAAGTGTTAGAAGTGTGTGGCTGCTCCCATGCCCTCAGCTATATTCTTGTTCTGTTTACTTTAGAACAGCAAACATGCCACTTGGGAAAAGTTGAAGGGCGACTTTAATGGAGTCAAGGTTTCTCACTGTGTGGAATTCAAAAAATGTTGTTGGGTTTATCTGTGTTTAATTGCCCATTTTTAGCTTATCTGTGTTTGAGCCAAATGGCTTATCAGACATTTGAAGATTATTTTTGATATACTGCAGTTTGACAGGACTGCACTTTGTGGTTTGATATATTGAGAAATAATTACTTGAATGTCATCATGCTGTCATTTAGGTCTTAATTTCAAGTATAATTTTATTTATGTCATTCTGAATTAGAGTCATGAGTTTGGTCTCATATATTATCATGAGGACTTGGACCTGACTTGAGCTCTGTGCTTTGCTTTGTTTTCCTTCTGAATATCCTGTTTCATTATGCGTCCCAGTGTTTTCAGCATCAATGTATGTTTGCATGGATGCATTGGATTTCTAGATTTATCCCTGAAAGGGCTCCTTGTTAGTTTGTCCATCTGCAAAAGCCTGGCTGAACGTGCTGCATACTGAGGGCTTGTTAGACGCTCGTTTGTTTTCTTGCTGTTATCAGCAACACTGGTATTTACACTGACTCACCGAAACTCCAGCCTGGTTTCGGTGACATTTGTACCAACCCTGCCCTCTGTTGACATAAGGAAACACTGCACCTGTCCTCTGGCTGTTTGAAACATTATCATACAACTTTCACAGCTCTCTATTACATCAAACGACGTAGTACCTTTCAATTAAAACAAATAATATAACCCAAAATGTGACACTTGTGGTTAGAAAGTAAAGCTTTTTGATGTGATTAATTTTCAGATTTTCTATTAGCAGTCCTCTCAAATTCTGTATTTGTATGATTATGCTTACAGCAGGATATTTACTTATTCATTTCATATTATGAGCATGGGTCTAATGCATATCATGTAAGACAGAGAGAAAATGTAACCTGTCTCTGCCTTTGTCTCTGCACTCAGCAATCTCTGGACAGTCGCCACCGTCTGCTGTGCAAACAGAGGGAGGACGCCAAAGACCTGAAAGATAACCTGGACCGGAGAGAGAACCAGGTCTCCACCTTCCTGTCGCGTCAGCTGTCCGCCGAGCAGCTGCAGGACTACCGGCGCTTCGTCCAGACCAAGGCCTCGCTGCTCATCCAGCAGAAGGACCTGGAGGAGAAGCAGAGGCTGGGAGAGGAGCAGCTGGAGGCCCTTTCCAACAGTCTGAATCTGTGAAGGGAGGAGCAACGAAAGCATTGATTTCTCCTTGACGGAGGGATGGCTTTTTCAAACAAGGACATGTAGAGTGTTTTGGCTGTACTTTTTCTGGCTCAGTTTGCCACATAGACACACAAGGCATGGATTATAAGTGGTCCAGCTGGTATCTCCAACCCGTTGCACCCTGTCATGACTTTCTTTTGTCCTTTTAAAAGAGTTTGGCAGGGCTACTGGGGAGCCCATCATGCCATCTGCTCTCCTCTCATAACTATAGGCCGTACATGAGATGAGCAATAAAGACTGAGACTGAAGCGCCTTGCCTTTCTGTCATCTACAGAGGTTCCCCAGAATGCTCACTCAATCTCCACCCATTGCCGTCTGCACAACTACACATCTGAAGACCGATAAGTTCCCCACGTTCTCAATATGTTCCCAATATGTTGTACATGTGTCCATTGATTTTGAACAGAGGACTGAACTGTTTTTCTGTGTGCCTTGATATTGGTGTTGCTGTGGAACATTTTCAATTAGAGCTGCTGGCTGGAAACTTTGTGTCCCCTGTTAGCAATTCAGCAACTGTCCTTCACTTTTCATTAAGACGGTAGTGCTACAGCCCCATATCTGCACCTGTGGAAACCTATTATAAGCTTTAAGATTGTATTTTGACCAGTGAGAAGTCTTTCACTTTACTGAAAGAGAGTAGCCTTAGAGGGGGCGGTGTACTGTATCATGTCAGTAAAATGTACAATAGATGTAGTAGATTTAATCTTTTTTTTTTTTTTTTTTTTTTTTTTTTTTTTTTTTTTTTTTTTTTTTTTTTTTTTTTTAATGTTCTTATTTTAAATGTTTCAAATTAAGGCACTAAAAACCAAAAAGGGTGAATGGAAAAAAAAGCACTTTGTAATGATACATAAATGCACATTTCTTCAAATCAGATTTGTTTTCAAAATAATCTCAAGTGAAAGCCTTACTCCATCCATTTAAGATTTCTATTTCACTTCTTTTGTTTTGTCATTCATTTTGAATAGGAATGCTGAAATAATGTTTTTCAAAAAGGTACATGAGCTCACCCAGGAACATTAAGGGTTGTGTACAAATACTTCCAGTTAATTTCATACTTAATGTTATTAAGTCTTGATGATTTCATGCTGGAACGGTTCCTCATACGGAGGTGCTAAACCCTTTAAAGCAGATTATAAGTAAGCAACAATTATATCACTGAGTATTTTCTCCCAATGTCCCTTTGTCACAGAAGTGACACGTGATACTTGAAATACTTTTTTGTTTTTAAAGAGGAAAGTCCACAACCTTCACTTCAGGTGTCTTATACTAATTTTCTATTCTCTACCTCCACAGCGTAGCCCCTTTTTAGACACGTGTAGCCTTTAAGTTTATTTAAATGTACACAGCTTTAGTTAAAAAGCTCTTCTTGATAGCCCTGAATGAAAACACGCTCTTGAATCAAATGACTTTCCCCCTAATTTTTAAAGAATCTCACATTTTAAAAACCGCATCTGTGTTTCTTCTACATTAATATTTGTCATTAGTTTTTATAGTTGTATTAATTTCTTTTTACTGAAAATTCAACCAGACAAATGGGAGAGTGGTTAAAGAGATGATGTGAGCTGTTGCTCTACGTCAGAATATGTGCAGCATGTGTGTGTGTGTGTGTGTGTGTGTATGCTTGAAATCATGAATGTCATAATTATGACATGATGACAATTATGACGTGTTTTAGAGATTAGTCGTTGAACAGAAAGACAGAACTCCTCTTGGTGTTTCCTGTGTATGTTTTCAACAAAAAACTCCTATGAAGTCATAAAGTGATGAAAATGCTAGCATCCCTCAGGAAATTCTACCTGTTGGCTGTACTGAAAAGACTGATCCAGTGTCTGGGTTGACTGTTGTTGCTGTGTATATGATATTTATGTATTACTGACCACGAAGAGGCAGAACACCATTAACGGCCTCTTCACACAAAAAAAAAAAAATTTATTCACTAACTCAAAATGTCAAAAGAAGTGGACAAGTAACCAACTAAAAGCAAGTTTTTCTCAAAAACTGGAACCCCTTCCACGCTGAAATATATTTTCAGTTTCACCACCTCCGCCACCACCCCTAAAGCATTTCTCTGGAGATTTACGACTCTGCCCCATTTCAATTTGCTAAACAAATGTATGTTTGTTTTGGCCTTTGTGCTGACGCAGGGCTGAAGGGTTAGAAAGAATCTCACGTTGTTCCCTGCAGCCTGCTGGAATTCCTAAAGTATGCAAGAGACCAACATTTTGGAGAAAGAAAGACTGGGGGAGAGAGTGAGGAAAATTCTCCCACAAAGGAGCAGCACATGGATTAGTTCTTGCTATGTGTGCATACTAACAAACATTTGACAACTTCCTGAGTCATATCTTGTTTCTGTCATTCAATCAAAGCAGTGTTTTGTTGAGCTCACAGGAGTTTTTGATGTAGGAATATATTTCTTTTGTTGGGGATTTTGTTTTAAATACTGGTGTGACATTGATACAAACAGAATCTGTTTTAAAGCCCAGAAGGAAAGATGTATTTTAGTGAGTCCCAGCTGGTGGTATGACAGCAGAGACAATTCTAAATCCACTTTTTCTGCTATGTTTCACACCTGGTTTCCATTGAGAGTTTGAGCTGTTTTTTGTGCCTGTTTGGAGTTGTAAATTCCATGATGTTTGTAATATTGTGAATAAATTAAGCTCTCCTTCTCCCTCGGGTGTGTCAACTTTTCTCCTTCCCCCCCCCCCCCCCCTCACAGTGAACTAAAGTCAAACATACAGTATATTGAACCTTAACAGTAACAAACAATTGGTACAGGAACATCACATCAAGTGCAAGACACAGCATACTATACATAGAACTAAAATATAGGCTACATGAAGTATTTATGGAAAGAGTGATTTATGTTTTGGAATATTTAAGCTGTGAGAGCAGGTAACACTGGATATTTTGTCACATTATTTCTCATAGACTTGTCAAGTACTGTTTACTGTCATATTTTGGCTTTCCTCTACTAAAAGTTTGAAGTTTGCTCAGTAGTTGAGGCTTTCCTGGATTGGTGGTTCCTCTCAGAGCTCGACTCTGCCCTCTGCAGGCACATCAACACACTGTCACTGAACTGGGAGCAAGACCACTGGTGCAATCAGTTTCCTCACTCTACATTTTGATTTACATTTTCTGTTTAAACACTGTAAAATTCATAATCTGTTGGGGGGGAAACAAATAACTACAACCAGGGATTACATCTATGCTTTACTGTTGGGAGAGATAGTTGTTTTAGAGAATATTGTCCCAAAAGAGGCTGATGGAGATGATAGAAAAAGGGGTCATCTGCCTGCAAATGGAAGAAGGAAACAGTTTTTTCCAACTTTCTGATGCTTTTTTGTGAATTGGATTGTGTGAGCTTTAAAACTGAATGTCAGCAATGTTGCCTCTACAACAATCCCAATATTGTTTTATATAAAGTGGGAAGTGTTATCATATAATTGAATTCAGCTCTGCACAAAGTCAGTCTCATGTTCAATACTGACGTGTTTCATCATAAAAGAAATGCTGGATTGAAATTAAAAATAACAAAATTCGAAATGACACTTGATTTAGAAAAATCCCACCGTCTGGGTTGTATTTTTTATTGGTTTTAAAGGAATAGTTGGACATTTTGGGAAAACGCTTCTGCTTTGCTTTCTTACAAAGAGCTACATGAGAAGATCAAACGGTAAATATGAAGCTGGAGTCTGGAGGCAGTTAGCTTAGCTTAGCATAAAGACTGGAAGCAGGGGGAAACAGCTAGCCTGGCTCCGTCCAATGGTAACAAAATCAACCTACCAGCACCTCTAAAGCTCAATAATTTACATGTTACATCTTGTTTGTTTAATCAGTACAAAAACGTGTGGTTTTACGGGGCATTATGAACTGGACTATTTTTTGGAGACTCAGTTGCTTGCCTGGCAAAGTCACAGTAACGACAGGACTCCAGGAAGTCACTGCTCCCAGCCAAGAAATAGTTTGGGACGTAACCCCCCACCGCAACTTTTCATTTTTTTTCACTTAGTTTTTGTACAGATTAAACAAACAAGATGCAAAGTGTTAATTAGTGAGCTTTAGAGGTGCTTGATTGTGTTAGCTTCGGGCAGAGCCTGCTTCCAGTCTTTTTGCTGAGCTAACCTGCTGCTGGCTGTAGCTTCATATTTACCGAACAAGACATGAGAGTGGTATCAATCTTGTCTAACTCTCCGCAAGAAAATTGAATAAGCATATTTCCCAAAATAAAACTTTTCATTTAAGAAAAACATCACATTTTGGGGCTCAAAATGGGACTAAATGATGCGTTGAGGGTGATATATTTTAAGCAGTCTGTCTTCCCCCTCTCTTGTCGCTTTCATGCCTCTCTGCCCTCATTTGTTCAGCCTCACAGTGGAATGGCATCCAGTTTGTTTGTCAGCAATAACAAATGTTTATTAAAAGGCACAGAATGGACTGAGAGAAAAAAAGGATTTCATTTTTGGCAAGTGGCAGAAAACCCCCCAGGAGGACTGTGGGAGACACAAAACAGCACTTAGTGTAAAGTAAAAAAGAAAAAACACTTTCAGATTCCCACTGAAGGCAGCAGAGACATAAAATACAGCTCAGGGAATTCTTGACAAGTAAGATGTTTGTCAGACACTAATAATTAGGTTTAGCGTCATTACAAAGACAGCATAAGTGGTGGGGCATTTGGTGGTGTTCACTGCAGACAACAGACAGGAGGGAACAGGGTGGCCTGAACACTGCAGCAGCAGTTCCGTAATGAGGAGCTTTGCTGCTGATAATCACTGACTGTGTCCTTCTGTCTCGACAGCCGTGGAGGGAAACAGACACCAAACCAAACTTCCAGTTGTTTTTACTTCATGCCATCAAATAACCGTCAAATCAACCATGATGGACAGCGTCTGGAGGGTTGCTGATCGTGTTGATGACTCAGTGATTACTCTGCTCAGATTAGTGGCTTCAAAGCTCACTTTTCAACCTGAACTCTGAACTCTCTCCGTCCGCAGGAATGTCAGCACACCTTCAGTCTCCTCCTCTAACCTTTGGCAGTCATTACACAGCTCAGTTATGAAGACTAACAAAGCCTTGTTCCCGGGCCAAAACACAGGCCGTAAAGCTGTACTGCTGATTTATCGGTTCTTCGTTACAGTGAATGTTTCTGTTGGCGCTCTGCTCTAATTCAGCTAACGTAAGGCCTGTTTATAACTATCTGACACACGCAGGATAATAGTTAACAATGAAAATGCATTCCAGACCCTCCTAATTATATTTCTCCACTGCCTCCATTTTCATGACATCATCAGAGGAAATCAAAAGTAATAAGACACATTCACGTGGACCTTTCTTTAACACAATATGACTAATTTGTGCTCTTAATTTTACTTTACAAATACAGAGATGACAGATTTACACTGGACTGTGTCCAATACTTGAGTAAGAGGAGAAGACAAGTTCAATCAAATCCTACTCAAATAGCAGATGGAAAAAGTCATAGATGACTTGTTTACCCTTTAAAGGGATATTTCAACATATTGGGAAATACCCTTATTTGCTTTCTTGCTGATAATTAGATGAGACAACTGATACCACTCTCGTGTCTGTGGGATAAATATGAAGCTACAGCCAGCAGTCTGTTAGCTTAGCTTAGCATAAGGACTGGAATCAGGGGGAAACAGCTAGCCTGGCTCTGTGCAAAGCTGACTAAATCTGCTGGTTGCCTGGCAACACCATGGTTCTAGAGGTTCTGATAGGTGGATTTTGTTACCTTTGGACAGAGCCATGCTAGCCATTTCCCCATGTTTCCACTCTTTAAGCTAAGCTAAGCTAACTGCCCCCAGTTCCAGCTCTATACTTAATGCACAGACATGAGGTATCGATCTTTTTATCTAACTCTCGGCAAGAAAGCGAATGAGCACATTTCCAAAAATGTTGAACTGTTCCTTTAAACTTCCATTTATCTAACACTACATATTATGGTGGTACTGGGATAATTGTTTGGTTTACATTTATTGCCAGTGCTGATTCAGAGAGGCTCTAGGTAACTAATTCTCAAATAGTGTAATAATTAAATTGTATCTTACAGCATCAACACTCTACTTAAGTTTACCACTCACACTTCCATATTTTCATTTTAACTAACACTTTATTGCACAAACAGCTTCCTTTAATAATGTAATTTGCTGCTTCTTTTATCTAAAGGGTTTGAGTGCTCCCCCCCCCCACCACCACCACTCTGGGTCTTGTTCCTGACCTTGTGACGGCCTTTCTCCTCACAGCAGCAGCAGAAAAAAAACATTTGCTTAACAAATCCCTGAGGCTCGGAGATGAAACATCGTCTTGACGTAAAGACAATGGATACTGCCGGGGAAGTGACGTCATGAGACACGACAGAAACAAAGGGAGACGACTGGAGGGGGAGACAAGACGAACAGCCGGAGAACGAGGCGGACCATTTCTAAAACACTGCTTCTTCTTTGCCCATGATTCTTTTATCTCCCAAACCTCACTTTTATTCTTCTCTTGTTGACATCCAGTTGATAACACACAGTCAAACCTGTTAAGGAAAATAAACCAGGACAGGCAGCAGCTCTTCTCCTTCTGCTGCTTCTTGTCTTCACGTAGCTGCTCAGGCCGTCGGGGCCAGCGATGCTATTAACACACACTCACATACACACTCATTCCTAGTCAGCTGCTCATCTGGCTGAATCACAGCTGTCTCAACAAGCCAGAGGATGGATCAGAGCCACATTTCAGAGAGGTTTTGGCATGCAGAGGGAATAAAATGATTTATGGAACACCTGCACACTCCTTCATGAATGACACACCCTTTACCTTTTCTATTAAAATATATTGTAATTGAGTGAAATCCAGTGTTTGGTTTCTTCCAGGGCATTTCAGTGGGATGTTTGCTTCTCCGAAATGCTTCAGTGTTTAATTATCAATCTGCTATAAAGTGAAGCAATTAAGAGAGGTAAGTCCTCTAAATCCTCCTCAGGGGCACAAACATTTCTCGGTTTTATTTATTCTTTTTTTTGGTGCTTCTAGGGGTTTGATTCACCCATAAGTCGGCACGTCCTTCATTTTATAGTTCCAGGCATGTTTCAGAGGATGACCAGCAGCGCTCTCACTTCATCTCTTACTCAGTGGCGAAAACACCGATGAAAACCATCAGTAAGAGAATTTCTTGGTCACAGATTGATTTCCTGTTTATTTTGATCAAAAGTAGATTAAGAGAGGACATTTTTGAAGAGAACAGACATTTAAAAATCAAGTTATGGATGCATGCAAACACTGAAACAAAGACGTCTAATTTATTCCTCATGTTATAGAGTGTAGCTTGTTCAAAATCAATATATGGGAATAGCCTATATAACAACTTTACAGGCAGCGGAAGCTTGAAATGAAATGAATAACCTAATTTCTTTTATTGCAGCTACCTTACTGGTTTAAGTGCTAGGTGCAGTTTTTTTTAACTGAAATGCTACAGTGGGAAGTAAACATGACTTAATTTAGAAAAACAGGAAATTCATAACAATCAGTCATTAAACATAAATATAATATTGTTACGCTCAGTTTTAATTTCTAAGTTTGAGCCTCTCCTGAAGGTGAACTGTAGCGATGATGCATTCAGGGGACAACAGACAGTGAGTAATAAGACAACTCATGTGACCTACTGGAATATTTTCTGAATCATGTTTTTTTTTTTTTTTTTTAACGATAAACCCCACCTTACAAGATACAACTCATACAGGTAACATCTCTAATTAAAGAATGAATCAACCCGCTCCAGAAGGTGTCCCCTGATGCCATCATCAATTTAAATGATTGACCACACAACCACACTCTGCATATGATATCTGATAAGAATCTCATTTTTTATGCAATCTGCAAAATACGAAAATATAAATAAAACATAAAAAACAAGAAAGGAATAATTGATTTTTCTTTTAGAGTTTTTGAAATTGTGGAAGAAGGACCTGAAAATCAGAGGAATGCCAGTAAAATTATGTGATGGTTGGCATGGCACACTATTCCTCATGAAACTAAGACAAGAAAGAGTTTACATGAAAACAACATCTGATGCGAGTCTGTGCCTGATGCCGTCTTCTCGTTCCTCGCTGGGGTCGTCGCTCAGGGAGTAAATTCCTGGCCTCTGCTTCTGCTTCTTCTTGTTGCCCGTTACGTGGGGCTGGAAGAGACGGCTTATTGAATGCAGGCCCTTGGAGCGATCCGGGAACAGGTCCAGCTCGTCTTTGTCATTCAGGGCTCTGACCTGAGCCTGCTGGGTTTTGGGTTGGCTCAGCATCTTTCTCACCGTCCCAGAAATGCCTTTATGCAGATAGTGGTGGGCCTTCTTCCCGCAGTTGTCCCTGATGCTTGGATTGGCCCCGTACTCTCCCACCAGCATTGCCATGATGTACTCCTGGTCGTGCAAGGCGGCAATATGCAAAGGAGTGTATCCGCCATGTGTTTTTGCATTAATGTCAATGTCAACTCCTCCTTGCTTGGAAAGGTCAATAATCTTCACAAGCATGTCACTGTTTCCCCATTTGGCTGCCCAGTGCAAAGCGGTGAACCCTGATATGAAGTCCCTCTTGTCGGCCAGCTGGTTGTCTCTCAGCAGCAGGCCATAAACCTGGCTCCAGTGGCCGGCAGCACACCTGACCAGCCATTCGTGCTCTGATTGCTCCAGGGGAAACAGGGAGGGGATGCTTGTCTCTTTAGGCTCCTCTGACGCCTTGGTGCTCTTGCCTGACCTCCTCAGTTGTGGTGAGCCGGTGCTGTTGCCCGTCTCCACTGAAGGGGGCCTTCTCTTGTTCCTGAAGGCGTCTAGCTTTGGGCTTTCAGGGCGGTCATCTAGGTCCACCTTCAGTTTGCGGATCTCAACCCTGGTGGCGCTGGGTGGCACTCTCAGAGGTAAGGCGTATGGTTTGCTCTGGATGCTGGTGGGCTCATTTGCTGCACCCCTTCTTGAGCCATTATCCGTGTTTGTGTCCTGCCTTTGGACCTCAAAATTCATCATTCTTTTAACTCTAATATCCGTATATTTGCTCCTTTGCAATGCCAGCTGTATAGGAGAAAGCCATTCCGTAGGATTTTCGCTACTTTCACCACTTGCCTGTTCTTGATCAGGTTCAGAAACAGCTGATCTCTCCCATCCTGCATCACCAGAGCTTTCAGTGTTTCCACTCTGCGCAGGTGGGCGCTGCTGCTCACCTGTCAGCGGGATCTCTTTATTGTCAGTCTTGTCCACACGGCTCTCCGCAGTCCGGGCACGGTCCAGCAAATGCTGATACATTTTCTTGACTACAACGTACCGGACACCGTCGATTTCTTTGACGGAGGCGACGTTGTTGACAAAAGTCTTGAAAAGCTCCCTGTTCCGTTCTTTCTCTGCGGGATCGTCGCAGTCTATTGAACCTTTGAACTTACCCACCAAGTCGGATTTCTTCACTTTGCCCCCCTCGGCTATCAGCAAAAAGAGGACGGATTCTTGCGTCAAAACCATGATGAAAACTGTCGGCTGTACGCGGATTAAAGTTAAAACTTCTCCCTCCAAAAGCCGCCCTGTGTCCTGTTACACCTTTGTTCTGTCAACAGTAGGCTTCACCTGGCCGCTCACTTCTCTCCTCCCTACCTGGAGGAGTCTCTCTCTTACTGGAAAAAGTGCACACGTGGATACAATTTGAATAATACATGCAGCTGTTTCCCTACAACAAAAGTGGCAGCCAACTGAAGACTAATAATGCATGAAGTCGTTTAGCCTATAGTTTATTTTTCTGTCACAATAAAAGTAAAGACTTCAGGTTGTGTTTTTTTCTTTCTTAAAAAAAAAAAAAAAAAAATAGAATTACACAAATATGTTTTAACAGCCTCAGTACTCCAAAACTACCACATAGAAATGATTACTCTCAGTCCCATTTAGAGGCTACTAACAAAGCATATGTAAATGAGAAAAAAAATGAAATAGAATATTTATATTGCATTAATTTGCCCAGAATGCTTATACTTTAGGTTATTAGGCTCACAGGAAGAGGTTTTGGCTATAACTTCAATTAATAATAATAACCATAATAGGCCTAATACTACAACTTCTACCACCACTAGGCTACTAATGAGAAAAAATAATACACAATGCCTATTTGTGAAATGAAATGAAATATTAAAATGTGTGTAAAATGTCCTGCTCAGATTATATTATGGTCACACTTAATAATCTGAGGAGGACATTTTTAATAAATAACCATATTTAAGTATTATTAAAAAACGTGTTTTAGGCCAATCATTACCATGTTTCTAAAACTCTAAGATATCAATATGACCCTCAAAATCCAGTATTGGTGGGGCCCTAAAAACACACGTACACAAAGTTGTTTACTAGCACAAGTGTGTAATGTAAACTGGATGCCAGCATAAAGCTGCGAAAAGTAGGCTACACTTCCCCAGGGCACCTAGGCAACACGCACGTCTAAACAGTAGCCAACAATAGCCTACATACAATACAGATGCACTGGTTTTATAATTGGAGTAACAATATCAGACACTTGCTCTGATTGGCTGAGTCACATTCTAGCAAAAACCAATCTGTGACCTCATTAATTTATTTAAATATGAATGCCCTATCTTGAAAACCACACAGCCACAGTTCTCTACACAGAGGTGATGGTTAGGTATTTTATTGTCTCCACCGTTGACACACATTTTTCTGTTCTCCCCACTGTCGCCCTGCGGTGCTACCCGCTCCTGTCCTGGCTTGCAATGTGTGCAGCATGACATTCCTGGGCTGAATGGGAGTTCCTGAGAAGTGGCCATATTGGAACTTATCTGTCCCGCACAAAGATGTGACCTGTACTTCAAGATAGTTCACATGCCACTTTAACGTATGTATACACGTTGGCCGTTACGCCGCCTGGAAACGCTTCGAGGCAACTTTAAATACAACTACAAATTCAAAATATATCGACCTTTATTTGGCGAGCACTCTTCTTAATTAATGAAAACGGAAGCTAATTTAAGGAAAACCGTAAATCTTCATTAAATGTTTGACTTTCGCGTTGGTACGCATGCGCAAAACGGGAGTAGCTACCGAACCAATATTAGCTCTTTTTGCCGACTTCTTTTTCTACTCTCCCGTGCTACACGGTTAAGCTGAATCCAGCAAGCCCGTTTGCTGTCACGTCGACTCCCAGCCAAAGTCGAAACGACGAAAAGAAACGATGTAGCCTGACAGAGCGAAACAGAAGCGAAGCAGCAGGGAATGCTCTTGTCGCCTAGCTGGCAGCCTCCCTGCCCAGTTACTAGCTCTTCTCCGTCTTGTGGTCCCTCTCATCCTGGCTCCGTCAGCTCGGCTCGGTAGTTTAGCAGGCTAGTACGGAGAGACGAGGGCTGCTCCCTTTCGCCTCCCAGCACACAACACCATACATTCCGCACCATGGCTGCCACGGACGTTGACGTGTTTTCGGTAAGCAAAAGCCACGGCGTTCCTTGTTTCCCCCCCCCGACTCTCTCCCCTTCGGAACCGAAAGCATAGCAAGTGCTGCCACGGGAACGCTTGGTTGTGATTAGTAAAAGTGTGTGCGTGGGTATGAAGCTCCCTTGCTCTCGAAGCCTGTAATGTGGGCTCAGCCGAGACGGTGGAAGTGATTTTCTGTGATGGTGACTGGGTTTCTTTTATGTTTTTTTTTTTTTTTTTTTTTTTGCCATTGTTTATTATTTCAGTGTCGTGTCTTGTTACGTTTATTTTCGTAATTGCGTCTCTGCCCGTGCACGCGTTGCTGAAGAAATGGGTGTAACAGCGCATATGGCTCCATTCAGCTGTGTACTGTTGACGTTATTATAAGTGGCTGTAAACACAACACATTTAGGAAGGGTAATATAACATATCACTGTTTTTTAAATACACCAAGCTAGTTAGGAGATAAAAACACTATAAAGTAGGATACCGTTAACTCACTGTTGTGCACCACATATACACTCGAAGGGGTATTTTTTTTGCAGTTCTGTTGTGTAAAACTGCAATGCTGTGTTGAACTACTATATCTAGATAGCAGTAGCTACAGTGTGATGAGCCTCTGTCCTAACAATGTCAACGTGGTTTCATTTTAACTTCCTGTTCAGAGGTGCAACATTAAACCTTGTGGTTCACATACTTGACCGAGTCAGTTTTAGCAGGTAGAAGCTAAACAAGCTCTGGCTACATTGCTGCTGATGGCCTGTGCTACTCTATACAGTACCTTTTGCATATCACAGTTAATAGGCTGGGCATGCTTGTCATATGAGAGTGGAATGTATCCTGCATTGTTTTTCATAGTGACAATACCTGTCAGTCAGGTGTGACCCTGTAGGTACAGTGTGGTGATGCAATACAGGCTGAAGAAATTAGCAGTTACACACACCGTAAGATATTTAACTCTGTATGTCAGGAATTCACAGAGAGTCACACAACAAAGCGTGCTTGTTATGGAAAACCAATATTATTATGGTGACGAGGCGCATGCAAAAGAGGGGATTTAAAGAGGGTGATTAACTTTTTGGCAGATGCTTGAAGAGATCCTTGCGGTGGTGAATTGGACAGTAAGCAGCACTGACTTGCAGGGATAAAGGAGAGATTAAGAACACACTCCGGGCCACTCCTACCACTTACTGGTGCAACACATGTCTGCGAAGAAAGGAAAGGATCCAAAACAGAGGGTGCATAGGATATTGCACGCTTGGCATTTCTTAAAGTAGGAAAGTGTCCAAGAGGGGGGTGCAGGTTGCAGAAGATATTGCCAACTTGCGACTTGTAAGATGCGTCTTATGGAATACAAAATGAGAGAACAGATTGATGGAAAAATGCTGAGATTGCAGTGCAGCAGGCTAGTGGAATGAGGCTAGAAGCAGCACAGTTGCCTGACTGTTTGACTTCCTGTCTAACTTTCTGAACCAAGTGAGACCGTATTGAACAAACTGACATGCTCGCCTGGCAGTTTGTGTAAAGTAAAGGGCACGCTGTTAATTACGTGCAGCTATTGATAGGGATGTGTGGTTGGGTGCATTGTTGGCCCACGTCAATCCCATGTTGCTTTTGGGTTAACTTTCTAGGCCAGAGCCACATGAGGCGATCAATGGAGCCAACTACCCATCTATTGTTTTTCTCATTGATTGCATTAGAGTGTGTAGCCTGTATAAAAAGGATGCAGTTCATTTAAATGGTTATGTAATGAAATACCCTGTAACATATTTAGCATGTACAGTGCTTACTGACCCTGAAGAGTATTGTCTCTCCCGTGAGGCTCGCATGCATAAAATGAAATTAGCTTCATAAAATGCTTAAAGACAAGAGACGAGGAATGAGGAATTATGGGACAAGTCGCTTGCACTTTAAAACTGCAGCTTTGCTTGTTTGTGCAGAGGGTGATGTTAACTTGAGAATATATTATCTACATATGTGCTCTAGTTACAGATTTATTCAGTGAATTCAGTCTACATCTGTTAATTTGCAACAAATTCTATGACTTAAAACACCTTCCTTCAAACCTTAGCCAGCGCCTTTTCCATATTGTTCAGCTGTATGTTGCAGGTCGAGTATGCTGGCTGCTGTGTGTCATCTGTGATGTTAGCTGTATATAGAACATACAGGCCAGACCTGCCTAGAGGCGAGCTTGTCAAATCCAGTCTTGCAGATGAATCATGACAGCCGAGCTGCAGCCTCTGTGGTGATGAGTCAATATCCATCTATAGAATCGAAATTCAGAAATTTTCAAAGACCGGTTCGGAGCCCAAATTGTGATGCTCTTAAGATTAAAATAGCTTTCCAAATAATGTTGGCAAAAGCTGAATGAAGATTTTGAGGCAGTAATGTTTGTTTTTGATGTTGTAATACCATCAGCGTTCTTTCTGTCTGAACATAAAGTTAAGTTTGACCCTCGTAGCACCCAGTGAATCCATCAGCAGTCATGTGTCTTGTTGAAAGTTTAGCTCTTTGATTGATTTTGGCTCATTCGCCCAAAACTGACTTGGTTGAGACAGCTCTAGCAGGGCGGACAACAACACAAAAACGGAAAGTAAAAGAAAGGGACCGTCATTAATCTTGTTAGTTTGTACTTTACCTGCAAATTCAGTTGGTTGTGATGTCTGTAAATGTTGATGTGAAAGCCAGAAAATAAGAAAAATGCTTTAGCTTACTGTTTTATGTATGTCTGCACTATGCAAGAAATCTCTCGTTATTTTCTCTGATTAATCAGTCCTATCAAAACAAAATGAAAACAGGATTTACTGCATCCAAAAAGGGCCCAAAATCAGTTTATTCCCTGAGTTCAGATTTCAGTTATTGTTCCATAGATACCTCAACCCACATACTTAAAGTGCTCTCCACTGGGATCCACATTTTTGTAGTGTACAGTCTGTGATTAAACCAAGTTTGCCTCCTTGATGTTGTCTTTACCAACAACATTCAATAACACGCATAACTAGTCTAGATCTTGAAACAAGAATGTTTTTTATCTTACTTATCACTCGTGAAAGCTTTTACATGCATGAGAGAGAGAAAAGCTCACCAGATCCAGACAAGTTTTACCTCTTATCCATAAAAAAACAAAGATTTTGGCTTGTGGCTAAAAACATAACTGACAGAACTATAAAATTCTTCTTTTAGGATCTTTTCTTTCTCAGCTCAGCACTAGTGAGAAAAGTGTGATTAGTGAGCTGTACATCTGTCTTGTAAAAATGGTTCCTGTCTCCTCTTCCGTCTGTCTCACTCAATTTTTCTTTTTGTCTTTCCTGTTGAGTGATGAGACTGATCAGTAATGTGGCCATACATTTGTTGTGCACAAGTGTGAGAGTCGAGAGAGAGAGTGCATTTGATTACATAATAAACAGAGTAAAACTAGTTTTTATCTCTGTGCTTGTGGATTCCTGGTGGCACACACACACGTCATCCAAATCCCAACCGTCAACATTTTTACCATTACAACATCACCGCTAGCACAAGTAGCAGCAGGAGAACGGCCATAGCAGTACGCAAGTGCAGAATCTGTAGGTGTGGTTAGAGCTGACAATATTGCAAAAACATCTTATCTAAGTATATTTCTTGTTTGATGGCATAGGATGTTTTTTGTGCTCTAATTCATAATGAGCTTTAATAAAAACAAAAAACCTTTCAGATCTCAAAAGACGATGTATCAGTACATGATTACAATTTAAAGGACATCAGGCACTTTCATAAATCTATGACTGTCATTGGACAGGAAGCACTAGCCACCACCCTTCTCATCTAAAGATGGTGGGTTTGTCATTGAGGTTATCATGTGGTCTCCTCCTCACGGTTGCTAAGTGTATTGAATTAGGCCAACAAACCAATATCCGCTGGGATGACTCTTCTTTTAAAATAACATATTTGTCATATAAGTCAGTTTTTTTTGTCATAAAATAGATGTCAGTAGTTTCATATGTTGTTTTCATAAGGGAGGTTTTCAAATGTTGGAGCCCAGCCCAGACGTGTGACCATGGCAGCTTAGCTTGAGTCCTTTGACACTTTTAAGTGTGTGCACATCTTAGTCCCAGACTCTCAAGTAGGGCTGCAACAAACAATTATTTTCATTATCCATTATTCTGTTATTCATTGTTTCAGAAATGTGTTGTTTTATTTTAAAATGCCAGAAAACAACCTCACACACATGCATATGTTTGCCAGATTAAACTACAATTAAGAAAGCCTTACCATACAAATGAGTTTTCAGGAGCAATTTAAAAGAAGAAGATTCCTTGTTTTAGGAAGTAGGAACAGCCAGGAGGTTCAATGTGACGTCTTCAAATTTCATTTTCAGTCAGACTGAAAGTCCAGAGTTTACAATTTACAATCACATGACACAGAGAAAAGCAGCAAAACCTCCCATTTGAAAAGCAGTTTGAGAAGAATTGGCTTTTGTACTTTATAAATAACTTAAACGATCAGAGTAGTTGGTGATCAAATAATCGAGTAATCATTTAACTTTCATGGTCAAGTCCAAGTAAAATTTGATGTTAAAACACAACATTTAAGGAAAGCCAGTACTACACAAAGTGCACGTCAAGTTATTGTAAATATTTGAAGCCTCTTCAAAGGCCTTCGCTCTGTGAATTTCCCCCCACACAAGCATCAGCTGCAGCGGCGTGCGTCTCAGTCTGTCAGGTTGCTGCTGTCTGTCAGGTGGAGGCTCACTGAGGCAGATGCAAGCTGCAAACACAAGTCTAACACGAGTCAGGTGGGAATGGAGGCCAGAAGGCAAGAGGGAAGGTCTCTGAAGAGGGGATAGAAAGACAGCAAGAGGGGCGGTCTGCGGCAGGAGAGAATGACTGATAGGAGAATTTCAAATGCAGCTGTGGCTGTTACACACAGCCCAGGGAGGAAATTAATGTACTTAAGCTACTTCTTCTTGAAGTCTTGAACTCAGTTAAATCTGAACACACAAACAGGGTACACAGATTTCTAGATTCAGTGTGAGTTACACTTCCCGGGGATATCATTATCTCCTATAAACATCCATAAATCCACTTAGGAATCATAGAAAATAGACGCTCCTCATAACTCCAGAGCGTGCCTGAGAATCATCATGTTTTTAAGTTTTCTTCAGTATCAAAGTCACCCAGAGATAGTTGTCTGTATATCCTTGGGTGAATTGCAAACAAGAATTGCTAAAGCTAATTCGGCATAGCTTTAATGGTGCCAATTTGCCAAAATGTTTAGTTATAGGCTAAAAAAAAAAAAAGTGGCTCAAGTTGTAGCCCCACAGTGTCTAACTCACTAAATTCATGGCAATATTAGATATACTTCATGGGATTGAGGTGGGTGCAGTTGTCTTGATTTTTTTCTGAGGGGTGGCCCACAGTGTCAGACCCCTGGTTTAGATTAATCGTTTAAGACGTGTGAATTTGTGATAGGCATTTTTCACTATTTTTTTTTTGTCATTTTATTGACTGAACAATCAATCATTTAATCAGAAACATAATGAAAAGATTGATCTACAATGAAAATAATCATTAAATGTAGCCCTTGACTGAACGGTCTACAGTGACGGCTGACACTGTAGTTGTTTAGAAGGTGGGAGTATATATACACTTTGTAGCTTAGTAGATGACACACTGTGACCACACTGTATCTTAAAAATAACTGGTTTGATGGATTCAGATTAGGTTGATGTGCTTTACTACAAAATGATAGGCATGTAGCACCAGTCATTTGCACTGTGAAAAATATTTTCAGCTGCTTTATTTGACACCGTAGGCTTTTTTCACTGAAGATAGTTTGACTTGTCATATCAGGAAAAGCACAGGCTAATAACATTAAAGTGTCCCAGTAAGCCATGACAGTGTGACAGTGAGCCAGCATGCACAATACCAGGACCCTGAAGCTGAAGCAGCTAAATGGAATTCAGCCATCATTAAGTTTATTAATTACACTTGTGCTTTTCCCTCTGTGACATGTCAAAATGTCTTCCGTGAAAAAGACCTATAGCTGACAGAAAAAAGCGGTTCACATCAGCTTCGGTAGTAACGCACTGCATTGGGAACTAGCTTATATGGTTTCTGTCTCATTTCACTTTGAGCCACCTCTGTGTGCAGCAATTTCCTGTTGGACTGGTGATACGGTGGCCTGGGAACTGTGTTGTTTCCTCACTCTGGGACAGTTAACCAGAAGCTTCTCATTCCTGTCATATTTTACGCTGCTGCTCTTCTCTTCTCCGAACTAGCTTGGATGGGTAGACAGACAGATGCCTCAGCGTTTCCTGAATAGCTCTCGTCTGCTGGTTATACATCCTTAGCTGATGGGTGTTTTTTATGCTGTTTATGTCATTAAATGTTTTAGGAACTAGTACGATCAGGTTTATTTTTAGCTTTGTGATGCATTGTTCATGTAATCCAGTTTGTTTTGAGCAGATGTTCATAAGATGGAAAAGTTTTTTTTTTTGTAGTGAACTATGTAGTTATTCAACAAGAAAACTACCAAAAATTGAGATGTTTTCACTTGACAATAGTGATTAGTTTTAGCTCTCATTTACTGTATATTCATGAATACATAGACTTGCATGCAAGCTAAGTCTTAAGTGTTTCTTTTTTCTGCTACTTTATACTTCTGCTCTACAACATTTCAAAGTCATATTTTGTACTTTTTTTCTTCACTACATTTTTTGACAAATAAAGTTTGGAGTTATTTTACAGACTGAGATTTTTCATACAAAAAAAACATATGATCTGCATTGTTCAGTGCACAAAATGTGCTTTTTATCAAGTCTAATTCTGTAATTGAGTCCTTAAAGTCTTATTTTCTCCAGTAGTGATCTTTCACAGTTGAGTACAGTACACATTCACACATTCAGTCACAGCTCAGGGAGTTTGTGTCCACGTCTGCAGTTCTCTACTGTCTGATCCTTAAAGATAACGCTGTTCTGCATGCTCTTTTGGTAGCCCTCAGTCACAGACCCATCTGCCTCTTATGATTCACACTCACACACAGAAATTATGTGCTACTGACAGCTTGGTCTGGTTCAGTGTAGGAGGTCAACCTAGAATTATCTCATGAGTCAGGATCTTTGTTATTTTTCTGAACCTGGGAGTTTCACCAATGTGGTTTGGTAAGTTTGGAGCAATTTCCACAGAAACAAGGTTTACAAGGTCAAAGAACTGCTTAAGACTGACTGTGACACAAACTTGCCCCTCGACTTTGGCTATGCTTATCTGTGAAGGCTCAGGTATGTATTGAATAGGCACATTGAGTTTCCAGAAGCAGGCCTGTGACCTGACGTGTGAATTTCCAGACTTGCGGCGTAAGACAACAAAATTTCCCACTCACACAAAAAATATTGTCAAGGTGCCCTTGAGCAAGAAGCCTAATCACCTACTGTGTGTAGTTCGGCAGCTGCCACATGTGAAACATGGATACGAAGCGGGGTGTTGATGGAACATGAGCATGCAGGCCTTTATTTATCCTTCCCTGGATAAATAAAGGCCTATATAGATTGTCGACTTCTCCTATTTTAAACACAACTCAGGAATCCAGAGAGTCATTGCACCAGTTTCCTTCCAGGCTCGATACCAACGGGCACACCCTCCCCCTCCAGCAGTCTATCCAAATATCGCCACAAGCTTCATTCAGCAAAGTGTATACCACAGGGAAACATTAGTGTTGTTTGACATGCTCTTTTACAGTAATTAACAAACAAAAGAAATGGCCTCTTCCTCATCCTTGTAAACCTGCTACTGAGTACTGCAAACATTACATTCATTTGGCAGATGCTTTTGTTCAAAGCGATTCAGACTCAAAGGGAACAAGAGCTAGATGTCATCAAAAATTGGAAGTGCAACTGTCCCAAATAAACGACTAAAAGTGTGTTGGAGAGCTACATTGCACAAGACTGAAATCTTTGAAATGCTGTATCCCTCGTTTTAGCCTCGTGATGAAAGTTGTCTGTCATGCACACAACGTCACCTAAAGGACAGATTCACAATTTTTCAAGTCTGTCTTCAAACAGGTGTCCATATGAACATTGCTGGCTGTAATTACTCCTCCAGAACGAGGACTGTGGATTCAGTCCCCCATCACTTACATTAAAACTACTTCGGGAAGGGTTCTTGTCAGGGCCAATATGAACAGGAGGAACAGTTACCTGTTGCAATGTTAGTGCATCTGACTATTTTAATAATAACTTGTTTTGTGACCCTATCCTTTTAATGTATGGTTAATGCACTATTGCTCCCTTTATATCTATACATTTCAAGTTTGTGACTGTGGCTATGCTGCTCCCTGACATGGCATGAAACACATTTCCTCAGTTTGGCTGGATGTTTCACAAACAACATCACATTTAGAAACACTTAAAAGCACACTTACAGCTTGTATTGATTTATTTTTTCATTGAACACAGGTGTTAATGTAATGTAATAAACTCAAAGTGTGCTGCTGCAGCTCAGCTCAGTATTGCCTAGCTCAGCTCACGTCAGAAGGTTACTCCAGTGGTGTTACCTGACACATTAAGCCCTATTTCTCCCATACACGCACGCACACTACTTATACTTTATTGTGCAGTTCAGTCAGGTTTATAACTCATCTACTGTGTATGCAGAGCCTGCCTCCGCCTCTCAGTTCAGTACAGTCGGCTTGCGTTCAGCTGAGCCCTGCTCTGCTCTCAGGCTGCTCTGTGTTTGGTGACATCAGCCTTCAAGTATGCAGTCCTTCGTGGCTGAGCCAGTCGAGCTCGGGTGGCCCCATTCATCTCAAGGTGCTGTCTGTTCCCCTCCAGCTCCTGCAGATCTAACACGCTCTCTCTTCTCACTGTCTCCTTCAGATGGGTTAGATAAGGGAGATCAAAGGTGAAAACGCTTACAACCTAATAGTTTTGTCTCTGTCTCTGGTTTGTTGTGGATCTGTAATCTTGGTGGTTTTAGTTCCAGGATGCTCTTTCCTACATGCAGATTGATTTACAGAGTGGTTGTGCACAGTCTCTGCAATAATTTACTGTAGCAGTCGTGATTGGAGATCATTTTTGGTTTTGTTTACAGGTTTGGGTGGTGCAGCTTGTTGCACTCAATTTGATTGTATTGTAAAACATGATGATATAGGGGCTAAATTTAGAGAAATGGTTTTATATCCTGTATTCACATTTCTTGTGCTATGTGGCTGTTTTAAGTAATAGAAAGGAGTAGCTGTGAAATGTTTATGTTGTTGTAATTTTTCCAAAGAACTGCTAAACTTACATCCTGCAACTATTACTAAAAGTGACTTTTATTCCCAAATGAGGATATTCTCATTATACATACTCCGTCTTAAATCTCTGAATGAGTTCATTCCTCTAGTTGCTTCCTGTAAAGTGTGTCTTTCCATTGTGTGGAAATATCTTTAGTTCCTCATGCTTGTGAAGGATTATTCTTGAAACTCATCATAGCTGCAGCCTCTGATTACCTGACTCATAATGTTAGGCGTCTGCAGAATGTACGGAGGGTCTTTGATGTTCATTTGCATGGGAATGTGAAGACTTCAGCTTCTGTGCCGCCCAGCTCTTCCTACCTCTGACTAATGTTTTCCCCATGTGTGTTCTCCTCACATGCAACCAGACTTTTAATGTGTCGTTCTGTTTGTTTGTGTCCCTCAGAATGAAGAGAAGCGTAGCCTGAGTTTGGGTGGCCATGTTGGATTTGACAGCCTCCCTGACCAACTGGTCAGTAAATCGGTCACACAGGGATTTTGTTTTAACATTCTCTGTGTAGGTGAGTACCAAATGACAGCGTGTGTGCAGTGTGCGTGACAGATTGTGTTAAATATTGTATACAATTAGCAACTCACGGAAATGCCATGCTGTAACTACTGAACATTTCTCTACAGTCCATTTCTCTCAATATTTACTTGATTTGTTTAACTGTAACGAAACAGTGACGTCCTGTTGTTTTTCCTGACACGAAAGAAATGCACAGGCCTCACACTTGTGTTGCTGTAATAAAAATTCATGTCTGAAAGTAATTTAACTCTCTCCCTGTCTGTCTCGTCTCTCTCTACTTCCTGCCATCCACAGGGGAGACTGGTATCGGCAAGTCAACGTTAATGAACACGCTCTTCAACACCATGTTTGAGAATGAAGAGGCGAGCCATTATCAGAATGGCGTGTATCTGCGGCCGCGAACATACGACCTGCAAGAGAGCAACGTCCACCTCAAACTGACGATTGTCGACACTGTCGGCTTCGGTGATCAGATCAACAAAGAGGATAGGTGAGGGCTGTGAAATGATAATCGATGATGTTAAGATGGTGACATGATTTAGATGGTTGATGTGCAGGTCTTTTGGTTAAAACTGGACTCAATCTGGTTGAGAAGTGAAAGTCAAGGATGCAGATAACCTGTTTCAACAGCATTTCAGTGACTGTATTTCACTGTGACGCTGGTCCTAACTACAAGCTGAATTGCTGTAGTCATTGCTGTGGTGAAAGAAACACTTAGATCCTTTTAAGTAAAAGTACCAATGCAACAATGTAAAAATACAAGTAGAAGTTATTCATTCAGAATTATACTTAGTATGTATTATCAGCAAATTGTACTTAAAGTAGTACTTAGAAAAAGTGAGCTATGTATTATTATACTGTGTATGACACTATTAGATTGCATTTCACTGTTGTAGCTGCTCAAGATGGAGCTAATTTTAACTACTTTTTAAATCAAGCTGTAGCAGAATTTAGATGACACTGTGTATAAAACAAACCATGGTAAATCTCACCAACAGTGCCATTTACTGCATCAGGACCGTTTTGATATATTCTGATAAACAGTACTCATTGTATGAGTCAAATTCCGTTCATCTGGTACTCGGAGCACATGCGTGAAACACATGCTTCAGTGTGTTTTCCATTGGACTCCTGACTGTTGCGACAGATTTTCCTGTCAATCCTTATCCAAACCCTCCCTTCAATTTGCAAAATGACAACGCCATAGTTTTGCCCAAATTAGGTCAGTGTTGCCTAGGGATACAAATGAGAGAAACAGACACAAACTAATATCAGTCCAGGTTTCTGCACATTTTGGTTTTCTCTGTAGGATGGAAATGAGACGAGGTGGGACAGCAATAAAAAGGAAATGGTTGATGTTTTTTTTTTTTTGTTAACATTCAGCTGTGGAATGAAGTGTTCTTGTGACCTAGCCAGCAAACGGCACTCTCACGCCCTTTGATAGCAGCTTTCTCTGTAGGCCGTATAAACCAACACGCTGAGGGACAGACCCTGCAGCGGACTGTAGAGGCACACCGAGAGAGCCTCAAAAGGTCAGAGTTGGTGCATTCCACAGAGAAGATTGAAGATAGATGTGAAGGGAGAGGACAGACGACTGTAAACATGCTGCTGGCTGAGGATATAGAATAGATTTTTGTGACTTATGTCTCACTCTGAGCTGCAAAATAGAACATGGGAAGACCTGCTGTTTAGAGTTGACAAGACTACAAGTATAGCCTGCTGTTAATTTAAGTAATTAGCAGGGATGTATGTGAAATATGGTGATGGTTAACACAAGGATATGACATTTTACTAGTAAGCTATACTTTTGGTATTGTCTGTGTTACAAGTTACTCGATTATAGGACAGGAGTTTTGGTAGCCCATCATCAAAACAAAACCTGATTCAAGCCAGTAACTTAAGTTTAACATGATGACCTCTGTACTCTGTGATTTTCCTCCTCCAGTGTTCACACTGTACCAGTTAGGAGCACACAAACAAACAGCTGGCTATCAATTTGTCTCCTTATACCCCTGGAAGTGTGTATTTTGGGCTTGTTTCTTGTAGGTGGCTCAGACTATGTCCTCACTTCTAACTTTTAAAATTGTTTTCACACACGTTTGCTTGTCAATCTTGCCAGTGAGGGCTGGAGGAAATGTGAAAGCAGAGGTGACTCCAGCTGTAGCCAGTGAGGCTGAGGTGGTCGTGTGGTGCCCAAATATAACAACATAACATTTGTTTGGGAACCACAGCAATGTCTGTTTTTAAAACATTTTTGAGTCATAAATTGGGGGCGAGGATGGTGGAATTGTGGAAAGTGAAATTTGTTGAACATTTCAAACACAGATTAGAGATATGTAGTCTGAAAATGCCAAGTGGCGTCATGAGAACTAAACTATGACTGTGAGACTTGTATCTATGGTGACTAATAAACCACAACCTCACTTGAAAGAGACTTGCATTTCAGGCTGCTATGATGCAGTTTATTAAATATGTGGCTGATTTCTAATGGTCTCGTTCTCATCCCTCCCAATGAACTGACCTAAATGAATTAAAGCTGCACACTCAAACGACTCCAAACGAGCTTGCTGTGAATGTGCCACAAATAATCTTCAAACTGTCTCATGACCTAACATTATCAGGCTGGTGACCATTTTAGGGATTGAAAGACATTAAAAACAGCGCGCAGAGACAAACTGTATTGCTGCATTGACAAACATAAGATATTGTAATGAAGATGTAATGTAATTTACTTGATAATCAGAGGCACTTGTTTTGACTCCTTATTGCTACTAAAGTATGTTACAGTGTATTCCAATGGAAATAAAAGCTACTGTTGTGGCAAAGTTTTAATATCATGTTCGGAAAAATTATTGTAGTCATCTCATTTATACTGGTGGATAATGTTTTAGAATGCAGTGATCCAGGTATGTCTCTGCAAGGTGAATCTTAATGGATTTTTGATATAAGGTCTGGTGAGTTAGACAAATCTGCTTTAGAAAAATCAGCTGTAACTTAATCAAAAAAAATCATCAGTTATTTTTCTTGAGTATTGGTTCATGTCAGCGCAGGTCATACACAGTGCTTTGGTAAATACTAATTTCTTTTATTTACTGATGACACTGTAGGCTACAAAGGCCATCACAGCGCTGTGAGAGAGGACAGGATGTTTTGCAGCCTCTGTGATTTGTTTGTAATTTGTTTCTACCAGACTTCCATAACCCGAGTACAAAATTTATGCAGCACTAAGCTGTACAGCTCTAAGCTGAGATCTTGGCATAGAATCAGATCACACAGTTACTGAAAACATCACTGTCTCGGTTAATTTCCCCAGTGATAAGTCCATATTATTTCCTTTTTATATTCATTACCACTGCATGAATAAGAAGGCAAATGTTTATGCTTTTACCCACAGACATAAATCCTTACAGTTTCTCTTTGGCTGTCTCCACAGTTACAAGCCCATCGTTGACTACATCGACACTCAGTTTGAAAACTATCTCCAGGAAGAGCTGA
This sequence comes from Macquaria australasica, assembly GCA_005408345.1. Lineage (NCBI taxonomy): Eukaryota > Metazoa > Chordata > Actinopteri > Centrarchiformes > Percichthyidae > Macquaria > Macquaria australasica. The sequence continues at coordinate 699,429 of SEMN01000113.1, forward strand.
AGATCAAGCGTTCGCTGTTTAACTACCACGACACCAGGATCCACATCTGCCTTTATTTCATCGCCCCGACAGGGCACTCCCTCAAGTCCCTGGACCTCGTCACTATGAAAAAACTGGACAGCAAGGTACACACAACCTACACACAAACACACATCCACATATATGCTGTGGTCTTGCACAAAAAGCACACTCACTCACTCCCGGGCTTTTCCCATTGTCTGTGAATAACTATCAGTGTTGTTGAAATCCGACCTCCCTTTCACTGTGACTGGTGTGCATTTCACTGAGACATGGAGATCCCTGATCTTTTTTGCTGGGGTGTGGACTCTCGGTGTCCCAGAAGAATAAAGTGAAAAGAAAAATGCTGCATTGACTGTGCACGCTTCCATTTAATCGTATAGGATTTCAAGAAAAAGCTCACATGGCATTCTTTGGAGTGAAGCTATTTGGCTGTCACTGTGGAAAAGGTTTAGACTTTAACAGCCCAGATTTTTTGGAAGACCTGCTCTATATGAGTAGTTTCACACATACAGCCAACATGTTGCATGTTTCTTGCAAGTGAAAGTGTTTGATTTGCTGTGTTAAGGTCCAGCCCATTTTCTGAATTGTCATCTATAATATATAAATGTATATAAGATGAAACAAATTAATTGATTGGTCCTTGTGAGGCAGCGATATACAGTGATGTTGAGTTCCAGTTTGACATATTTGCAGTTTACATATTTGCAGGTCAGCTGTACACCAGTCAATGGTCACATTCAGAACCACATTGATTTGTGGCTTTTTCATTGCCCTTGTGTGAGTATTACTACACAGATTGTTGGTCAGTGGATCTGTGTTTTGCCATACATCTGATGAGTGCAGCTCAGTGGAGACACAATCACTGGCTTGGCCTCAATTAGAAAAGAAATCTCATCACAACAGCACTTGGAGCGTGAAAGAAGGGTGGTGGTGGGGTTTTAGTGGGGAAGGACAGTCAGAAAGGGCAAGTGAATTTTATGTCTGTTTGTGCCCTGTTGTATTTGTTAAGATTTCATAATTTATACTTACATTTTTGGGAAATTTGTGGTGATAAGCAGTCATTGCTGAGGTTTTCCTTTAATTTGTCTGTTGAAGGTTAAGTCTCTGTAGCTTGCTTTGCCATTGTGGCTACTGCTACTTTTCTACCTACCAGATCCCTTTCTTTGTAATCCAGAGAAATATACAATAAAATACAATACAAACCCACTTGAATAAATTCAACCTGTTGACATTTTGATCAAATGTTTTTGAAGACTGCTCCGTGATATACGCAGCTGAAACCAGTCAGTGGTTTATGAACCTAAATCTTGGTTTCAACGTGTGGGAAGTGTGGAATTTCAGGAAGGGAAAAGATCCTCAAAACATTTCAGAGCACATGTTCACAAAGCCCAGAAGAGAAGGAGCGACGGAGAAAGAGGCAGTTAAAATGCAAAAGGGAAGATTTGTGTGCCTTCAGCTCTGTATGTGCTTGTTTGACTTAAGGGCGACAATGATTATACTGACGTCTTGGATATATTGCACTGAGAAAGCTGCATGTAGGTAGATGACAAAATGCCATTAATGTCTTTTCGTCTGCTTGTATGATTTTAGGGATGTATATATGCTTGTTTACATCCTATCACGATGCCTTAAGGGTTCACTGAGGATGTTTTATTGTTTTGTGTACATATAACTACTGATAGCACTGCTGTAGGAATGACAAAGTGGCAGCTTTGGCCCTGCTTCTGTCTGGTGATGCACTGATAATGAATCCAGAAGCAGATGGTCAGCTTGTGACCAAAACCTACCTCTGCCAACTATCAACGCACGGCTGCGCATCTCTGCCAAATGTCTCCCGATACTATTCAAAACAATGACCGGATACTTCAGCCAACTGTCACTTTCAAGGGACAGTTAATAGTTTCATGAGGACTTTGGAAATGTTATTACACAGTGGATCCTAACCAGGTTTCATAGGTCTCGATGATGTTTAAATTCACATAAATTCACATAAATGTTAATTTAATTGGAAAAAGTTGAAGTTTTAAAGTATTTTAATTGTTTAATACATCATTTATTTATTGTAATTTAACCCATCCTTACTACTTATGACACCTAAGTTTCACTGTGGACCAACTTTATTTCTAAGGCCAAAGTCATGGTTAAGAGCAATGACAGGACTACTTCTCTTTTTCTTGATTATTTCTATAAGGAAACCAGAATATTGTTCTGACCTGAGAGGAAACCTGAACAAACAACAGAGAGCACTTCACATAGAAGGGGCCAAGATCCAAATTCAGCACTTCTCATGCTGTGAGGCGACAGCGCTGACCACTGAGCCTCTGTGCTGTCTTTACCAGCCAACAGAGCGATCAAAACCTGGCACCCTACGTTTGCCAACTGTCTCCTGATACCATCCAAACCACTACAGCATACACACAGCCAACACTCTGTACCCCCTGCTTTGAAGCAAGACATGGGAGCTTACCTGAGCTAAATATATTATCTTTATCCCAGTATATGAACCACAGCAAAGCAGTTAACATGAGCTAAATGCATTTACCTGCTATACTCTCCTCTAATATGAGTGAAAGCAAAGCAGCTTACCTCACCTAAATCTCCCCATACCATTCTTCTGAACCAAACTCTTTCTTGTGAACCTTCAATAAGGCTGTGCGGTACATTTTGGTTGCTCACGGACCTTTTTCAGTTGCACACTGCCAGAAAGTGTAAAATAACACCAATGTTGGTGCTTCTATTGAAAAATGATTTACAGCATTGTGAGTGAAACAGACCCAGTTTTATCCTGAGTGGGTGGCCACGGTGAGCACCACTGTGACCTCAGTGGCTCTGTCCTAGCAAACTTTCCACTATGTGAAATATGACCGCTGTTTTATCTGAAAGCAAGCCAGTGTTGAGTGACCACAGTGTGGATGTGACACTGTTTCGCTTTACAGGCTCGATGGGGATGTTTATGCAGTGGTCTCTCTTTTTAGACTGAATAAATATGTTGCAGGCGATATTTGCAGCAGCTACTCACCACATGCTATCAGCCTTTGCACATTTTGCAGTTTTATTTATATAATTTCCGAGCTCTAAATTGCTACAGGTTGACCACAAAAAGTACCTGCTTTGCTTCTACAAGCCTAAACAAAAGCCTGACCAAGTCACAGATAAATTAGGGCTTCAACTAATGATAATTTTCATTGTATTCATCGTATTGGTTATTTTTCAGTTAACCGATTTGCTGTTTAGTATGTAAAATGTCAAAAATACTGAAAAAAATTATATGCTCCCAGACCCCAAAGTGACGGCTTCAAGTTTTGGTTTTGTCCAACCAACAGTCCAAAACCTAAAATAATGCAATTATAAAACTGAGAAAATCAGCAAATCTTCACATTTCAGAAGCTGGAAGTGGTGGTTGTTTGGCATTTGATGATGATAAATGATTCAAGTGATGATTAGTCCAAACACTATTACATTCTGGTTACCATTAAAACATTTCATTGCTATGCGAGGCATTTCAAGAGTGGCTCCATCTTCATCAATTAGGGTCCACAGTCCCATTTTGGATTTCTGTGTGAACATTGACTTTTATCTGGAAACTAAAGATAAATGAACAGAGCTATCCTGTCTGCCAGATAGCCCTGTCACAGGAAAAACCAGGGAAGCGGACCAGAAACAACTGTAGAGTTTGCTGTCAAGGCTAGACAATGGTGTTTTTCTTGTAAATGTGGTACGAATCACCCCTCCCTACAGAGGATGGTTGAAAGCCCACCAGAGTGAGTGTGGGTTTGTTGTGGATGAAGGCAGGAAGAGAGATAAGAGTCAGAAGGGGGTGTCCTTTGTTTTAAATGATGTTTTTCTTGAATAGGAGGAAGTCATTACCAGTTAATTATCTAATATTAGGACGTAAAGGATTCAGTTTGTAGAGGTCGTTCGACAAACAAGGATTGATATTTCCTACTAACCTTTAAAATGTCTCATAATTTGCACTATAATCTGTCAAATGTATGTGGTTTTTATCATGACTTCAAATTCACTCTCAGACTTGGGTGATAACGTATTTTCAGATTATTCTATTTGGTTTGATTTTTTTTTGCCTGTTTGCCCTGTCAACTCAGAGTTGAAAACCTCTGATCTGGTGCAAAGAGACCGGTACAATCTTCTAAAAACAATTTGCGTCAAATTCGTACTCCCTCTTGGAGTCATAACATAATACACATATTTTTAGATTCAGTGTGACTATTGTTATCTCCGATGTCCAACACGAATAAACATCCATAAATCCGCTAAGGAATCATAGAAAAAAGATGCTCCTTATAACTCCAGAACTTGCTTGAGAATTATCACGTTTTTAAACTTTCTTTAGTATCATGTCAATTTTGACATTACTAAGACTCAGAATGTATCAACATGGATCTTATATCCCTTGAACACTGCCACTCTACTCTATCCCTTCATATATAGATGTTTGACCTGTAAGATTAAAACAAAAAGTACCAGAAATATCAGTCTGTGTGAATTATATTTTTCAGTGATTAGCTTACATGTCAGCTGCTTTGATGCGGTTACAGCTACCCATCTGGCACTTCTGGTTGTTTAGAACAAACACAGAGAACTATTTGGAAGTACTCTTTGGCCAGCTGGGAAAACCCTGTTGTGGGAAGTAGAACAAATATCACAGTCCCCTCCCTCCTCACTGACCATGACAAGACGCTCCCATCTGCTTCAGTGGCCACTCAAGGCTGTTGTCAGCACTGGATAGCGATTAATGAACTCGGTTTGTTAAATAAGGGTTAAAACACGATACTGGCTGCCCTGCTGTAAATTAATGATCCAATAAAGTATGATGAGCCTGTAATTTGACTCTTAACAAGCTCTGGCTCTTGCTCTGAGGCACGCTATGGAATTGATGAGTGAATCTGTGGGGATCCTCCTCGTCCTCCCGGTTAGTGATTTGAGTAAAGCAACCGTACAGAGGAATGCAGAAAAACTGTGTGTTTATTTCTGCACGTCTGCTGCTGATTGGAGATGGAGCCTAGTTTGTTTTCATAATCACTGTTTGTTTTATGTATCTGTCGGGGTTCTGGCTGAGCTTATTCACTGTACAGTTTCGCTGCATATGGTCTTGTATGCTTCCTCAGACATATTTAGCAATGTCGTTAGTTTGGTTTATGTTTTTAATTAGGTCTTCATTATGTTTAATTTAGCTTTATTCACACTGTTTGTTTATGACCCGCTGGCAAAATAAAGTTAATTGCTCTAATCAGGTACGCTTTGTCCTGTCATGAAAATGCATGTCCGACCAGACTAAACCAAACCATTACATAATAAATTCCATGTGTACGCTTTAAGACAAAGCAGCTGTCAATATAGGAATGTGTATACATTTTTTGGCAGACTCGAGCATAAAAACAAGGACAGTGCTCTACACATATCATAACTTTTTTGTTATACGAGTACAACCTTTCTTTTTCTCATCCTTTCCTCAGGTCAACATAATTCCCATCATTGCCAAAGCGGACACAATCTCCAAGAGTGAGCTCCACAAGTTCAAAATAAAAATTATGAGTGAGCTGGTGAGCAACGGTGTCCAGATATATCAGTTCCCAACAGACGACGAAGCGGTCAGTGAGATCAACGCCTCCATGAACGTAAGTCATGTTGTGACATTCTACCTTTTTTACCTTTCCTTATTCCTCAGCACCGTATGTGTTTAATGTAGATGATAACATATGCTCAAACGTTGCCTGTTGTGCTGCAGACAAGAAAACTCCAGATGTGTTATGGTACACACATGGATTTATTGAAAGAAAAACCGATTTCATTGTCCTTTTAGACTTTTGACACTTGTCTCAACGTTGTTGGATTAGCACCTTATGTGTTACACATCTGGTTATGGCAGCATACCGTATGTTGACACCATTTTATTGCTTTCAACATGTGCTGAAAAGTAATGTTTCTCTTTACTAGACACTTTGCAATCCCACAAATCTGTGACTGTATACAAGGAAGAACACTATACAAACATTATAGTTTTACACTAAATCGTATGAACACTGGCTCTGTTTGACTGCACCAATTCCCCATTCCTCAGTTCTTTCCATAATAAAAAATAATTTTTGAATTTGTTGGCAGCACATGCTTTTCCTACAACTGGCTTTACATTTTCCATTGTCAAAATAAACCCGTTATTTAGAAATACTGAAAAGAAAATGCATGTCGCAATATAACTGATCATAAGCTAGTGACTTTTCCTCAGGCAGCAAAAACAAATCAATTTTCTCCAGAACATTTAGCCTTTTTTAGTTCGGATTTATAATGAGGATAATGTATAATCACACTGTGCTCAAACACAATAGACACACATGTACAAAAATGCACAAACAGTAAATTCTCTCATGCACTTGTACAGTATCCACATCTATTCATAGTCTGTTACATCAGCGCCCACACTCACCAGCCTGTTCCTCTGAGCTGCAAGCAGCCAGCTGGTTTCAACTCGCCACCTAATTTTTGAGGTTGCGTATCGGGCATGTTTTCCACATGATGCCTCACTGTCGCTCCTAACGAGGCGTAGTAGCTCTGAGAGCAATAAGAAAGTGTGGGTGTGTGTTTAATCACTTCAGCTAAATGGGCCTCTAAGCCTCATCTGAGCCACATGTTAAACTTAAAAACAGAGCTCTGGTGCAGCTCATATGTCAACATGGTTACACTTCTCTCTGGTGTGGTCTGGTTGTGAAAGATAAGAGAGTGACACACGTTTTATTTGAAATGAAACACCCAATTTTCATTTATCCTTTTTGTTGTGTTATTATTTGTACATAACAACATGTTTGTGTCTAGTGAAATTTAACTTGTGAAATGGTTGCTTTGCTGTAAAGTAACTAGGGGAAAAAAGCTTCAGAAAGTATAACCCAGAAGAAAGAGGGATCTGGCTCCAGTTACACTTGTGACCTCTTGACCTTTTTAACACTCTAACCTCTTTTCCTGTGCAGGCCCATCTGCCGTTTGCAGTGGTTGGGAGCGTGGAAGAGGTCAAAGTGGGGAACAAGACAGTGAGGGCCAGACAGTACCCCTGGGGTGTCGTTCAAGGTGAGAACCATTCACAAGCAAGTTAATCAGGGTGTGTGTGGGTGTTTGTGTTTCTCAAGCAAACACAACAGTGAGTACATGAGGAGGGGGCGGATGTTTAACTCCTTTCTCTAGACTTCCACAGAATAAACATTTTAAGCACTAAGACAGAGGGAGTGCCAAGCTGTAATATTGGCACTGTGATCGCAGGCACAAGTATTAAGACTTAAGTGTATTATTGGTATCATAGCACAGTTTCATTAACATTTAACCAAAGTTAATAGGACAACGATGGAAAAAAGCTTTAGTTTGAGATTACACAAAGAGAAATTGTTCTGTTAAAATAGGTTAATTACATAAAGAGCCAGTTAATTATTACTCAATCACTTCCTGCTCACTAGTAACTGCCAAGTAAAAATAATTTTGCTGATCTCAGTTTCAGTCATGACTTCCCTTGCCTCTAATGAAGAAACAGAAAGGCCTTGAACAGTAGTTTCCTGTGTCATTGTCCTTGCAAGATGGCCTGTTTGACAGCTGAACAGCATTCGCAAATACAAAACCAGGAGATTTAAATAGTTTTAATTCATGTTTACATGTTTACCCTGTATAAATCTGATGATGCTGGTTAGTTTGTAAATCCACTAGCTGTTGGATGGTTGTTAGGTTGCTAGGTTACAGGTATTAACAGGTAAATGAGGTGGAGTGATGCGTGTGGAAATGTGGGAGGAGTGCAATATCATGAGATATTGGCACATCGAATGCCTCTCAACTAGTCAAGGCACAATGCCAGTACTTGAACTGTGGTACAGTCTTTATTATGCCATACTGTGAGTGTGCAGGGATTATATTGCATTGCGAATGTGTCTGAAAGTGGTCATGGGTGTATCATTTTTGAGGAAGTACATGGCTCAGTCTCTTTCCGGCCACTGCAGCCTTGTTTTGTTCACCCGGCCTCTGTTTGCATGTTCATGTGGAGGTTTCGCCATATCAAGGGCCAGCCCATGGCAGTATGTGTGGATTGGAAGTGGACAATAAAAACTAGAGCTGCGACAGTTGATTAGAAAATTAGGAAAATTGAAATGATTTCGTTTATTTTTTTAAGCAACAATGCCAAACATTTGCTGGTGTTCCTTCTCAAATGTGAGGATTTGCTGTTTTTTTTTGTCGTATATGATAGTAAATGAAATATCTTTGTTTTGTCAGACAAATCAAGCAATTTTAAGGCGTCACCTTCGGCTGTGGGAACTTTTCATAGGCGCAATTCACTACTTTTCGATATTTCACAGACTGAATGGTTAACCAAGAAAATACTTGTCTGATAAATCGATAATGAAAATAATTGTTAGTTGCAGCCCTAAAAAAGAGTGGCGAGTGCGTCCCACAGTTTGCCTGTTTATTTATACCCTCCCTCTTGAAGAGGAGTGTCCTGCGAGTGTGACTTCATGCAGAGTGACACTGCGAAATGAAGGGCGAGTGGGTAGAGGTTGTTTTGGGAAATTGCCAGCATGTGTCTGTGTGTGCTTGTGATGTGTATGGTGTTATGTCTTTCTATATGCGGGTGTTCTGTATGTTTCTCTGCCTTTGTGGGTGTGCGTGCCGTGCATATATTCCCGTGTGCCTGTATGTCTGCGTTGCCCGTGGAGACATCACCTATTGTGTTGAGGATCCCCTGTGCCTTGTCAATGAGAGTAAACATTTTAATTTAATAATGTCACGCAGAGTTGTGCTGTGAGAATATTACTGCTCAGATGGGAGTTATACTCTCAGAAAAGCTCTCACCACCCCCCTTCCCTCCAGCTCTCTCTCTTCCTTCCTTTCCTCAAATTACTGCTCTTGCGTTCTCTCTCTCTCTCTCTCTCTCTCTCTCTCTCTCTCTCTCTCTCTCTCTCTCTCTCTCTCTCTCTCTCTCTCTCTCTCTCTCTCTCTTTTCCTTTCCTCTCTCCATTATCCACTGACCACTCTCATTCCCCAACCCTCAGAGGACTCTCTCTATATATATATATTTATAAAGCCTGCTGTGTCTCCTGGGGACGGATTCCTTTGGACTCCATCAGTCACATTGAAGCTATAGTCCAGTCCACTAACGGACAGAATAATGCCGTCTGCAAAACGTTATCTCGGCTTCACTGTAAGCTAATTTCTTTGGGATTTGTCTCCATAGCAAAAGATGTATTCCTCATTTTGTGGTAGATATCGGTTGAAAACACGTCTTGAGGCTGATATTAATACTGCAAAATACTGAATGTATAATGTCAAAATACTGAATGTATAATGTCAAGAATAGATGGGTGTCAAGGAGAAAAGCAATGTATACATTACTTAACTAATGTAAAGAAAAGAGTAGTCACACCTCCCAAAATGAAAACAAGATTGGAAACAGCTGTCACTCTAATATTGAATAACATCTCTATCATTAAAACTTTAGACAACAAAAGATGTAAAAGATTTACCAGACTATATTTACAATTTTGATGAGTTCAGAGACACACAAAATGCCAGATATTGCGTTAAAAGAATACTGATTGGGCCTTTAATTCATGAAAAGTTGAGTTTGAGGACTAAGAAGATTGTTGTCATATTCCATCTTCGAGGCTGTAAGAAATTATATCCCGTTGGATGATGATGCTGTGTTTCCATGAGCATCTTAAGATATAAGTATTATTTCTAGGGAAGAAACTGACATTGTGGGTGTAAACATGTTAACTGATGATGACACTGTGGGGAAAAGTTCTTTGTTTTTGTCTGCATCTAATTATCTTATCAACCATGTCCATCTCTGCCTAACAACAACAATCTGGACTGATGGGATGTAATACAAGAAAACTGCTTTGCTTTTAGTCAGGCCTGCTTGCAAACTGATGGCTCACCATTCATACCACACACTTTGTCACAGTATCTGAGGAAAGGGGCAGAAGAGGACAGAAGTCTTAGTGTTTTACTACACTTGGCTGACTGAAAGGAAGGCCTGTGTCAGTGGAAACAGTTTGTAGATGCCAGATGTCATATAGATGGGTTATGGTAACCTCTCGAAGAGCCATGGGAAATTTCCATCGACTTGAGGGAAGACAGAGGACGGACTGTCTTCTGTTTAAAAAGAGTAACTGAATGGGGCTCAGTGTGTGTTTGTGTGTTTATCCTCCCTCAGGATCTTGATGTTCTGTTATCTCTGAACTCCAGACATCTGTGACATATAGCAGACTCCTGGTATTTCTTCTCCGCAAGCTATTGTGTGTTTGTTCAACCGTGCACACATATTGTAGTGGGTGTTTGTATGTGAATGTGGATGTGACTTTGCATTTGATTCTCAGTTGTTGTCTATGTTTTTCTTTTGATTACAGCATTACACCATTTTAGGTTAGGTTAGGACTTTTCTAATTTCAATATCACAACAATCTGGCAAATATGTGCAAAATCACATTGAAATTTTTAATTTAGACAACAGAATTTTGTTAAACACTAACGATAACTTCTTGATATGATTTCACTGAAAGCTGATGAATGATGATATTGAATTATCACTCAGCTTTAGGTTAGGTTGCTGGTCAACTTGTTTATTAATTGATAAGAATCCAAAATCATCCTTGTTTCCTCAGTGGCTTTTATGCATGAGTGAAAATCAGCCCTGGACTTTTGCCTCAGACTAGCCCACCAAAACCCACCAGGAGTTACACCCCCACCCATACAGTCTGCGTTACATTGATAATATAGTTCACCAGCAGATGATCACCCTGAGACACATGGATCTTTTTTATGTTCGGTGAGATGACCAAGGGGCCAGTCTGTCTGCAGCATAGTGTTTTCACGTGTTTTCATTGCACACATTTGTCTGTTTCCATTCATTTTTGATAACTGCAGATTTATTTGCAGCCATTCCTCTATTCCCCTTCATTCTCGCCGATTTGTATGTTTCTGTTCTCATGCTGGTGCGTGTGTCTGCAGAGCCCTGTGCTCGGATATCTTGAGGGCTCAGTGCTGCAGTCAGTCAGAGGGTTGGCCCTCATTCAGCCCTCAGTGGGGGGCCAGTACAGAGAGACTATTAGATGCCAAATGAACAGGCAATTTCAGTAGCCTGAATGCAGCCCCTGAGAACAGCTCATTTCTGTTTTTAACTCATATTCTCACTAATGATGTGTGGCCAACCAGCAAATGTGAGTAAAAATAAGAGTGAGTGCATCACTGCTACTATTTCGCATCTTTTTAAATTTTATTTTGGGTCCAAAAGCATTAAAGTAGACGAGGCTGAGTTAATGCTTATTCATTTACTATTTTGTCTTAGTGTAATGAAGGAAAGTCTTATTTTTTTAGGTGGGATGTTTGGGTTGTTCAGGCACTTAAACTGTGTTATGTTGCATTTTATTTTGTTTTTTTATGCTATGGTTTCGCTATCATGCACTGCAGGCTGCTTTCTCAGCATTTTCCATCAGGAGAAGCTAAATGCCATGCTAATTGAGCTTTTTTTCAATATCATTACTGCTGTCTTTACATCCTCAGAGCTCACAGCTTGTGGTGGTATTTAAACACAACATACATCGCATTCTCCACCTCGGGGATTCATGGCATATGCTTCAGTCCCTGAAAGGCCACGTGCCTTGGTTCTGCACATGCTCTCAGCCACCACACACATCAGATCTGAGACAACAGAAAAGCTCTTTATAGCATCTTTCTGAGGTTTGCAAACAGGTTGATCACATTAAATTCCTGACAACACAACGAGTCACTGTAGTTTTTTCCAAGATTTGCCAGCTGATGTATCAAGTTATACGCTGGACCACAGCTGCTCTAGGTTGTGCTCCAGGTTTTGAGTACTTTGCAGAAATTTGGCACTCAAGTGTGCCCTCGTTTAAAGATTGGAGGAGATTGAGCGTATCAAATAATTAGCAGTTTTCCAAGTTTCCACATAGACTATGAAGGTATTATCAAGTCTGTAAATGGGGGAAAATAACCTCAAGAAGGGAAAACTTTATTTTCAAAGGGTGGAGTGATTGTGAAAAATGTGATATAACAATAAATAATTCTAAGCCATACTGTCTTTACTGGTTTTCCATCATACTTTTATACTTATGATCGTGAACCTGGTATTAACTTGCATTCAATGTGGTATTAAAAAGGTCTTAAAAAAATCTTGAGTTTAACTTTGTGAACTCTGCAGAAACCCTTAGGCTGACTGCTGATGCTTACGGCATATGCATTGCCATATTATTAACCAGTTGTTTTATCCAGACTATATTTTCAGAGACCAGAGGTTGATTCACAGTACTGGTGGGTCCACATTCAGCCCACTTGCTCTTCTCACATTGACCTTTGTTCTGGCCTCTAACAGAACAAAAAAGCATTTTAATTTCCAGAACAGCCTGTGTTGTTGCAATGGTGTAAATGTGGTGACCCCCCCCCCCCCCCCCCCCCATGCTGTTAGTCTGTCAGGCAGGAAACGCTTCCTGCCCTTTCCCCACTATGAATTCATTTCACTGTGAGAGTCACTCAGACATGAAACTAAAGTGAAGTTGTTAACGTCGCTCCAGTAGAAAAAGTGAACACGAAAAGTGCAAACAAACTTGGCTGTGTGTTGTCTAATGTGATAGATTTGTTTTCATTTAATGGATGCCAAATGTGATTTATCCAGTGTATTTTGACTACTTCACATTCCTGTAGAGATGTGGTATAATTTCCTGCTTTTGAGAGAGAAATGGAGAGGAAGGGAGGGTAACAGGGTGACAGATGGGGTGTTAAAATAATTTGGAAGCAGTGAAAAAGACAGCCAGGCGAGAAGCAAGACACGACTGCACATTTGTACATCTGACTCTGGCTCATTGACCAATTTTTCAACTCCACAGCAGAGTTTATCATGTAAGATGATCACCTGAAGAGCAACTGCTGTCCTAACTCTGCTGTGTGTTTTTCCTTTAGTCGAGAACGAGAGTCACTGCGACTTTGTAAAGCTCAGAGAGATGCTGATCAGGGTCAACATGGAGGATCTGAGGGAGCAGACCCACGCCCGCCACTACGAGCTGTACCGACGCTGCAAGCTGGAGGAGATGGGCTTCAAAGATACAGATCCCGACAGCCAGCCATTCAGGTAGAGAGGGAGAGAGAGAGCATCCAAAACCACAGAGTTACTCAAGTGTCAACGGCAGGAAGAATCTCTATTGTTTAGAGACAAAACCTAATCTATTCCTGTCTATTTTCACTCTCTCCTGTGCTGTCTTTTCTTCTCTTCAGTCTTCAAGAGACATATGAGGCCAAGAGGAAAGAGTTCTTGGGGGACCTGCAGCGTAAAGAGGAAGAGATGCGACAAATGTTTGTCAACAAAGTAAAAGAGACGGAAGCAGAACTGAAAGAAAAGGAGAGAGAGGTCAGTCTCAAGTGAAGTTATGGTTATATTTACAGTATATTTGATTTTAAATAAGCACTGATAAGTGCACATATCAACACTGCAACTTCAGAGACACTTTTTTGTCAAGCTATGTGATAATTTGGCACAACAGCAGCACCTCAGGCAGAAGGTGAGAAATTGTAATTGCAGCCTGTTGCACTTTTGATGACAGACAATAAACACGCTCGTGCTGTCTGGTGCATGCAGGTATATGTGTAAGGCAATAACACATTACACATTGATCCATTTTTAATATGACAAATATTGATCAGTGCAGTGATAAATTAAATTCAGAAAGGGTGTTTGTGCTCCTGTTCTAACTTCTTACATCTTTTCTTTACCCAAATCTCCCGTCTCTCCTCTGTCCCCGTCCCTGTCCGTCCATCACCACCCTCGTCTCCTCCCTTCTCAGCTGCACGACAAGTTCGAGCAGCTGAAGCGGATGCACCAGGAGGAGAAGAGGAAGGTGGAGGAGAAGCGGAGAGACCTGGAGGAGGAGATGAACGCCTTCAACAGGAAGAAGGTGGCAGCCGAGACGCTTTCCTTATCTCAGCCCCTCAAGAAAGACAAGGACAAGAAAAAGTAAGCCAGTCCCTCCTTTTTATCACTCACTCACTTGCCTCATTCTTCTTTCCCTAGCAGGAAGCTGCTTTTTCCAACCCTGCTTCTTTCTTTAACTAAATCCTGTTGTCTTTTCATTCGGTCCCTTAAATCCTGAAATTATTTCCTTTTTGTACACTAGCTTCTCTTGCTTCTTTCATCCCTTCTCTCTTTGCTCTCTAACCCCTGTTACAAGTCTTTAAGCAGGAGGTTTGCATTCTGCTAAGTCCTGTGGCAAAGTGTCACATCAATGAGCCTTTTAACTGAATGTGCTGTGCAGTTGTCGACCTATCTCCAATACACAAGCATTTCAGCTATTATTATAAAGCCCTGGCATGTGTTAGGGAAACTTCCTCCCCTTTTTGTCCTGCCCAAGCTTAACATTTCCTGTCCTTTCACTCTTTGCTTTTGCCTCACTCTAATTATTTAGGATATTCAAGGAGGAGCCAGTGAACTCACTCGCTTAGGTAATCCAAAGCTGGGCTTATAAATAGGTGATGCAGAATACAGTGCACACAGGGCAGTGCAACTGATTTTCAATAGGGATATGCTGATGGTGCATACACACACACACAGGTATAACTAGAATACAGGCTTTTCATGTTTTATCTCATTAACTACACAATACATAAAATTCACAGAACTGCAGACCATTTTCCAAGGCATTAGTTTCTATATTTATTTTTACCTTCCAGACAGCTATTGGTTTCTGTTCCTTTCTGTACAGTGTGACACATGCAGACATGTAGCAGAGCCACTATTCAGTAACCCATCGCAGTGAACATCATGTCACATTTACTGTCTTGTCAAAACACAGTTTTTAATGTGCAGTTTACAGTAGTTTTAGAAATGTCTCCCTTAAAGGTGCATTTAAGAAACCTTCAGCTTCTTCTGGTTTTGATTTACCAACAATGTACGCTATGTGGCCAAAAGTATGTGGATAAACCTGTTGATCAGATCTGAGCTCCATGAATACATTTTCAAGTTTGGTGTGCAAGAACTTGATTGGCTCACACGGAGCCCTGACCTCAACCCTATCCAACACCTTTTTGGATAAATTAGAACGCTGCAAAATCACAGCATGTTGTTCAAAAGTCACATACAGGTGTAATGCTCAGGTAGTTGCTGTGTAGCTAATGGATGCAGTATTTTTCTGCAGCCATCTCTTAAATCTTTGATGTTGGAGGTCCCGTCACCTCACCACCAAGGAAGAGTTTCAGAAAAAAAACCCTCGAAAAGGGGAAACTACTGTAAATATGATTTTCATGAATTGCAAAGCAGGTTTAAAATCTCTGCAAGTTTATCTTCAAGTTGTACTGAGAATAACTGAAGCTAATGGCTGTCTGGGAGGTTGGAAAGGATCTGAAAACGTATGCTAAGCTTTGGACAATGATCTGCAGTGACGTGAACTGTACAGCAGTTAATGTAGCCCCAGTCATACTCTCTGAGGCTTGAAATGTGAGAATTTATGCGAAGACATCTGGCTCCATCTTGTGGCTGCTCACGCACTTTGCTGTCAGTGCCGCCGTAGGAGACTGATCTTCCATTTTGTGGTTTTGTGAAGGAGATTCCACACAGATCCTTAGTATGTGATTAATTTACACTCGCAAGTTTTAAGTTTTGTTACACTTGAGGAAAGATTGTTGATATTAAAACACTGTTTATTCCAGATAAAATGTAGCATTTCAGAGGACACATTCAGGAGTGATGTTTGAAAAGGAAAATGTAGAGCTCCCCCAGCTGATGGATTAGCTACATCATATTGAATGTAGTTGTGACGGCTCACACTATTGTTTTCTATTCACTTACACTGGTATTTAGCACCTCTTTCAACACTACTTTATTAGTCATCTGTAGAGTTACGGTCTTTATTAATAATTTATTATTTCCATAAGTAGTTGTTCATTCATTCAATTTATTTTGTTTATTGTTTTGTCATTGTTTTTCAGTTAATTTATGGCCGCTGTATACCCTCCCACACACGACCATGGATTTGTCCTCCATCACCATAGCAACGACAACACCTGTTTTTGTTTGTTTGTTTGTTTGTTTTTGTTTTGACATTCCATCTTGACATTGTGCACATGGACCAAAGACACTGAGGATGATGATGATCACGATGAAGCCACAGGGGAGAAAAGAGTGAAAGATGGTGAGAGATAATGAGGAAAAAAAATGTTCACTTGCCAACAGTGGCCATCTCATTTCATTCAGGATCTTTCATTCTATGTTGTTTTTTTTAGTTTTTTTTTACACTTTATATATATATATATATATATATATATATTTTTTTTTTTTTTTTTTTTTTTTGTGTGTGTGTGTTTTGCCATCAACTGTTCACACAGAAACGAGAGGTTGAAGCCCTTCAAAGTGTAACCCAGTGGGCAAGTCATTTCAAACCGTTCAGTATGTATTTTTAGAAAATTAGGGTGTGCTTGATTTAAAAAACTGACGTTTAATTGAAGAAATCAGTGAAATCAAGCCTGTCCTAAAGTTTTTTTTAAATACCTTAGCTGTTTGAAATGTTGTCCAGGTGTGGTGTGTCTGTTAACCTTTAAACATGAGAATTTAGATTGAGTACATTTCACGGTAGAATAAATCCCTGTATCAAATGAGCCCAAATAATACATTTAGATAGCAATATGTCAAGCAATAAAACTGAGTACCTGTATGCTGTATATATCACTGCATATACATAGGTACTGACGACCTAAAAGACGACCTAAAACTTAATCTTAAGTCTTAATAAAAACGTATGCAATATTCCGGTGCTGTTTCATATTAACTCAGTAAATGTATGTGAATATTTTCTAGAGTTTAACCAGCTTAATATGCAAAATGTAATAGTTTTTGAATATGATATTATTGTAAGAAGCACATATGATGATGTACATTGTCCATAAGTAATGTAACTTTATTGTAAACCATGAGTGATTGCCTTGATGTGAGTGTTGTGACAGTAGACACACACACATACATGAAGCCAGTATATGTGTGTGTGTGTATGTATGTATATATATATGTGTGTATATATATGTATATGTATATATATGTGTATAAATATATATATATATGTATATGTGTATAATATATATATATATATGTGTATATATATATATATATATGTATATATATGTGTATATATATATATATATGTATATATATATATAGAAAGATATATATATATATATATATATATATATATATGTATATATATGTATGTATATATATATGTATATGCTCTTATTTATATATATATATATATATATATATATATATATATATATATATATATATATTATACTATATTATATATATATGTGTGTGTATAATACACACACACAAACACAAACACAGAGGATTCAGGAAAACATACAAGCCTCAGCTCGCTGTAGAAGAGTTTACATTCAGAGATGGAGAAGAGAGCAGCTGTATTTACTGTCTGTCGTTGGAAATAAATGCAAACCCCCTCCCGACTTTGATGTGTCTCTCTGCCATGATTTGTTTGACGATATTCATCAGGGAGGGAGATGAGTGAAACACAGGCAGGTGAAGACACTTCTCTCACACACGCACACAAATTAAGATCTCTAAAAAGTGAAGTATCTTTGTACTTGCAGTCCAAAAAACATTCATCCAAGTACTTGATTGGGTCAATAATATTTAGAGTATTACCTATTAGACCTGCAACTAACAATTGTTTTTATTATCGATTAATTTTCCAATTATTTTCATGATCAGTAAAACATAAGAAAATGGTGAAAAATGCCCATCAGAATTTCGTAGAGCTCAAGGTGACGTCTTTAGATGTTTTGTTCTGAACAACCAGCGTAAATTTCTTTGTCATTTCCTGTATTATGTTTATTCAGCGGCACAGAGTACGTGAGTGACTCATTGAAAACAGACAGAGGAAGTCACGGCACAGTATTGAGATCGTCCCATAGTAATGGTTTTGTGTTTACTGTGAAGGCTCTGCCAGCACTATTATTATTCTGTCCACCACCTGCAGGGCTCACTGGATCTCATCCAGCAGTACAATCTGTTCAGAGCTCTCTTTTCTCTCTATCCTTTAGCACACAAACACACTCTGCTAACAAAGCTCAGTGATAATGGCTCTCTGACAGCCTGTTCTACATATAGGACAACATGGTGGTACACATCTTATAGGCTTGAGGTATAGTGCTGTAGTCAGACAGTGTTTTGAGAGGTTTACATGAAGAATTAGGAAATTACATGATGAAGGCTGAGATGTTGTAAGTTGTTAACCACACATAAGTACACTAAAGTCATATGGGACAAACTTCACCTGTCAGACTGTTATCTAGATAGATGTTAAATACCAGACTCTGGTAATTATGGAAGCCCAATCCTGCCAGCAAAAGGGAAAATGAAATGTTAGGAATGATAAAAACAGAAATACTCACAGTAAATCAAAATTAAAAATCAAACTTTTGATTTACCAAGTTTAAATTATATTATAAATTAATTTTGACTTACCATCTAATAATTTCAAATAAGTGTAGTATATCAATTTCCAAGTAAAAATGATCTCGTCAAAATGTTGATTTAGATGACTGATTATAAATTAGATTACGACTATTTCTGTGTCGTGAAACACTTTGCAATCCTGCATGGGATTACAAGACACTGATATATATCAAACATAAAAAACATAGCAAGACATCTTCTGGTAAATTAAAAGAGCAATAACATTAATTTACTTCAAGTCAAACTTGACTTATAGAAGTACATATGTTATTATAATTGTAGTCGTAAGTGTTTTCAAAAATTTCACCCTTTATGTATTTTTTTGGTGGCAGTAATGGGCTTCCATAGAAAAAAACCCTAAAGGCCCTGTATACCCATACCGGTGTTTTCAATTACCCTGGCTGATTGGACCTTGGCTGTGTCAGAAACTCCCTATTTAATGTATTGTGCATTATATTTACTGTACTTTTTTTGTCTGAATTCTGTGTAAATTGATCCACTATATAGTGCCCCCCAAAACGCCAGAATGGAACAAAAAAGTAGTGTCCATGGCATCTGAAATCTTAATTTACTGCTCACTATTGCATCAACTATTCAGTGTGTATATGGAGAGTGGTGAATGAGTGAACAAGGGAGTGATTTTGGACACAGACCTCTAGTCGGGTGGAGCTATGCTGGAATTCAATTGTGTACGCATAAGAACAATAACAGGGTAATTTTTCCCGCTGTAGCAGGTGCAACACAACACGAGGGTGAGAGAGATTTCAAGTATTTGTACACACCCACATAATCCTGAGAAGGTCTAATCAGGCAACATTAAGTGTAAACACCTGTGTGGGTGGACTATGGGTGAGTAGGGGCTTTGACGTTTGTGCATTTGTTAGTGTATGCCATATGATTTATGGTGAGACCCAAATCATGTCAGTATAATTGTATCTTTATAGGAACAACACATGCAAAGCAAAATATGGACTTGAGTAACTTGCTCAAGGGCATGAAATCTGAAATTGACAGACCAGAAAATGACACTTTAGACTTTTGAAGTCATAGCTTTATTTCTGTGGTTGACCAGACAATAAGATATAGCTGCCTCAGTAAATGAAGGAATATGAAAAAATAAAAAATAAAACCTTTACATTAGTCACCGCTGTAGCATCCAGCTGGACTGGATGAATCGAAGCAGACTGTACAAGCTGAGAAAACAGTAACCAGTTTACATTAAAGATCACATTGCTGGCTTCCCCTCTGAACACAGAAAACAAATTCCAGCAGCCTAAAGTCAAAAAATGAAGATCAAAGTCTGTTCAATGTCTATAGGCTTCAACTGTTTGTCCCTCTGGACACACTGCATGTTCATGTATCAGCCAACATTAAATACAGTTTAAAATGAAACATAATATCACCATTTCAGTATTGTGATGAAGCGGTTAACAGACCTGACAGAGCTAGGTGTTATCTACAAAATAAAAACAGGATACTTTTATCCCAAATTATACCTCAATATCAATAATGTGACAATATTTGGGGTATGATTATTGGTGCTCTCATACAGTATTTAATGAGAAAACATTGATTCTGGATCACTAAGCAGGTAATCTCTTGTCAAACAACCTTTTTTTGGTCATTCTGCTCTAGTGTTGAACTAATCTCCCAAAGGTGCTCTTGTTTGATATGTAACAGTTGCATTAAGCAAAATCAATACAGGCAGAAGCATTAATGAAATAAAGACATTTGCAGCATTTAGTCATGAAATTAAAGCTCTTTGTAAAATGTAGCTTCTGTAAATAACTGGTAAATAAAACACTTAACAGCACAAAAACGTTTAGTACAAGTAAGAAAGATTAAAATAATAAAAAGGTTGTGAAAAAATATAATTATTTGCATTAAAAAAAGCTAATCTTTTCCTCAAAGTGCTATGTGGCTCTGTGGGGAACCTGAGCACCAAGATACCTCACAACAAACAAAATCAGGATCAACTCTCAAAACATAAAAGCACCATTCTTGGCCTCAACCACACACACACACACCTAATTCTTATCCTTCACCTCCAACTTGTTAAACAAAACAATTTGGGGTGGATTTAAAAAAGACAGGTTAAAAAGTAGAAAACAAATATGCCATTAATAACAGGTAGAGAACTTAAATGGACCGATAATTCTGCACCGAGGAGAAACATTCAAATCTCAATTCAGTCAGGCTCAATGATTCCCTACATTTTCTCCCCGACTGCCAACACAGAGAACAAGTTATGGCATCAGAATAAGGTCAACTCTGATCCATACACACCTCCAGATTCACATTTGGGTGTGGACAAGTGCACAGAAGAGACTATAAGAATATCTAAATCTGACCTCAGCCAGGCCATAGAGAACAAGTTTCTGCCTTTATTTTCTTAAATCTTTTCAAATCAAACCCTAAATGTTATAGCAGATAGGTGACATCTGGATTTAAGTCTTCAGTGCCCCGTGAAATTAACAGGAGCACTGTGCACGCTGTGAATAAATGATCAACTAGTTGACAGCGGGGTGCAGTGGTGGGCAGGGCGACACGTCTTTCTGCTGGGAATCAAACAAACCCTCAATATTGTTTCCCTCCGCCCCTGGAGTCGCCTCCTCGTTATACAAACACCTAAAACCGTCGTAATACTCATCAGCGTCCCCCTGCTCTCTGCCGCAACGCCCCCTCCTGGCCTGTCTGAGGTGCTCCGTGGGGCTCCAGCCTCGCTCCTCGTCCTGGATCTGGGTGCTGTCGAAGATGTAGACGGCGTTGGCCGGCAGGGAGAACTCCAGGCTGCTTAGGTACTCGTCCACCATCTCTTTGCAGTGGATGAACTCACCACTATCAATCTGGGAGAGCAAAGACATCAAAATGGATGTATGCTACAACGTCAAATTCTCCAAGCTGGAACTAGATTTAACCAGTTTACCTTTCAGAAGGAATGATTATAGAATGATCCGAGATGAAGGTTTTCTATATTTGATGACACAGGACTGCATATATTGACATTTCTCAACTGAAAGACAGCATTTTCAAAGCCTTCACTGACCTTAAAACAAGGGTGTAAGTACTCTCCTGACAAGTGTAGGTTTGTGCGCTATTAGTTGTATACTTTTGTGTCCAAGTTCACTAAAACCTCCTTTTCTTCCCTTAGTTTCCTCCATGTGATCATTATTCTGACAATGTTTGACCTGTAGGAGCAGCCAAATGACTGATTTAACAAAAGATGGTTGGTTTTTGGCAGTACAGAGCACTGAATGTGTCAATATGTGCCTTCATCCCAAGCACCCTCCAGTATGACGAAAGAAAATAAGCCAGTTCTGCACTGAAAAAGGTGCAAGTTCGTAAAATCAAAAGGGGAGGAAAAATAGCATGGGACATCTGAAAGGCCAGCTTATGAAAAATTCAACATCCATGGTGGACTGGCAGTCGGGAAAGTGTAAATCATTTATTCAAACTTGAAAACATCCTTTCCAGCTTCAATTAATCAATACATAAATCACTAGTGATTGGAGGCACAGTGATATATTGTTATTTCACAAATATTTGTAAGCTGTGCAGTAATTTTACTTCTATAAATGTACTGGATATGGATAACACCAAAATCTTTTTGAAAGTTAAAAAAAAAAAAAAAAAAAAATATATATATATATATATATAAATAACACTATTTGTCTAACATAAACCCAAAGATTGTGGATAAGAATGAATTAAATTTGGTTATTAAAAGAATTGTGACCAAAATATGTACTCTCTGGTGGACAAATGATTTCTAAAAAAAAAAAAAAAAAGGACCTCAAACTTATCTTTGGCATTTCCGTACTGCAATTTCTTGTTATTTGTCAACCAAAATATAAGTGATTCCACCATACTGGACTAGAATCATGGAGAAAAAGCCTGTGCATTTCTCTTACTTGTGCTTTCTTCAGCAGATCGGTGAAAACGGAGAACCAGTCAGGCGTGAGCGCCTCCAGCTCCAAAGTGATGATGGCCAAAGCCAACGTGGAGCCCTTGAACTGCCAAAGCTGGTGGCAGGCCATACAGTGCTGCACCTGTCTGGTCCACAATGCCGCCTGGAAGCCTGGAGGCCTCTTCTGATGTCCTGGCCCGGCTGGAAGCAAACCGGGGTCTGTTGCCGAGTCCCAGCCGACGCCGGAGCCGAGCCCGATGGACGGAATGAGGTGAGGGTGGCCGGAGACGAGCAGGGCGTGGAACTGGACCGGAGATGAACAGAAATGAAGAGGAACGAGACCAAAATGTTAGCATAATGATGTCATTGTTGTCTCATTGTTCATCCACCCATTGCTCACCCCTTACCTCTACTACATAATTCATATCATCAAATATACCAGTGCATTTAACATCCAACCATGCATATCTGACAAAAGGTCAACACATCGTTCATCCCTTTGACCCGACCCTCGTTCTCATCCACCCAGTCACTTTGCAGTCTGTGGTTCTCTACTCTTCTCAAGTGTCCATTGCTGCATTAAAACCTACTGTAAACCTGAAGCTCTGTGCAGGAGGACACTTTGAGCAACAGGTAGAGAATCTCACTATCAGGTTTTACTAATGAAGACCCACCTGTTTGCCTGAGGAATCATAGTAATCTTGTTCGTATTGTATCGTACGTGCAGTGCTTTTCTGTGTTCCCATTTGTAGGCAGGAAGTGTAAATCCCAACCTGAGTGCAGGCTCAATGTTAAAAAGGATGCTTAGAAATTTAGTTGGAGAATTTCTTCATACATGTACTCTTGTCACACAGTGATTAGAAAACATCTGCCAACAGCTTGTTAGCTAGTTTTATTGAAGCCAAGGGTCTCAGGCTAGCTAGCTCGCTCTATCCTTTGGTTTAAATGAAGAACGCTGAAAAGTGATTTCCCGCCACATGATGAGTGGCTGGTGGAGAAAATCGCCGACTAGATTTTGAATCATCAACGCATTCTTCTAATGTTTGTTAGTCTTTTCATTCATGTTGTGTTTAGCTCATTTGCTTTAGTCCGTCTCTTACTCTGTAGCAAAAATAAGCCATGCGTTTTAAAAGGAAGTGGAATTTACTGGGAGGTAGATTCAGCAATGTGGTGCGAAAGTCAAAGTTATCTCTGAAGCAGTTCA
Source organism: Macquaria australasica (assembly GCA_005408345.1). NCBI lineage: Eukaryota > Metazoa > Chordata > Actinopteri > Centrarchiformes > Percichthyidae > Macquaria > Macquaria australasica. The sequence continues at coordinate 723,075 of SEMN01000113.1, forward strand.
GCTCTTGACTTCTTAAAACTTTAAAAAAGGCCCCTTCCTCCTCCTCAAGTTTTCCTTCTTCACTCCATTTTGGAAACGTAGGGAATTCAGGGTATGGTGTGTTTAGATTTGGCGCTCCTGATACGGTCTCAGATGGTGAAAGATTTGAGCATCACATAGCTGATTCTACCTCTCAAAACTGTTTTACTTGGATGTTGAAGCATATTGAGAAGTGATGACAAGGAATCTCTGTAAATCCTCTTATTTAATCATATCAAAGTGTCATGGTGGAGAGTGACAAATTATTGATAGCTTTTATTGATTGCTGTTTTATATAGACAATGGAGAATAACACTTTATTTAGGAAAGGGAATTCTTCAGGGCAGGGGGAATGTAATTGTGAGATACTTACAGCACAGTTAAAGTATTTATTTGAATAGTATAAAAAGAGAGTCTTTATTTTATTATAGTTTTTATTAATACATTATGGTCTCTTTATTTTAAAAGTCTTGGATTTTTGTAATACCTAAAGTGAAGTGCTAGGACAATAATAGATTCACAACAATAAATCCACACACTGTAAACCTATGACACCAATATCCATAAACCGTAACAGTAGGGGGAAGTGCCATTTTTAGTTTTGCAGAAGACACTGAATCAGTCCAAATGTGCCAAGCTGCTTATTTTTGGTGATGGTTAATGGTTTGTGGCTTTAAGAAAATGTACCAGTCCACCACCAATTGCAATATCACAAACAAATCTAACGCTGTTGTTTATTTGTTGAGGGAATGTAGGTTGTCTTTCGGTACGGGACGACGTTATGGACTCAGAATGCACGACAAGACTTCACAAATCAACTGGGGGTATTTATTTTTTTCTTGAGCAAGTAAATCAGCATCTTCTAAAGAAATCACTGTCAGATTTATTTCGGAGAAGATGTGTGTCAGGAATTATGGTGTCCCTAAAACTGAGGAAGTTGTCTCAATGGAAATCCTTTGAATAGTGTGGATCAATACAATGTGTCATTTCTGTCAAGAAAATGACGGGCTGTATTCATAAAGCATCCAACTGCTGGCCTGCAATCTGTTTTGCCTCCTCATTCACAGTTAGATGTAGTTTTCAGCCAAATTACAGTTTGTTTTGCTTTAAAGCAAAGAAAGCACTGGTGGAATATCTGCACTTCGACCTTCCCAAAAGTCTAATTTCTTCATATCATGTGAAACTTGGGCTGAACAATAATTCAATATTATCATTCCTGACTTTCAGTGGAACTGTGTCATGATATGATAATCATATTCTGTCATATTGTTTGACCAAAATAATGATTCCAAGCAAACTGTAGTTAACAAGACAGAGTCAACAGCCATGCTATTAATAGCCTATTATATGGAAGGTCAAGGGGTCACCAAAGTGATTACAATTCATCCTGAGGGGGAACATGAGTGTGTGCATCAACTTTCATGGCAATCCAACATACAGTTGTTGATACATTTCATTAAAAAACAGAAATGTGAACCTGCTTGTGACGCTAGAGGTAAAGTCAGGGGATCGCCAAAGTCATTAGGAATCATCTGAGAAACATGTATATTTGTAGCAAATGTCCAAAAAGTTGTTGAGACATTAGAGTTGGACCAAAGTGGTGGGCCGACATTGCAATCCATGAAGCAGTGCTGCTAGTATTGCTAAAAACGAACAAAAGTAGTAGTTTTACATGTGTAAAGAGTTTAGTTTAAATAATTAAACTGATGTTCAATGCAATGGACTGATTTTGCGTACATCTGCCATATTGTAATAGATGTTGAATATCACCCAGCCCCATGTGAAGCTCTTCAATACCTGCTCAAACTGTTGCCTTTTGGTATAGTTACTGATCTTTAATCATTATATCCTGGATGACTTCTTGTTAAAAGCATTATGAATACAGCCCAGCAGCATGAAGGGACCTAAATGATATTGTGTGTTTGTTGACAGTTCAGTCAGTGGTTAAGGCTTTAGGCAATTATTTGTGAGGGTTTAACAATTAAACTACTGTGAACAGGTCTGAGCTACGAAACAATATTGTGCCATAAACCGAGTTGCACAGTGTGGGATTTTTAACAATGACAAACCTTGCTTTGACATTAGCAACAGTCTTAACAATTCACAGCATGTTATAGATTCGCTAACGACCCAAATCGTGGGGGTGGGGGTGTGTGTATCCAACAAGAGTTAGTCAGAAGTGCCTTGGCCTGATATGCAACACGCCTGTTATTTTGCTGGTAGCTTGCAAAAGCAGTCTTAACGTGTTTCGAGGAATCTCACACAGCTCTATTCTGACCTTGTGCTGAAATGCATCTGCTGCTTTTTGTCCACACACGCATTTCGGGTAATTGGCCTGGGGTTATACCGTAACTTGGGTTCGTCCTATATGTGGTTTTCAAGTCCAATATTGTCACTTTTGCACTAAAGCTGCAGACAGCTGACAATGAAAATCTTTAGAGTGGAAATAGACCTTTACTTAGCATTTAAATGATGATGCAACACTAAAGCAGTGATTTTTAGCATTAGCACTCATTTACAGCAAGGTGATTTATTCCATCAGTTAGGTTACAACTGAGTGAAGTGTGCAAAGACAATAAAAGTCTTTTCAGGTTTAGCAGACTGTTTTATCATAGCTGAGATATTATACATCTTATTATAATATCAACCAATATTTAAATATATTTTAGTCAGTTTTATTCTGATGTATTGGAAATAGATCTAACAAATCCTCTAATCAGACTCTTTCATTTTATGATTTGCATTAGAGAGGCATGATTTTATTTTCCCCTTCTTGGCTACAGTGATTATTAAAAAAAAAGGGAAGGAAACACTCCAAACAGGACTGAATGGAGTTTATAATAATGGGCACAATGAGTCAAATCAAATAAATGCACAATCCCTACAAGGACCAATTCTTTAGTGGGGGGGCAGGGGGGGGATGTGAGGGTTTGTAAACACCATCTTGAAGCAAGCATGATGCAAGCATGATGGTTTAATGTGTGCTTTTGTACTGCTGTTTTTTTTTTTTTTTTAGGGCAAAGACCAGGACCTGAATTCACAAAGCATTTCAAAGTCCAGCCAGCTCACTATGAGATGCTCTGACAACTCAGGTCCAGTTGAAAAAAAACAAACAACAAAACATGTCAAAACATTATGTCTGCCTGTCTATCTGCTAAATTCTGACTTACTATGTGAATGAAGTCGACTGGTGTTGCGGTGTACAAGTCCCAGTGCAGCTTGTCTAGAATGATCCTCTCCATGCGAAGAATCTCCGCTGTTGAAAAGCTGCATCCGCTCTGCACAACCAGGTCTTTAACGCAGCCTATAACCTGTTTAAAACAGACACCAACAAAAAGGGAAGCAAATAAACGTACCATTTTGAAGTAGCACTGACGTAGGTGTCATTTTTGTTGTTGTTATTTTCATCAATAAGGAAGAGCTCACCTCATCTTCCTCATTGATTTTGGCAGCCAGGACCAACGAGGTAAAAGCGATGCATTTCAGGTATTTTGGTTGGGCCTAAAAGACAAAGAAAAAAAAGACTTAAATTTAGTTCTTAAGAAGCAGAAAGCTATGAATGTGAACACAAACATCAGATGCTTTTGCTTTAACAGATTCTGACTATCAGTAAGTGAATTTGGGAAATGAGCACATTTAGGTTGGCATCTCTCTGCAACAATCGATTCTAGAGGTGATGAGGGATACGAGTCCTCTAATGGGGTTTAATAGGACAATTATACTTGTGTTCCTTTAGGTCGCATTGAGCAGACAGATCTGCATCACTACCATCGCTTTCTCCCTGCAGCAAATGACAAACTAGTAGCTCAGTTCCTACCTATCAGCACTTAAAAAAAAAAAAGTATGAATATCATAAACAGAAAGAAATGTAAGCTGCATGTTCTACATTGTTGGCTGTCAACACATTATGAAAAGCGCAGCGCCTGTTGTAAGTCAAACAAAACTTAAATACACTTTGCTGAGTAAATTGACTAAAGAAAAAGATATAATTATTCACGATTCACTGCGCAGCCCTATTCTGGTGTCAAAAACAGATGAAATGTATTGCTTTCATTGAATACAGACTTGGACCATTAGCTTAGGGGTCAATAGGCCAAAGAAGAAGAAGATGTTGTACATTACAGCCATTTGTGCAGGCTTTTAGTAATGGAGAAACTCCATTATTTCCATTTATCCTGAATTTTAGATACCAGACAAATGGTGGACAAAATGTTGGAAACCATTATCATATGTTACAGCCGTCTACCTTGACAGTGGACAGCAGTCGGTTGAGGACACAGACTCCCAGTGCAAAGGTCTCTGGACAGAACTTAAGGAGCCTGTTCATCTCTCCGAGCCAAAGGATCATTTCTTGGTGTTGGGATGAAGAGATGTCAGCGCCCTGAGTGGTCAAAGGAGACAACCATTGGTTAATAAATGAAAGATTAGACATCGGGCATTTTTTAAAAGCAAATGCTTAACTGTGGACTCTGAATTAAGCCTTTAACACTATGGGATATTAACAACCCGTAACATGGAGCTTCCCATAACCTACGGGAACCTATTACGTATTACCTAATATCTGAGATACACCTATTACTGTAATAGGTGTATCTCCTATTACTGTAGTAGGTGTATCTGAGATACACCTACTACAGTAATAGACTATTATGTAATCCTGTTACTCACTGATTTTATGTTCTTATTTTTAAATATTAATTTGTGTATCACAGAAAGTGACCTTTTAAAAGGAGCTAAGAGAGCTGATATAATTTCCATAAACAAATGAGACCACAGCCTGCCCCTTTATTACGGAAGTGAAATTGTTAGTGTTTCTCAAAATGAAGCTGTTTCCCATAAATCTTGTTGCTTCCTGTCACATAAATTTTTTTAATCCCTTTTGGTCATTGTAGAAAACCTCTGGCAGCTTTGGCCCAATCTTCTGCTCCAGCTGTCCAGCAATACATTTTACTTGTGGCCAATACAAATCCTGTGTGTGTCAGAGTTGGTATACCTGCATGATTCTGAAAATGTCTGTGTTAATGATATAATGTGCATGGACCCCCTTGTCTCACCTGGATGCATCCATGCTTGAAGACAGGTACCTTCCAGAGGCGAGCCTCCCTCATCAGGGCGGCCTCCAGGAGGCCGACCAGCAGACGGCTCTCCACAGCTCCTGGGTTCTTCATCGCCACCACAGCACAGGCCAGGCTGCACCCAGGGCACACACACCTGATGGAGGTGGAGGAGCCATACAATGAGAACAGACAACATAAAAATGAGGTAAAAGGGTTTAATAAGCTGAAAAGTTCAGGACTCAGTCTAAACAGATTTAACTTAAAACAGAAACTTGAACAGCTCCTTTAAAATTTGTTTAAACAAGTTTCCATATTTTGTCTCTTTTTAGGCGCCAGTTCGGTCTAATCTGGTAAACAGTTCATCAGACGAGCAGCTCTCTGAAAGCTCAAAGAGCCAAGTATGCAGCAGGAAATAGACTATCGCTCAGTTTGCTCAACAACATCGCCATTTTTCAGACTCTGCAGGCAGGAAGCGCAATAGAGAAACTACACTTACTGCAGAATGTTTAAATAACTGGTATGTGGCTTTGTTTTAATCTGCTGTGGGTGAAATGTTAACGTTACACACACACAGGATCCTGGCGGGATAATGGTCTGCAGCTGCTGCCTGCAGCCTCTTGCACAGCTGCAGCCCAAAACATTTGTCTTCCTCTTTTTTTTCTTTTTGTCTTACCTCTTCGATTTCAAACGCAGGATATCCCTTCGACGGCAGGTGCATTTATACGGTTTTTCAATTAGTCCATATTCACCGAAAGCAACAAGCAAACGAACAACAGTCGGATGCTGTTGGAGAATCCAATCTCGGAAAGAAACGTGTTTTGGAGTGAATATACGGAAAGCAGCCGCATTATATAAAAAGTACAAATTAAAAAAGAAAGGCAAAGAAGCGCGAATTATTCCAAATAACTGGGGCAGGGGCACAAATAAACGCAAAGAAAAAAGGCAGGAAGCAAATAATCAGGGAGGACTGAGGGCAAGCTGTGTTTTGAACGCTCCAGACTCCGCCCCACTTTGACGTCACTCCATCTATAAGGCAGAAATGTGTTAGTGGGTCAGACATACGGGACCCCTCATACAAAATGGTCGAGCTTTCACTGGAAATGGAAGATTTCTGCTGTGTGTCCACGGAATATGTTTGTTCAGGTCCTGAGATGTACCGCTCCCACTCCCTTTTGGGTTGACCCTCTTCATGTGACTGAATCCTGCAGAGAGCCGGACTGCATGTCCAGCAGCAGCTCTTTCTCTGCTGCAAGCTGATTGTTTTTGTCTGTTTCATGCAGGCTGATGTTTGTCATAAATGAATAATTTGTAGAAGGAGTTTGAATCAGGCTAATGCACTCATCACTGGAAAGATATCTGATCTTGAAATGGATCATTTCTGGGGTTGTATTTTGTGCTTGTTTGACACCTTTTTTGACTTCTCATTTTTTATTAAGGCTTCAAGTCCCTTTTTTCCCCTTCAGCTGTATGGCAGGGAGGCTGGTTTTGGCCTAACGTCACTCTGAGAGCAGGTACGGCCCTGCCGCCTCATTTCTGTGGTTGTCTTTGATTTTACTTTCAGTTTTTTTTTCGCAGCAGACATTTTGTCTAGTGGTAGGCTGGAAAGCACAGGTGTAATTAATTAACATGAAAGATGGCTTTGTTCCATTTACGTGTGCCAGGTGCAGAACACTGATGTTATTGGTGACTCACTGACTAATGGGACACTTTAAATGGACTACCATTTGTAAGTCAAATGTCTGCCATGGAAATGTCTGTCAAAAGAACTGATGAAATTTACATTTATAATTAGATTAGCATAGCTAGCACAGTTCAACCTGTATGAGGCTGACCTGAGGCAAGGCTGGATCACTGGGCAGCTGACCCTTGGGAACCAGGTGATAAGTTACTATTTTGTTTGGTTATAGTGAATGCACCACCAAAGAACAATATAATCTAAAATGAGGGCAGGTCCTGCATATTTACCTAATCGATCTTGAAGCCCTGTCTTAAAGACTTAAAGACATGTCAGGTTTTGACCACAAACTAATTGACACACAGCAAATCTGGGCCCAGGTAGTAGCCCTATCCCAGCTCAGGATTAGCGTTTCTGTGTTCTGGGAAAAATAAAATGACATGTCTAGTCTTTCTGTTTGCTTTGTACATACACGCACAATGCACAGATACTTGGAGAAATGTGGGGTGGTAGTTAGTTAGTCAAAAGGGGCCCACAGTTCAGTTTTGCCCCTGAGCGCCCTAGTGAAAAATGCTCGTCACAAGTTCCTGCAGCCCATAGTGACATCTTCAAATATACTGTTTTTTCAATAATCCAAACCCCAAAGATATTCTGTGTACTATCCTGGAATAATAATGCTTTTAAAAAAAAATACTCACACACATGAATCGATAATCAAAATTGTTGTCGATTAATCAACTAATCGTTTCAGCTCTACCCGAAAGAAACACGAATCAACTCACCGACCAACACCTCAATCCAAGAACCAGAACCAGATGCACTTGAACCCCCATGAAGGAGTTATAGCAGTTTCTACAAATTTTAAGTCACTTTTTAAGTTCAAATTTCTTTTTCAAAAATGTATGTACACTGTTGTGGGAACCTGAATGTAACTACTCAAACTCAAATAACATATCATGGAACACATTAGGATAGCATACAAAATACTTTCTTTGTTTACTTTTGCTTTCATTTTCTTTTTTCCGGCCTTAACTGATAAGAAAAGTAGTATTTTTTCGGCTGTTTGTACTGTAGTAAGGTGACCTGCTGCACCCAGTTTTTTCTCAATGTGGGTGTCAAGGTGTCAGAAATTTAAATAGAATTCATTGCCACCACAACTGATGAAACCAAACCTTAAACTTTCATCACCCTCAAAATAACAAAACATGCCAGGGCTGAGATTGTAACACTGGAGAATGTTGCAGTCCTCACTCAGTATTGATTTATACAGTTTGTTGTCCTTTTTTCTCCCCATAATCTATTTGTAGCACACTTGGTTGTATGAATTCATGGACAAATACACACTAGTGATTGTGGTCTTTTACTAAATTGTCAGTTTTATCCAGCTTTCATGTATCACAGCATACTCAATATGGGACTTTTTAAAGCAAGCAATGACTAAATGCCAAAAAACCCTGCTTTCTCTCTTGACAAATATCACTTGAAATAATCTATAAATAAAACATTCCGGGGTTCTTCAGAATTGTAAAGAAAGAAAGACATCAAGAATTCACACAGGAATGTGGTTTTTGACTTTCCTTTCTCTTTAGCCACTGAAAACCTGAGAGCATTCATCAATATGTCACTACTGGCAGTAGGATTTGATTAATTGCAGACAACAAACATTTCATATGGTCCTCCCACCAGGCATAGATTATTGCATTATTGTTTCTTTTGTGACAGTTAACCTAGCTCCCGTTTAGTTTGATCTGGTACTAAGGTTTCTGAACATGAGGATGTCTTTGTTTTTAGGGTAGGTGGGCTTCCTCTTCTCTTTTAGAAAGCTTGAGCTGTCGAAATGTCCTTGAGCTAGACTAAGAATCTCTAGAAGTGGTGCATCTTTGTGTAGCTGACCCTGACCTCTGACCTCCTTGTAGAAAGGAGCGAACAATAAACAATTTCCCAACAGAAGTCAATTAAAAGCTCACAAATGGCAGTGATTTGATCAAACAACTGTAATTAGTGGAACGCTTTTAAGTTATTTGAAGGCTTGAAAGGTGAGTTTAAGGTGCTCCAACTACTGTCCTGACCATAATACACAAAGCAGGCTGTAAGTATTACAATAGTGACATGTTTTCTTGTTGTGTTGGCCCTCTGCTCTAGCACTTTAGTGAGATTAAAGTGCCGACTCTTCCTTTTACTTGGAGGGTGTTTGCATCCACGTCAGGTGAACGATGTAGGGATTGTAGTCCTTTCTATACATAGTGCCTCAGTTTTAGGGGACAGAAAGTTATTGGACTGCAGGTTGGCATAAATTAAGTCATCATATTTCATATTTGGTTGAAGCCAATGACTGTTTGCTGGTTTGAGGGGTTTTTGTTTTACCTTCAGTTTGGTCTGAATCTGGATTCAAGTCACATGTCAGACTTGACCACTCAGGGACATTCCACTTTTTGGTTGCTTTAGCTGCAGGTTTAGCATATTTGGGGGCAATGAGAGTCCCACACTATTCACCCAATATGGACATAACACCTTCAAACACCCTAAAAGCTGAAAACCAGCACTTTAATGGCTCTGAAAACCTGCTTTCTCAATCAGCTTTTTTACTAGCAAGCGATCGGATCCTACATGAACTTAAATTTCTCTGTAAAGTTTAAACAGTTTTAATTATTTCCCATGAGACATTTCTTTATTTGTGCCATGTACAAAATTTGATGACAGTTGTTTGGTTGTTTGCTCTTGTTGCCAATCAGATTTGATTGACAGATTGATATTCTACCGATCTGAGTAGATCTGTTGAGTTTTAAACTCTGAACTAATAACTAATAATGTTTTTTCCCCCAGTATTTAATGTTATTGAGAAATACTCAAGATTTGTAACCAGGTTTTCAGAGACTTTAACCTTCTATCAGTCACTTTTCTGCTGATAGGGTGTTAGCACTATGTGTACATGTACATTATACTGACTGTCGGGAAACCTCAGAAACAACTTTCAGGAGTGCTGGACCTTCTCTGTCCATATATACAATAAACAAACCTTACTAACACCAGTCAACAGATGTCAGCTACAGGTGGAAAGTGTTTGCTTTCCACTCTCAGTCACCTCACACAGCTGACTGATAAAAAACAAACTGACCAGTGTGTCTGAGCCGAGGTCACGACTGGAATGTTGATAAGGAAAGACGGTCACAGCGGGCAGGCATGTTGACAGAGTGTAAAGCAGTGGGAACACAGTGGTCGTGTTTCTGTATCAAGTGAGGTTGTGACTTACACATCTTGTTTGTTCTGTGTGGCTCTGACTGCTTGAGATGAGAATCATGAGTCTTTTTCTCCCTGTCTCACTGTGAGCCTCTGTCTTTCCTCATTCGTCTCCATTCCCTGCAGTCTGAACTGTACCACGCAGAATGTCATGCTTGCTTACTGCTTCTGCTGATGCGTGTTTGCACAGTAGTGTGTGTGTGTTTACATTCCATCACTCTCCAATGACCCGTGGGAATATGACTGGGCGGAAAATTGTTGCTATTCATGGTTTTGAGCGTTTAGCTGCTCCCTGTTGGTACACAGTAGCAACACAAGCATCTGTATCTCTCGGGTCAGGTTGTTTTTAGGGTGGTTTTGTGTAACTCTCAGAAAAAGGGTGTAGTGCTAATACTTATTCCCATAGGAGCCAGGCTAAAAATGAATACGCTAATGGAATTATACAGTGCTTAGAGGGAAAAAAAACATAATTTTTGGAATCTTTTTTTCAAGTGAACAAACTTTTTTCAAACAAACAAACTTGTCAAATAACTGAAAAATATCTGTCAATTAAAGGCTGGCAATATTCTATATTTTTCTTATTGTTACAAATCCCATAAAAAGACCAAAACCATAAATGCGTTAGTCCATCTCTCAATACTTTCCCTACCCTGCTGTGGCACTCTGCCTCAAGCCTATTTGTTCTCACTGAAGAAGTAAATCTATAAAACAAGCCACACATATATATTCATTCATTTAAAAAAAACCTCCTAAAACAGCTGGGTATTGCAGGTTTTAGCACATGTTACTCTAACAGGTGTAAGTGTATTTGTTGGGGACTATTTTCAGCTGCAGATTTGGTGCGCTAGTGAGTATTTTACTCACAGCAGGACGGTATATGCGGGATTAACTCAAAAACTTCAGTGCCCATGTTTCAGGTTAATGAAGTAACATGTCACTCAGTGCAACAGTGTGGCTCACTGATGTGTTTTTAATAGTTTTTGGCCAACAATGCAGGTCTACCGCACAGAGGAATAAGCTATATCAGACTTTGGATACACATTCAATACTTGTTAGTAGATTAATTGATTGCTGGTTTTGGTCTTTTCATATGATTTGTTGACAATAAGAAAAATATAGAACGCTACCAGACTTTCTGTATCCTTTAAGTGACCTGCACTGTAAATAAATCAAATCAGAATCAAAACTGATCAGGTTATAGGTTTGTTAATTAATCTTGTTTGGTATAATATCAAATACCTATTTGCATTTCTTTCTTTCTTATCATTGTGAAATTAATGCTTTTCCAGGCTCCTTGTCAGACATTTTTGGATGTCTTTTTTTTTTTTGATATACTAAATGATTGATTAACTAAATATTTAAAAGTAAAAGAAATTGGTTATTATAAATTAAAAATCCATTATGAGTCCTTGTCAGTCCAGAGATAACATGCTGCATAGATATTTTCATAGGCACATCTTGTCTTATTGCATGAAATGTTAATAAGAAATCTAGTCAGATAATCTACACATGCAAAGTTTAAAAGATGAAACATTAAACACGAATTACCCAAAAGGAATACGTCTATAATCATATACAGTGCTACAGTATATTCACAAGGGAGCCAAGCCTGGACTGCTTGCACCAGAGATGAAAACACTCACAGAGCCTCGGGGGGGACACTGGCTTCAACTTCTTGGATCCCAAGTGTGAAACAGAAAAGGAGACTCTACATGTTTAGCTTGATATTCTCAGTGATGGTTTGAGCACAGTCTGCTCTGATAGGTTTAACAAGAATTTACAATGTGTCTGCAGACCACCTGTTTCTTCCCTCTACCCCCGTAGCCGAAGAATGCTCAGCACCACACCGTAAATCAGTGTCCACCCTGAACCAACTTTGTCCTGTCAGGAAAGCTTTGTGCACTTGGCTGAGCACATTATGTTCCTACAGTCACATCTGATCTCTGACTTTGATCACTGCCTGTCGGGCCACACTGAAATGGTTTTTCTTTTGAGGCCCCTCTCGAGCATTGTCGCCTCTGCATTGGCTTAACTAAACCTATATACATGCGTTCCTACAGTCCACAGAGGGCTGTTCAGATTTGTCAGGAATTCACTGTTACAGAACATAATGTACTGACTACACTACTCATGGTACAGATCCCTATAGACAACTACAGAGAAGAAAAAACATTTTCATCCCATGTTCACATACTAGAGTATTTTTTACACTGTCAGTGTACCAAATCTATATACAATATAGCAGTGTGGCTCAAGGGATTGCAATGTTGGTCTGTCAGTCGGTGCACCACTTTGGTCCAGACTGAAATGTCTTGACAACTATTGGATGGATTTCCATAAAATGTGTACAGATATTCATGGTCTCCAGAGGATAAATTCTACTGACTTCAGTGACCCCCTGACTTTAATCTACTTCCAAATCTAGTTTTACCAAAGGGTTGGCTTTTTTGCTTTTCAGTCAAATGTCTTGACAAATATTGGAAGGATTGTCATGAAATTTGCTACACACATTCATGTTCCCCCGAATGATTGTGGTTACTGTGGTGATCCCTTAGTGTTTAATCTAGTGCCGTAATCGTGTCCAGTACTTTCGTTTATGACCAAATACCTGCAAAACTAATGACATCCCCATCAGCCTCAGTTGTACTTCATGTTTGGTGCTAATCAGCAAATGTTAGCATGCTAACATGCTTAACCAAGACAGTGAACATGATAAACATTATACCTGCTAAACATCAGCATGTTAGCATCGTCAGTGTGAACATGTTATCATGCTTATTTTAGCATTTAGCTCAAAGCACAGCTGTGTCTATAGGTACAGCCTTATAGACCCGCTAGCAAAGCTGTAGGCTCTTGTTTCTGTCACACAGACAGTTTGTTTTTGGTCTGTCAATTAATTTATTGTAACTGTACTTAATTATTTTGATTAATCACTTAATCCATTAATTGTTTCAGCACTAAAATCTGTAACATTGCCAAACCTTAACCAACACCAGCCTCACACTGCAGAAGTACACTTGATATTATTATTGTTGCTCATAAAGGCACCCAGGAAGCACAGATTTGGTGATTTTCAGGTCAAAAGATGTCTTGATAAGTAAAATTATTTTTTTTTTTATAGATGTCTAGGTTACATATTACCCTTGCATACAGTCATTTATGCTACCACATTAAGCCAGGTTTTTACAGGTCTTTTAAACTGAAAATCACCAACTGAGTCCTTACCGAGCAGTTTTCACTATTGCCAGAATGAAAGATAAAACAACAAAAACTACAAATTGTTAAATAAAATCTGGTCAAATCTTTGTCAAAAGTGAGATGTGAGCCTGAGTCATATTTTAAAAATACAGCCTTCCTTCTCTTCCTTCTGTAAGCATCACTGTACAAATACAGTAAAACCATTTAAGCAGATTAGCAGATGGTTCCTGGCCAGCAGACCTGACTGTGTATTCTGCACTTATCCATCAACCCCTCATAGTGCAGATACAGGAAGAGTGACTGGAAGTAGGCCATGAAAAACGCTACTGGAATCATTAGAAGCAGATAGTCTTACTTCCTGCCAGCTGATGGGATCATTAACATAAAAATCTTTTGTTGGATCTAACACCCACCACTGGAGGGAGACAGAGGCCAGATCATAGATGTTAAGATAGACGCTTCCCTTAACCCCAGCCATGTTTTGTTCTTCATTTTCTTCATCTTCCCTGTGATATGAAGATGAAATGGTGAACTGCACACCCATTCGCTACTCATTAAAAAAAAAAAAAAAATCCCTTCTTTCTTTGTTCCTCCTCTAAAGCACCCTACTGTGGTTGGCTCTCAGAAGTCAGATTTCACCCCTGCCTGCCTTGAAAAGCTTTAGTGAGGAATTTCCAGAGGGGGAGACTTGACATTGTTAGGGTTAGAGAAGAAAGAAAGCGGCGATGAGTTGGGAGCAGGGAGTGCAGCCCATAGCTTGACCATCATCACAAAGTGGGTCTGAATAATACAAAAACACGGTGTTCATTTCTCCCTGCCTTCATATCATTATTAAAGGTTGTACGCTGAAGGTGGAAAACACAGAGATAATAACATTGAGGCCAGCACAATCAATTTCATGGTATGTTTAATGGAAAAGTGGCAGGTTGTCCTATTACTTTGTACAGTCAGTGTGTCTGATGTGGCATAATGGATGGAGATAAAACACTGGAGGGTTACATCACCAGTCCACATGTCTTGAATCCTGAGACACTCGGACTTAAAACAAATTAAAATCTCTGCATAAAATAGGCAAGTCATCAGAGGGGATTTCTGCTCTCTCTCTCTCTCTCTCTTTTTTTTTTTGGGTGATTGTTAATTTGATCGCTGCTCACAAGAAAAGTACATCAAAGAGCAAAGAAAAGTAGGAGAGGAGCATCTGAGTCTGTACAGTCACATTTGCAATTACATTTTCACTTTTGACTTTTCATTTAAATATAATCAGAAATCGTTCAGGTGCTTCCATGCTTCAGTGGCAGATGGCGTGGTTTTATTTACCTATTTGGATCCATGTTTTTCTGATTTCTGTCTTGAGGGATACAGTTCCGTATGGTGGCAATAAAACCAAACATTTGTACTCTCTTATATCGAATCATCATTACATAAAAGTAAAACGAGTGGGTTGCACTTTTATATTATACTACTTATAGGGTGCAGCATGGGCTTTGTGCATGACCTTGCATATATTTTCCAGTCTTCACGCCTCTAATGAGTGCTCACCTTCTCTATTTTTCACAGAGCTGAGCAAGTGTCACGTTTTCTTTTCTGGAGGGAAAATGTTGGATAGGAGACACTTATATACTATGTACTAAATATAAAACAAATAATAAAATATACTGAGACAGAGAGCAGTTTCCTCTGGAATCGTCCAGGTCCTCTGGTCAGCTTTAGGCAACAGGCAGAGGAGCACCGAGCGTGATGCTGTCTTTTTTATCAATAGGGGGCAGTATGGTTACACAGGAGCTGCTTTCAGTACTCTCTGCACAAAAGCTCTCTTGAGTACAAAGAGAAGAAAATATTATATAATAAAATCATCTTGGAAGCAGAGCAGCAGTCGCCTAGGAATTTCTGGAAATTTCTCCAAATTTCTGTTGGAGTTTTTATCTCTGATTCTTGTGTCGCCTTTTGCCTTTGAAGTTCATAAAAACTGCAAAAACCTTTTCATTTTAGTATGGATATTGAGTTTTAGTTTGTGCTGGCTGTCTCTCTCTTGGTATTTGATTCTGTAATTGGAGTGTAGACCTTGGATGTTTACCTTTTTAGAGTTTGACTGTAACCTTGTCCAGATACTCCCCAAGTGCATCAAACATACGTCTTCCCTGCAGTTAAATTTAAGAGCAAGGAGTCTAATTTATTCAGTTCACCGCTCACATCACAAATGTCCACTGTTAGATGCACTCATTTCTTTTAATTTTCCAGTGTAAAACCAACAAATATTTGGTTCCAGCTCCATTTCTGATTGGCTGAGTCACACTTGGAGCCTTTTGTAAGATACCTCTTAACTTTGAAATTAAATTCTAATCACCAGTCTCATGCAAGTGCTTAAAAAGGGAATAAGCAAATTTCCATTTAAATCACTTCTCTGTTGTATAGCACCTTGGGTGAAGAATTAAATTTAGGCCTAATCAGTATTGAGTGTGGGTTTACTTCGGGCATTAAATAAATTAAGATTTATGGCATCAGATTGCTTGGCTGAAACAACCCACTGTATAATAATCATTATTGCACAGCTAATTGTCCACCATTGTACATATCAGTATGGTAGTAATACCTGCGAGGGCATTCTTTACTGTTATCCGGAGTTCACTGGAGATTAGGGAGGAAATTCTGCTCATTATGGGAATTATTAGCAGTTTTATAATCCACACTGAACAATGAAATTGTGTGGTCAGAATGGCCTGTAAATGTATGAAATCTACATTGTTGAGCCCTCAAAACCAATTGCTGCATAATGTACTTTCCCTTTATGAAACCAGCAGTACATCCATGTTGAAATATCAAAGTACCTTCTGATCTAATTTCACCATGGTGAAGGAGGAGTGGCAGCTGCTGATTTTTCATGCCGCACCACCACCCTCTCCAACTGTTTCTCATCTTATATAAAGAGTCGACTGCACTCATTCACAGCCCTGGAAATGTGAGACATGGCTTCTTGATTGGCTTCAGAGTTTTTGTGTCTGGAAGTAGAATCTCACGACTTTCTTAGCCACGCTGGCAGCAGAGCTCCTGGGATGACAACGTCGGTCTGTCGGTTGGTCCACCACTTTGGTCTCGACTAAGATATCTCAACAACTATTGGATGGATTGCCATGAAATTTAGTACAATTATTCATGGTGGCCAGAGGCTGAATCCTGACAACTTTGGTGATCCTGTGACTTTTCCTCTGGCGCCACCATGAGATTCACATTTGTGACTTGGTGTGAAATATCTCGACAACTTGGATGGATTGCCGTGAAAATTGGTGCACACTTTCATGTCCCCCACAGGATGAATACTAAACCAGTATACCATAAAGATTAGTATGATTAGGATGTAGTATGGAACTGGGATACAGCTTTAGTCTTGTTATCTTTCAAATTACAAACTGTTGTTTCTTACTTCAGTGTGTAGTCTATAGTTTAGAACAGTGGGTCCTACTGCAGCTCTTTTGGCTAGTAACCCCTTAAGACAAAGCAGTGTCAACTTGTGACTCCTCCTCACGTTATGGCCTTTGTTGTGAGTATTTCACAAGAATTTCACAAGAAAAATGCAACACATTTGAGAAGAGACATCTCTTTAATCATGTTTTGAACCCTTCAATTCATCTTTGGACCCCTTGGGGGAGTCCCGACCCCCAGGTTGGAAAACACTGTATTGGAATGTAGAGATATTTAGAGATTTATTTCTTCCTGGGGCCACATATGCCAACAATGTACATTCATTGCATTGTAAAGTGCTCCCACCAAAGTGGATATGCTATCCTGAGAACGTTAAAAGATTTTACTCTAGGTGGGTGTCTGAAGGAACATTCAGTACTCAAACTACGCTATGCACAAACATCCTCCCACGTGCATTTTAAAGAATAGATCGAACAGCCTCTCGAAGTTGCTACAGTTTAATAACCATGGCAACCCGTTGGTCATGTCATTACTTCTTGGAACAAAAGTCACTGGGGGAGTTGGCATCGAAAAGAGCGGCCATCGTGTAGGTGGAGGTGGAGGTGGAGGAGGAGGAGGAGGAGGAGGAGGAAGCACAAGACAAACCAGTCATCACCTTTCTGAGGAAGCAAAACACATGAAAGACAAAGAATGAAAATTACAGGAAAATTCAGGCTTTTCTTCTCAGAGGCATTAGGCTGTGAGAGACATATGAGCGGCTGGTTTGTTAGGCTCACTTTATAATTAGACTTTGGGCTGCCACCATCATTTCTCATCTCTGTGGAAAGGAGAGCACCAGTCCTCATCACAGCAACCTGCCTGGAAGGTGCTCATTAATGAAGTGACGGACACACACGCACGCACACACACACACACGCACACAGAAAAATACTCACATTTACACTCAGGAGCCCTTTCTACTTTATTTACTCCAACAACTCAAATAATTGTTTTTCATCCCATCTTAAAATGAGGGCAGGTTTTTAACAGCTGTGAGATAAGGCCTGCCTGAGCAATCTGATCATGACGACACACACACACACACACACACTCACTCACAAACACACTCACAAACATGCTGTAAAGAGGAAAGCTCGGCATCTTAATTATCATGTTGAAGTCAGTTTTAAGGATGCCATCATCCATTTCATTTTTTTCTCTTGATCATCTTCAAATTCTCTGAAAAACAGAGCATAGTCAGAGTAAAGGATAATATACAAACAACAATCACGTTTTATATTTTCAGTGTTTGTTCTTAAGTACAGAAACACAGCATTGTTTATTCACTGAAGAGGGTTATTTACAGCCTGGTTGGTAATGGGTTATAAGGCCAGCTTCCTCCAGCTCCTCTGGGCTCTCATCTATCCACCTCCAACCAGCCAGTAAGCATACTGTTGTCTACCTTTTGGTAAATTATTGTTAACAGTATCATGTGGTTAGATATTGCTGCCCTGGGATCAGCAGGGATGGGCAGGTTTTATTCCAGCTATCCTTTCTCCCATTTTAGGTGTTTAGCTAAGCTCTTTTTGAGTAGGTAATTATGGATTGGTTCGATTTAGTTCCATTTTGTTTGTTGTTTTGCTGGAGCCCACCCTGAAGTCAAAATGTCCCAAAAGATCTGAGTAATAAATACTTTAAGGGCTGAAATATCTTGTTGCTGCTGCTATTCAAAACAATTAAAAGAAAATTCAAATTATAATAAAAGTAACATAAAAGTAGATAAAATGCAATTGAAAATCACATGATCACCCACAGTAAGAGGGAGAAGACATTTACTTAACATTTACCAGGGCCTTCAGCATTTGTGCAGGAACTTGTTATGTCAGAAAAATACATAATCAAATTGTGCAGAGACTTGCTACTAGACACAATGTGGATAAATCATTTATATATAAACTAAAGAGAAGTCGACCAAAGGCAGAACCCTGTGAGATATGAGATGAATTCTCTGATAATAATAACACATTGCACATGGCTGCAAATATAAGATTTGAGCCATTATAGAGTGGAAAACTTTGACAAAATTATGGTTCATGAAACCAACCTGGTTGTAAGCCTTATCTAGTACTGCAAGAACTAGATTTGTTTGTCATAATGCAAACAAAAAGAGCTTTTATTTTTTCTTTAAACTAATTATATAAGCACCAGTTTGTCCACTATCTGAGACCGTCTGATTCTCTGTTTAATTATACTGTATGTGATCCATGTATTTATACGTGTCATATTATTAATTTGTTTCCAAACTGCTGGGCTGATTCTGTTTTCCTCTGTGATTATTATAGATGTAATGAGATGGCATTTTTGCGTTTGCTCTTCTTAGATCTTAATACAATGTAATAACAGTATTGGAGCAGCATCTCAGTGCAGTTTAAAGTGCCCAATCTCATTATTTTATAAGATTTAAAATCAACTCATTTAGCCACGGTGGGGATATTTTTCTATTCTATAGCTTAATATTAAACATTTGTATTTCATATTCCAAGATAAATGTAAAACACTGTCAGAGCTAAATGTACAGCATATTAGGAGCATTCATAATGTGGATATACTTGCACATTTTCTCATAGCTGTCAGTAGAACTGCTAATAGAATATTGTACCTTGACATTTTGAATATTGCCTGGCTATTTTTATGACCGAGCACCTCATGTTCGGAGTAAAAGTATTATTAGCATTCCTCATTGAAACCAAGGGGCACTGAGAGCTTCAGCCTCAGTGTTGAACCTTTGGGATAAAAAAAAACAGGTATACTAACAAGGACTTGCATGCATTTGTGCCCACTGCTAAATACACACACACGCACACACTCACACTGGTGATGTGATACAGTGCTGGCTCATCCATGCTAATGTGATTCACTCCTGTTTGTCTCAGCATGAGATGGTGCCAATCTCTTCTCAAATAACTGCTTCAGGGTATGTGTTCCGTTTTATGCATCTCTTATCCTTCCTTTGCTCCTCCCACTTACAACACAACGGGGAGGATGGAAGAATAAACGCATATATATGTATCTCAAATGGGACGTCCTTGAGTGTCAGTTACTTGTGACGTGTTGCACAGCTGTACCACCTGTCACTGGATACTTAACAGATTGTTCTGTTTGCCTTGTTGTTTGCTTTTGCTCAGATAATGTGATATACAGTGGTATATACGTATTGTACTTAAGTACAATTTTGAGGTATTTTTACTTGTGTTTCCATTTTGCCCATGGCTGCTTTACCACTTGGACAGGTAAAGAATAACACTCCTGGGAAAGTGGAGATGTGGCTGAAGAGAGGGACAGAGCACATTGTGGCACTTAACTTAAAGGATCCAAGTACTTCTTCCACAACTGGTGATGACGCATTTCTGTGAATATATTGCTTTGTACACTTTAAAACAAAATCGTGTTTAGTGATTCCCTCCTGTGATGCAGGTCAGTTGTGAAAACAGGATGTGAAATACTCTGCATACTGTCTCTTTAAATTGATGCTGCGGCCCATAAATCCACACATGATCAGCAATTAGGACCGTGTGAATAAAGATTAGTCAAATTATTTGTATGTCCAAATAGACATATTGTTTTATTAAAATTCAAGCACATTAAAAATGGTATTGATTTTGCTGAATATATATTGTCATTTTACTGTCCCATCAGATCAGCTCCAGTATCCAATTACTGAACAGATTTCCAGCCCATAGGCCAGCTGATGCCTTTCAACTAAGTCATAAAACATACATGGTCCAGTGGTGTGATTTTCTAATCTAAACCATCCATTCCAAAAACACTGATCACCTATAAAACATATGCCTTTAAACATTTATAACTTTTATAAAAGGTCGTTCAATTGTGCCAGATATGAAAGTGGAGAATTTATGAGATGTTCATGGCGGATTTAACTTTTTGCCCCACTTTCAAAAGAAACTGCAGTAGAACTCTTTGGAAAGTCTCTGCAGTTTGTGAAAAAACAACTGTAAAAGAGTACTCCAGTGATTTAGTATTGCACTTCAATAGTGTTGGGTAAGTTGCAAAAGGCAAAAACAGTGGGTTCTGTAAACTTCCCATAATGCAGCATCAAGAAAGCGTCTTTCGTTAGGCCTTACCTGACTGGTTAACTCCCACATCTTTCAAACTCCACACCCACAGTTTATAACGCAGGCTTTCTGTTAAAAGTTCTCCAAGCTCAAGCCGAGATTATTCTAATGACATCACTTGAGTAATCTCAGCATTTTCTCAGACTTTTACAAGCTCCTCCATAGCCACATGAGACATTATACAACTATTTTCACAGGTTGTGTAATACCCCTGTGACTAGTATGTTGACTTGACATGTAAAATAAGTGGAGTGCCCCTTTAAGTGCTTGCTCTTCTCTCCCCTGTAGAAACAGCATTTTACCCATTGTAATAAGATAAGATAAGCCTTTATTGTCCCACAGCGGGGACATTTTTAGCGTTGCAGCAGCCAGCAAAAGTGTCATATATAGAAATACAATAAAAATAAATAGAAAAATAGTCCTATACACAGTATAGACAGAAATAAATAATAGAGTGACTGAGTGCAGTTGTAAGTATGAACAAATAGATAAGAGAAAAATATTGCACATATATAATATACATGTATATGAAAAATATTTCACAGCAACATATGAAGTAGATAACATCATGAATACAATATATGTATGAAGATAATGCACAGCAGTAGATGAAGTATAGTAGTGAATAGTCTGCACACTGACAGTCAAGTGTAGATTACCGGGAGTTGTACTGATTATAGAGTCTGACAGCAGCAGGCAGAAAGGACCTACGTTACCTCTCCTTCAGACACTGCGGGTGGAGCAGCCGGTCGCTGAAGGAGCTGCCCAGTTCTGAAAGAGTGACATGTAGGGGGTGGGAAGTGTTCTCCAGTAGTGATGATAGCTTGGCCACCATTCTCCTGCCTCCCACCACCTCCACTGGGTCCAGAGGGTATCCAAGGACAGAGCTGGCCTTCTTTACCAGTCTGTCCAGTCTCTTTCTATCCCTGGAAGAGATGCCACTGGCCCAACAGGTCACCCCATACAAGACAGCTGATGCCCCCACAGAGTCATAGAAAGTCCTCAGGAGCGCACCCTGCACTCCAAAAGATCTTAGTCTCCTGAGCAAAAAGAGACGGCTCTGGCCCTTTTTAAACAGAGCGTCCGTATTGTCTGACCAGTCCAGTTTGCTGTTCAAGTGAACACCCAGATACTTGATGTCTTTAAAGATGGTGCACCTCAATCGATGTCTGTGTCATGTGATGGACTACAACGGATGCATAAATAGAGAAGAGCACTTGTTGCCAGAGAGAGACATGAGGCTGGGGAGTGTGAGCCGGGCTAACAGGGAGGTAATGGGACATGTGTTTGATGTGGTCACATGGGTTGGGGAATTACCTGTGGTAATTGGGAAACAGGGAAGGCAGCAGACATATTGTATTACGTGAAGGACTTACACACATAGATACACACAGCCACACACACACACACACACACACACACACACACACACACACACACACACACACACACACACACACACACACACAAAGGACAACTCAGAGTAGAACTAGTAGCTCAGGCAGCTTTGTCTATGTGTTTGTGTGAGAGCTGATGAGCCTAAAACTGTAAAAAATGGTTCTTAGGTCTTAGGCGGCACCTGGGAGTAGTTTGACATCTTCTCTGATTCATAATCTTCACTCCAAACACTTTAACTCGGTGCCTGAAACATATTACATTTAATATTTACGCAAATTAAAGGGGCACACAGTTGTAAAATGTCTTCTGTGGCTCTGAAGGGAGCTCTCTAAAGGCTGAGAAAATACCCCTGATGGACTTGAGACTCCAGTTTTAACAGAAATGTGTGTTATGAACTTGGCATGGGGTTTGAAAGACATGGGCATTTACATGATATGGAGGGTGTAACAAAAGACTCTACTGAGCTGCATCATGGGAATTGTAGGACCCACTAGGGACTAGAAGTCAGGATCCTCTGCTGCTTTGATTTTGACCATTTAAAATTGAATCTGTCTCTCTTCATGGAAGTGTAATACTAAATTGCTGGAGTGCCCCTTAAGCTGTGTTTACTCATGACCCCTCAACACAGGTTGTGGAGTTATGAGCAGGTCAACCAAAAAGTGATTTTTCTCTCTCAGATTGTTTGATTTGTAGACTTTTTAGAGGCCTGAGGGGACGACTGTATCCAGTTTTTCAAAAGAAAAGAAAGAAATGGGAGAAAAACATTGTTGTTTATGAGACACTGATAAACTTCATTATGGGAATTGTAGGATCGGCTGTTTTTGGAGCTTAATTGGGGTGGACAAAATAATATAAACACCTGTCTGCCTTTTTTACTGGATGTTTTTACCTGAAGCAATTGTGAAACTGTATTGGACAGCAAGTTCAACGATACTGATTACAAATCAAGAAACAAGAGTTAGACCAAAGGTGCTGTAAAAATGAAATGGTACAGAAACGAGGAAATTGGATTCACTAAAGAATAGATTAGCTATCTGTCAAATTAGTTACACTGTGCTTCATGTCAGGAAGGAAGAAAGTATCACCAGTGAAAGATCAACGTTAAGTCCCCATAGGATGTACAGCACACTACTTAAACATACATAGAGTCCACAAGAGTAAAGGTAATGCTTTCCTGCTAAAGTCTCCTTCTTATCTAACTTACAAACATGAACACACATCTTCTCCTTCACCTTCGAACCAGCGACCAAACAACAAAGGTTGTTTACTTTGTTTCTCGTTCTGCTGTCAATCAAACACAGACACCGACACGCCCCTCCAGCCACGTTTCTGATATTTCCCCAAAGAACTTTTTTATTCTTTTTAATGATAAAAAATATTAACAATACATTTAAAACATGTTGACATCATTTTTGACTACAAAAAGGGATGACTAAATCTGATTTCAGTTGGACTTTAAGTCTTTTCATAAAGTAGACTGATGAGGTAAATCCAGGTAAACACATCTATCCCTTACTGTTAAAATCTGTAGCAACTACTAAGCAGGAGATGTAGGTAAAGATAATGAAAAAGTGCTATGAAGCTTGCAGCTTTGAGACAACAAGGCAAGGCAAATTTATTTGTATAGCACCTTTCAGCAACAAGGCAAGTCAAAGGGCTTTACATAAGACAACAACAGAGAAAACAGGAAACAATGCCACCATGGTGCAGAGTATACAGGTCATCCACACACAGCCTGTGCACAAGCTGTGCCATAATGTGTACATTAGAATTAAAAGACTCCGGCATTACTGTTTAATGGCTCTGAACCAAATTAAACATTTAAAAGGCTCCACCATCAAAGTGATGTAAAGGGAAATAAATATTAATGAATGAACCAACACTTAGTTCAAAGGGTTGGAAGCTAGGAAAATTAAAAGGGAGCAAGGGTCTGCATAAGGAAGGATGCTCAGTGGGGAGAGAACGCAGTACTGAAGGGGTTTGATTCCCCTGAGACCACATGTATAACCAAATGCATGAATTCATGTTACTGTGAGGCATGTTGGTTTAAAGCACATCTGTTACTGTGCTCCAAACTGAATAAATTGCATACATGTTCACAATCTGTTGAGGTGACGTGAGGCATGAAGTCATTAATACAGAACAGTATCTTGTGTTATGTTTCTCTCAAGTCAGCCTTTCTCTTGCACAAATACTCTACATTTGCAAATCATACGTTCATGTGTACAGACTTGCTGCAGTCATTTGTAGTGACTCTGTTGCCTATACTGTAGTACATTCCTGCTTAATATGCAGCTGACCAGGACTCATTAGAGAACAGATATTATATTTAAGGTATATTTGATGTTTTCTCATTTTCAGATAATCTCACCATGAATCATTTATTTGCCACAATGAATTGTAATCTGGTACTTAAGCTTCATTGCTGAAATCTCGGTGTCTCCGCTTTGATCATTATGTGAATTCTGTTGTCCAAGCATTGCTTCCTGTACCTTTTGTGTCTTGTATGAAAAGGTGGGGTGGTTCTCTTCAGCTGACATTATTTATCTAATAAAGCTCTGGTGCAAAAGCTGCCAATCTATCCCTGCTCTCTGATCTGAATACAGTCATTATAACAGGTCACAGGACATGGAAAAACAGGTATTAAAGACTATGTTCCTCACAAATGGAAAAAGAAAAATCACTAATCTCTCATGAATATCTTTCCTTTCCTTTGAAGATTTTATTCTCAAACACTTTGAATGCTACTTGTAATTGTCTTTTTTTTTTTTTAAATGTGTAACTACTGTTGCGTGTATGGAAATTGTGTTTTTGTTGTGAATTTAAGTGTTTTTGTCCATACTGTATATGTTCTCTTGTGCACAGGTCTCTTTTGAAAGAGATATTGATCCCAATTAGACTACCTGTTTAAATAAAATGCAATCTTTTGCAATTTGAAACTGTGATCCATACTACAGCAAGGTCATGAACAAGGGGCAACACCAGCGTTACTTTTCTTCTTGAAGATTCCCTTCTCCAACATTTGCAGTATCTTTAAGGATGCCGTAGGCAAGGTAGACAGCTCATCACAATGAATGACAAGTGTAGGGGCATGAACTTGACCAAATGAGGGGAAGAGGTGACGACTAATGATTCATTTTCCTGACTCGAGGCGAAAAGTTATATTTTTTTGTGTGCAAGAGGCTTCCATGTTTCATGCAGGCAAAAATAGCGATATTCTCCTGAGTCAGAAAAGAGTAAGTTTTCAGTGACAGGGTGTCAGAAAGTCTCGGAACATTGTTCTCATTGTTTTAAACTGTCTAGGTTAGCTAATCTAAACCCCCCCATTAATTTATTTTGTATCATTTTTACTCTGGGTTTTATAAAGGAAAGGGAATTCATCTAAATGCACACACGAGCTGCTTTTTTTTCTGTCCGTTTATCAGGAAGTTGACATTGCTTTATCATATGAGCAAACCAGATCCATAATTGTTGACATCTCAATCAGAGCACACCCAATTACATGCTCTGAAGGAGCTGACATGTTTTTGACATGTGACAAATATCATCACTGTATGTGGGAGATCAGAAGTGTTAACACAAGTCGACTGACCAAATTCACCACATACATCCTTACATTTTGGCATTGATACTGGCAGCCACATGTAACATGTTAAATTAAAGGATTGTCGTAAATTGTTGAAAGTGGAGCGCATCGGGACAAATGAAGACAATAATTATCAAATGTGTTGTCAGTGGACATTCAGCTATGCTCCACATCAAAACAGCCTCCCGTACATCTCTTAAGTATCGTATCTGATTTAAACTTGCAAATCCCTTTTGGTGAATGTTTAATTCATCCTTTGCCTCAAAGTTTCAGGCTCACATGAGTTAAATATATGCAAATGAACTCACAGTGACTTCCCTGCCCATTAACTCACAATGCCCTCTCGCTGGATTTGTCCTCACGCTAACCCCATGTGAGGTGAGCGGAAAAATAATCGTCCCAGGTTGTAGTCTCCAATGACCCGCTATTTTGCTTCCATCTTCGCTTGAACAGAAAGACCTCCTGTTTCTCTTTCCTGGTAGACATGTGAAAAAGTTCTGTCTCCTTAGGCATAGATATTTAATCTCTAAAATAATTTATGCTTTTTGGAGTTGATTATGTAAGAACACTGTGAAGATTTTTGGAATAAATTTAAAGATTTGTTTTCTTAGGAGTTAAGATTCATTTCCTACACTCCACACAATGAGGGTTTGAGCTTTTGCTGATTAATTCATTTAAATGGATTTTTAAAATCTCAAAGAAACAGGCGCCCGCACACTGAATAGATGCTCCCAAACTGTACTTAATACATTGTTTTTTTATTTGTTTTTTTTGTTTGTTTTTTTGGGCACCATTTATACTGGAGTCCTGCATGTGGTCATGGCTGTTTTCAGCAAAAAAGTTCTAAAAAAACCCAATTGTACACTACCTGCTCAGCACCAAACAGCAGAAAGACACAGTTAGCGACTATCTGGTGAACATAGTGGAGCATTTAGCAGATACCAGATATTTTCCCCAGGACTAGTGGAGGCCAAAACAGAGCTAAAAGGAAAGTGAATATTGGATTAACATTTGTCAGTGTACAGAAACACAACTTCAAATAAATGCTTTTGTTGTTACGTGTCTACTGGATATGTAAATAGGCAAATGTTTGCTAAAGAGTTTGCCTTATCAACTTAAAAGGTGATAATATATCAGTGTTGTGTTCACAGCTTTTTTCCGCTGCCTCTAAGTGGCTAAAAAATCAGTTATTGCAGGTTTAAATGTTAATAAAGCAAACATATCCTGTCTTCTGCTGTAAGTCACTGTTAACTTTTTCTTTTAACCAAGAATATTTAACCACGACCATGAAACTTAATCATGCTTTAGTTGCTATAAGCTGATATTGTACAGAAAGAGCAGATATTGCGGGGGAAACAAATTAAGGACATTGTCACTGAACATTTTGGTGATAATTTCAATGTAAACATTTTGCAACTTGGCAGATATGTTCATTAAAATTCTTTTGTTGTCTTGAAATGTATTTGCTGTTCCAAATTAGCATCATATAAACACAGTTTCTAGGAGACAGGATTAGAATTATATATTTTTTGGTAGTTTTGAAATTGTGGCATTTCACCTTAAAAAAACATGTAGGGTGTATTCTGTTGTAGGAAAACACATGCAAGGTCAATGTTCACACTGTAATAGTAACATTAAAAGCAATAAATGGGACATTGCACGAGTCCAATGTAGTGTAACCTCCAGAAGAAAAAAAAAACATGACCAGTGGACACAATGTCATCTTCATGAGGCAGAATACATTATTCACCAACACTGGCTAAACTGCATTTCATGTCA
Source organism: Macquaria australasica (assembly GCA_005408345.1). Lineage (NCBI taxonomy): Eukaryota > Metazoa > Chordata > Actinopteri > Centrarchiformes > Percichthyidae > Macquaria > Macquaria australasica. The sequence continues at coordinate 750,552 of SEMN01000113.1, forward strand.
GCGGAACCTCATCCATCCTACGTACACTTGTTTGATGATTTATTCACTTGGTACCGGCATGTTAGTTGTCGACAAATCTCCAATCATCCATGCATGGAACCCAGCTTGTGTGGAGGTTGCGGGGGAAAATGAGAGGTGGAGAAGTGTGTGGGTTTCATCATGACCTTGTGAACAGGCATTTGCTTTTGCTGTTAGACCCCCAAGCGTTGTCAGTAGACCTCAGGTTGAGGTTGAAAGCCGCTTCATCTGCCAAATCTAAATATTTAATGACCTCGGGAACATGATTAAAGCCTTGGTCGTTTCTTTGCAGGCTTCTTGTGATCAAATAGATCTGTCGATGAAGTAAAAGCTGCTTTTTTCCTATGGTTAGTCATCTAAGAGGACTATTTTTTACAGTGTATTTGAGAATTTGGAGAAGATGTTGCACAGTTGTAGCTTGCAATAATAAGATGACTGGAGATATAGGGGGTTTTAAAACACGTTATTACAGCGCAGATTACCAATATTACATTTGGCGTGATAAAATAAATTAGGTTTTTTAATTATGGGCACATTCCCCATGTTTGGTTGGTTGGCATAATCATCCTCAAGATCAATGTTCGATCTCCATCTAATTTTTATTCTCTCTCTGTCCTTCTGTCTTCCTCCTCAAGCTTGCTGTTGTCATTGCTTAGGATTGGGAAAATATCTGCCAACTATCCAGCAAGTGAGCTCCAGCCAGCTCCCGATGTGCCTGTGTTTTAAATAGTTCATGATTTAAACTACTCCCTCCCTCTGTCTCCACGGCTCCTGAGAAGTAGCTGTAGAGACGCTGTGTTATTCTAAAAAGCAATCGGGGAGTATTTGCGTTGAAGGAATTCTTTACCGCCATTTAATGAAGACTTATATCATGACGGAGTTTCAAAAAGAAACACACTCATCCTAATTTTAGAATTTTATACAAGGTTGTATAACTTGCTTTCAGCCGATGCATTCATGTTTTTGTATTGTCTGAATTGGAATTTAATACCATTAATACACTTTCAATCAGTATTTGACTGGCGTGTTTCTGTTTGTCTTCTGTTGGAGAAGCATTTGTCATTGTATGAGTGTTTGCCGTCACCGCAACCCAATTATCTGATAGAACAATTGAAAACGGAAAAAATACGAAGAAATGACTCGCCTGGGATGAATGCTCAATGAGGAAAAAAAGCAACCATAATATTGTTTGTTTGAAATCATTACCTGCCACCACCAGCACCATCATTAAAGTCAACGTAAGAGGCGAATAAAGAGGCAGGGAAGGTCTGCCACTTGTCAGAATATTACAGAACAGATAAGCACATTTGACTGAATAAATGTGAAAAGAAGAAATGCATTGGACAGACTGCACATGCGGGTGGATATGTGTTGTGTAAGTTTGAAGCTGTTACTGCTGTAGAGGGCAGAATGAAACTGTTGCACTGCTTCATTAACCTTGGTACAATGTGAGTGTTTTCTGGTTTGAATGCACCTTGTGAAGAAGTGAAAGCTCTCCTCACTCGTGTATTACTATTAAGTTGCCTTGAGCAATACACTAAACACCTGCTCAGTAGGGAAGAAAAGTACGCTATATGTCTGACAGAACAAAATTAATGAAGCTTGAGGAAAAAATGTCCTTCAAACATAATGAATGTCTTAAACCAGGGGACAAAAATGTCCCAAATGTTTAAGGGCAGCCTTTACTACTGTACCCTGATTTGTGGAAGTCGTAAGCCGTCAGTCAGTGTAGCCATTGCTATGATGTCATCTCATTAAAAGGCTAAATGTTCTCAGAAAAAACATAAGCCAGACAATAGTACCCTTCCCATAATGCATAGTTAGTAACGGAAAAATAGTAGTATATGCATCCATCCATCCATCCATTCATTATCAGTACCTACTTATGTTTCACTTTGCAATACTTAATGTAATTTCAAGTTTCAAAGAGTCCCAGCTTTGATTACATGACGCAGATTATTGTATTAATATTACTTGCTTGTAACATACATTTTGAGTGACAGGTTTACTTCCCCAGACAGAACAGGATGATGTCATCTTGTCACTGGCTACTTAACATGTAAGATCTTTCCTTGGTCGAGTGCATTGATACTTACAGCTACAGTTTGGTTGCACTACATGTTCAAATCAATCAGAATAACGAGTCATATGACCCAGGTACATTACTTTGTCAGGTTAGATCTGTGGTTGTTAGGGTCAAAAAGGATCAAAAGATAAATCTGAGGGGTTGCAAGATGATTAACAAATTAGACAAGAGATTAAGATAAAATAAACTGTACTATATAATATAGTTTAGTGTGTTAGCGTGCTAACATTTGCTAATTAGCGCTAAACACAAAGTACAGCTGAGGTTTTGTTTTGTAGGTATTTGTTCATAAATCAAAGTACTGGACAAATTACAATGTTTAGCTGATGATGGAGCTAGATGAAATTCACAGGATCACCAATTCATACTGATGGGGACATGAATGTTGGCACCAAATTTCATGCCAATCCATCTAATGGTTGTTGAGACATTTCACTAAAAACCACAAATGTGAACCTCATGGTGGTTCTAGAGCAGAAGTCAGGGATCACCAAAGTCATTAGGATTCATCCTCTGGGGACCATGAAGTCTGTACAAGACTTAATAGCAATCCATCAAACAATTGTGATATTTGTCGGGACCAAATTGGTGGACCGACCGACCAACACACCAACACACCAACACACCGACAGACTAACATTGCCATCCCTAGAGCCGCTAGCATGGCTAAAAATATATATAGTACATGTAGAACAAAGGGAAGTGCAAATGACAAATGATGGTGCACTACTTGAATAAAAGTGTAGGATACAGATTGCTATGTAATAAATGACAAGCAATAAATAAAAGTAAAGAAAGGTGCATCAGTGTTACTATGTCACAGCTGTAGATAATTTAGTTCAGTTAGTTCAGGAGCAGGACCACACTACAAACACTCTTCCTGTCACATGTCTATAAATGCCTGCATGCCTGTTTGTTCTCATTTTCCATGGCCCACGCTCCCTCGCCCTTTTCTCTCCCTCCTCTCTCATAGCCTCTCGTAGCCTGCAGATGCACCCCTGGGGGTCTCCCAAGCCCGGAAGCCATGGTAGATATTCCCCGAGGCCTTCCGCACATCACAGCCATCATCCTGCTCCACCATTCCCATCCGCTTCTCTCTTCTCAAACGTTTCATATTCAATGAACAATTATATTCACACCTCAGTTGATGGTGACGTCCTTGTTCGTCAAATGTTACAAATAACAAGGACAGAAATATGAACTATGATTGGAAAAAATGTATGAGCTATATTAAGGGGTGCAACAGCAAGTAGCAGATGTGATTAAAACAGCAGTAATAGGAGTTCCTGTAACAGCACTGGATTGAGTTGGAGGTACATGATGACAGTCTATGATAATAACCCTTATCAGTGTCCAGCAGTGTGAGAGGAGTTGTTTAGACTTATTACCACTGAGAGGATGGATATCTTGTGGTGTTCAGTGGTGCACCCTGGTGGTATCAGTCTGGTGCTAAATGTTCACCTGTGATCATCCAGAAAGGCTCAAAGGGGGTGAGAGGTAGTCCAGGTGGACTCCCAGGTGGTAGTAGTGCTCAACTACCTCTATGTTCGCACCTGGAGGTACGGCGACAGGGGAGTCTTCTTTCTCTTGAAGTCTACCACTGACTCCTTCCTTTCAGTGATGTTGAGCTGCGGGTGATTCAGCCCCCACCACTCAACAAACCTGTCCACAACACCTCTCTATTAAGCCTCTTGGTCCCTGCTGATACACCCCACAAAAGCATTCATCCGAGAACTGAGTGTTATGTCTGAAGTCGGAGTTGTAGAGGGTGAACAAGACAGGTGACAGGAATGTCCCCTGAGGAGCTCCGGTGGTGCCCACTACAGTGTCTGACGTACATGTCGGTGTGGCTGACAAATAAGGTAGCCTGTGAAGAATCCACAAGCATGTCCAAAAGACGAAAACAAAAAACAAACAAAATTCAGCTTCACAAAATACATTTCTAGTGAAAATATTTCCTCTAAAAATTATTAAAATGAAACAATCTGAAAAGGGAACATTACTTTTCGGTTTAACAAGTCACAGCTCATAGAAATATGCATCCTGTGATGAGGGGTTATGAGTAGGCATTGTTTAACTATAAATGCTCACACGCCAAAAAGGTTGGGAACCAGTAGGTTACATGTTAAACCATGTTATGTGGCTTACCTATAATATCATCCTACTTTAATTTAGGGATGTTTTCCATTATGATGGCTAGCTGAAATCATTAAGTGATCCTGTTCAAATTTAGATTCTTTTGATTATCGCATGTTCTTCAGTTTATCATGCAGCATCAGAGCTACATTCTGGGCTCTGCATGCTGGTTGGCACACAGTTTAACACAGTGTTGGTTTTCCACCCATTCCTCTTTTCTTCCCCAACAACAGAGCTTGCTAAATCTGATAAAACATGCTCGATTCAGTCTGGATATTCTCCTCAGATAAAAATCTTTGCCTGTAGGGTAGTTTCTGTCTTTTGTTTTTGTATTTATAACCCTTATATTTTAAAGTAAGTGTAAAAATAGATGGCTCATTGCTTCATTGACACAGTAAACGCTCCTATATCCCACCTGCGTCATCACTGTTCACGTTTCTGTTCACAGCTCACATGCGTCACCCCCCTTGGAGCTTTGGAGCTTCTAAAACTGCGCCTTTTCCCTAAATCAATTCAATATAGTCCCATATGTGAAATAAATGTGGAGCTTTATGTAATTGCCTGGGGAGCACAGTCACTTCACAAATGAAAAATATGCTAATTACTACAAACATTGCATAAATGTAATTTCTTTCTAAATGAAAATGACTGGCAGTCACCAGCATGTGCACACCCACGCACGCGCTAGGTCTACTCCAGAAGTTACATGCACGCACATATATGGTAAACACAGAAGAAGTATTCAATTCCCTCTCTGCCCTTTTTCACCTTCGTTTTTTCTATTGACCAAACCAGTACTGTGCTATATAAGTATAAGCAGTGCCTAGCGGGAAGTTCTTCTCGCTCTACCCTTTGGAAAGCTTGTGCAAAGCATCCTTTTGTGTTTAAATTTAGGACGTTTCCTTGTATCTAATATCTACAATTCATTTTATCCATTCTGTATCGCTGGCATACTCTCAGCCCTTGAGCTGCATTTGCAATTTGTGCATTTGTTCACACATGCTTTACATGCATGTTTACACACGCTTACTGAGTAGAGAGTCTGTCCTTCGAGCTTTGTTACAGCAGCAACTACCCCGCCGATAAATCATAGCCTGTATACAAATTAATCCTTATTAGCTGCAGGGGGCGGCATTTTGTAACCAAACCTACAATGTAACCTTGCTATGGAGGCAACAAATAGCAGGGGAAAAAAAGATAGGTAATCAATACAGTATCACACAGGCACACCCCCCCTTTAAATAATTTAAGCGTGAAGAGGAGTTTTTCACAGTAGCAGACAAGGTTTCACCTGTTGAATCCTTGATGGGGGTGCAACAAAGAGAACAGTGGTGCCAGTGGTGTTTATGTGCATCTAGGATGTTTGAGTAAATCAGTTGATACGGGAGAGAACAGACTTTCCAGCAGATGTACTTAGAAACAAACAAATGTGCCATTTCAATGATCTCATGCTCTGCAAAACGAGGGAAAGCTGCCAACTGTCCTCCTCCATTAATTTTATCTGACCGTTTTGTCTCTTGATAGTGTGTTTTATTCAATTTGATTCTCATAAAGCAGCCACGTAAAAATATTTCTCTTTAACATCTCTGGGTAATGTGACCTCCCACCTTACATGACTGATCTTTTATGGCCTTCAAATTTATTGGTGAAAACAATGTGACATACTGTATGTGTATTAATAGCTTCAAACGTTCAAAAACCACCTTTAAATAGTAAAGTGTATGCTCTTCTTTAGGCCAGACTATGGTGATATTGAAAAAATCCCTGAGTTCTTGTCAAACATATTGGACAAGTTATTAGCTTAAATGTATATACATACTGAGATTTGAGTATGATTTAATAACAAAAAGTGAATGTTTTCCTGTTTTCTGTTTATTTGGGCCTGTCAACGTGCTGAAAAATCAATAAAATTGGAGTTAAAACCGGTTTTAAATGATTGGAACATTATAACTTTGAAATGTTTTTCCTACCTCCAAGTGTTTATTTTTCTGTATAGGCTAACGCTGAAAAAGCACTGATGACCCTGATGACTGAGCTGAATAGAGGAGAAATGGAGCAGGCAGACAACTCAAATGCACATCGTATGATACTCTAGAGGCTGTGACATAACAATCAAACACACCTTGGCAGAAAGGCGAAATATTTAACCTGTCAATGCCCTGTCTACTCCTTCCCTCAGCAGTTGGCCTTAAACACATGTATACTTCAAAACCAAAGCAGAGTTTCTTAAGAGGGATTTATTCTTCACTGAGTGGACACAGGAATCACTACATCACTTCACCAAGCTACTGTTAAGTGTTTGCTGCTTGTGCTAACAGGTTTATGAGTTGTTGCCTTGGCTCTGTTCAGTTGGTGGTAGTGTGCTTGGTAATATCACAAAAGGTATGAGCTGCTGCTATAGTTGTTGTTTATTGTCCTTGCTGGATTTCTACTCTTTGTCTTGTCTATGTGCTGTATTTACACTCACTTGCCAGTTTATTAGGTGCACCTAGCTAAAACTAATACAAAAGTCCTGCAATAAAGCAAAAGCAAAACCACAAACTGCAGCCTCCAAAATGACTGTACATTTGAATCAACACCTCTCTACACTAGTTTCAACAAAAAAAAAAAAAACACTAATACCTTCACAAAGGTAGGATTTATTGTAGGACTGCATTAGTTTTAGCTAAATGTACCTCTTAAACTGAGTATACATTGCTAACAATGGGCCTTTTTCACAGCAATATGACAGTATTTTGAGTGTTATGGGCAGAATTGGTTTGGAATAACTTATTTCCTTCTTGGTTGTTGCCATTGTTTTATATTGGATGGTTTCCTGTTGGCTAAGGGTATAGTTGTATATTGGCTTTAGGGACGTAAACATGTTGTCGTGCACACAAACCATTCACTTAATTATTTGGCTGTAATATTGGCTTCATTGGAATCTCAGCCACCAATCTAGGTTTAAAATTTGGCTTAATCTGTACAGTGTCTGCCCTGGCTTTAGCCTACTGTTGCATATCAGGTAGATTGCTGGCTTTAGATTTACTTGCCTCATTACATTAGATATCTACCAGAATGATTGGAGGTGCATTGATTGAGAATGGCAACATGGAGGTTGCTGTTTGGCCCACATAGTAGATTCTACGTGAAAACTGGTGTGGGGGTCTGTATCTGGTGCTGTTTTGAGGGGAAGTTTATTATTGTCACTGTGTCGCTGTACTGAGGTTGGTTGAGACCATGTGGCGAGTGATGAGGTCAGAGCCTTGATGCCAAATATCAACTCTTTACATGTTTTATATTCAGTGAGTTGTCTGACTTTGGAATAGGATACATTACAGAAAAACTGTGTGTGTAACTCACATATCTTAATAATTTACAATATAGTTGGTCACATCGATTTTAACAAACTTCTTGACATTCAATTCAATTCAATTCAGTTTTATTTATATAGCGCCATATCATAACAAAGTTATCTCAGGGCACTTTTTCGAATAGAGCAGGTCTAGACCGACTCTTTATATTTACAGAGACCCAACAGTTCCCACCATGAGCAAGCACTATGCGACAGTGGCAAGGAAAAACTCCCTTTTAACAGGTAGAAACCTCGAGCAGAACCAGGCTCAAGGTGGGCGGTCATCTGCCTCGACCGGTTGGGTTGAAGGGGGAGGGGGGGAGCGGGAGAGAGAGAGCAGGAGGAAAGAGAACATACAGCAGCACAATACAGTTCCACATAGGGATGTGACATAAAAGAAAAGTCTCTCTGTTTTCTAGACAATGAAACGAAAAGGTTTCCATCCCAAAGTTCAGAGCTCATTTAACCAAATTAGGGAACAAATTACATTAGTAATGAAAAGTAATTGAGCATCCTGTAATTAAAACCAAGACAAACGGGCTTGTCAGCTCCACTTTTGTTCAGCATTTGGCCATATTTCAGTTTGACTTCCTCCATTTGTCAAACCAAATCAAATCCAGTGGATTAAATGGCAGTCTTGATGGCTGAAGTGAGAGATGACTGTTTGATTAGCATGTTGACTTTCTACCTGACTCCCCTGTGCTTTTTTATTTCGTTTTTTTGTGCTAGTTTTTGTGCTTTCCTTTCTTGTTCACGCATGACAGACTTGCTGCCTCGGCACGACACTGACCTGATTTGTGAGTTTCTTCACAGCGATTTATCTGCGTAAATGACCGACTGTCTGCCTGACTGATTGGCGTGATCAAATCAATTTAAGTGTCTGTGTGCCAGATGTGGCAACTTGAAAAAAATACAGCTTAGTTTTGATAGCCATGCTCACACATGCTAATTCATCCTTCTATGACCTGCGTATCATAAAGCAGTTAAGGAACAATTGCTTAAATGTGATTGATAACCAGTTGTGGGAGTGTGGCAGTTGTATATTTATGATTGTGTGAGTTTAATGGCCTGACAATTTACCGTTGTATCTATCTCTCCGTGGAGCTATGTACTTGTGCTGTGTGTGTTTTTGCCTCTTGAACCGTTGTATCTCTCTCTCTGTGGAGCTATGTACTTGTGCTGTGTGTGTTTTTGCCTCTTGAACCATGTGAGAGAAAAACAAATGGCATCAACGGCTCTCTTCCCTTAAGATTGTGATGAATTCCCCGCACTCTGATTAGGCCGTGCTGGTTTGACTGGCCATTGCTCTCGAAAGATTGTCCCTAATAGGCTTTGCTAAATGGCCAGGACCCAGTCAATGGGGGAGAAAGAGAGAGGTGGGGGAAAAAAAACCCCTGTCATAAAACAAACAAGAGTGGTAGAGAGAGCAAGAGATTGAGCGAGTGAGGTGCAGGAGAGATGGAGAGAGCGAGTGAGGGAGTTGTTTTCTGTACTAAATGGCTTTAAATGGCTGTGGGAAACAGTTAACGAGTCTGACCTGGCGGGGAACCAGAGGGTACGTAGTGGCAGTCAAGTCAGGCCTGGCAGCCTGGGCATCTGTGTGCGTGTGCATGCTTGCCTGTGTGTGCCTGTGTGTATTTATTTGTTGACTCTGGTACCCAGCAGTCAAAATAATAAAGAGTTCACCTGTCACTTAAGTCTCCAAATAGGAGCTCCACTGTGCCAGTCACAACTGGGTCATAATGACCTTAATAATTGCTGCAGGCAATGCTGCTGATGGTAAACTGCCTTCATTTCTGTGTGCTTGTGTGTGTGTGTGTTTTCTTTTTAATAGGTGCACATACACCCAGATGTCAATTTTACTTACAATTGAACATTAATTGTGACACTGATTTAGTGTGACAGGCATACACACCCATAAACACACACTAACTACCTGCAAGTACATGGCGTTGCAAAACCAGTTGCGTCTGCCCCGGATTGCAATTAACCTACAGCAGAACCAATGCGATTTGGAAGTGTAATATTGAACATGGAGTGCAGAGCTGATTTTACACCTTACTCTCTTCCTTCCACTCTGTTCAGCACATTGAGGTTTTTCATCACATTTTCTGTTGTTTTTCTGGGGAGATTCAGGCTCCCTGATGAAATAAATAGCACTATGCAGTATTTATATCACCGTTTAATCTGGTAGCACCGTAAACTTTTTCATTTTCTCTTGAAAACGTAACGCCACAAGGCTGCTAACTCACATTGGGGAGTCAAACGTTTTGTATAATTTATAGCTGAAATAAACATTTTCTCACATGTAAGGCCGTTAGCTTTCAGTGATTTTGATTATTAAGCACGATTTTCCTCTCACACCATACAGTTGCCCTCAGGCTGTATAGTACCTACATATATGGACCATTTTCATTCATGTATTCATGTGATATACAGGCTTTTTATTTCTGCATTTTAGAGTGTTTGTTAACATGCCTCTAGGCAACCCAGTGACACAAAGGTGGCTGATTAAAAGATGAGTGCTGAATGATGGAGATGCTACATGAAATGCTGCATCTCTATGTTGACCAAAAAGAAAGTTGAGCATTAATTATCTCTAAAATTTAAAGGATCCATTTTGTAAAAGCGTTATTTTTGTGAATGAAAGGACTTGAGTTGATACATTTTGGGGTTTGTGGATGTTTATTGGCTTTTGTTTGTTAATTTAGAAAAAAACCCGGACACAAAAATCCTCCCTCAACATTTTCTGTAAAAAGAAAAACTTGGCAAAAGTCACATTAAATATACAGTACAGCAGCAAATACAGAAAAAAACAAGAAAAGAAATAATAGATTCATATTTAAAAAGTAGACACATCTCAGAAGCACAACCAGAGAAAATAATGAGTATTGTACAATCAGGTCATCATCCTGTTGTCCTTCCATATCCAGAACTCTTGCTGTAATACAAGTGGCAACAACCTTAGAGTGAAAGTGGTAAGACCAGTCCTTGTATGACCATAATATATCTTCCAGAAGTTTTCAATTTTTCCTTCTTACTAAGCATGTCAATTTCTCTAAGGCCAAACTGTAAACTCCTTAATCCATTGACTAGACTTGGGTCTTTGAATGCCCTTTCATTTTAAAGCAATTACACATTTGGGTTGTAACACACAAAATAATTAGTTTACATAATTAGTTTGCTGAAAAATCTTACTGTATTTAATTGTGTCTTATTTACTTTGGGTTCTACAGGAGCAACACTTGATGGTAATTTGGAAATCATGCCAAGAACCTCTTTCCAGAACACCTGGAGCACCTAGTAAGTACTTGAAGAAGCATTTTCTATGAAGGTCATATTCATCTTCCAGTTATTGAAAGGAAATTCTATTTGTACTCAGTCCTTTGTCCATCCAGTGTTTGAATCCCATATTGATTGTGGATGTCATTTTAAGAAATACATTTAAAAATGACCAAACTTTGGGTAGTTAACCCTGTGCTTGGTGTTTGCACGTAAAATCCATTTAATGAGCCAGTTAGGCAGCGTTCAGGTCAGCATGGCAGAGTATTTATGCGAGTGGATGAACTGCCACCTCAAAATCCGGTCCCTAACTTGGAGATTCTCACCACTGGTTTCACACTGGTCTAATCACTGCTGTTAGTAACGTGTGCATATGTTTTTTTTCCCCGTTTGCGCGCATTTGTGTGTCTCCTTTTGACTGATTGACGTGGACTGATTGTTTATTCATGCGAAAACACAGCTGAGCGTTTACTTACATAGAGGTGGGTAAACATACGCACGCCTATTTTATTTACGATTTGACATTAATTGTGATGCTGATTTGGTTTGACAGCAGTAGACATGCACACAAACACACACAAACACACACGCAGGCACACATAAACACGTACCAACAGCTGCGTGAACATGCTACTTACAAGCCATTTGTGTCTACCCTAGAAAACAATTAACCTTGAGCAGAACGAATGGAATTTGGAAGCCAAGTACGGAATGACGAATGCAGCGTAGGGAGTTCCTGCTGTTGCTCATTAGTGACGTGCAATACATGATGCGCAGATATGGAACCGCGCCGCATGTTTGCATAAACAAGGCTTATATTGTTCAAGAAAATTGGCTGTGCTTCTTTACTTATCCAATGTTTATGTACGAGTCGTATGCTGATGGATGGCCTCCCTTATAAGTGTGTTTTGTCACAGATGAATATCGAACAATGGCTATACCTGCGTTTTGTTATTCGCATTTTAAAACAAAATAGATAAATCTTCTGACATGTGTGTCTAGTACCGTGTTGGTCTTCAAATGATTCAACAGGATTACTGAATCATTTCAACTGGAAAGCGGGGTGTGATGGTGTTGTCAGATTAATGAAAGTTGGGTGGCATAGATGGAGGACGAACGGATGGGGTAATCAGGGAGACGAGACAGAGGGCAGGGCTGTTGTCTCAAGTCCCCTTGAGATCCCTAACGAAAAGGACAAATACACAGAAGGACAGAGGGGAAACAGGAGAGAAATGTGGAGATCAGCGGATCAAGGGGAGGAAGAGCTGGGTGACTGACACAGACAAGGAAAGCAGAGTTGAACTTTGGGCTGCAAATGCATGATCTTGTCTCTTAAGCGAGTTAAAATGATTGTAAATGCATGAATTTTGCTTCCATTGGTCACCTTACCTGTCAAGTAAGGCACTGAATGTGTCCTTGGTAGATAATTTGGTGCTTACAAGTGCAAGCAAGCTAGCTCTGGTAGACCGTCAGCGTGAAAATGCATTCAGTGCAACAAAGATATGATAGACTTTTTGACGTGTCATGGCAGGAAAAGCACAGGTGACGTTAGCAATCGTTAACAATGGCTCAATTCCATCAAGTGTGTCAGTAAGCCATGACACTGACAGTACCAACACCAGGACTCTGGAACTGGCTCACCTAAATGGAATGCATTCGTTTTTAATGTTATCAATTACACCTGTGCTTTTCCTGCTATGACAATCCAAAATGTCTGCTGTGACAAAGGTCTATTATACCTCTTCATCAGCCTTTAAAAAACTAACCAAACCACAGGTCGACGTGTGAGTGCGGGGATGGGGGGCAGAAGCCCGCTGGCTGCTCGGCTCAGCTATACTACAATAGCTGGGATGTGTCGATGCGGGGAACGTGATAAAATTGCTGCTTTTCTGGAGAGTTAAGGCGTAACGATGATGCTGGGAAATTGTGGTGGATCCAGATGAATCAATGTGCGTCATCCTGCAATGACTCTGAAAAGAATTAAGTGGGTAAAAACACAAGAAAATTGCTTGGGCAATGAGTAACACTGTAATCTTTCGATCTCATATTTAAATTAAGTCAAGCAAGTGCATTCATCAGGGAACACACCAGTCTGTGTGGTCTAATTTAAATCACTCAAATCACAGCAGTACTTTGGATTTCAGCATTAATTGTAAATCTATTCTTTAGAGGGAATTAAAGCAATGTTTCTCCCAGCCCTCCCTAACAAGCTTAGTCACTTTCAAAGAGCAGATAAAGGCTGCATGCAGTTGACTGCCTACTCTTGTTCCTTTTCTGCAAACACATGGATTATAGGCATCAGCAAATGTGTAGGTGAAGTTAAGCACCTGGATCAGATTAGCATTCAGCAGCAGTTGTGACGTGATTTCTCTGAACTCATTACCATTTGTTCACGGTTCACGTAATTATTTCTCAGTGCAAAAAAATATTGCATGCCTCACAATTGTGAAGGACAGCACAGCATATAATTATCTCACCATTATAGACATTTACATCATATTAAATCATTTAGTGGTAGTTGTGTGAAATAGATTTTCTTTTGTCGGCTGGCTTAAGTCAATCATGTGAGCATGTGTTAAGCTAAACCCTGACACTGGAAATAACATAAATTGATAGCTTTCAGTTTTCAGTAATCAGCAGTAATTACTGAGTTATTGTAAATGATTATGTTTCTCAGAAAGGCCATAAGTAAGTCCAAATTGCTACCATGATTGCCAAGAGGGAAAATACATGTGCTGTGTTGCTAAGATATAATGTTTTATGTCTTGTGGTTTTCTACAGTCCACGCACATTTGTTTGAGCCTTTCTCCTCTAACATGCTCTGAAGCAGGAGTTGGAAGTAAGATGGTTTATTGTAATGATTTTTTAGGGTGTGCCATCAGTGGGTTTAAAGATTGTGTATGTATGATGGTTGGCTAAGTAATGCTTCACATTTACAGTCTGCTGACTTGTTAATTTTGACAGATAAGCTACTAAAGAGCAGACTGCAATTTTGCATTGAATGCAACTTTATACTCTGACCAGTCAATCCCTCTTGTTTGTGTGTATTTTTTTTTTGGTTAATTCGATACATTTTCTTCAAGGTACAAATCAAGGTACTTCATTACATTGACGCAATAATCCTGTAAATCCAATTATGCCATGTAGCAGTCCTGCTTCTTGATTCCCTCATCCATTGAGGCATGCATTCCCTCATTCCTGCAGTGGCCTAAAACTAGTTGGGACATCGTCATAATGCTCAATCTGCACAGTCAGACTAAGCACTTCTCTCAACTGAGGCAATCCTTTTCAAAGTGTGAAACATGGACCCAGGGAGAGGCAAAATTGTCTCACAGTTTTATGCTGCCAAACCCAACCTGCCAGCATAGACACAGGTGGCAGACAGTGACAACAAACACAATCCAACCCCTAAACCGCCAGAACCGTGGTGCAACAGCTGTGCCAGGAGACAGATACGACACAGCCAACACTGTAGCCAGTGCCTCAGACAGGCTTGAATTGTTGAAGCGCCTCTCCTCTGCTCTCATTGACCTATCCACCTGCACAAAAATGCTGCAGAAAATGACAGATTAAGTGTCTAGGTGGTCAGTGATTGAACTGTGTGAATGACGTTACGCCAAAGGACAGAGGATGTGATGTGTCACTCTGGGCAAACTGTGCCACAACCATCAGTCAAGATTTGAATAATTGACCCTTCCATCCATCTGGCATTCCATAACATCCACATGTCACACCAACCCCATGCTCATTTTCTAATGAAATGCCTGGGGGCCAAACCACAAGAGCTGGCTTCTGCTGTATTATGGTCTCAGGAGTGGATATGACGTTGTTTTCACAGCACATTCACAGGTTTAAACACGTCCAGAACGGTTCAGTATGAACATCTGCGGGCCCGTGAGTGTACAGAAGGAAATTATGTTTTTTTTTTTCATAAATTGATTGGGTTGAACATCTTTCTTGTCACCATGCTTCTCTTGCTCAGAGTTGCCAGGTTACCAGACAGACATTGCTTATGCACTGCATGAATATGTTTCGACTTTGTGGGGATGAGAAAGTCTTGGCTTCAGCACTGCAAGTCAACAACTCTTTGGAGGAAAGTGAAACCCAGAAGTGAATTAAAAAGAGCACTCTGCTTGTGTGTGTATGCGTGGTATATTTAGAATGGATAATTACAATATAAGGAGTGTAGTCTCATCTAGTACTTTCCCAACATTCTGCAGTTTATATCTGTAATTTTTTATTCTCAAACGTGAAAGGGAAAGCTGCTTAAAATGCAGAAATTCATGTTCACTCTACTGCGCCTCCTTTTTTAGGTCCCTTTCTTTGCTACATACTTGCTTCACTGTGATGTGGCTGAATGAATATTCTACCAAAAACCTATGTTTGTATCAAACACTCACCCACCCCCTCCAAGCTTGAAAAGCGGTTCTGTTCAGTTCTGAAAAGTTGGTAGCTCACTTCTTCATGGTGGATTCAGGGGGATTACTTACCACTGATTCAAACAGCAACCTGGGGTCAAGGCATCCATGCAAACTTTTCAAACCCCCTGTGGAGGACAATCCACTGCTCCTGTATCCATTTCTATGCTCAATATGTTCCAAACAGGTATAAATACACCACTTTTGCTTGTTGCTAGTGTGGTTAACGGTTTATGTCCTTCATTTTACATTCCCATTTTGTGCTTCAGTCTCAGTTTTGAACAGCACCTGCTGCTGAGAAGGAATTGGTGTCAGTAAAAACTGGATGGCATGCTGTTTATAAGTGGCCAGTAAAACGACACCGGCATACCAATAACTACTTTTGGCTGTTACTTAAATGTTCTCTATTAGTCTGACGTACTGCAGCTCTCTGCTGCTCCTTCTTTTCCCCTTATATCTGAGCCTGAGATGTGAGCTCCCCGCCTCATCTTTCTCCTCCCACTACTCTCCACTGCATCAGAGGTGAGTCGCGCTCCCTGCTATGTGCCGTGCCTGTGGGGAGTCTCGTCAGTCACCCAGACCTAGGACACCTCCTGACAAGGTCACAGAGGTCTGCCACTCTGAGATTAAAACAGCTCCATCCATCCAGAGAGTTTCCCCTCCGGGCAGCCATTATCATAGCAGATCGCCATGCCAAAAAAGCTCAAATGGATATGTAGTGCACAGGCTGTGACCTTCCAACAGACTGCTGTCATTTTCAGGTCTCTCTGTCTTTTGTGAAATGGCGATGGTCTGTGGTTATAGTGTTCCCCTCTTTTCTTTTAGGTGGAATGATGGTGTTTTCAGTAGGAGAAAAGCTCATAATTTCATGTTTGTTTACAATTTTAGTGTGTGGGTGAAAACAAGGGGTCACCTGAAATAGGTATTTCTTCTCTGCTAATTCTCACATCGTTTTCTGCTGTTTTTGGAGTTGTGTGTGTTTACTATTTATGTACGTGTGTGTGCCATTGGCTTGAGCCAGGCCAACAGCAGGGATGGACAGGCAGTCTGGTTAAGGTCTCAGTGCCCAAAGGTTTCACACAAACACAGCTGTCAAAACTGGCACACAATCCTTATTAGTGCTTATTAGTGCACACACGTTTGCTTGTGTGGGTTTTGTTCGACTTGTGGTTCACCGTGGGATTAAGAGAGCAGTCTGGCTGGGGGACGTCGGATTACTGAAGCTTTTATCCATCCATCCATTATTTTTGTCTTGACTTCTGTTTGGCGTCAAATATTTTTTTTTGTTGTAGATAAGAAAGAGAAAAACATCCCAGACGCTACAGTACCACTTCACTGCAGTTCCTCATCTCCTCATAAACAACGACGGACATTAAATGCTGCTATTTATCACCACCTCCCCTTCATTGCTGTTTTACTTTGTGTGTGAAAGATAAGAAGTGATAGCAGCTCTTGATAACAGCAAATATGCAGGTTGGAAAACATGAAGTTGAGACTTTCTTGTTAGAATAGTGGAAGTAAAATAAAGTCCAGTTTACTGTCCTATTTTATAATGTAACAGTCTCCCTTGCAGCCATTAAGCAACCCAACAGAGAATTCCTGTACAATCTGACCTGGTGTCATCTGCTGTAAAATGCAGCGTAAAGGCCTTCTGAGGAGGTATAGACACAAACATAACCCATCTGTTTGTTTCCAGTAAGTACCCTAATTACTGTGATTATACTAATGTCTCTTAATGGGGTTATGATTTATTGATATTTAAATGTGACACAAAGCACCTTTGAAGGGATACACCATTTATTTGGATAAATTAATGATTTGATTATCTTATTATTGTGTGGTGAGGAAGCTTCTAGTAGTTTACCTCTGTTTGCCTAGTTGTATTTTGCAGTAACAAGTAAGTTTTTGTCTTTGCACAATAGACCTTTTTCAATGGCATATAAATGACATATTGGCTTGTCATGTAGGGGTAGGGGAGAGAAATAGGTTCACATAAGATCTATTACAATTCTGACCTGGTTAAAAAAATCAATTTTGCACGGTTTTATTAAGGTTTCTCATCGCAAGGGGACAGTGATGATCAAGAGTCCATCTTTAATGGAGGCATGTGTTTGGGTGCATTTTGGATTTAAGAACTTAATCCAACTTAATAACTAACAAGATAAAAGTAAAGTGTTCTGTGAAGACAGTGCACAGCATCATCCAGGGACTAACGTTAACAAAGTGGAGCACCAACTCCAAACTATTGCAAGCCATTTTCTCCCACATCATTTTCTTTTTATTTCAGTCAGAGAGGGACCTTCATCTAGACCAGTTTGCTTAACTGCCAGTTGTGTTTCATATTACAATGAAGTGGACTAAAAACACAAGTGAATGGTTTGACACGCAGTGCATTGGATAAGAGCTCTCAGCACTTTATTAATCACAAATTTGAAACTAATTTTCTCACCACTCGCTGTTGAGTCAAAGTTCACAGCAGGTAAAACACTGGACACATTAGATGTTGTTCCAACCTGAACAACACCTTATGGATAAAAGCAAATCATCCATTTTTAACCCGTCTTACCCTATGAACCACTTGAAAGGGATCTGTTTTCGGAACAGGAGTGATTTCTGACATCAAGGGGATATTCAAAATGTATCTGCGTTTCATCACATGTAAACTGTTGTACTGACATGAAACATCAAGCTTTTATCGCTGTATTTTCATTAACTTCTTAGCTTCTCTGCCTACTGCCCCTCCTCCCTATCTTCTTCACCACAGATGGCATTAGATCTGAATTGATGAGAGAGGGAGTTTGTGTGTTTGTCTACCCTAGAGCAACTCAGGGCCTATTGGGGGCAGGGACATGGGTATGGGGAGACTGGGGGATCTATGTGAGTGTGAGGATAGTGTGTGTTTGTGTATGAGCACTGTCAGGAGAGTTGCCAAGGCTCGGGCAGCATGTACCCGTGGGGTAAGAAGTATTTGTTTGGAGATGAATGCACACACACACACACACACACACACACACACACACACACACACACACACACACACACACACACACACACACACAAACGATGCGTATAATTGGCAGAAGACAGCTGCTGCCAACCAGAAGACCCATGTGAAAGTACTCATCGTGCTTTGGCCCACAGGCAGCCACGCCACACTTAACAATTTACCCTCATCGTAATGAGCGCAAATGTGCAGCGAATTCATTTCCCGTCTAAAGCGTTTTATTTTCAAGCCATATAGCAGCACAAGCGCTAACAACCTTTGATTGTCATAAACTTCTCATCATAGTTTTGGTGTATTGTCTTTGCTATAACTCAAAGATTCATTAGACTGGTATCAAGTTGACAGACTTGGTTTTTGAGCAGAGAGGAGAGAGATTATAGTTTACTGTTATGGGTCGTTTATTCCCATTAAAGTAAAGTTGTTTCTCTAGCATAGTAAACATTGTCAGTGAGGGCACTTCCTGTGTGCTCTAAGAGGACCTCAATAGCCAGGAAATCTCATTTTAGTTGTGTTGACGTTATCATCCCAGCAATAAGATTGCAAGTACACTTAACAGAGACACAGGGAATGTTTGTGTGTTTGTGTGCACATTAACGGTGTAATGATTAATTCCAACAGGAACTCAGATCGAATATTTAATTATTACAGCAAAACATTCAGTGCAGCATAACCTCTCACAATCTATCAGTTTTTGTTCAAATGTATGTCATTAGCTTTGACTCTTTCAAAGAGTATGAAAGCTCAATTATTTTTGGTTCATTCAGCAGTAATCAAAAACAGGCCAGTGATTCAAAGACTGACATTTATTTTCAAGGTAAAAATATAGACTGAATGACTCAGTCCGTGTTACTGGTACTCGAAGGGAAGAAGCATGTAATCGTAGCAGTAGTGTTAGTGAGCAGTGTACTGCAGCAACAGCCTGAAAAATCCAAAATGTTGTCTATCACAGTTTGTCATAGTTAACAGCCATGGTAACTGCACTTTGAGCTGCAGCTGGGCTATGTGCTCTTAAAAAAGTAGAAAATAAAAACCGCAACATAATTAAATTTCAGATATCGAGAGTTTTGTAATGTGTGAATTGAATCAGAATCTTAGAAGATAAGAATCCTTGTTCTCATGTGAATCATTTCCCACCCGTCATTTCAATGAAAAAATTCTATTGTGGATTTTAACCAAGCTCAAATTTATAACATTTAGTCAACACATTTTAATGCATTCATTCTTTATACCCTTAGCATGCACAGAAAATGTTTAAAACATCTTTGAGACAACATTCAGTTATGGGCGAGCTGTGTTGGGTTTGTGTGGAAGGATCCCAGAGCAGAGAGAGGTGTGAGTGAAAGATGGTGAGGAGACAGATGGCTTGGTTGTTTACAGAACTCGGCAATAAGTGTCATAAGTTAGTAACTCATTACAATGATCCTTTCACTGATTTGAAATAAACTCCCACTGATGCAAGACACATAAACTGTCTCAGACATCAGTTGCACCCCCCACCCCCCCACCACCCTCACACACACACATCTCCCGGCAGTTTCCCCTCCGCCCAGTAGATGGAAGCAAAGCCACACAGACCAACAGGAGAAAAAAAATAGTTGGGTGAGAGTTTCTCCAGATGGTGAGTGGCAAGCAGGAGCTCCTCTGCCCCTTCTGTCCCCAAGCAGGCAGACAGGTCCTTTCAACTCTCTTCAATCAAGTTTCCATAAAGGCAGAAAGAGACCTAGTGCTCCTTACAGCGGGGGCTTTGCGAGAGCTTCATTCCAAAGTGTCAGATACAGCGGTTTCAGATCCAAGAGACCTGCACCCCGACAGGGAGAGCAGGAGGGGAAAGAAAAATAGCAATGGAGAGAGGAAAATGAGAAAAAGGGCGTTGGCACTACAAATTTGATTACCAAATGCAGTTCATAGGAGACCCTGAGGTTTGGAAAGCACAAATGAAATAAAAGCAGATGGTTGACTCAGGGATTCTGCACATCTCTTTCTCTCTACCCGCCCTTGATCCCACTTTGAACCTGCCGTTTCTAAGCCTTGGGTGTATGTAACACTGGCTCTCTCTTGTTCTCTCTCCTGCCGCATCTCTCTCTCTAATTAATGCTCAGCTATGTGAACCTAGGATTAGATCAGGCCAGGGAAATCAATGGCTGACAGCACAGAAAAAAAGAGGAGGAGAGCAATAAGCAAGCTGTCACATTTTAATCAGGGTGGGTGAGGATCGGGAGTAATAGCGACGCTTCCCCTTTGAGGTTGAGTGTGTGTCTATGTCAGTCGCATGCATGCATGTATTTGCAGTGTGTGTGCGAGTCAACATGTGTAAGCCAGTGGATAGCTTATAAAGGGAGACTGTGCATCCGTGGGAGAGGTTGGACCCTGAAGTTCCCACAGAAGGACCAACTGATCCATGGAAGTCTTGGAGGCATGCACGGCTATGCGAGACTGCAACCTCAGTGGCAGCAGTCGTGGGAATGGAAGCTACCCTGCAGCGTGTTTTCACAAACTGGCCTCGAATGGAAAACATCACACCCGACTCCCCTTACGTGAGTCCTGCAAATGAGAATGTGTGAAAAGAGAATCCAGGACAGCAGTTTGCTTAAAAAAATACTTTTTAAAGAAATCTTGCCCTCAACAAAAACCCTACTCTTGAACTTTAATGAGAAAAACATTAAGGCAGCTCGAGATTCATATTAGTGTTCAACTTGGGGGCACGAGCTAGTGTTCCAGTGATCTTGCGTTGATGGCTCTAGTATACAGCAGAACTGAGCTATATTAAAGTGCTCTGGTTATGCCTCAACATTAGCTGTAATAGACTGAACAGTGGGTTCAAGTGTAAGTAGATTGTTTTTTTATGATTTGCAGTTATATTGGGATGCACTGCTTAGATCTCTGATTGGTAAATCTTCAGTCAGTCAGCACACCACCTCCTTAGGTGTTTATGCATATACCCCCTTTAGTACAACACTAAATGCTCAGGCCATAAAGTCACAAAGTGTTTAAACACTATAACATACACTGTGTTTCCACTTTATTAGGTACATCGAGCTTTACAATACAACAGCCCTGCAATGAATCCTACCTTTTTTAATTTTCCGGTTTATTGAGACTTGGTTGGAAAAACGTTGATTTTAAATACAACATTTTATCATTCTGGACAAAGAAGAGGGTAGGGGTCCTTCCTGTCCACCTGAGCTAACAGAACCCCAGCTGAGCAACGTGTTTATTGTTGTGGATGATCTTAACCACATCTGATGACTGCTCTGTCTCTTCACCACTGGAGACCAGGTGCCAGACCTGTTGCCCATGGGCATGACCGCTTGTAAAGCTCGTGCTTCAGTCCAGCTCTGCCCCTGCTCATGTCCTTCATCTCAATCCCCGCGCTCCAGCTAAAGGCACCGGCAACTGAGCTCCTGCACCTCAGCCGTCCACTCCCTTGCACTCCCTTCTCGTCAGCAGTCAGAGCTATTAAAACATAACTTTTGTTTCTTCTTTAATGTCCTTAAACAGGCTAACCGGTGTGTTCTGTGGTTCACTTTCTTTAGACAACTGAGGCATGGACAAGACTCCTCCTCCTGAGTTTAAACACCTAGTTGGCCTCCACATGTAAAAGTCATAATCAGGACTTTAAGGACAATCTGAATCTATTCTGCAAGTGGAGAGACATCTTTAAAGAAAAGTTGGGGTCACATTGCTATCAGAAGATTGGTTTAAAATTGTTAGAGGCAGCAACAGACTGCAGTGGCTGTTTCTAAATGATGTCTCCTGACTCCAAGTCCTAATACACAGAGCTATTTTTTCCAATGGGTCATGTTCGCTAAGCCCCTGTCCCCGCCCCTTGTCAATACTACTGTACATGTATGTCAGTACCAGAAAGTCTACTAGAATATATGCCTGGTAGTATTGTCACGACTGCTGGAAACCAGACCTGATCCACATATCAACTCAGGCTGTAGGTCTCATTTAGATGGCCCTTTTTAAATGTCTAATCACACTCCAATAAGTTATTCATTTTCAGTGATTTTATTTTAAGCCACAACTTGAATTTTTTATTTCTTACTGAAACCTGGCTAAGACCAATTGATTCTATTTTTTCTCAGCTCTATTTTAGTTTTTCCACCCTAAAGAACGAAACAGCTATCTTAATTCTCCCCAGCTCTTTGGACAGATTGGCGATTGGACAGATGACTATGACATAAATGTGGGTGGGCAAAATGACCACCTTTATCTCAGGTAGACGTTGTGGCAGGGTAATAAACTGGCAACTCTATGTATTACATTGCCCTATTCATGAACCAACCACTGCAGTGGCTACTTGAATTTCAGCCAACAAATGCTCCAAAGTACATGGCAAAAATAGACTTAAAAAAGTGTTCCAATTAGTTTTTTGTTAGTATTTGTTCCTGTGTGTGGCTGAATGTCCTCTGCTTCTCTTTGCTGTGTATTCATTGCTGCCAGCTTAATTCCTAATGGGAGGCTCCTGAGAGGAGCCACTGCTTTTACAATTAGCTTTCTACGCAGCATCCTTCCACTTACCGTGTGGTTTAATGCAAACCAATACACGTAGCAAAGCCCCTCAGGACATAATTCCCTAAGGCAGAACATTCTGCTGGAAAGACAACGGTGCACTTTTACATCAAAGATTTACATTGATTTTGTGAGGGTTTGCAAAGCAAATGATAGTGTATTTAAATGCAGGAAGTTGCTTAGAGAGATGGAAAGTTGAGGTCACGTAGCTGGAAGTGAAAGAAAATGCCCTCCGTCATAGTGTTTACTGGAATAGCACAAGCCTCTGGAGCTTTTTATTTTTCAAAAATGTAGAAGGGCTGAATGGGCAGATTAGAACACATAATTACCTCACATCTCTCACATCAGCAGTTGGCAGACCATTGCTTATGCCTTCTGATGTTGGAACAGGCAACAAAATTTATCTCAGGTTAATGAATTTGTACTAAATGAGTAAAGCAGTATACATGAGTCATTACATTATGCAATGTTCACTGCTACAGTGACTCATTTTAGCAGATATACTGTTACAGTAATGTATGATGCAACTGCAAGCTTGCATTTACACACTCCTCGAGCTGCGAGCTCCAGCACTACTGCAGATAATTTGTCCACTAAGTGAATGTACACATTTGTGTGCACTCGTGTGTTGCCCACAAACTGCCCCAGTTGTCTTACGCTGTTTGCAAGACAGGCAAAGAGACATGGGATGCACATGGAACAGTATTTTGGAGTGGATAAGTTGCTGTGTGAACCGTCAGTCAACTGCTGGTGCTGCTGTGCCATCTACAGCTAAGGAGGAGGGGAGGAGAGGAAGAGAAAGAATAGTGAAGAACAAATGGAAAAAAGTTAAATGAAAATAAGGAGAAAAATACTAAAAGGAGATAGGATGGAATAAATATAAGAATTCATCAGTCCACATGGGTATTATTTTTCTGCTGTGCAGGTATAAGCTAGAACTAAGCAAGAATAGCACACAACAGAATGTAAATTTGCTATAAAAGTTACCACACCAGTGAGACTGAGCCATCATTCTGCAGGCTCTCATTCAAATAAACAATGTAACAGTTGATTTTGATATCTGGTACAACAGAGGAGCAACTGATCAGTAAAATCAAAACCTGTCGATTCTGGACCTTATATGAGTCCAAACCATCTGGCCCAAGTTCAACTGTCTCTAGACTAGACAGAATTTGGACTCCGAGGATGTGCAAGACTGATAATGGGTGAGAATGAAAGGTAGAGAGGGAGGAAATGGAAACAGGGATGGAGCTAGAGTGGGAATAGAGGTTTCAAAATGCATGAAGACATGAGACTAAAATTGGGAGAGAAGATGAAATGGAATACAGTGCTCTTGTTATACTTGGCTGCAAATTGCAGTGTTTGATCAAGGCAGGCCTCACAGATTGACAAGTAGTAGACATGTAGCTGCACACAAAACAGATTTCACTCATATTGCTGTGGATGATCATAGAGAGGTGGAGCTAAACAAAATTACAATAACAGCAATGAACATCCTAGCAGCATACACACTGACATACAACCTTTTATTATATTGGTATGTCAGTTTAAACAAATGTCAATTTAAAAGTAGTTTGTGATCCCTAGAGGACTTATAGACATTGCAACATACTGTTTACATTAATTCCTAAACAAGGAGCACTGGATAGGTACTAGTGTTTACAGGGGTCTGATGGTGGTTTGGCTGACAGTGAGATCAAAATCTCTCCATGTTCTAGACATAACCCAGTCAAAAATAGGAGCACATTACGGGAATTGGGAGGAAGAGCAACATAAATTGATTAAAATAAATCTGATTTGAATAAATACAGCCACAAGAGGTGTTTCACAGACATTCATGCCAAATGTCGATAAACGGCAATGGAGTTATTTCAATTTTTATGATCAGCTCTTAAAAAAAATCACTCTAAAATGGAAAATAAAATACTACAGTCTTGGCGCAAAAATCAGCAGAAAGATGTTGGCATATTGAAGTTATGAGAATTGTAGGTAGACATTTGGTGGGAGTTAAAAGGCACAGGGGAAAAGGAGCAGTGAGGAGAGGAAATGGAAAAAGTAAGAGAAGAAATGGATGGCAGGACATTAAAGAGGAGTGGGAAGACGAATATAGGAAAGGAGTACCAGAGGAACATGAGATAAATTGAAAAATGGTATGCGTGCTCAGCAGACTGACAAATTAAAATAAAACAAACATAACAACTTACTCATAAAGACTTATTTTGGAGTGGCAAATTCATTCTCTATGAAGTTATTCATACTAAATTAAGCATTGCAGTGGTGCCATGGAGGAGGCTAACAGTGTCCTTTTATTTCCCTGAGGTAGTGAAAGATGTGAAAAATGATGCATTCAAATGAAATGAATGATCTATAAAGATTATGTCTATATTCCATTCTGTATTGTATAACTGCCAATTCTGCCTCCTGCTTTAATCTCAATTTTGTCTCTCCGCTCTCCTCCTAGCACCCCTTCGCTTTCTTTGCTTCACGAGGGCATTTTCCCCTTTTTCTTTTCTTACTACCTCACCTTGCCTTCACACTCTGGCTCCTCAGTCTCAGCCTCTGTTCGGTCACTTCCGTTTCTTTCTCCTAACTTACTACACACTAACTTTAATTGTACACTCATCAGATGGATTGTCGAAGAAGGAATGGGCGGACAGAAAAGACTTAAGCTTCACTGTCGGCGGGGAAACAGTGTCACTGGCAGCTTTCAATCTCTTTCTCAAGACGGATCGATAACTTCACACCCCAGGACTCAAGTTTACCCAGCCAAGCAGGAGAAACAATTCAAGATAGGAGGGCTGAGGGATGTCAACATTTTTACTTTGTGATTTTGACAACACACACACATGTCTTTTCTTTTGTTGATGAAAGCTGCAGCAGTCAGTATTAACCCCAGTTCCAAACAGCATCTCAAATGCCAAACCAATTTAAGCCTTATAGCAAGGTTTTCCGGTTAGTGTCCTGCTTATGTAAAAGGGCCAACATGGTAAAAGCCATTCCAGCAAGAGTTTTATTGCATCAAGTGAGTGAAGTTACTAATTTCACAGTAGTATTATGGGTCATATACTGTAGCCTCCAAAGACAGGTCCCTCTGGGCTGCGCAAAGTTGGTGCAATGATTAGAAATTCAACCTGCCACAGCAGTATATTCTAGAGGAAAAGACAGAAATTATAGAAGTTAAATAATTTGCTGTGGCTACATGCATAAAGGAAGTAAGCTGTTTTTGGCTTGCTGTGCTACTGAGCAACACCCTCCAAAATCCATATACTGTAGTGCAATTTACTGCATCTGTTCATTTTATGGTCTATGAAACTAAACTAATAAAACACTCATTACGAGTATTAGAAGTGAGTCACCTTACCCTTCTGAATCCCTGCTGAATCAGCGCTCCCTTCATCAACTGAGGACACACCTCTTTTTACATCTGCTGCCAACCTGCAATCAATGCTCTGGTCAACTGGAGTACACGAGGAAGACAACTGACAGGAATCCTAAACCTGGATCACATATCCTGTCAATTAAAATACATCGTTTTCTCCACTATCATTTTTATATTTTACTTAAGATAAAAAATAAATGAATACCAACCAACCAGCCAGCCAACAAACAGACACAAGATAACCAACCAACCATCCAAATAATGAACCAACCAACCAAATAACCTTACAAATAACAGAACAACCAACCAAGTAACCAGCCAACCCCCCAAACCCAAAATAATTACCTCCCCAAAAAAATAAAACAAATACAAACAAATAACCAACCAAACATAAACAAATAACCAAGCAACTAACCAATCAATAAATATATAATAATAATAATAATAATAATACCAACCAACCAACCATGAACTAACCTATGCTGTTACATATTTCTCTTTCAAGGAAAGGCACCAGTAGGATTCTTAAAATGAGTTACATCATGCTGGAGGTTGTGAATGCACCTGATCAATATTGTGAGGAGTCTGAGGGGGACATGTGATTCATTCATTGATTTCTGTGGAGAAATTCTACTTTTGCCCTCTTCTACGATGAGGTCAGATCAGTATCAGCTACTAAACGCTGCTCCTGGAGCTACTGAGGGTCTTCAGGGTCTTGCCCAAGGACACTTCCACAGGGGGGGGGATACTGGCTATAACAGGAGGGTTGGACAGATTCTCCTCTCATTGCTTCACGACGCTAGCTCCTACTGAAAATAATGTTAAGCCCTTTAAGTTTGTTCAAGATTGTGGTGGAGAATTGAGTCAGGTCCAAAAAAAATGCTGGCGGATGACATGTTTATGGCGTAAACAAGAGCCAAACATGAGGTGATTAGTTACATTTGCCAGAGACTGCTGAGTGCCAAATTGCTTGGAGAGAGCGGACGCCTCTGTGATACGGCCAAGAAAGAGTCACCACACGCTCCTGCTTAGTCAGCATTACCACCACAGTCTGAGATGTCCTCACACCTTCGGCCAACCATCAATCAATACATGCTTCCATCATTGTTCGAACAGCGCTAGAGTTTAATCACCCAGCTCTGATTTCTCTAAAGATCCTCCTTTAGCGGTGCATTCATCAGCTCTTTTGCACTCAGACTTGCTTGATTCAGTTCGAGAGCCAATTTCAACCTCCGGGCCCGGTGTTCTGAGGCAAGGGCGACGATGCAAAAATGAAGAATTTCCGTCCAACAGGAGACATTTACCAGCTCCTGACAAATACTCTTGTAAACTATGTACTGCTGTGAAAGTTCAACTCAACACATGGAAATTATTGTGATATAATATTCAATTGGGAATGGATACAAACTATTTCAGGAGGTGATTCTTCAAGTGAAATTGGAATATGTGCGTAAGTGGACATTTCTTGTCATACCTTCATTAAAACGGATCCAAATCACAATCCCAGAGGAAAACCATATTGTACATAAGATGTCCTTCCCTTCTCAATTACTTGTACTCTAACATTTCCTTATGCAGTACTTCTTAAATTCTGCCCCAAAGAAACAACCCTTGGATCTTTTTTTCTGGTGTCTTGCTTCTGACTCATTTTTTCATCTTTTCATATGCATTCATTCTATTTTAGTTCTCAAAAAAGCAAAAATATTAAATATATCATCCCTGAAGGGTAGCCATGTGCAAATGAGATACTGTGCTTTTCTTATTTCTTAATGCAGATCGATATTCTTATGTTTGTCTCTTTATAATGAAGGGGAAATAATGGAGATATCAATAATCCTGAATGAATATAATTTAAACATATGTGTTTCTACAGAGATGAAGCAATTGTGTTGTTATTTTTGACACAGTGATTTGTAATGGTTTTTGAAGGCACTGACAAACATTGCCGTCCTGTCGATGGAGGCGCCAAAGTACGCTTTCAGTACATGTGTCGTTCTTGAGGGCAATGACAAACCCGTATGTTGTGGTTTCATTTGAATGACTTGTTGCATACTGTATATCAATTTGAATGCAACCCAGCCTAATCCTAAACTAAACAATGCATTTTATGAACGCCCTCCACTGAAGCACGAGGCACGGTCTGTTGCGTTTATAGATTGTGAATTTTGAACGTGAACCGATCATTGCAGGTTGAATATTTTTATTTTTTCAAATGGCAGTTCAGTTTTCAAATAAACAGTGACAGCACTCGTGTGGACTACATGTGACGCAGAGATATTGTTGACCTCATTAAGCACACACACGCATACGGATGTAGCCCCCAAAAAGTAGCTTTAGTGTAAATTATCAACATTTTTCCTCACCACCCAGATGGTAAATAAACACAATTTCCCCCCCAACAGTAATCATTTTCTCTGGTAGCAAGTTCCTCCTCGCAGTCTAAAAATGCCTCACACCCAAAGTCAGATGGTCTTCTTAATTAATGGGACTCATAAACACTGTAATTGGTTAGATGTCACTGCCATGTGAGGCTAGCAGACCCTAATGATGTTCCCAGTAGTGACAATGAAATCTCCATTAAGGGTACATGAGTATTGCTCACTCTACAACCCTCAGTTACTGCTGACTCTAATGGCCATTAGACTCCAGTGCAGGACCGACTCGGACAACCGCCGCTGCCTATGACAGTTTAATCAAATGCTGCATGCGGCTTGGGGGTTGTTGTGCTTTTCTCTGCGTGTATATGTGTTGATGTCATAATGGAGTGTTGTGTTTGTGTATGTCTGTTGTGTGCACTTGTTATTTACTACACATGGAAAGTATTAAGGACGTCTTGCTGACATCGAGTTGCTGTTATGCTTTTTTTTTATTCACCTCATTAGTAAACTTCATAGAAGGAATAAGTGTCTTTAACCTCTTCACTCCCACTGTTCAAAGATACCTCCAGAGAGTTACACTCTTCCAGTTAAAGTTACTTTAATTTATTGTCACACGTATGTATCATGATAACTAGGCCTACATGGCAGAATTATCCTGTTAGAGGGAGTAAGCCTGTAGCTTTGGAGCCTCTGGAGTTCTGGGGCCCCGGTGCAGTTCCCAGCTTTGCGCAGTTGGGGATCCAGCCTTAAGATAACGAGAGCGGTGATCATACTGTATAGTGCTACAACTATGGGTGGATGATAGCAGATACTTATTTGTCTTCTCTTCATCTTATTGCCTCCATGCTAACAACTGCGTGTGGCAAGTTTTCTTTTTTGTGTAGGTTAGGGAGGACGTGTGTGTGTGTGTGCCTGGATATGTGTGTGCTTGTGTGCACTGCGTTAAGAATCACAAATTATCAGTCACCAGGAGCGTTGACATGTTGTGATATGGCTGATTTATTGGCTGTAGCTTTGATGAATGCTTAAAGGCACAAAGTCATTAAGATGGTGCAAGCGTGATAGAAAGAAAAGGATAGAAAACAGTGACAAAGTTATTATAGATAGATAGCCTGTTTCCAACCTTCCTGTGACTTCCGCCTGACTTACATGGAGTTCTCACAGCTTGGGATCCCTGACGCCAGGAATCTGAATCAAAATGAAGCCTCACATTAGTGCATACCGCAGGGGTTTTAAAATGTATTCCCCGATTTCAAAATAAATGGCACCATATTGAATAGTGAAGTGTCTCTTTTTGAAGCTTTTTCTACCCAGATAATATGTTTTTGTGGAAACTTTGACTGGGTGAATGTTGATTTGACTTAACTGACACTTGCCGCTGTGGATATTGGACCTGTGACCTTTCAGTCAGGGGAGTAACCAGCCCAACTTTCTGTCTTCAGTTCTTATTGTATTTTCTATAAAAGTGGTGTACATATACTTATGCTCTTTGAGTATTTTACTGAAACTCTGCTTGGCAAAGCATCAAGGAGAGTGACAAGAGCTCCGGCTTTTATCTGCCTCTGTCGCTCTGATGCATTTGACATGGACATGTTTGCCGAAGGAAAGAAAGTTAAAGTAAACTCAGGAAATGATTGCTTGCTTGTATATCCACTTTCTCAGTGAAATGAAGTGTGGGTTTATATATTTTGTATTCGTCTGACTGCAGGTGCTTTGGCCAAGATCTTGCCTGTCTTACTGGTGGTTGCTTGTAATGTTAAAGATACAGAAATGTTCCTGTTCTCTCCTCTGGACAAGCATGCCAGCTACTCTAATTGCCTGAAATGCAAATGTTGCGCTAAGTTAATACAAACAAGTCAGGTGTCTCACCATGTGGACATTAACCTACCCACCTAATTACAGCTGAGTTTGGTTTGACAATATTAAATCTATCCATCATAATCCACCCATCCATTATTGTGAAAAAGGAAGACTTTTTCTTACTGGAGTACTCAGTACAGAACATTGTGAGAGGGACTGTCGGAGAGGCAAGGAATTAGAATTGGGATGATGGCGTCTTTCATCTCACACTCACACTTTCTGGTCTCAGCCTCCCATGCCCCTTCTCCCTCCTGCCCCCTACTCTCTCACCTCTGCCCGCCTGTTCCCTCCCTGCTTCTGCTTACCCTTGCCCTCTCCCCGAGAATAATGAGTTTAATTAAAACACTTCAACTCCACAGGTCAGGACAGAGGGGAGAATAAGAGGCGGGTGAGATAAAATGCTTAGGCAAATTCCTTGCCTCTCTCTCATTTCTTCTCTTTCATGCACATCTTTATTTTTTCTGCTGGGTTAAAACTACTCGGCCTCTTGTGTGACTCATAACCACAAGGTTAATCACAGCAGCAGCCAACGTGTCCATCTCCGTCAGTCTGTCATCGAGTCGCTGAACCAGGAGCTCTGCAATTGGCTGACTCCTTTGGTCTCCTCTGCTGCACTATATATATGGTATTTATTCTAAAGTATTAAAGTTGAAAGTACTGAAGAATTTTACCACAGTCCTTTTACCTTTGCCTCGTCATGGTGGTACTTGGAATTTTGACAGAGTTTGTCAAAGGAGTGTTGATTTTGCGTACTTCACTCCTTTGATTTTGCTCTTGTATGATTTCTGGATTTAATTTTTTTTTTCGTTTTGTGAGAGACATTTTGATTACACTCATTGTAGTCATTCTGCTTTTGCTCTGATCGTTTTCAGCAATTTGTCACAGTGTTTTATTTATGTTTTGGGCAAGCTTAAATGTAAATGTGGCTGCATTTGAGGACACAATGATTGAGTGAAGCATGCAAAGCACTCATGGTAGCTGATGGCGCAACGCATTAACAGCTCCAAGCTGTAATTTCAGCAAACTGCAACCTCTATGCAAATACGCCACACCAGTGTTTTCATCTGATGTGAGGGTTGAAGTTGAGCAAGGAAATGGGAGGGACTATGAGAGTATGTATTGCAGACTCAAGAAAGTTTCCTCGTATTGACAGCAAAATAATGTATATCTTCAGTATGTTGTTTTGTCCATTGCATTTGTATTGTAGGATGTAGAGAACTTTGCATCCTTGCAAGGCCTTAGATTTTTAGTTCTGTTAAAAATACTTTAATAAAAATACTTTAATAAAAACTTATGTTTCTCAATTTATCTATATTTATTTCTGTACTCTCTGTACACTTTTGGTTTTGAAAAACAAATTCTCCAAGCTCCTTTTATGGATCATGGCCAGATATGACAGGTTTGGGATTCCAGGAGATAATGTAATATTTATGTTTGCTTCTATTAAACTTTGCCTCAGAGTGTGTTTTTTTAAAAAGTGCTTTTGATTCTTTTAACTTTAACTTTGGGGATTTAAGTTTGGGGATTGCTGAAGAAAATTCAGGATAAGAAAATGGCAGTTTGACAATTTGTAAATTGATATTATTAAAATCATTCATCGTTGTAACTAACATGTTTTGGAAATTTAGTTCATATGACCCCCTGTGCTGGCTAACTTATAAGATGTTGGATGACCTGGCACCATCATGTCTATGTGACATCAACAGGCCATAAACTGTCCTGTGCACCAAACTGTGCTCTGCTTGCTGTCTCCAATAAATGGTGGAGCACTGCTGTAATGCTATACTGTCTACACACCTTCAGACAGGTGACAAATTAAAGGAAAAACCTGAATAAGTTGGGGGAGAAACATAACGAATGCAGATGCATTAATAAACTAAATCAAAATAGAACATAGCAGTTCGTACTGAAAGTTTCTCACTCACTTCACCCCTGCAGTTATTATCAGCCTGTCCATGGGGATTTAAACTGGCAACTACACTCCTCTCCTCTTGCCTACTGTCACTCCAGACACTTGTGTCAAATTGCGCATGGTGGAAAGATGTGCCACACTTTGCTGATTCTCATATTTTCCATGTGCTCTTCTCTGCCTTGAGGCTCTCCGCTGGAATACACCCTTTTGACAAGATCCTGTCTGCTGTAAGCTCCATGTCTAACAGCGTGAAGATGTTTGGCTAAAGAGCATCCCTTCTTGACGATACACAACACGTGTCAAAATACACAAGCACAGCATGCCCCGCGTTTGTACCAGAAGTGATAAAAGCCCAAACAGGCACGTGCAAATGTGCGAACATGATATGCTTGTAAGCAGGTACGTATACTGGATCTCTATGCATATTCACACAAACGCACGCAGGCAGACTCACACACGGATGCACTCACACACACAGACAGACACACTCGCTGTCACGTGAATCAGCATGTGAGTTCAGAGACACAGGGGAAAGAGAAATGCAAATGCTCCTCTCTTCGAGTCAGTGACATGGCATCCGTGGGGAGATGAATGTGTGTGTCGGGGAGAAAGAGGGAGATAGTGAAGGGAAGAGATTTAGATAGAGATGGCGCTGATTCACTGTGTATTCACTGTGTCTCCCCCTGCCCTGACGCACTTTGCTGTGAAAGAACATGCTTGTCAGGCAGCGAAAATAGATGACACAGTCTCAGGAGGACGTGTTGTCACCAACAAGCCCTTCTCTGTTTACTTGTGTTTCTCATTTCTCTTTCCCGCTATCTCTCTTTTCCAACGTAACGTGCCAGTGCCTCGGTCGTCCTCGAAGACGGCGAGCTATGCCGCATATTTTTCTCAATTCCCCCTTTACCCTCCTCGTCTCTCCGAATCCCATGCTGCTTTTTTTGCATAGTCAGGTTGCAAGTCGTGTGAGAGCAGGATTTGTGGGAGCACATGCGCGCTGGCTAGACACCGTGACTGACCTGATTGCTGAGAAGGAGAGACAGGCAGAAAGAGAAAGAGATGGAGATAAAGGCTGACACGATACAAGAACACTTTTTCAGAAATTTTGGAGTTGCATTTGATTCTCCATATTGTTCTGTTGTCTGTAAACATTTTTTTAGACATTTTAATACGTTAGAATACTCTTGACTTGCACACAACAGATACTGAAGTAGCAGTTGTTTCTTGAAAATACTGGAATATATATTGTTGACTATTCATGCATGTGTAAAAGATATTGCAGCCCAAACCTTTAGCCATTAAGTTCAGTTTTAATATAGCGGCTATATCAGTTGTACTTAAGTAACTTTAATTGTTTTCATTCCTCACAAAAACACCACAGCTTGTTCTCTTGCCACCACTGCTCATTACGTCTCTCTTCCTTTCAATGCTCCTGTATTAGACCAGTTTCCAGTCTCTCGTGCAGTCCCACATCCATAATTTACCACTATTAATTCACGTGGCTCCCACTACTCCATTTCTCCCTGAGCTAGCCTCTGCCTTTTCTTATTGCAAAGTCCAATCCTTGATATTTCCTTCTTTTGTACAGAGCCTGTAGCAAAAATCAGACAAAGGTGGTGGGATTCAGGGCAAACTCATCAGAGATATATGTGAGTCCAGAGGCAGCAACATTAAATATCGTACTGTCTCAAGGCACTTACCTTCTATCACCCTGTCATTTTCTCTCCAAATCTTACCTCCTCGCTCTCTCTTTCTCACTCCTTAAAACCCCATTTTCTTTCTCTTCATTACTTTTTCCTACTTTTTCCTCTTTCTGTCTCTTCCTGTTATTGACTTAAGTCTGTCAGTGTGTGCTTGCACTCATTGTGGCTACATGGGAGAGGCTCCTTCCCACATTTGTAGAGGCAGACACATGGTTTTTCCATACAAGCCTGTTGCAAAATTTAAATTTGGCCAGATCATTCTCATTCACACCCTTGTTCGATTGGTAGTTCAAATTTCAAATAAAAAGTGACAGCCCTCATATGCACAAACACGCAAATGCATTCACTCTGTATCTGTCAGCACATCATTAAGCATTTGTTCATTTCCCTTTGTATGCGCTCTATGTATTGTGTTTGTGTTTGTGTGCACACAGAGCTGTAGGTGCGCGTTTACATTTTGTGATGGAGGCATGTGAATGTTTCTGTGTGTTGCTCCCGAGAGCAGGGGTTTGTTAGTTCAGTCAGCCTACCTGCTCACCTGTGGTACCATATATCTCAGCTCCTTAATCTGATTTGACTGCATTCCTCTACCCTCTGTCTCTGCCAACAGCCCTCAGTGTGATTCTGTTGTCTGGCACAAAGTAATGAAAACACATAAAGCTCTCATTACCTGCCAGTGGCCGTGGGGCTGAGCGGTAGTAGACCTGTACGCTCACAGACACACACAGCAGAGAAGGAGGAGCACGCTCTCACATACTGTACCGTCATACACACATGCACATACACACTATAGATAGATACACACACGTGAGCCTGAGGCGTGCTGCAGTTTAAATTACTCAGCTATCATCAGCCTCTGATTGATGGTTCCTTCTCTCATGGCTGCTATATGATAAGCTCTTATTGGCTGTGTAATTCTTCTATGGCCATGTTTGGATGGGTGGGCAAGATGATTTGGTCTAACAGTGAGGTGCAGTTTCACATTCATACAGATTATAGCTGTTGTGCACTTGCAATGGTGTGTAATTTTCAGTACATCCATGTTTCTAACTTGTGCTTGCACAAGAGCAGATATTGGTGTTACTGATTTTAAAGATACATAAGCAATGCATGTTAATGAAATGGGTTTTTTGTTGTTGTAGCATGTACTGCCACAGATGAATGTTGCTCCAAAGTTAATATGTAAATGTGATGTTACATGAACCAAAAACATAAAACCACTCTTCACCATCACTATTTTTATTAGGGCTGCAACTAACGATTATTGTCATTATCAAATAATCTGCTGAAAACGTTGTCGATAAATGGTTTGGTCTATAAAATGTCAGAAAATTGTTAAAAATGTTGGCTGGCCAATAAACATAGATGTATCATGTACATCTATGTTTATTTTGATTTATCTGTCTTGAGCTATTTTGCTGCTTTTTTTCAATCTTGCCCTTATTTTCTCTCTCACACACACACATTTTACACACATGGGACCTGGCCAGTGGAGTCAAAGTCTTTTACTTCTGGCCATTGTGCAGCACTATTGGAACAGTTTGAGGTTAATTAACTTCAGTACTTTCACAGCAGTCATTTTGTGAAGTGTAACTTTTCCAGCCCTGCGTTCCTTTCTCATGAATTTGAACCATCCACCTTCCTGCCTTCTGTCGAGGTGCCTGCCTTTTAATCTTTAGTTTATACTTGGTCAACAGATTATTAGCCTTTACATGGACATTTTTAAATATGCAGACAGCCATCCAGACACACACGCCCCTCATTCACTCCAAGCCCATTCCACTTACTTCATCCCTATGTGGCCTTGCTCAGTAATGTCACTAATGTGATTCTGTGAAGGGCCCACAGAGGGAGCAGAGAAAGGGTGTGGTTAAACTGTAATCACTCAGAAAAGAAGCCAGAGAACCTCAGGAGGAGGAATTTGATTTACTGGAAAGAGACAAAGAAGTAACGAGTGGGAGAGTAGAAAGGAAAGAGGGAGGGACACAAAAGGAAAGGGAGAGGGGGGATAAAATAAGTAGACTGTATAGATGTTACACTAACTGGTCTTGATATGCATTAAACCACTGTGAGCCTGTTTGTGAGTGATGGTGGGATTGGGGCGTATGTGTAAACAAGTTGGGAACCCTATAAAGTGGTTGTAGCAGTTTTTAGCCATGCAAGCGGCATGGCTTTATGGATGGCAATATCAATCTGTCTGATGGTCAGTCAGTCCACAACTGGGTCCAGACTGAAAAATCTAAACAACTATTAAATGGATTTCGAAGAAATTGTACAGACATTCATTGTCACCAGAGGATGAATCCTCCTGACTTTGGTGAACCCCCTTTTTTTCTTCTAGCACCACCAGCAGGTTGACATTTTTGGCTTTTAGTGAAATATCTCAACAACAATCGGATGAAATGCTATGATATTTGGTCCACATATCCATGATGCCCGGAGGATGAATCTTAACTTTGTTGATCCCCTGATTTATTATCTACCGCCACCAGCGGGTCAAAGTTTTCACTTATGCAGTGAAATAACTCAACATTTACAAGATGGATTGGCTCAAAATCTTGTAAAGACATTCATGGTCTCTGGAGGATGTATCCTAATGATGATCCTGTGACTTTTCCTGTAGTACCACCATGAGGTTGACATTTGTGGTTTTTTGTGGTTTGATATTGAATTTGCTACACAGGACCAATGCACACAGGACAGCATTTCGTGTATGAAAACAAATCATTAGGGCATGTTTTGACCAGACAGCTCTGACATCAAATAGGAAGATAGCCTCATAAACCAATAGCCTTGAACACGGGACACCTACAGTACATGTCTACTCCCCACGAAGATGTTCATTTCATTTATTTTTGCCCTTTAGTCTTTTCATCTCAGACTTTCCTGACCATTAGTTCTAATCAGCATCTCCCCTTGGTGTCTACCATCATCACATCCTCCTTTAACTTACATCTGGCTGTATACCAGCTGCCTTCAATCAGCTACAATCACTCTTCCCGCGCCCCATGTAGTGTCAAAAACTAGAGGAAAGAAAATGTCCTACTTCTGGCTTACTCTTTTGGTATGGCTTAACATGTCACCCTCTTCCCTCTCCATCCATCTTGCCTTTGAATTTTTAACCACCAGATGCTCCTTGCCACCTGTGCTGACCTGGGGATCTGCCAATGTTTTGCTCTCTGAGTTACCACTTTCTTTCACAGTGCACCCTCTCCACTAGGCTTTACCATCTGTACCAAATAGTTTGTTCTGATGACCACATCGCACAACATCTCCTGCTGCTGCCATGGCTGTGACGCTCTACTTTTTCTCTCTTCTGACACAAAGATGGAAGCTTGCGTCTCTGCTCTCCTAAATATCGGCAGCTGGAAATGCCCACCATTACAACCTCAATCTAGACAAGACTGAGCTGTTTTTTTGCTCTCTGCAAGACCTTTCCATCACAAGTGACAAGACTCTTGCCCAGTCTGCCAAAATACACAACACAACAGACTGTCAAGTGAAGGTCAAACTGCAGTTACAACTCATTCCTGCAGGTTTGAACTCTAAAAGATTTTCTTACCATCACTTCAGTCCAGCCATTTCTTTAGGCCCTGCACTCCCTCCAGTTTACCTCCTGAAACAGTCCTGTACTTTTTCAAATTGTGTACATGCATACTGTGTGGAGAGGTTGTTTGGTAAGTGGAAGGGGACAGATTTGATCCCAGAGAAGATGGAAAGTTATTGGGCAATGCTTTCATCTAGCTTGTAACTCACTTGTAACTCAACTTAAAACGGCCATATTTTGCAATGAAATCAAGTAATTTCAATGGAATCAAGGTTCTGCGTGAGGAGGCGAAATTAATCCACACAAATGTTCTCCATAGTGTTCAACTATGATGAGCTTTCATACGCGAACTTGTGCGATTGTCCAATAGGAAGCCGCCTTGACAGCACTGACCTTTGAAGGGACGGAGAGCTGGACAGTCCAAAACAGAGGAAGCTATCTTAGCTTATTAGCTGTGTTGCATCATTTGCTTTTATTTAACCTCCTCTGTCGGAGTAAAAACTGTTCCACAACAGAGTGAATGTCACTTTGTGTTGTGACCACCGCCTAAAACTGAAAAGTATACAATTTACAATTGAAGAGAAAAATAGAGAAAAATAGCAAATCCACACATTTGAGAACCTGGAACCAGTGAGTGAGCATTTTTTGCCTGATGAATGACTTAAATGATCTTAGATCATTTTCTGTTGATTAACTAATTGATTAATTGACTAATCATTTCAGCTTTAATCTCAGTGGTAGCCAAGGTAATTCATGTGCATCTAAAGGAGGCGATGGCATATGTGAGATTCTCTTGCATGTATGCAGTTTTAACAGGTTAAGTGCAGCTGAGTCTCTGTTGCATGAATACTGTTATATATACAGTATATGTGTGTTTGTGTGTGCCTCAAGTGCATGTGCAATATTGTATGCCCCTCTGAATATTTAATGTATTTATTGGCATACATGAATGAGCAACATCTAACAACTCCTATATCAAACTGTCATGGCTGAACAGCAGAGAAACACTCCCCCTCTTGTCTCTTTCCCTCCCTTATTCCCATATGGATGACACACATGGTCCAACAGCTGATGTAATGTACAGCATTTTGTAGTTTGCTGTTCACTAAGCGCTTCAGGTCGTAGACTGAGGCAATGAATGTGCAACAGGGAAATGTCCCATTAAAAAAAAAAAAACGGTGAGAAGAAAATGCACTTTCACTGTTGAGCAGGAAGTTAAGTATGTGTGATGGAAACACTACAAGGCTGGGAAAACAGTGCTGTATTTGTGTATATATATAGAGAGATAATTGATTTCTCACTACTGCAACAACATGTTTAACTAAGCCCTTATTAACTCTTAATTGTCTAGAGGTAAAGTCTCAACTCCTACAGGACGTTTCCTTGGCTCAAATTAAGCGCTTGTCTTACAATCACTTTAAAGTGAGATCCCCTAATTGAAAAGGCACCTTGGCTGATATGTGAAAGATACCATCAGCTGTTTGATTTATTCACTGATTCACCTTGTGGGTATAATATACCAATGCACCATCTTTATTATACCCATACAGTTGGACTGAATAAAAAATTATTGGCTTTTATATCCACACATTATTGTCTTTTTAATTTAATTATGAGAAACAATGACTAAAAAAAGGACTAAATGTACCCTTTCAGTTCATTATTCACTTTCTGTGGTAACAGATTATTTATCCACTGATTGAGCCTGAGATATGTGTAGCAGCTGGTTTATTAGATTAGTAGGAAGATAATTTACCATACATTAAGTTGGCATGCAAAGTCTCAGATATGTACTGTATATTAAAGCTCCTAATTTTCTACATCCTTCAAGCTTCTCAAGTTGCAACACTGGAAATAAAGCAAGAGACCGAGATTAATAAAGTAATTCTAGACCTGCTAAATATCTTAGTAATTGTTGGTTGTGAGGTAGTTTAAGCTAATTTTACTGCTGCACTATATCATTTTGCAGACGTGAGATACATTATATGATCAAAAGTATGTGGAAACCCCTACTTTTGGTCTGGGGCATTCAAGGTTTTGACTGGGCCACCTTACCTGCTAATAAATCTTGTTAATGCTACAACATGCAACAATATTGAAGACACTAGTGTGCATCCATAAAGAAATGGTTTTCCTTTGGGATGAACTGAAATGTTGACTGTCAGCTCCTTCCAAAACTGTTACAAATCACAGTTTCAAAATTTAAACCGTTTTCTCATCTTCTACAGCTATGGTTTGAGGTTTGGCTAGGTTTAAGCACACACAGAAGGACTTGGTTAGGGAAAGATTATGGTTTGGGTTAAAATAACTCTTTGATTAAGTTCAGGGGGCCTTTGTTGTCATGGTTACAATAATAACCACTTGATTAAGGCTGGGCCGGGGACAGATCAGGTCATGGTTAAAATAAACCAATGCCGAAACTAAAAGCAAAGAGTGATCTCCCGTGACACTTCAAAGTAAACATACAGGATCGTCGTTTTTGGGCATTTGCTGAAACGACTGATGCTCTTGTACATTACAGTCTCCGTAATTCACTTGCTGATGACAAATCGGCAAAGACGCAAGCCGGGGCTACAATACAGATAAAGCCTGTTGAGGCCGCAGGTGGTCCACATATTTTTCATCAGCGGGCACAAACTTCTAAGTGAACTCCTTGCTACTTTAAAAACCCTTGGTAATTCATGTAAAAACTTGTGAGAATTTAAATCTCCGCCAGCTGTCAGTGCTTCTCTCTGATCATCCTCCCTTCCTTTGGGATGACCCTCAGGGTCCTTCTTAATCCTCCAGTGAAACTGTCTATCGCTGCTTCCCTCTTTCCCTCCTTCCTTCCCTCTGCCTTTCTATTTTGTTCTGTCCTTCCGCCCCCCTCCATTGTTTCTTTCTCTCTTTCAATCAGCGTGCCTCTTGTGTTGAGCAAAATTATTTAACCTTTGAATGATTTTATATAATTTTCTTTATCTTTCTTTTCTTACTGTCTTTCCTTGAAACAGTTTCTCAGCCTCTTCAACTCTCCCTCTTCTTGCTCTCTCCCTAAGGGTTTCTTTTAAACTACCGGTCAAATTATTTGTCTTTTTTTTTTCTACCTCCCTGTCTTTCTCTTCCTTTCAGTACTTTATCTCCCTCCTATTTCTGTTCTTTCTTTGGTCAATTTGCTTCTCTCTCACACTGTCTCTCACTCTTTTCAACTTTTCCTCTGCCCGCTGCATTTCCCTTAGGATCTCTTTTTATCCTCCAGCTAAAATATGCATTCTTCCTTCCCAATTCATTTTATCTCTGGCTGGCATCCCTCTCTTTCCCCTAGTTTCTCTTTTCTTCAAAAACATTTCTATCCCTTTACTTTTCCAACATTTTTAGTCATGCTTCTCTTTACCTCAGTTGTATGTACGACAGTATGTCTGTGTGTGTGTGTGTGTGTGTGTGTGTGGTGTGTGCAGCTGGCCTCTCACACCAGCAAGCCCCTGTTCCTTTGACAAGAAATCCATTATCTTCATGATGTTCCTGGACTTGGAGGAAATTGAGTTACGCAACCCTGTCGACTTTCTAGGACTTGGAGTGCTTTTACCCTAAACTAACTTAAGTCTCTTTTTATCTCTTTCTCTGTCTCTCTGTCTCTTTTATTTGGTGGGAATATCTAATTAAGTCAGAGAAGGTCATGGAAAAGAAGTCTCATTCAGATTACAAATCCTCTTTTGGCACTTGGCTAAGAGAGCCACACACTGTAAGTGATTAACAGCAGAGCAAAAAAAAACAGTCAAAGTAAAATCAAAGCAAAGTGTAAAGTCAGAAGATATACCCTAATGTGCATTTGAGGCTTGCTACATGCACACCATTCAGAATATATTGCCCAGGTGCTTCTCTGTGTTTTTTTTAAACTTTTTTCCAAGTACTTTACTACGTATTTAAAACATTTTTATTGTAAAAGTGTGCGAACAGTGCAACAAGGTTGGCTGGTAAAGCAACACTGTTTGTGTTTGAGGAAAAGACATCAAAACTTCTAATCAAGAATTAGAAGAGGTAGGACATGAAGAAGTTCATGCCCGCAGGCTGAAAGTGAGGCTGTCTCTCTTTGAGTGAGACCAACAGATTCCTCAGGCAAAAATGGCAATTAAGGGGCCGGGCTTCAGGATAGTATAAGGTAAATAGGTAAGTGACATTGCCCCTTCTTCATGTGGCCATTGAGGTTTTAAAATGTTGTCTGATACTTTCAGCAGGACAAATAAAATTCAAATAACATCCATTGCATAGACAAATCTGGGTTGAAGCATCTCACTTTTAAACCCACGCACAATAATCCTGTAATGTATGTAAAAGATTTGACTTTTTTTAACTGCTTCAGCCAAGAAATATGTCTAGAGGATCCTGTAAAACTTGTTACGTGTTGAAAATCTATTCATCAATTGAAATAAAGGTTATAATCTAATAAAACTAAAACTTTTCACTGAAATTTAGTCCAGTTTTAATAGACGGCTACACATATTTTCACCTGCAAGTCACTAAAAACACACTGACTTGGCTGTTATCAGCTGCTCTAACAATAAACATCCACAAGCTTCTGCTCCATGAAATGAATGTAACTTTTTATTAAACTTCATTGTTGCCTGCAGTGTGCTGCTGATCTCTTGCTAGCTGGGCTGGGTACACATCCATACATAAGTATCCTGGCTGAAATCCCACCATTACACTTTCATGTCTTTTTTTCATCGTTTTTGTTAAAAGATGTATTCAGTCTGATTACAATGCAAAGAACCATGCATTTATAATCATAAGCTAGCAGCTGAGGCGGGCAAGGGTTACACAGCAGTTTCACATCCAGACAGTGGAGGTCGGACAAAAACTCAAATGTTTTTTGCATCATAACCAATTTCACACTAGCCCCTTGACACTGAATAACTTCTACATTCACACAGGCTCATCTGTTTGACGGGACGACTGCCAACCATGATTACCCCAAACATCCGTGCTTTCACTGTCAGTGTAAATGTGTTCAGTTTAACCCTGGCACATATAATCAGAACTATCTGCTTGAAGCTAAGAAGAAAAATATGTTTTTTGTGTTTTGGATGATCTGACCCTTTAAGGGACAGACATAAGCAAATGTATGACTTAGAGACTCACTAAGACTTGGGGAGCAAACGTCACTGACTCTTCCCCTCTAGATCGCTCAACCAGAGAGATTCATGACTGTTAACAACCAAAAGGTTAATGTTGGAAAATGAGTAAAATCCGGCAATGTTTTCGTCACATAGTCAGGGCTAATTTACTGACAAATTAATCTGAAAAACAGTAATTACATTCGCAATCAAACCTCACAGGGTGCATCCGGCGACCGGTGCTGTCAACTCACAGGAACAGGATTTGCATAATGCAGATCCTGACAAGTCATTCACAATGGATGACTTGTGAATGAACCATGATGACATGAACAGCGATGACTCAAATTATGGACTATTGTTAAGCTTGGCTAGATGTAGTGATTAATTTCTCCTGCCACAGCAAGTTGCACCCGGCCTCCTGCTGATGTCGTCTAATTGGTGATGTGCTGAGTCTGTTCTCACGTCTGTTAACAAAGAAAGATTTGACAACTCGCAGACCTGAAACTAACAAATTGTTTGCTACAAGCTAACAAGCTCCTGTCCGTGTTTCTCACTTGCTCTGTGAGTCATGATTGTTCAGACAGAACCTGGTTTTGAATGGGGGTAAAAAAAAGATGAGAGGATAGACATCCAGGAATGTAGTTTAAAAGGATGGAAATGCCGGCGCTTTATTCAGTCTGTTTCATCCCTTTTTATCTTTTTATCTCTCTATGATGCATGGCTCATTGAGAATAGAATGTCCTCAAAGTCTCAGGTGATTTCGGCACTGCTGCTCCATCACAGATGATTTTTCCAGCTGTCAAACTGATGATGGTTTTTATCATTGGATGGTTTCTATCATTATGTCTGTTTCTCTGTGGTAATGGACGAAAAAATGTTTTAAAGTAAGAAAAATGCACATGGACTCCTTCATTTAGACTGTTTCTTATTCCCAGACTGAACCTTTTTTTTTACCATCACCAGTTTGACATGTTAAGATGTCTAGTAGCATCAAAATTCCTTTTTTTTTTTTTGCATTTCAAATATAAATATGCACTTTCTGCATGGTAGAAGACATCTTGGGAGAATATTGTGAATGATCCTTTTTGTATGTAGTCGTTTTCAGTTATCTAAAACAGCATGTTGCCTCACTGGGCAATTTACTCAAATGCAGACGTGAGATGTGAGATAAACAGGAGACATTTCTGTGACATTTTTTCATTTAATTCAATCTCGTCCCTCTTTACCATCCGTTAGCAAGCCCTCTGACAAAACCTAGCTAAGCCCTCACAAGTTGGTGAGAAGCTCTGTTTACAGATTTGTTTGCTTATAGCCAAAGGGTGTCTCTACTCATATTCACCCCTATACCATCTCATCAATAGCCCAATCATCACTGCCAAACAGATCTGTCAATATTAGCTGCCCATAGCACTTCAGCCATGATGGCTTTGAGACAGGGTTATAGAGGTCAGGAGAAAAATAGTCCCCCATTTATACATAAACTGAACGTCCTGCCATACCCATTACAGTAATTGCGTTTTTTAATGGAGTCGCTTTGCTAGCCTGTCATGTTTTATCACCGCACTCAAAAATATGGCACGTCTGAGGTTAGGTCGAGGTGAAAGGCTACGAGAGAAAAGGCAGGCCTGTAAGTCAGTGCTCAGGTACTCGAGAAAGCTTCAAGTTGTCAATGCTCCATACGAGTTTTCACAACTTGAAAGACGTGTGTTATGTTACCACTTGATGGAGGGATTAATGGTTTCTTTCACATTCTTGACGCATACTGTAACTCTCAAAAGCTGTAATTATAAATTTAGAAGCAACACATGTTCCTTTTTGGGATTATGTCTTGAAATTGCAAGGTTAAAAAAAACATGTCAAGACAATTATTATTTTGTGTGAAGTATCTTCACACACAATTTGCAAAAACTCAGGTCAATTAGTGATGAGACCTCAAGGGCTCTCATTTAGCTTTTTTTCTCCCTTTGGG
Organism: Macquaria australasica; assembly: GCA_005408345.1. NCBI lineage: Eukaryota > Metazoa > Chordata > Actinopteri > Centrarchiformes > Percichthyidae > Macquaria > Macquaria australasica. The sequence continues at coordinate 795,186 of SEMN01000113.1, forward strand.
AAACGTTTGAATCCTTACTCTTCTGCTTCCCTTCACTTTGAAACAGTAGCTTACTTTGGCAACTCTGATGAAAGAGTGATAAATGTGCTAATTTATGGCCTCTCCTCTGCTCTCTTTGGATATTATGAAGGAACACATTTTATGATGAAACCACTTTGAAACTGAAGTAATGTTCTAGCAGGAGCATTCACAATGAGAGTTTGTGAAAACAGATGAGGCAGCTATTTTTTCCCCACAAAGTTTAGTTTAGCTGTTCAGTACTGTATCTTCAATCAAAGGACAAGGTAACTTTCCTGAGATGTGGATGGATTTTATGGATGGAGGTATGGATGGATGGATAGATATACAGAGAGATAAAGACAGAGAGGGAGAGAGAGAGAGAATGAAACTCTGCGGTACAAAAGTTATGTGACAGTAAGCAGCATCTGACCTCAACAGTGTGAAAGGAAATCCACCTTTTCAGGTTCAAAGAGCTAATGAATATAAATGAAAGGCATCGACAAAAATGAATTGGCTGTAGATTAAAGATCAGACCCATCTGTAATTGTGATTATGCATGCATTCGCCCCATCGAACAGATGAAAGATATCAATCGATGGCAGGCATCAGCACTTTCTGCGTTTTAAAGGCCAATAACCTGTCCTCTTTTCCTCTCTCTCCTTGCAGGCTTAGGAGTTCTTCTTGGTCTCTCTGTGTGTATGTGTGTGTGTGTGTGTGTGTACCTTTTTGTCTGTGAAAGACAGTGAGATGTGTAGTATCGTTTTTTTAAGTGTGTATGAATGCATGCCCATACATAGGCAGAATATGAATGTTATAAAGTTTGTGTCTTGTCTTTGCCGTTTACTTTTTGACTAGATTGCAGTGCCATCCACGTTTTGTGTGTGTGTCTGTGTGTGTGCGCGTGTATATGAGCATCCTTGTGGAACAATTCCGGTACATTTGAATGCATTTAAAGTCTCAGTAAAAGAAAAAATGACTTTTCCCATTTATTAGCATTTTCCATCAATATATTTATTGCAATAAGATCATTTTTACATTTTCTAGAAAATGGAAAATGTCTTATGGTGACATCATGTCTACCAGGAGGCATACATCAATGTTTTAATATATACCATTACAGATTTTTGAATAATCCCATCTCTCTGTTCTGACATTTAAAAAACATCACTATCTTTGATATCTCTCTGTTTTCAAATCAAATTAAGGAAACAAAATACATCATCATTTAAAAGATATACAACTTTTAAATGATGACTTTAATTGTTCTGGGTGCATTCTAGCAATTAGTAGTAAAAATCCATTGCCATGTTAACTTTAAATCCTTATTGTAATAGCCTCTGCTCCTTCAGATTGTTGTATGGCAAAACTGCAAACATAGCTAAATGTTCAATTGCCAAGAATTTGAATAATGTCAGCGAGAAATAAAGAAAAACGAGCAAAGATATATCAAAGATATCAAGAACTATCTAATAAAGATGTATTGGTGTTTAAACATGCTACACATATATCTCTTGTTGAGCATGAGTCATGACTCTATGACTCATGTAAAATCTGTACATTATGTAAATCTGTGTGTGTGTGTCAGTGTGTCAGTCTGCCAGCAGGACTTTAGAATGTGCTGATCAGCAGGACCAGGGATGGGTTAAATACCCCATGTCTTGATTCTTTGATCTAACTGCTGACAGAGTTAGAGATGGGTGGGTGGGATGGAGGGTGACAACATGAAGGGAGAAAGGGGAGGTAGATATGGTGGCTGATGAAAGGGAAAGCGGTGAGAGGAGACACAGTGCTTGAGGGAGGGGGAAAGTGTTGCAATGCAGATAAAGAGATGAGAGGGAGACAGAGAGAGACAGTGATAGACACATAGGAGAGACATTTAAGCAGTAACAAACTTTTGTAATAGTGTGTTTAAACTGTTTAAGTTACATTAGACAAGGTTTTCATGTAAAACTGTAAAAATGTCTGTAGCCAGCCTGCAAGGCACACCTGACAACAAAAGTGTTTGAAGGATGAAAACTAGACACAACTTTTGCTATTCTTAGATACATACCTCACGTAAGGCAGAAAATGCTAAATTTGGCCTGAGGGTGGCACCAGACAAAAGGCCATGTTACTTAATCAAAAGGGCTGTCAAGCTCAGCTCTACATTTTCAATTTGGCTCAACTTTCAGGAGTTTAAGCTAATATGTTAGCATGTAAACATGATAACACTTTAGCCTGTTGGGATGCTGTGTAAGCATTAATGGAAGTGGAAATTTTGACATGTCAGATAAAAATTCAGGGGCTCACCAATGTTTGCCATCGATTCAGCACCAACATAATTGTCATTTAGAGCCAAGCCACTGTCATACACAAGTCTTATCAGCTCAAATCATGAAGTGGAGCAGCAGTGGAGGTGCAGCAGTAGAGAAGAGTGTCCCACACCTGTGACTGAGAACCTATATTAAACGTATTAAACGTACCCAAATTAAATTCTGCCGGCAGGTTCGGTCACTGACAGGAAATCATCTCTGTTCAGAGGAAGTGATCAATCAAAACCTGACAGTGAAATAAAAACTGTGTCCTATAAATGGTGCACGCATGAGCACCGTGTCTAGAGAAAGCTGCCTTCACCAACGTTAGGTACTCGACCTCTGTCACTTTGATATCCTTTGGCGGGGTTGGTGGTAAACATGAGTGTGCTGTGCATATTACATAATTTCTGGGAAAAGAAATCAACCTTTTGCTGCCATTTTTATTTTCCAACAGCCAACGTTGCACGTGTTGTCATGTGAACCAAATCATTTCAGCTTTGGTAATTTTCATTTTACCTAAAGATTGCTATTTCTTTTGACAAACCTCTCCAGTGTCTTGGGCTTATTAACCCCTTTTAAATTTCCATTGTTATCATGCAGGGAAGTGGTTGCTTTTCTTAGTTCCTGACAAGTTTTGGAAAAACATTTTTGATTTACAAGGTTTTCATTTGACAGCTCAGTTAACTTTATATAATCCCAATTCCTTATACTGTGTGTTCATGTTTATCCCCCCACCCCCCCCCAAACTCCCGCTTTATTCTATGACTTTTGCTTCTGGAAAAGTTTCCACAGAGGATCATTAAAGATTCATCTTGTCTTCATAGAGAAAAAGTCAGTCAGACAGAGAACAATACAGACAAAGACACAGAGGAAAATAGGACAAGACAGAAAAGGGAAAGAAATGTACAAACTGAGAAGCAGGCAGGCAGACAGACACATAAAACATCCCAACCGACCAAGGCAAAAAACAGATGCTTGCTCCCTGTTCTCTCCGTCCTATCTGGCTCTGTGCTCGCCAACCCCAGTCTTCAAAGCCACAGCAGGAGGTGACACTCTCAGCCATGCTCCCTGGCTTCTATATAAAACCTCCCCAGTCTATTTACCTTCTGCAGGGATTACACTCAACACTCATCTTTCACATGCAGCTCATTTGGGCAAATCCCTCCTGTGTCTCTTTGGCTCATTGACTCAATGTGTTTGTGTGTGTGTGTGTGTGTGTGTGTGTGTGTGTGTGGATGGGAGTGAAGGAGAGTGTGTCATCAGAGAACAATTGTGTTCGTCTGTCTGTGTATATCTGTGTCTTATTTGGCACAGAGATTTTATTCCTCTTAGCGACTGCGTGCTCTGTGATTGTCTTGGCAGCTGCATCAAAAAGAACAGGCAAGGTAGACGGTGTTTGTTGTGGAGATGGGGGTCCAGGGTGCATCACAGGAAAACATCAGCATGAGATTATTTTTCTTTTATAAATCACTTGATTCGCCATTACTTATTTAGTTGGGTAAGTCAGTAGGAGTGAAATTTGACAAAACATTTTGATTTGTCTGGATAGTCGGTCTGCATTTCAGGTCAGAAAGGGAGATCAGATTCCTCTTTGGTATAAATATTAATTAAGCAGAGCTGGTGAATGAATTGAGTGAACAACAATGTAGCCATCACAGAAGTCTGACTTTCTACAATGCGTGCTTTCAGCAGAGCAGCGTGACAATGCAGTGTACACCCTTGTGTAATGTACATTGCTACTTAACATCTTCGCTTAGATTCCCTTATCTACTTTTGCATGACAGATACATCAACCTGTTTGTAATTTTCCCACATTAAACAATGTTTTTGTTGAGTAAACAGGTCTGCCTGGCTGGGAAGTGAACCCTTTCATGGAAGCCAAAATGCTTGGCTTTGAAATACTGCTGTAAAAGAGTCTTTGCCTCAGGCAGCTTACAACCTTCACGTCAAGAACTTTGATCGGAAATGCTTGATGCACCTCATTTATATCACACTTGCTATGGTGTGGAAAGTTTTGCAGTAGCAAACTGTGTTTATGCTTAAAAGTCACCCTTGCTATGCGACTTGCCTTCACGCCAACCTTGGCACCTCTGAGACTGAAGACCAGCTGTAGTTTGCTGAATGCCAGGCTTTGTCATTGGCAAAATGGCAGCATTGTTTGGAGTGGAGTTACGCTGTTGTTTTCACAGTGAGGTGGAGTGTGGTGATGCCTGCGCCCCTCCCCTGCCATAAATCCACCACTTCTACTTGCCTCCCTAGTGTAAGAAGATGATTTAATGCAGCTTGGTGTGAAACTGAAGACAACACCTCTCTGCACCAAGGCAGTGTTGTATGCTTACCAAATCTTGATCCCTGCTTTTTTTTAGTAAAGCAGGACTTCTTCAATCTGAAAAATAATCCACTCTTGACACCACCAGTATTCAGCTTTGTTCTCCTGGGCTTCCTTGTTGTACCAACCATCTGGGGTACCTAATGTGTGGCTATGGCAGCAAAGCCAATTTTCATTTCTCATTTCTCCTTTGGTCAGCAAAATCTGGGGCTTTTTGGAGGCGTTATGGCTTAAGCTTTTTAAAGCTTGATTACTGTTCGGTTGAAGGGTACAGAAGGTCTCCTGGCTGCTCCACAGATGCCAAAAGGGCCATTTGGAGCATTAGTATCCCTGTAGTGACCAGCTCAAGCATTAACTTCCTCTGGTGTTTCTGTCTTCTTCCTGTCCTCAAGGCATTAAAGAGAATTCATAGACAGTGAAAGAGAGCAGTCTTGCAGGTTGCACATTTAACTGTGCAGTGGGCATGATGGCCAGCCTGGGACTGCCTTTCAATGCTTGAATCCTGAGAGGGACACACTTGAATTCTGGAATTGTCTGGGGGAGCTGTGCAAACTAGCCAGGATGTGTATGTTTAATCTACCATTTTGAGATATAAAGCCAAAGATTTAGGAAAGAAAGAATTGGGTTTTCAGAAGTGGTGTTACGAAAAAAAGGCACTGATTCGTTGAGTTGATCCAATAGTTGTGTGCTCCTGCTTCTCTTGGAGAACAGACAGTTGCATTCCACTATTATTGTGTGTGTGTCAGCCATCACCCCATTACATGAAGGGTCTGGAGTGAGATTGGTTTTTGGCCAGTGTTCGGCCTGTAGGGTCTCCTGCAGGAGACATACAGTAAGACCAGTGGTTCCTGGGTCCCTCAGTGGCAATCATGTTTGGTTCTTGAGGCTCTTTTCCAAAGAGCCTTTCAACCTCTACTGGCAGATCTCTATGACATCACTTTCAGCAGAGTGTTTCTGCTTGCTTTGACTTTGACTATAACAGTGAGTGATCTGCATCCCCTGCCAGTTCATCCCAATGGTGTAATGATAAGAAGGTATCTGTGACAAGCACCACACTCAAAATCCATCCTTCATGCTTGAGAACATTAGAAGGTCATGGCCTAGGGTGATTGAGCATTAAGCATTATACCCCTCATCCCAGTGGGGAGGTTGTATTGTTTTTGCCCCATGTGTTGGTTGGCTTCTGATATGGAATGTAAGACCATGGGGAGGTACACAAAGCAGCTCTTTCCTATGGGGACAGTGTTGTCGGTTAACCCTCATTTAAGCTGGGACTTTCCCATTGCTTTTGTGATTGCATATCGCTGCATCAGCCAAGGCCCTACCACTGCTTATCACATGTATTTTACAAGAAATTACATGACTTCATCAGTTTTTTAATTGGAACATGTGGGGAGGAGATTTCGCAGCTGTGTGACTGTCAGTGCTCTTCCTGTTTATCAGGATTTACTGGCTCAATGTTTCAGGGTTTGGTGTTTTAAGGCTAAGGCTAGGGGTTAAAAGGCAAATTTTGTATGAAATAGAACAAAAGTGTAAACTCCAGTTCTGTGGTCACAGGTGTTGAGTAATGAGTTACCCTGCTATTCCACTAGTTGCTGAAGACTTTGTGGATGAGGTAGTGAGTTGCCTCTGCCATTTTATAATAAGGAGGTCTCATTAGTTTCAATATATTTGATCATGATGATATATATTGGCAAAACTTAAATAGCAAAGTCCTTGTCAACCAAATATGGTCACTTGTTATACAGATGGGGCTGAGTTTCAAATAATTATTTACATTTGTTTAAAGCATTCACAATAGAAAATAAGCTTGAAATGCATAATCGTCTTGTTTACAATGCAGAGCTTCTATAATTCCCTTGAAAATGTAATAATGCCATACTCAATTTCACAGTTAATTGCTGCAATCAGGAGAATTATGGGTACTAAAACTGGGGTCATGGTCTAGTAAAGGTTGATAAACCCTGCTATAGAGCCTTGTAAGAGGGCTCCTTCTGAGAATACAGATGTGTAGCTATCGACTTTAGCTTTGCTCTGTTCAGCCCGATTGATTTCACAATTCCACATATTTCTCTGTTTTCACTGCAGCCCTGATCTCTCTTTGCCCTTGTCTCACTCTGGTGGCCACTGTATTAACATTCAAAGTTTTGTTTGACATTGAATGTCTGACTGCTTTGGGGCAGTTTTCGCTGTGGCATGTTCAGTGCAATCTCAGCAAGTTGATCCAAATCTGACAGAGAGGCTGCTTCACAAAAACATGCACAAATGTTTTTTTTTGTACCCAGTGAGGAGATCTTGTTGCGTGTTCAGATCTGCTCATGAAACCTACAACCTACCACTGAACCCTGCCTCTGTGAAAAGAAAACAGCAATCCACTCTGACAAAAGAGCATGAATGACGGCAACAAAAAAGACTGTTATGTTGTGTTTGTTGTTGGAAGCAGAGTTTTCTTCAATAAAGCCCCACACCTACCACCCACTCCCTCGGCTGAAGTTTTTGTAACAGAGCCCTTGCATCCAGAAATTATTTTGTATTTTGGAGTGGCAATATATCTTTTCTATGTCAGATTTTTTTGTTAGGTCAGGCACACTGCAACCCTGTACAACTTGTACTACAATAGTGGTGAAAAATGGAAAGTGAGAGATAACAGAACGGCGGTAAGAGATGACGTTGCAAGTCAATCTCCTGTCCTCTTCCCTTAGTGGAGCTGACACATCGCCAGCAGTGTGCGTGCTTCTTTATATGTGTGTGGATGTGTATGTCTTTGTGTATATGTCTATTTGTGGAAGTGGAAGGTGGCCAAGGATAAAGCAGTTCACTGTGGCCAAATGCACACTATCCTCTCACATTATTGTCTCTTAGTCAGGTGTGACAGCGATAGAAACAGATAGAGAATGAGACAAAGCGAGAAGGCCTGAGTGCACAAAAAGACATGTCCAACCTCATAATCTAATTTGATATCCAATTTGTTGAGTTACCCACACCCCTCTCCTCCCCCTCTTTCTCCTTCGCCCTCCTTGATCCTTTCGTCCATGCATCTCTCTCTCTCTGCTCTCTCCTTTTCCTTTCTTGAACACCATGCTCTTGCCAACTTTTTGCAAGTGTATAGCGGAGGCAATTTTAGCTTAAAGTACACTGCTTACCTTGCAGCTTGCATAAGCAGCTGTGTGTGTGTATGTGTGCATCTCTGGCTTGCTGTCTTCTTAGCTTTGCCTGGCAGTGGCTTTGACAGTGTATGTGTGTTGCAAACAGGATTACAAACACACTGTTGACTGTGAGAGGAAGAGAACTCGATTCACGGCTTCAGGATAATGTCTGCTACACCCTTTAAAAGAGTGCATCACTATTAAAATAAATGTGTCAATAGGTGTTGAAGTAATAGGTGCCAACCAAAACTTTGTGGATGTACTGAAAATTACCTTCCAGTGACTTTATAAGGCTTCTGCATACATTGTATATAAGCCTATGAAGAACAGTATAAGGCATTTTCTCCTTAATAATGTGTAATAAGTTACACATAAAGCTTGACTTGCTACAATACTGCCATTCATCAAATATAATGTTTTCTTCTCTTTTTAACTGTCATTGGAAGACATCTAATTAGAAACACAACATGTTTTGGGTTAATTGACTAATTTAGTCCATCAGTGTTAAGGCCTTGTCACACCAGAAAATGGCACAGCACTATTAATCTGCACATCTTCGCAAAATATTTGATTCTAAAAGCCTGTTGACGGACAACTTGCAGGGCTTGTTGGTGAACTACTGTACCTGGTAAGCTAACCCCTAATTGTTATTGTTATACTGTTATTCAAGAAACATATTTGTATCATCATTGTCTCATAACTGTCTGCAAACCATACCTCTTTTGGAGCAGTTTATATTTAGACAGAGGAGGGTTATATAAAAGTTAATGGTGCAACACAGTCAATAAACTACAATAGATTCCTAAATTTTGCACTGTGAAGCTCTCTGTCTTCTTAAAGGTCAGCACTGACAAGACGGCTTGCTATTGGTCAACTGTGTGAATTTGTGCATTCACCAATGTTGAACTTGATGTCAAGAATTTGCGTGGATTTACTTTGCCCCAGTGAGCAGACCCACTAATCACGGTGATTCCACTGGAATGAATTGATTTCGCTGCAAAATGTTGCTGTTTTAAATGCGGGTGTGACCAGTGACCAATGAGCGTATAGGCAACTGAAGCTAGTGTGAATGCTTTATTTCCTTGAAAAAATTAAACATCACATTTAAGATGCAGGATCAAGTAATATCCAGCAAAGAGGAGGTCTGATAATCCTTATTCAGCCAGGAAAGTACTGTAACAGAGCTCTGGTTTATTAAGTGAAATGAACTGGGTTATACCTGTTGGGAATGGCAGGGTTATATACACAAATATAGCACATTCATTCATTGCAGGCCTTTACTAGCGGTCACAAAGCAACGGCACTGGATCAGCTGAGGGTGAAGTCGGCTGCTAAAGGGCACCTTGGGGATCTGTCATTTAGTCTTGTCACTAGCCACCCTTATTTATTTTTGGTGAAATCCTATTCTTTTTAAGACTCCAAAGCTCCTTGCTTTCAGAGGGATATGAGTTTTTTTCACCAGATTTAGCCTTAGTTACTCTTCCCATCAGAGTTTTACAAGGGTAAAGTGAAAATCCTGCATCAAAGTGTTTCTCAGCAGCTTTGTTGGCAAACCCTGAGTTTTGAAATTTGGCTGAATCAGCAATACTTGATACTTAATTTGTTTAAGAGAGTTGTACTTGTGCTTCCAGCTTAGGCTCAGCTCCCCTCAGTTTGGTTTGGCTGTGTAATGCCCAGATTCCTTCCTTCTTGTCATGCCTGCCTGCCTGGACAGCTCAGAAGTCAGAGGAAGACAAGGAGTGCTATAACACCAAATGTCCACAAACCAGAGATTTGGGATATTATAAGGGCAGTGCCATTATTTTTAGTAACTGGACCCAGTGTAACGCTTATACCTTGTTATGAGTTCATAATTCATATCTCAGTTCACATCTCTTTTGTCATTACTGAGAAAATTTGTAAGCATTTTCTACGTAATCCATCACTGACACAGCGGGATTTGATCTTCTGCAGCCTGGGGAATAACTGTGTGTGAGAGATATGAACTGGGGGATGATAATGTGCAGGGGAATACAGATGGGAAACATTACCAGCAACAGTGCAGTGGCTACTTTTTGTACTCATTAACGTTGCCCTCATCTTTCACTGCCTTGGGTGACTTGCCTGGTTGTCATATCACCTGTATGCTAATGCAGAGCAAGACCGTGGAGCAAGACAGGATTGACTATGCACAGGGGGTAAAATCAAATCCATAAAGTAAAGTTCATGGCCATACATTAGAAGGGCACCGGGATTTACGGTCTTGCGCAAATATCTCTGTCTGTGGGTCAGACCTTTTAATATGAGGCTAAAGGGCACTTTGCAAGAATATACTGCCGACTTTATATTTACCACATCATTAGCATATACAGTAAGTACACATGTATAAGAATACACATACATACTGCACACACACACACACACACACACACACACACACACACACACACACACACACACACACACACACACACACACACACACTAAAGCTCAACCTTTAAACTGAGCCGTTTCTGTTTTATGCCACTTGCTCTTAGAAGAGAGAGTGTTAGGAGATAAAAACATTCATTTGAATGCTGATTTTGATTTGATTTTTTCTCCCAGTGTACATTTAATTCTGGTTGGCTAAGGAGATGTGGATTAATTAGTTCAGATTCACAGTGCTTTGATGTTGACCCAGTGACTTGTTATAAATTGTGAGTTGAAATTGACGGATCTCCTGTGTAGCTGAAAATGCATCTATATGCAGCTGAAATGAAATGTCTAGAGTTTCTAGAGGCCGGAGAACAGAGTTGCAAAAGTCAGTTAAAGTCACTCTTGCAGTCACGCTGTTTCATAAAATCTGGATTGAAAAGTAAACTTTAAAGCTGAAAATGGAAATAAATAATTTCCTGGCTGCTCCCTTAACTAGAGTGCCATGGCAACGATGTTAACATGTCACTATAGCTCCTTCTCATTACATCAGGCTCTCATATAGGTCTAGTCAAAAATAAATTAGCTCAGTCTGGGTGCTATTTTCAAAAGAGACAGAGAAAAGCAAAAGTAGGATGTTCAGTGGCTAACTCCAGGCTTACCGTTGAGGTAAATTAAAATTATTAAGTGAGTCATGTAGGCACCCTTCACCATGGCAGTCATCGCTAATTAAATAGTTTGCACTGTTCATGCTTTGCCTCAAGATTAACAAATTAAAAACCTTTTTCCTGTTTCTGTGATTCAATTAAACTCGGCCTACTTTCTAGAGAGCCTATCACTGAAGTTTTTATTTTATTTTTTTCTGAACCAGCAACCATGGATGAAATTACTCGAGATACAGCTTTCAACTAGTTTCAGTGTAGAAGTTTAGGTCACTTTCTGAGAAATTTAAACTTTTCAAAAGCTGTGAGTGGCCTCAAGGCCAAGAGTATCAGTTACCAAGTGTCTCTCACTCGCTGTCTCTCTCTGAAGTACAGTCGATAACACTTGTGAAGCAACAAGAGAACCACAATGTTGGCCATCGAGCAAGTTTAACTTTTGTAATGCACTTTTGTTTTCATTTCACTTACACTCTTAAGAGACAATTTCGGTATAAGACTTTGGTATTGAATTAGACCAGACTGACACATAATAAGTCTCAGCTCCTCTTCTCTGTGATTTGTTGACACAGTGAATGCCTGTGTGTCTTCATTTCTCCTAATGCATGTTCCGTTTAGGCTTTTGTTTAATAATGAACAGCTCCGTTACAGGGAGTCTGGATCGCTTTGTTTAAAACAACAGAGCTTCCCTGCAGCTCACACTTAGTGAGAATAATTTATAACATGACAAAACCATGATAGAGACATAGTATGTCTGTTAGCGATTAACTTTCTTCAAGAGGACGCATTTGCTGGGATTTCGAGGACAACATAAATATTTTAGCAGTCTTGACATGTTTGATAATAAACATGACCTTGACATGGGGACAGTATACAGTAGAAAGGGTCTGTTGCAACAAATATACAACTGCACGGAATGATGCTGTCAAATGTACTTGAAAAGATAGCATTCAGTGTAGAGCGGCAACTATCAATTTATTTTCATTATTGATTAATCAATTCATCGTTTAGTCAAGAACAGGTCCGAGAATAGTGAAAAATGAGCATCACAAGTTCCCACAACCAAGCTGACTTGGTCAAATGATTTGCATTGTCTGACTAACAGTCAAAAACCCCAAAATATTCAATTCAGTATCATATGAAAAAAGAAAATCCTGAAACATGAGTAGCTTGAACCAGCGAATGTGTGGCAATTTTGCCTGATAAATAACTTAAAACAATTTTTTTTTTAAATAAAAAAATGTACCTCAACATAGAAACTTCTCAATAATTAAACATTTCTATATGGATATTTTACTAATCATTTATAAATATTTTAGCTAAGTTTCTGGGAAATCACATTTGTCTGTCATTTTGGTGTGGCATATAGTTCTAAATACCACGGTAACCACGAGCCTCAGCAACCATTGCTATGGAGAAGAAGTCAGCCAGTGGTGCAGCTCACAGTCATAACAAATTCAGAACATTTTTTCGTTGCAATCTGACACAAAACACCATTATCTGAAAGCTAATTGATTTAAACTACTTAAATGCATTATCAGCTTAAACTTCACCCTCCTCTTAATGGTGTGGACAAAAGAATTTTAAGGTTGGTAAATTATTTTTTTTAAATGTTTGTACCCTGTTACTGTTTGGGAGTTGTAGTAGACTTGTCTCCTAAGATTTGTATACACAGTATTGTACCTTTGACTCTTTTTAGATAACCATATCTTTTTGTAATGCTGCTGCTCATCTCTTGTTTTTGTTGATGTTTCAACTGGGAGAGCTTCATACCCATCCAAGCTTCAGAAGAGCTCCAACTTCCTGTCACCTGTCTATGATATCATTGTCTATGTGGAAAAGGACTATTAGTTATGGAACCTGGTCTGCTGAATTAACCCCTTCCACTTTGCTCTATTGTTCTCCCTCCGTCATTACCATCACTCCTCTTCTATGGCCTCTGCTCCCCAGAGATCTGCTATTACTCTTTCTTCTACCTCTCCCACAGCATGACTACTGTAAAGGCAATTAATTATCATCTCATTTCATCTGAAGGACTCTCTCTCCCTCTCTGCCTTTCTGTCTCTTTCTCTGTGGTCTGGCTTTAGTGAGGACTCATTAGCCCGCCAGTCTTCTTCTTGCCTCTACAAATTCTTCTGAACTTAAGGTCTGTAGCATTTTGGAAGCATTTTATTTTGATAGGCCTGACTTACACTTAAGTGGATGCTTCATGTAGAGAATTTGTTGTCCAACCAATTAAATTTTGACCAAATATTTGGAATTGACCTTTTTTTCGAGTGAGTGTGTGTTATGTAGACCAACGCCTTTTTGTTTTAAATATAAACTGGGAATGAAAATTACACTCATTAAGACCCGCTGCTGTATATCAGTGATCACTCAACTGATGGTTACTTTTGCCCTGTATATGGGATGGAAACCATCCATTCCTCCTTTATGTAACCCCATTTATTGGTCAATCCTTCACTATTTGTGAATAAATGAGCATTTCATAGTGGATGAATCTCCAAAGTGTCAAGATCCCAGGCAAACTGTGCCAGTGGCACTTTTCACAGTCCCCGACTCCATCAAGTTGATAGCCTTAAAATTATTTTAGCTTTTTTTTTAGATTTGATTTATTCCAAAGAAGTAATGCATCAAAGATGCCCTTCTAGTAGATTGTCATTGGGTTGAAAAGAAAAGCATGAATATGAAAACAAGGACACACTCCAGAGGAGCTCAAAAATAAATGGGGGAAATCACTTTAAGTTTAAAGGGTGTAAATAAAAGAAAAATGACTTTTTGTGACTTCTGCATGTCCTTTAAAGCAACTGTCTCTGTTGGCTGTAACAGCAGCTCCTGGACACGATAGGCCTCATGTTCAACAGAGCGTAGTATATTTATTAAGGCTCTTAACTGTACTTCAGGATCATTGACCAAGATCATAAATCTCATAGATAATGTCATTGTGGTGGGTTTTGGTGGAATTATGGGGCTGCAATCCTGTGAAGGGTGTATAGCAGTTCTGAATGAGGATCACTGCTTTATAAGTTGCTCAGTGACATCACTGATTACAGATGCAGATTTGGGGTCTGTTTTGCCGGGACTTTGCTGGGTTAATTTTGAATTGTCAAGACAAGCCCTTTCTCATCTGAGATCTGAAACAGATACATTTTGCAAACCTTGCAAAATATGTTTTGTATTGTTAAGTAAAGTTTATTTGTATAGCCCAGTATTACATACAATATTCAATATGTAATCAATATGTTTGTAAACAAGTAAATATGGAGAAATGTAGTGCAGTCTCACTGTAAAGGTGCTGTTGGATCCCTCAGTTCTTCAGGGGAACTGCGGTATAATGCTGTGATAACACTGGGCAGCTCCCAGGTGTGAGTGTGTGAATTAGTGTAACCATTTCTTCACATGCAGCTACTCCCCAAGGTTTCTTCTGCAAATGAGTGCGACCTTAGCAGCCTTTCCTTGTTAAAAGGGTAAAAAAAACCTCCCTGCACTCAGATCCTTGAGGAAAAATGGGTAGAACTCGAGATAAATGAAAATATAGACATACTTGCTGCATTTGTATATTTAATGCACATGCACATTTTTTGCCTGCACTGACTGCTGAACATACGCTACATAGTTTAGATGTAATTTTGAAGAAGCAAGCTGTAAGCCATACAGTAAGAAGAGTTACCCTCATATCCTTTTTTGAGGATGGGAGTTTCTTCTCATAGTCTTTTCTCTTTACTCTATTTACTATATCTTGAATGAATAGTTGTTAGTCCTCTTTCTGACACAGTTTTTGTTTGCACCTTTGTTTCTTTTATTTCTAGTTTTCAAAGGGGAGTTGAGCCACACTACAATTATTTTGTACCATATTCAGCATTTATACCATTGGGTTTGTGCAGGACACTTGTACTGATGCTCAGGTTTGTACTACATTGAGTCTACTGTCTCACATAAAGTAGTGAGTTGGCATAGGGGCTCAGGGTGTAAGTCTATATTCACATATGTTTGTACTTTTTTTTATGCCTCTGGCTATATGGAGGGTCTTCCCTTGTGGGGGTGGAAATGTGTAACTGAAGTGAACTGAACTGAATCATGTTTAATCATATTGTCCCTGATTATGTGATTATCCAGCAATACACACTTTGAATTCCACTCATATGAATTGGTCTTTGGAGATGCTGTAATTATCCTTTTTTTGTTCTTCTAATCTTTGGCTGTAATTACTCATCTTATTTTTATATTGTCTATTTGTTCTGTTTTCCCATTGTCTTCTACTTCAGCTACCCAAAGCTTCCATTGTGGATGTTTAATCACATCTTAAGTTCTTGAACTTTACCGTCCCCCTCTTTACTGTTTTTATTATCTCTGACACAAACTATCATGATCAAATAAAACAGAAATGTCTTTTTGGTGACACAAAAGAGTTATCTCCCAGCAGACTCCCTCTTCACCACCCCCCCCTATCCTTTAGATGACTGTTTCATCAGTTCTGTCGTGTTGGCACTGAATCAAGGACTACAGACCTGGCATTGTGCCATGCTATACGTGGTTAGTTACTTTCTAGCTGCCAGAGGTCATGACTGTCTGGCTCACTTTTACAAATGTTTCAGTTGAGACTTCAGGTTGAGGTCTTAGAGTGCAACTCATATGGATGCAGGTCTCTTATAAACAGTTCAATAAGCAATTCAGTAATTTTAAGGTTGGGATACAAAACAATATTTAGCCATGCTAGCGGCATGGCTCTAGGGATGGGAATGATGGTCTCTCTGTTAGTTGGTCTGTGCCACACTGTGGTGCAGACGGAAATATCTCAACAACTATTGGATGGATTGCTGCCATATTTTGTACCAACATTCATGATGCCCAGAGGATGAAGCTTACCAACTTTGGTGATCCCCTGACTTTTCCGCTGGCATCACCAGCAGGCAGGCATTTTTTGTTTCTTACAGCAGTGTCTTGACAACAATTGGATGGATTGCCTTGAAATTTAGTGCCCAGAGAATGAATCTTAATGACTTTAGTGATTCCCTGACTTTTTATCTAGCACCACCAGCAGGTCAAATTTTCACTTATCATGTGAAATATCTCAACATCTACTAGATGGATTGGAAGAGAATTTTGTACACTCATTAGTGATTCCCAGACGATGAATCCTACTGACTTTGGTAATCCACTGACTTTTATTTCCAAATAGCCATTGAAATTTGGTACAGATATTCGTGTTCCCCTGAGGATGAATTGTAATAATTTTGGTGATCCCCTGACTTTAGCACCATCATGAGGTCAACATTTTTTTTGTTCAGTACTTTGGTTTATGACCAAATGCCTGCAAAAGTAATGACATTCCCATCAGTCTCAGCTGTGCTTAGTGTTAATTAGCAAATGTTAGCATGCTAACATGCTAAAGATAGACGATGAACATACTAAATATTATATCCGCTAAACATCAGCATGTTAGCATTAATGTCATTGTGAGCATGTTAGCATGCTGATGTTAGCACTCAGCTCATAACAGCCCTTGTGCCTAAGTGCTGCTAGCATGGCTGTAGACTGGTTTCATAATATAGAACGTTAATAGCATTTTACATTGAACAACGGTTCATGGTCTTATTAAAGCTACTCTTAATAGACAAAGATGAACGTTAGTTGCCTCATATTTGAATTGCACATATATTCTGCAAAAACAATAGATGGTTTGTCTTTTTTAACTAACATTTAAAGCCAGTGAGAGATTTCTCAGCCCTTTCCAGAGCTGCATCGTTTACAACACAGAGCTTCACCACACGGACAGTAATTGGGTAGTTGGGTCTACAGTGCAGCTGGTATGATATTCATTACTCCACATTTCTTTTTTCTGTGTGACAGTGTACTGTATGTATGTGTGTGTGTGTGTGTCTCATTAGGCAGTGTTCCAGTTGAGGCAGGGGTCACTTCCTAATCCTCTAGGGGTCATGCAGATGTACAAAGAGAACAGATGACACAGCACACAGGTCCATGTTGTCTGGAGAGAGAAGGTAATTAGGGTTACTATCAGTGTTTAACAGCCAAACACTGTAACACTATTGGAAGTGTACACAGATTCACAGGGAGAGAAAGGAAATAAGGTAGCTGCCCTCAGCTGTGACAGAAAAGATGATTGTGAGATGATATTAATGAAATTATCTCTAGCAGGATCTAGTACTTACTAACTGTAGGACTAGTGGTGAAAGCTATGTGAAGCTAGTTAAGTGGTGTGCTGAAGCGTCATGTTGGTAAAGTTGTCATCACAGTGCCTCACAGCAAGAGGGGCATAGCCTGGCTCATCTAGGTTTCTTCTCACTCTTCATGGGTAATTTAGCACCATCAATCTATTATCATCCAGAATATGTATGAGTCTCTGTTCACTGGTATGTTTCTTTGATGGACTGATGATCTGTATGATGTAAGATGTATTTATTTACCCAACAACCATGTGTCTGTTTCATTGTTTTTCATGAGCAACCGTTAGTTCACAGTTGTACTGTTACACATAACAGAGACTAATATCTTCCAGCCTTTAAATTTGCAAGTCCAATCAGGGATCTGTGCTTGCTTGCTTGAACTTCCTTCTCAGAACACAAAACGCTGCCAAGCCCGTTGAATTGTAAAATCCAAATGTTCTTGTGATTTACAAGCAAGCACAAGAAGAAATGTAAATTAGTAATTCATGGGACTTGATCTGGGATACTTAATACCCACTGCCAGTAGCAAGATTCATTTGGATTGACTAATTGGTAGTCTTACTCACTGTTACATGATGCACATAACATTGCATCTTTATGATCACGAGTCATTTGACATTCTCGTCTTTTCTCACACCATCAGTCACAGCTATTAGGATTACAACAGACAAATAAACATTCTGTGAAAACTTATGCCAGTAACGAACAACAAAGATCAGGAAACTGTACATAACAGCTTCTGCCTTTTAAACAGAATCAAACTTTCACTGCACTTTTTGAAAGCCTCTCGTTGCTGTACACATTTTTCATAACACTATCTAAAGCATAATGTCACTACAGTCTTTGTGGTTGCAGTGGTATTGTCAGTGAAAATTGCTGAGGAAATATAAATTGAAGGAAGCAGCTGTTACTTAAAAAAACACATACACAGGGCCACTGCTTACATAAATCCAGGGGCACTGAAATTTTGTGGCTTTTGTTAAAAATATCACCAACAGCTCTGACACAGAGACATCTCCTGTCCCACTCTGGGCCCTCTGATTTATTCAGGGTCACCTGAAGTTTTTATGAGTATTTTGTCTTTCTGTTAAGTTAGAAGTTGGAGATATGTTGTTAATTCATTTCTCATTTCTATTCTTAAAAATGTGACAAAATGAAAGTAAAAATATGAATAGGGACATCCTAAGTTGACACATTAACTCTAGGTAATTGTAGCTGAGTTGTGTTTCACTCTGCTGCAGTAAATCACAACAGATTCCACTAAAATCACATGGCTGAGAGTGTGTGGCAATGCTGATGGCTACTGTGGGGAGTGAAGGAGTGTGCTAACTCTGCATGCAGCTCAGAAACCACCCTGAATACTGAATATCAATGACTTGTAGGTGACAGAGGTTCCACGTAAAGTATACAGCAATGCCTCACACAGAGGGGCGAATGGTAATTTTCATGCAGTAGTAATGAAAATGCTGATGTTTGTGATTGCACTGCAGCACTGCAAAACACTACTACTACTACAAAAAATATCCTAACTACCTCAGAGCTTCAATGAAACATCTGTCTGGCACTTCTAAAATATGTTTTTATTCACATACCAACATAACTAAAGATTAGACTTCTGAAAAAAAATCATAATGTAGAACACCACTTTGCAGATTCTGATAGTCAAAGTTATTGCAGTGCCTTATTATCTGCGACACCAATGTTTCTTCTCTTGTCAGCACCCATCCTGTTCTAGTGTGGGTGATGTGAACAGTTTGGCTCCCAAAAGGATGTAGCCAACATTTGAGGAAAAAGTGACAAGTGCTTTTACAAAGTGATTGGTATGCAGCAAAATCGTCACTGTTAATTAAACTCAGAGTGTAAAAAGTAAATGTTGTGCCAGTGTTTATGTAAGTCCACATCCATCAGAGTTCATTTAACTCTTTTTAGATAGTTCTGAAAGGCCGCCCCAGAGCCATATCCGCTTGCTGGCGAAATAAACAACAAAACAAATGACTGTCACTGCAAAATCAACACATATGAATGCCAGAAAATTGGATGTACTTTGTAGTGCAAATTTTAGGACAAAATAAAGAGACTTTGTAAAGTCTAAACTTTAAGCTGATGGCAAGACTTGAGTCATTTTGTGGTTCCTCGTTCTTGAAAATACAGAATGACGAATTTAAGGTTTTCAGATATCAGTTGTATTTGCATTATCAGACATACATTAATGCATTTGCCTGATTGCACAAATCCTTTTCATATCACAGCCTTTTCTTTTGGTAACAGCAATTCTGTGCTTCCACTGATAATTTTTACTCACATTTTGATGTACAAATGCAATTGCATTCATAGGCTACCTGGACAGCCATTTAAGGATTCTCATCAACATATTTTAATTGAAAAATCTTAAAAAGGCAGCACCATCAAACAAGTGTTTTCCATGCTTCACATCGATGAATCTGCCTTGATTCTGTTATACACTTGGTTTGTCAGATGCATCTTGTATCCTCACTGATTTACAAATATATATTCTGACTGTTATTGAGAGTAAATTCAGAGCAAGAATTTGAGTAAGTGTATAAATGGGAAGCATAACAGATCAGCCACTACAGCTCATTGCTGATACAGGAAGAAATAGGACACATTTATTCAAGTAAATACACCTCAAAACTACACAAAATCTCTACCTCTTTCCAAAAATACCCAAATTTATATGTATATATGCTGCTGATATTTCCAAAGTTATATGCTTTTTACTTTAGGCAACATACAAGGCCAATACATAAATTCAGAACACAACGTTTGGTCTAGCTTAGTTTGTGATTAGTTGAACCATTTAGGACTCAAACCATTTTAAATTTTTGAAAAATAAAATGTTATTAATGAGGTTTGGGGGGAAATTCTTCTCCAGCTTCCTGAACGTCTTCACTAATCTTCCCAAATTCCTTCAGCCTTTAGGGGGCAGTGTTGGTTCACACCTCATGTTGTGACTTTCTGAAAGTGCTTACAAGTACTTTATGGAGGAGGGAATGACTGAGCCGAAGGAGAAGAGGCAGGGAAGTGTAGGAGTTTGGAGAAAGAAGAAATGTTGGGAAGAAGAAAGAAAGTGAGAGAAGCAGGATGAGTGCAGATGCAAACAAAAAGGTGGGCGGAGAACAGAAGAGGAGTTTGAAAGGCTGCAAAATTATCACCATTAGGGTATGACGTTGATGAACATAAGTGTGATACAGCAATGAGAAAGTTAAACTATGATGTGTTTGGTTAGCATGACTCTTCTCCTCTCCTCTCCTCTCCTCTCCTCTCCTCTCCTCTCCTCTCCTCCAACTTAAAATAAACATCATGACACTGTAAAAAACAAGCTTAAATTTCATCCTTGTTTCATGTATGGAAAGCCGAAATGAGCAGTGACCATGGATTCTAAACGGGACAAGCAGAGTGGAAAAACAGCGAGTTGAGCGAAGGATCCTTTTTGGTTTGGTACATAAAAATAGCTCTCTCTCTGTGTATGGGGGCTAAATATACAGCAAAATGTGGCAGTCACACTTAACCGAGCTGAATGCATTTCCTTCGCACCCTTCAACCCTTCTATTCCCCAATCCCTCCCTTCCTCATCCCTCATTTTCTTCCTTCCCCACTCCTCCTCGCCTCTTTCCCTCGTCACAGCCTCTTCCTCTTTCTCTGCTGTCTCTCCAGGTAGATGGGGTCCTTGATCAAGTGGAGGCATTTATGTCAGTGTCATGCTGTGGAGTTGATGTGGAATCAAACTACTCAGAGAAATTAAATCACTCCAAACAAACTGAATGTCAGAGGCATCCTTAAAACGCTTTGTCCTCAGAAGTAGGTCAAGGGGGATACACTGAAAATAATTCAGAGGCGAGTCCTCAGTATCCTTTATACAGTATGTAGAGTATTAATTCAGTGCTGTAACTTAACAGAACTTAAATAGTAAAAAGGATCAAAACAAGTGAATAAGTAGGCAAGCAAAGAAGAAAGCAAGTAACTACAGTCAGTAGTTACTTGCAAGTAAGTAAGTAAGTCCTAATTTCAAAACAGCCCACAGAGCTGCAGCTAATCTTCTATTTTGTAGCCTGAGGCAGACTGATGTTCAAATACATCCTCTGGACAAGATGTTCGACTGTCGCGGGGCCTCACACCCAAACCCCTCTCTCTGATGTTGAGTCCCAAGGAGGGAGGGAGGGACTGGCTCACAGTTTCACTTTGTCATAATCTGACCTACTTTTCTGGATAATCGCATGAATATAATGACAGAGAATGGTGGAAAAATTGCATATGAACAGGAGCTTCATTGTAGTATCAGACTATGCAAGGCTTGGCTAATGCTAAAATTAATATCATAAGGTCAATAAGCATATTTTCCTATATCGACATGTATTATAATATGGCAGATATAGTAGGTGCAATTATGATCAATAATAATATTGATATTAAAGACCCTAAAACATATTTTCCCAGTCAACTTCTTACTATGAGTGATGGGGTCCTACATGAACATGAGCATTTTCTGTCAAGCTAGAACAGTTGTGGTTGTTTCACATGAAAGATTTCTGTCTTTGCTACTTTTTCTGTGCTCTTCTCACTGGTTTGAAGTGGGCAGGGTTCAGCTGGAAAAAGGAGAGGTCACATACGTTTGTGAAAAAATCAGGATTTAGCAGTATTTGAATCAAAATGTGATGGGAAAGTTGCAGGATTGTTTGCTTATGTTGCCAGACCACTGCCAATCAGGTCTGATTAAACCACAACTGCACAGTCTTGAAGAAGGAGATTAGAGTTTTTACCTGAGCTAGCTAGTTGTGGCTCTGGGGATGGCAATGTAGGTTGGTCGGTCGGTTGGCCGGTCTACCACTTTGGTTCAGGCTAAAATATCTCAGCAACTACATTAATTGCCATAAACCTAGAGGATGTATGCCAAAGACATTGGTGATTTCTGACATTTGATTGTGCCTTTATTTGAGAATAGTCTGTAGAGAAATGAGAGGATATAGGGAATGAAATGCAACAAAGATCCCCAGCTGGACTTGAACCGGGGACATTGCGATTACATGGTCAGCACCACAAGGGTGCCCTGACAGTTTTGGTTTTGAATTAGATATCTTGACAATCGTTGGTTGGATTGCCATGAATTTTGGGACAGATATCCATGGTGCCCAGAAGATGAATCCTAATGAGTTTAGTGATCCTCTGACTTTTCTTCTAGCACCACCAGCAGGTGAGGTTTTCACTTGTCAAGTGGAAAAACTCAACATCTATTTCATGGATTGACACAAAAGTTTGTACAGATATTCATTGTTCCCAGAGGATGAATCCTAATGAAATTGGTGATCCCCTAAGTTCTCCTATAGCACCACCATTAGGCTGACATTTGTGGTTGTAATCACCATTAGGAATAAGAAAAATACTGGAGTATATTCAAAGGAAGGTGTGCCTACAGTAACTGAGGATCACAGGTTACATGCAGGTTATGTGGAGATGGAGAAATTTATGCAGATCATGACCTTTATGATTTGAAAGCTCCCAGGTTGTTCTAATGCAGTAAAATGAAGACCTTTTGGCTCTATCACGCTGCGGTAATGACTTGTCTGGCGGTACAACAATACAAACAAGCAAAGCAACATGACTGGAAGCAAAGGATGCCTGTAGATCACATGGTGGTTTTAAACAGTCTATATGCATCCTTATGGAAATCGAAACGGAAATCCAATTTGCACTAAATATATGCAGCACCTATGCTGCAACAATTCCGAAAAATCCAATATAATGACATCCCACAGATCGGCATGTTTTTCACCAGAGAAGTAACTTTAAATAGGGCTTCCTGAATGCACCCTGTGCAGCATTCAGGCGACTGTAATGAAGCCAATCACTTTTAATTTAGCTTCCCTGCGTCAGCCCTGTGATGGTATAATTGGGTTACATAATTAACACTAGCAGGAAAACAAACCACAGCACTTCTATCAGTTTCTTGCAGGAGGATGAGGAGCTGAGAGCTGTTGCTGGGGGTCTGATTGGGTTGGTTCTGTGACCACAGGGGGAGAAAGTGTATCTGCGCACTGACAGCTCTCAGGCTACGCTGTGCCGGAACTAACAGGTGAAATGGTGAAAGGTAGAATGGAAAAAAAGAGAGGAGAGGAAATGCAGAGAGCAGAAAAGGAGAATGGAGGGAAGGCAAGAGGGAGCAGATGAGATGAGATAAATGAAGAGAGGGAGAGAAATGGGGGGAACAAAGATGAGATGGGATTAGAAGAAAGGAGTGTGAAGCAAAATCGAGGAGAGAGCAAAGAAGCGGAGAGGAAATTACTCCGTCCTAGGTGTAATTGGCATGAAATGTTACTTGCAAAAATAAATGTTTGAGCTTGAAAGGTCACCATCAGGTTCTAGACTGCAAGCGGCATTAATGAGCCTGCTCGTTTGAATCTCTCCCTCTTTCATGATCTTTTTTTTCTTTCTTCTGATTTTTTATTAATTGGGTGTTGACTCTTCCCATATTCTAAGGTTTATCTGAACAACAAGAGATGATACACATTTTGTTTATATATTTTCAAGTTTAATCTCAACCATCAGCCAAAAAGTACATTCACAAAATACTCTGGAATGAAATCAAAGCTGGGAAAAACAATTTTCTTTTGTCAAAAGATCATGACACTCCAAATAAAACAACTCTGAAATCAGTGTATTCATTAGTGAAGAGATGAGCACTTATTAATAATGAAACCACCATATGCAATACGTAGTAGAAGACTGGTAGAGGAAGAAGAAAGGGTTGATGAAATAGAATGCAAGGTCTTCGTTAAGCGCGGTGACAGCAACCTGCTTTCGATCTGCAGGGAGCTGGTGCTCAAGGACGGCCTGTGCTCTGAGGCTACGACATGCAGGAAAAGACTGAAGATTTTACTTTGAAGCTTGTCGAGTCGCGGACTTGCAGCAGTGTAGGACAACTTTCAAGGGATTATCTAGGGGAAGGGAGAGAAAGGAGCAGAGAGAAAGAGAGCAATCAGTCGTCACCCTGACTCTGCAGCAGGAAGCAGCCAATCACAGTCCAATCAAAATCTCTGCTCTCGGGATATCAAAAATAACTTACAGTAATTCACAACTACCGACTGTAGAGATTCATTTCATCATCATTTCTTCAGCTGTAGCTTTGCTGGAAAGGCAAAAAAGTTAGTTCAAAATCATGACTTGTAGGATGTTTGAACCTTTCAGTTATGGCAGTCCTATCACTTCCAAACCAGAAGACTTACTGTAAATGCCTCTAAAGTAAATTAAGTTATAGTGCAATCATTTGAGCTGTAATAGATCCACTGAAGTACTGTTGCTCAGGATACAGTAAAATCCCAGATATGTGGCTAAAATGCTGTAGGTGCAAACATTTCTTTAACATGTAGCAGATGTAAAAATGATCCACTAAGATGACACTGTGCCAGCTAGTAAACACCAAACTTTACATTTTGATCAGAAGGCATTATGCTATTGAGTATGCTACAGTCCACGTGTTCAGCCTCGTAAGTCTTAAACACCTGAGAGTAAGTGTCTCTGAATCAAACAAACCTTTCCAGTACATAGCCATGTGCCACATAATTAAACTCCCATAACAATATCAATTAAATTGGCTCACACCCTTTAACCACAGTGGCCTAATACATTGGTTATTTAGCACCAATTTAGCCAAGTAAGCAGTACAGTATGTTAAGTCCAGTAGCTGCCAAAAAAAATATCACCACTGCTCTTATTGTTTTTGGAACTGAATGTGCAAATATGATATATAATACATGATGCCCAATCAGGAGTTCAGCCTGCCGGTTTGATAGTCAGCAGTAAAAGCTCTGCAGATTGTGTGTGTGTGTGTGTGTGACTGTGTGAGTGTACCTATTTTTGAGAGTGTGTGTGCCTTTCTAATAACTCTGTGTATATGGTCTGTGTTTAACTACACATGTCTAAGTGCCTGTGTGTTGCTCATGAATCAAAAGACCACGACCATGTTTGTGTGCTGTGGCAAATGGAGTCTATTAAAACCAGCGTCAGGTTTACACCTGTCAAGGAGGACTTTAGACTGATAATCTGCTTACAGACACAAGCGTGAAAAGAGAGGGGGGGTGCTCGGAGACAGGGAGGAAGAACAATATTTCAGACCGATCAGAGAGAGAAAAGGGAGAGGGGAGTTGGGGAGGACAGATTTAGATACCGCAAGAGAGACGGGAAGGAGAGAGAGCTGAAAACAAATGAGTGGAAGACATGACAGGGATGAAAGACACCAGGGAAAGCAATGACACCTGAGCAGAATCCCCTCTGGACAAACGTATTTTGGTAAATTTGTTTTTAATACTCACCAAAACTAATTTCAGGCATTGAATTCCTTTTATTTAGTGGCATTTTACTGGCAAGAAATTATATGAACCCAGTGTATGCCTTAAGACTACACACGCAATGAAACGTTGCATGTGTTTGCATGTGTAAAGTTGTGTTAGTGTTTGCTTACCCCACTGATCTACCAAATGATAATGCAAGTGTCCATGCGTGTGTGCATTTGTGTATGCCTTGTCTGCATGCCTTCCTCTCAGCTGCTGTCAGGCCTCATTAATGACAGACAAGGAAAGAGAGTTAGTTACTGATGTGGCGCCCGCTGTTGTCTCGGCCTGTATGTTAAGGATTGGAGTGGCATGCCGTTAAGCTAGCCCTGGAGCGAGAGAGAGAGGAGAGGTAGAGAGAGATTTTGAGCTTGTGCTTCAGCTCCTCTCCTGCTAACGCCATGACTGATTTACACGAACTTTTATGTACCCATTAGCGCTGCGGTGTAGCCTGTGTTGGATCTTGCTTGTGACTGTGGGTGTGTGTTGCTCTATCCTGCAGACTCAAAATGTTCACTTAGCATCATTCATCTTGATGAGGATCACCAGTAGGATTCTTGCAGTTATGTAATCTATCTATTTTCTTGTGACAGCTTCAATGAAAAACTGTCCTTCAACCAGGGAATATATTACAGTATAGCTGCTTCTGCTAACCCTTTGAGCAGGCGTAGGTGAAATAATAGGCAGTCAGCTTTAGCTTCATTTTTAGTCTGTCAATATTATAGGACACCAATTAAAAAAAAATCCCCAGCGGGACCTGAAATCCAGATTTCTGCTCAAAAATAGGACTTTGACTTGCACTAAATTTTCCACATACATATCTAACACTTCTAACACTGATTCTAGTTAGCATTAAAGTTACAATTTGAGAGGTTCTTATTTATTTAGTTTAAGCAGAACTCTGGTTTGGATACATAAAAAGGAGGATCATTTAAACGCTGCATGGGAGGTGTTTGGCTCTCAGAAATTATGTTTATTTACTACTAGTTTGCAACAGTGAATATGTTTTGAAAGAAAAGTTTTTTAATATCTGTATAATGTCTTTTGCAAAGTCACAAAATGCTCACACTGAACATACCTGCAAAACTGACTTGAAGCACAAGACAATATTTTCTTTTAAACTTTTTTCAATATGTAACCAAATTATAGGATCTTTCCCTTAACTTAACCAAAGTGTTTTGCAGCCTGAACCCCACCACATGCACGACACAGGGTTTAAATCCCAGTCTCTGGTATGCAAGTCATGCTCTTTTGCATTCCACCCTGACCACCTCCCTATATACGATTTTTTTATGTGGTACAAGAACAGAACACTTCACGGACTACAAAAACATTGCCAGTGAAATCAGAGTTTCCTCCATATAAGTATAGTAGTATATAAATTTAATTTTTAGAGACAGGGTTGGCTTACAGTAGGAATATGCAGTGTGTAATTCCCATTTAACCCCTCCCCTTTGTGTTTATCCACATAGTAACCAATTAAAAGCCTCTCAGCCTTCATGTCTTGCCATCATTCTTCGCTGCAGCAGATTCTGAAGCTTGTCCTTCCTTTGATATTGTCAGAAGTGAATCGGCAAACATACTGTTAATCTCTAATCTTTCAGTCAGCCAGTTTCTAGGCCATTGGCTGGGAACATTGTGAACAGACTCGACACGGATCAAAACACAACATGTTCATGCTGTGTTTGTAGTTAATTTTAGCAGTTTGATTACATCACATGTTGGAATGCTCCTCAATATATACTTATGGATTTTCATTCAATAGTTTTCCTTTTTAACACTTTTCCAGGTTACAGATGGGCATTGCTTCTTGCTGTCATTTTTGCAGCAAGTCCTCCAAGTTAAACAACAAAATACATCGCTGGTCCATACCCCCCAGAACGACACATATAAACGTCATCTGATCCGATGCCACTATCGTCAGGACGACATTGCTGTTTCATGAAGAAAACCTTTTTCTGATCTGACAAGGGTATGGATAAGGTTTGGTTAGGTTTAGGTAGAAAAACAACTTGGTTAGGTTTAGGGAAACTACTACTTTCTTAAGGTTAGTGGTCCTTCATTGTCATGGTTACAACAATAATCACTTTGTCAAGGTTAGGAAACAGACATTTTGTTCACCTATCCAACCACCCTGACCTTGTACATCTGCTGACTTTGTGCTCTATTATAACGTCACACTACTTCCTCCTTTGCTCGCGACAGACAAGAATCATATTTACTACGGCTGCTAAAGGACTTTGTAACTTGAATGCAAACAAATGACGTCTGGCGCCTACTTTCATCATGAAAATCCTGAATGTACTCACACACACACACACACACACACACACACACACACACACACACACACACACACACACACACACACACAGAAAAACCCATTCATACTATACATGCAGACAAAAACATGTAGAAACACAAATGTATTGTGTGGAAGCAGACAAACACAGAAACACATGCAGACAAATGTGTATTTTAATTGAAGTGTGTTTGTCTTCACATACGTGGATATACAGTAACCACATGTTGATTGCTTTGTCTCCCTGTCTCTAGATGCACATACTTCTGTGCATGTGAGAAGGAGATAAAGACGGACATTTGCAGTCATGCTTGGGGAGGGGGAAGTGTCCCAGAATATCAACAGTCACCCGTTGTCCTTCTCTGTCAGCCCCAGCTCCTTCTCTACTCCCCCAACAATGCCACACCCGCTGGGGAATAGAATAATGCATACAATCACTGCAGCCGCCTCAGAATCCTGTTTGAGGGGATGATTTTCTTCATGGTTCAGTAAAAAGATGTCTTGAGAGTCGCTACAAAAAGGGAAGTGTGAAGTCTTCCAAGTCAGTGTTAATGTGGGCACTTGGGTCTGAGAGCCAATGGCACTACGCAGAGTGGGCTCCCCGGAGAGTGTGGCATTGACAGAAGTACCCAGAGCACTGTGAAGAAGCACAGAGACTTTGGCATCAGAGCAACGTCTAAGACAAGATTGAGTGTCTTTGGCCACAGGGAATAAAATAAGGATAGTTTACAGCAGCATACTGCATTCTAACATGTCTTTTTGTGACTCTAAGACAAACACAGATTTAGAAGAAATGATGCCTGTGTTGTTGAAGCCGTAATTAGCTGCGTAAACGCACTGTAAAGCCATTACAGATCTTTTGAGTCGGAAGCTTGTTTTTACAGGATCAACATCTAGTACAAACATGATGTGTTGGCACGCAGTGCACTTCGTTTCTCTCCAATTTCTGAGAAGTGGCTTTTAAAAGTTGGACATAAAAAGTTTTTCCGCATTGGTGAAAGCTCAGCATACTGGAAAAAAATTGACCCAAGTTACGGTTAAGACTGTAATGCAAAAAAAAAGCTGAAAGGTGGAAATGTTATAACCTGAAGCCAAAGTGTGTGTATGTGTGTGTATCCCAGGTCCCCTGGTACAAAGCTTCAAGGCTAAAATGTCAATTACTTGTGATGAAAAGAAAGTGGGAGGGGGGGAAATCCAAGACAAAATGCAGAGCTAAGGTGAAATGCGGTCAGGTGGAATCTGTCGTGGTGCTGCCCCGAGGCCTGGATCTGTACAAGATGTTTCTCCAATAACTCTCCCCATCAGCACAACTGGTGGAGGAGTTTGGGAGTACTTTGTATGCCTGAGTGTGTGTGTCTGTCTGTGTGTAATTCTGCAGTCACACAGAAGTGACTCATTCTGTGTGAGTGTATGTTTAGGCTTTGGGAGACACACAGGGTCACTGTGTTTATGTGTGGTTACGTGTTTGTGTGTCTGCAGTGTCAGGACAGTGTGTGTTGTGTGTTTTTGCCTGCAGATGTGTGTGTGTGTGTGTGTGTGTGTGTGTGTGTCTATGCAGAGTTATATAGGGACACTGTGCATAAATTTGTGTCTTAATCTGTCCCACTGTCTCCAGTGTAGGTTGGATTCTGATGGTTAAGTTTTGTATTCGGTTCCAAGTTGGTAAAATAGCTGCTTACGTGGAGCTCTTAGAATATTACATCTCCTTTTTCTATTTTAATTAATTAATTATTTGTAACAAACAAAAAAAGCTCTGCATTTAGATAAATAACAAAACAATTATTTATTTGGCAAATTCTTAGTTTTAGTTCTGCATTTATCTAAAACGAAGTTAAATACTAACTTGTTTCTAACTTTTGTTGAAAATCTAAACCTAAATAGATTGTGACCCCTTGTTACAAGCTGCAAGAGTTGTGAACAGTTTTAGCTAAGAATGATTTTTCTTCAAGTCATTGTTACAGGTCTAAAAACTATTAATAAAATAAAAATGATTACATAATTATTATTCTACTTTTTTTTTAAATTAGGGAACAAAAAAATCTGTGGCAGAACACGTTGTTTCTTTCGTTCTTATCCCGTTAATTATCTCTTGACCCCTCAGATTTCTCTTACGACTCTTGGATGGTTCCCCACCCCTGGATTGGGAACCACTGCAAAATCAAAAGATTCAAACTCAATAAGCAGATTTGATCCTGGATTTAGTTTGATAAAATGCTGTTGCACAGAAACCCCAGTCTGCAGCATCAACAGAAGAGTGTCTGTTTTGTGTGTTTCGAGCACGTGAATGTGTGTCTTTGCATGCATAACTTATCTGTCTTTACTTGCATTCACGCCTCTGTCTTTGCAGTGATGCAGGACTGCAAACTTTCTGTCAAGTGCTTTATCAGCAAACCTCTTCCTCACCTCCTGTCCGCTCTGCCAAGTGTGATCATTTCTCCACACAAATGACTCCGGATATAATTATAGATAGCCACTGGCATGTATAGCCAACAAAAATTCTCCTGAGAGGGTGCAGTGAGGGAGGGTATTAGAATTAACTGCATTTCATTCATAGAAACAAAAAGCACAAAATCTTTCATTACAGTTTGAAGTCACCTTGATTCTTTTTTATCTGGACAAAACACCCGGAGGATTGTTTGGTCAGGGTGAGTTTGGTCTGCCCTTTCATTGAAATGAACAGGGATTATAAACACGGTGGGATTTACCATGTAAGCAGAATACTATACTGTCCAAAGTGTTGTTTTGGTCAAAGTCAGTGGCTCACTGAATTGTTTTCTTTTAGTCAGTTTTTGCACAAACACCACACATTGAAGGGTTTTTATTGGGACTCTACTGAATCTTTACTGAAGAAATTATTGCCCCTACGAACAGTGTTGTTGTAGATTATCCAAAGTAACCAGACATACATTTTCCAAATATAAATTTTTAATGCTTTGAGGAGCACAATTAAAAATTACTTTCACTTTTTATTCAATGGGTGGCAGAAGTTTCAAAGGCAAATATCTCCAAACCATAAAAACCAAAACTAAATGGCTAGACAGCACTAGCGGTATGTGAGAAAATATGTTTTTTGTAATTTGTGTGAACTGACCCTTGTACACCATAATAAAACACAAGCATTTAAAAGCAATACGTATGCAACAATGCTTATTTGTGCAGGAAAAACTATGAAAAGCCTCATTAAACCATTGTACCTTCAAAGAAGTAAATAAACAAGCAAATGTTTAAGTAATTAAATGCAGTAAGTAAAGTAGTCATCATATAAAATAAACTAATTAGTAAGAAAAATAATCATAATGACAGAATGTAAACAGCAACTTAGAAAACTTAAAAATACCAAAACTATAAAGTGAAAAAGACCCCTAATGCTGTGCATGAAATGAAATACAATGTGAGAGTTGTAATGTGACAGAGGACAGATGTGTGAGTGTTTGTGACATGACAAGTATGGAGATATGTCTCTTCTTTTGAACTGATCAACTGAGGAACAACCTCAAAGAGTTTGTTTCATCAGATAAGTGACGAGTACCTGTTGGAAAAATTTGAGAGTTATAGATTCACTCAGGGCTCGCTCCTCCGTTCACCCCGATATGCCTTGAAAACTCTGAGAAGATATATACGGGAGCTGTGGCTTATCGTGGCCATGAATTTTCACTTCAGTGAATATATAAATTATGATAGCTATTTTCAGTGCAGTGAGATTGAATGTATGCACTGGTAGGCACGCTTCTCAACCCGTGTTGCGCATGGATAGTCTGTCCTGCCGTGCACGATGGCGAGCGTTCGAATCTTTACCCGCGCAAGGGTGATGACCTAAATAAGAATAGCAGATACGTGTTTCAGAGACTTCACATGGAGATGAACATGTTGTGAATTTTCAGTGAGACTGACAGCCTTTGGTGTACACATTTCTCGGCTGCCGTTCTCTTCATGTAGAGCCTCTTTCTTACATTTTTTTTTTTTTTTTTTACAGATTACTGTCCAGTTTCTGTCAGTAGCGTTTAGAGCATTTTAAGGCATTCAAAGCATTTTTAAACATCAAGATAACATAATCAAATCATGAGGCAAAACTACCAGATGCAACTGAGATCTTGACCTACAACAAATGGCAGTGTCTGCCTCACTTCAGGGATATCGGCAAATATTTTGATAATCACTTCATAGTTTTAATTTTGTTTGGGCTAAGATTCCCTGGACCCAGCTTCTCGAATGTGATATTTATGATGGTAAACTGAAAATCTTTGTTTTGGACTGTTGGTCGGACGAAACAAAACATTATAAGACGTCACATTGTGCTCTGGTAAACTGTGATGGACATTTTTCACTATTTGTTGACAAAAACCAAGCAATTAATTGAGAAAAGAACCAGTAGATTAATCGATATGGAAAAATAATTGTTATTTGCGGCCCTGAAGGAATCCATTTCTTGCATAATCCTGCTTTTTGTATATTGTCATTTCAAAATGTTTATAATATACAGTTGTATTAAAAGGACATCCATCTTGAAAGCGCGGGTAATGGGGTGTGTTTGTGTATGGGTGTGTGTGTCTGTGGTGTGGTGGTGGTGTGTGTGTTTTTTTGTGTTTGTGCAAGCCATATGGTGACATTTGTATTAGTCATTATTCACACTGACTTCAGCCCCGCAGTACCAAGCCACTTCGTCCACTGCAGCCATACAAAATTTATGAATAGTTCACACCATTCAGACACCAGATTGGAGTGTGATTCATTCACTGTTGAGCAACACACACACACACACACATCTCTTTTCTTTTAGGGTCTGTATCCTACTGATTTTTTCCCCCTATTCAAAACAGATACAAAGTAAGGTGGCTGGAGAACACAACTGCGACCTGTCATGAATAAAAAAGAAAAAAAGAATCACAAACATTACATGTGTGTTTTGTTGGAAATAGCCTCAGCCATGTAGAAAGAAGATGAATCACTGTGATCTCACCAAGTCAGTTTGTTAAATAGGCAATTATTCATTCAGTGCGTCACACCCATACCTTACTATTCAAGTCAATACATTGAATTTTTAAAATAAATTTGGTCAATATCCATATCTTCCTAAGCATGTATGTGAAACATTATTGATTTTTTCCCCCACCAAAAGTCATTTGTTTTTCAAAGCTCCCTGGACACTGATCAAATAATGCAGTTCCATCATGCCTGAAAAGTTGGTAAAGCTGTGAGGAGTAGGAGCTTCATATTTCAACACACTCGATTTTACACATCAAGACCAGTTTACTTGTCATCCAGAGTATTTCTCAACAGTTGACTAATGTCTGTGTCCCTCTGGAGGATAGGGTTGGTTTCTGATAGCAGGTTCCATTTTGGATCCGGTTCCCGGGTGGCAAAAATACCCGGACTTGTCAATCTCAGACCAATGCTAACAAATCTTTTATTAAACCATTGATCTCTCCTTATTTTTTTTTATTAGCAACAAGCAATGTGGAAATTAATTTAGGTAGCAGGCGCTGATGGCAATATCATATCAGTATTGAAAGCTTAGCATTTTAAAAGTTCTGAACCAGGTGCTTCAGAATTTGGAGCAAGTACCTTGTGGAAAATAAGATGTATAAGTCACTACACGACAGCTCTTTTCAGTCAGATATTTATTAAATCAACATTTAATATCTTCTCTTGTTGGCGCTACGGGCTGTCAACTTTTTAAATAAGTTGCCACTAAAAACTGTTTCCGCCTTCACAGCCAACTGATGATGACTGGAGACCTTTGAAACTTCATTATTTATAACTTTAGACACATGCAAACGTTGAAAGCTGAACTTAATTAAATTTGATAAGGAATGCGAATGGATCTGTTTCAATAAAATGCTATTAAACCTCAATCGTACTGGAGAGATTTTCTATATTCTGAGAAAATAAAAAACAATGTCATCAGTGCTTTTGGTTGCATTATGGGAAATATAGGATCCAGTGTTTTTGGAATTTGGCCTATATCAGGCATTACGAGTCACGATATGTTAAACCCCTGCTGCCTTGATTTTTATTAACAACTTGTCTCTTATAAGCCCCTGACATCATATAAGTTCAATATGAAGTGCTGGAGTACCCCTTGAATTAACATCTCAAACTGGAAAATGTGCTCCAAGATTCTCATTCTCCGTAATATTTCCTCTTTAACTGTCACAGCTTCTATGAATCTTCAAGGAGGTTGTTGCACAAGGAAAGAAAAATGCTTAAGAGTTGCCCTTCTGGGTTTAACTATTTGCAACTATTTCTATAATCCATGTGGAATGTTTGAATTAAGTTTACTTGTGTAATTCTATTAGTTATGATTTCACAAAGCACTCGGTATGACAGATGGAGCCACATTGTTCTTTATGTAGAACATACTCACACAGACAGTCACGCAGTAACAATGAATACAATTTTTTTTAAACACCCACAATGCACCACAATTAAAGCCAAAACACCTGCTACTAAATACAAATTAACTACAGTCACAGGGATAAAAAGACTCCAGTTCAAACTGAAATCTATAGCTTTTCCCTCAGCTAATTATTGAGAGAACAAGGCCCAACGTTCTGCCGTAATCCTCGGCCGCAATGACCGGATCTATGCTGCGATTTCGGTCTCCTCGAACAGCCTCAGCTCCGAGCACAAAGAGAGTCCACTTTATCGATGGAGCTATTGTGCCGTTATCTGTTCCTTCAGAAGACGAGAGAGTGAGAAGCAGAGAGACAGAGGTTGAAGGAGTCAAAGAGTCATACTAGTGTTGTATCATATAATGAAGCTTTTTATCGGTATTTTGTGAAATTGCCCATCACTATTCAATTTCCTACGAATGTAAGTAGCAAACTGAGCACTGACATTATCGGAAAGAGTGGTTTGATGGAATGTAATACACAAATATGGATACAGTGGTGCTATGTACATTAGTTATTCTTGCCGTTATTGCTGCTGTGATTGTGATCAAATGTCGCTGCCACAGTGCCCTGCAAAGTAATATTGTATTAGGGATGATAACATTATTATATTAATAAGAATATTTGCAATATGTAAATATATGCAATATGAGCTATAAAATAATTCAATTGTAGTTCAGCGTCTCTGCAGTGTGCACCTCTAATTAGACAAATCTTTTTGCACATTTGTAAGGTTTGAAAGAGAGAAGTTGTGTTAAGTTAATTCATATATTTGAGTTAATGTAGTAAAATATATTTAGATTGTTTACACAGTTAATTATTTACATGTTTAAAAGTTTAAATATTTTTATCGGCAACTTTAAAACAGTACTGAGTTAAGAACGAGGAAGTTGTGTTGATGTGAAGCTGATTAAATGTGAGGAACAGTAAAAGAAAAGAAAGATAACTGTCTTCATCCTGCTGTTTCTTTGTAAGAGTGACCCAACCACCACATATCAAACCCAGAGTTTACACACGTGAAACAAAACATTTAACAGCTCATTTTCCTCATTTAAATTACAATTTGTTCACAATAAAATTGTGTGATTGAGTACTGTATGTGAAATCTACTGTCCCCTTGCACTAAATATAAGGTCATGTTGTTTTGTATGTTGCCATTACGTTAGTTGCAGATGTAATGATGCCACATACCTGTACATTTGTTAAATGTCTTGATACAATGATTATATAATTGACACTTTAGCTGATTAAATTAATGTTTGAGATCAGAGGATTAAGGTATTGTTAGCACTTGATTCTGGCTGATTTAAACAGCTTGGTGAACATATCCATCAAAATATTTAAGTAAAGTAATTTAAAATTGCGTTGTAGCTACCGTTAATACAGCGGCATGTTAGTTTGCATTCCTCGATTCTTGAATATCTTGAATATATTCTTGAATATCTTCCAGGCCCCAAATGCTGAGGATTTTAACAAACCATCTAGAACTAATCCTCCTCCAAACTTTTGCCACTGACTCTATACATGTCTAGTGAAATTTAGGGCATTTGACTCACAAAACGCAGCTGCTCATCTGAAAGAGCAATCCCCATGATGCTCCATTTATTATTCATCTGTGTGGGGGGAGAAGAAAAAAAAAAGAGGATGAGAGGACAGAAAACGAGGTCTGAAACTTTTAAAAGATGATGCAAAGTGCTGACTTGTGAACACTGAAACCAAGATGAGTACAGATTTGAATACAAACAGGTGGGAGGTGGGAGGGAGAGTTGTATGGTGCAGTGTGCCAAAGCCCTTTGTAAGCACTATGCAAGAACTGTGATACTCGGGTTAATTAGCTCGAGAGCCAAGCAAGTGGTTCAAATTAGGATGAGACTATTGGAGAATAACAATCAAAAATAGGCATGTCAGAGTGGAATGAGTAATGAATGGTGGAAGTCATTACGCCTCACACAGCTGGAGCTTCATAGAGAATGGCTGGATAAGGTCCCTAAAATTGTCCTGATTCAGTAGAGTTTGAGTCTGTGTATCTTTTGGTCCTCCTTTCAGAAACAGAAATGAAAAAAAGAGAAAGAATTGATTGATTCTTACCTGATCTTTAACTACTTCAAAATCTTTTCTGATCTTTATCCTTAGCCTCTAATCAACTTTATACCTAAACCTAACCATTTATTATCATTTTTAAAAGGCCCAGAGGTGCTTCTTTCTTTGTTTCAAGAACATCAAGAAATCTTCTAGATTTGTCGTGCAGCACGAGCTGCGCTGCCTCTTGGAGAAAATTACTCTCATCGTGGTCTCATTTCATTTTGGTCCCAGAGAAATCAATTTGGCTCCCCTCTAATATCTGACAGCACCCATTCCTTTCTCTCATCTGCCTCTAAACGCATCAGGCAGACGTATTGTAAGGAGAGACCAACATCTAACTGAAAGATGTCAGCCAACTAGTTTGTTGACACCCATGGGTCGAAAACCCCACTGCTCCCTGTTGCAAAGAGGATGTCTGCGCTTACAGTATTCACTCCGTCTTTGTGTTGTGCTGGATTGCACAAACCGCAGTGAGAGCCTGTCGCCTGCAGGTCTTCATCTACAGCTCACTGTGGCTCTTTCCTCTTGTTTCAGTCCTCACTACAACATGTAAAAAGTATCCTCTGAGAAAAAGCGCAGAATATATCTTGTTGTGAATACTCATTTTTTAGTGCGCACCACTGAAAAAGTAAGTAAGTTCTCTTTTGAGAAAAAGTATACTTCAGTTTGTGTACGGATTAAACAAACAAGACAAAACATGTTGATTAGTGAGAGTGGTGGTAGGTATATTTTTTAACTTTTAGAGAGAGCCAGGCTAACTGTTTCCACCTGCTTCCAGTCTTTATACTAAGCTAAGCTCCCAGCTCAACCTCCATAGTTAACACACTGACATGAGAGTGATATCGATCCTCTCACTTAACTTTCTGAAAAAAGTGAATATGTGTATTTCCCAAACTGTCAAACTTTTCCTTTAAGTACATTCATGCATTGTTTCTTATGATTCCCTTGTGTGTGTGTGTGTGTGTGTGTGTGTGAGAGAGCAGGTTGAATGCATGGGAAAGGTGGACTCTTCAAGTAATACTCCATCAAACCATCTTTATATAGTAGTTTTCGCCTACTATGTAAAGATGGTTTGTCGGTTTGATATAATAAAAATCATTATAACTTTAAGCCCACTTTACCCTTTTCTCTTTTTTTGTGTAGCCATTGAAATATAAAAATATATTCCAAGACCTTCATCTGTCTTTCTCTCTGTGTCTGTATATCTCTTTGTAAAAGGCTGGGTTCATATCTCCCATTGTGCAGGTGGCTAGACTGATTGGATTTCTCTTTTATGGGGAGCTGTCAGTGGATTCAGCCTCTGATAGCAAAAAGAGGAATGGAGAGGTGCATGAGGATGGTACTCCTGAGAGGAAGAGAGACAGGGACCTCTGGCTCCACATGGAGGGAGGAGAGACGGACGCTGGGTGGCCGGGTGGGATAAGGACATGTTGTCGCCGAGAGAGAAAAAGAGAAAAGGAGTGAAAGCGAGAGAGAGTGAAAAGTAATGAATCTTATTATTACATGACATCTGTGTTTTTTTTCCTGGGGAAAAGAGAAGGTCAAAAGTCATATTGCTGGAGATAGAGCTCATTACGAGCTCTTAACGTCTCAGGCTTTCGCAACAGAATCACCCATAACAATTTTCTCATCAAATTTGAAGGACATTATCGCAGGTCAACAAGTCCTCTTACCTGAATGTCACCGCCTTTGAAAATGACAAATAAGCTATGCTTGGTTAGGGTTAAGGAAGGACTGCAGCCACCGTTAAAAGAAAACATTTACTGTTATAGGTGCCAGGACCACCAGACCGTCCTCTTCATATAATAATGTCATGACATTTCCTGCTTCGTCGCTGAACTTAAACATACAGAAGGTCAAGTTTGTAATTCTAGAGGGAAAAATCTCCATGAGGTGTGACTTGTAACGGTGTCATTCTTGCCTTTGTGGGAGATAATATACTCAGTTAACAGTTAATTATGTCCACCAAGCGAAAACAAATGCAATCTAATACAAGAGTCCTGCAATAAATCCTACCGTCATGAAGTTTATAGTTTTCAGTTTTTGTTGAAACTTTATATTTAATATACAGTTATTGATATAAATAAGGTGGATAAAATATTAGAAACACCTGTCAGTATAATGCAATACAGTTCAACAGCACCACAACATAAACAGAACTTTATAAGCTTCATGAGTTATTGGAGGACTGTTGTATTAGACTGCATTGATTTGAGCTAGGGGTACCTACTGTTCAACTGGCAGCTGATACAACAAATACAAAAGTACACTTGTTCTCAAACGTTTACTGTTTCTTAATCGAACCTCGACATCTATATACCACTTTCAATGAAAAAGTGACACTGCTGAGCATAACATTTTTATTCAAATAAATGATTTCCATGGATTCCCAAAGGTAGCTTTTTTTTTTTCAGGCAAATTTGTGACACAGCTGGGTTGCAGCAAGATCAGTCATGAAATAACTCCAGGAGAGACTGCTTGACTCAAACAAAAAAGCCAAACATTCTCTGGTTACAGCTTTTCCTTGTCTTGATGATATTATATTGGGGTTTTGTACTGTTGGTGGGATAAAACAAGAAATTTGGCTCTGGGAAATTATAATGAGATTTCTAGACAAAACAATTCATTAAAAAAATGATCAGCAGATAAATTGATAATGAAAATAATCATTAGTTGCAGACCTAACATAGGCAACCTAGCTGATTCTTTGATTTGACTGTTAATTGACACCACTGTGACACCTCAGTGATTCCTCGGCACCAACCCTGCTCCTCCTTCAACTTTAGAAAATCCTCAAAGAAAAAGCTGCCAAAAGGCCTCCATTATAGGTTTTCCTGGAGCTGCTTGACCTTGAACATTTGGCTAGGACAGCAGTCTTGTAGAGAATTTTAATTTGAGCAAAGAGAATACAAGTGCAGTTCCTGTCACGGCTTCTGCAGTTGCTTCTGTCAGACTGTCTAGTCATCTACTTTCCTGGTGGCCACAGTTTGACAGCATATTCCAGTGAGTGTGTTCTTTCTTGCTTTTTGAATGGCAATACACATAAGTAATCACAGTGTAATGGAGACCATTTGGTGTGCCTGCTCTAAAATGCATGTATTCACAGTAAGCAGCGGACATTGAGTCACTTTGACTACACTGAAGTACTTTGACAAGTTGCATGCATTTTAATGCTGCAACAGCATTATCCCTAAAAGCCTTTTGAGGGAGTGATTATTTTAACTTCCAAAACAAATCTTGCCAAACCCTGTTTGTGGCACACAAGGACTTGAGGCAGCCACATTCCCCTTACCCTATTTCTCTAACTTTCTCTCTTTGGATATTTATTTCCCATCTCTCGCTCTTTTTATTCCTCTCTTTCGTATGCCTGCGCCCTCAAATCTCTTCTCTCATTTGCATCAGGTCGAGAGGGCTCAGTGGGGTTACAAGCTGGCACATATTTGATGGGAGATAGTCTAGGAAAGTTCCCCACACTTTTAACAGTGATGATGACAGGCCGGGTTATCTTCATGCCGCGTTGCCCCTGAGATGCTCACCACTGGGGCTCCCTGAGAAAGTGATTAGGATTATTTAAATGTCAATTTATTTTCTTTGCCCATTATCACGAACGCGCTTCCTCCTCTGTCAGTAGGGAAAAGTCTCTTGTAAGAAGCCAATGTAATGTAGGTTGACAAATCAAGTTTTTCTTCTGGGCTCGGCGGGAATGGAGCGTGAGGGCTGGGATTTGTAAGTCTTCTTTTTTCAATATTCCCCACCTCTCTTTCTGTATTCACTTCAGTATTACCTTCACCTCTAACACTGCACCAGCTCAGCTTAATTAAATGTGTGTATGGAAAAAAAGAAAAAAAAAGTCACCATTTTCGCAACTTTCCAGACATCCACCTAGTATCTCAGTAACAATCAAGTCTTATCTAT
The DNA here is from genome assembly GCA_005408345.1 of Macquaria australasica. Classification (NCBI taxonomy): domain Eukaryota; kingdom Metazoa; phylum Chordata; class Actinopteri; order Centrarchiformes; family Percichthyidae; genus Macquaria; species Macquaria australasica. Next base: position 835,223 of record SEMN01000113.1, read on the forward strand.
AGTTGTGCCACATAAGCAGCTTTACAAAAGCAGCATTACACCCACATGGAGGTGTTTTGTTTACTACTTTCTTCCCTGAGGTGAAATATTGTACACTGCTCACTGTTTGAGTCTGCCACTGGAAGAACTATCAGCTCTTCTTCAAACTTTAATGTAGGTGGCCACTCAAAGGCCTGCCCTTTATTCTATTTTCTCTTTTTCATTTTTTCTTTAAAGATATCCTCCAGACATGTTTTAGACATACAAAAATACTCTGCTTCGACTACTAACTTTTTACTTTTTTTCCCCCACAAAGAGTTAAAAAGTAGTAAAATGACATCTATTCCTACTACCTACTTGAAAAATCCAGAATCTTTGAAACAATTGATTTTCAAAGTTTAACACTGAAAAGTCCATTCTCAGTATTCACTGGAGACTTCAAATTTCCACATCACACTTGTGTAAGTTACATATTGGACCATGACTGGCTTCCAAACTAGCTGCGATGTCACAAATTTAGTTTTGTATGTACACGTCTTGAATGTGAAAACAGCATTCTAGTGTCAAACTCTGCACATACATCATTGTGCACAGTGAAGGTAAAACTTCCAAGTGAAGGACAATAAGCAAAACAAAAAAAGGCGAAAGATCTGTTTAACTCTGGTCTACAGTGTAAATCTTACAGGAACACACACATTAGATATATTAGAGTTTAGAATTGGAAGACTGAGGTAGATAGGAGGAGAGAGAAATGGAGATCGAGTGAACAATGACTTATATTCTCTGTGCAGTCAGTGAGGTTTTTGAGGGGAAAATGTTTGCAGGTGCCTCTGGGTTCGAGGGTTTTCTGAGTGATGAAGGAACACTTTCTTTTGGACAGAGAGGGTGGTTTGCTATCTGTGAGCCTCTAGAGTTCTCTGCCTCTGTGACTACAGAGGCGCTGGGAGAACATTATTAGAAGAAAGAGAGATAGAAAGAAAATGAGCCCAATATTACCTAGAAGACTTCAAACTTTAAAATAGGACCAAATTCTGAGATGCAAAAATGTGATCGTCGTTCCATTAATCTCAACAGAAAATACAATTACGTGTAAACGCAGTATAGAGTCATTGGATTAAATCTTTCTGGTATTGCAGTTTGGTGCCTGATGATTTATTTTCACGGCTTGTGCATGAGAATTTCTGCCATTTGAATTGTATAGGCCTACGTTTTTCACATTTTACTAGATGAATAGCTCTACATGATGCATGTCTTTGCTGTACTCCTCAGACCCAGATCTCCTCCTTTAATAGTCTTTTCTCTGTTTAGAACATATCTGGGTGTATACCAGTTGCTGTGGGTGTGTATTTTATAGATGCAGCTACACTGAAAGTTAAAATAACACTAGTCAACATTTACATCCCTGTTTTTATTGCCAATTGCTCCTGTTCACCATCTGCTTCTACAACTACTCTGGCGGCTTTATGGATGCTGCTCACCTCAGCTGCAGGCTAGATGCCTTTTGATGGTAGACAGCGCATCAAGCTGATTGACAGGTCTTGGGTTGGATGAACTATATGAACTTGAGGTTATGAAGGTAGAACTAACAATATATTTCACAGTAAAAAGTGGTAAAGGTTGTATAGGGATTGGATCGTAGGGATTAACATGCTGTCTGCATCCCAAATTTCAGATCCTTTACCTGCTGTATTCCAAGTATACTTCAGGTTGTAGGTGGAAATAAACAAGCTGCCATTACTATGGTGGATTTCACTTGTAAACTGCAGTAAAGCTGTAGTGTAGTGTTAAACTGCTTTTGTACAGCTTTTGCCAAGAAATACGTCTAGGGTATTCTGTAGAACCTGATCAGTGTTAGAATATATTCATTGAAATTCCTTTGAACAGTTAATCTTGATGTTATGTGTAAAAATGTAAACTGTAAACATGTGCTCAGTTTAACCTCAGTTTAACCACATTTCTGGGTGGCTTTTTCACCTGCAAATCACCAAGACCAGCTTACTGGGATGTGCTGTTATCAGCTGCTACAACTTAAAAAAAACAAAAAACCTTAATGCAAAATCCATAAGCCTCTGCTCCATGAAGGCACTATGATTTTAATTCATATCAAAATCCTCATGCTCTGTCTAAAACTGTGCACTCTTTGTGGCTATGCATGGACATGTTTCATATGTTTCAGTTTTACATTGAAATATGTAACTGAAATAATTTGTCGATTAATCGATAAGTGGATGGACAGATAAATAATCTGCAACAATTTCGGTAATCAGTTAATCAGTTTTGAGTCATCTCCTAATGCCAGATTCTCAAATACGTGAATATTTGCTGATTTTCTTTGTCTTCTATGATAGCACACTTCCTACTTTGGGGTTTTGAACTGCTGGTAGGACAAAACAAGCGATTTGATTTTGTTGTGTGATGAGCAACTGTTTCTTGATATTGTATAGACCAAACAATTGATTTTTTGATAATGAAAAAACTTTTCCCTGATCACAAAGCAAGAAATCATAGATGGCAAGTTTGTTGATTTATAATCACAACAAAGCTGAAATTTGAAAAGTGATGTTGCTTAATTACTACACAGCACTTTCACATCCATCTTATGGAGGACGGACAAAATGTTATCTTTTTTTTCTCTCCAAAAGAACCAATTTCAGACTTGTGTTTTTTGCGACTGAACAACATTCACATACCTTCATCTGCCAGAAGGGATGATTGCCGACTGTGATCAATCCAACCATCTGTGCTTTCACACACACTCAGTGAAACTGCTTTCACTTCGAGTATGGCACCGCAGTAATGGTGGCGTTGCTAGAGAGCACAACACATAAATCAGCTGGTAGAGTCGTCTGTAGCCAAGCACATAGAAGGTACACAAATTACTACCAAATGAGAGACACCAAGAGACTGCCATTTGAAAGAAACCCCTCATCTAATAAACTACATTTTGATCAATCTTTATTCTGCTGCCTAATTGTTCATGTATGATGGGCTTCACAGAAAAGACCACCATCTCTTTGTCACATGGAACCAAAGATATATCACAGAGTCTTTGTCTGTGGTCAGAAGTCATATCTGGTGGAGCGATATTAAACCATAGAGGTCTAAAAGCTAATAATATGCACACCCTTAGGCCTGGGTTCGTTAAAAGAGATAAGAAGATTAATCTTTGTCCCAGATCAGTGCAATTTCACAACAGAGCTCGGGCTGGATATTGCTGGCATGAGACAGCAAAGCTAGCTTTATGAAAGGAAAAATAATAGAATAAGAAAACTACAATGAGGTCACCCTTGAATGTCAGTCATTTCAGAGGTCTTTCGTAGAGAAACAAAACAGCAGTGGAGGGAGAGAGTTAGAGAATGGAGAGATAAAAAGCGCAGCATCGGCAAGTTTTGTCGTCTTTGATGGTGCTGAAAAGGAAATGTTCTGGATAGACAATCCATGCCTCTGGTGAAATTCTTTCATTGTGTTTCATTTTTAAACCAGAAGCTCTTCCAATCTTCCTCCTCTTATACTTTCTTCCTTTTCCGCTGCCTTATTCACATTCTTCTCCTTTCCTTTCTATGCCTCATTCCACTTTCTTTCTTTCAGGCCCTCTCCCTCTTTTGTCCCTCTTCCCTGTCTCTCTGTTTCATTTTAAACCATTGCCAGTCTCTCAGTTTTTTTGTTGTCTTATTTTGCTCCAGTCATTTGCAAATTCCCTCTTCTCTTTTTGTTTGCTTCCTTCTTCACCAGCTATTCACCCTTCTCCCCTTCAGCCCTTTCTTGTTTTTCTGCCCTTTTCCCCACGCCAGCCAAAATCATCTTCTGGGTGGATGGGTTGCTGTTCTCATGCATGCAAAACCACATTAAAATCTCCTCCAATATCTGACCAAGCACCTGGCCCATGCTAAGCTGCAGGGACCAATCCGTTACCTTAGCTGGCCCTTAAGCTCAATTCCTATTCAGAAGCTCAGTATGACCACAGCTCCAAGCAATCCCACTGACAGCCAACTTCCTAAAGGTGTGTAAGATGGAGGCGAAATGGTGGTGGGGGTGGTGTTGCTATGTGTTTGTGCAGTGGGAAGGAAGAAGAGAGTACATGTACCAGTATGTGCAAACAGATTAGTTGTATAATCAATGACCTAAAGCAGCGGTCAAGCTGTACAGGTCCCCGTAGTTGGCCTTTTTCGAGTGTCGGCTGAGCATGCTCGCCCTTGAAAAGTAAGACAATGACCTGATTGAGATGCAGTGACAGCAACTGGTTCTTCCACTGTGAAATTTTCAGAGCTGGAATGGAGAATAAGCAGATCTTGGATGGATTATGTCAAGATAATGGAATCACTGAGATCGAAAATGGAAGAGGACAGTTTAGCCATAATCACGTCTTCTGTCTTAGTTTCTCTCTCTCTCTGCCTCCCTCTATCCCAGCCTCACATTTTCTTTCCCCGCTCTGTGATATGCACGCAAACACACACGCCATTCTCCCTTTACTGTTCAGCGCTATTATTATTTTTTCTGCGAATTCCCCATGTGGCAATGCGGAACGGAACCTGCATAGAAAGCAGTCTCCAATTAGGATAGCTCTTTTCATGTCGAGGCACTGCGCTGCATATGAAAAGGGTGAGAATGCATGGATAACGAGGAGGTGAGCTGAGACGCTACTCAGACAACATGCACTTTCTTGCATTTGCACACTTTCATGCAAGCAAGCGGGGGATGCACACAAATACACAGAGACACACATGCATGCACATCCCTAAAAACTCAATCCCATCCTAAATGCCCACAGCCTCCCTCACCAATTTCTGTTCACCTCCAAGGCTATTGGAATATGAAATCTCTGTATCATTTGCAACGGAGAAGGAATAAAACATTAAAGGAGCTTTTCCAGATATATTCATAGTGCCTGTGCGAGAGTGCAAATTAAAAAGTTTATCTTGGAGAGTGCCTCCTGTAAAGCAGATACTTAGAGCCTGAGGTGAGACGAAATAATTTTTTTCAGGTACAATAAAATCAGTACACTTTTTGTAAAGATTTTAAATGTGAGAGCCAATGCAGGTTTGTTTCCTCTGGTGGGAACTGATGGAAGCCGTGCTGAAGCTTCAAAATGTTGCTGGAAATTACAGATCATGCTGATTGGAGATGTAGAACTCAAACCTCCCTTTCTTTTTCTCTGCTGGTTTGTCTGTCTGTTTCTCTCTCTCTGTAAACTTTAATTTAGAACGCAGCATCCCCCCATATGATAAAGTGGAACAGAAACCAGCAGGTACTAAGATTGATGTTTATCTGGCGGCGTCTTTTCTTATTACTGTTATTACTATCACATCTTCTTTGCCTGGCGCTAGCCTTATGCTTAGTTTCTCTGAGTCAGACAAAACCATCCGTTAAACCTCTACGGGGCTTATCTACATGGTCAAAATATACCAGCCAGCCAGGCAAAGCAAGGGGGATTTGGCTGTATTCACAGCCACAGGGGGAGGAGAGAGAAAAGCAAAGGGAGCCAGCTGGGAAAAGACAATAATTCAGAACCTGCCAAAATTTTTCTTAGAGGCCTCTTCCATCCCTAATTCCCCTGGGTGGAGGTGCACTTAGTCACTAAAGCTCTCTGGCTGTGTATCATGGAGGCTTTGGATAGCATGGCCTTCCACTGTAACAGAGGCAGATTTAGACGTCTGCACTGGGGCCTCCTCTGCCACTTTACGCTTTAAATACACCCATTTTGGCTCCCTGTTTGGTATTTCTCAAAGCATACAGGTTACAATTGTGGTCCAGGGTAGTGGCTTTCCCTGTGTGTCTGTTTTTCTGTCTCATATTCACCCTCAACAAAAAGACAATCAGAAGCTCCTACCTTGCAAAAAGTGAAATTTATTTACGTTTCATGATGCTCATACATACTGACATGTTATTCGCCTTCAAATTTTTGAAAAGTCTATGCTCTTCCAATGAGAAGTTGACACCAATCAGAAGAAGTGACCCACCTCACTTCCATTGGCATCAGAAATAAGTCGGACGATGGAAACCATCAAACACCCAATCAGGAATATGGACATGTTTTGAAGGTCATTTTTAAGTGGTGAAAGTCTGCTGAAGATTTCAGGAGAATGAGTTATTGATTGTATTGAACCTGTGTCATGCATGAACAATTGGAAGAAAGTGAGCCCATTCACATTATTCAATCATTTAGACAATTAGCCTTTAATGACTTATCGATATTGAATGGAATTGATATTGAATAAGACTCATGCATGAGAAAGTAATTTGAGGGTCCCATTGCGGGGTCAGTCTACTGGCTCTTGGTGCTTGTTGTAATAGTAATTGAGTGAGATAAGGATGTCACCATCCAGTCATGACATGTGAATGAAGCCTGACTTTATACCAACAGCACTTTATTTTCACTGTAGCATAAGATATCATGGTTGAAATGTTTTGAAACTGGCAGACTTGATATGTAGGACAGAGAGCAGGGAGAGGATCTTTCACTGCGATAACCTTTGCAACTGGGTCACAGCAAGGGGAAAATACAGACGAAAATAAAACCGAGATATATCTGGGTGGGGTATGAGGTTCTTTTGGAAAGAGTCTGCATGTGAGGATAAGAGGTGCGAAGGAAAAGCTGGTGCGTCTCACTACATTTGACACGACTTCCAGCCTCTGGCATCAGATAAGTCACTCTGCTCAGAAGAAGTATTTTGAAATCTCTGGGCTTATAACTCCTGTTGGATCCGCTTAGGTAGACTTGAAAGATTAATGTGGACCATTAAAAAGTGATGATAGAAGAAGCAGAAGTTGACTAAGCCCATTTCAACACTACAGATCATTCAAAATAGTCTTTCAAACCGCTTTTCCCATTTAGTTTTTCTGTGTTTAGAGGTTTGTGTTTAGCAAATCCTAAAGTTCATTCTTTGTAAGAGATGTAATAATCATTTCAGTCTAATGGTTGGCCAGCAATTTGATTTCTTTGCGGACTTTAGAATGTCTGAGTTTGTCTATAAGGTGTTTCTCTGGCCCTGCTTGTTTGAGCCACAGTAGGTAAATGAAAATGACACTGTGAATATTTCTTTCGAAAAGAACATCCCTCAAGGGTTGAGGACAAGAAATCATAAGTCATATCATAAACTGTGTGTAGGTTAGACCACTGTTGTGTTTAGCGAGGAATAAAATGTCTGCGCTTTTATTATAGAGTAGTTTTTCTTTATACTGCCTTTCTTGTAGGACAGGTGCCAAACATTTTCATGATCATTTTTATCCATCAGTATTTTCTTTGATTAGTTGATTAATCATTTAGCAGCAAAATAAAGCTTATCATTATATATAAAGTAGCAAAGTGAACATTGATTTTCATATATTAAAATGTTGCAGTTCATATATTATCTGCACTAGTGTACCCCTGTTGGTCAAAATACAAATGTAACATGCTTGCAGAACATACTCCAAAGTAAACAATCAAAAAGGCATTTTTACCATGTTCTTAATTAAATTAGCATTTCCATATTCTCTTTACCATTATATAACTAGTAAAAGGTTGAATAGTCGAGTCAAGTCAACAATCAACCCTTGCAGGTGACAGGATGCCACTAATAGTGATTCATTTTTTCAGACACTTAAGTTACCCACAGGACATTGTTTTATTGACTCACTCTCCTGTTTGAAGCTATATGTACACACAACCATCCACTCTCATGGAGACAATGCAAGTACACAACATACACAAAGAAGCACACACCCACACACACACGCACACAGTGCAGGGCAGAGGGGAGTTAGTTTTCTACATGTCAAGATAACAGTAACAACTCTCTTTAAACTTTGCCAGCCTTGCTGATGTGAAATAATGGCTAATCTCTGCGTAGCCCTGCCAGAAACACACTCAGGGAGGACTGTCAGGAAGGCTCAGTCTGTGTGTGTGTGTGTGTGTGTCTGTGTGTGTCTGTGTGTGTGTGTTCTCACTGGTCTGTGTCTGCTTGAGAGAAGGAGGCTGTTTCTCTCTTTCTCTCTGTGTGTGTGTGTGTGTGTGTGTGTGTGTGTCTGAATACGTGTAAATCACCAGTGGCATTAGAGAGCTTCCTGCAGTGTTGATGTCTGGCTAATAAAATAACTGGAGGCTGCTTCTGAGCACACCAACAGTGAGACGCCGCCTCATTCCTTAATCTGTGGCCCCCCCTCCAGGTCACCATGACCCGACTCTCCATCAAAACTCACTGACCCATGAGGTGGACATTTGAGTGCAGGCCTCAGCATTTGTTTGTGAGAAAATATGTGTGTGCATGAGCATGTGTTTTCCTTTACATGCAGAGAGTGCATGTCCATCTCTGTGTGTATGAGCACTGGTTTTTCCTCCTTATTCCAGTTTACAGTTATTATTATCCATGTGTTTTCTGTAAATAATGCTAACATTTTTGCTAAAGGCATGTGCAGAGACTGAATGCTAAACAAAAAGACATAGCCTTTTGCAGCCACAGCTTAAAGTGCACACCTTTGCAACCACTAACATTTTTTAAATTACCTCTACTTCCCTTTTTGTAATATAAATTGTTGTAATGTAGCAAAGGAGTAAGCAATCAATGAGAACACACATTTTTGTATCATATCATCCAATATGTGATGAGCCTTTTCTCTGTCACCTCCATTTTTATTTTGTGTATTCATGGATTAAGCTGCCCATAACATATTTGGTTGGGTTTTGAGTCACTTTCTTTTAGTCAAGCTTTTTTGAAATTCTTTTAGTTGAGATAACCAAGGGTAAGGTAAGTGACATGTTAAAGGTCAGGTGGCAATGGCAAGTGTGTTTTAATGTGTTTTACTACCACTACAGGTGAGTTTATGTTCAAAGAAGAGACACTTGTTTATCTGCTTACAGTGCAGCCAAACAAACAGTGGATTTATTGTGTCACATTGTTTGAATAAAGAAGTTAAGAACTGACCTTTTTCCCATCATTCCTTAAGCAACCATGGTCTGATCTCATGCTGTGCTCACGCTGTGCGCTCTGCATTGCACAGTAAAGGAAGTTGTTAATCTTGGACGACGAGTTGGATGTGTGCAGGTTCTTGGCCTGTCGCCTGAAGCTCTTTATTTAACAGGTCGCTGTGGTTGTTCCTCCAAATACATTGCATTTCCTGTGGCTGCTTCACAATAAAAGCCACCCAGTAGTTTGACAATTAAATGCTTTTAATGAGAAACAGCAGCATTAGGAAATATTTGGTTTGCATTAAAAGTAAAACAACATGTCTCTGATATGGCTGAGACAGAAACAGAAATGGGGATTAAATAATGAAAATTTTAAAAATTAAAACTTTAAACTTGCTCTTATCAATATGTTTATATTAATAATGTATGAAATGGCTATATGTACTGTAATGTAAAAGGTGTCGCTTGTAGTTACAACCCAAACCAGACCAAAGAGTCAATAATGGACAGGTGGACAGAAACACAACTCCAATGGGATGATGATGTTGCTCGATGTCTGCTGGATGTGGAAGTAGGCAGCCGTTTGCTGACATGTTAGCCACTTTATAAGGTGATAATATGTCAGTGTTGTGTTTACACCTTGTTGTACTACCCCAAAGTGCCCAATAACTGTCCTGGTTGAGTCCACATTGTCCACAATGTTTGCACATATTGCACAAATAATGAACATTAATAATCAATAGTTAACAATGACTTCCCGCCCACAATCCCAGAGAAGTCACGAGTAAAGACAAATGTTTATACAGCAGACTTTTTGACTTGTTATGCAGGAAAAGCACAGGTGTTACTAATAACAGCAACGATGGCTCTGTTCTATTCAAGTGTCCCAGTAAGTCATGACAGTGAGCCAGCAAGCACAATACCACCCCGAACGTGAAGCAGCTAAATGGAATTCAGCCATCATTAATCGTATTATTTAAAATGAAAAAAAAAGGCCTTTGTCTATTTTTTGACACTAACAAAGTATCTAAGAAGTTATAATGAGTTTTTTAGCCTATTTTTAAGAGGGCGTGAGGTGATGTGAGACTGGGGTCCTGGTTGCTGTTCTGTTTGAAAATGCCGGATTTCTGATGTTAAATAAAGAAGCAGCCCTACAATGTGGGAAGATAGCGTCCCACTACTTCTTGATTTAGCAAAATTCAATCTAGCTATGAATAAATGCTGCAGAAACAATTTGGTAGAGATATAAATATATCCTATGGGACCAAAAGCAGGTGCAGTGGATATATGGAGAAGACAGGAGAAGAGAAGATTGTGTCAGTGTTCCCTTGTCTCTCTACAGTGCAGAACAGCTTGTTCCACGCCTCCGCTATCTCTCACCATCCTTCATATTAGCTTTGGTCATTCTTTAAACTGTAAATCATGTTACATGCTAGATGAACCTGGAGATACAGAGATATCACTTAAATGTATTGGTGCAGGAAGTGAACAGAAGCCTAGCTTTTTCTGTCAGCTATGCCTACTCCTATGGTAAATAGCCACTGGGGAGTCACTGGTCAGTTTGCACGCTAGATAGCTAATTAGCTAGTCAGCTGACCCACATAAAACTGCTGCAAATCTTACTTGCAAATGTCATTTTGGTCAGTTTAGATGCTGGTGCAGTCAACTCCACAACTACTAAAATACTGTCTGCCAATGGCTTGTTTCCAGCACAAGTGTGTTTGCTTTGTCTCTCTGTTGCCCCTTCAGAGGCTGAGGAAAAGGACCATTTCAGATATTTCTCCAAAGATCTTTTTCTGTTTAAACACTGATGAACAGTGACATTATTTTTTACTGCAAAAAGGCATGACTTATGGATTTCAGTTGGACTTTAAAGTACTCATTAGTGAAAGCTATATAAGGCTTGCTTGTGTAAATGTAGCACAACATGTCAACAAGACATTCAAGTGGAAAATACACATTTCCAAAAGTATTTTATCCACTTTGTATAACGTGACATAGTGGAAAATCGTTGAGTTGGAGAAAGCCAAGGGTTGCCTAGCTGCCTGACAGAGGCTAGTAATTGCCAACATAAATAAATGTCATAAATGAGAACAATCTTTGCATTAGGAGGTTAAATTATTAGACAGGAGGAATATACAAAATGTTCCATTAGTTTTGTCGTCCATCACCGGACACACCAGTTTCTCCAGTGATTATGTTTGACACAGCCTGACATGTAACATAAAGGTACAGTACATCCTAATCTTAAATAAAATCCTAATGCCATATGTTTTACTTAATCTTAGAGACCAAACAGGCTATATTTATATGCTATACATTTAATCTTCCTGATAAATGGGTCATAGGAATTAGGATCAGAGCACACTGCAAGCAAAATGCTTTACAAAAGGTTTTAGAGACAGTGTTATAAAAGTATAAAGTATTATTTGGATTATTTAGCTTTACATGCAAAATTCAATATTGACAATAAAAAAAAATGTTGTAAACTCAATCTGTATTAAAAGTTACTTACATAACTGTAATATTGTTATAATTTGGGAGGGGTAAAGTTTTTGCTTTTTAAATTTGAGCAGTCAACATCAGGAAATGTTTTCTAAGGAAATGCAAATCATTTCAGAATGAAAGACAAAAAACTAAAAAAAAAAAATGATACATTGTGCATTGCATAAGGGAACCACAGGTGAAGTGCATATCCAGTAACAGAGGACAGAATATCAAATCCTGAAAGATTTTCTGTGTTTAGTGTAGTATTTCAGCACACAATACCCAAATGCATCAGTCTCATACTTATTTTATGCTGTGGGCAAACCAGTGTTCGTGAATATTTCAGTGTCGTATTACGCTCCAAAGTTGTATTTGTCAGGTTCTCTTAGTCAGACAGTTTCAGGTTCAAACTTTCTGAGTCAGAGAGTTTCATGCTGCAATTTCCCATTACTCTTCTATGTCCCTGAGGCTCTCAATTCCCTGTTTTCTTCCTGATTCACACCATTTTATGTCTGGGCCTTGAAGGCAGCAAGAACCCAACTTTGACAAAAGAGAGAAATGACTGGCAGCCACGGGTTTTACCTCAGTCTCCTCTTCTTCACTTTCACCTCTCCCACTGTTTTCCAACACTGCTAGTCACTCATTCCATACCCACTTTTCTTTGTTCTCCCTTTTTTCTTCTGTTCTTTCTTTTTCTCTTCCTCAGTATCTTTTTCTAATTGTCACATTGTACCTTGACTTTTGTCCTCACCCTTTCTTCTGTCCTCTCTTTAGTGCTTACTCCCACTCAATCTCTCATGCTGTTCTCTCTCTTCCTCCATCCATCTCTTGCTCTCAGACTGTCCTTCACGGACAATTTACCAAGAGTGGCATCCATTCACCTTTCAGCCCTCAAGCTTTCAACACCATTTTTAACACAAAAACCCCAAAGGCGGAAAAGCTAAAGGAGAGCAGAGAGAGAGAACTAGAAAGAGAGAATGGAAGACTTGGTAGAAAAAAAAGAGCTTGATCTCAAAAGCATTAAATCTGTTTTTTGCAGTGTGGACTGGAGAGATGGTGGTATACGGTAACACGGAGGGTTATTTGTGTGCACTGACATAGTGAGAGTTGTAAAAAGTCTGCTCATGTCCATTGTATCACATTCTGAGACTCAAGCATGGATCCTTGGTCCTAGCGGCCCTGTCATTCAAACCATGTCTGATAGACAGACTGAACTGAAAGCAAGTTCTCTTGCAGTCATTTTGTGAACAGACAAGAAACCACAGGGATTTTTCTGCCGGAAAACCTTGAGAAAGCTTTCTGCATGTGAGCTCTGGAAAAGGTAATCCTCTCAAGGCCAGAGCACTTTCTTTTTGCAGTAAGTATAAGTGAAAAATAACATACTTACAGTAGGCCTGGAACTAATTGTTATTCAGTTAATGTCTTCATTATTTTTTCGATTAATAGCTAAAGTGTTTAGACTATAAGTAAATTGTATAAAATGGCCATCAAAAGTTCACATAGTGCAACTTAACATATTGAAATAGCTTCTTTTGTCCAACAAACAGCACTGTATTCACTATACAATAGTATAAAAAGCAATAAATCCTCACATTTAATAAGCTTTGACAAGTTTGGTTTGATAAATGACACCTTGAGCCATAAGATGATCACACTATCATATCATTCAGTCTACAATGTACCCATCTGAGTTTAAACTTCATATGAATTCCTGTAGGTTTCTCAAGGTCATGTGTGCTTGACAGAAAGGAACAAAATACATTCAGTATAGAAGACAGCCAGCAAGACCTACAAGCCTTAGGAATGTTATGTTTGTAGCTCAGAATTGCATGACTATGTGTCAGATTCAATTATGTGTAAACCAGTATGCAAATGTTTCCTGATCGACTTAATGCACCAGGATGTTTGGTCTGACAACTGCTTGGCAGAATAAGCAATCACAGCTCATGCCAACCAGCGGCTCCAAACAAATATTCATGATAGTACCTGTAGCCCAAGGAGAGACCCACATCATACAGACCTATCAGACTTAGCCTTTGTTCCCACTCTGTGTCCTTAAGCCAACAGTCTTATCACAAAACTTCTTTGTCGTATTAGCAGCCCAATATTTCCCTATGACAGCATGGAGCATTAAAGGAAAGTTACTAACGTTCCTCTCAGACTATGTTAATAAGTTGCTTTTGGTCGTGCTATTTTCCAGATACAGTTAAATTTAAACTGATGTTCGGAGGCTGCAGGGAAAGAGCTGTACAATCAAATGAAACCAAAGGAAGGAAAAGATATAACTAAGTGAGACAAGATAAGTCCAGACGAGACAGGGCGATGCAAAAGAGTGAGGGAAAAGACAGGACAGAATACGCAAGACAAGACGAGGAAAGACATACGTTAGGACGAGGCATGGCAAGATAATATTGAGCTAAGATAGAGGTAAACATCTTGTCTTGGTCACCATACTACATTACCATTTAAACCATGTAGGCTACTGCATATGAAAAGGCCTTGAGGATAAATGTACATAGTACAGTTCTATAATCTATAATATCAAAAGAAAAATAATCTATTATTCACCAACAATCTCTTCTCTTCTTGAAACCTTGTTAATTACATTGATTTGCTATCATACAGTTTTGGCCAATTGTAGCTATAATGTCTTGAGGACAGATTAGTTTGGATGTGTAAAATATCCCCATATACATGGTCCAGTAGAGCCATAAGAGTTCTGTAATGATATTGTATTATCGCAGCTTTACAGAGTTATCAGGTCATTACCTAATCGTGTCCCCACCTGATTACTTTTCTCTTATCTGTTCTCCCTTCTCATCTGTTCTCCTCTTTTCTTTCTAGTGCTGCTCATATTTTATACTAAATGAAGTGGACTCTATTTTGTTAGACAAACTCTCTCTGGCTTTTTCTTTCTTGCATCGACACACAAATATCTACCTCACACCTTCACATACCAACATGCATCACTGGCCAATGGGTTTTGACAAAGACTTGGGGTGATGGTGATTCTCTCTGTCTCTAACAAAACAACAACAACAACAACAAAAATCTGGCATTCTGTTTCAACAAATAATTTCCTTGTTCCCTGCACCTGGTCCTGTTGTAATCTACAACAGTGTATGAATAATTTGAAATAAGGACAATGCACTGTGTCCTCTCTTACTCTCAAGATGGAAAGGTATATATTTGGGAATATTAGTAATATATGTATTCATTTTTCTTTACATAATTAATTTTTGTGGTAGAGGGGTGTGCTTGTACCCATAACCCTGTGAGCGGTGTTGTACAGGAAAAAAAACATCTGGTACTGTAGGTATCCCATGGCAAACTGGTAGCAGATGAGGGTGGAGGCCTGGAATGAACCCTGACCAAAGAAACTGGCTATCAGCATGTGGAATGAATACTTTTTGGTGGGGGAAAAGTAAAAACTTGTGGGCAAGATCGAGCGGTACCAATTAAATATGACTGGGCTCAACTTTTTTCAAGGCAGTGGCTCAGGAACTGTTCTTCCAACTGTGAGCTGCATTCTCTCCTTTTTCAGAGTAGTTCAGGCAGCTGCTGGGTACTGGCTCCTGACTGGAGCTGTGTCGAAGTTTGTCCAAGAGAAACAGAGGCTTACCACAGTGTAAGTGTTCCTCACAGAGATGGAGGCTCCAACAAACAGGGATCTTGTAATTGGACAGGTCATGACATTTGGATTGCCTTCTTTTTAAACCATTCAGAACCCATTCCTTGTCAAAATAGACATTAATGGAGGAAGATCTGAATAGAAATGCTTCATAATGGGATGAACATGATCATCCAGAATGGCTTTATGTTCCAGGTTGGACTCTTAAGAGGTTAAGTGAATTTCTGTGAGCGATGACCAGAAAATGTTTATAAAGATTCTCAGTCAAAATACATCCAAAAAGTAGTAAGTGAAAGGAAACTGAACTTGCTGTTTAGTCTTAAAGCAAACCTGAAAAGTTTTAATGCCCACGAACGCCAGTCAATATAACTGATGAAGCCGCATTGATGAGAAACCATATGTCTTCAAAACCAAACACTGAGTTACTTTAACTTTGATTTGCTACCTATACACAATGCTAGGAAAATGCAGGCATCGGTGTCAAAGGGTTCAGAGCACTAGCCTCTCAAAGACATCTTTCAAGATCAGTTTTTTACTTTTAGTCTATACAACATCCACTGAGAATCGATTGAACCCTGCAAGTGGAAGCTCGACCAATCAGCTGTGGAAGGGGGTTTGGATGATGCTGTGACTTGCCAACTATCAAAACTCCTGCAAAGTTGTAAACACCTAGTTAAGCTAGTTGTTTTAGATGTAAAATTAGACTCACGTTATGCTTGATGCTTGTTTTTCTCCTTGCATCTTATACCAATGTGACAACATCACAGCCAAAGACAGTGTTTTAATTCATTAGTGCCCCTTATTGAATATCAAACTGCAAGCTGAGCAAATCTTTGTCTCTGATGCTTCTTTAAAATGTGAACCTCTGTGGCTCCCAAGGTCACAGGTCTTTTATTCAAGCCACAGTATAGTGTAAGTGATGTAGCTGTGCCTTATCAGCATTTATTACAGGAATAATGAATGTCAGTTACTTAATCACCTAATAGACCATGTCGTTATAGAATCATTTGCTTTAAATATTTCTGTAGTCCACGAATTAGCTACTCAAGTGTATCTTTTATTTTTGATAACTGTCTGTATTTGATAATCCAAATTTTAGATATATTGCTTTTTGTTAATAAAATCCTATAACAAGCCAAACTTTTGTACCTAAAACATACTAGCAATCCTTTTCTGCTGTTGCTTGAGTCATTTTGTCACTTTGTGATGGAGTTAGTGGGGTGCCAGCATGTCAGCAGGAGATGCCATATTGCGTTATAGATTTTGCCTTTCAGAAGAGATGTGAAACATGGTGTGACTTTATACAGGTGTCCTTGTATGTCATGGGTTTGAGGTTATGGCAGGTGGAGCACTTCATTTGTCCAGCTGAGCTGTCATCTGTACTGGGTCCACACTGACTGACACATACTCTTACTCCCTCCTCTCCTTCTCTTTTCTCTCTCTACCTAATGAAGTGTCAACACTAATGATGTTCTTTTTGGTGGTGCTAATTCTCCTGACTTGGCGTGTCACTCCTCACTGCTCCTCTCTGAGAGGTTACCTCAGGTTTACCACTGCAGTAAATCTCAACAGTGCATGCGCGGGTGTGTGTGTGCATGTGGACGTATGTCTGCGTGATTGTGTGTCGCCTTCCCCTGCTTCTTTTTTGCTAATTAAGCAAGAAAGTTTTGCAGTGTTTGCTTGTCCAATGGCCCATGCATCAGAGCTGTCCTGCCCTGGTAAGTCCTCCCTGTGGACGGATGGCTTATTTTAGAATATAGGTCAAAATAAATATTCAAATATGATTAATGTTAAAGGAGATTGCAATTTTATCAGTATTTTTAGGACGGGATGAGTGAGTTTATTATTGAACAGACAGCTGATGTTTATCAGGTTGCAATGTGTCAAAATTTTATACTCTAACAGGTCTAATGATGCTCAAATTTAAGATGCCAACCTTATTGATGCCCCCTTTCATTCTGGAGATATATATGTATGACATAGGTCCATTGAACATACAGAAAGGTGACAAATTAAATGAAAAACACCACGAGCCTCCAGAGAAGCTTCTCTACTGGAGGATGAACACAGTTAAACGCAGTTAAACAGTTGAATGAACAGTTACATTTTGTCCCTAATAGAAATGCCGGGCATGTTCACCAAAGCCAGGCACTGTCCGACCTAGGGTCAAGAAACCAGGTCGGATGATTCAAATTGACCCTTTAAGATTGACCGCAGACTGCGTGGATCTGAAAGGGTTATGAAAGTCAAAGGTAAAGCTTTAACAACATGGGCCAAAAACTGCAGTTGGACTATGAATGTGTACAATAAAGTTTCTTTTTCATTTTTATTTTGAAGCAGCGAAGGTGTTTTTTTAGCCTGTGCACCACAGTTTTAGTAGTTCTGATCTAAATATATACAAACATGTGCTTTTCTCTCTAAGTGTTTTCTTCTTTTCTTTCTTTCTTTCTTTCTTTCTTTCTTTCTTTCTTTCTTTCTTTCTTTCTTTCTTTCTTTCTTCTTTCTCTCTATTTGCCTCTCTTTCTTTCTCTCTTTCAGATGCTTGTTTCAGCCTTCCTCTAATGAAGGTGCTAACAACCTAAATGTCACTAATGCCTCTCTGCAACCCAGACAAGTGATCTGGGCCAGTATTGACTTGGCGTACACACAGCAATCCCAGTGATGTAAGGAAAATGTAATTGAATATGAAATAGTCTGCGGAGAGATTGAGAGCGCCTCAGTTCTCAAACAGACATCCCCACTTATGAGGGCATGCACTCCCACATGAACACACACACACACTCACCCACACACACACACTGACTCTCTGTGGTAATGGAGACAATGTATTTCTAATGGCACCACCCAGACTGAGTAGGTAATTGTGATGTATTAGCATGCCGTGGCTGAGATTAGATTACAGACGACAGGGTATTGCAGTGTGTATGTGTGTGTGGGGGTGGGTGTGTGAGACTTTCCTGCCACACTTCTGATTGGCCCCCAGTGAAAGAAAAGGTATTGACTCTTTCTGCTTTTATTCTAAACCATGATTAATCTTGCAGTCTCATGCTTAGTCACTCCTCAGTTAGGGAGTCACAGGGGGTCTCAGGCCTGTGTATGAATTGTTCTACACTGTGAACTGCTGTGCACAGCTCAGTCTGTTTAGGATCTCTGCCTGCAGGTAGCAGCAAAAGTGAGAGGGAATACAGGTAACTGTGAGAAGGTTCTTGTTGGTTTTGTACAAAACATTGCAACAATGGAAGGCCATTAACCTGAAGTATGTTGTTCTTCCATAATTCCTAACATAACTGAATGGGATTTAATAGGTCCAATGATAAATTAGGGGTTAAAACCCGGATTCTCATTATATTTAGTTATGGAAATAACTAGCACTGCTGGTATTTTTTTTACAGTGTAATGTTTTTTTTTAACTGCAGTCCAAATATCAAGATGTTTGCTTAATGTGTTTTCATCCTCAACAATTTCAATCGTATGACAGCGCTGTTTTTATGATAGATCTAAGGCATCTAGACCATGACAGAGCATCAATAAATCAATAAATAAGCTCAGGAACATGTATTCTCAGTATCCCAAACAAACAAAATTTGATTGTGCAGCCACCGCTGAAGAAAATCCAGAGATAATTCCAATTCTTGGCTCCATTGGGATAAGGGCAGCTGATGCGGTTGATCTTAAGGTGTCAATACTCACTGTCTTCAGCAACATGTTATTACTTCTAGTTCGTCCCACTGCACAACACAAGAGCCTGTCATACTCTGCCTAAAGCCAGCAAGGAGAGATGGAAGAGAAGTTGACATTAGATTCTGAAAATAATTGCAGCTCTGATCTCAGAGGGGAAAGCTTTTTTCAACGCTATCTAATATTTGTCAGAGGATCGGCATAAAGTAGACAGGAGATGTGATCTTCTGCTCTTGTTTCTTATCCTTCCCTTTTTCTCTGTATTTTTCTCCCCCTCCTGGGCCCAGTGAGAGGTAGTTTCTCCTATTAGGTACCCATCTACCATTCATAATTGGGCTGCCATTAGAGCTGAGGGAAGCAGGTTGTGCTGGCAGTGGGGGAACAGCTTGCTAAAGTGGGTTATTATTGAATAAATGAATTTCATTTTCAGTGACATAAAGTGAAGGCAAGTAGACAGCAACAATGTATGGGGTTCATAGATGCTCACACGCTCTGTCTACAATACAAAATATGATAGATGAAACATAATACAGTGTACGGACAACATAATAACACGTATTGTTTGATTTTTGGCTTGCATAATAAGGTTTGCAATTTTATGGGTGCAATGCAATCTGTGTATTGAGGTACTCTAACCACTAAGAGTAGACACACAAGTCCATGTATCTGGACACACTCACATGCGTGCACACACACTAACCAAATCCAACGTCAGTAATTGATAGGCATAGTCAAAAATTAGCTTAATGACTATTTATCTGTATCATGTTATAGGAAACTACAATAGGTGGGATATAAAACCCAGAGATCTGCACATAATTCACAAACAGGGCACTAAATTATCCAACACTGTACTAAAAATGCCAGAACAGCATTTCCTTCTTGTTTATCCCCGGAGGAGTGGATAGCCTTTTCACTTTGAACAGATAAGTCTTCCGTGCTAGTAAGCTGGTTCACTGGCCACTATTTATCATTTAACCATGCAACCAACACTGACTGAATGGTAACACAATCTTGCTTAGCCAGGCCAGCATCCTTACCTTGTTTCAGGGCTGTGCCGGTGCAGCAGAGACATCTGGCTGAAGCCACTGACATGGGGGAATAAGGGTTTGCATTGGAGAAATAACCATGGGCTCATTTGTACCACATTAACCAATCACAAATCAGGTATAAAGTGAGGGTGTTAATGAGAATACTGTAGACTGCTGTCATTTAGTTGCCTTGTGGGACACAGACAGCACATGTAAAATAAGAAGGCTGTTGTTGGTGTAGCAAAAGGGCTGGGGGTAGAGGTCTTCACAAGTCCAAAATTTTAGATTCAATTAGAAAGAGACCTTTAGAAAAATCTACCCAAACCCGACGTGCATTATTTAATTTTCTTTAAAAGAAGAGAGGTAAGAAACCTGAGGACAGTTAGACCCAATCTGAATAGTGTTGAGGATAATTAGACCCAGTTTCAAAATGTAATTGACCCAAACAGGCCCTAATAGATAGAGAACTAAACTGGCAGCAGCATTACGGACCACTGATTACAGAGCAGCCATGGTCAAAAATAGTAGCAATACGTCATGTTTCCTGCACTTCCCAGTTCACACTCTCTATCTCAGCACAAAAAAACAAAAATGTTTCTTCTGCAATGATTTTCGGTCTGTTTGGATCAATTCGGGTCTTAGACATATTAACACACAGACCCGAGACCTGTGGCAGTTACAATAAGATTCGGGTTGGGTCTTGAATACTCAGAACCGTGTGCACCTGAGAAGACCTCTAGTCGTGAGGCACATTAGTGTTGAGCTGATTAGATGATCGACAGAGAATTAATCTGCAACTATTTTGATAATCAATTAATAGTTTAAGTCAGGTTTCAAGCAAAAATGTGAGAATTTGCTGCTTTTTCAGTGTCTTACATCATAGTAAACTGAAAATCTATAGGTTTGGACTGTTGGAAAAAAAATGCAATTTGAAGACGTCGCTGTGGGCCTCAAAATGTCACCTGGGGGAAATGATAATGGACATTTTTCACTATTTTGTGATGTTAGGTAGACCAAACAATCGATTCATTGAGAAAATAATCGTCATTTGCAGCCCTACAGTAGCAGTCAACTGCTCCACAGCTGACGTAGAAATGAAAGTTCACTGAAATATCAGTTTAACCATACAGTATGTTATAATCATTATAACAATCACTACCATTATGTAGTTGTTATTTTTAACAAGTAATATTATCAATTTGTGCTGGCTTATCGTTTACAAAGTTCAGTAAAAACATTATGTTCCCCATTTCTCTCATACACATCTGATATTTTTCCTCTGATACTGTGTCAGACTGAAACAGTGACACAGCACATTACTTATTGAGAAAAAGTGTACGATTCTTAAGGGGATAATGAAGACACAGCAGGGGGGCTCTGCTGCCTACTGGTGGTTAATTAGTTCTTTTTATTCTTTTTAGTATTACCTTGCTGTGTACACCTTGCTGTGCAAATCATATCGATGAATCACCTTGGAGGGTAAATATTATTGAGCCATATCTTCTGTGCTTCAGCATGCTAAACAGATCCTGCACAACACTTAAAAAATAATCATCAAAACATGGTATATCAGTCACTTCAAAAATGGTTATTACATAATATTGCTATAAATAAAAAATCTACCTGTAGCTTGTATGTCAATTTATTGTGATCCTTAAAAAAAACATAATATCATAATGTCAAACAATCCGTCAGAAGAAGGTTTCTATTAAAAACGTGAAAACGGAATAATGACAGATATCTAAGTGACAAAACAATGAAAAGAGTCAATAAGACAAGACACTTAATTGCCAGTGAAATCATCTCAGTCTGCTACGCTCATTAACTTGTGATTGGCTGCTTCATTTCTGTTTAGCTTTATGGGTGTTCATTTAAATATTATGGGTAGACATCCATAATACTATAGAAAACAAAGAAGATGCGCTAATTAGACTGTGTGTCTGCTTATGCGTATTGTTGATTTAGTTGTTGACACCACATAAAAGGAGCTGTTCAAATACGAAATTCTCTTTTGCACAGCTCATAGGCTTTTTTTATAGTGAAGGTTACAGACCCATGCCAAGAAATCAACAAAAGGAAATGAATGCATTATTATTTCACAGTTTCTACAATCTAGTATCCACTATTTCTTGTAGAAGGGAGTTGGATGTCTGAACTTTATAAAGATATAAACTCAAGAATAAACCCCTTTTCAAGTTTCCAGTAGACTCCTACCTCCCCACTGTGCATCTCTGCTTTATATGAATCTTACATTATCTGTTCACTTACATTTAATTCAGTCTAGTCAATATAAAAATGATCAATCAGAGATAATGTGCTGCATTCTGACATTAAGCAATGCCAGACGTCTGTAATTCATTCTACCATAAGGAGACGCCCAGCATCGCTTTCTCAGCTTGATGGCTCCCTCCTTCTTTTCCTGCCCATCTGTTTTCACGGATAAATCCTCCCCTGCCAGGCTCCATCACCATGAGGAATTCATAAAGAGCTGACCCACACATATGGCCACTTCATTCGATGGCCATCATAACTGAGCTGAGCATGAATAAGTTGTGGATCTTTGCTCACTGCATCATGCTGAGGTGATTAGGTCTAACGTGATGACTGTACTTGCTCTTGGCATGGACATAAGCTGTGACTTGTAGGCAGATATAAACTATGTCTTACAGAGGTAGACCATTACCAATACTTTTTTCCCTGCCACAGTGTCCTGACATCTGGATTGGGTGTGTCTATTTGTCAAATAAAGTCATGTAACTGGTACCATTTAAAAGAAAAACATGGCGGAATGATGGATTGCAATGTGTTTAAGTATTTACAAAAAAATACACCAATTGATATACTAGATGGATGCACTTGCTGGGTTGAAACTGCTTGTGTCTCTGGGACTGGTTTAGATGTGATCTTGAATCAATGTGCGTTGGCCTGGAGGGCACCCCTATGACCCTGGTTCCTCTGTGTGTTTTTCTAAGTGTTTTTCTAAGAAGTGGGTTTGTGGTCAGTCATGGCTAAAGGGTAATTATTTGAAATACAGTCTGGAAGGTCTAGAAATATACAAGGACATCAGTGTAGCCTACCAAACAGACTTCCTTTGTCTTCTCATGCCTATTCATCTCAAACCAGATGGGTTATGAAAAGTTGCTGCTTATTTTATGGCTGATGGCTTTCGATGACCTTGGATGTTCCTGCAGGTCAACGTAAGTCTCTCTGTGAGGCTGATTTTGTAGAATACTGTATTCTAAATTACAATGTCGATTTGTGAAAGACATTTGGTTGCTACTCCCCCACCATTTTGAATTCGTCATACTGTAGGCTCTTTCTGAGGGGTCATACTTGCATTGTATTTTTGACTGCCCTTTTAGTGAAGACTTCTGGGAAAAGGTATGTAAAAACAAATGAAAAATAAATGCTGTGTTTGGATAAAGCCCAAAAGTTAAACCTACGTCATGCAGTATTGGAGTTTGCTCAGCATTGCACCTTTTTTAAATCTTCATGCTGAAACTGCTCAATCCTTCTTTTTGGTGCAAGGAGATATGTTTTACTCCCTTTGGTTTTCTGATAAGCCACTAACCTTTCAAAGTGGACGCAGGGCATAATGGGACTCATCCCAATCGAAGCTATACGTTTTTGGCTCAAGGACAACCCTTTGAAGTTCTTTAAAAATTGAAAACCCTTCTTAGATAATATCAGAGACAGAAACAGGGGGGCGCAGGCTTTTAAAGAGCACCCTGAAGAGGTTTTTGCATGAGCTGGGCTCTCTAATGACACATTTATATGTGAGTAAAATCATTATTCTTGTATTCAGTGTTCTTTTTGCTGTTGCATCCGTCCAAAGACTGTGATGCACTGTACTTTGCATGGCCTTTATTCTTGCACTCTGAGTAAACATGACGCAAAACTTGCCGCATACTTCCAACTATAGTAACAAATAACACTCTCTGCTTTAATGAGGACTGGCCTGATGCGGATGGTGTCATTACAAGTTTGAAATGTTCAAAGGCAACAACAATATTGGTAACACTGAACTCAGTCTACTGAAAGGCGTGATAGATGAAGAAGCATCTTGTTTCATGCTTCCCTTCCATATTTCTCAATCCTGTCTTACTTAACTAACTGTAACTGCAGTTCATAGTCCCTTTAATATGGACACGGATTACCTGGTGCTCTCAGGGTCCTCTTCCATGCACCAAACCTAGCCGGGCCCTCCGCGTGCACCAGATAGGTAGACATCAATTTATATGTGAAGAATTCCCCTCACAGTCAGAACGCTGCCACAGCAGAAAAGAGTCAGAATTGACCTTGCGTGTGTCACAGGAGCTCAATCACACTGTCTTAGCCTCTTTCCTGTGCTTCCTCCTGCAGCCTGACAAGGAACAGGAACAGAAGCTCCCCCCCCCCCACCCCCACCCCAAATCCTTTACAGTCGTGTCAGTTGCTCCTTCTGTCATCACTCCCAAAAGTGTGTGTGTGTGTGTGTGCGTGTTTCGTGGTAGGAAATTCTTTTAGTGATTAAGAGAACAACGTCTAAGGCTCAGATGTCGCTGTGCGGATGTGTGTCTCTCTGCCCTGTCTGCTCATCTGTTTTTCCCTGCCCTATAATCTGTCAGGTCTGTGTGGCACAAGTCAACTATACTTAGGTTTTGGATGCAACAGAGGGTGATAGGCTGTGATTGATTGATCTGTCGTTAATATGACAGCCATTATGTTTAGTCTGACAGCTCAGTATTAAAAGGTTACAATGAATGTAGCAGCTACTGAAGCAGCAGGGTTGTGTTACTTATTTCATTTTGACCTTTCTCTTCTCTTCTCTTCTCTTCTCTTCTCTTCTCTTCTCTTCTCTTCTCTTCGGAAATTATATAAAACTATGTGTTGTATCCACTGGCAGATGTTACAGCATTTTTCTGATGAACTGAGTTTCCGTTTTGTGCGAAGAATCAATGTGACTCAATGTAGAACCCTGTTGCCGGGGGCATTGTATGTCTCATTGTGAATAAAATTCATAAGTGTTTGTACCACTGACACTTTGGACAGGAGGTGTTGCAGCGCTTGCAGTCACAGTCGGCATGTTATAGGAGGAACTGGGAGTGAGAAATGAAAAACAATCTTTATCGCTTTCTCCCCTCTCCTTCCATTTGATAATACCTCAGACAGAAGCAGTTAAACAGACCTTACAGTGACTAAGCTTCATTTACACAGGAGTCAGCCAGCGCTTATTGCTGTGTTTAATCTTTCAGCTGTGAGAGAAATGTCTTGCGCTAACTCAGCTTCATCAGTCTCTCTAAGGGGTGGATGCAATGTGCATGGAGCCTGCTGTGAAGTGTATGTTTATGTGCCTGCATGTTGGCGTACTTGTGTGGGTGTGTGAGAAATATACACAGAGAAGGCCTAATGGAAGAGAAACCATTTCTGCCAAAGTATTTTAGATAATTGGAAACACTCTGTAACTTCATATTTTTATGACAAGAAACTGGCACTTTTAAAAAGCAAACGTTAGGATGCATGGAGCCAAAGTCTGGCTGAGAGTATGAAAGAAAATGCCTGCTGCCAAACTGTTTGTCAGAAATTGTAATTATACTTTTTGGGTTCAGTGTATGTTCATGTGTTGCTGTTGCTGCTACCAGAGCACTTTTCACTCACGTATACGCTCACTGATGCACAATATACGTGGCTGCGTATATTGTGCACTGGTGTGAGCCACCATGCTTTAAATATCATTTTAGATCACTTTTATGAGACAGACATTGTCAAGGACAAAAACCAATGAAGACAAATGCCCCATTTGTCAACAGGCCAAAAGAGCGCAAGCTATAAACTGCTATGTAAGTACAGAATTCAAGCACCTTCCAACGTAGATTAAAAGTTGAGATACTTTTCCAGTTAAGAAAATTAGCACTGATAGTGAAGAGACCTGACCCCGCCTGGTGTTAATTGAAGTTGTTTTCTCTTCCTTACACACTCAGCTACTCTCTCTCCTGAAAAATGGACCTGGCGCAAAGCCCGACCATAGCATAAACTCAATCTGTTGAAAAACCAATTAAGAGCGTTCTCAGTGGGTTTTTTAATTGTCAGCAGTGTTTCTGGGGATAGCCACCAGATTTGCTCTGTGATGAATTTGTGTGTTATGGTAATGGTCTGTATTCTGTGATTTTTACACAGCCTTGGGATGGTGCCACCTTGGCAATGCTACGTACATGGCTGATTAATCTACCTCTTGTGTTCCAGCTGTCATGGTGGTTAATGTGTTTTGGTTAGCGTACCCACAGTAAGTCACTGAATTTAAAATTAATGAGGCTATCCAGTAGACGGGGACTGAGAAGGACGGACAGAAATACAGATTGGAAACATATCATACAGTATTTGGGAAGTACTGAAAAAACAAAAATGAACCACCTTATAAAAACACAAGGCTACATTACATTGTATTTATCAAGCATGTCATCTTCAAAGGGAAACACATGGCATTGCAGTTGCAAAGATCTTTATTCACCGCATAGCAAGAGCGAAGCATTTACATTATTGTGCATGTGTGCAATTTATTCTGCTCCAAGGCAGATGCAGCAGCAGCTGTTTGGAGGACCTCTGAAGTCTTCAGATGAAATGGAAAACGTTGGAGAGAAGGAGGGAGTTTTGACAGAACAGGTGGCGTTAAGAGAGAACACAAATCCAGGTGACTCCGGGGGAGAGGAGATAGAGATGAAAAGAAGAGAGACTTCCTCGGTTACGTAAGAACACAGAAACGTTTCAGATCTAAGAAGAGAAGATGCAAAATAGTTTGTAGCAAGCCATCTTTAATTAATCACACCACACGCAGAAAAACCAACGTCAAGAGCATGTTTTAGTGTAGCTGTCACTGAGGCTATTGACACAGCATTACAGCTATTTGAGAGTCATTAAGTAAAATTACACAAGTGCACATCTTGGTGTACAAAATAAGAGCTAGATACAATGATGATGATGATGGTAATTCACGTCTTACCTCCTAAACTTTGGTATTAACTCCCAAAATGCATCACTTATTCAGTCATAATCAAGCCTGCTGTTACTGCACCAACGTTTTTCTAAAGCAGACATGGAGTGTTTCTGCTTTTGAGTGCGGTTCTCACCTAAAGAGCACTTAGCTATGTTCTTCCCCAAGGTCAACTGGTGAGTCAACTGACAAATTCTGAGAAACTGAGAATGATAATGTTCACTGAGAGGGTTACTTTACATAATGCTTTGTTGTGTAATGCTGCTTTGACACATGAAAACCTCTGTAGTCATAATGGACATTCATTTAAGTCTCCACTTAACATTAGCCCCTTATTAAGCTAAAAGCTGTCAAATTTCTTGGTGCACCAAAGAAATGCAGCATTCATTTTTTAATAAAGGGTCGTCTGGGAAGTGTGAGTTCTCATAGTTAAGTTGCACTAGAAACAAAAAAAGGAGGGGTTTTTTTTCTCTCTCCATTGGCTCAGTTTCACCCATTTTACTACAAAACTGTCCCCTGGTCCAAATAAAAGGCACATCTGTCCACAGAGAATCTTTTTAACAGTGTCATTAAGTCCTACAGTTCCCTTGCCTGTTTAAATGGGTGCTAGCTGGCTGCTTCTGGCTGGCACTGGCAACAGCGGGGACTCTAGAAATAATTGGGATGCCATTAAATTGCCCTCACCAGTTGCTGTTAATAAAGCTCTGTTCAACAAAATACCCCAAAGACATCGTCTATTGGATAATTTATACCTCTGTTCTCACATAAACAAGTTACCTTTAAATAAGTAATGGGGCCCTAATTAGCTTCAGAACGTCACTCTTTTTAGCAAGGATGCTTGGTTTGAGGCTGACGACACACAATAGGGAAAAACAGAGAATGAGTGAGTGAGACAGAACTGGACTGACAGAGAAGTCATCACAGCTAATGAGCATAACATTACATAATATATTTGATTCATCAGGGGACTGTAAAAGGGTCTAAAATTGATCATTTGTTGATGAGATTATTCCGATTCAGTAAAAGAGATTGTCTGTGAAGTGTGTCGCTGAAATTACTGCAATCCTCAATATCCTAATTTTAGCACTAGTTGTAAAGCCAGAATATTATGCGTGTCTGTACAAATTGCTAGTGCAAACGAGATTGCAGAGTAATTACATAACCCCACGAACACATTGGGGAAATAAGGAGATGAAATAATCAGATGGATCAAGCTTCAATTATTAGAGTTCATCTAATCTAACATCTGCACCTCTCAATTTTAGAGACAAAGAAAGCGTCTGTTTTTCTATCAGTGGTAAAATTACTGCTCGTCTACATCTTTGTTGCTTGATGCTGTTCATTAGACCTTCTGACACGCTGCTCTCTTCAATCACATGAGTGGAAAATGGACAAATGCCAAATTGAGGATGAATTGTTGCCAGGAAGTGTTATCCCACCAGGATAGTTTAAACTGTAGCATTTTTCAGTCTTCTGCAGAATGATTAAAAACGCATTGTCTTTGAACTCACACTTGATGTGATGAATGATTCTTTTACTGGTTTCTGGATGGTTTAGGCAATTGCTGTATTTGCTGCTTGCACCTCTTGTCCGTTAGTGTGCTATATACAAACTAATAAAATTAATGACCTAATACCTCTGGTGCACTATAGCATGATGTACACATCCAGGGGCAAAGTCACTAATAGGGGAGATTCACAGTGAAGTGCAAGTGCAGAATTATCTGCAGAGAGCTGCTGGTGGAGCTTGGTGTTCTGTTCTTTGCTCAAGGGCACTTCTGCAGTTGCATTGGAAATTTAAAATGTTGATGAGTCAGTAGGGCTGCAACAAACAATTTTCATTATCGCTTAATCTATCTATATCATCTTATAGATTAATCGACTATTAAATCAAAATTTCTCACGGCCTAATGTGACATTTTCAGATTGCTTGTTTTGTCCAACAACTCCTCTCATGCCAAATGTGCTGGCTAGAACCAGCATGTTTGGCATTTTTCCTTGATAAATTACTTTATCAATAATTGGGTTGTTGGAATTAATGGAGATTAATTGTACCAGCAATAAAAGTAACCCCTTGGTCTCCAGCTCCCTCCTGTTTCCAGCTAAAACACACCTCAAATATTCATATACTATGCACCATACTCTACAGCAAGTAGGTCATTACACACTGAGAACTGATGTCAGTGCACCTGTTAATCCATTAATTTTGCTTTTGTCAGCCTTCATAATTATGCTGAATTTGCATTTCCTTGCACATGAATCATATACGGTGTCCCTATTGTGGTCACATCCACTGGCATCTAACATACAGAACAACATGAGCTCAGCCCCTGTACATTTTTCTTCACACACACACACACACACCCAACCTCATTCCCAACACATGAACACAGACACATTTACATTAACACATCCCTCATGCATGCTTAACATTTACCATATACACCGCTCAGTGGCCCCTCCTACAAGCACACAAACACAATGCTCACACACTGGGGACTCATTGATTCAAATAGCTGGCAAGGGGAACCCCCTTTGGGACAACACAACACATGGACATGTCACATAATCCCGCTGACACCAATAGCCAGGGGTTTCAGCCTGCAAACCAGGTAGCAAGCCACTGCGAGAACAAGAAGCCTGTCAATGAGGGAGGGTCAAGAGACAAAACAATCAGGATGAGAGAACGAAGGAGTTCGGTCAAGGAGAGCAAGAGAGAAAGAAACACTGATATAAATGAATGAGAATGAAAGAATGAGAGAATAAGAATTATTTAAAGATGAAGAGAAAAATAAAGAGCTGGTAAGGTACCAAATACCTAGAATATGAAAAAACTGGGTTCTCTTTGGGACACAATAAAATAAACAGCGCAAAGTATATGGATCCATTTGTGAGACAGAGAATGCCATAGAGGCCCAGAGGGCTTGACACATTTTTCTCCCCCCGTCAGGTAATATCACAGTGTTGGTCTATTGTACATGGTGTTTTTTCCATTAGGGACGCCAGGGCAATGCATATCAACACTTGCTGTCTTGGATTTCAGGGGAGAGGAAAGGGCACAGGCCTGGAGATGCAGTGACATTTACAGAGAGGAGGTGGCCATGGGAAGATTGTGGGGAAGT
Source organism: Macquaria australasica (assembly GCA_005408345.1). Taxonomy (NCBI): domain Eukaryota; kingdom Metazoa; phylum Chordata; class Actinopteri; order Centrarchiformes; family Percichthyidae; genus Macquaria; species Macquaria australasica. Next base: position 865,001 of record SEMN01000113.1, read on the forward strand.
GAAACAAGTAAGTTGTGGGACTTCAGCCACATCAGTGCAACATCTTCATTATTCAAATAAAACATGATATCCCATATTGTTCATATGGGCATATATAATCCATAGGCCAGACAAGATTTTGGTACCACTCAATGAGTATTCAGATTTTTGGATTGTGTGTCTGTGATGTCCCTAGTCACTGTGCTAGAACAACCACCATAAAGTAGATGAAAATTATGTATACAAATGTTTAATATATTGATTGATAGTCTGAAGAGCTCAACCAAGCTCTTTTTTGGGTCAGACAGAGTCACTGGGCTTGAATGAAAGTCAAGTGTACCCTTTAAAATGAAACCAAATTATAATATAATATTTAATACACATTATATCATAGTACAGTAAAACATTAATACATGTCCTTTAAGTGAGCCTAAATGAGGATATGCACCAGCATTAAAAGTCCAATTTATTGTGGTGGGTAGGTAACTTCATTAGCTGATTACTATGACAAAGCTGACAGTCATCAATATGGTTATCATGCCTGAATATCAACTACAGGCATGCACCTTAGCCTCCCTTAACTCAGCTTTTCATCTAGCTGACATTACAGGGATTGGTGAATGCTAGCAGCAGAAGAATGCATCCATTCACAGCTTTGCAACCGCACACAAAGGTAACTGGGAAGGGGAAGTGACACGAGTAAGTGCTTTTCAGCTACATGATACATGACAGGTGCACTTGCTTGCTTGAATGTCTCTGAGCAATTACATTTTTAAATTAAGAGCGTCTCCTCCGCTAGCCGTTTAAAAGTCAGAGTAAAGGTTTAGTTCTTTGAAATGTATATCGATGAAAAGTTAAATAACACCACTCAACCTCCAGACTCCCTGAAAATCAATTTCATGTTGAACTAAGCAGGTGGCTCCTCTGAATCCTGACATTGTCTTCTGGGGTTGTAGTCGGTGTGTTTCTTCCTTATTTTGGCGCACCTGTAATTGCTTCTTAAGCTCTGTCGAAATCCTTGCCCGAGGTTCGATCGCCATCAGTCATTGTAATTGGTTGAAAAGAAAACAAAGAAATGCACATATTCCCTAGAGATTTTCTCCAGCAATATTGACTTGACAAACGGCTTTGGTCAGATGCTGTGCTAGGATTGGCACAGCAAATGTGTTCAGAGAGGTAAATAGTTTTATTCAACTCTTCCATTCAACACCATTTCAACTGGTGCAGTGAATCTTAATAAGTAGAGCATTTTCTTGATAACTCCATTGGGAAAAGAACTTCTTTTTCACCATTCAGCAGCACCAGGAAACAGCTGAAATCCAGCATCAAGTCTCTCTGACCCACCAGCACTCATCTGTTTAGTCTGACATTTCCCCTTTTGACCTCTTCAAAAGTATTGCACAAAGGAATTCTCATTGAGTTCTGTCCTACTCAAAAGCAAAATCACAACAGAGGTGGATTGCGCACAAATATGTGTGGTGTTTGAAAGACCAGCTGCAGAAGCATCGGGGCAGGTGTGACAGGGAAAGCAAAGCAGGATGGCGGGGAACATCTGCTTAAGTGCTCTCCAACTCACGGAAAGAGATGAGAGGCAAGGCTAGGAAGGGAGCCAGTGGCTTGTAAAATGTCGATCCAGCAGAGCATGATAAAACAAACCTTTGACACAGGTTTTACACATGGTGCAAGCCTCTTAACAATTTTTTTTCACCATTCAATACACTTTTCAAACATCCCTTTCTTGCATATTTGTCTTACACATATGAACATGGCCTCATCCACTTCCTGTTTCTCCAGCAAAATGAAAAAAAACAAACAAACAAGAAAGAGAAATAGAAGCACACAAAAGAGAGTGAGTTTGAGGTGAGCAAGCTATTAACAATTACTTACATCACATCCTTCTCTATCAAGTCACTGTTTTGGTAGCCGAGTTCTTCTGTTGGTGCTCGAGGAGAGTCAGAACAAGAAACCCTCTACAGCCTTTTATGCTGTTATAAAAGAAGATTGAGGGTTACATTTGCTACAGTATGTGCAACATCCTTGAATATAAATATCATTTTTAATGGCTGACACCTCAGCACTGGTATAGCAAAACTACTATTGCAACTACTACAACAAAACCATGGTCAAATGGCTGATATCTTGTGCCTGTAATTGTTCTTACTGGTGTTTCTCCATCCTGTAAGTTTTGTTGCTTCCTGCTACAGAGTGGATCTTGTGCTTTGGTCAAAGGTTTTCTCTTTTGCTAAACTGAAGAGGATAAACAACTTGGAAGGTATTTTTAATGGGGTTTTCTCTTGTTCCACCATCTGCTGTAATAATAGCTGCTGAAAGCTTTTGGTCCACAGTATGTCTTACAGTATGTGCTAAAATAAACAGTCCAGTATGTCTCAGACAGAATCTGAACTTGTTGCACACATACTACAATACAATAATCACCACCACTTGCTCCCTAGAATTTACTGTAGCTGAATATGATTGCTATTTTTTGCTGTTGTTGTTTATTGTTTTGTTCAACTCTCTGTTCTTTGCTTTATGCCATTTAAACAACATCCAAGAGTAATGCAAAGATTGGAAAAAACTGGAATTGAAGGTGAGAGGTGAGTTAAGAGGTTAATCATTATTTGTGACATCTTTCTCCCTCACCACAGCCTCATTAATTTAATTACAGAGGCCTCTACACAGTCAAATAATGTGATTGTTTACGTCAGGTGATAGTGTGAGGCTTAGGGAAGAATGAAATACTGCCTACTTTCAATCAGATGTAATGGGTCATAACTGTGCAGCTCAAACACAGCACTGGGGTGATTTACTGCCGACATGGATTAAAGGAACGAGAGAGATTTATTTAGACTTTATTGGACATAAATAAAGCGGGCCGTGTTCTAAACTGTGACACTTTCTCATTATGACCTCCATCAGTGTTGACTTTGTGGCTGAAGAGGAATATTTGTTGGTGGCACGTGCACATACTTGTTCCTGCATTGACCCCAAACTGCGTCTGGGAACACCTGCATGTGTTGTTATGTATATCATGAAGGTGGAGCAGCAAGAGCGGCATTTTGGCATTAGCAGTCATCCACAGGGATTCATGCAAGTCAACAACGACGCCAGCAAGCAGCAATGAAGCCGGTGATTTACTCTGCACAATCTGCACTGTTCTGTCCTGCTGTAGGTGATATCATTACATCCCATGGTAGGCAGTCCTACTTCTCCATCTGCGTGGTGGATTGAAAAACTTTGGAATGATCTCACTTGATTTAAGGCCCAAATGAAATCTTTTATTAGACACATAATTCTACTATGAGCAGAATAACAATAAATCTATTTAGTTTAAGTCCATTTCTGTTTCATTATATTAAGAGTATTGTTGCGTATTTGTATTGTGTTTCACAAGGTGACATAAAGACTGCCGGTCCAACATGCTGTAGGAACATTACATAACTCACAGTCTCCTGAGCTATTAAGAAACTCTTGCTTCTGGTTTGTTGTTCCAGCTCATTGAGTTTCCTAGATTTTATGTTCATTTGAATATATGCTACTTAAAACCTGAATGGAAATATCGCAAATAAAAAATGCCTTAAAAATCTTTTTTTTTTTTTTTAAAGCTTTCTGAGAAGGAAAAGTTGAAGCATCAAACTCGCCTTTTATTTCCGGCAGTCTTGGTGTACCTCAGTGTTTTGCTGCCACTCACAGCCACATGCCTCTGATTCAGCAGAAACCTGGGAAACGTTATGCCGACAAAGAGGGAAACAACTCATCAAACGTACATAAATGCCAAATCTGATAGCAAACAGCAAAGAAATGCCACGCTGCACCCAGAGTTACTGGCACGTCTTTGATTATATAATCTTCAGAATGTTGACATGACATTACCTGACAGAAATGTACTGGTTCACTTTCTTTTGTTGAGTTTTTGGAATTTAAAGTTGTGCTACATTTTATTGGAAACATGTTTGTTATAACTTGAAAGGTTTACAGCTTCACCCGGCAAGATTTTCAGTCTTTGTAAATCAAGTAGGAAGTAACACCATCCCCTGTGTTACAATGAATATTGACTTAACTAAATTCTGATGTTGAGTATGGTCACCCAGAAAGTTGACATACAGGTGAGATGCACAAGTGAGGTATTCAATCTTAAGAGAGCAGAGCAGCAGAGGAAACATGATACTTGCTGAACTCCTGAACTTCTATCTCCTCTTTACAGGAAGAGAAAGAAATCCAAGTCAAAAGAGGGTCATGTGATCAGTTAAATGTGCCTAGTGCAGCTTTAAGTGTGGGCCCTGTTTTTTTTAATAGTTTAAAAGTGTTCATTATTATAAAAGATATTTCCATTTTATTTCAATGACTTGGTCAGAAAAAATCATCTGAATTTGTTAGAGACTACTGCACGTTGCACCATGATCCTGATGATCAGGTGAGCCTGATTGACTATATTTTTTCAGTGTGATCTCAACCAATTTCTACTCTCCACATTTGCATAACAACAGTTGCTGCTGTTAGATAGTTGACTGTAACATAGATGTGTGTCCATGCAGGATGGAGAAAAAAAGGACAATTTATCACTTGTGTGGAAACATCAAATTAGACTCAACAACACGGTCGCCTCACAGCAAGAGGGTTCTGGGTTCGCACCCGCTGGCCGGCTGGGGCCCTTCTGTGTGGAGTTTGCATGTTCTCCCCATGTCCACGTGGGTTCTCTCCGGGCACTCCGGCTTCCTCCCACCATCCAAAGACATGCAAGTTAGGTTAATTGGTGATTCTAAATTGTCCGTAGGTGTGACTGTGAGTGTGAATGTTTGTCTGTCTCTATGTGTCAGCCCTGTGATTGACTGGCGACCAGTCCTGGGTGTACCCCGCCTCTCGCCCAATGTCAGCTGGAATTGGCTCCAGCCCCCCGCGACCCTCTAAGAGGATAAGCGGTATAGAAAATGGATGGATGGATGGAACATGAACACATTGACTAATTAATTAGTGGATAAAAACAAATGCTGCATTTTCCATCCAAAGTCTCTGTCACAAACTTGAATTATGACTAACACACAGCTGACAAGCCCACAAGCTCACTGAAAATTGTTATAACATTTTACAGGACCGGATTTTTATCGATACACATTGATCACAAAGCCTGCCAATCTAAACCAGCAATAGACATTAACACACAGTAAGTCTGAGCTGTCCTCTGTGCAAAAACATCATTCACTTTATTAAAATTCAAAGCTGATTCATTTTCCACACAACAGACCTGGGACGATTCCTCAGTTTATACTTCATGTGTTCCAACTTGCTAAATGAGCCCTCTGCTTCACAGTATGACTGACTAGTTAGTAAACTCACTGTGTTAGAAAAATGAGTTGGTGTACAACTCCTCTTCCCTCCTCTTCGACACCTATTGATACTGTGTTTTTGTGAAAAACACCAGGAGGCTCGTGATCTGTGGGCACCAGCCCATTCAGCCCAGTTCAACATCCACATGGGTCACAGAGAAAATTTGATTGCACACAGAGACCAAATCTAGATGCCACAGCAGCAACCTGCTAGAGGGGGCAAATACGCTGCCCTTCCAGTTAGGTTCCTGAGACTTAATCAATATAGATACATGGCATTGAAAACCTTATAACCTCAAGTAAAAAGTCCTGTTACTTTTGTTTGTTCAGGCATAGTACTCAGGCTGGGGGGCCTGGCTCACTGGGGCCTTCCTGTAATGACGAGTCAGGATAGTATGCAGGGAGCACTACAAGATCTATCTTATTAGCCACTATGACATGTGGTCCAATAGTGACCACTAAAGAGTGCACTATGATTCCAGTCCAAGTCCATGGTTTTATCCTTTGTACTAATTATTGAAGTATTGGTAGGTGGAGGGTGTGGTGAAGTGGAATAGGAAAGGAAAGGAGATGGGGCTCCACAGTGAGAGATCCAGACCAGGATAATTAATCTTGTGGAAGCCCTGGCAGATTGATTAGCCAAAATAGATTGCAGGTGATATGGAACCTAGTTGTTGCAATGAACCATAATGTCTGCATTATTTCATTTAGTTCTGCTTAATGTACCAGGGCTATGGCACCTTCACGTTACCTGGCATGGAAAATTAATTGAAGGCTCTCCCAGTCTCGTACATCATGGTCTGAATATGTTATTCTGGAGCGGAAGTCCCATTTTTTAACTTCAGAGGCAAAAGGAAGCACTTTAGAGGTTCCAGCCTGACCCTCACCTGTGAAGCATTACTCCTCTTTTTCACAAGGTTAAGCTTCACCTTTGTGCTTGCATGATATATTATTGCTAACTTCGTTTTCTTTTAGAGTCACTTTCAAAGGACCATAACAGTGTCTTTGAAAGTTTTAGCTCTGTAACTATAAAATATGTTCAAATTCACATTTTTGAATTCTCTACAGTTTTAGATTTTTATTTTGTAATTCTGAAAATCAGTTACAGTGAACATCAAGTCATTGTTATTATTACATTATCATTACAGGATACTGCAGTTTAAGTTCTGATTGAGTTGAATAGCATGTACTGCATGAACAAGATTAATGTGGACTTAATACTGTGATACATTATAAGTCTACAAATACATTGTCTTACTGTATGGAAATGAATGAACACCACTGGATGACCAGAATACTAGAAATAGTATATTTTTATAAAACACAGTTTGCATGTTTTAGTAAATGGACTAAAACATGGAAAAAGTTATGGTCTTTTAAAATCAATCAAGTTCAGACAACACAATATCAGCCCAATAATGGTCCAACCCAACAGACGTGGGGTGTCGGGAGTGGAATTGACCATCGGCCGAGACAATAGCTCGCTTCATCCTCTGTCATAGTGAAATACATCCAATGCAGCATCCTTGATGCCTCACAACGTCCTGACAAAAAGATTAGCATGTCAGAGTTTCTTTTACCTTCTCTCGCCTTTAATGTTTATAACGTCTACAACATGTTTCCTGATGACAGGATAACTGTAAACATGGCGAAGCGAAAGAGGAATGATGTTTTATTTCATGTTAGTGAACCTGTAACCATTTGACGATCACCCTCAGGTCAGAACCACATTTATCACACCCGTGGGTGCAACCTCACCCTCAGCACACTTATGCTGCGCGCCCACATACTTATCCTGTTTCTACCAATTGGGAAGGAAAAAGACAGAGCCTACCTTCGCTGCTGTATGAAGATGAATAGTTCAGGTTCACTTTCATTCATAAAACCGTGATTAAATGTGTAAACATTTGTTGTTGGTGCTGTCAGTGGGAACAGTGATGTCAAGGCAAGAATTTATAATTTAGACAAAAATATTGTGAAAATCTGATCCCAGCACAATATTATCTTTAGTCACTGTATAATCTATACATGGTTCATGTTATCATTTGCTGTTTTGAAAAACTGGAATGAAGGAAGTCCAATTTATGAGCTCAGTTATACAAACTGATGGACATAAACTATGACAGAGTGAACCAGCTTTCTGAAATCAGTGCATAACTGTGTTAATTAGAAAAAAAACTGTAACCAATTAAATGATCATACATCAGATACACTAGTATATATACTGTAGATATGGTCTCATTTTTCCTGCAACTGATTCTCAGAAGACCTCATCAAGTGTCCTGGGACGTGTATTCTTCTGAAGCATTTTCTACAGACCTTCTCTCTCTCTCCATTCCCTGAAACGTTGTTTTACAATACACTATACATGCACACTCCATCCCTTCTGCCTTATCTCCCACATCCCCTGAGTTTATCCCAGCTTGATAATCCCAGGTTTTACAGCCTCTAGACTAAGCAAGGTCATTATGATCTGATATTTAGCCTCCTCTATTAAGATCAATACTCGGTTTGCATGGCCATGGCCCAGTGGCTCTGTTATGAGGCTATACCTCCAATCTAGCAAGATACAGAAACCCTGCTGATGATGCATTTCCCTGTGGTACATTCTGCTTGTCAGGGGAACAACCGTAATGTCAGTGCGATATTGAGGGCAATGTTTGTGAGAAACGACTCTGTGCTTTTGTGTTACAAACAGAAAAATCCCACCTATATCTCTTGTAATGACAGATGCCATTTAGTGGATTCAGAGTATAATGAACTGCGATTGTTTTCATGGTCTTTCCTCCATCTTTATTGTTATCCGGAAGACTGATGAGGGCTTATCAAAGCCACCATGACTGAGAGATTAGGCTTTTAACATCTGATCCAGTAAATCATCATTTAATGGAGAAAAATGTGTGCCTGACTTTTTTTGCAAATGGTTTCAAACTCATTTCTTTGGTTAGCTCAGTTGTACTGTACCTCCAATACGTTCAAGCATATAGCTGTAGTTTTTTGGTGTATTGCAATGTATTGTGTAATTCATTCATACCATCAATATTTCATTTTATTTTCTGGCTTTTAGATTCGATTTGATTGCATCTTGCTCAGGTTTATCAGTCATTTCACTTGGTTGCTGCCAGAGCAGCGCTGAAATTGACTGAAGCTTTGGAAAGTCTCGCAATATATTCAACCCGCATCTCAAATGAATCCCTTGGCTGGGGACCCAGTGGTCAAAGCTTTCTGAGGACATATCGAGCAGATTATTGATTTTTAACACTTCACTTCATCTTCATCAAATAGCACTGAGACCTGAATGCTCCAAAACAGACAGCTTTGTCCATCCACCCATTCTCTTTCTCTCTCCCTATTCCTTCCTGTCCTCCCTCTGCTTCTCCATCCCATCCTTTTCCCACTCCTCCGTCCCACCCTCTCCTCCTCCATCCCACCCTCTCATTGTCTGAATCCTGCGGCCAATACCCAGGGGAGGGTATCGACATGAACAATAGTGTTTCGACTTTATCCTGCTGTTGACACACACACATACTCCTCTGTGTTCCACATACTGCACCATATAGAGGTCAACAAATAAACAAACCAAAACAACAGTGCAGACGCTGCACTAGCAAAATCCAAAGTGCCTCTTAAATAATAATCGGGGTAAACAAGAACGATTTTTGGTCCAATGTAAAATTTAGAACTCAATGTTCAGCCTTTATTATTGATTATTTTGATTTCCTTAAGACCAGTTCAGACCAAATATTTGCACCAAGACGAGTTGAAACTTGTAACTATTTCTAGACCAATGCGTCTAGACGAGAAGGTGTATCGTTTCCATAGCAACGACTCTCTGCACTTCAGGCTTTTCTTGTACCTGGATATAATCTGTAAAATATGAATGAGGATAGTGATAGTGTTACTTGCTACAGTTGCATTTCTAACATTGATGAAACATAAAAAACGAGATGACCAGCTTCGCTACGAGCTGATTGGCTGTTGAAACAGGTGACGTGCCTTACGTTCTAAAACCAACTGCTGGCAATTTGACAAGCTGAGTCACAGGTGACGCCGTCAGCCGACTTGAGTCGAGCTGAGACGGGCCAGTTCACACTGCTGCAAGTTTCTGCGACATTCTAAAGCAGTTTCGTCTTGTCCCGGATCTTTGGTCTGAACTGGTCTTTACTTACACTGTCTGAAAAAATCGAAATAGTGAATACAGACAACATGAACCGAAGGACAGCACAGTATTAACACATTAAACAAAAAAAAAAAAAAAACTCAACTTTTCTTGTCACGTGTCTTGCTTCAACTAAGACACAGATGACTTATAAAAAAAATCAATTTGGATAGCACCGAAAATCTCCCCAAATATTAATTGTTCGGGGAAAAAACAGAACAGATGATCAAAAAACCTGCAAAGCTGAAGGTAGCTTTAAACAGTGTACTGGCATCAGCTACTTCTTAGTCATCACAAAGTAATGTTTGTTTAGTTCCCCAGTAGAGTCACAACAAAGGAACTGCATGATATGTTATTTTTATCTTTCACAAACAAGGACATACCGGGGAAATGTGAGATGTCAGATATCAGTGTACTGAATTTATGCTCCCTTTTTTATGGTTTAATCAGCAGCATTTTGACAGCAACTGACCAACTTGTCTGACAAAGTTAGCTGTGGTTGAACCTCTGGTGAGTGAATCTAAATGGGAACATTACACCAGTGTTTCTCTCCAGGGCCAAGAGGCTCTTTTCCCTCGCTGATAGTAAATAAATAATATAAATTAGGTAGATGGCCATTGTCAGAAAAGTTATGTTTCCAAGCAGTTTTATAGCAAGAAATGTGGAAATTGGCAACATAAGGGTAGAGAGTCAGTCGTTCCTCAGTGTTTTTTCAGCAGTAAGAAAGAGATGAGACTTTTTGTTCTGTTTCAGTTAGATGACTAAGTAGACAGTTTGTTATGAACATCATTAGAGCCCATTTAGCTGATAACGTTTCAGAACTCTGTTGCTATGAGTTTGATCAAAACCACTTAATGCAGCTTCATACTGCTAACCATCTGACACTAAATACAAATCTACAAATCACACTGACATCAGGATCTAAACTCTGAAAAGTCTGTCTTTTTTTAAATACCTCCCTAAATGTAACGGTATGCAAGCATATTTTTCATGTTAATACCTAATGTTTTATTGTTTTACCATTTAAACTTATATGCACTATATTTTATTACCTCATTGTGGCTTGTTTGACCTTTTTTCCTTTCCCTCTCTTGGTCAGTAGTTGAGTGTTACCTGCTGTTTAAAGGAGCTTTTTGTGACTTGTGTTGAATTGTGTTTCGTTGTCAGATTTTACCAGTTTTAACGGGGCTTGATAAGTTTTTAATAATAAATGAGCGAGTTAGCCCACCCTGGGATTTGGAGCTGGTTTTCAGGGCTCTGGAAAAGGTCTCATCTGAGCCCCTGGAGTTATGTCTGGTGGGCTCTCATCAATCAATACGAACCAATCCGAATACAAATCACCTGGACTTACCACTGGCAAATCATTTCCTGAAAACCAATATCAGAACCCAAAAACCAACATCTTTATCATTGCATAATAAGTCATACTGCACCATTAGTCAGCATACTGTGGTTAGTGCGTGGATCTCTAAAATCGATCTAAATCCGTATCTCATGAAAGAGTGTGCATCCAGAATTAAGAAGTGAGTGTTCATCACATTAGTGAATATGTAACAAAAATGATTGAACTGAGTAAAAAGAGCACCAGATAGTTATGAGGTCAGTAATTCTCTATTCGGAAGGGAAATCTATCATATCCTGAGCATTTTAACTGCCTGTCATGATGTGCTGTCACTGTGGTAAGTTCATTGTGAGTCTACTACACCAAAGGGCATTATCAACAGCAGAATAAGTGCATGCCCTGGTCCATAGCATCTTAATGTGTTATGCTTCACTGGCACATTCATTCCATACTCTGAGGCAGCTCTGCCCACAAGGCCACAATCATTTCCCTCATCACTGGAGGACACAACGTGACTCTTATTTTGCAATCTGTGCTTAAAGAAGCATGAAACATCTCATCAACAGAAAATGGCTGGCAGTGGCTCGGATGGTGTGTCATTTTCCTCCCGACTTCCATAACATAGGCTGCTACAAAACCTTGAGAAGATGTTTTTACTCTGTGTGTCGCTTTTTGCGGGCAACATATGGCTAAGAGGCGTGACAAATCTTAAACCCGAGTGTCACAGAAGGATTTTGTTCCTGTCCCCTCTTTGTGATAGTTATAAATAAGGGTCTGTGTTACTTCACCATCTCCCCCCAGATCTAATGAAGATGAGTGAACGGTCGCTTTTCCCATAAATCCCATATTGCATGTCAATGAAATCCATTTATAATATTTCTCTCTCCCTCACTCGCAACATCAAGCAAAGTTGATGGGATGATCATGGGGCATGTAGCGCATCAAATGTATTTCTGAGCTGCTTTACACTTTGCATTTCTAGGGCACATTCTCACTGCCAGTCCTCTTAATATAGGTTTACTGTATAATATGCAGCACTTATACAAAGCATAGTTGACATACAGTCAGACGTCATAGTCTCTTCAAGCATGTCATTTTAATGATGATAAACTATGCAGTGAAGAGGGAGGAGAAGGGAGCATGAGATACAAGAAAACGATCACAAGTAGGACTTAATTGAAAGAGCAGTGTGAAATCTAACATCAAAATAGATAAATAAAAATAAAGATAGAGTACCTGTATTGAAATTATAAAATAGGTCCAACTTGGCTACTTGAGATGGCGATCCATAGTGAGAGATTTTAAGCCCAACAAGTACACCTTGACAAATAAATAAACACCCTTGACAATTGCAGGGTGTTTTGCTCTGTTTGCTGTGAATGATCGACCAAACTTCAGCACAAACCTCAGGAGAGCAAGAGGGAAAACTGAACATGGAGGTAGATGTTTTTGATTATATGATCATAAGCTACTTATTGCATGTACTGTGGGTATTCTCCTCTGAGCAAAAGGGAGACAGAATAAGTATTTTTTTTTTCTGATTTTGTTTTTCTCACTCCACATCCCCAGGCAGGCTGTAGCGACGGGATGTAGAAGCAGACGGACGATGAGAAGGATGAGGTTGTTCTTGGTGACAGAGACACGTTGTCAGGCTCCTGGGGTATTGGAACACAACCTACGTTAGAAGGACTGTGTCCGGATGAAGAATTGCTAGAAGCTGTTGTGAGACTTGTTTTTGGGTGCTCTCCAGGTGTTCTCCGGGCTGTCCAAAGAGGACAAGGGATGGAAGGAGGATGAAGGGAGTAGGTGTTTGTTTATGAGTGTAGATGGAGGCATGAAGTGAGTGACTGCCTGACCGACTGATTGTCTGTCTGACAGACTATCTGCCAGACATGTTTGGGCAGTTTGTTTGAACAGCTTGCTAGGGCAACGAAGAGCAATATCATTTTGATTTTGTCAAAACTCCAAAATGTAAACATTTTAAGAACTAAGAAAAAAATAGCCTTGTTTTTAAGTTGGTGACAATACATTTTTCTACTTAATTCAAAGAATTTTGAAAAGGTTTTATGAGGTAGGATAAGTCTCTCAACCCAAAAAGGAGCATGCAATCCTTTAAAGTAAAAATGTGAAAATCACCAAACTTGGAGATACATGGCTTTTACAATATATGCATACCAGATAATTGAATTGAGACACCTAAAATGTGTGTCTGTGTCCACTTCAAAGCAGACAGCTTATTAGGGGTATAAACGCGATAAGAAGTTAAATGACGTTGATGAACAACTGATGTCCAGCAATAAGAAATGTTGTGGAAACCCATAGAGAGCAAAGCTGGAGTCAGAATTAGGTAAAATTCTTTGGTACAGACAGTCAAGGTCAGGCCACAGTCTTGTATTTGTACTTTCATTATTTATATCCGAACCTTTCTTCCTGTTCAGTCCATCATTTGCTTTTATAGTATAATGTTATTAAGTGAACTTGGCTTGGATTTGATTTGATTTCGCTTTTCCATTATGAGCTATTGAGTGTAGATTGATGAGGGGAAAACATTAATTTAAACGATTTTAGCATAAGCCTGCAACATAACAAAATGTGAAGAAAGCAAAGGGGTATGAATACGTTCTGAATGCGCTGTATTTGTTTAGCGAGATGTTGTGAAGTGGTTGCTATTTCCTGTTGTTGCTAGGTTGCTGGACACTGGGACCGAGTCCAGTGTTTGTGTATTCAGCACCATGGAGAGCGAGTCCATTGAAAAAGTGGCAGAGGAATAATAATATCGAGCAACCTAATGAGATGCCCTTGAAACCCTTTGTTAATTGTAACTCTTTTTATTTTTGTCACAACAGCTTGTTTCATATGTAACCACTGAAAATACACACATACATAATATCTACATTATTCTAAAATGTCTCACATGCAACCCAAAAGCCCAGTATTAGTTGTCACAATGTAGAGTATGATTCATAGCTATTGATCCTGACTGTGTGAAACAAGCTGTGCACGGGTTTTTCCATTGTTTGTCAGGGATGTGTGAACCAGGCCAAAGCAGCAGGGTGCTTCCTTTCATCTACACCTTAATCTCTCTTTTTCTCTCTCTTGTCGTTCCCTCTTTTTCATACATAGACACAAACAAACTCTTTGTCACCTTTCAGTCTGCCTTCCTCACCACATCCTTGTCTTAGTTTTTCTCAATTACCTCTCTGTTTCTCTCTGTCTTTCATTCTCACATTACCTTTCTCTATCTTTATCTCTTTTACGGCTCTCTCTCTCCCTCGTCCTTTTACTGTTGCTTTCTTTCACCGCTGCCTTCGTCCACATACTCCTCCAGTGTGTTCTTTAATTTCCTGTGCATGAAAGATTCATGTGACTGCTTTAATAATAAATAAGGAGGCACAGTTGAAAAGTGCAGAAGGCACCCCTTGACTATAGCAGCTAGGATCTAAAAGACAAGGGAGAGTAATATTCTGTCCTCTCTTCCCTCCATCCCTCCCCTCTATTAATCTTTCCTCCCTTTGTCACTGTCTCTTTCTTCTTTGCTGTCCCAAAGCATCCTGAATGAGACCCTCTGGATAAAGACAAGACACAGAATCACCATAGATGGCATGAACTCTCAGTTATCCACAGTATACTGATTCAGTGAGTCACACAGTCAAACGCTGATGAGGCTGTCACAATGACAGGTTGTTGTCTTTGGTTTGAAACCTAATGAAAAAGTTAATTTTGTTCTCACTGCTTAAATAGAAAGAAAAGCTGGGGTGTTTTTTCGCTTTGTCATTATGGGGTATTGAGTGGAGATTGATTAGGGAAAAATTAATTTAAACAATTTTTGTCACAAACTCAGACACAAAACTGGTGGACTCAATTGCACGACTCTCCAGACAATATATGGGTATACCAAAAATCTTTACTGAGGCAGAAACAACAAAACAAAAACGCTCACGAGGAGGATATACAAAAGTACAAAGCAAAACGCTCACAAGGAGGATAAAGTACAAACAAAAAACACTCATTTGGAGGATCAAACAATAACACGGACTTGAACAAAACCTGGTAACATGAACACTTGCTGGTACGCTTGACTCGACTCATTTGACAGACTGAACAAGACGAACTGGCACAGGACAAAGGGAGACAAGGACTATTTATACATGAGGTAGGGGAAAACAGGGGAGACCAATCAGGGGTGGGGTAGACAATCACAACGGCGGGAAAATCACACAAAGGGAGGAAGTCAGGGTCTGAAATGAGAGGGAAAGATGAGTACAAAATAAAACAGGAAGTGCAAGACGAGACTAGACGTGAGTGACTTTAACTTAACATAAAACTAAAACTAAGGCATGACATGAAATACATTAACAAATCCGGCGAGACACAACAATTTTAGCATAAGGCTGCAACATAATAGAATGTTCAAAAAGTCAAGGAGTCTGAATACTTTCTGAATGCACTGTAGGCCACATAGCAACAACCTGGTGAGACCCCAACAACATACACCAACGAGGATATGTAGACCCAACCCTGCAGTCTTGTAATGACTTAGTTCATTGTTAGTAAAACAGGCTGGTAATCTCACTATTAAACATTTTTTTACATGTAAAAAAAATAGAAAAGTATTATTTATTTAAGTATTTATTTATTTTCTAGTTTTTGTCTCTCCACAGTGCTGAAATCAATCCACCAGAACCAGAAATATCGTCAATTTTATTCCGTGCATTCTTCTTCCTTGTCAAAACCTGGCACTTACATATCCCATAATGCAACTCAATTCCATTCAAACGACTGTACAGATTTGGCTGTGTTATACTAGTAGCGGCTAATGTAGCCTCGAGTTGCTAGCCTCAAGCAGAGATGAAGAGCGGGCTACAGAGGTCTGGTAACCTCACTTCTTTCTAACTCCACACCCCCAGATTTTTAACACAGTGTGTGATCCTGATTGCTTGCGGGTAAAAGCTATTTAGCATTCTACTGGATTTGGCACAGATGCTCCTGTACCTCTTCCCAGACGGCAGGAGGGAAAACAGACTGTGGGAAGGGTGGTGGAGATCCTTGATAATCCTGGAGGCTCTGCGAACACAGCAATGATGGTACATCTCCAGCAGGAAGGGGAGAGAGGCACCAATGATCTTGCTGGAGGCTCTGCGAACACAGCAATGATGGTACATCTCCAGCAGGAAGGGGAGAGAGGCACCAATGATCTTGCTAGCTGTCTTCACTTTCCTGTTCAGATGGTTACTGAACCAGGACGTGAGGCCAGAGGTTAGAATGTTTTCAGGGGTTCCCCCTGTAGAAGGTGGTGAGGGCTGGGATAGGGAGGCTTGCCCTAAGTCTCTGGAGACGATGGAGCCGCTGTTGATGAAACTCACTACTGTTGTATCATCTGCAAACTTGATGATGTGGTTGGTGTTAGATCTGGCAGTACAGTCATGGGTTAGCAGGGTGAAGAACAGGGGTCCAGGCCCTGGGGTGAGCCTGTGCTCACTGAGATGGATTCTGATATGTGGCTGCCAGTCCTGACTGTCTGCTGCCTCTGCGCCAGTAAGTTGAGGATCAGACCCAGTTGCAGGTTCCAGTGTCCACATCCAGCAACCTCAGCTTCTCCACCAGATGTTGTGGTATGATGGTATTAAATGTCAAGCTGAAGTCGATGAAGAGGATCCTGGTGTGGGTGTTCTTCCTTTCCACATGTGTCAAAGTGAGGTGGAGCGTGGTAGATATTGCATCTTCCATGGATCGGCTGGCTGTGTATGCAAAGTGTAGGGTATCTAGGTTTTCAGTTTCATTTTTAGTTTCTTGAAGAAAGACTGGCTCTGAATTCTGATCAGATCAAGATAGATGTTTATGATCTAATAACAGTGAAAAGAAGAAGGGGGAGTAGAGAAAGTTAGAGCGTGATGCAAAAAGATCTGAGTATGGAGAGAGAGGCTGAAAAGAAAGGCAAGAAGGGAAGTAATAAAGGAGGGAGCCTGTAAAAGAGATGCCTGGGGACCAATAGGTGATACCCATGGTTGACCCCCTGAGGCATCAGAAAGGAACACAAACCCTAACTATTATGTCCCCAGATGAAACTCTATAAAGAAGGAACTTCCATTTCACCCAGCCATAAGCTAATAGATCGATACGGTGCTGTGTATATTTTTTTTCTTCATCATGATATACGATCATGGTCTATCACAGTATGTGGCAGCCCATCACATCTAAGATCACAGGGAGCTCTGTGGAGAGAATCCAGCTCCAACAGCCATGAGCCCATACATCATAGACCCCATAAAGCAACACTGCCCCTAAGTATTACTCCCTCAGAGGGTGGGTGAGTGAGTGGGTGGGTGGGGGGCTCTCTTTGGAAAAAGGCAAGCTTCAAGAGCAACAAGCTAATACATCTATAACCCTTTCAGCTCTAGGCCCATAAAACATCTCTGCCTTTCTTGAAAGGGTGGTCTCGGTGGACACAAACCAAGTGCCTGCAATAGCTATCATTGCCAAGAAACTCAAATCTTTATTTGTACTTAGTCAGTGCTGTTAAAATAAATCAAACTTTTGGGTTTTCTATGTTTTCATGTCTTATGCCTAAATGGACAGGGAACACTATTTTGTTTTTTTTTGCTGTGTTCATCGTAAATAAGAAATATGCCACTCAGCATGACCTTGTTGTTGTTTTTAATAGTTTTCAGATGATACTGGTGTTCTATGGCACAGAGGCATACATTGTATGAGTATTTGACTGCACAGATAATACTTGTTCTTGGTATAAATCATTGCTACTTCGGGATTGTGGTGGTGGGGCGTGGTTTGAGCTTGGCTGCAGAGAGGGAGAAGTGGAGGAGTGGCTCAGGAGCTCAGGGCAGGTAGCCCTGGGAAACACAGGTGTAAGGCATTAATCAATCTGTGTGTGCTTATATCAGTAGTGGCAGCCCTGAGGAGGGGGTTCGGGAAGGTGAGGAACAAAGCCGAGCTGGGCCAGAGGAACGCAACGGAAAAGACATTGTACATAGTTGTAAATAAACGGGCCGAACGGCTCCTGAACGTCATCCCATGTGTGGTGTTTCTCTGTTGACAGGCCCACGGTAGTGAGTGTCGCTACAGGGATTTTTAATGGGATTTTTAAATAATATTTAACAATAATAAACAGGCCATAGCCTTTATTTTTGACATTATTTATGCGGGACACGTTTTCAGCAGAAATAAGAAAAATACATCACCAAACAACATGAGTCATGAAAACAAGCTGTTTTATGGCAGTTTTTTAATAGTTTCATTGTGAATTTGGCCTCTTTGAATCCATCAATATACTGTCTGATTAGGCAGAAATACCTATAAAATATCAAGGAAAAATGTAAAGTATTTTATCAGATATTACTTTTGTTTCTCTCACATTACAACAACATTATAGTACATCTGTACAACTTATATATGCGTAAAGCAGGGACAGGCGACTGTGTGTCATGAAATTCTGAAAGTAGCTGTTCTTTCCAACCAGACTGACACTGGCTAATTAGTATCTTCAACCGCAGAGACATAGCCACACAATGAAATCATCAGTGTAGTGTTTGGTCATGGAACCAGACCTGTACCTCTGTATTCTTGCCTTTATCCCTGGCAAGATGAATGAAGAACCTCTATATAGTCTCTATAAAGTCTATATGTGTGACCTCTCACAGCAGACTCTGTTGGTGGAGTGACAAAGTATGCACTTTGCAGCACAGCCACTACCACCCCTGTGGCCCATAAAGTCACATCATCCTAGTAGCACTGCCTGTGAGAACCCATAGATCTTGATCTACTGAGCAGTGGGGGTACAGCAGATGTTTGGGGAGCAGGCTGGAGTTATAGCCTGAGGGACTACAGGCAAAATTGTTGCTAAAGTGTATCATTTGTCTATAGACACAAGTTAGTTATTGCTGTGTTGCTTTTTTTGTGTGTTGTGGTCCCAACATTTAGTAAGAGTGTTAGGATCTTAATAGGACAAGTCAAATAATTAGCACTCAATTCTGTGTATTCAAATTTAAAACAGTGTCCTTGATGTTCTACTTTTGGTCTTGTCTGTGGCTCCCACAAAGACGGTGGCAGCAGAGAAGAGAGAAACAGAGAAAG
Source organism: Macquaria australasica (assembly GCA_005408345.1). Classification (NCBI taxonomy): domain Eukaryota; kingdom Metazoa; phylum Chordata; class Actinopteri; order Centrarchiformes; family Percichthyidae; genus Macquaria; species Macquaria australasica. The sequence goes on from SEMN01000113.1 coordinate 883,893, forward strand.
AACCTTCCTGCTTCACTGAACATTTGCTAATTACGAGCCTCTCTAGATATGAGATTTTATTACTAGATATCCACCAACTCTTTATCAGTCCAGGGCCTCTAGTTTGACAGTGGTAGCTTAAAACATAATCAGCCCACATAAGCAGTTGTTGACAGACAGCAGCATTATCTATAAAGCTAGCCGTGAACAGACTGAGGAGATGGGGCTAATAAGAAGTTGTGTGGGTTGTCATAAGCTACTGGTATCATGATCATTTATCAGCGCTAACCATTATGTAATTTCAGATTAGTAAACCATTGAGATCAACCAGCCTTCAGACAAAACTAATCACATTTTCCTGAGCAGTTCCTGGACAGTAATTTGATGGGAAATATCAACTAAAACTAAGGTATCTTCTTCAAATTGGCTCAGTTATAAAATCTCATTACTTCAGTTTCATCCTCAGTCAAAACCGGTCCATACAGCTTCCAGTTGCAGCAGAGATGGTGGTTTTATGGGGATCAAAACCAGCCATGTAGAATATTTAAGACATGCCATCAGTATAAACACACAGATATACTACAACTGTATTCTGGCTGGTGGACAAACTCTGTCTGACCTACAAGATCTCTTATGATGGGAACAGTTTTCCAACAGTGAAAACAATCTTTAGACCTGGCATTTAATATAGAGGGATTTATCTACTCAGAAGAAATTCAATAGGGATTTATTTACATGAATTTGTATTGTCTGAAATCACTGTAAAACTTGTCTCCTCTAAACTCAGTTTTGAATCTTTGGTAAACATGAACAGACTGATTGTTAAACATTCATAGACTCATAATCAATCTGATATGAACCAAACTATCATTAAGCCAAGTGTCATTAAGCATTCCACCTGTATGTGACATTTGGCTGAATCATAATTGATTTGGGCTTGTTCTGTATTTGTGCGATAGGGTAAACAGATGAAAATCAAAGGAGCCAGATGCTTAGATGGAGCATCTGCCAATCTGACATTTAGTTGGCTCACTGTCTAACCACCAGTAAAGGTCTGTTTGTTTGCATGTCTGTCTCTCTGCACTGGCACATTTGTCTGTACAGAACTGTGTGTGTGTGTGTGTGTGTGTGTGTGTGTGTGTGTGTGTGTGTGTGTGTGTGTGTCTCTGTGTGAGTGGACCTCAGGGGTAAAGAGCCTCGAGCTCACATACGCAAATCTTGGTCTCCCAAAATGTAGCTAAATTAAGTGACGTATTAGAATGCAAATATATGCTCTGTGGATGAAAAGTGAGAAAAATGTCCTCTAGCCACAAAACTCTTACATGAAGGAGACACAACTATAGGCAGTTGTTCCTGCACTTTGGCTATCATAAATTTGGAAGCTGCAAAAAAAAGAGTTAATTGCTGGCTGTGCCAAGAAGAAATGCTCTCATAGCAAAGGGTACAGTACGGTATGCCCCAAACATCTTTTATGTCTCTAAAAAACTAACAAGGAGATGTAGAATATGCACTGTACATGTACTGTACATATTGCATATTTAAATGCATGAAAAGGTGCACATATATTTTCAAACATGACTAGAAATGCACATACAGTGCATGCATATAGACAGTAAAGATATATGGTTCTGAAACAGTTAGTGTATTATTAGATTATTGTTGTTTTCTTTATTTACATTAATGAACATTGACATTTTAAAACCATCAGTGTAAATGTACAGGGGGAAGGGTTATCTCAACAGCGAATTTACACCCTAGACAACTAACATAATGGATAAGATGCAATGCAATAAAAGTAAGAGAAAAAAGTTGAGGAAATGTGTCGCAACACTTTGTCAATCTTAAACAAAGAATACAATCAAACAACACTATATGTGTATAAAACACTATAAAAGTTAGTTAATACATGAAAATGCCAAATCATTTGTTATAACATATTTTACCATATTTAAAGTTTGATTTATAAAATGATGTATGTAGTGCAGTTCTTATTTCCAGCAGTATTGGTATATGGTGCTGTTTTCTGTGAGCGGGTCCCCATTTTGTTTGTCTTGTGCACTCATACTCACTCCTGCTAATGGTTTCAATGGTTTCACACTATTCCACTGATCTATAGGTGGCAGTAACACGCCAAGATATGTAGCAATGTGCCAGCAAAGGCAGGGACGAAGAAGACTGAAAGCTCGTAAACATGGATGTAAACTCTGGTTTTGAAATACTTTATGAGGAAGGAAATGTATTCAACACATTTGTTAGAGCTCAAGGATTCACACAACACCTTTTGGTGAGTAACACTAAATGTAAAACATAAATTTTGTTTACAAGAAAACTCCACAGCGCACTTTTTACAAAGGGGCTCAAAGAAAGAGCCATTCCATGCAGAATCGTATATGAGACCACAGACTTTTTTAAAAATATATAATTAGTTAAACATTACCAAACATTCACTTGTTCCAACTTTTCTAATATGAAGATTTATTTTCTCTGTCTTGTATGATTGTAAATTAAATTACTTTTGGTTTTGAACAGTTGGTCAGACAATTTAAAAATGTCACCTCAGGCTCTGGTAACTTGTGAGGGACATTTTTCACTCTTATTTATAACTTTACAGATTGAACAACTAATCAACTAATTGAAAATAATATAATCATTAGTTGCAGCCCTAGTGTGCTCACACATACATGTGAAAAAGCATTAATAGATATTTAACCTACAACTGCTGACATACACATACTGCACAGTAACTCTTGCTGGGTTGTTATATTGCATGTGCTCTATTGTTACTCTTTGCTTTGGGCTTGCATATTGTATGTATCTGTGGGCTGAATGTTCATGCTACACTGCTTTTAATTTTAATTTTGTGTGGGCTGGTATGCATTAAGACTCATGAGATAATAGCCAAAGCCACTTGAATACTGAGCGATCCTCATTCAGTCTAGAAAGCCTTCCCCAGTAACACAATATCCAAGCTACTTCACACAGAATGCAGAAGCTGGAAAAGTTTGTAGTCGCTTTGTGTAAATTGGACCCCCTCTTCTCTTTAACTCAATTCCCTTACTTCATCCCACATATTTTTCCTCATTACAACCGCTACCTCTCTTCTTCTTGGTCTCATTTTGGTTAGTTTATTCCCCCTTCCTCTGCCTTTCCATCTCTGTTTCTATCACTCTCACACCCTCCCTCTCTTGGTTCCTCCTTTTCTCCATCTCTCCCATCGTTCCGACTCTCTCTTTCCCACCTCACTCTCACTATGTCTAATGACATCTCAGCTTTGTCCAAACAGAGTCCACTCCGTAATGGCCTGAACCATAACAAGCTCATTTAAAGGAGTGGAACAGAGGGCAGCCATTGCTGTTCTAACAGACAGCCATTTAGGAGCAGTCTACTGAGGTGTCTACACTACGGGCTCCCTGTCAAGCAGTCAACTAGCCAGCCAGCCATCTCTTTCTCTCCCTCTTGCTTTAAAACCTCTCCTCCCTCATTTTACCACTAGTTTCCCCCATTTTTAAAAATCCCTTCAGCATGGCTGATTTTCTGTCTCTCTGCTCTTCTACCCTCCTGCTCTGTCAATCACTTTTCTCTTTCTCTCCCTCTCCTTTTTCCCTGAATCTCTCTTCCGTAATCCCTGCCTATCATCTGCAGCTCTGTCTCTATCTCCACCGTTCGGGGGCTCATGATGACATATGAATCCAGGTTTCTTAATTGTGCAGCCCAGTCTCACACAGGCATACAAAAACCCCCCCAAAACATTTGCCATAATGAATGGACCTCTCGTCATGCCAATGAGGAGTGATGGTCCTTTTATTGCCGGATTAATCTCGATGGCCCTGTTGTCCATTGGCTAGCTAAGAAGTCTCTCATCCATCAGCAGAAAGAATAAGGAAGGGAGTTGGAGAGGGGGAGACCTGAGATGATAACCTCCCTGATCCCCTTCAATTACTCAGTGCTCCAGACTGCCCTTCAAGCCTTCTCATTGATCTTTGATAGTTACGACTGTATCTACGTCTCTTTCCAGCTCCGTGACTTTCTATTACCCAGATATTGGCTGATATAGTCCTGAGGTGCTACTACCTCACCCACCTTCTGTGATGTATTCCCATCCTCTACTGACTTCTTCGTTACTCCCTCCCCCTGTTCCCATCTTCATCAGAACTAATTGGGGTTTGATTGCTTGAATTGGGTTTTTATTTTTTCTATTGCTGCTCCATTATTGGTTTAATTAAGACTGCTAATTATGGAAGATGGAATAATGGGGAAGGGATTTAGGAAAGAAGGGACTGACTCACTGATGTCATCAAAGGCCTTTTTTTTTAACACTTTGACTTGTCATAGCAGGAAAAGAACAGGTGTAACTAATAAGATTTATTATGGTTACGTTCCATTTAAATTTCCTTGTAAGCCATGCCAGTATCATGCACAAAATCAGGGCCCACATAAATAGAATTCAGATATTATTTTAGCTGTTGTGTTTCTGTCCACCTGCCATAGTCCAATATTCACTCTCCTTTTAGCTTTGTTTTGGTTTCCACCAACCCCGGAGGCAGTTTCTGGCTCTTTAGCTGCTAAATGTCACACTGTTCACCAGCTAGTGACCAACATTGTCTCTCTACCGTTTGGTGCTGGACAGGTAGTGTTCAGTGGGTTGAAAGATGCTAAAACGCTCCATAGAGGTGCGGGTAACTGCAGAGTTTGGTGGTTTGCCACTACCAGCGGCCCCTTTCACATAAGACGTCATTGATCCACTATTTATATAAAAGTACTGATTAGTGCAGCTTTAATTACACCTTTGCTTTTTCTGCTGTGACACGTGAATGTGTCTGCCGTTAAGAAAAAGGCCCAATAACACTCTGATTTAGAACAAGATAATGGCCATGCAGTCATGAAGTCAAAAAGTTGTTTAAGACCAACGTCAGGCCTTCTTGATCATCCACTCGTTTTAAACTAAACCAACCAATACCGATTCGGGTGAGACTGGATCAGATGTGTGGGATGTGTTTGTCTTTAATATTCTTTCTTACTTTTATTTTAATGTTTGTTAAATAGGGCTTTGTGCAAGCCTCCCTTCTCATACTATTACACAACGCATTAAATGTTCTCTGCCCTTTACTAATGGAGTGTTGAGCTATTTTTTATCCAATTATGAACTAAAGTTTGGTGTCTGAGCTTAGCAAACGTTACTGATGAGGCACATCTAGATGAGACTCATACTCAGAACATGTGAAGAATATTAGATAAACTGTTGCACCATGAGGGAGGTTGAGATAAGTGAAATTCTGTTCCAAGTTTGATTCGGAAAATGTGCATGTTAGAAAAATCACTGGCCTGATTAATCAAATATAAAATACGATGTAATAATTTAGCCCATAAATTGCTAGGTTTCAGAAACTGTGCTGGGATGCAGCTGGCACTTGTGGGGTCTGTACTCAATCCCTTTTCTTCCATTGATCACCCCCTCCTCTCCAGACCCTCCACCTCTCCATCTTCTCCTGCAGATCCCCTTATATCTTGCCAAGTTTCCCAGCACATTTTTCAACTCTCTCAAGACTTCCCCTCTTTCATGGAATTACCTGTAGGCTTCTTCTTTCCTTACTTTATCGTGCCTCTCTTTCGGAGTTGCTCTACCCTCCCTTCTTCTTCTGCCCCTTGCCTAAATCCTCGTACCTATACTTTCCCAGCCTTTTCTTGCGCTCCCACTCCCTCTCTCACTCTGTCGGGGCCGCCTGTGGTTTTATTACTCTGGCAGCTGCAGTATGATATTGACCTCCCTCCACCTCCAAGTAAGCCTCTGCTAATAGAGAGACAGAGCAGTGGAATGACCAGGACCAGGACCAGGTGGACCGACCTCGGGCTCAGTGCAACAGCAGGGGGCACTCTTCAGCCTTCACTGCCATTTGTTGCTGTCGTTGCCAGCTTGTGTATGAATAAAGCAGAGAAAAGAAGGAGAACGACAATGCTGCAGTTTTGTGATCATTAGTGTGCTTTATATGTGTGTGTTAGTGTGTGCTCATGCATGGCAAGTCTCTGTCCTTTGCTGTACATGAGAAAAGGGCAGAAGCTTAGTGGGGGGAAAGCAGAAGATGATGTTGATCTCTCATTAATATGTATGGCCTGCTGTGTGTGTGTGTGTGTGTGTGTGTGTGTGTGCGTGTGTGCGTGTGTGAGTGGGTGTGTGTGCATGCATGTGTATGTGTTCCGTGTGTTCTTAAGCACATGTGTCTGGCTCTGGGATGACATCTAAGGTCATGTTGGAAACTGCGGTGAAGTCAAGTGTGTGTAAATTGAATGAGGAAATATTCACTTAAAGACCATATTACACATTGGGGGATGTTAATGTACAGTATCTGTATGAACAGTTTAAGACTTATCTCCACATACAAGTAAGAGAGTGTATGTTTTAAGCGTGTTTGTGATTACTTTTTTCTTTTAAAAAAAAAATATTTTGCATGAAGGACAAAAAAAATAAAACCCAAACACAGTAGTTTCAATCTTAAACCAGCAGTATGATGGTAGATTAAGTTGGTTAAATGGAAGCCTCTTAATTAATTAAAAAATGCCACCTGTAGATAAAAGCAATGTGATTATTTTGCTTAGTACCACTCCAAATGTCAATTTTGACATTGACATTTTGAATACACACTTAACACATTTGTTCAGGAATCTTTTTTTAACCTTAACCTTTAACTTAATACTCCTGTATTAACTGTCTTGAGCAGATCCATCTACTTAGTCTCCCGCTTCAACTCAAATGAATTAGTACCTTCATATTTGGCATTCCAAAGGTCTGGAGTGATTGACAGATTACATCGAATCATCAGACAGTTTGGCAGATCCCATTTCTTGTTGAAGTGATTTCCTAGAGGAAGGCCAGCTCCCTTCAACTTGGTTGAAATTTGACATATCAGATTGCTTGGACTTATCTCATGATGATTGTTTATTAAACGGTTGCTTTATCCTGGAAATGGATTAAGAGGCACATTTTGCCTGAACTTCAAAAAGCCAAAACTCTAGGCCAATGGACAAGATGGCAAAAACAATATATGTAACTAAGATACATCATTTATCATTTATTACAGAATATGCTATAATTTGCTTTATAATATACTTACAGACAATCGAAACAATTATAAAGTCTAATTTAAATCCTGTCTAAATACTTCTCATCATCAAATCTGACCAAAACGTGTATTGATTGGGGGGGCTTTTTCAGAAATGAGCAAGTTTGTAAACCCCTGCAGCTGGCCAACACTTTCTCCTGTTACAAGCATTTTTTTTGAGGTGACAAGTTCCTGATGATGAGAAATAATAGACGAAAAAATTCAAAATGTCACGGTTGGGATACTGTACCTTTGACATTAAAGACCTGCTTCCCCTCTGCTTTCCCCGGCAAAAAAAAAAAAAAAAACTCAATATGAAATAAAATGAAACTCAAAAGCTGGCCTTCCAGCTATGGCACCAAAATACTGATATCACAAAGGCACTCTTCTTTTCCTTTTTCTTCATCAAGATACTGCCTTATCACAGTACTTTCAGACTTTTGTGATTACATTTTGAATTTCACGTCCGCCTCTGTTGTTGCTTAGGCTGCATGTCTTCACGCCATTAATTTAGGAAACAAATTAGGCTAATCGTTATCAGGTTCATCACTTTTTATGACCTCATCATTATACTGGAAGAGCCTCTAATTGTGGCGGGATCAAGGTGTTTCCCATCTATTACAATTTAATGGTTGTTAGGAAATGCTCTTGAATTTCTGATGTGGGCCAAATACATACTGTATGAGCCACTGCTGACACAAAAGTGTACATGAACCCTCAGTGCTTATTATGCAGTAACCTTTCTATGTTGCTTTTGCAAATACTCATATCTATGGCCACATGTATCTATGGTGGTGTCGGTGAGAAAAAGGGCAACTCCATCCTGATTGTTACACATTCACACATGGTAGGATTTGTGTGACTGTGTCATGTTTATACACGTATGGTATGAACACATACTGTACCTTGTGTGTTTAAGTACAATGTGTATTTAGGCACCTTTAAGCTTCAGTGACCGATGCACCTTCCTACTTGAGCTGCAACATGGTTTCTCACAGAGTGACTCCATGCCACTTCCGCGCCTCTCGTGGTGCCTGAAGGAGGAGCTTAGCACTAGGGAATCGGTCATCCTACGGTCAGATCTGTCTTGCTTAAGTTGTTTGCATAATTTACTGCACTGCAAATATCGGATTGGGACACTTGCAGTATGCTACTGGTTTTACAAAAAGGCTATTTAAAGTTATATTTAAAAGAGTAATTGTATTGGTCTTGTCTCAAAATGATACCCTGCAACAGAAGTGAATGATATTTTTTTCTTTTCTTTTTTTCTTCCTATTTATAACCCTTGACAGTGATATTAAATGATCAGTTTTTACTGTATATAAGTGTAAAATGATTCCCTACTATAGCAGTCACACAAGCTGGTAGAGACTTGGGCAGGCAGTGCAATGCTGTGAAATTTACTGACATATTTATGCAAGAAAAATGGATACAAATACCCATGCCTCATTGTCATCCATCAGCTCACTTAATGGATGTTACATTGTTTCCTGATGGATATTTGCTATTTAGCTGTAGTGAAAAAAAATGAATATTAGATGCCTTATTGAGCAACAGTTTTCTTCTGCTTTTAGCTGAGGTACTTTTTCTCATTTTTACCTTTTATCTTTTTTTTTTTTTGCTTGTTTTTTGCTTTTTTGCCAGTAAAGTAATCTGGATGACTATTAGGTTGCTTCTACTTCAAACTGAACATAACGTATATGCATTTGAAGATGACTATAAAATTGCAACACCAGAATTCATTGATCATAGTTAGCCTGCTCAATACTATTGGCTGAGCAGACGAGCCAGTAATAAATATCCCCACCATAGGTGACAGGGAGGCTGAGTAGTTAGACACACAATTCTATACTGGAAAGGTCATAGACTCAATAATTAGAATAAGCAGTGGGACCATCAACAGGCATATACTGACAAAGTATCCTTCAGCGAAACATCCTTAGTCAATGTTTTTCTTAGTTCATATAATCAATGGGTGAATTTATAAGTTCATTAAATATTGAACTAGTGAGAAACTTTCAGTCCAGTGCAACCACTGGAATCAGTGGGGTGAAGTTCTTTGTTCAGAGTCACCTGAACAATAATGGTTGAAGTGAAGTAGTAAGTTATTCACTTTCCAGACTCAAATCCCCTCCCCGGTGCAAGGACGGTCTTATTTGTGCACTTCTCTACTGTATCAAAAACTACAATGAATATGAATATGAATAGAAATTCATCAATTATTTCTGTGAACTCCTGTGCTGAAGAAGTTGACTATGTGCAGTTTAATTCCCATTTACGTGCATAGAGATGTCTAAGGAACTGGTCACAGAGAAAAGACTTGCTGGTTACGAAACCATGTTTTGTTAAAATGCATTTTAACCAGAGTTCTCACCTACCTTCAACAACCTTCACTAGCCTCGAGGTAGCTGTCAACCTGTACCCACCTGTACCCTGAGCTGCTCAGCAGACAGTGTAGTTAAATGCCAGGCACTGCTGTAGGCCATTGTATGTGTGTATGTGTGCATGTGTGCATGTGTGTGTGCGCGAACTTGTGCCCCTGTGCTCGGCAGGTAGGGCAGGAAAATGCATTATTGATAGTGTTTGAGGTATGCAAAGAAAAGCAAGGAGCCTCTTTGATCTCTCATAGACTCCATGTCGCCTGCAATCACCCTCAGATTCAGTCGTGTGCACACAGCCCCGGGAGGCAAGAGCCACAAATTTCTCCTTGATCACTTCTCCCTTTTATCTTTTTTTCCCCTTCCTCTTCTTTTTTTTTTAGGATATACTGCCCAAGGAACAATTGTTTTGGTATTTGTCTTGCTCTGTCATTGGGAAAGAGAAAGAGGGAGAGTGAGAAGAGAAGAAAAAATCCATTATGATTCCTCCGGTAATTGCGTAACAATTGAAAATTGAACAGGGGAATTTGCTGCCAATTAACTGTATATTCATAAGGTACTCTTATCACCCGAATTGAATTTACATGCAGAACGATGCAGCATGTGTTGGAACAGGGGGCATAATTGCAAAGCACGGCCAAGTGAGTTATGCAAATGGTGCTCATTTCCCCACAAATTTGAAGTGACTTAGCCTCTACCCATATTCATACAATGCCTTAATAACTTAAACATAAGGTAGCGCTGCTGTAATTGCTGTGTTAGATTAAAGTTTCCAGTGCTTAGGTGGAAGAAATGAATGTCCCTGAAGGCAAAAGCAGACGGGGAAGTGAACTGAGAGTAAACAAAAAACACCCAAAACTACCAGGTCTTATATTTCGAACCTTATTTTGAAGGACCAACGTTGTTGTTGGTTTTCCTGACAGATATAAAAAGATTAGGTTCAAAATGGCACACATGCTCTCTCAAAGACTTAATACCACATGAACTTTATGGAGCAAAATTGCAGTTACAGACACATACTCGTCAGGTGAAGTGAGATTAGGGAGGTAGGTATCACCAGGAACACCTGCGGCCCGTTGTGGCCACTGTGTATGTGTGAACGTGGATGCACATCTGTGTGTTTTACCCACAGGTATGCGGCAGTGAAGAGATCAAGCTTATCCTTTGTGACAGTCCCTTTTAAGTCCTTTTCGAAACTGGGTGGTTCAATTTACCACTGTCGCCCCCCCTCCACCCCACTCAAATCACATGCACCCCCCACTCTGGCACACACACACTCTCATGGTCACACACACACTCCTCTGATAGGCTGTTGGACAAACCATTGACCTTCACTTTGCAATCTCTGAGGTCGATCAGTAGGCCATTCTTCCATGTAATGTTTACATCTCTGTGGGCTATTTGACCACAATGGGGAGATTGCCTTTGGTCAACAACCTGTGTCTACAATGGTCATTTTCCCTGGCTTGGCCCAAGGGGGAAGGCCATCAAAGCAGCCCAGTGCTGTGTCACTTTTTCTACTTATTGAAAGGAGTGAGACATTAGGGTCGAGGGAACGAATGAAAGTCAGATTCTTTCTGATAAACTTTGTTCTGCTCTTGGTTTTCATGCCTCTTACACAGCACGCTCGACATGACATCATCTGAACTCATCCTTGTGAAAACTGCGACTGAAGAACAATACATGACAGAAAACTCACATTAAAACAGAGGTTCTCCAAAGGGATTTGGTGCATTGTGCATATTTTCATATTAATGAGGAAATATCAGTGTTAAAACCCCTATAACTCCTTAATAAGATGGAGTTCATATAACCAAATCCCACATGCTATTTCAAGTGGTTTAGTTGGAATATCATTTATGTTAATTATAATGATTAACATAACTGGTTATTTTTAATCATTGCATGTGCATGCATGTTAAGCAATACAGTAGCATTGTGTCTCTCAGCATGCACATTCTTTTTATAGTCTATTTAATTCTCCAGATTACAATTATTACTTGATATTTCACAATACGTCTGACACTAATATCTGACACAGGAGGTTTTGAAATGCTATTCAAAATGTCTGCTCCAGTGTGAGAACTAGTGAGCTGAGCGTTGACATTAGAGACTCATTTAGTGTTTGGAAGTTTTGCAAAGTGTTCTTTCTCATCTGGGGTGAGATGGGTCAAGTTTTAGCTGTGTTTTATCATTACCTGAAGGGTAATGTGATAAGACAACTGGCTATTCACTGCCTTTAAACATTCATTGTTTTTTTTTGTTAAAACATAATAAGGAAATCAAAGAATGCTTTGAACCAAGTTGTTAGGGGTAGAAACAAAAGGGAACGCGTCGGCCCCAGTGATCAGAGTATGCTCCAACAAAGGATTCACTAATCATTTAAATCTGTAATACTTGCTCAGAAGTTTAACAACTTCAGAAAATTATGCCTGAGCTCCCAGTTCCATTCATATCAGAAAACAGTCCTCATTACAAGTTGGATTTTATATCTGCTTGATGACTGTGAATATTTTCAAATGGCTCAATTCATAAATCTAAAATAATTTGTTAATTAAGCCATGATTAGGTGCAAATCTTAAGGCGCTTCCGTTCTATTGTTTTTCAAGTGAAATCCTCCAAAATCCTCTGAAATCTGTTTGTTTTGCTCTTATCAATGTAAACCCACACTCACAGAGCACAGGGAACAGAGGAGTCATGTAAAGAAAGGATGGTTCTGCCTGAATGTATAATTGTAGTGTGTGTATGCTGTCTGGAAAATGCATGGGTGCTATTATATCTTTGTTATGAATTAGGATTTAAGCTGCTATTGTCACCAAAAAAAAAGGGAAACTCATGGAGAGCAGGGATAAAAGCAACAGCCTTCGATAAAAAAAGCACATTTTCTGTGGCCTTAGAGGAGTCATGGATGCGTAATCAAAATATACGCATGACAGCATCTGTGTGTGTGTGTGTGTACTGTATAAAATTTAACGTGTTTGAGTGTCTGTCTGTGTGTGTGTGTGTGTGTGAGAGAAATGACAGTCTGCCTGTAGATCCACAGGGACTGGACTGAGAGCAGGTGTACTGCTCCGTCCCGCAGCCGTGCCGGGACACACAACCACACCGTGCCAGCAATTTCCACCTTTCACCACCCCTACCTCTCCCTCTCCCTCTCCCTCCGTCTCTCCTTATATCTCGCTCTTTCCCTCCCCACTTCCTTCCAACCTCCATTCCTCCTTACTTCCCAATTTACCTCGTGTGTCTCTCTTGTTCTTTTCCCTCTCCTTCCACTCACTTCCTGCTTCCATTCACCTCTCCCACGATACCCTCCATATCCTTCTCCATTTGCATTTCCTGCCCAAACCTCACCAAATATCCTGTGGACATTCTGTGGGCTCTTCCACACCCATAAGCCCTTGTATTATTATTATTATTGTTCCATTATTTATCATTAATTGGACTGTGATGCTTTATTAATCCCTGGTAGGTAGGGGTAGGTTTAAAGAGCAGCCAGATAGCAGGAAGACAGAATTCTGACCCGAAATTTGTTTTACGGATGATCTACCTGCATACTATACTGCTGCGAGATTAGAGCATCAGTTATCAATTAGACTCTTAAAATTGACATTTACTGTAAACACCATTAAATTATTGTCTAAAAAGATTATTAAAGCAAGTATAATGCAGTTGACGCCGACATATTTCTGCTTGTTTAATTTCACCTGGCATCCACAATAAACCCTTAATCAGATTTTATTTGGCTTTTTAAAACTATACATATGCATTTTGATTTACATAAACAAATGTCAGCTGATGCAGTGACCTGGATGTATTAAGCAAATTATGGGGTATCAAGGCATGAGCTCCTATTATAGAAAAACACTCATTTTTAATGGGACTCAGTCGTGTTTATTCTAATTCCTTTTGCTATTTACATTTCATTTTGTTTTTCATCCAAAAAATTATACATATTTATAATGTACTTAATGTATATATAATGTATATAAAAACACCATTCCCCAATGTGAGTGGCTTGGCTGCACACACTTTCTTTTCCCTCTATTAACTGCTAGAGCTGAATTCTTTCCTCTGTTTTCGCCACGTTACACAACAAAAGTGATCATTTTCAGCAACACTATCAGTATCAATGCATGAAAACACTAAGCCCTCACGGAGACACACCCGACTTTCATGTTTTCTCTCCAACTTCGTCCTGCCATCCAAGCCCCGCCCTTTTAATACCACCTTTCTGAGCTTCCTGTTGTCTTCCAAGCTCCCCCACATATATTAAAACCTTCCAACAGTCACAGCCACCTGGTTTATAGCCTCACTCCATCTTCACCACATGTCATCAAATACACACACAAAAACGCGCGCGCGCACACACACACACACACACACACACACACACACACACACACACACACACACACACACACGCACGCTAATTTAGCCACACAAGCTAGACCCCAGAATCTAATCAAACCTTCCCTCCGCTTTCAACCTCTGCTCTGCTCGTCTGCACCCTGCTTTCACCCCAACAGCCAATCACACACACACACACACACACACACACACACACACACACACACACACACACACACACACACACACACACACACACTCTCTCTCCACAGATGCATAGCCACTTATCATCACCCATCTCTGCTACCTTCCACCATATCAAGCTTTCACTTGCAGTACTTCCACATATTTTTACTGCATCCCCATGTTATCCTCCATCTTCTTCACCTCCAGTTCATCTGTCTTCATACTTGGATGATCCATCTGAATGTTGTTCTATCATTTACAATATAGTGTATTGTTTAACCCTCATCCTATGGACTGGGGTACCCGCAGACCCCAGCGGTATACTTTTTGTTATATATCTCGCAGGTGCTTTATTCTGTCATTCCAGTTTTTCATGACTTTGTCAATCAATGTGTTCTTGATGACTTAATATCATTGTTTTCTGATTCTGGTTTAATTAGTGCTTTTTAAAAATACTAATATATTGCGGTCCTGGGGGACCCCAGTCAAAAGCACCTAATTCTGCCTATGCAGTTTGAATAGATGGAACTATTTATTGAGTTTATGTTTTCCATGGGTCCTAATTTAAAGTATCACACATTATCGGGGGTGGTATAGGGGCACTCTGTCAGTCATTTTAAAGGAGGGAGACGCATTTCCTCATGCGCTATGCCGACAACCCTAAATACTGCTCTTCCTAAGGTCAGATGATGTTCAAAGTCAGAAATGACACTTTCCTAAAATAATAAAAACAATAAAAATCTGTTGTTTTTTTTCAGATAGAATTAATTACATTACTAATAATGTTTTGAGAAGAAATAAATTAACATGTTGCTATGATGGTTGTTTCTTACAGTAGTTTATTCTTGGGGTCCCCAGTCGGTAGTCCTTGTATGTTATGTTGGTAGGATGAGGGTTAATTAACACTCTGGCATCTTTCTGTCATTGAAATACAAGCTACACAATTCAGCTCTTACTATTGCTCACCCTGGAGAATGTTGGCATGTGTGACTCATTCAATTATTTGTGGTAATTTTATAGGTTATTTCTGTATATTTGTGGATAGGGGTTCCAAGGAACTTCAAGATATACATGCATAATTAGCTTTTCATGCAGCATACATCGCCAGTCAGTTCAAGTAAACATCTTTGTCGAATCATATATCATTAGAGTCTCTCTCATTAGATGTACTTTTGTTTACCCAGGGGCTGTTAGAGGCCTCTACTTTATTTTGTTTTTTACTGTAACAAAACAGAATACTGGTTTGGCAGAGACTATTTAGAGATCAGGTGTTTGGGCTTCATTAGCAAGCACCCAATTGAGCTTCTCATAGGCAGCACTCGGTTCACGATGCAATCACGGTGTCCTTCAACAGACTCTTAAAATCCCATGATTAGACTGAGGGAGATAATTTCCCATAGGGGAAAACTAATTTCCAAAGTTTCCAAATGTTCAAATGTTTTGCACATGATTTGATGAATAATATTATCTTTTTTTTATTTGTAGCCCAATACTCATGACATTGTAAAAAAACACACACACAACAGCAAATGTATTCTGCACTGATATTTTACGGCGTCATCACTTAAAATCAACCCCTGTGACACTGGTTTGGTTTTACAGAAACAAACAATTGTCACTATTCCACTATACACTTGTTAGTGGTCTGCTGCTAACTGCATGGCTACCTTTGCTGCTGTTGTTTGTGCTGCACATTTCGGGGGTGGGTGGGTGGGTGGGTGTGTGGGTTTTGAAAGAAGTAACGCACACTACACAATGAAAAGGGAGGGAGTCAGCCAACGGGAGGATTAATCAAGTGGCTGACATCTGTGAAGCTTGACTACAGTAGCAGTGGCCACAAGAGGCAGGAATCAAAGCTTTGCCAATCTTTACGCCTGGTTCCGTCTCTACCTCAGTGCTGCCCACACATGTGGGTAATTGGTCTAATGTAAGAGATTATATGATTTCACAGAAACTGGCTTTTAATGTTGGTTCGGATGACCTGTTTGTCCCCTTTGAACACCTGAACGCCTGTAAAGTGTAAAATGTGAAATGTGGCTTGTGCCCAAGGCGTTACATACAACATGTGTACTCGTGTGCGTTCTGTGTGTACATGTGCATCTGAATAAGTGAGCATGTATATGAAGTGGTTAACCTGTGAATTGCCCACGTCCCTATCTCTGGCATACAGATGCTCTTTTGATCTGTGTTTGTGTGTCCATTTTTTCATACTTGCTTGTGCTGTTGTGGTTTCAGAGATGAATAAATGTATGGACACAGTCCCGTGGGTGCTGCTTTATTACTTTTGGTTCGTTGTGCAACATAAACAGATTGACAGCTTGACTCCATTTCACTTGACTCTTGCCGTCCGTATCTGATGCTAAAATGAAAACATCTCCATTTGTTGTTCACTTGCCTATATAATAAAGATAATAAGATAATACATTATATAGCCTTATATACCTGTATGGCTGTGGGACACACAACCATATTAATCATTGTTTACGTCAATTAATCATTGTTTACAATGTGTTAATGTTATGAACTGAAAAAAGCCATTATTCATCATTATGATGGCATTATCAAACTGTCCTAGAACATGTATAATACCACTACCATGCCAAATGACAGCATTTCTGAGTAGCCTAACCTGTCCTTAAAATAACAATATATGGCATGTCTGACACATGAGGTGATTATGCCATAATCTGAAAAATAAAGAGTGAAAGTTTTGCAAAAAACTTAAGGTTCAAGAGTTTAAATGCAAACTATTTTTAAATAAATTGCACCATATTTAAAAGTTGGTTGTTTGAAACTGTTTGCAAATTAAATGAGATTGCATTGATTGAATTTAGTTTTGATTTGATTATAATGTGTAATAGTTAATGAGTAATAGTTTTCAATTAAGTTTTATAACACCGACCGCAGCTTTAGAGGGTCAAAAACATTATCAACTGAACTTAAAATTTGCAGTTTCATAAGCGTAGATTTATAGCTGTGTCATAAATAGCAACATCACCCCTAAACATGGACATGAGTATCAACATTTAAACTCCTAATGGGCGTTAACAGGCTGTTTGTGTTTCAAAACACTGTGATTAATTGCAGATGCAGTCCTCCAGGGTCAGGGTGACTGAATCCCATTTAGAGCTGCTTCATCAGTGCGGGGTCACCAGGTGTTCAGATGATGATGGGGATGAAAGGAGGAGGCAACGTTGAGGGTAATAACATCATCATAACTGATTAAAATATTATATGTGCTAGAACTGACAGGGGGCTAGAACTGATAGGGGGAACTGAACTGTGTCTCCACGTGCGAACATACTTTGTTGTACTTTAGCGCATTACAGACCAGTCAGAATATAAATGAGTGGGAAAGTAAGAGCTGCATGTATTCCCAGGCTTGGCCAGAATACGAGTTGGCCTGGAAATATATTATGCAAAGCACCGTACCCTGAGCTCCTCCTCAGAGCGGCTCAACACACAATGAGGAAATGAGATAAGTCACTGTAGAGTGAGAGGTAAAACCAATATCTTGCTGTTATATTCCTCCCCATTGGTCTTTAGATATTATTTACATGATGCTGGTTTGGTTATTTTAGCCATAGAAAGAATATGATACAATCAGCAGAAATTGAAATATGAAAAAATAAATAAATCAAGTGAATTTCATTGTATTGTTAAGAAATCATGTAAAAACACAAGTGCTATTGTTTACCACTTTACTGCATTGTTTGCAGTGCAGTGGTGCAGGGAATACAAATAAGGTTTTAATGATTTTCTTTTGAGCTTGTACGTTCAAGGGTTAGAGTACCATAACGCTCAATGGTAAACAAATAACCTTTCATTTCCCTAAATACTCCTAGCCCCAAAATACAACCGCTGTGCTTGTATGGATGATGAGGCATTATTTGAAATTAAAATATCCTCCACTCCAAATTCAGAACAATATTCAGTTTGGCGGTATCACTGTCAAAAAGCAGCCCCGGTAAAATAAACACTGTCAGTCTCAGGTAAGAAAAAAATATCCAAGGCAAACTTTTATGGTGTCTCTTTTAGTTGCTGAGATACCTGTTCCAGCTTACCACTTCGGGGTCTTACCAAGCCCACCTGAGAGAAGAAATTTAAATAATGCTCTACTGCTGATTTTAGGATTCAGTACCTCTTCCTTATTTGTTAATCCTGCAGTTATTTTTGTGCTGGTGCTCTTTTGGTGTTTTCTTTTTTGTATAATGTTTGAACTCTCTCTTCTCTCCTTCTCTCTCTCCCTCTCCTGCTCTCCTTTAGCCTAAAAAGGTGTCTGAGGATTGAGTGGGTTGCAGGTGTTAATACTAAAGAAGGAAAATGCATCTTTGTAAACTGCATCAGTGCTTACCTCGAACTGGGTTTATTAAAACTCCACAGCAGAGAATAAAACAATAAAGTCATACATTTAATTCAGCAGAGGAGAAGATGGAAAGGGATGAGCTGCTGTTTTAATTCCCTCGCAGAAAATATTTGGTTTGATCATTTCCATGTGATGAGTATTTTATAAAGGATTGGCTCTTGCAATGGCTGAAATTAAAAATCCACTTTTTTCCCCCCAAACATAATACTGTTATTTCTATTTCATGGTCATCCTTAACCAATATGTGGAAGGGACCACAATTCAAAATGAAAAGTAGCGGTAAGATGCATTTCTAATGAAGATTATCCACTGATGCGTTAGATATCTCATGAATCAAAGACTAGGTTTTAACAGTCAAAACTGAAAGCGTGTGAAATTAAAATGTCCAGAGATGAAAATAGACGTGATGGCACACACATGATGATGAACTGTAATAAACTAAAGACCAGAGAGTCCGGCTTGCCTCGGGTTGTCCAGGGACTCGGACGGTTTAATTGAGGTTGTATCAGGGACCTCTAGGGAGGAATTTAACTTGTCAGGCTAATCATCATAATGTTGGCCCTGGGTCAAGGCCCATTTTCATCCATTCCATCAGAGAGGCAGGGTCACTTTAGTCAGCTGAGGACTCCTCTGCAGTCAGAAACCAGGCCACACAGAGAGGCAAATGGTTATGTTGATTAACTTTTAATTAACTGTCTGTTGAGTTGCCATATTGTCCCAACAATATTGTTTTAGGTCTAGGGAGTAATAATTCAATAGGTCATTGAAAGTACTATAAAAGTTTTCACAATTTTTATGCAGAATCAAAACGTTTCTGTATGGAAATATGTTGAGGAAAATACATTGTTTCACTGCAATTGAACACAAATTTTGTCTTTTCTGTTTCATTTTGGTTCTGCTTGGAAATGGCCAAGTAAATCATGCTTTTCTTTTGAAGTCTGTTTATGTCCCAAGGGTGTGAATAACTTAGTTGTGCTTCTTTGCCTAAAACATGCATATTTGAGAGAAGAGAAAGCAATGAATCAGCTTGTTTGCATTTAAATTAGTCTCTTACACCAGCCAGTATTCAAAAATAATCTTACAAGCCTATCAATGTAATTCCATGAGGGTGTAAACTGTACCATATGCATACGTGTTATACTGTTAGACTATTGCAATATATATGATTATTATTAATAGTAAAGCAGGTACTTGCATGCAGTGACACAGTGACTCAATAAAAAACACCATTACTTGAATTTTATATCACAACACAGTCCCTTTTCTCATCGTCACGTCTCCCTGAAGGAAAATAAACCTGTAAGACTTTTCACTGTCTGTCACAAGTCGTGACCCTGATTAGCACATGTAGGATAAATAAGGATCCTGAAAATGTTTATGATGTGAGAATGACAGAGGGGATTCAGTCAGCAAATCCTGTTGACACTGCAGTAGTGAGGGCCGGGATTTATCACCCACTGACACATTTTGATGGGACCAGAAAAGCATGAAATTGAAAATAAACCATTGATCTATTTCCATCCCGTGGTGGGATAAAAGTATTTCTGTTGAAAACAGAGGCCAATTTCATGTTAACTGTATTCAGAATATTTGCATATGGATGCAAGAAAGGGCTCAGTGTTGGGCATGGCATTAACAAAAGTTAACAAACTACTGAAATATTACGAAATAGTTTTGCTTTCCAGAGAGATTAACCCAAAAGGCTCCACTAGCTGATAACTACTCTAATGTAGCCCATTAGGACTATAGTTGTGACCTCACAGGCACTGATGTTATTATTTAAAGGGTAACTACACCCTCAAATTCTGCTAGAACCCTCCCTCCCAGCGTATTTAAAAAATGCAACAGAGGAGTGGGGTAGCAATGACTGTAGGACTGTGGCCTCGTGTAATGTGTGACGTAGGGGGTCTGACCACCGCTTAGTGCAGCATGGACAGCAGCCACAAAGAGCCACATAACTGAAATGTCGTCAATGAATCAAATCGGTGAGTAACCGGTGTAAATCAAACAGTAAGTCTGTGATCAAAAAACTTTACAAAACTTTAATTTAGTGTTGAGAGTCAAATTATTGCTGATGCCAGAGGGAGAGAATCTGGAAATAAGCAGAGAGAGATAGAGAGACTATTGTCAAGCAACTAAGCCAAGGGCATCTTTCTTCATCTAGATGACTGTCCCTGATACCTGCAATTATGTGTGCATCCCACCATATCACAGAGATCTTAAACTGGGGGGCAAATTAAACAGCCTTTTTATTGCTGTTGTGGCCTTTTGTATCACTGGGCCGGGTTAGTCCATTACCTCTTTTTTAGCACAGTGTGCAGCGTTACAGAGGTGAACTGAGAGATGCAGTATGAGGTCATGACAGATAAACAGCAGTCTAGTTGTGGGGAAGTGAAAGTTCAGAAAGCAGGTGCGGGTTGGCTCATGGACAGAGAAACTATCCTTCAGTGAGATGAAAGAAACTGTCCTTAAATCTACTGAAGCACCCTTGAGCAAGATATTCAATCTATGCCACGTTAGGGCAATAGGTCAAAGACACGATCGAATAAATCATTAATTTAATAATGGGTCCTTGTGGTCCATATTTGGTACTGCTTGGGCTACACAAAAAAGACAACAGTACTGTACTGTATTTTGTAACAAAAATATAAAAAGAGTGAAATGAAGGTGGAGTACAGAGAAGAATAAAAAATTTGGATAAAAACAATGTGACCAAGATGTGCAAATTATACACCTGGCTTAGGTGAAGGTCATTTATAGTAGGTTACAAACCTCTCCTGCAGAGACTGTTAAGTGCTTTTTGTTCTAATGATATGCAAGATGCAAAATAGCAGGCTTCCCAAGGACAGGGACAGGACACAATAGCAGAGGTGGAGATAATTGGAATGGATTTCAGCCGTTCTTGGTTCGTCGTAGAAAGAAGAAAAAACTCATGCCATGAATTTAGCTTTTCATCACAGCTATTAAAGTGTGGTTTTGAGAAGAATAGTGCAATCTATCTCTTGTATTACTGAGCGTGAAGGCTCACCTTTACTTTTGTTGGCCTGACTTCACAATTTATAGTGGCTTAGTTAGTTTTACAAGGTTCTACAGGAAAAAAAACAGATGATAGTCATATAACTTCAATTAAATTTGAACTAAATTTGAGAGTTGGAGTTTTCCTTTCATCCAAACTACTGGTACAATTCCAGCTAGCAACTGGCAGATAAAGAGCGAGAAGTGGTACGTGTAGTTGTCTGTATCCATACTGTAATGTATACTGCATACATCTTTATATGTGTCAGTAAAAGAGTAGTACCTTGAAATACCTGTCACATCAGAAAAGTGTCCTGGAAAGCAATTTGTGCCAAATCTGGTGGAATTTCTTTTTTGAGAAAAGAAACATTCTGTCTCATAACCCTGAGGTAAGTTTTGCCAACAGAAACCAAACTTGCCAGTGGCGCAGCATAACTGATCCATGCAAGCTTGAACCAATGTTCAGGTTGGCAGCACTTTCTCAGAACAGGGCTGAATGTCCTTTCTTTTGTAAAAAATGTCAGCGGAATGGATATCTGTATTCCAAACATTGCACGACCAATGGTCTGTTCAATTGTAAAAGGTCATAGGGACTCTAATGAGGTGCCTGCTGGGAAAATAACAAGCCCCTTATGCCTCGATAGGCAGCTCCCCATGTCAGAACAGGTCAGCTGTAGCAGGATGGAACTGCTTCACCTCGGAGAGGATGGCAACATTACAAGGAATGGGACTTTTCTTTTGTTTTAATACCAAATCTGTATTGTCATATCAAATAAATGTAAGATTTGAAAGCTCCACATCAACCGACAAATGGAGCAATATCATGGGGAAATTATAAATTATTAATTACTGCACATCAACATCAGATCAAATTAATGTTTATGAGAGTATCTCCACTAGTGCCCTTCACCACCTAATGGATAATAAATAACACAAGTGTAATTACTTCGTAATACAAAAGTCACAGGTGGAGCAGACCACCTCCATCATGCTGAATGAGGTGAGTTGAGTTTTTACTGATTTAATTAACAGCATCTATGAGTAACATTAACCCTCCGTGTCCTTGGTTACTCATTTAACAGTTACTCTTAATTAGTAATAAACCTTGACCTCTGACCTGTCTTGGCCTTTGTCCTGGGAGTTCATATACAAATACTTTAATAAAGCCTCTGTGCAACATTGGGGACACTAATGCCTTTTTAAAATTAAAGTAGACCCTTTTCTACTAACTATAATTTTGTGTGTAGACCAATTAAAATATGTCAACCTGAACTAATTCTTCATAGTGAAATAAAAAATGTAAAAAATTCACTGTATGCTACATCAAATTCTATCACTCAACAATGGCCAATGCAACATTTAGACACAGTATGGTGTCTCTAAAGCACTGGAGATAAAATGTCGTTTTTTTCCACCCATGGGTTCTTAACTCACTGTTACAGAGCCGCCATCCTTTTGACATTTGAGAGAGTACTCATACAATAGCACACAATGGCTCTTGTCATGTGTAGGGACAGACACTGCACACATGGGAAGATGTGAGTATTCTGTGCCTGCACATGATACTGTAACTGGCAGGGACATGTTGAAACAGAGTGATGCTGTCAGCATACTTGCATGTGCATATGCGTGCTTATGTATGCATATATACACATGTGATTAAGATTGCAGTGACAGACCTGCAGAGAGGGAAAACAACTACTCAGGCTGAATAAAGGTGAGAGCACAACAGTGGGTGGAAGAGAGGTGGGATGAAGCAGTCGCCTCAGTGTGCAGGTTTTTGTGATGAATGTGGCAGCCGCTGTGCTATTTGATGTCCCTCCGTCATGGTTGACGGATTGTGGGCGAGTGGAGCTTTCTGTGTTGTTGACATCGCACAGCAGCACACAGTGGATTTGATGTTTGCTGACAGTTTGTCACACTGCTGTTACAATGAACCTTGGGTGGTGAGAGAGGGAAAAAAGAAAGGTCTTGAAAGAGTCGAAATAGGGTCTTGCATTCAGTTGCATTATGTGTAACACTGTCTGTGGGGTCTTTGAAGTGTCATTTATGTATAGAGCATAATAGATCAAAGCTGACTTTACAAATAAGTCTAAAACAAAGACAATTGGACTTTACAAAACTTTTCAGTCCTTGTAATAAAAAACTACAAGCTGTGAACCTATTCTGCCCTACAAGAGGAGATGACCAAACATAATGAACCCAATAAAACACTGCTACTCTGCATACAGCCACTCAGTGGCTCAGTGTAAATGTTAATCGCCTACTGGTTTTATCCTTGATATAAGTACATGCTTTCTATTTGCAGCACAACAATACGATGCTCTCCATAGTTCCTGGAACTTTTTGGTTGAAAAAGGACTACAAGTGAGCACCAGGTAGGCAGAAGGTTAAGAACAACAGACAAAGTAATTAAGGGATATTCATTTTCACAGAGAGAGGTCGGCTGAAGCCAAGTCCCACTCCTAAAATGTGTAATTAGCACTTAAATGTTATTTGCCCACTTACCTAATGAAGCAATGATGATGTTACTGCTGAAATGTGTTTGAAAGACTGTCCTCAGGGTTTAGTTGAATGACCCACTTCCTGGTGAAAGGCATTAATTCGGAGTTCAACTTGGACTGAACTCTGACCTCAACCAAGTTAATACTGAGCCATAATCTCTCAGGATTAGGATGTTACGGGACACCCATTTTCTTTTTTTTTCTTTTTTCTTTTTTTGTGCCAGTTCATGCTGTCTTTCATGCTGTTTCTTTTTCACTCTATCTTCAGGGTTTTCCCTCAAGGCAGCACAATTTCTCTTTTACTCTGTAGGCATTTCCACCAAAACCTTCCAAAGCAGAAGACTGGTCACTCAGCCATTATACTAGTTTAGAGTTGGTATGAATTTTAAAGTGATTCTGATGAACTGGTGATATTTTTATTAGTGAGCTGGATAGCTTGATTTTATACTGTATCATCAATGGGGAAAAGTTAAAGGATAGTTTTGGATTGTTTCACGTCTGTTGTAATACAAAACTCACATGCTCATATGTATGTTGAAAGAGTCCCCAGAGTCCTCATTTTGTGCAAAAAGTTTTGAGTTTACCTGAAGCTAATTTGAGGCTTTAGCAGTCTGAGTTAACCCAAATTACATGTGTATCTTCCATAGTTCGTCTTTTTAGTGCAAAATCCCCTTTGTGGTTCCCCAGGCTGGGCTTCCTTGCTGAGTTTCAGTAAAGGGATATGTCCTGGTAGTCGCTTGTTGGTTTTAGGACATGGCTTACGCTTACTGATGCTCAGTCTGAATATGAAGTGAACTTCGCCTTGCTTTAGTCGCACAAATCTGACAACTGCCGTGCTTTTGCAGTCTGTGTTTATTCGACACAGATGGCTAATGCAGCTAACAGTACTGATGTTAGCTCTAGCTGGCTAACAACATGCTTAGACTCTGTGTGTGCATAGGGTGTTTGCTTATGTGTGTGTGTAACTTGATTTGGCAAACACAGGCTGCTCGTATTAGCTCGTAGCCTTGAATTAGCTTCCGCTAAAGTGTGGGATGCATTTTTGCACAGAACGACCAGTAACTCTTTCAATATACCATATGATAGACTTGAAAACATCAGAACCGATCCTTTAAGCAAGAGTTCTGTTTATAAAAGTTGAGTATAACTTGAAAATTACATTAAAAATGATCCAAGTGCAACACAATGCCTTGACATCTGATACTGAGGTGAACAAAACAGACTGGAGAATTTGTATTTGACATTGTCATTAAGTGAACCTCCTAAGTCAGCTAATATCTCTTAACTGGTGTCATATGATTCACAGCAAACTTTGTAATTTTTTACTCATTAATTATGAATGCTATGATGGCTGCTGTGATAATAATCTAATGATAATCCAATATATGTGTAAATTCCTCACCGATGCAATAAAGATGATGCTTTGAGATGCATTATTAATACGTTTCCATACCCACCAAAGCAGAAGTCAGAATCGAATGATCACAG
This sequence comes from Macquaria australasica, assembly GCA_005408345.1. NCBI lineage: Eukaryota > Metazoa > Chordata > Actinopteri > Centrarchiformes > Percichthyidae > Macquaria > Macquaria australasica. The sequence continues at coordinate 909,250 of SEMN01000113.1, forward strand.
TAAACTTTAAGAGCTTTAACTCCTTAAGACTCATCAAAGTAAAACGCCTCCTTTGAAGTGGATCATGGAAAATGTAAATGGGATTTGGACTTGTATCAAGTACAAAGAACAGTTCTCATACCTTCATACAAAGTTTAATCATGCCAGACAATCTACTGCTGCTGCCTTTAATTGAAAGAGTAGAACTTTTGAAATGTATTAAAAACTGACATAAAGCCTGTTAAACAATAGGTTTAATGTACACTCACATGGACATTTGCATGTGCATGCACGGACACTGAACCAACACATACGCACTAATGTCAACTACTTTTTGTTCAGATGCTTTAAAAATGAATTTCCCAAAGCACAACATTTAGTCAGAATTGATTAACACTCATATTTAGACATATTTAAATTGACACTGGGCCGTTTTGATCAAATTTTCATTGCATAGAAAATTGACAAAGCATCGCCCCAGCGCCAAGAGAAGGAAAATGATGCAGGGGAGGGCTTTCTTCAAACTTCACTTCAACTTTGCACCACTGGGTTTTAGAGGAAGGAAATCATCGAGGTCAAGCGTGTTTAGTATGGACGGCACCAGCATATCTTTCAGTGCAAGCTGAGAGAGGTTTTTTATTTTTTATTTTTTTACGGTTATCCCTTTGCTCAGTTTGATATCTGTTTCATACCTATCTGAGACTTTGATATTGTAAAAAATTGATTACCTCTACCAGCACACTCACCTTCTAGGCCTTTAGCTCTCTCTTTTTCTTACTGCTGCTGTAATGTTGCTCACATTACACTTTCCTCCCTCAGTGTCTTTTTCCAAGTACTGCCAACATTTTATTATTAATAACCAAACACGTGCAATATACAGTTAAATAAGAACTATTCTTGATGGTAGCATTACATCATATCAGGTTTAACCTAAATCACAACCTCATTCTAACATAATTGGAATTACATATTTGATTCGTAAAGCAGCAATTAAGAATGTATGGTGTAGTTAAATCATTCAATATTTCAGTTCAGATGGTAATTCAGGCATCCTGGCTGGTTAATTTTATTAACCAAGCATGCCATCTGTCATTATAGCAGCATGGTGATAATAGGGAGTAGTAGGGGAAATGGACACTAAGACCACTGACTGCATTTAAGCCTAGTGAGAATCATGGACAGGTGTGAATCGCGGAAGCTAGTCCTGCATGACAAATACTAACACAGTGATTCTCGACCTTTTTAATGCGGTGCCAAACTTGTACGTGAGGTATGAAAAGTCTAAGGATCGCCTGTATATCCAAGGCTTGAATTTAAGGATTTGATCTGGTCCACTGGGCTTAGTTGGCTCTCACTTCCATATTTTTCTAGTTTGGCTAACATTCAGCTTCTGGCTATTGAGGATGCACTTGCTTGACATGAAAGTGCAAGCTATGGTTTAATAAGATAACGGCATTTCTATTTCTGCAAGCGGCTCGGCAAAGCTCAAGTTTGGTCACGTCGACCTATCCTTGAGCAAGAGAATGAATTACTACCTGTTAAGTCAATCTGCAGTTTCACTGAATAAACGCTTCAGATAAAAATGCATTACATCTCAACCTGAATTCACTGCCTTGTAGACAGTTTGCCCTGGCAAACCACTGAGCTAATAAAGAAGTCAAAATCATGCTATGCCCTCATAAACTGGTATGTGCTGAATTGCTTCATTACACTCATGTTTTAGCCAAAGCACTGCCAAATCTGAGCATGTGGTCCTCCATGGCCTGGCTCAGCACCAAACTCATTGTCAAGCGGAAAAGATCAGAACTTTGTGACACCCAGAATCGATTTTCTTTATGAGCAGTGTTCTGCTAATGCAGGGAATGCTTTGACATTTTGAATAAGAAAGTGTCAGTTTGAAAGTTCTTGGAGAGGCATTAAAGGCGATCGATGTGTTGTGCAGGATATTGCCAACGCTACGATGAGGGACAGTTTCAAGAGTGATTAGTTTGATGTGCCTCTGCTAGACAACAAAGCTTGATAGATTGCCAAGTCTGTATCATTACCACCACCGTTCGCCTTTAATCGCCGGTTACATCAAACTCTCAAAATCGCCTCCCACGACCCCTTCACTTCTCCTCTGTTCACCAAGACCGATATCAAATGAGATTATGACACAACCCAGCTGATTTTGAAGGAGGAGATGCAGTGATACCTTAAGAGGCCAGACGCAGCATAAGAAGGACAGTGATCAGTCATTCTGTGGATGCATCCAGTCGATCTGTTATCTGTTCTCCACCTCCCATCCTGATCAAACACAACAGGCAGTCCAAAACAAACATCCATCTAACCTGTGGGACAGCCAGCCCTTCTGGGTCACAGCTCAGATGAAAACGACCTTGACACTCAGTGGGTCTGCAGAAGCAAATACTCAACTTGAATTATACAAGGTCTAGAGGGACCTAATGAAGCCTTCATAGGGTGTTTGAGTAACGTAATGAACCGTGCATGCAGTGGACAAGTAAGGTATGACTGAATCAATAGTATATTTCATTGGATGGTGTGACAGTATACTTCCTCATCAGCAAGGCTCATTTGGCAGACCAAATAGGCCACGTGATTATCTTGCTGTCATGTTTGCTGTTTACCTTTGCTGTGATCGTGTGTTCTTTAGTGAGTAAATTCGGTACCCTTGTCTTATCTGATGGTGTTGGGAGGCAAGCACAATGTCCTCAATCCTGGCCACATAATAGACAAGGACTTAGCACCCTTGCAATGATCCTTTGCGCTTAGCCAAGTGCAGTCGGGAGCACACAGACAGTGCATGCGTATGTACTGTATATGGCTGCCGGTCATCATCATATGTCTCGAGGGGGTCTGATAAATCGAACATGCTCGCATGATAAATTGGAAAAGGCAAGCCTCACAAAGCACTTAATAATAACTGCTAATTGCTCCATTCATTATCGTCTGATTGGGGAGCCACATAAGGGTCTTTGCTACATGGTAGCAACAGCAGTTGTGAATGCTGTCACATGAGCCAGATCTGCGTCACTCTATTTCTACAGAAACTTCTTCTACATAACAATATGAAGAAGAAGAAGAATATATAAGTAAGATAAGAAAACAATTCAGAAACTCTCTGGTAAAGAGGAGGAATGTCATACTCAGATCAAATGCCACAAATAGTGTAATGATGGAATAATTGGCTCTGTAGATGGACGCAACCACCAAATGGCATTTTCTTATGAACATATCTAACCATGATGAGCAGGCTACAAAGCTTTTTCAAACACTGGGGGAAAAAAGTGACTTGCTACCCCATACTTGTTTAAGAGACAGACGCCCTGGAAAGATTGAAAGAATAGAACGAATTTTAGATCACCAGTGTCAGTTTGTAGGGTGTTCATCAATAGAACAAACCAAATGCATATGCAAGTCCTTGATCTACAAAAACTCTTTCATTCATGTCTGAAATCTAAGCCAGTATTCATCCCTGGTCCTTTTGTCTTTGCTATCTTTTAGTTTTTAGTATTTCTTCGTGACTTGTCAAATGAACAAAGGTGTCAGCCCCTTTGTGTATGTTTAAAAGACCTTTCAATTAAAATACAATATTAAAAAAGGTCATAAGGAGGTGATGAAGATGAATCCTAATCTTCATTAACGTCAGCCTTTATGGCTCTGACATTAATGGTGCATGGTAAACCTAAGGGACACGAATATCTTTTCAATCACACTGGCCAACTTCTGACCCAAAAATACATTCAAATATCCCCCAAAGAAAGTGGCTTTTACAGTTTCAGAAAGGGATTTAAGAGTCATTTTTCTTAAAATATTTTGTTTTTTTATTTTATTTAGGGGAATCAGTTTTCAGTGTCATTGCATTTTAATGGACTGCATTTACAAAGCAGACTGCATCAAAAGATTATGAAGTATAATTTTCTTTTCCTCGTGCGAACTGAGAGATTACACACAGAAAGTTGTGAGAAGCGCAGCTATAACTTAAAAATGCAGGAAACAATCACACTTTTCACAAAGGGAAGTCTTTAATTGATGTAATTTTTGTCAGATGGAGCACTGAAAAATTCCAAAGGAAATGTGTAAACAGAACTTGAACATCAAAATGCTAATTAAAAAATAAAACTAACATGAAAATGATAACAAGTGCATTGTATTTTCCAATAATAATTGTCTAGAAAGAAAATGTCTGCATATTTGCTCTATCTGTGCAAACTGTGAAAATTGAGCTACTGCATCATAATGTAAAGCAGTCTATCCACTGGTCACTTTGCACCTTTACCTGTTAACACATACACTGCAATAGTTAATATTGTTCAGAATAAGAAAGATATAGAAAAAAGTTCTAATTTCCTGTTCCAATCCAAGTTCTAATTTTCAGAGATTTTGGGAGAAAAGCTAAGTCTTTAAGTTACGGGGTTGGTGGGTGAGGTTTACCTTACTGATTAATAATGTTGTAACTGTAAAAGGGGCCACTATAGAGTCTTGTGCAAGTATTTTGCAATTATTGGAGCCCAGAATGGCAACATTTGGAGCAGGAAAAGTTCTAATGCAATTAACATTTTTGTGTTGTTTTGTTTGGAAGCTCTGCAAAGGCTCACTTTAAAACCTTTCCAGGTGAAAATTAATGATAAAACTTTAAAATGTGTTACATTTAGCAACTGTAATATACCCACTTACAATTACACTGCAAACATAAATAATAGGTTCGAAATAAAAAATTATCTTATTAAAAAATATTAACTTATTCCACTGTCCTTACTGTATGCTCCATTTATGATGAGCACTAATCTTCACAAGAGGCTCCATTCATTATTCATTCACTCTGCCCTTTCTGCTGCACTCGTAACTTGCAGAGGAGATCAGAGGTTTAGACAAATGAATAGATAGGGTTTACAGTAGGGCAACAAATCTGTATTTACTACTGTTTAATATTAAGGTTAGCCCATGTGTGGCCTCAAAGGCTGGAACAGTGATGGTAATTGCCTGTGCACATCGGGTTGGATTTGCATTTTGTAAAGGGAAGACTGACAACTAAACTAAAAACAGCAACCATATCAAGTCAACAGCATGATGGAAAACATGCACATTTAATAAAGCTCTGTCTTTCTTTTATACACATATTGGAATCATACACTCAAAATAAACATAAAACATATAATCTCATATACTTAGATTTACTGTATACAGTCATAGGGGCCTCCACACAGCACAAACCCACATCCCTTAACTGGAGATTTCCTCCTTAAGAAGCATCCATTTTCCTGCTCATTAAGTGCACGCATTCTCGGTCATATCTCAACTATAAACAAACTCTTCCCCAGAGCAATTCTTAACGCTCAGAGGGAAAAAAGAGCTCTTACTTTTTTTTTTTTAGCTGATTCCGTTACACTTCATTTCAGAATTAACTTTTGAAACCTACAATGGAATAACAAACATCTCTGAATTCATAAGAGGGGCTCTCATGTACATACGTCAGGTGACTGACACACATCATCCTGAAGCAAGCTGGTGAAACCATCTGAAGAAATGTGAGGATAATCTTTTGCAGAGCTTTGGCTTGTCAAGAGCTTCCTGTCGTGGCCCATGTTTTAAATGAAAATCTTTCACAAGTATGAAGGATAAATGTGTCAAGAACAGTATTTTGCCATCCATTAAAACTTTGTGGTGACCTGCTCATCTGGAGTTTGAGGATTTAGTGTCTTGCTTTCTTGACAGCTGTTGAATTAAAGTAAACTATTCATTCATTCATTCATTCACCAAAAGTAGTGCAAAAAACATCTGAGTCTCTGATGTGATTCATACACTGATGTGCTTAACATGAAGAATTTCACACAAAATCTCACGGTGGTGCTAGAAGAAAAGTGAGGGAATCACGTCATTAGGCTTCATCCTCTGGGAACCATGCATGTCTGTAAAACAAATGTGTGCATATCCATCCAGTAGATGATGAGATATTTAAAGCGTGTGAAAGCATGCAGGAAAAGTCAGAGGAATCACCAAATTCATTCATATTCAATTCTCTGGGGACCATGAATGTGCAAAATCATCACTGAAAATCAAAAATGTCAACCTCATGGTGGCACTACAGGGAAAGTCAGGGGATCACCAAAGTAAGTAGGATTCATCCTCTGGCGAGCATGGATATCAAAATATCATGGCAATTCAACTAATAGTTGTTGAAATATTTCAGTCTGGACCAAAGTGGTGGACCAACTGACTGACCAACAGGCCGACATTGCCATCATAAAAACATACCATAATAAAATACCATCCTCCCTCATTGTCCATGAATATACAAGCAGAACCTTGAGCTGGTTGATGTGACTGAGCAGATAAAATAGGGCCTTAGATGTCTAGTTGTTTGTCTCAGATGTAAATATTCTCACTGCTGTTCCCCTTGATTTATTCAATAATGTGCAGAATCATCATCACACAATTCATCACCGTATTTATTTTGCCTTTACCTGACAACCTGACAGATTATCACTCAATAGGCTTATGAGTTTCATAATACCCCTAAAAGTTCAGTGCTGTATTATGCTGAGTTGACAGGGGAATCCTTGAGAAGATAAGTGTCTTTGTATCAAACCACTGACAAATGATACCTCTCAGCTTATCCATACAGCTACTCAGTAGGACAGGCCTCTTTGTGACAAAGGCAGAAAACGCATGGTAATTGTCTTCTCTGTTCTTTAACAGCTTTGTTGTTTGGTAAATTAGAAACAAAATAGGAAGCTGCATATCTTCGCTATCCATAAAACAGGGAGTAGTTTAATAAAAAATGACAAACACAGGGCTGAAACCATGTATCGTGTACACGCTTCGACTTTGAGGTCTGTCCATTTAATGAGACTCCACACCAGAGGGGGTGCTTGCAAATTGCGGGGTTACATATGAGATAGTGCAGGAGATGCTGCTTCTTCATAGTCCCTGCTTTCATGGTCATGTAAAGGCATACATCCTTTCATAAAGCCTCTAGCCTCAAACTTATTCATTTTAGGAACAATATTGGGTGCAATGCAGCTGAGTATTGCTTCCTCTGACTGTTATGTAAGAAAGATAAATGGCCGAATTTCAAACATGAATTAGATTAATAACGTCACCACAAACCTTTCCAACACATTAAAACCTTTCAGACATGCCTTGAAAGCCATCCATCCATCCAACTAGTGTGAGGCAAGGCTTCATCTGTCCATTTATCTCTTCAGCAAACAATGTATGTTTTGCCATCAGCTAACTCCTGTAGTCATAAATTAAATCGAATTATAAAAGTGCTTCCTTGTCCATGTAGGCAGAGCTCTCATATTCAGACCAGCATGTGTCCTTTCAAACTTTGAGAACTGCTAACGGAGGAGAATGGAATCCCTTCCATATTTATTGTATAAGTAAACACTAATGGAGGTAAGCAGTATAGATCTGGAAAAGAATGATTCCTGACAGGAAATCTATTTTGTCTACACAGCAAGCATGCAGCTTAAGGCTCTATTTTTAAGACAATAAACATCCCCTCTCTCTTCAGTGAATCTCCATGTCATCAGAAATCCCTTCCTTTCCTCTTTCATCTTCATCTTTTCAAAACACTCAATTAGCTAAAATTATATTCCCAAAGCTCGTCTGTCATTGATATAGAAAATATGCTGTAAGACATTTGAAAAAAAAAAAAAAAGATTTACACACCTTACGGATTCAAATTGTGACATGGTTAACACACAAACAAGCATACACACACACACACACACACACACACACACACACACACACAAGCATGCAGTCTAATTTCTCTTCTTCTGTTTGACGATTTGCATGAAAATGATTGCCCTGATGAAGATGAGTGGTTGTAATTATTAACAAATCAAAAATCTTGCAAAATTAGATTATATCTTATGCTCCAGATATGCTTGTTTAAGTGGATGTTTTTAAGAAGATTATCATCTGTAAATGCTGTGTGTCACATACAGATATCAGCATTATGAGGAAGAGAGTGGGTTTGAAGACAGAGAAATTCCATGACCTAATAAAAACAGATGCTTTCTGTTAAATTTGGCTCTTTAATGCCTTTGGTTCACTTTACTCAGTGGTTTGGATTGGGGTACGTCCTCCCCTGCATAACTAATCTTCAATCAGCATTTATTTGAAACACAAAAGATTTAATCTTCACTAAATATCTGTACGCACCAGCAAAATCACTTGGCATGACAACACAGAATTGCTCTTGCATATCTTTGTAAATGTGTATCATTTGGCTTGTAATTATTTGACATTGACGTTGAAGTAACCTTGAGCCAACCAACCAACCACCAAATCCCTGCTTGCTAGATTGTCTTTGACAAGTTAGGCCCTTTATTTGGTTCCCACATTTGTATGCTTTGTCAAGCAGCTGCTGCATGGCCTTCACTTTTAAGTATTTACTTGTTACATGCATCACCATTTTACCTCACCTTTCTTCTTTTTCCCCTTTTACCCCCTTTTCCCCATATGCAGGCCACCTCAGGCTAATGAAGACAGAATCAAAGGTGAGGAGAGATGGCCGTTACTCTTTCTCTCCAGATGACAAATGAAGTTGTCATTTTCCTCAAGTGTGGCTGGCCATTTCGGGCTGCATGGCATCCGTATTTCTTTTGCCACCTGTGCTCCAAGCTGTCTCCAGTGAACTGTAATAGCTCCTTCAACACCTGGCCGGAACAGTCACCAGCAGGGGGTGGTGTTTATCCTCACAATGTCAAATGAAACAATCTGGTAAGTCAAGATGGGCAGTTGAGGGAAGTGTGGGTCTGATTAATCCTCTGTTTCTCTGTCTGTCTGTTCATCTACAATACCATATCTATCAATCTGTCTCTCTAGTTTCTTTTATCCTTCTTACAAATCTTTACTTTCTTCTTCTCTTTGATCTCATCATTTATATGATTTATAGGGAGCAAGACAAGAGTATAAGTGTGGTTTAGTTAGTTTTTACTGTCTTACCATAGTATCGACACAATTTCAAATATCACTCAATCTGGTGTGGTCTTTCTTGCATTAACATCCATTTGACTGCAGCTGTTTCTGCATTATCTGCTGGACCACAGATAACTCTGGTAGTTTTCACCAACTGACTCTTCCTTCTTGGGTCAGCATTTCATTATAAAGTCTGTCTGGGTCTACAGATATGCAAGGCCAGTCTGCTTGTTACCCAAAATTGTAACTTGTGGATGATGCTCGGCTGTCCTTCTCCTTTGACAAAGGCTTATTTTCCCAGTGATGGTGGGAGGAATCAGATGAGGCTTTGAAGTGGAGGGTGCCACAAACACACAACCAAGCCGTTAATGAACTGCCTCTGTGAGGAGCACAATGCTTTTGTTCCATTGGTTGGTTGTTCGGTTGGGTGGGTGGGTTGGTGGAGAGTCTGCAGGGATATGGAAGATGTGAGGGGTTTTGAAGTTGAGTCATTTATTCTAGGCTCTGCTCCCAAGGCACTCGGGCAGAAGCATTTATTTAGCTATTGTTTAGCTGTTGTTGTGTGGCAATCAGCTCTGTCGTGTGGGGTTTTGTGGCATGCATTGTGTGTGTTTGAGTGTATGCTTTTCCCATATGCAAATGCTTTTAAAGGCAGTTTGTGTGTCTCTGTGTGTGTTACTCTGCACTTCAACTTCAAAGGCTTTAAGAAAGCTTCTGTGTGCTGTCTCATGCAACTCTTGTCCCTTTAATAAGGTTTCATCCTCCCCAAGACTTTGTGGATAACAAGACACAGTTTGTGGAGAGAGGAGATATGTATATACTCTTGTTTGTAGTGTTGGTATTACAGATCATACACATTCATAGTGTACTACTGTATAAATATCTCAGTCACCTCATATATTGTAAACCTCTGTGCTGCAATACATTCAGGAAATTGAGTGCTCCTTAACTTTATAGGCAGTGTTCTTTATCCCTGAGTCAGTGAAGTATTTCTGAATAAATTTAAAGTGAGAAATAGGCCATGCAGTTACACAGTCATGCTTCATTTAGAGCTGAATGCATCAATCTAAAATGCCTAGATTAAAAAGTTGTTCATGAGTTTTGAGAGACGCTGTGTCACGTCATCATGAAACCTGCTCCCAATAATTCACTGATTTGTCGAGTTCCACCTGCCGAGTGCAATTGATTCAGTAGTTGTTTTCCAGACTGAAATCTGGTAGCTTGTTGGTCACTGAAGCAGCCTTGTATTTTTCAAAATAAACACATAATTATTATTTACACTTATTTAGGCCTTAACAAAACAGTAGTATGCGGTCATGTGATGTAAACCTTTTTTCTTAACTGGATGTTGACATTTTCTCTTTGGAATTTACACCTGATGAAGTATTTCCAAGACTGGGTATCTGATCCAATCAAGGGTGAGCAGGTCAAACAGCAAACTGTGAATACCTAATACAAATTCGTTTATAGGAAGATTATCCATTTCACCTCCCCTTTGACCGACTTAAGGAGGGGTCTGTTGAGCTGTGGGGGAATAGGTACAGGAATCCATAGTAAGGTCTGTCTCCTGGTAAAGTGCCAGGAGAGTACAGGTACAGTATGTAATAGCATGTTTAAGTATTAATTGCTTAAGTGAGCCTCCATTAGATTCCTATCAAGAACCTATTTCCTTTAGCTATAGGGTGCATCGATCAGATTCTGGCAAGTGTGTCCGATCAGCATTTCCACTGAGTCAGCTAGGATTGTGTGTGTGTGTGTCTTGCATGCATGTGTGTGTAAGGCTGTGTGACTTTTGTCAGGTCACTGCAGCTTAGATAAACACTTCTGGTTAATTGATTGCAATTTTTGCTTAACCTCAACCTAACTTTAACCACCCACCTCAAAAAGCTATGGCTTCCATTGAAAATCTCAGTTAGGCCTTAAGACACTGGGAGTTTAATTAATATATTCTGAAAACAACAACAACTGCACAGTCAAAATCCACAGTAGCTGCTGTGCAAAAATGCACTGTAAAGTTCAGCCACAATTGAGGCTAATTTGAGGCTTCATCAGTCTGAGTTAGACAAACAAAATGGGTATTTTCCAAAATTACAGCCTTTTTAGTACAGCTCGTTCCCTCTTTGTGTTTACTATCTCTTCGCCACAGCTCAGCAAGCAAACACTGCCTATAGAAGCACAAAGAGGGATTTTCACACTAAAAAGACTGCAAGTTTGGAAGATACCAACTTGATTCATCTAACTCAGACTGTTCAAGCCTCACAATAGCTTCAGCTGGACTTAACATTGCATTTTTGTACAGAATGATGACTGTGTATTTTGTCCTCCATCACTATCGACAGGAGGAACAATTACTGCGACCAATAATCCTTTCCATTTACGTACAGGCATGTGAGTACTGTATTAAGATAAACTTGAAAAAATTGTGAACCTGTCCTTAAATTGGGGCACTAAAGGATATGTCACAGGGTCACAAAAACATTAAGATGTATTGGAGTCCTGTGAATATCCACAGCAAATGTCATGAAAATCAGATCACTCGTTTTTGTGCACAAAGTTGGCAGGTTAAGTTGGTGCTAGAGGAAAACTCAAAATTGAAAGGTAGGGAGCATAAGGGTGCTCAGTAAATTTCATGGCAAACTGCCATGTTCAGATGGACATCTTGTTAAGTGTTGTCAGAAGGAAAAGTTTGACCTGACAGTGGCACTAGACAGTAGCTCAGAAGGTTCCAAAAATAACTAGGAATGCTCCACACATTTCAAACCAGTTGCTGGATGGATGGATTGACTGACAGACAGACTGGTGAACTGATGGACTGACCAGCATTGCAAACCACCAATAGCAGGTCTGGACAGGACTTGAAAATGAAAGGAAATGTTGTCAATCATGATAGGAAAGAGCAGCTTCTCCTAAGCTAGGGATATTGGGGTCCTCTCTTAAAGTCAGGTCTGGGAGGGAAACTTGGCGGCAAGAAGTCTAATAGCCTGGGGCCCAGTCAGGCTCAGCCTGAAGAAGTAATGTTGGGCCACTGCCATGTTACCAGTCGAGTTAGCGACTGACTGCGGTTACAAAAACTTGCTCTTGGAACATCTCCTCTCTGTTGGGGAAGCAGCTGGAGCTAGTTCAAGAGGTGGATCGATACCAAATACTGTGCATATGGTTGGGCTCACCGCTACACACAGCAGTAGCTCAGGAACCAAACTCTTGGACAGGGGCTGAACTCTCTCCCTCTCTGGAGTCGCATGGGGTGAGAGGCACTATGAAGGTGTGAGGCTGTCTCTATGTGGTTCTCCTTAACTGAGGCAATGGTACTCATTCAAGGGGTGGGGTAGTTTAAGTATCTCGGGGTCTTGTTCACAATGATGGAGTATGAGATGGATGGATGGAACACTAAACAAACATTTCAGATGGGTATAATCCCCTGTGGATAATCATATTTCATATATATACATGTATACATTTTACTCATACTTAGTACAGGCATACCTCCCACTGTTATGTGGCACAGTGATAGCAGTTTGGAAGAGAGCCCCTCCCACTTCTTATGTTGAAGTTGACATTTAAGGTTAAATTATGCTGGGAAGCACTGTGTGTATGCACGTGGCATGTGTTCAAATATGTGTGTCTGTACTGTGATAGAGGGTGTGAGAAAATATTATGTCAAAAAAAAGCATTTGTCATTTAAAACAATGTTGTGTACCATTATTAAAAGACTCAATTATTAATCTTAATGTTGCCTCTTACACTTTTTTGCATAATAGCATCTGTGCTTTGGAGTAGATCCATGCGTTTGTGTGTGTGTGTGTGTGTTTCTCTAATCCATCATTCTTTGATGGATTACACACAGCTGAGGAGCAGCAGTCAACTAGGCCATTTTAAAAGCTTTATTAACACTGTAAATAATGGCAACAGGCGGTCCTAGGAAAGATTCGGATGACACACTGTAGCTAGGGCTGAGATTCAACTGTCACACAACACTGAAATGTTTCCCAGCAGATATATATTATATTTTCAATATTCAAATTAATATTTTCCTTCTCCAAGAGAAACTGAAGCTATTCTTCCACCCCCCCCCCCCCCCCAAATCTGAATTCACATGGTCTTTTTAGCAGTGACCTATTTTTAATGTACAGTTTCACTCATTCACAAATGAGAGGTTCTCCCTTGTCTGGCCACAGAGTACATTCACTGGAGCTGTGCATAAGTGCTTGCTCAAGGACATCTCAACAGAGGGAGATGATAACATAAAAACAAAACAAAAAAAACACTGACTTTGTATGCCACCAGTTCATTTCTGCACGCTCTAGGACACCATTACTCTTACAGTCAGCAGTCTGTATACCTGAATTTAACACATCATCCAGTATGAAAATAAACGATTTTCCTTACATGGATTATGCTTTCCAAAAAAAAATTTTTTTATAATATATATATATATATATATATATATATATATATATATATATACATATTTTTTTTTTTTCATCATGTAGTTGTCCCCCCTTTAGACGTATCATTGTTCAAAACATTGTTGTTCTGCTTGAGCATGAAACATTCATACAACATCAATATGAGGGGTGCAAGTCTATTGTTTTGAGCTGCCCATGTGCTGCCATGACCGTCAGACACCTGAGGAAAAGTTTGTCCTTCAGCCCTGACTCATTCCAGGTGTGCATGTGTTTGTATGTGCACATGGAAGAGTGAGAGAGAGAGAGAGAGAGAGAGAGAGAGGACAGAGGGTGTGTATGTGCATGCAGATGCAGAAGTCGGCGAGTGTTTGTATCGGTGTTCGTGCATGGGTCCTTATGCGACTGCTTACGTGTCAGTAGACAGACACCCTCTGGCCAGAGCCAAATAAAGTCTCCTCACCTGTTTGTGGCATTTGAGGAAGACTGTGTGTGTCACCTCCCAGGGGCCAATGCCATGCTGACTTAAAGCCGCTGGAACAATCAGCAGACTCTACATGGCTGGGTCAGATAGAATAGCCTCAGGCCCTCTGAGTCCAGGATCTGGAGCTGTTTTGTATCTCTATATATGTCGAATTACTTTAGCCCAAAGTGGATGACTCTAGAGGATAAGTGTAATGCATGAGCTGAAAGAGTGTAGTCCAAGACTTGGACTTTGCTTATGTAAATTGTTGACAGAATTTAGGGATTAGGGGCAAGGCCCATGTTTCACTGTTTGACTTCTATTTCCATTATACTACCTCCACTTGTTCCCATTCATAACAACTCTAGCCAAAGGTTAGTGGGCTGGCATCATGGTGATTTCACAACAACACATGGAGAGGGAAGGCTTTGGATTCCAGTCCAATGGTAGTTAAGGTAGTTTATCATAACACAGATGTTTTGAAACGTCTGCTTTTTTCTGTGCTGTGCTATCACTCAGAAAAATAAACTGGATTTAAAAAAACATTTTGATAGATTGTGGTGTTCAACCTCCTTTTGAATCCACTGCATCTCACTGGAGTCCTCCCTCTGACCACCTGTCAAATACAAGTACAATGTTCATTTGTCTTTAATCCCTGTTTTTTTATTATGTAGTTTTGCTATATATTTGCATCTTTGGTTTGGTATGTTTGACTGTCTTCATCAGACACTCCACTTTCTCACTAGTAGCTGGTGTGTATTTGAGTTTGTGAGGTCACAAGCTAAGTGGGTTTTATATGGGGGGTTGATGAGACCTGGAAAGACTAACCAGATGGACTGGTAAAACCAAAATGAGTTGACAGCTGCATGGAACTTCAGATGATGCTGTTGATTCTCAGTGGGATGGACAGTATGGGATGCTTGTCTCAGTGTTAGCAACCAATATTAGCCCTTTAACAGACACCCCCTTTTGGGGGGTTATCTGCATAAATTTAAACAAATGGGAGTATTTTTGATGTCACATCCTTGCATTTGAATTTGGACATCAGGCTTTCTAGGATTATCACATTATTGGACTGCCATACAGCTTTGAAGATAGATATACAGCATACATTTAAGTCTAAATTAAGTTGTATTTTCTACAGTGCATTGTACCATGAATATTTTTAGGTTAATAAATTCTTAAAGTTACCACAATGGCTGAAAAGACGAAATTCTGATCTATCATGTAATTGACACATTCATGTAAGTTTTTCGTTATATTAGCAGTCCATCAAACGGTTTAGGTAAACGGTTAAAAGCTAGAACTGTCGATTCTGTAACTTTAATTTAAAATACATTGGGTGGGACTGGAATTGGAGGATGCAGAATCAACCAAAATGCTATTATTGGAAAATGCTAAATATGGACAAATTGTTGATCTGAATGTTTTTTGATGTTTCTGAATAAAAAAATGTCTTCTCCCCTTAAAATTGAGGCAAGCTTGTAATCATGACTGAACACTGGTATACTTCATTAACTTAGTAGTTCAGCAAATCCCAGGCATGCCTAGAAATGTGTGTGAACTACCCCAACCTCCATCTCTCACTTGCACACACATACTGTATATATGATAACTCCCACTGGGGTCTTGCTACCCCTATAGATAGATTACGGTCAATATCATTTCTATTCAAGCAGGTGGAAATAGCTTTCATAAATATTCTATTATGTTTAGGAATGCTCAGATGATAAGTATTCCCACAACATTCAGCTCAGAGGGAGCGACTGAAAAACAAAGGTCTTATGAAAAGCTTTCCTGACCTTCACAGCAACCTTTCAAAAGCCCAGTTTCCACCACGATGAATTTATGCCCTTTTCTAAAATCTGCAGTCATATTTTGAAAAAGGGTCAGCCTAAACCGGGAGATATGACAAAGTTAATCAGATGTCACTTTCATCTTACAGTATTTTAATGTCCTCTTTGGCTACAGTTGACTTTGCCCACCTCTTCTTAACATCTCAATCATGTTAGAGGTTGAGACAGGCATAATCTGTGTTGTAAACCCTCCAAAAATCCTACTTACTACCTGTCAATTTACACAATGTAGATTGAAAACAATTTCACACATGGTTTCAGGGGAGATTTCTGGGAACCAAGCTTTTAGACCAGTTTGTTTCTGTGAAAAGAGCAGAGCATGTGGAGATTGGTGCTTGCCAGAAAGCTATCTTTTGAATTAATCAACCCTGGGGATTACATGAGGTAGAATGGATAAAGGAGCAGTGGTGAAATTACTTAGCTGTAACAAGAAAGTCCTTTCTTTAACCACCTCATGAATTTAAACAGTTTAACCTTAGCAGATTGTGATTCACTTTTGTGAACACAGCCAGTTTAAATAATTTTTTTCATGCCATCAACCAAAACACATACACACAGATATGTCATTGTGTGATTCTTGCAGGGTGAGTTTAATCTGGAGATTATCTATATTAAGCTTGTAAAAATGAAATATGCTGCATTTTATTTGATTTTTAAAAGTTATGTTCGTTACTCAGAAGTAGGCTGACATCTTATCAATGACAAACTTTTAGCAAATTAAGTTAAAAAAAACTGCGGACTCCATGGTTAGGATGTACGTCTCCACTTAAGGAATTAATAAATAATAAAATGATCCACTCGGTATCAGCATGATAACCTAAGGTTATGTATTGGAATAGGGGAAGCACTAGTCAAATCAGTGCATCCCTGTTTTTTGACAGTATTCATAATAGCTTTATTTTGTTCAATATTGTGTTGACTGTAGCCAAAGTGTGACCGACCTTTTCTCTTTCTCATCTGCAGCCTTGTCCTCTGCAATTTCTGTTATATGATTGATGCTATGATATTTTCTTCAAGCACAGGCTAATGCCATACCTCTTTCTTTACATCTAACTTGCATCTGATTTGAACCAAAAGAGCCGCTGTAGTGGCAGTAAGTTGACGCTGCTTGTATGTCTGACGTACGTACTGTAGCTTTATCTGAGTCAAATCTCCCAGTAGTGCGTGTGTGTTTGTGAGTGCATGTGCCTGTATGACCATTACGTTGTGAGCATTAGTTCCTTTCACATCTATGCTGGTCATGCTCTGTCGATGGAATATGTTGTTGCGTTGCAGCATTAGATAAGAGGATCAAGATACACCGCTGCCCTGGATGTGCAATGGTGTGTTATCTCATTTTTTTGATCTTTTTGAGAGAGCAAGCTTGCGATCTTTGCCTCTGGGGGCCTTCTCAATATTTCATCACTGTGCAATGTATCTTTTGACACTGAAATATGCTGTGAATTAAAGATGACTGACTGCATAATCAAAAGCTTTTAATGCAAGTAGAAGGGCAAGCCTCTTTGGGTTCGCCTTTTAATTAAAGAATAAATGGCCACAGATTTTGGTGAATTTAACGAGGCATAGACTTGCTTGACATAGTACAGGCACAGTCTGTGCACTTCTTAGAAAGGAGACCTCTCTGCTCTTGCTGCCCCCCTAACATTTATAGCCATTTCAATCACTCGTGAAGCAGGTCCACTACCTCATAGAGGCATAAAGGAGCAATAAAAAAGTTGTTTGTAGAGTATTAAATGTTGAGGCGACCTCAAGGCTTTTATTTTCCTGCAGAAGCGCCATCAAATGGGATGGTCATGGTATTCACCACTTTAGAGTAGACATGGGAGTAAAATGCTAAAATTGTAAACTAATTAGCCCAATATCAGTAATCTTGCAGTCATCTCACTTTTACAGTTGACTCGATAGACACATTCTCAAGGCACTTAGGCAGTGATAAAATACAAAGCTTTTATTTATAATTACTTTTCTATTGGTGAAGAGCTTGTTTTATATGTATCACACATTTAAAGTTACAGCATTGCACGGACAAGGGTATCAAGACTGCTTATGATGCCACCTTCTTGGTAAAATATACATCCAAAGTTGATGCAGGGAGTGCATCTGCAGAATCCACTTAGAGGATAAGGATCACTCTTTCTTCCCCACACTGTGTAATGAGCTATTTGATTCTAAAGTTGTGTTGTTGTTTTTTTAAATCATCCTAACCACCTATGCATGTACAGGATCCAATGTTAAAAAGTTTACATTCAGCTTTGACTCATATCAAACTAAACTCGTCTGTGCCTCCATGTCATGAATAAATGATCATGTGCAGAACATCAAGAAGCAAAACCATATAGCATGACTCCTGACTGTGTTACAGAGGGGGAGACATTGTCACAAATCTATTATGAATGCATTTTATGATCAAACATGTCACATATCCACAACAGAATGACACATCGCTCATCACATTTCAGCTGGGACAAGCCCAGATGTCGTAACACTCTAGATATGCTAAGTCATATGTTCATTTTAGATCCAGCAGTTTAGAAGGTGTCAGCATTTGAATGAAATTATGGTGTAATAAAAAATGCGATGATCGGGACAGAAGAGCCTACATCACAATTAATCCAGTAATTCTGATTAAATCATTGCTCTCTAGATATCGTAGGTAGGTTTCACTGTGGTATCAGACTTCTGTCTTTTGTGCTTCTCTTTACATTTGTCTGAAGACACTATGTGTGCATGTTAATACTCTGGTTAATAATATTTAATACATAGTAAGTCTGTATCTATCACTTGATAATAAAAAATCAAGCTATACTGCAGTGACAATGTTGACTGACCCCTTGAAATGACATTTTTCTTCCTTATTGCACCTTTTGGTTGAGTGAAGGAATTTAACAGAACTATCATCCCCTTATACCAAACTGTCCTCTCAAACCAAGTGTGTTGCCTTTTTAAATTATCAGGAAACACCTCACATATCTCTCAGAATATCACCATGCTATATCAACCACAGAATAAAGTAGATTCTTGGAAGTCTTGTTTAATTTTACCGAATGACTCGAGTGGAGTAATAATCAGATTGTTAGCACTTTAATGGGCGCCACCCCAGCATTTAAGCTACAATTATTCTTGGTGCAGTTGCCAAATCTGTTCTGCTGTATTAGAGCAGAGAGTTTGATAGTGTAACACATCTGCTTTCTTCAGTTAACAAAAGGCATAGTAGAGTACACTATGACCATATTCTGAAGGCATAGAGCTGTATCTTTGTACAGCCCTCCTGCAGTAGAAGTAGCAGTAACATGACGAAAATAGCCCAAGGCATCAAAGTCAGAGGTGACAGCAGTTCAACCAGTTTCATGGCCTTGCTTAAGCTAATTATTGTTTTATTCATACAAATTATAATGTAATATATTACAGTCAAAGGCTATTTGTAGCACAATGGAGTAGTGAGTGGCGAACAAAGTTTTAGATTTATCATCTTTTTGAAAGGAGCAAGGAGCTACTCTCAGATCTATATATTCAGAACATTTGTCATGACGCAGAGGGCTGAAAGGACCAGTTGGTCAGGGTTTTTCACATTTTAATGACCCTCTCTGGGACTTATTTCCCATCTCTCTCTCTCTCTCTCTCTCTCTCTCTCTCTCTCTCTCTCTCTCTCTCACTCTTTCTCTGTCTTCCACTCCCTCTGAGGAGAAATCCCAGAAATATGGATAAGGATTGCCCCACAGAGAATACATGACCTCATTTCCATGTGTCACACTAATCTAATAGGCTTGGACACTACGAGTGAGGATCTGAAAGGGTTTAGAAATGTTCTTACTTCAGTCTGTCTGTTTGACTGTTATAGGTGGGAATAATGAGGCCCTGGCTGCAGAAAGTAAAACCACCTCAAACTCTAGAACCAAAGAGGTCAGATCAAGTCACAGAGTTTAGCCAAGCGACTTGGAAAATTAAACATTTCAGATGTGTCTGGTCTTTAGTTGTGGGTTACTTGCACATAGGAAAACACCAAGGACTATTGTTTAGTTTACTTAATGCTTCTGGGTTAGGGTACTTTATTCTAAAAGAGAAAAACACACTGTAATTTAATTATGCTAAAGAACTTTAAATAATTAAACAAATTTGACAAAATACAAAAGAAAAGAAACCGTATGCCTCAGAGAGCTTTGTGCAGTAAGTTAGAGAAAGTAAATCCTGACATTGCGCTGCTGGGATTTTGTATGGAACCCGTTCTAACAACCACTGACAGCTAAACATTAGCAAGGGACTGTATGTAACTAGCAACCATCAGCAGTATACAGTAAACCAATTAGAAGGTGACAGGAACCAAGCAGACATTAACACAAAGCAATTGAGCAATCTCCTTCACAGCTTTTCACAAGCCCACAAAGGAGATGTCACTTCTTTTTTTTGGTAATTACTACTCTTTCAATTATCCGTGATGAGGGGAAATTATTTTATTTAATAAATTACTGTAAATTAAACCATAAATGCATGCAAGCTTGTGAATTTGACATGCCTAATAAGTTGATTTATTTAACCTGCGGCTAATTCTGTTCAGTACATATCTATGCCGTCTTTTTGTTTACCTCTTGCACTGTTTGTGAAGCCATGTTGTTCTCACCAATCATATATGTAAATAAGTGTTACGAAACATATTTTGCAATCTGACCCTGATAGGTCTATTTAGCACTCACCTTAGTCAACGAACTGCTTTGAGTGATGTTAAAGGCAGCTGAATCTTTACTTTAGTTTATATTATTATTTTTTGTATTACTTTTTTTAAATAGAAGATGGCATCACTCTGCACATTGTTTTCTTAATCCTGCTCCTGAGACTCCACAGCTGTCTGCCCATCATAGTGCCATCACCATTTACGAGTCAACCTACTTTCCTTGAACAAAGCTGACATCTTACAGCAAACCACTTAGACACTTCTACAGCTGTTTATACTCACACAGAGGGGATGTCATCCGCTGAAAGTTTTCAGTTAGCACCAAACCCATGGGATTTTTAAAAAAACTGACAGTGTTATACAATGTAGTCTTCTGGAACTTTTTCACATCAAAGACCCACAAATAGATCTCTGTCTTTGTCTTTTGATAACATCGTATAGCGATAGTGACCCCTATCTGAGAAGCTTTCTGTTGCTAGATGTGATTTAATATGAAATTCCATGTCTGTCTAGTCCGTAAGAGCAGAGATGGCATTAAATTAAACATTTAAAAAGCTAAAATTGTCATCGTGGTTGGAGAAGCCCCCGCGACTGCACAAGGACCTTCGAGAGCCCTGCAAAAAACAGTGGCTCTATTAGTCACCAGGTTAGTGACTAATACTGTAGTGCCAGTTTGTCAGTCCATTCTGTTGTGAAGTTGATGTACAATTAAGAAAAGAATATCACAACAACAGTTAATCAAAGGTGTAATCCCAACAGTTTTGTTACTCAAACTTTGAGTAAATGTCACTATCACATAATTTACATTGAATCACAGTTCAGAATGAGGGTGATGGCCTACACAAAGCTGAAAAAGATAAATACCTATTCCACCAGTTTTCATATCATGTTCCTCAGTGTCACAGTAAAGTGAATATACATAGATCATTATACTGTATGTGTTCCAGGGAAAACATTGAAGTAGAAGAATTACTTTATTTATTAATAACTTGAATAACTTGGATACACGATAACCAAATGGTCATGGTTCATGGGAAACCGGTAGTTTGTTGTAAAACATGAAGTAAATAAAGAGCAACACAATGAAAATGCAGATATGCCAAAATCTCTGAATGTATATATTGTCTATCTATTTTTAGCTGGTGCACAATGAAAATGCAGATATGCCAAAATCTCTGAATGTATATATTGTGTATCTATTTTTAGCTGGTGCACATTAACAATGTTCATATTAAACCATTCTCCAAATATAACAGCGGAAAGAGAGAGATACACAGTGACAATGGTGGAAGAGGACATCCTGGGCAGATGCTGCATCAATTATGTACTGAATGACAGGAGGGTGCTGACTGGAGCGTAATTAGTCATTAATGGGTATGTCAAAAGTTCACAGTCAAACAACAATACATCATGGCTTCCTGTGTGTGGAGAGGCACAGATTCCCTAATCTATCCAATATACTTTGCACTCAAAAACAGGATATCACATAATAGATAATAGAAAATAATAATACAAGTAAAAGATTACAAAGTGAAACAGCCAGCAGATGAAAACAAGTTATCTATCCACCTTCTAATCTTTAACCCAGCACACTCTGACAGAGATAAACATGTTTTGTTGTAGCAGCCAGCACGCAATGTGAGGCCTTCATTAAACCCTGTGTAGCCGTGTCCATTGAAGCCCTGGGATCTCTCTAAGATTGATTGTGGCAGACCACAGATCAGTTAGGAGACCTCCCCCACTTTCTGCTGCTGGTCCAAACCCAATAGTCCTTGCTAGGGAGGAGCTTAGGGACCCCCACGCTACACAGAGGCAATATCGTCTGATAAATTGCCTTTCCTGGCACGATTATACACCGGGGTGTTCCACACAGTCTTTGGGAGCAATGTTTTAGAGCTTCAGCATTGTGCAAAGGTAGTAAAAATGGGGCAATTTGTTATAAGAATGGACAAGCAATGATAGGCTTAAATCATGTGTTATACAGGCATTAAATCAAATGTAAAACTCAAGCTAAATATCACTCTATCTGTAGTTTATTATGTGAACATCATATGTCTTCAATGAGCTTCTGGTTTGTATTCTTTCTCTTTTGATATGTGGTGTTGAAAACCCAGGAGGGTTCTCACTGCTTTCTCAGACAGAGTAGAATACCGAGCAAAGTGAGCAGGAAGTAAATTCAGAGTGAGTGGGGCTGGAAATGTGTTTTCCTAGATAGAAATAAAGAAATGTCTGCTTTTTTTTTTGTTTCCTATGGTCTGTCTTGTAAGACATCATCTCATTTGGCCACCCAGATGGCATTGCTTCAAAACATTGCACACAGTGTGCAACTATTGTTCAGTTTTTCATTACTTCCTCACAGTCACTGTTGCACTGTTTCTTTGGCTGGCTATACAGTAAAAGAGAATACCCAGATTGTTTTATTCCCCAACTTCACGCTACAATGTTCTTTGCCCTCAGGCCACTTCAGAAGGGGCCATGTTGTATTTCCAAACCTCAAACAACCTAAGCCCAGAGCATCCAAAAGCTAGCTGACATTCAGACCCTGGAGTATGTCGAAGGCTTTCCGAAGGGCTGGCCTGTACACTGGTTCACTGAAACACTGCAAAGTGATGTGGCTATGAGGGGAATGTCTGCCAAAACTGCTGGGTGCACTTTAATTATGGAGAGGGATTGTGCAACCCGCCTGACTGGCTTGACATTATTCAAAAGTAATTAGTTGCTTGTTATTTTAATTATGGATGAAAGGACACAAGAACAGAATTAACTCTGAAATGGGATTGCTGCATTGCCAGAGAGAGAGAGAGAGAGACAGAGAGACAGAGAGAGAGAAAAGGGATTTTGTACACACAACAGTATTTTCATATTTTGGTCGCAACCTGCATGGAACAACATTTCTATGATGTGAAAGTCGTCTCCCATGCTATTTTGTCCAAATCTCTTATGGATTGACTCAAGTAAGACATTTCTCAATTGCGCCAACCTTTTACATAAATACCTAATGTTTGACAGGTGAGGGAACCTGGTAAGCACAGAAAAGCCAAGATAAATAATTTATGACACTGACAGTCAAATAACCTGAGCAACTCTTTCTATACATTTTTTTTATAACCGCTATTTTGTTTTGGTTGATTTCCTTATTGTAAAAATGTTGTAGCATCACATACAAATAATGCTCTCTTCAATGTTATTGCAATCCCATTTGGGATACTGTGATTAGGACTATAGTTGTGCCACCTACATACATAAACACACATCAATACAGTGCACACACAATCTGGAAATGGAAATGTGCTTCAGGACATTTTGTTCCAACTGGCAGCAAGTAAGCTGTTTAAAATTTGTGGTCATTTTCACAGATGTTTGCTGCTGATGTCTTATGTTCCTTTATGGGCTTTACTGTCTTTTGTCATATTGTGTACATTACAGTATAAATACAATAACAAAAAAATTGAATGGAAATAAAAAACATGAATGTTGCATCGTGTATCATAATGTAGTATTCTCTCCTGGCAGAACAGTATTTACCCTGAGGGACTGTGGTGTCACAGTCTTCCTACGGCTTCTTCAGCCACTAATCTTTCCAACAGCATCTTGATTCCCCTCTGGAGCTCCAGATAGATTGCTTTAATTAATCACCAACATACTCAATGCACACATAACAAGTGCTAAGTACTGGCCAGGTCAGCCATTAAGTGCTCCAGAGGGAAATGTCTGGAGAAATCTGGGAACCACTGAGGTAGACTTTACACAAGGGAAAGTGAGCAATCACTGATAGCTAATGCAGTAAATAAGATTTAGTGATGTGTACCGTGCTAACAACAACACTGTGTGTGTGTGTATTTTAATACAGATGCAATGTAACTGTTTGTTCACTTCATGAGCAACTATGTATGATATGTGCCATCATGCTCTCTTGAAGGAAACACTGCAGGTTCAGCAATAAAATGCTTTCTTTCTCCCGAGAATTGTCAAAGGAGTCGGACGCAGGTCATTCCAATACAAAGCTCCATCTACTGAACTTATTTACTTTTGAAAATGTAATCAATTGCATTACTTATAACTTATTAAAACATGATCTCATTACTATACCAGTTACTCCACAGTAAAAGTAATTATTTACATTGTGCATTTAATTACTTACCATTTTTCAATTCAGCTCTGTTAGAGATGCCTTCCAACAACTCCCAAGCTGGAACACCCTTTTAACTAAGACACTGTGGTTTAATTTGAAGCCAGCTGCTCTGGAGCTGATCACTAACCATTAACAGCCAATTTACAGTAGCTCCAGTGACCACACGCAGCACCTTCAGCTCCTCTCCCTACAGTGAAACCACCAGCTTCACACACCCTCTCAATTCTGAACAAGACACAGGTGATTCCTGGGTTAAGCAAGCTAGCCAGCTAAGAAGACACACACGTTTTGGAGTTACCAGAGTGCATATTCATTTTGCTGGAGGGTAGCTGCCTCTAGCTCTGTCTCTCCACTGAATCAACAGAGATGAAATTGATGCTGGTCCTCCTACGCAACTCATGGCAATACAGCAAACAAGTCCACCTTCAAAAATGTTGGAATACCGGAGTGTTTCTTGGATTAGTAACTATTTGTGGTCGGCAATTGTAGTGTTGGTGGTTCAATCCCTTGCTCCTCCTGTTCTAAACCTCAAACTGTGTGTCTGTGTGGGGAAATATAAGTCGCTAGTACTCAGCTCTTTGTAATTAGCAGCTTGTCAATGTAGCAGAGACAGTAGCTTGACATGTGGTTGCTAATTGTCTGAATGCAGAGTTACTGTTTTCACATTTGTTTAGTATTGGATGTGTGTGTGTGTGTGTGTGTGTGTGTGTGGTTCCTATGAGGCTCATGAAAAGATTGTCATTTGACCCCCGCTTAGTTCTCGGCTACACAGCCAATAATGGAAGTGATTGAGGAAGTCATTGTTAATGGGCTTGATTATTTGCTTCTTCCTGTTCAAGCATGTCAAACAGAGAGATCATACACAGAGTAACTTACACACCCTACTCTCTCACACACATTCACACACACATACACACAGTGGTTTAATTCCTCCTCAGCATTAAGCTTTTAGAAGGCAACAGCAGCGGTTAAGGCATGACAGCTCCCTGGGGACTCTCAGTGCATCTCAGCAGAGAGCTCTTTGTGACTACAGATTACCTCCTATTGCATTTCTTTTCCGGTGACAGCAGGCCCTTCCTGGCCTTCCTCCTGCCCACACCTTGTCTCATCCCCATCTTCCCTCCCTCTCTTTTTCATTCTCTCTCCATCTATCCATCTGTCCATAACCACCCCAATCTTTAGCAACCCTGTGGCAACCTATCAGTCCAACGATTTCTCCTCAAGCTACTGTCGACGTTTGGCATGAAGGCACAAGGAGTCAATCCCCTCAGAAACCTGCCTTGTCAATCCCAGATGCTTTGTCTGAAATAATTAGGACTTTCATTAGCATCGGGGAGCATGGCTCCCTTCGTTACCTGCTAAGGCAAGGGTTACCATAATTGGCGTCTAGAGCTTGAGAGTCTCACCTCCCACGACACCAGTCTAGAAAACTAGATGTCTTAGATGCCATGTTTTCCCAGGCCCTATCAAGCTTACACAGGAGATCTGCTTCCTTTCCTTGTCTCTTTTCCAGCTAGCATTTAAAAGTTTGATACTACTCCCCCCCTCCCCCTCTCCATGCCATTTCCAGCAGCCACTCAGAATGAAGGCCGCCTGATCTGTCTTTCAGTATTTCATTCTGTCATTCTCCAGACATCGATGTGAAAAAAAGAAAAAGGTACACCAAGTCTCTTTTTGACACGCTGCTAGTGAAGAACTTTTGAAAACTTTGTAGATGTTGAAAATAGCAGCAGCGCCTTCCCCACACATCCTGTTCTCTGTATATTGTGGAGCAGTCCCTCATATTCTAACTCACTTATATATATTTACATGTTTGGTTGTTGATAGAGGAAACTGTTGTTACAAATAGTTTCATCACCTGATGAGATGAGATGTTTCAGTGTGTTGGTGGTGAAAACATTTTAAAAATCTTACTATTGTAAGAGCAACTTGATTTGTTAAACAGTAATTTCGGCTGACCTTTCTTGTTCCTTGTTCTTTGAAGTTGCAAAATGGACGTGCGTTTCTCTGCCTGTAAGTGTACAGCCCACACAGTACAATCTTTGTACAAAGTGTTCTTTGTCTGTCAGTGGGTTTTCACAAAAGAGGTAACAGAGTGAGGTGACTGCAAAAACATGTTGGTAGCTCCCACTTTGACCCCCAGTTCCCAGCAGTATGTACCTGTGTATGATTGTTGCACTTATGTTATAGAAAATGATGCTTATTGATACCTTAATAGAATGGAGGCTGCCTTGAATTGACAAATACACATTGCTGATGGACTTTTATATTTTAATATGACTCTGGCTTTTTATAGCTAATATACCTTTGTAATAAAACAAGGTCAAAAAAATTTGCATGGTGCCCTAGTAGCCTAATGGATAAGGCACAGACCACATAACTTCTATGTCCAGGGAACAGTTCCTGGCTGGGGGACCTCAGTAATACTTATACTTCATAAAATTGAATTAATTTCTCCTGATTTTAGCAGAGGTGCTCCTTTCAGGCGAGGCACCTCCACTAAACACTACATTAAATGTAGCACTTGAAGCAGTTCAGCATGTTTGATGAAGTCGATGTACTGGCATGATTCTTGATTCCACATGGTTGAATGCACTCATTGTTAGTCGCTTTGGATAAAAGTGTCAGATAAATAAATGCAATGTAATATAATGTAAAGCGCTGTGGGAACCCTGAAAGATGCTGGGTTTACACACTGTTATCCACTTAAAACTTGTGTCTCTCACAGTGTTGGTTGGTCTGGATGTGGATTTTGCTGTCACTCTGGCTCCTGAACCCACACTCAGTGTCTGCTGTTCAGAGTTGTACTCTTCTCTGCCCCCCACCCAGCTCCTAGTTCCTCCACACTTTTAACTCCTTGTCCATCCAAATCTGGGAGAAGCAAGAAAATTGGAGTAAGGCATATGTGGTACCAGGAAGAGGGAACACTAACCGCAGCCAAGTTCAGTAAATCAAACAGAATAAATAAATGTCATGAAAAATCCAAATCCATCCATCATCCATAAGTTAATTGAATTGTTGGTTTCTTGCTGACCATCAGTCAACTTCCATTAATTTACTTTAGCGTTATAAAACAGTGACGAGTAGGATTATGTATAGCAAAGGAAATCACATTAAGAACAGCTTTTAAACATGGAGCAGTTTCACGGTAGGTTTCTAAATGATAATCAGCCCAGATCACAGGTCAAACGGCTATCATTCATTGGAGATGAAGGAGTGGGTGGTGGAAGAGCAGCGAAAAACAGCAGGCAGTGGAAGTGCAGCATCATGGGGCCCATGATATAAACATTACAGCCTCTTATAATGTTCTATCACATGGGAAATTTCAAACTGTGATGGTTCTGTGTTCGCACAGATTAGCATGAGGTCCCTGTTAGCCCCATCAGTTCTCCTTAAATCAGCTAGTGTTATTGCAGCTGAGGATCAAAGATTAATAGAATCAGACTAGAGTCTTGAATACCATGATGTGACTATCAACGTACATCAATGTATGTACTGTTGATGTACTAACTATAATTTCCCATTCAGTCGGACTGAGTGTTAAAACTTTCAATTCAATTCAGTTTTATCTATATAGCGCCATATCATAACAAAGTTATCTCATGGCACTGCACAACATGCAATGATATGTTGAGATTAATTTCCACATTAATTCTGTCATGTGGCCATATGTTCTACTGTGACTGCCTGTGTGTGCGTGTGTGTGAGTGTGTGTGTTGCATAGGGACTCTTTTGCATATGTCTTCATGTAGATTTATGCTCTTGCAAGTACTGTATTTCTGTTTACTTATCAACTACTACTTTATACTTACCAACCTTGACAGTCCAATAAATTGTTGTAGTGTTAACACTTTCTTATAAAAGCATGTTTTATTTGGAAGTTGTAACTAATAGCGTTACTAATGGTTAATAAAAATGTATTACCACTTTATTGATTTGTAATTAGTCATTTGTAAGAACAACTTTAGGGCTGCGAGAGTGTGAAAAATCCCTTGTAGTGATTTACTGTATGTCTTACTCCAGCACAAGTAGCTTTGTCTTTCTCTCTAGCTCTTCAAGTCATCAGAAAGGCCCTTTCAAATGGACGCTTTGATCACCTACCTTCTGGAAAAGAGCTGCAGGGCAATTGGATCAAAATCCATTCATCAATTAACATTTACAACATCAAAAAACTTTTGTTTTCTGATGTGATAATAGGCATTACAGTCTGACAGCGGTGTTAAGATAACTACCGACTTTTTGTCTTGTCTCACTGTTAGAAAGGAAATAACTGTTGAAAAGGTCTCCATATGTAAATGCAGTTTGAAATAACACCGTCTTGCACCTTTTCATCACACCTACAGTGTCTTATGATTGGATATGCTGTTATAGTAAATAATTAATGATCAACTGTCTGATGGCATGATTCCAAAAGCCAGTAGTCTCCACCTTACCTCTCATGTTGGCAAGCTGATAATCAAATACCTGTCTGTACTGCAGCTCCAATGCTAGAGCGGGTTCATCAATGATAATGGCTTTGTACTAATCATACACAGACAGTAGAACTACCTGACAAAGCTTAAAGCTCAAAATTGTTGTCATAGGAAAATGGAAATGATTAATATCAGCCTAACTGACATGGACCTTGACTTGAGATTTTCTGTAGTTAATGTTGAATCTCCTGGAGGAACTCATGTGGGTAGAGTCAGCTAGTGAACCTTTGCTTTGGCTTATTGTTTACTTTCCTTTCACTTCAAAATAAGTGGTTTATATTATTTAAATTATTATTAAACTTGCTAAACCATGTCTGATTTTCTTTGCAATGACCTGTGAACGCCATTGTAAAGGTTTAGGGTTTAGTGCACTACTTATGGTAAATGCATGTTATTATAACTGATAGGATTAGTAGATTTTTAGATTCAGATTTTAAATAAATGAATTTTTACTGTAACAGGCCACCGTGCTGTATTTGCACCTACCAGATCCTACGACCCGTTCATTTGGATGATGTAACACTTTTTAATTTAGAGCTGAAAACGTGTTGGCCTCCCTGGCAAACAGCACACTGCCATATGGGCCTAATCCATTTTAGGGCACCCTCAATTCTCACCTCAGATGTCATTCTTGGGACCCCAGGGCAATGAAAGGCTGAAGACTGTGCACTTGCAACAAGAACACCCAATGTATCTCAGTGGGAAACTAATTGGGAGTCATGTTACCAAGTTGTACATGTATCCCACTTCTAGCTCTGACTTCATCTTTGTCCTAGATATGTCTTGGAGTCAACAGGTGTTGCACAGAGGTCAGTTTTAGTCTATTTACACAGTCTCGGTTTCACAAGATCTCTGTTTCTGATGATATGGAAGTGGCATGAACCACAAATTAGGGCACAGTCGTTTAGAATAACAGTAGTAACTGTCAGGAATTTTCTTGATTTACAAATGTGTGTACTGCAGGTAACAATATAAATCAAGCTGGTGTTAATCTTCCGACTCAAACTAGTGGATATTGAATGCTGCAAAATACAAAAGTAAATATAAAGAATGCATTTGTGCAAGAATATATACTAAACAGAATTAAAACAAACTGAAATGTAAAATGTTCATTGATGATAGCAATGACATTTTGGGGTTTTATTTAGAAAACAACTCTAGGAAATCATTAATGCCTCTTATATGTCTCAAGAAGACACTTCTAGTGTTCTTTGGGAGTTAATAAGTGTGCTTCACAATCCATTATAGTACAGCTTCTTAACCCATTCTTATCAAACTTACAGTACCATGTATGCTAGCATGTTCACTATGGAAAAAGAAAATTCTCCCACAGTTGAAAGGGATATGAGTCAGAAGGCCAATGCAATTTTCATTTATGTGCCTTTGTTGCAACCACATACATCCCTTTCAGTCCCTCTTCAGTCTTATTAATGATTCAGTATTGAGGTTCAGGTTTTGGGAGAAAGAAAATCAATGAACATTTGTGTTACATGAAAGAGCATTCAATAGTGTCTGCCTGTTCAATGACATGGCTTTGGGGAACAGACTATAACACAAGCATTTCACAACTACATGAACATGACTTAACACTTTCTGTACTGTAACTGGAGAAACATTGCGGTAAACATGGTAGGAATTTCTGAATCTGAAATATGTTCATATCAACATATCTATTGTATTGAGACTATCTATGTATTTATTATTTGAAATTTGAAATTCACTGATTACTGTGTCTTCACAGTATTCAATTCAATCTTCCAGGCTGCTAGAGTGTACGGGTGCTCTCTCAAGAGATTTGTATTAATGTCGGTAAAGTTTGCAAAAGCCCTGCACCTTCTAAAGTTTTCTCAGTCCTAGAGGCAGGTGTCTGCCATATAGAACTAGGAGAAGGATGGCTGAGCTGTGCTACCAACACTGAATCAGACCATTGCCACTCTCATGTTCCCCACAAGCTAAGTGTTGGTGAAAACATGCAGCCCAACAAATGGGTGCAGAATGCTAGATGCCTTGCTAACTAAGCTGAAAAGACTGATAGCAACCCAGGCAGAAACTCTATTTCACTTTGATTGTGTATATAAATTGTCTACATTTTTCTGATCTACTTAATGGTACCCAACCAACTTTCCAACTATGCCACCTAGCACAAAGAATTTTTGTTAACCACTATTTGACTCGTGTCTACATATGTATGTAGAAGTGGCAGTCCCTCTGCAAGGCCAGCTGGTACGTCTGTGAAATTGACTGCAGTGTATTCTAAGAAATCGAAAGCCTCTGTAAAGCCAGACAAGCCCCATTAGGACAGATCAGACCCTCTGGTAGGCATAGGTCTCTTTGTCATACTCACAAAAGCTTGTCTCACAACAAGAGAGCAGATATACAGCGCATATCCCACTGCCACAGAAAATACAAAATTGGGTGATATCAAGCACTTCTCTTATGACCGGGACAGGATAGCTCTCTGTGTTTGTGTGTCAGGACAAAGGAAGGTGAGGAAGGAAGGAAGGAAGGAAGGAAGGAAAAAACTAGTCCTTTGAGTGTTGTCTGGCAGCAACAGTAAGTATGGAGTTAGTGGGGAAAGGAAATCCATTTATCTTGCTGGTAGTTGCAGGTGTCACTTCGTGCTTATACAGGGGTTATCTCTGGAATAAAACCTGGTGTTACCATTAAGAAAGTATTTTGTATGCACAAAATGAAACTGTCAAAGGTTACATTCGTCTCAAGGACATGAAAATTGAAATAAAGCCCGTACACTGAACTGCCTCCGCACACTGACAAGCCTCTCTTACCCATTCCGAATGAAATCATACTAATGATTTCCACAGAGGAATTTATATTAGTGTTTAATAAAATGTTTGGAAAAGCATGCTCCAGCATAAGAAGGCCCTATAAGAAAGAGTCCTGTCATGTGACAAATGTAAAAAATCCAGAATTTTGCCAAACTTTTGTCAAACATCAGGATATCTTGAAAAAAGAAGCAATGGACTGGCAATATTATCTTAATTATTTACTAAAATAAACACCTATCTGCAATAATAGGCTGCAGTAGAATGCATTTAACACATAAATGAGATTGTTGCTCTTAATTATGTGCCATTTATTGCCAATGATAAGAGTTACTAATGCAACATAGTGTTTAATAAAAAAGACTATGTAGGAACTCATGACCTTACACATACTTGAACGTATCCATGTAATTAGAAAGTTGAAAATACAAAGTCATTTGGGGACATGTGTTGATTAGAGGGTCTTGATTTAACTGCTACACGACAAGCCATGGCATTTATTTACCTTTTCAAATTTAAATGTTTATATATAATGTCTGTAATGTCTCTTGTACGTTCCTTACGCTGGCAGTGAGACTGAGTTCCTTGTGGTACTGAGAGGCCACAGCTTACTGCACCGTTATCCACTTCATTGATGTCCTTTTTGCTAACATGCCTGCCTCCTTAACAGAGAACGGCCAAATAAGGCCATCTATCTTAGTCCAAATGAAAACTTTTAGCCAGGTCAGTGGCAGCAGTGGCAACCAGCCAGCTGCTCACATCAGATCGTTAGCGCCAAGAGCTCGACTTTGATCTCCGTGAAAGGATTGAACTTACAGCACCCCTGTTCCTGCACAGAGGCCCCCTGCAGCTCCCTCAACCAAACACACACACATACACTTGCACATCTTCACATCTGTAGGGCGGAGCAAAGCTTCTGACAGCTTCACTGAACAAGCTGCATCCCTGTGCTAGTTGGCTCTAGCTTTAGGCCAAGACAGGTGGTGTTTGAATGGGTGTGTGTTTCTGTATGTTAACAAGGTTCAGGGACTCTCTCTTCTCTGTTTTTTCCACTTTAATATCTCTCATTCTGTTTGACTTAAAGTCCGATGGCATAACACGCAAAGTTCCGGTCAAAGTTTAGCTTGCTAAATGAAGCAAGCCAGACCACTGACAAGAAGAGGTAATTTAATTGTAAATCATCTATGAAGCGAAATTGGTTTATTGCAGTCATTCTTGAGCACACCTTTCACTGTTTGTCCACTATAGTTTGCAAAATTACATAACACCTAGACATCATGAGAAAATGGCAAAGAATCAATCTTTCATTGTGCTTGAAGTGAAAAAATAGAGTTTCATTTTTCAGAGAAAATGTCACTATCATGTGTCAAGAGGTTTTCTCTGTGTATATGAGAGCTATTTAGGGTCAGTATGGTGCACAGGAGTTATTTTCAGTGCAAAAGCAGGTTGTTTTAGTGAAAACAAGAGAGGTGCCAAAGAGATCAGAAGAACAGTACTTCTAGCTTCTCTGGCATTATCTCTATTCAGTAATGTATTTTTTGCATGTATTTTTTTTCGTTGTTGCTTTAACACATACAGTACCACAGCTATTATTGATGAGTATTCAACAACTACATCCCACGAGTCTTAGACCTACAGTACACACATTTATCTGATGGTTCTGAGGACTCTCTGAAGCAGTAAAATATCTAAACATATACATTTCTCTAAAACGTGAAATATATTTGTTTAAAAATATGTTGATGTGAAATAGAATTTAAACAAAATTTCTGTCAGTCTGAACAATGTTTGGCCTTTTAATGACCCACACATAGGTGAAGTGAGGTTAACAAGGTTTAAAGGCCATGGATTATTCAATTTTCCCAGACATCATGGGAACAGCGCAATGTAAGGACAACTTCAAGACAGCTGTTGACTTTGGCTAATTATTATGTCTCTTCCAAATGCCTTTGCCTCCAGCAATAACACAGGCAGTGATATGATTCACTCAGCTACCTGCCAGCAGCTGTAGCAAAGGTGGCTTAAGAGCCAGGGTAGCAACAGGGATCTAAGTGATGTATTGGTATTCAGATACGAGCCATTGCCTGCCTTCTGGATGTGCTGAATGTTGTTCCCAGAGGGGCGGCTGTGAATGCTGGAGGCAAAATGCACCTTCACAGCTCCAGCCTTAGCTGCCACCAAAGGCATGAAACCTTGAGTTGGTGGTTTTCCAGGGGATTCAGTGAAAAGCTATATGTTGAAGGGGTAGGGAATACAATATTGCTGTTTGTGGTAACTTGCATTTCATAGGAACCCACAGAAAGTTGGATGAAACTGAACCAAACTAGAAAAACAGCATGCAACAAGGAAATTAATGAGGTTTAAGAGGTTAGCAGTCATGTATGATGCCATGTTTCAGCCGGGAGTGTGTAGGTTTTTAAACTATACACAATTTCAGAATAGTACAGAACACCTTGGATAAAATGACGTGGTTAGTGTTATAAGATAAGATAAGCCTTTATTGTCCCACAGCGGGGAAATTTTCATTTAAAATAATCATTTTAGTGAAGATGAGAGAGCTGTTTGACAGCTTTTTAGTGGATTTTTCTTTTGAAATATTGGTGATAGCAAGCACTTGTTTATATTTGAGAGTTTATATTCCAGACTCAGAGATTTAGCTGGCAGGAGGATAAATACCTACTTCCATGGTTCACAGCAGCAACAAAGCAATGTCCAATCAATTAAAGCCAGTCATAGCCAGTCAGTCTAGGGAGAGACACAGTCCAGGTATAAACAGACTAATGGAGCCACCAGTAATGAGGAGGAAACATCTTTTTTTTTTTTAAATTTTTTTTGCATTATTACAGTGTTAGTAAATGGCTGTGTGGAATGCAGAGTTACAGAAAGAGAAACACACAGAGAGGTGCTGTGAGGATAAATGGATGCAATAGTGTTTAATGACTGGCTTTTTTAAAAGCATCAATCACACTCCCCCCATCGGGAGAGTCAGCAGAATTTTTGTGTGAGAAATAAAAACCCACCGCCTTCATGTCCCCACTTCGCTGTCCTCCTCCTCAACATCAGAGATGAATCTGGCAAATAGAGAGGAGTAAAGTGGAGCTTGACAGCCACCTGGACAACAAACAGCAATGTGATAAACACCAGGATGGAAAGGCGTTTAAGCTAATTAAATGGCAGCATCTCTAACCCAAATGGTCTTCTTTGCAGCTGACAAGCATGGTACTGCTTTTGTGCAACATGTCAGCTGCAGTGTTGCTTCTTTACTGTGGTAGTCTCGCCTGTTATTACTTAAGTATGCAGTATCAAAGATTTCTCATGTATTTACTCCTACAGAGTGTTGGTTTCATTTAAGAGCTATAAAAACCAATAGTGGTTGTACATGGAATGATAAGACCACCCTGAATAACAATTTAGCCAGTGAAGAGGCTAAAGTGACTAAAACATTTTAAGATAAATTCATGATGTTTTTTTTATTTTTTATATTTATAACTATGAAGTTTTCCAGCTGTAACTGTACCCTTGAGATCAAGATGGTTACTTCTCCCATGCTGATGTATAATGTTTGTAAGATCTTATTAAGATGCAAGTTGTTATTTATCAGGAATAGGTTATTGTTTGATGACCCAGTTTTATTCACCATGTGCATAAAAGCTATTAGGCTGAAAAGGGTTTAAATGGTAAAAATGTCCCAAAAGTTATTGGTAAAACAGAGGCAGTTTGCAGTGTTTTTTGGACAGAAGCTGTTTTGTTCGTAGGCCAAAGGGTCACTTTGCAAAGGGGATCAGGCCAACTTGAGTGAAACTAGAATAAAAAATCAAAAGGAAAATCTATCTATCTTAAGACTCCCCAAGAGAGGTTAAGTAGACGTGACAAAAGAGGAATACAATGCAGGGAAGATTAAAATGTGGTGTCTGTCAGCCTGCACCTCAGGGGCCAGAGCCCACCATTACCACAAAGTCTCATGGGGGAAAAGGGAAGGCGAAGAGATAAAAGGGAGAGAAATGTAACATTTCAATGAGTTTTGCATCATTTCCCTTGGTCTGGGGAAGGCAGGAAGCTTACAGTAGTTATGATAAAGAACCAATGCAACAACACAAGATCCGCAGTGATGCCTAACTTTAGTCTAAAATGGTGCTGTTTGACATCACTTGTAATGTACATGCTGTACAATGTAACTTATATGTTCACTTGTTGAGGCTAAGAGTCAAATAATCAAGTCATTACCCAGTGTAGCAGTGCGTATGAAATGGTGAAGAGAAGATAATCGTCACATGTACCAGATGGGAAAATATGTCATTTTTTAAAACAGAGGCAGTTTGCAGTATTTTCTGGACAGAATCTGTTTTAGTAGTAGGCCAAAGGGTCTCTTTGCAAAGGGGGGCAATTGCAAATAGAATTGCACAGAATAATACATGCAGCAACAAATGCAGTAGTTAGATAAGGCTGAAATATTACTTTCCACATATTGTGGCTCTTGGACTACTAGTGTTACACTTATTACATCTCACCTCTGTGTTATTAATTAATAATGTTATTAATAGTACATTTATTTATTTTTAATGATTTGGCATGGTCAGTCAGACAAGATGTGACCTGGCAGCCAGATTAACTTCTCTTAAGGTATGGAGAGAAGTAAGACACGCAAAAGTGCCACTGTTTGTGTTTTACCATACAAATTAGATATATGAACATGCAGTGCTGTATATTAAAACAAGACTCTGTATGCAGCTCATTGTACAGAACTGAACCCCAGCCACAGTGAGAAGGTGGACTGCAGAGTTTAATTGCAGCTCGATTAGTTGCTATTGTAGGTTTCTTTTTTTTTCAAATGTAGTTGTTATAGGGGTCTTAAATTAAGGAAATCTAGTGACCCAGTTGGCAAAAGTTACCTGTAAACTGCCATGCATGCACATTTCTGTTGTGTATGTCAGCTAGTCAGTCTGTAAGGGACATTTACTTTGTCTTTGAGTGAGGCACAAAACCCCTAACTACTCTAGCTGAGCTGTTCACTTCAGTTGAAAAACTGTGGCTGTCCTGGCAGCAGGTGTGACTTAGATGAATGTGAACAGAGTTGGTGGAAGAGCAAGCGCGCTCAGTCAACTTTCCATGACTTTCAGCAGAATTATGTTATGCTGTCTTATATAATGTTGGCCATAATATTCATTTCAGTTGTTTCATGCAATGCAAATATGAGCCGAAGTTTAACGCTTGTTGGTTGTGCATGACAAAACACGCTTTAACAGCTGGCTGGCTCAATTTTCATCAAACTTTTTTTCTGGTTTAGTTGTCTCCTCTTTTACTCTTTCATTTTCATGCTTGCTTACAGGCTATATTTTGTCATCACTCAGAATTTTTTTGTTTTGTTATCCTCGTTGATTGCAGGAGGTCAGGTGAAGATCAGGTGCAAAGCAGCTCAGGTATACCTTTAAATTGCACTATAAATTCACAGTTTTTAATCAGTCATCATTGTTTATTTCTATATGTTTTTCCACTTGGGTCTTCCAACCATTCAAGAGAAGGTTGTGCTTTTTGACACTGTGAGTGCCAAGCATACAGTATAACAAGGGAGAGAAAAAAAATCAAGAAACAAATCAAAGCAAATCTTATTAAACTCACATTTGCATCTAGAGGAATCTCATCAATCAATGCCGCTTTCCTGAGCATACTCCTAAAGGCCATCCAACGCCCAAGGACTCTGTGGATTTATTTTTAGGTTGAGAGTAAATAATTAAATAAAAAGCTCCTTAAACCCCTGACCTTTTGTCAATGCATGTGATTTATCCTCTGACTTGACACAGACAGCCATTTGAATTCAATGACTGTGCTCATCCCAGCATCCTCTGTGACATTTATATTTATAAATGATTATATCAGACAGCTGACAACATTTTTCACTCATGACTGTGACAGTGCCTTCAAGATAATGCTATTGGAATGAGGGGGAAATCGCAAGTGACTTGTTGACCTTGGTGTTGTGGTTGTCTCATCATTCAGATTTTACTTTTTGCAAAATTTGTACAAAGGTTCAGACAGACACAAAAGTCATATGGATGTAGCAGACTAAAAGAGGCACAAACACACGCACCTATGCACACAAACACACACCGTGTTAGGTCACATAAGGGGACATTGCTTTGTTTTATTTGTATTCTCTTGAGGCTCATGCTAGTCTTAACCATAGCTGAAGCATACTTTAACTTAATGTCAATGAAAACATTGATCTATCCATTCATTTTCTGAACTGCTTATCCTGTTCAGGGTTGTGAGGTTGCTGGAGCCTATTCCAGCATGCATTGGGTGGTACATCTTAGAGAGGTTGCCAGTCCATCACATG
This sequence comes from Macquaria australasica, assembly GCA_005408345.1. NCBI lineage: Eukaryota > Metazoa > Chordata > Actinopteri > Centrarchiformes > Percichthyidae > Macquaria > Macquaria australasica. The sequence continues at coordinate 947,272 of SEMN01000113.1, forward strand.
ACTAACAGATGGGATAACATGCAAACCATCTTGGTGTTAGGTGACAAGGATACCACTGAGCCACAGTTCCATCCCCAGAGAAGACAGAAAACATTTAATTTGTGCTGATTGTAATGAAGTCAAAACTGGGGACACTCTTAATTTTGTCCCAGGTTAGCCAAGTTGTAATCGACTGCCTTAACATACCAAACATTGTCCCCATATGTGGCATAGTTCAGAACCAAACACATGCACATGCAAATACATATAACAAATGCTCACTTATAAAACAAAGCTGGATTGGTAGGGAATAGACACTACCCAGCTATTATATAAGCAGCCCATGTTCCAGATGCCTTCCCCCTCATTTCTCTCCCTGCCAGGCCAAATTGCAGGACAGGAAATTCCTGGAAGATGCCAGTCTACATTTAAACATCACATGGATGATACTTTTAGGCATGCATCAGTGCTTTGTCTACAGTTTGTGTAAGCTTGTGCATGAGGGCGTTTGTATGCAGTACTGCATGTGTGTGAGTTTTATCCATAGATTGTGCAGGCATGTGTGTTTGATCTACAGTATGTTATAACTATAGGATGTAGATATCCCTAATAGAACAGAAAAGATAAAATGGTGATTACTCACTATGTGGTGCTCATTAGGAAATCAATAAATTGTTATATGTTAGTATGTGCATGTTTGTGTAAGCTAATGTACTGTATAAATTGACCATATATCCATATGTGCATGACTGCCAGCAGTGTGCGTAGTTGACTAATGTTTACCCTCCAGAAGGGATAAGGGCTGCACTTTCTCCATTACTTGTGTGGCCCAGGGTAAGAAGTCCTGGGCAAGTTTGCCCCTGGTTGAGTGCAGCTGGGTTGGAGGTCTCCCTGGAGAACAAAAGAGCTGCGTCTTTGTGCCAAATCAGCAGTTTGAAGTATGCTGCCCCTTTCGAGTCTCTGGATGGGGGTCCAAAGAGGATGCCACTCTGCCTGAGGACGTCATTGCTTATGTGGTACATAGCGACAGGGACACCTTCATGGGATGATTACAAAGGAAGCCTACTTGATCTGAACCCAGGTGATGTTTTGTGTTTATGTTTAAGCCTGATAATAGATTTTGTAGTTATCCATATCATCTGCGACTGCATGTCTGGCATGGGCTTGCAGTTGTGGCCAGAAGGTCACCGGTGCCTGTCGTGATGGCAACCCAAGAACCCACTGGTGGACACTTCTGGCCTCAAAGAGATTCTTGCATATCGTCAGATGACTGAGGACCTCGACTGGGGACATTGTTGGGCAATGGAAAAAACACTTGAGGAATCCCTGAAACTGACTGATGCACTATTAGTGGAAAACTGCTGGAATGTCTTGTTGGGGACAGTGCTAATGGACTGGCAGATAAGGGTGATTTTTCTTTTAGATAAAACGGAACTAGGGGGTGTGTTCCTCTTTGTTTGGATATATCGCACTGATTAGCCCCCTTGGGACAGCTAATACCAAGGTGCTGAGAAGGAGCCTTGACCAATTGTCAAACCTTTGAGTCATAAGGAGTATTGCAAATTCCATGTTAGTTATGGGACAGTGGAGCATGTCTTTATTTTTGCAAGGATATCTGAGAATTGCTTGTGCCAGGAAAAAGACTGAGATCACGGATACAAGGGGTTAAAGTTAGTTTCCTTCACAGGCTGAGAAGTTCGGACATCTGTTAGGAGCTTGGAGTAGAACTACTGCTCCACTGGACTGAAAAGAGTCAGCTGTTTAGGTTCAAACATTTGATCAGGATTCCTCCTGGATGGGTCCCTGTGGAGGTAGTCTTGGAATATCCAACTAGGAGCAAACCCTGAGGACAGACCCACAACATGCTGGAGGGATTATTTATCTCACCTGGGCTGGTAATGCCTCAGGAACTTGCAGGCCCTAGAGGAAGTGTCTGGGGAGGGCATCTTGGTTTACCCTGTTGCCACCATGGCCTGTACCTAGACAAGCAATGTCTGATGAAACAATGGATAGATGGATGAATATGAACAAGTTTTTGTCACTGGTGATACGTTCTCCCAGTATCCTGTTGCCACCAAATATAATATTTAAAACACATTTCTAAATATATCTTAAAATATGTTCTTTTGCAGGATGTTTGTGCCTGTCTTGTCTGTGCTACCCCTATTGGAGTGACTCAGCTGTGCTTGGGTGAGTCACTGGAACCAGAGGGGAGTGAACAGCCAGTGCAGGAGATATCTAAGGCACGCAACCATGGGCCTTCAGCCCTGTGGGGAGAGAGAGATCCAGTTTTCTCAACTAGACAGGTCTGACGCTGGAGCGACATCGCCTCAGGGAGCCCAGGCAGGGGCGGTCACATGGAGAGAGGTAGTGTCAAGGGCAGTGTGGTCGAGAAGTGTGCTCCACCAGCCGTCTAATGCATGCACACACATTTAGTAGTATAGACATTGATGTGCACCAACACCACTCAGGTAGAAAGATGCAGATACACACATTGCATATCACAAAATAACTCAAGGGTTAGCTTTCTTTGAAAATTTTGATTTTTAGCAACTTGAATGTGTCAGGACATAATCCATAGCAAGCTTTTTTGAAGTGGCTCCCCAAGTAGGACTAATTTAGGCAACTGATTTATCTGTCTTAACCCCTGCTCTATGAGTGTTTTGAGGCTATGCCTGGTTGTTGCTCTTCTCTGAAGTCTAACTGCACTGATTGCCTCTTAGTTGAAACCAAGACTAGCCTACAGCTAAAGCAGTGCTCACTAGTTCATATGGGCGATTAAACAATGTTAACAAGCTTTATCTAAAATACCTTTAGCACCAAAACATTGTTTTTCCCCACTATTTGACAAATGCATGATGAAGGGAATCTGTAAACACACCAAAACTTAAAACATTGTGGTGCTTTCTGACAGCCCTTTGTGTGACCATCCCCTGAACCAAGCCAAGACCTGACAGATCAGCTCATCTACTCAGTTGATAGATTAGAAAAGGCAGCCGCCGAAGGTACTGTAAGACAAGCAGTAGTGTGTTTGTGTGTGTCTGTGTGTGTTTTGTTGATGTGTATGTGGTGGGGTATAAACATATCTTTCATGCCCTTCCTGTCACAGCATGTTTCATCCTCACAAAATGCCAGTGTTTATATTCACATATGCTCAAAGGCTTATTTTGCATTTGTGTGTTGTTGAAGGTCTCCATATGATTTTGTCGCTGAATTTGCAGATAGTATGAATATGTGCAGTATTAATCTGACTCAGCCTACATTTGGGCCCATACGTGTGCCACCGGATGGCAGTGACTGGAAAAGAAAAATGAAAAATGAATCTGTTGTCAAGATGGCTGAAAACTCATTTGAAGAAATGTGAACTTTAAGGGCTAGATTGTGTGTCATGTCAATACATGTATTACCTGCTCTGATACTCCACTGCTCCTGCAAAGCTTTGGAGGGGTCTTTAGTAGAACTTTATCAGTAAGAGTAGAATATGTGTTACCTTACATAATCTTTTTTAAAGTTGCAGTAGGAAACTTTGCAGATGTTTGGTTGTGGATTTCACACAGCAGGTTCATGTTTACCATCTCAGCCAGTCTGTAATCACATTTATACCAAAGGAAAAAGAACAACTCAGAGGAGAACGTCAGTATTGGATGATTCTGTAAAACCCTGCATTATGTTAAAATACAATTTTTTAATTATTTTTTTATGTCCAAATGCAATGTTTTTTCAATTCTCACTAAGACAATATCTGTGCAAGGAAAATTTGTTTATGACATTGGTTATCAGTGGTCATGGTAAATAAACTATGATTATGTCATGATTACGGTTAGGCAACTAAAACACATCAGGGTCAGGAAAATATAGAGGATTCAGCACTAGCATTGTTGGCATTGGATGCAAATTGTGAGGTATGGAATCATCCAATATGGATGTACTTTGTAGGGATAGTGGGCTGATAGTGATTTTGGTGTTAAAATGGGTGTAAGTTGAGATTAATTTAAGAATTTGTAACGTTAATAGACAAACCATCCAAGCATCACATTTTCTGTAAACAGGCTGTAAAGCTACACATCCTAGAGGACAAAAATTGATAGGATCACTGCACCAGCTTCCTCATTGTACCTGTGAACAACTCTCTTATCGCCATCCCGTTTGTGTTTTTTTTTAAATATTTGTGTGTGTGTGTGTGTGTGTGTGTGTGTGTGTGTGTGTGTGTGTGAGTGTGTGTGTGTGGTAGGATATATAAACAGCTTTCAAATGTCTCACTGTCACAGCACGTTTGACTCTCTCCAACAATCTATATCCTAGTACAAGGTGATGCGTTTCTGTTGCGGAGGGGAAATGTGTATAACATTGTGTCACTCCTGTCTGCACGCTCCATCAATCCTGTCATAGCTCATTGCCACAGTTCATCTCGAAAGCAAACTGTGAAACAGGCCTGGTAATGGTATTGGCTTGACCTATCAGGCTTTGATTATGTCTGATAGTCCCTTGATGCTGAGCAAACGATGATGTGAGGGGCCTGGGCCTCATGTTTCACTCTTATTTTATTACTCATAAGTATCAATGAGAAGTAAATAAGGACACAAAAACGTGATGCTGCGGCACAGGAAAATGAGATGTGAGGATACCTGCAAGACCAGAGAGTCTATATGAAATGAAACACCACAACAGGTGGTCACCCCACAGGGACACTGAAAGCTAATGTGTCCGCGCTGCAAGTAAAGTGTAGATAATTTGAAATCACAAGGAAAACTCTTAAATCTTTTATCATAGCTATAAACCACTTTTATTTTTTTATTTTTTATTTGTTTTTTACAGGGAATGCAAAGTAGTTTCTAAATAAAGAATGTCTCTAAACTTTTCTAGGCTGTTTTAATCAACATCAAGATTGTACGCTTATCTGCAGAATAACCCACAGCAACAGAGTGTTCTAATTTCACAGATTTAGTCACAGTGAAGGACTCAGTCACTGTGAGAGATTAGAGATTTAAACATCTCTGCACCTGCAGCTTTCTCTCCCTGCAGGGCCAGCATGCCAAAATGAAACAGAGTAGATGCACTGGGTCCATGAGGCTCTGAGGGGTAGTAGGAAAGTGAGATTATTCACTACAAAAGAAGTTGAATTGCTTTTAGTTTCTCAGTACCTGGTTACTAATCTTTTGAACTTGATGGCAGAGTAAAGGCATACAGTAAATTACTTTTGACAGGACTGTTGTAGGTCATAAAGCCACTTTATAATTTATTTAATGTCTAATGCCTTTTTAAAAGTCTTTTCTAATGCCTCTCACCATTGCCAGTTGTTCTGATTAGTTCTGATGTGTCTGTTTACAAAAAGCTTGATTTTATTCTTCTTAAGAAATACAAGTCAACTTGCTGATATCACAACTTCATATATTTTTACATTAAATCTTGTACTGTCAATGACCTCAACAAGCCCCTCTTGTGCCAAATGAAATGCTAACTAAAATGCTAACTAATACTGACTAAACCAATACTTTCAAGATGGAAATAACAATTAGAAAAAGTGCAATGTTCAAATCACAAGGGCCATAATTTTACTTGGGCAATTAACAATGTTAACCAGCTGCAAAACATGAGAGGCAACTGTCAGCTCTGCTGGCTATTCTGACTGTCGCTGGCAAATGTAGTCAGAAGAGTGTTGAGTCTTTCTCTAGAATATGATCTAGCTGATCACGTCATGTCATTTTCAGACAGTTAGCTAGCAGCTAGATTGGTAGTTTGTGAATGTAACATTAAATGACTGACAGCTGGTGGATAGTGAAGAGGAGTCTGAATCTTTGACTGTTTAAGCATATCATATTGTTTTAAGCCCAACACCTTAAAAGCTCAGAATTGGGATTTGGTTCTGTGAAGCCACTCATCCTGTCAGTCTGCTAAGCTAACGACACCCACAGTATGTACAGTAGCTGCTATAAATAAACATCTCCACTTTTTTATATTTGAAAAGCATTAAGTAATGTCAGACCTTTGTGATGCAATATCTTACTAAATGTGAGATACATTGGATGTTTTATTTATAGAAAACTTTACTTAGAGAATCAGATATTTTCCTCAAATCACTCAGCCTTAATCACTTGACATCAAAATTAAATCTGCCTTCTGTTTTAGACATAATTTGACTGTATGTAAGAAATCTAAGCCAACCTGCACCTGCCACTGAGCGGCTGCTATCACTGTGATATAAATAAACATGTATCAGTACCATGAAATCCCATTTGAAGTTAGTCAAAGCCAGCCAACCATTCATCTATGTGTTATAATCTGAAATAAAATGTGCATGTTTCATTCCCTGCCTCCCGCTCCCCAGTGTTTTCCTGTTGAGAGCAACACCTGAGGCTTCCTTGACAGAGCTGAGACCTTAAACGACCTTATTTTATACTGTATGTGAAATTCTCAGCCCAAGTAACAACTTAACAACTTCTCTTCCACCTTATACTTAAGATATGGTGAATATTTAATGATCCCTAAGGGGAAACTAGCTCAACTGCAGCAGCAAATAGCAACAGGATACAGCAAGGAAAAAATATAATACAAAACAGAATGGATAGAGAGATTGTACAGAGAGATGGATGGATGCTGTATGACAGGCTTCCTGACCTTGCTTCCTAAAAAGTTTACATTTTGGAGAACAGCACTAGTACTGTGTATACAAAACCCTGCCATACTGTGTGCTAAAGAAAAGATGTCATGCAAAGTAGTTTCTATACACTGTACATTGCTCGCATTCCAACTTGGATAAGACTGTTTGGGAAAAGGTGTACAGTACGGTCTTATGACTGCTGGCAAAAGTGTGATGCTGAAAGTTGCGCCTCGGAGGAATGAGAAGACGAATGATGAAGGTGATAACTTTCGAGGGTGTGGGAGTTGGGTAGATTTCTGCTCAGGATGCAGTACAGTCCTTGTTCTCACCTCTGTTGTTGCCTGCAGGGTGCCAAGCTCAGCCCTAACAACAGATCCAGAGTTTTCCACTACATCCAGTTTGTGCAGTATAGCACTTGGTGCAGTATAGCAAGATTTTGCACAATAAATGCCCATGTATTGATATATATGATTCATTATAACATCATCACATGCATTTTCCTGGTTCGTCCTGTTGTGTTTATTCTCCTCTCTTTCAGTGCATCTATTAAAGAAGTCTAAAAACTTGCTGTGAGCAGATGTAAATTCTGCTGAGCCTGTCAAATTTGCTAAGAGAGAACTGATTGCATTTGGCTAACTGCTAGTGGTGTATCGGCCAAGATTTATCCACTTGGCTATAGGTGACCAGTTGTACATGACCTTGTTTTTCAGCTGTTGGGTGTTTTTTCACTAGCGCCTAAGGTGTAAGTGTTCTGCTTCAAAATTAAACACTTGCTGATGCCATTTCTGGCCCAGAGAGAACATATGACTTGTCTTTCTACATGTCAACTTTTATCATTATTGAGAACGCTTTTGTAATAGACACACCAGTAATGTTTCATATTCACACATGAAATATACACAAACAAATTGAATCTATGATTTAATGTCTCATCAGCAATGGTACACACATTAACATCTGATATTTCACAGTTTATCCCCGGACTTCCCAGTAGCACTTTATATAGACATTTTTTGAGTATTTTCAGTACTATTTTTTTGTAAAATTTACTTTATTTTATCTAAATTAACATGAATCTGTAAATCAAACCTGAACTTCAAAAAACATTTCCAAAACTTCAGGAAGGTCAGATTAAAAGCAAGGAGTAACTTTACTGAAGGACTACGGGGAGCCTATAGTGTGCAGCTCCAAGCGTCAAGGGTCATTGAATTTAAGTTGCCCATAAAGCCTGTGCTTTATGGTGCTTTCACTTCCTGGTAAATGTACCTTGGCTACAAAAATACATTGTGCAAGGTTGTCATACTGTGTTGGATCTTAGCTCTTACATTGAAAAGAAGAGGATATAAGACTTTTTACAACGGTCAGGTTTGTGATTAGTAAATGGTGAAAAAAAAAGTCAAGTGCCTGCGGTAATTTTTACTCTCAAATGCATTACATTTATAAGGCACTTTCAAAACATCAGCTGCTGTACACTTCAGATCATTTCACTGGCATTTTAAAGTGCTTCCAACGTGGCTTGTTTTTCTTTACTCTGAGTCACCAGAGGCTCAATTAGCAGCTAAAAACAAAACCTGAAAACACAACAGGGATTGTCTTTAAACTTAGAACACCTGTTTTGGGGCATTATTGCTTGACTAGCAGCTTTCTCAGCCTATCACAGTCAGCCCTAGTAGTTGCCCCTTGCTCGCAGCTCCACACAAGCCACTGCTCTCTCCTCCCACTTCACCAAATTTGGATTTCAGTACTTCAGTAACTGGTAAGACCACTGTGAGCAAATCAAATCAAAGCTTCAAAATGTCCCTGTCTCCTATCAATTATTGTATGCACATACTGTGTGTAACTATTCTGCATTACTGATTTATGTTCAGTGCACGTGGTTCAGCAAAAAGTGATGTTGGCTAGAGTGGTAGGGCAGGACAGAACTCTCTTCAGCATAAAGAAAAAATAGCTTGAAAAAAGGCATATGTAGAACAAAGGGAAATGCAAATTACAAATGACAGTGCATGAATGAAAGTGCAGGTTACTGGTTACCATGATATAAATTATAAAGCATCTTCATTCTTTTTATTTAACTGTAACAGTGTTTCTCTGACCATAACCAAATAGTGGAGTAACTGTAGAAGCTCAAATATATAGTATTTATCAGTTATATCATTATAATATGTGTGGTTGACAATTCCAATGCTGCCTAACCTCAGCACTAAACACTGTCACCTGGTTGGTTAATTACATCTTCACCACAAATTGCTAGCAATGAGGAGAAATAACAATTTTTACAAATACAATGCTTTGTCATCTTTTCTGTTGTTCGAATGGGCAGAACGTTATGAATTAAAGCTTTAATTTAACCTGAACCATTCATTTATAACCAACATAATTGCATATGTTTTAACATAATTTACAGGAGATATGGTCTCTATCATTACTGCAGAAGAATATAATAAACATAGATATCTTTTGGATTTGGATCACTGTAAAAAATCTCAGCTGAATATGTGCTGTTGTGAAGGAGACTGCAGGCAGTTGCAGCCGTAAGGAGTAAAGCTGGGTGGGAATTTAAAAAGCATGAATGCCAGAGGTCTCTACAGGCATTAATGTCTAATTACTGAAGTGAAAAAAATCACATCTCTTCTTATTTGTCTTTTACTTACCCTCGATCTCCCAGTTTGTCCTCTTTGGCCTATTGAAGTTGAAGATATTAAACACCATTGTGAGATATGGGACTTTACAGTGGGACAGTGTTTTTACTGTGGTTGGCAAAGTTACATTTATTCAATAAGAAACTTTTACATATGGGACTTCCAAAGTAAACAAATAAGATTCATGTTTTATTTCTTTCATTAGTGTGAGAAGTGACAAAAATTGATGCGTGCAAGGACATACTCAGTTCTGGTGCACATAGAATCCTATTCATCATCTGCCTGTGATGATTGTGGATTGGAGTATCTTGACAGTAAACCCTGGTAATTAATCCCTGTTTATACAGAGTGTCTTGGCTAAAGGAAGAAGTTATGCAACCATCCCTCTGTTACCCTGCTCACACTGTTACTGAGCCCAAGCAGATTGCATTTGAGCTGTTAATGAGGGGTGCAGAAAACTAGGCGGAAGCATGCACGCACAGCGACAGTAAATACACCTCACAAACACAGGCGCAAAACATCAGAAACATTCCACACGCAGCTTGGACGTTGGTGGTCACTCCCACCAGCCCTCAGTACTAACATAGGGGGCATAGTCTAAATTAGTGTGAAAGGTCAAATTCATTTATGGCTGACATTTTACGACGTGCATCATTGATTGAGCAGTTCAAAAGTCATTAAATGTCATCTCTAATGAAGTCTGTGGTTTATTGATGTAAGTGGGTGGTATCTCCAGTATCATGACTCCTTAAACATTGTTAAAAGAGGTCACTATCATAGGCATTACAGAAATCAGATTTCTTAGTGGCTGCTGTTTATTTGATGTGTGTGAAGGTGTGAAGGAATCACAGGTGATGACTGGTTGGAGTTCACTTTAAAGTGGGAATATAAAAAGGCCTCGTAAAGCTAGACCATCATATTAATTGACAGTTGGTCCGCTGAGCTATATTTGTCCTTTTACTTGAAGTCCCCGTTTCATTTTCCGTATGCCTCTTGAGTCAGTTTTCCATTCATCCATGTTTTGTCATATGACTGAAATGCCTCTATGATCTCCTCACAGAGCCTACTGTATATCCACTGCGGGTTAATAACATGTGACCCTTACTTGTCATGTATTTGCTGTGACACCCCTCCCACTGTCTAGGAGGCCTGGCCAACCTCAACAGGCATTTGGTCGAGATGGGAGGGTCGTCATCTGATCTAGCTCACCTGGGCCTTCCATGCTGTAAAAGCTGGCCCATGTGCTCACTCTGTCACTCTCTTCCAACGACTGACAACCACCCTGCATCACTTCCTTTTGGCTTGCACCCTCAACAACCCCACAGCACATCACCCCACACGTCCATTCACTGCTTTCATTGCTGATGTTGCTCACTTACACTCCCTATTGTTTGTTTTGTGTTAACCTTAGTTTTAATAAATTCCATTTGAGCGCTAGTGAGGACTTATGACAGCAGGACTATATATGTGTACGTTTTCTTGGTCAACATTGGAGTTCTATGTCACAGAAGAACAAGCTATATCAGGCGTTTGATACTTGTTAGAAGGATCAGTGTTATATATAATAGAAATATAGAATATTGCCAGACTACAGTGTTTTGAATACATTTCAGATAAAATAACAAGTGAAAGGGTGTCAGGAGTTGGTAAATTCATATTCTGGATATCTCATTCTGCGCAGTGATGAAAGGATGAGGGTGAAGTCCTAAAATGTGAGCCATGTGCCGACTGCATTATTCATTCAGGACTCCCTGCTCTGCACTCGCTGAAGAGCTTGTACCTCAGCTGATGAAAGGGCTAGCTATGACGGCACGGTGCTGTGGTACACTGCAGACGGTTGTGTAATAATCAGAGGGATTCACTGGCTGTCCTTTGCAGCTGCCACCCTGCCCAGTGGAGGGAGCGGTGCCAGCACAGGGGTCCATCAGCCAACTGCTGCTCTGTTTCAAGTGCACTTTCCTGGAAGGAAGGGAGTCACTGGGCAAGAGTAGAACAGGCTGTGCTATTCCCATATAAAACCTGGCCTATTAAATGAAAATACACTTCCAGTAAAGTTATGTCATGGCTAAACCAATGTCCTTAACTGTTCCCCTAAAGGCAGGTTAGTACTAAAATTACCTTTGTTTATTTGTATATCAGGTAACTCAGTGGCACATGTTTTGCAATTATGCTTTAAAAGTTCACAACAAAAATATGTGAGTGAGTGAGTCTCACTATTACACTGTAGGTGCAATACACATTTGCATTCCAACAAATATAACATCCACCATGTGCTTCTTCAAAACCTGTGAAGCTGTGAGGCTGTCGGGATGCTGCTTACCTCAGCCTCAATTTCAATTTTGACAGTGCTGAAGTGTAAATTTGGCCAACTGACGCAAAGGAGGGCGGGACTATTAAATGTGTTTTGCTTCCACCAGGGGGGAGATTTCCATCAATCCTTTCTGGACAATTTGCAGATGTAGCTATTAAAATGTCTCAATATCTCCATTGTCATTTGTAACACGCAATTAAAGTGAGTCGTTGACAGTTGATCAAATGACAGTGAAATTAGTAGTCTACTTCAGTTACATCTTGTTCAACCACAACTTTGCCTGAAATTAAGGTCAAATATGAAGTTTTTGTGAATCTTAGTATTCATTCCAGGACTTGTACTTGGTGCATATCTTATGTTTTACCTGACTGGATCAAATTAACTAATTTATCCATACCAGTATGTATTGTTCTGACTGTAGTGGAGGGTAAACGCAGGTAATGTCAAGTAATATAGAATGACTGAAAAAAGTTTTTTTTTTGTATATGAGCAGTTGTTTGCCTTTAAAGTTAATTTAAAAACCATTTATTATTACACTGTAGTGCTTACACAATGGTGCAGCTCTAAAATGATAGCTTCTATACTCAACATTTGGATTTCTATAAGAGTGACATCTTCTAGCATCATACTCACACACTGCAGTGCTAGACTCTTGACAGGCTGATATGATCAACCTCAGTCTATGGCTTAGACTCAGATAGTTGGATAGCAAAAAGTTGGTTTGTTCATTTTTAGACGGTCTGCCATATTTTTTCCATTAGCTGAAATTTATTGTCATATAGTGTTTCACAACCAGCAGATTTTTCCTCACAAACTGATGTTTTTAGTCTAATTGTGCAGGAGATGACTGCTGCTAAGCAATCTGAGTTCCTGACAAGTTGTCAGAAAAGTGGTGGAAAGGAAAAAGTACATTTTCTCAAGCACTGAACTTAAAACACAATTTTGAGGTACTTTACTGAGTATTTCCATTCCATGGAAATATTGTACTTTTTGCGCCTTGTTACTGTACGGATTCAGGTTGTACATAATCAATAAGCTTTTAAATACATTGAACTGTTAAAGAATAAACTAGTGGTTCCTAGCCTTTTTGGCTTGTGACCAGTATCCTGGGGCCTTTTGTCACATTCAGATGTAAATACTGTAAGATGTTAGCTGTTCTAGCAAAGAGACATTTCCTCTCTAAACATCTCACATGGTTTCATTTAAATAACTGTTAGGCCCAAAGAGGTAAAATTATCCAATATTTCACAAAAAAAGAAACATAACACATAAAAAACGAACAATACTACAAATAATAGATAATAATGAACCTATGCACACTGATAAATGCAGCCATTTTATTGTAAAATTCCACAGCTATGTGCAATTCCCTTATGAAAAGGATTTTTTCCAGTACATGTATAGTATGCTATGCAGACCCTAACAGAATTGATCAGCGCCCCTTTTATACAATACTCAAAGATACATAGATGGCAAACAACTAACATACTGTATGTATGAGGATCATATGAAACTGATTTTGTTCTTTGATACCTTTTACCGAGCTCTGTAATTCCAGTGCGTATTATTTTGTTTTCTGCAGTTTGACAAAATACATAACAATAGAAAATATCTACATGTGCTGTTCACATATATGTCTCATTTGTGGGTCCCAAAATAAATAAAATCACTTTGTCAAAAATAAGTACAGTGTAATAAAAGTCCATGTCAATGCAGGCAAAGGACTGAGACCAGATGAAACAATGCTTGAATTAGTCCAAATTCCTCAAAACATCCCTGTTTGACTGAAAACATATTCAACATGCACACTACTGAATATAAACACGCTTCAGTATCTCCCATACACCTTTATATCACCGCATTTACAGTAGAGTGCACAAAAAATATAATAAATAATAAACAAGCTTTTACTATCATGGAAAAAAATACCATAAAGTGTGTTTGTTTTCTGCACCACTGTTCAAACACAAGACATGCTCGGTTATCAGTACGAAGGGTTTGTAAATAAAGTCAGATACAGTCTGAATCAGAAATGTCTTCCAGTTCACCCTGATACAATAATTCCTTTTTATTGGTCTGGTCTACATTTGAACATTTGTCCTCGTGCTTTTGGTTCTGTACCATATATATATATATATATATATATATATATATATATATATATATATATATATACACACACAGAAATAAAACAGAAAAAAACAATAAAAACGTCTGAGGGAACATCGGTGTGGCCAACATTCGTTGTATAGCATTTCCTTCCGAGAAAACACTCACTTTTAGCATATGTCCTGTCTTCCACAAAGCAGTAGTGGATTGACAAATTATAGTTTGATATTCTCTATTGCATGTGTGGCAGTTTGGCACTTTATGAGATGTAATCACTCTTTCACACTTCTTTAAACTACTCAACACTGATGACGACCAGTCTACATTGCTATTGACACACTTACGCCCCTAAAGATGTGAGAGATAGAGTATGTGCACACTGAAGACAGGTTTAGACTACTAAGTGGCAGCTTCGGAACACAACAGGACCACCATTAAATACAAAAGGGAAAGAACTTCAGGAAATATGCGATAATCTGGTAAATGCATATGTTAGTACCATCACTGATGCTTTATTAAAGATGGCAAATATCAAGACCAATGAAAACTTGTGGCGGTGGAAAAAGATTATTGGAAATAATTAATAGTAATTTAGACAAGCAAATGTTCTTCTTCTGGTGGCTTGGGAACAGCTTTTTTTTTGTGATTTTTTTTTCCCTGAAAATATTTAAAAGTTTACTACTCAGAAGCTGCACAACAGGTAACAGTTTGACAGGCCTTTGTGAGAGCAGTGTACATCGATCACAACATAGAAAACACAAGATAAATAAGCTCAAGCTCCATTGACACATCAAACAAAAATGTATCTTTGATATAAATGACAGCATTCTGTGTTTCTTTTCAGGGGCTATATGAACATAAAATACAATTTCTTTCAATAAAATAAATAAATAAATACCATCAATGAATAAATAAATAAATACCCCATTACCCCCAAGTATTCTACATGGTCAGTCCAGCATAATACAATAAGTCTAGTATACTGTATGATATACTGCAACAATGCTGAAATTACAAAATATATACCCTTTTACAAAATCCCAAGGGCTTGACAAGTGTTTTCTTCCGTTTATAATTTATGTACATAAACAATGTGATTTACTGTGAGTTTACAAATCATACTGAAGCACTGTCTCCATTTGTTGCATACTGGTGTCTATCAAAATTGATCTATAAGGGGCTGTAATTCATGTGCGTTATGTTATCATACACATTTACAATTCAGATGCTTTTGCTCTGCTCTCTTCACACATCACGACATTCAAAGCAAAAAAAACAAAAAAACAAAAACAGATTTTCTGCCCAGCCAGTGAATCAGCTTCCTCACTATGTTATAATTTAGAATCTCAATGTGGTTCTTCTCAAAGAGACAGGAAGTAAGATGCTTGACACAATTTTTCTTGACTCAAGCAGATGTTTTTTTACTTGAACGTAGCTCTTTAGTTTATTTATTATCAATTCACATTTTTTCCTGCTCATCTTAGAAGGTTGACACATAGAATGAACCCTGTTCTACTGAAGGATTTCAAAACACCCTACAGCTGTCTGTATGGACATTTGCATTAAAGTGTAGATTAGTTTGAATTCCTCTATTTGAAGGCAAAACTCAACGTCTGGTTACGCTGTTGTAGCCGTCACTCTGCTAATGTAAAGGGCAATAAATGATCAGTTTTAGAAGAAAACCTTGTTTTAGCACAGTTTCCCATGTAAAAGCTTGCATAACCAAAATACAACAGCAGTGTGTCATTATGTAAATGCTCGCTTTTAACAGCAAATGGAGGAGAGGATGAGAGGTCACTGTTGTCTATACTGTAAGCTAATGGCTGCGAGGAAAATGATTAATCCAGCTGTCTGGCCTGAAATTCTGGGCTGATCCTCCCACCTGTATGCAAAGACGATTCCCCAACTTAAAAAGATAAACTGGTCACATTTTTATCATTTAATTTTCCAATTTTCCTAGAAAAAAAGTATAGTTAATCCTGAATGATATTCAACAGTGCTCATTTTTTTAGTTTCCATAGCCAACAATAGAAGACCATAAAACATGTTGATTTTTGGCCTGAAAGGTGCATGCAATAAATGTAAACCACTATGTAATTGTAAAATATATACAGTGTCTGTACAGTTGTCCATAAACAGCATCATCTCTCTCTGACCACACATGAAAAATACAATGTCAATTGTGTCAACACTTAAGCTAAATAAATTGAAAATAAATTAGCAAATAAATTTTAATGTCATTGTCTAACACAGCTCTATTAAAGTGCTTCAGAGTTTGTGTTTTAGTATGTTAAGTAAACAAAACAAGTGAAACTAAATGATAAGACATAGTTAATGTCATTTAGATTTTTCTGATAGGCATTTGCTGTGATCTGAATTGCTATTTATTTCAGC
Organism: Macquaria australasica; assembly: GCA_005408345.1. NCBI lineage: Eukaryota > Metazoa > Chordata > Actinopteri > Centrarchiformes > Percichthyidae > Macquaria > Macquaria australasica. The sequence continues at coordinate 963,302 of SEMN01000113.1, forward strand.
TGTTTACTAAGGAATACATTTGTCTAAAAATAAAGCAATTGGTAAAAATCCCATTGAGAAGAAACAAACAGGAAATTCCAGATAAAAAGTCCCAAATTAAATCATGAAAACAAAAAGAAAAGAACTAAGATTCTTGTTAATTGCTCACACAATCAATGCTTTTTACAACACATCTACAAACCTCCTCACACCATTTAAATGTAATGCTACAACATTTGCAATGTCTGTCAAAGTTATCAGATGAAATGACAAAAATTCAAAGAGATTAAAACTAAGGAAATAAAGGAAATGCTTAGAATCAAATCGTTGGGTGTTTCAGTGGGTCCCCTCCTTCAAAATGTCCCTTGCTGGCACAGAGCATATGTAGAATGTAATGAACTGTATGATAAGGCTGGATGCACACCCAGGCCTAGAGATAGAGATAGGAGACCCAGTAGACCAGGTTGAAGAGACCAAATGCAGTGGGGAAGAAGATGCGTGCATACGAGTCTATCTTGGCGATGCGGATGTGCAACCTGCCGTGCCGCCAGGCTCCGGAGCGGCAGTCTTCGAAACAGCAGAAGAAGCTGGTGCAGTCCTTCCCGTCCAGACACTCATAACCATACTCCTCGTCTCGCTCCTGCATGTGTGTGGCGTTGTTCATCTGAATGGCTGTGGCCGAGCGTGGACGGATGTCTACCGTGGGTGTCTGCTTTTAACAGGACAAAATGACACAGTTAGCCATCAGAGCCTCAGAGAGCCCTAATCAAGACCTCACTGACAAAACAGGGGACCTAATTTGAGCTGCCATTTTCTGTCTCCCGCTTATTTCTCTGTCATTAGTCAGCATAATGTAATTTGCAACTTCTACTTGGACCCTTTTAATGTCAAGAAAATACATATAGACCCATAAATACCACCTGCGGTTGTAATTAGTGAGGCTCATAGTGACAAAGGGTCAGTCCCCGCGGAGCTCATGATGCAAATTACGCCTTACGGCTGAGGCGATCGTAATAGTTTTAGTACAGTAGTCCATATTGCTTTATTTAACAGCTATATTAAGGTAGTGCTGGGCAATGTGCTGCCATTTTTTTATTGTGAATTTGCTACTGCTGCTGCTGCATATTTAGAAATGCTGTGAAAAACACTGCAGCAAACAGATGACTGTGCGTCATTTGTTCTTAAAAAATGCTTTTAATGCCCAGTGACTCAACAGAATGTCAGAATTTGAACCTATATGGATGTTGGAAGCAACTCTTCTGAAATACATTTGTAGGATATGTTGTAACTGGCTTATGATGCATCATAAAGCTGAGCTTAGGGAGGAGCATGTGTTGGCAGATGTGCAGCACGCAGCTCAATATTTCTCCAGCCCACTCTTTCTGTCACTAAATGGGTTAAAATAAACCTCCTTTTCAAGCTGTGCTCACAACTGGAGAGCACATGCCTTTCATTTGTGAAGATTCCTAAAATAGGACAGTGACATCAGTGAATCTGTGGCACTGTCATTCTAAAGGCAGACAATTAGTATTCAAACAGACCGTTTTCATCAGCTTTTATCTTGAAACACCATGCCACCTTTGCACAAATTGGAATTCTGGCAGATTAAATGCTTTACCCCACCTTTTGGCAGAAATGGAAGGTTCCTTGACCTTGCTGATAAACTAGGGTGTCAAGCTCATCATTTAAAAAAACGACACAGCCAGTCGAGCATACTGCAAAGTTCAACTTCTAAGAATTTAACATCACCACTTTCCCTCAAAGAAGTGCATGCAGCTGTCATTTACGTTGTTCTTTATGTATTGTCTTTATAACATAGGAACAATAATCTATAAATGACTGCACTAGCACTCCCGATATGTTTTACAGCGTGTATTTATGCTCTGTGTTGTGAGAATATGAGATACTTGTTAATATTAATCAGTTCGCTTTTAATTGCAACAAACATCACAAAACGGTAAATACTTTTTCCTTTGCCACATGAATGTTTTTTGCCCCCATTTTTATGTATCTACAGTAGGCATGCTTGCTGCAAAAAGAATTAGGTCATTGCAGTTTGAACATAACCATTGTCTGCTGTAAGCATGCATCCTCAAACAAGCTTAAAATCCTTAAACTTGATTGAACTGTTCATTCCCTAGAACTTCTCATCTTGCCCAGCCCTAGTGCACAAACCTGCTGTCCCTTTGAAAACGATACATAACCACAAACAAAAACAACATACAGGTTAGTTTCAGCATTTTTGTCCTTATTAACGGACAGTATGTTGACTTAATGGGGGTATTAGCAGAACAGGTTATGACTCAGTTCTCAAAGGGGATTGGTTGCACTGGAGGAAGCGGAGTGAAAGCTCAAGCAGAAGGAGCATTAATAGCATCCTGCCGCAATGCCTGGTCAAGCTGGGCTGTGCTGAGTCGGTGTTAGCAAAAAAAAAAAAAACAAATAAAAAAATAACAACAAAGAAACAACACAGTTGGCAACTTTAACTGGCTGAAAGTAGACAACCTCTCAGAGAAGACACAAGGCGGAAACATTCAGGATCATTACTGGAGGATCCCTCGGTTATCTGGCTTAAGTTGAATATTTGGTAGTGTGGTAGTGTTTAAATACTGCAGGTGGACTTTTCAGCAGTACATTTAGACTCATGTCTAGGCTAAAAATCTAACTGATCTGACCTTAAATATATTCCTCATAGTAAAATACTGAAGTGGATGTCTATGTGGAAAAGCAGATTACCTTGTCTTGACTTGTTTGTTAGGTTAAATTTAGATCTTTGCTAGCTCCCACCCACCCTGGATGCTTTTTCGGGTGTTTAAAGATTAGCATGTGTTAATCTGCTGAATGGACCTCCAACTCTAATTAGACTTAACACAGTGCAGGGGTTGTCTGTTTCAGTCTGTTAAGGCTCTGCTGACTCTGTAGGAAGCGTCAGGTTGAGAAGCCCAACAAACACACAGATATAGATTTACTGGCAGGAGAAGGGAAAGAAAAGGAAGCTATTGCAGCGGCTGCTAGTTCACTGTGGTTACAACAACAACAAAGAGTGAAACAGGACAGAGGGAGCCAGAATGAGTCCACAGTGGGCCTGGACTATTACATTTCTCTGGACACGGGATGTGTGGGATGCTTATTTGAATTTTAAAAACGGCATAAGTACGTCTGGCTGGCTGCCTCCGCACTGTGCACTGCAGAGCGCCCCTTTTTAATGTTATCTCTGATACTCATTTAGTCACTGATGAGGAGTACAGTAAGAATGCAGGTAGATAAAGAGGGAACAGAGAGAGGCGTATCTGCTGTGGAACAGACAGAAAAGCAGTGAGGTGCTGGGGGGCTCCAAGAGCCAAAATGCAGCAGACACATGCAGTCAGACACAGGCAATATACCTTTGAGGAAAAGAGCCGGAGGAGCTTTTGTCCAGACAGGAAACAAAGAATATGTGGAATTGAAAGAGAGTAACAAAAAAACAAAAACAAAGAATACATGTAAACAGAGAACAAAAAACATCAATAAAAAGAAAAATAAGATAATGTGTGAAAATCAGAAGCTCTGTACTGTCTAACTCAAGATGGAAAGAGAAGAAATATACTGTAGAGAGACATACATGTTACAAACAGACACAGGGGGAGATGCATGGTGGGATATATGTATCTCACATGCTTCTTACGTCAGCATCACCTTTAGGAAAAATGTTACAGATGCAAAACTCTAGAGACCAAGTAAACACTATTCATACTGCAGAGTTCAAATACTCCCTGTGACTGTGAGATCATTACGTTTTCACATGAAGTTGGAAGCATTTGTCTTACACAGCACTTCATCAAGCATTCAGTTCCAATACGTGAAATTTAACATGGTAATGTCAGTATTCTAAAAGAAACAAAATAAATGGATAAACTGATGAGAGTAAATCTGATAATCGGAAATCCCTCTGTATTTTAAAAAGAAGACCAACTAAAACAGCTTACAAATAGTAAAAGAAACTTCTGAAGTTCCTTATTTATATGTTCTCGATTTCCTATTTTTCCCATATTTTTAACAATTCATGAACATCAAAAGAATTTCAGTCATAGACCTCCTTCCCTTGCATACGTCCTCCTTCCCACATCTTGGCAAGTCATACGGAGAACCTAGAAAAGTCCCTCTGAGATGGCAAACTGGCATTACACCTTCCACATCATTAGTCATTCATTCGTCCACGAGACAGTTAGACCATGTGCAAAACCTCAGTTACAGAGGCTGAAACTAGAGCGCCCCACTTTCCCCCAAGTTCCAGTTCAATACTCCTGTTCACCCAAGCGCAGTATACTTAGAGGTTTAAGATTTAATATCTTTCAGGTCCAATTCCAAAAAAACACCATGACTTAAAAGATGGATTTCAGTTACTTAACAACCCTTTAAAAAAGTATCGCAGCTTGGTTTAGTTACATAAAAAAAAAAAAAATAAATAAAAACTTTTTTCACTAAGTAGACTTCAAGTGGTAGATTTGAACTATTTTTCATTCAAAATCTTAATTTCTAGAACCATAAACCAACTCTAGCTGATTAGGGAGAAGTGCTAGTCTTGCTGTCGAGGGTAAATGTACTCGGCTACGAGAGATCATGGCCCTTCAACCAAACTGCCATGATCTCTTGAGGAACTTAAGGCCTCACTCATTGAGTAATTTGACGTGGTGGCCCCCTGGGAAGATGCTCCCTTAGGGATACTAAGCAGTGTATAGCTTTTTTCTTAGGCTTATCCCAGTACTGTAATACAGTGGGGGAGGGACACAGAGCGTGTAGGGAGTACTTGACGTTACACCTAAATAAAGGATACTCTAAACACTGTAAAGATATTACACGATATAGGACATATATCAAAATAATGTTGTTTGTAGCTACATTGTTAAATTGAGCAACTTTTCTTGGTCAAAACTGAAACCTCAAGAAATATTAAAAAAAAAAAAAACGTTATCCAGCAACAACAACAACAAAAAGTTCACTTCAGTTAGTTTTAGAAAGACGCTCACCGGGTTTTTCTTCTTCTTGTCCTTTTTGGCACTTGGCTTCCTGTTGCTGACAAAGTAGTGCAGCGTGCCGTACTCTATAAGTGCAGCGAAGACGAAGATGAAGCAGACAGACACAAACAGGTCCATGGCGGTCACATAGGAAACTTTTGGAAGGGATTTCCTGGCAATAGTACTCAGCGTGGTCATGGTCAGCACAGTGGTGATGCCTGGTAATGAGATCAGAGAGAACAGAGAAAATGAGATTTGCTCTAAATCTTGACAAAATTGAAATGTGTGAGTTCAAATATATTGTAGTATAAATCTCAATGGTGTAATTTCACATCTTGCATTCCTATTACAATAGGAATAATTTGGTTATAATATATATTAAAAGTAATTTCCCTACATTAAAATGTTATGCTGCCTATCTGATATTGTGTCGTATCTGTTAACAGTAGCTTGCCATACTATACATCATAATATTAACTAAAGGCAATACAATGATAGTTATAACATTAATACAAGCATCTTGCAGTGTTTAATGTGTTCTTAAATCTGTCTTGAAGTTGAACATGATGCACATGCTGCTCACAGCTTTATTCAGACATTTATTCAGGTGCTTAAAGAAGAATTAATAAAAACGATTGCATGTTACTAAGAGGATATTCTCCCTAAAATTGTTTCACAGTTGGAAGGGAGCTGAAAAGAGTCCAAGTGGGGACTGAAACTTGCAGTGGACGTTTTTAATATTTTTTTTTTTTTATGGATTGTGCACCAGTTTTTCAATTTGTTAATACATTTTTAAATTCATGTAGCCATGTGCTCATACATATTTCAACCTAGGAACATGTGCTCCTAAATGTTTCAGTATATGAGGTATCTTTTTCTATTTAGAAACACATGCACTGCCATTTGTTCAAACAACTAAACAAAAATGATGAATTATTTTAAGCAGCACGTATAAATTAGCTAATTTTGTAACTAACAATGCAGTGTAGATATATAAGTTGTATGACATATATATATAAAAAAGAGGATTGATGATGGCTGTTTAATTCCAATCTCTTAACAGTTAGATGGTCATGAAGAAGGAGTGAGCAGCTGTTTTACTGTCCCCTTGAACCACATACTTTACTGGTTTACGGTTTAGTTGCCATTGACCACCACACTGACATACTACATTCCTTTATCCACCATCTGGTAACCCTCTCCCCGTTTCTATGTCTGTCTCTAATGATGATGTTGATGGAGGCGGGGTGATGGCACATGACGAGAAAGTGCAGTTTATAAGTACACTGATACAACAGATTACCAACATCAGCGTCACAGCTCCCAAACACCAACAAACAAGCAGCTTACAAGACCACCTCCTTCCTTTAAATAGACCATACATGTAAAGAGACTTGCCTTGTATATAGGAGATGATTTATGTCTAAATTTAATGTGGACTGAAAGGCATCAGTCAGCGTCAAGATTACCACTGCAGTATTGTGAGTGAATTGATATATTTTTGGATGGCATTGAAGGATTAAGAATTGTGTCATCTGCATTAATCCGCTTCCTAACCACCTGGTTTCCTGTACCTCCCGCATCATCTTTCAAAGGAAATTAAGACATTTTACTCTTGGTACAATTTTAGCTGGGAATTTATAGTGTTTTTATTCCAACTGCACATCATGTCTGGAGCTGCAGAAGCGGGAGAAAACAAAAACAACCTAATTTTAGAGAGATTAATGATGGACAAAGTAATGATGATAGTGAGGTAGAATGAGGGTTTCTGCCTGCAGGGATTGTTTTACATTCAGATATGCTCGCTAATGATCACATCACATGGACTTGAGGTCAGGATTTAGAGCCTTAAGGAAGGAATATGTATGTAACTGCATCACAAGTGAACTTTTGAGGATGTCCACTGGATGCCAAGGGCAAGTTCAAAAGCTGACAAATTTCCTTGAAATCCTTACATCTTGCCCTCTTTTTTCATTCCTTGTCCCTTTATTGCATTCAGTGAAGAGGCCACCTGCATTATTATTGTGCTGAGGCTGCATCTCTGCATCTCCCCTGCTGTATTGCATAATTAATGTCTCATTAAGGCATGCATGAAAACATATGTGCCAGGATAGGCTCCTCTAATCAAGATGGACTAGATTCCTAAGCAGCTGCCCTGTCTCAGAGGGGGAAAAGAGGAGGAGGAAGGAGAAGGAGAAGACAAAAGGAAAGGGGAGAACGGCAGGAAAGAGGAAGCTTAAGCAGACTGCTTTTCAGTATGAGGTGGTGTGTGACCACCACAGGGTTCTTGATGTGTTTCATAGCAGGAATTCATTAATAATTAAGGCCAGGATGGCTAATGAACCTCACTGCAGCAGATGTGTGTGTGGACCGATTATAAAAAAATAAACTAAAGCAAAGGCTTGATGAGCAGTTACAGAAGAGAGGGTAATGGAGTCTAAAAGAAAAAATGTAATAAAAGAAAAAATAAAATGACATAAAAATCAAATTCGTTCTGCTCACTGACTTTTTACGTTTTTTCAATTACAAACAAATGATCACAATCTTTTGGCAGAAATAACTTTTCTTTTTACCTAATGATGTCCTGGCAGGTACTGCATCCTTGTTGATCCAGAACGAGACCCAGGAGAGGACAACAATCAGGGTGCATGGGATGTAGGTCTGAATGGTGAAGTAGCCCATTCTCCTGCTCAGGTCAAAGAAGACGGTCAGCACCACGTAGTCTCCTGGAGAGAGATAAATAACAAGAGAAAAGAAAGAAAGAGTGAGGGCATTGTGGAATGTATGATAAAAGCCTTCAGCTATCAAGCTCCTCTCCTGTGGAACCAGATCCCAGTTTGTGTTCGGGAGGCGGACAACCTCCTCACATTTAAGAGTAGGCTTAAGACTTTCCTCTTTGATAAAGCTTATAGCCGACTCAGGTGACCCCTGAGCCACCACTTGGTTATGTCGCTATAGGCCTAGACTGCTGGGAGACTTCCTATGATGCACTGAGCTCTTCTCTCCTCCTCTTCCTCTCCATCTGTACGGCCTCATATCCCATCAATGCTTGTTACTAATTCAACGTCTTCCCATAGTTGTGTGCTTTCTCTCCTCTCTCTCTCTCCCTCTCTCCTTCTGTTGCTTTCTGCAGGTGTTTCTGCCTCCGGAGCTGTAGAGTCTGGATCTATGGTTGCGGCCACCTGCTGCCCCCGTGCTCCTGCTCTGCACCCGCTGCTGCTATTACTGTTATTGCCCTTATTATTAGTATTACTATTATAATATTGCTCTTAGTATTATTTCTGTTGGTGTTATCATCAATACCATTACCACAACTATTGCTTTACATCCCTATGTGGAACTGTATTTTGCTGCTGTATGTTCTCTTTCCTCCTGCTCTCTCTCTCCCGCTCCCCCCCCCCCCTTCAACCCAACCGGTCGAGGCAGATGACCGCCCACCTAGAGCCTGGTTCTGCTCGAGGTTTCTACCTGTTAAAAGGGAGTTTTTCCTTGCCACTGTCGCCTAGTGCTTGCTCATGGTGGGAACTGTTGGGTCTCTGTAAATATAAATATAAAGAGTCGGTCTAGACCTGCTCTACTCGGTTATGATATGGCGCTATATAAATAAAACTGAATTGAATTGAATAAAACACAAGGGATATAACGTTTATATGTGGGATAGAATTCACTTTATTACATAAGTGTAAAAAAAGTGATTAGTCTTGAGTATTGATGTTACAGTTCGTACTAGAAAACAAAGTCAAGATAAGTGCAATGAGAAAGTTAAACAACACTATAGGAGGTGGACAGTATACCCAGTTCATCATTTCACATGATCTTATTATGATCAAAGAAGGTTGTCAACACTGAAATACCAAGCGAAGATTAAACAAACTGTTAAGTCATGGACTGATCGATACCTAATGTTGTATAACCAAAGTCTTCACTGCATGTTTGCCCAGGGCAACTGGAGATCTAAAATGAAACGGAGTGATTCAGAGAGCTGGAGCCGGACTTGCTTGGATACACACACAAACCCTTGTCTCCTGCCAGTAGTTAGCTGGAACATGAACACTAGCATCCAGCTGATGATGAGCCATCCCTGGGCTGGCTGTCTGACCCCAGCAGATGTTAGGCGTTAAGAGGTTGAGGTTAGCTGAGCCCAGATCGACCTGACCCTGACGATATGGATCATCTGGCCTGCCTGTTTAAAATGCATGAGAAAGCATGCATGCACACACGGATGCACAAATGCGTGCACCCTCTTGCACTGCACACACACACACTCTTGCAAATGTGCTTCTAACACCCCTTGCAAGGAGGGTGATTTGAACCAGGACCAAACAGAGAGACAGGCATGTAAATGAACAAACTCATCACTCACACACACTCCAGTAGCATCCCTGCCAGCTTGACAATGCAGCAATGCTTGCCAATAGTTACTGTCCTCTTTAGATGTCTACCTATGTACCTGTCTGTCTGTATCTCTGTGTTTAATGGCAGTTCACTGCTGGCCTCCAGCTCAGTCAGTTGTCTGCTAATTGATTAACATCAGACTGTTAACAGTGTTGGAAACCTCCCCTGGCCTCTTGCTGTGGCTTGTAACCTGCAGGGCACAAACCTACTCTCTCTGACTCATGTATATACAGCATGTGTATGTGAGCACGCGCACGCGTGCGTGTGTGTGTGTGTGTGTGTGTGTGTGTGTGTGTGTGTGTGTTTAAGCACCCACAACACATGGAATAGTCTCTGCAGCTGGGGATTGAACAGCTGGCTAATCATTTTCCTCATGAGAAAGGGCGCACAACACATACTGCAGTTTACTGAAAAACAGCCAACATCTGTGTATTTGTGTGTTAATGAGGGACAGAGAGAGAAAGAGATGAGACTGTCAGTGTTTATTATGTCTGCGAACATGTGCGCTCTGTGTGAGTGAGTCCATGTAGTGTCTGGACAGAGACCAAGTCTTTGTGATTTATTCCCAGCATGCACCTCTGTTCACCCAGCCATTGATAGCATCATTAAATAAACCAAGTGCAATAACCCCAGCAGCACAACCATAACTGTTCATATCACCACGTGTGTTTTCTGCTGATGCAGGCAGGTGCAGGGCATATTACAGTGCGCTGCCTCGGTTTGTACGAGTACGGGAGACACATGAAGGCCGCTCAGGGGTCCCGCAGCCCACTATTTTGTTTTTATTAACATTACATTAGCAGGGGCCCAAAACCGAGACCCCTGACAGCTGAGAAACTGCCCGTTAATACACTTATTCCAGCTTGGTCAGCAGCACAAAGCCTTTTTCACATTACCTCAGACTCTTAATGATAATGGGATTTCCACCACAGGGGTAAGGTTGGCCGGTGTAAGACCCTCCTGCCATACGCCTCTCTTCATCTGTTCACCAGTTTCATTATGGGCCACAGCGCTTGCCAGGAAGACACTTTGAGGAGGTGTTATCGACCGATGCCCTCCACTCTGGCAGTCTGATGTATCTGTATCAGCCCGCCTGCCATTATGATTCTAGTAGTAATGCATCAGCTTGTTAATGACTTCCTGATTCCACTCAAAACAAAATGGTTTCCAGTTCCCTCACTGGTGTAAGTGTTTTGGCAGGGATTTCACAACATTACCGTATGGGGAGCAAAGAGATTAGTGCTCCAGATAAACAGTCCCAACACAATTAGTGGACTGTGTGAACACTTAACATTACACAGTTTTGTTCTGCATGTTGTTTATTTATACTCGATTGCCCGCTTGACTGAATTTTAAAGTGTCAAATTCTTTTCTGCCATCTTTTAAATTATATGTTTTTGTGTGTAAGAAAGTAAATTCTTATATGTTTTTGTGTGTAGGAAAGTATACAATCCTGGCGAAAACTGGTGCGGTCTATGTGTGGGGTGGGTGGGGGCGTAGCGGTGTGTGTTAATGCGCATTGCTACCACTAGGAGTCGCCAATGTCAGATATTTTAGAATCCTACACATAGGGGCTTTAAATATTAATATTACCCCGATTGTAAAAAGCAGTTCATGGAGCTGTCCCTCTGCGTGTCCACTTTGGACGCAGATCACATCAACTTTATCCACCATTACAGGCAATAGTGCTTCCCTTTGCCCCACAGGATGCCTTGTTGTTGTGCGGCACCTCAGCAAGCCTGTGTTTGTTTGTGTGTGTGTGTGTATGATGAAAGGTCCCTGTTTATTTCTCATAAGACTGCAGCTGGGATATCAAAGCATCCAAGACCTTCGTGCCTGCATTCCTCCTAATGAGAGCCCTCCAACTAACCTTAGACTGCCAGCGCCAACAGATGAGGGTGTCTTCACAAGAGTGTTCACACTCGATCTTCAGAGGGGCTATAGAAAGCTCTCTTCTTCAAGGCTGTTATCACTAAGGTCTGAAGCCGTCATACATGATGCTATGATCTCAAGGCCTTTCTCGTGTATCCAATGACGCCCTCATCTCCTGTGATCCTACAGGCAGCTTCACGCCTAACTCCTTCATAATCATCAGTTCAACTTCACAGAACACACCCAGTTTTCTGAGTTCAGGTCTCTGTCGAGGCCTCCCATTTGGTCGTTGCTCTTTTCTTTGCTTCCCTGTTATCAACATTCCTAAAAGTTCAAATTTCTCCAATCCTATCATCTCATTTCTACAATTACACTGCTATCAATTCAATCCGTTCCTTTCAGTCTATAATTCATGCATGAAAAATGCTGATGACAGCTGTGTGAAAAATCAACTATGCAGACAACAGCTCCAAACTATTGTTTGTATTAAGATATGGTTTGAAGTATTTTTATTAGGATCACACATTTCCCTGGCAAAAGCGATTTACTACGCGCTGATGTAATCTACGGAAAGCAATAAAAACTTGGCGGGGATGATCATTCATCAGAAAACAGTGTTGCTTTGTTGGTAAAAGCCGCAGAGACAACACACTCAACAGAATTAGACACACACACACAGCAGAGGGGGGGAAATAAAAGATCACTCTTCTAGTATGAGCCTTCTACTGTGATGAAAATACAAAAAAAGATGGATGTTTTATTTTTATAAGAATACAGAAATTGTTATAACATTCTATATTTGTTGGGAGAGTACTGGACCTGTGAGAAGGAACACTGATCCCAATGTGGCTGTACATTTTTGCAGAATAGCCACAGGGGAGTTCACAGGAATGAAACATGGTAATTCAGGATTGCTGACCAGAAGAAAAAAAAAAAACAACTGTCACATGAGAATATGATTCTGCCTGCATGCAGGCTGTAAATTGGTGCGTATCTGGATGGGCAGGAGAGACCTGAGGCACATGCTGGCCATCCAATGAAGGGTGACGAGCCAGACACATTGCAGAGCTGCTGACAGGCTGTCGTACTGAGCTCCTCTCCTGTCAAGGGTCATCTATATCAGAGGTGACAGCGGATGCTATTGTGCATGTGTGTTTGTGAGAAAGACGGGAGCTTTGCTAATGACCAGGGTTGTGCCATGGCTGGTTGCCAGGGTCAACAATACTTACAGAGAATGTTAACTCACCACTTTCTGTGGCATGACTAGGGGCTATATGGGAGTGATTAACTAGCTACAATGGCTTGTCATTTTGCCTCCACAGGCTACTGCAGCTATTCCTACCCGACAGTGGGTGGCAAGATGATGTCACGGCAAGAAAGGCACAGCATTGTCATGGTGAGTAACTGCGGCAACACAGCAGCATGATTAAACACCAGACAGGAGTCTGCAGAGTTTGATTGCCTTGTTGTTAACATTGTTGAATGTGACAGAGACAGATGATTATCCCTCTCTCAGACACACTAATAGCTCTCAAATTATTGAGAGCAAGGCTGTTTATGGGATTTATGACAGGTAGTAAGAAGCTGCCAAAACTGTTTTCTTTACCATTATTGGAAGAGTTCAGGACAAAGTGGAAATGTTAGAAAAGCAAGATTTTTCCAGACGATGATGTCACATGCTATCATCAGGGTCGGATTAAGCCACTGACGGGCCCCCGGGACCAGTGTAAACCACCTGAGGGTCCCATCTCATTTTGCCCAGAGTCACAGAAACCAACCAGTGTTTCTACGCTGGAATACTACCCTGCCCAGGGTTGCTGTATGTTAGTTAGTTATCACTGACTTTTTTGATTAAACACACATTTGTAAAGATTATGCAAGGATAATCAGCTGAAACATTAGAGGTATTAAAACTAGATTTTGACACAGGGGCCCTCTATATATATATATAAGGCCTCGAGATGGGTAAAAATGCAGTTGCCACCTTATGGCCCAGTTTTAATTGTGCTTTAGTGGTGCATATTATCAAACGCATTTGTAATTACCACACAGACCAGGAGACAGTCCCCCCCTCGGCCCAGTTAGTAATCCAGTCTCTGCTGCCTAACTAAAGAAATACCACACGATTTGACATCTTATTTCAGGCCAAAAACAAACATGTTGTTTATTTCTTGTGCTCACCTTAATTGTTTTATTCCTCTACAGAAATTTTAAGACAACCCAAACTCCGCCAGTGTGTTTATTTCCATCACGTCATATAATTAAAAACAACACATTCACAAGCCACTTCTCTCACTTCTCCAAGCTTACATTGTCTAAAAATGGCTTCATTATTTCTTATTCACACACCGAGGAAAGATGCGATTCACACTCATTACATAAGCTCCAAGTTCTCAAATTCAACTCTCACCCTCCTATCTCCCCATGTTTAATATGTCACCTCTTTGGTCTTATTTTCTCTTCCAACTATTTTGGCCAAGTGACAGGATTTAAATAGTCACGGCACTTGATGGCTAGACTTATTTGTTCCACTTGTGCTAAAAAGGATAGATGAGCTGCAATTCAAAACAAATACAGCTAATTTGGGGAAAGCAAGGAGAGGAGAGAATGTGACCCTGTGGTAGGGATGGAAAACTACAGATAAGCACCCACGAAAAAAAGCTTTCCAGAGGCCACTTGGTAGGGGATCTATTCTGCTTAGAAAAATATAATTGACAACCTAAAAACACACATGGACAGACAGGTGACTTGATATTTTAAGACAAGCAGTCAAGAGAAGATAGATGGAGAATATTTGCACTTGTTGTCAGTAAAATCTTGCACCATATAAATATCGATTTAACACAAGAGGGGTTTCAACTATAGGCATTTTACATTTTAGCTTTTACCTTTATTGTTCTGTTCTACACACCTGGTGCAGAATACTGATCGTCTCTTTCCAGAAAAAAAAAAAACCCTCAGCAAAAAGGAGTGTTACAGCAGGAACAGCAATTTGTTTGCAATAAATAGAAGAAGCACTGAGTAGTTAGCTGCAGTAGTAATAACCACTGTGGGCGAAAAGTCTGCAGAGACTAAAACAGAAAATCAAAGGGCAAGGATGTCATAACTGAGAAACGATCTTGTGCAAAAAACACCACAGCGGTTACAGTTTATCATCAAAGACGCTTTAAAAAAATGTGCAAGTACCTCCCACATGCCCCCTTTAGGAATCACAACAAGAAAATGTAAACTGTAATTTTCTGATGTGATGTTTCAGAACATTTAAACTGTTAAACAATATGGTGTCAAGGATGACAAATCGAAACTGAGCCATTTCACGTTGCTATTTTAGGTTCAAGTTAGAGTCAGATAAACACAAGTTTTGCACAACATATACCAAGAAGAATCAGTTAATGTTTCCTATATCTTATCATCTTATTGTAATGTCTTCTTTTATGAATCATAAGTACTGCCAGAAAAATACTATGATGATGATTTTCCAGTCTAAATGCACAATGTACTGGTCTTTACAATAGCAACAATATAATTTAAATCTAAATTCGATGAATAAACTCAGACAAACGCTGTATAAGCCAAGACAATCAGTCCCCACTTCATTGCCAATGGCTTTGTGCTATTACAGATTAGAGTTTTGGATCCCTGGGTGTTAAGCTTTGAAATCTAATTAATCATATTCAACATACTGACTGAATTGCCCAAAAAACTACAGCACTGATTTATGCCTTTGACTACTCAGACTAAGTAGCAGTTTCTTTTAAGTAACTTAATAATCACAAAACTTTGCCAAAACGGCACTCCCACAAAAAAACACGACATGTACACTTAAAGAAACTGATATTTTAAGTGCAGTACGCCTCACAAGAAAATGTGCTCCTTGTGCTTAAGTTCATACATGATCCCAGCTGTCCTGCATGAATATTAACAATGCATCCCCTCATACAGATTGATGGACAGTTTCATTGAAGGTAAAACTCTAAGCTTAGATGACTTGAAATTTAATTTCACTGTAGCCTTTGCTACACTTACTGGTAATAGGCCTCTGATATGTTATAGTATCTGTGACATGTATTAGCATAATATGCACAGATAAGACATACTGTGCTCTTTTCAAGGCTTGGCAAGGTAATAGCACATGCCACATATGACATATAAATATTGAATCTGCAGAGTTTTAAAACCACAATAACAGAAAAAAAAAAGAATTGAACTATATTAAGTGCTTCCCTAGAATTCAGGTAATGTGCTGTACAGTGTCATTTTGATTCCTGGGAAATTGCTTATTCTGTTCTCATTGCAATTCTGAGATTTATCCTCTTATGCCATGTATTAACCAACCAGACACATGATGTTCCACAACAACTCTCTCCTTATTTCTTATAGATAATTACTTTAAAACCCTGGGTTGCAGAATAGGCCAATAAGCTGAGTGAGAACAGTATGTAGGACCCTAGCATGGAACTTTATAACAGTTTATTGAGCAATGAGGGCTTGGCTTAGGAACAATAGCTCCATAGAGTGGCATCAACTTTGAACTGCTTTTAGCATTTAAACCAGCTCCGTCTGCCTCAACAGGGTTGTATGTGTGTATGTGCATGCAGATGCGAGTATGTACAGTATGTAAACTCCAATTAGGCTATATAGCTGCTGCAATGTAAGATTTCTAAAATACCTCATTCTGCACATCTCTGAAAAAAGGAGCCCTCTTGTTCCACTCCAACACTTTTTACAGAAATACTGTGTACTTTCTCAGAGCTACACACTAGCTACTATTATACACTTGCTATTCAGGGACTTCTGTATTGCAGCTATTTTATGATATGAGTAATGCTTCTAGGCTTGTTTCAGAGGTGGGATCTAAATGAGAACATTAAATCAAATAACGTACTTAAGTACAATTTAGAGACAGTGGTACTTTACTTGAATTATTATTATTATTATTTTTTTAAATGGTACCTTATATTTAACCTACACTACATTTTACAAGATTTTGTACTTTTTACTCCAATACATTTATTTGACAGCTATAGTTACTTCTTACTTTTCAGTGATTTTACATGCAAAAGATATGATCAGTTAATAAAATATGATGCATTTTTAAATTAAACTTAAATTAAACAGTATATATAGTAGTTAAATCAGCTCCACCCCGACCCACTACAATGTTAAAGTATTGTTTATACATTATGGCACCAATAAAAGTAAAACAATAATATAATATACCAAACATGATAATATACCAACAGGAAAGGAGAAATTCTGCATTATGAGTACTTTTACTTTTAATACTTTAAGCACATTATACTTTCGTAGTAGTAATAGCAATAACAGTAGCAGTAAAGTTAGTTGTAGTACCAGCAGGAGCAGTAATATTGGTCCAAGCATCCAATAGAACATTTCATCATGAATTACAGTATACGTGAGGCTCCCTTCCTGCACCTTCAGGCTTACAAAGTCTCTTTCTCTCTCTCTCCCCTTGTCAAAATCTAAGACCAACCCCATCAACTTAAGTCTGACCTTCCGGTGCTTCATACTCTTTTAGTGAGAATGATGTTTCAGAATGACGGCTGCACCAGCAGAAGTCAAGAAGAACACAAACCTCCAAAAACGGCATCTCTGACAGCTTTGACCTGTTTTGGTATTGGCTGAACATCCTCTCCTTTTTTTCTCTCTTCCTTTTTCTATTTTATTTTTTATCCTTGCAACTCTCCCTGCCCCGTGACCTCCATCTTTGCCTACTGGTATCTCAACCAAAAAAAAAAAAAAAAAAAAAAAAAACAGGAACTAACAACAGCCTCACTTATTTACGTCCACTTGCTTTCCCCACTTTCTCTATCTTGCAAATTAGATGACTTTAATTTTGTAGTCAGTGTATTCCAGCGTCCTAGTTTAGCGCTCTGAAACTCATGTTGCAACTACAGTTGTGCTGTGGAAAGATTTGGTGTCATTAAAGTGGATGAAAAGATACACATTATGAGGACATTTATATTCACATATATTAAGGTAGAAGACTTAAGTAAGTTGCAGGATTGGAGCAATGTGCTGCCTTTGACACTGAATATTATTCTGTTTCTCCACCTTCACCCTCCGTCTTCAATTCATATTTCTGTGTGCTTTATGGTTTGTCCTCCAAAAAAGAACAAACATCTGCACAGAACACTGAGAGGACTGACAATCTAACACACCACAAAGACAAAAAAGAAAATCTATTTCTCTAAATCTGTGCTCCGCTGCTGAGCACCACAGGCGCTCTTTTATATGCAGGTGGTGGTCAATGGGGAGGAAAACAAGAGCCTTATTTTCCCAAAGCAATCCCTTCTCCTATGGCCTATCACCACTCCCGGTTTTCAGGTTTTAATTACTGGCTTATTAGACTGTCAACTGAGAAAGGCAGAGAGAGAGAGAAAGCAAGGAGGGGTAGGAAAGGGGGGGTGAAAAGTAGGACACAGGAATACACTGGGTGCAAAATAAAAATCATCTCTTTCGCGAGAGTGAGCAGGGAAGAAGGGGTGGGGTGGGGGGGGTTGTATAGAGCAGACACTTGTAAATGTGAACACTGTTAGTGTATGGGGAGGGTTAGGATGTGTGTGTGGAGGATGAGAGAGGGGACGGGGAAGAGTGTAAATTGGTATTTAACTTCACAAAAGGAGGATTCTGGCTGAGTCAGAGCATTTTTCCTCCCACTCCTGCCCATCACAACTATCACCCAGAAGCAAGAGGGAGAACGCACGGAGAGAAAGGGGGGGTATGAAGGAAGGGAAAGATTAGAGAGAGCAGCTATTATAGCAATAGAGTGGCACCATGGCTAATGCATTGTTCCAGCGCTTCTTAACCTTTTTCCTTCAGCAAAGATGGCG
Organism: Macquaria australasica; assembly: GCA_005408345.1. NCBI lineage: Eukaryota > Metazoa > Chordata > Actinopteri > Centrarchiformes > Percichthyidae > Macquaria > Macquaria australasica. The sequence continues at coordinate 981,396 of SEMN01000113.1, forward strand.
CGATCGTCACCTGATAAAAAGCTGCAAGGTATTATTACCGTGATTAAATTACTGTTTTCATATCCAGCATAAAGTCATGGATAACCTATTGTGCACCTATTGTGTAGTATTTGTCTACATGTCTGATTTAATACTTTTATATTAAATAAAAGGATTTTTAACAAACATACTAAGACTGGCAGTTTCACCTCTACACTGTATGTGAATTTAATGCATTATCATATCACAACTGAGCAGCGCTGAAATACTTATGATACAAAGGGACATTTGAACATTTCTACTCTGTATGTATGTGCATATTCCTTGATCTCATATTGTCCCTCCTTTTTTACATTTTTGTGAATTATTCTGAGGATGTGTGTTACTCATCAAGACAATTTATGCATTGGAAACAGAAATAATTTCGCACAATATGCTTGAGCTTTCACAGGTGTTTTATTTGATCAGGGATGCAATGTCTCAGTAACAATAAAAAAAAACTACTGGCATTTTGGTGTTATTGCTTTCTGTCTCCCTCCATCTTTTCTTGATTAAACCAGGCAGGTGGTGACAAGCGTCCTTGTCTCGATGGCATCATTTTTTTTTTTTTTTCAAGGAATTTCATAACACTTTCCCTTTAATTTGCTTAGGATTTCACAATTGAACCCAGCATGTAATGTGCCCGTTACTACACCACCGCTGGGGAATCTCACAAACCTCCAGATGCCAAGACAATATTACCACATGCCTATCCCCATGTCTCTTTTAAGTGGATTTCCTTGAAAAAAAGGTACAGCTTTTCTGTTTGGCCTTGATGAAACCAAACTAATCATTACATACTACTGGCACAAAACTGACCAAAAATGTTATCTAAGGACCCAATGACAACGATTTTCTTCTACAAAGATCCCTTTGGATGGAGAAAAGAACGAACCACTCTTGGCAAATGAATGACCATAAAATAAATTTAACTCCATCTTCGGGGCTCATTCTGATGTAACTCTTCACCTTCCATTATTTTGTTGCAGCAGAACTGTATCTATTCTAGTTGTGTGTAAGAGCGTGTTTCTGTAGTTGACGATTAAATTATGGTCTAGGTCCCCATTCGCAGCACTAAGGACCTAAAGATAGAAAAACGATGCACTCTGCCGTGCTATAAGGGGAATTCTTTGGCATGTCGGAGAGTGACTGTGCTTACATGAGTGTGTTTATTTATGTACATGGACCGCACGCATGGGTGTTCATGTGTTTGTTTCGCTGACGGTTTCCTCTCACCGGGCCACTTCCTTTCAACCACAATGCCTCCAGATTCGCCCCATCAAAGAATCATCTGCAAACTGTGGAGCTCCGTAATCGGGAGAGGACCACTGATGTGTCCCTGGGCTTTCTCCACTCAAACTGAATCACACAGGCGGGCGCACACAGATAACAGGGCTGCATGCCATGGCTTTTGGAAGGTCACTCTAAGAATAGCTTTCAATACATAAAAAAATAAAAAAAAAAATAAAAAAGACTTGCATCCAGTGGAGAGAACACTGAAAATGTGCAGGCTAGCAAATGGACACATAGGAACATGCATTAATTCATGGACACAGGCGCAGACCAAAGCACTCTGAATACTGTCAAACACACACAGACACCACTGGCTGATGCACTGAGCGTACATTTGTGCTCAGCTAAAAGGACAGCAAATTAACCACCTCATGTCCTGCTTAAACCATCCCATGATTCATGCTGAGAAAAGTGAGGCTAGTTGCAAAACAAGAAAGAAGGACAGCAAACGGCATCGATTCCCTTTATGCTTGAAAGGAAAAGCTTCGTGCCCATAGTGATGCATTTTTAAGCTCATTTATTCCACTAATGTGCTGGGAAGAAGGTTAACATAAATGCACCACGCTGGCTACATTATTCAGCGGCTATAGACAAAGACTTATCACGCATTTCTTGATAAAACAAATCTCTCACTCATCTCGGTTCTCCCCTCACAATACATCTCCTTTTTCCTCCTCTCTATCTATCAAACACTTGCATCTATAATGTATTACAGCAACCACACCACTGTGTTGTTGTTGGATGCATATTGGTGACCACTGGTGTTTTAGGCACTTTTAAAATAACAGATTTAGTTTTGTCAAGCTCTAAGAGCATATTTCAATTTCAAGCCACTACATCTATAACACAGTGCATATATTACTTCCCAAGACACCGATCCTTTTCAGAGTATCTGAAATGCAGAGTCAAAGCTAGAGAAGCTGACCAATTTCTAATTCTCTGATTGTTTGCTTGCGAAAAACAAGTTTATATAATGTTGCTTGTATTGTTACTGAGATTTAAGTCCCCAAAATATGGCCCCAGCTACAGTAAATCCACACATTTTGCTCCAAGCCTCATATCTTTACACCCTTGACCTCTGTAAACTGGCAACATGGATTCTGTTCTGTAATTTTCCTTTGCAGGAGCAATAAAATGCCATGACTACCATCCCTTTCCATTTTATGCCCTTCACCCTTCTCTATCATTTGTCCGCTCCTCCTCTTCCCATGCTTTCTTTTTATTTGCTCTCTGTCCTTGTCTGCACTATGATGTTCATCCCTGAACTCCAGCCTGGCAGATGGGTGGGAACACAGCTCCCAGCATCGAGCTTAACCCAGTCAACGAGGGGTTAACTTTGAGGTTAACTCAACAGCAATGTTGTACCTACTGCCTTGGCTGTCCTACATTTAAATCCTCTGTATCTCTTTTAGCTTCTCTCTATTCTGTCCACTGGTGTCCTTTCAAGGGTCCTTGCTTGTCATAAGAGGCAGTGAATATTTTGTGGTTTGTTTTTTTTTCATTCTAGGTCTGAGATTGTGTACGTGCATGCAAATGTGTGTGTACTTTGTGTGTGTGTCTGTGTTTGTAAATGCAGGTATAGGCTCCCAGGCAGCACAGGCAGCCCTGATGTGAAGTGACATGTTGAGAGACCAAGCCTTTGGACACTGGCTGAGGGAGGGAAGAGAAACCAAATAAAAACAGACATAGCCTTTATAAAAAGCTTCAACACGACTGCATCAGAGCAGCAGATGGCACGTCACCACCCCAGCCCCCTTTAATTACAATATCACTCAATTCTTCTTTAATCATGCATCACTTTTTAACATCCTTTTTTTTTTATAAAAAAAAAAAAAAAAAGATACTCGAGCACAGATACATTAATGTGGGAGAGTAGTACTGTGACAAGTTGAGCCTGGGAGAGACTGGCTTGTCTCATAGAATGAGAGGGAATCTCTCCCTCTGACTATTTGCTACAGTCATCATTGTCTGGATCAGGCCAATTCACCTGCCCGCCTGTCTGCTTAGCTTACCGTTATACGTCCCTCTGTTGCCTCACCTGACCTGTTTCAACTCAGTTTAACTGACGGTGATCCAGCATAACTGAAATAGTGTAAAAAAAGTTTGTTTTTAAAGAATAACTGTAACCAACTATAGCTTTCCAGGCAGGACAAAGAACCCTTTATCTGGCAGGGCTTCAGTGTCTTGCTCATGGACAATGCAGTATGGTACGCACCAGCAGATGCGAAAATGAGAGCTTGAACCCACGGTCGTCTGGTTGAAGGACAGTCTCCCCACTCACTACTCTATAGTCTACAGGCCCCTGCTACAAACACTCCTTCAGTCAAGTTTAGAAAATGCAGCAGTCAACACAGCAGCAGTGTTTAAAGCTTCACTCTAGGTCAATGTACAAAACAACAGCAACAATAACAAAAATGATTGCTTCTTATATAAGAAAAAAAACCCTAATATTTGTACTATTTGTATGGCCCATTTAAAGCAAAGATGCAGCCCTCATTGCTCCATATGTGCTCCATGATTAAAATGAGGAAACAAAACTATAATATTACCAGACATGATAAATTATAATAATTAATTAAATCATTGGTAATAGTTAAACATATTTATATACATTTGAATAAAACCATGAATTCAATTAAAAAGCCAAATTAAAAACATATGTCAAACAAGATTTTTATTGAATTTACTGCAATAAGCAATACGTTTGAAAGCAACCTTAGCTGAATTCTACTGTCAAAGAAATGGATTTATCATCTCAGTGATCAAAGAAGTAAAGCAGAAACTCTGTTGAAAACACTAGTATCACTATGTTTGTTATTATAATGTTTGTCTACACTTAAAATGCACAAAAGGAGCTGATAATCATACAGCATATTAAGGAATATGTCTACAGCGCACCTTTCGGGAGCACTACCCCACCACATCGCGAGTGCTTGAGATGACTGGGTAATTATAAGGCCCTAACTGAGTGCTTTTTGAGACAGATGTTGTGTTCATGAATCTTGAAGCAGGTCAGCTACCCAAACTGACTGCAAAATGAGACAAGAGGTCTCTCAGCCACAGTCAAGGTTCTCTGCTCTGACAAGGGAGCAGATGGGCTGTTTGTGGAAATAACAAACCCCGATCAGAGAGAGAGAGAGTCAGAGGACGCTGCAAATTCTCCACTACAGCCCATCCTCCTACGCAGATTGCCTTTTCATGTTGTCACTTGAAAATTTTTTCGATTAAAACAGAAAGGATATTTACAAGCAGTTTGAAGCATTTGGTCTTGCAATGCTCATGTAACTGTACACACTAAAACACTCTCGCTGCCTCCCTATGTGTGTGTGTGTGTGGGTGTGTGTGTTAGCATCGACGTTGCAGTGACACTCTGTTGAACTGTGGCGAATTACAAAATGGCTGGGGGAATTCAGTTACTCCCATGGCTACTTTGTGTACGAGTGCAAACAAGCGTGTTTCTGTGCATTTCTGATGGAGCTTGGTTTGTTGGCCACCACTGTAAAGTGAGCATTTCACCCTTGACAGAAATCAGATTCTGTGTATTTGCTATGATTACTTAAACTGAAATATTTAAAATAATAAACCTCATTGCAGAGGCCAACTCATTATTTTTAATGTATGTGACTACATCATCAAATTCTACCATGATCAAACATTTCTAAAAAGGTGTTTTGTGTAAAAACTGATGGTTTATGGTGTTTTGTCACAACTGTGTTTGTCACCATTATAGAGCACTGGATTACCTAACAGGGATAGCAGCTATTACACCCTCAGCAAACACTCCAAACACAATATTACCTTCAACCCTCATTGTTCATCATAGGAGAGCATTGTTCCATTAGTTCCACCGCTACCAACTAGAAGTATATCCACATTTAAAGTTAGCTGAACAGTCATGTACATACATGCAGTAAAGCATATGCATGTATAAAACATACAAAACTGTGCATAGTAATTCTTTCACTTTACTTCTTGCCTATTTAACTAGCTACAGTATGTGCTTCTCACAAGACAGCCTTTATTGTGAAAGGGAAGCAGTACACTAAATGACTAGACATACTGAGCTGCAAATGATAGCAACAATAATGATCCTACTGCCACACATCCGATACAATGACTTTACTTTCTGGAGCCTTCCAGCCGACAGTATATTCTAAACAGATGGAGTACAGCCAAAAAACATCCATTCCCCCTGATCAATACTCACATAACAAATAGAGTAGGATGAATTGAATATCTCATAAAAAGGAGATTGAGTTGAAGCTAAAAAAGAAAAAGATTGCCACCTTTATGTTGGTGTTAATAGGGAAACATATTATAGCTTTTCTTTTTTTAATCGTTTCTAAAGTTGCAAGTTTAGGCAAATAAATGCTGAGATGGCTGTATTTCTTACCAAGCAATTTAACGGTAGGATTTATGAGGGGATCTTTTACTTGTACATATATAATAGACCCTTATTTTAAAATGTCAGTCAGTTCCTCTGGATAAAGCAGCTGACCTAATGAGAAGGAACACTCCTCTGGCCAAAGTTAATCTCTGTGGCAGGCTTTCTTTGATTCACACCACCACACGAGCATAAAGAACACATACATTTCCTTGCAGAGCATTATATCCATTACTTACCGACATCTCATGAATATAAACATAAACAAACATAAGCATATGCATTCAAACACAGTTTTGGCCCTTCTCTAAAACGTCCACACTGTCCAGGGAAAGCAGCTGTTTTTCCTCAAGCAAACATTCATATTCCTTCATCATTCTGAATGGAATCCAGCCAGCACACCATAAAATCACTGCATGAATGATGCACGTTTTCTTCCTCTGTGTTATTTAATAGGCATCACATTCTTTCAATTCATCCACCCTTGTTAGAGCATGCCACAAAGGAGAGTTGATTCACGCATAATAGCAGAGAAGTGAGAAAAAATGAAGGTGAGAAAGTCAGTTTTACTGGCAAACAGTATCTATTATACCTACTTTCTTGACAATGATTCTTAGCAATTATTTTATCTGTAGAATTGATTAAAATATGGAGGCAAAATAGAAGATACCAGATTCTTATAATATTGTTAAATAAAATTATTTTTGCAAGTCCACTTTCTAGTGTTGATTTTAACTAATTTAAGTAGCGCATCAGTGTGGAGTTATGACATTACTATGTCGATGCAGAAATGAACACTTCACTGATTTTCTGGCACTCAAATGTATATTTTTAATTAATTGCATTTTTTCAAATATATATATTTCACTCTGCTGGGATTTTCTGAACTTTCCAACAGGGACGATTTTGGAGTAGTGGCCACAAACTGTACTGTAGGTCATGTTGCCCTCTGGCTCAGAAAGACTTAAAAACACATGACAGAAGTGACTGTGATACAATCGTCACACACATTCAAAATTGCCTTCTAAAGTATCACAATTTGAACCATATGGTCCAATATGTGTCATTCATGTGTGGGAAAGATAGTCAGGACAAGCCATAGAAAAACTTTTATGAGCATGTTGCATGGGCCAAAAATACAGAAGACTTAACTTAAAACCTAAAGTGCATGCACTGAGTGAATGAATGGGATGCCAACTTGGAACACTGTTATCCTGTTCTTACAATACATCCATAGCTCCTTGAAATGTGCCATCTCACTCTGCCAGCAAAATGTTTTTCTATTGAAAATCTGCCTGTCCATCCCACAGGGGAAGTGATACAGTATATACAGTAGGTAGCATTTATGGATTTTACTTGAGGCAGCGGGAACTAAAAGTGGATAAAAAACATTACGGGTCATGTCCCTGTTTCTCTGAAAGTTCATCTTGTAACCCCTAGCAACAGATACAAACCAGATCAGGTCGTTTACAGATCAGACTTGGGAGGAGGAATGGCAATTTTGAGAGAGGCAGAGAGAGATATTGACTTTATTTTATATAGCGTCTTTAGAGTCACTGACATGCATGGTTAAGCCTGTTAATAATAATGCCTCTCACATTTTCATATATGAAATTCCACCATATCATCACATTAGGGTGATGCTGCCTGCACACTCCTGCCTCCATCAGATTAAAGTGTCGTGCAGCACCCATGGATCCCCTATTCCGTTGCAGCCCTCACATGTTCAAGAAATCACTTCTGACACACACACACACACACACACACACACACACACACACACACACACACACACACACACACACACACACACACACGACTGTCCAATGACACAAGCAGGGTGTCACTGGCAAAGAACATGTGTATTCAGTCAGCCTTTACTGAATATGTTTTTTAAAAAACAGAAGAGGCTTGTTAGGAAGGAGAATAGATTGTTTTCTTACCTGAGACAGTCCTGACAATCTCAGAGGTGTTCCTCAGGCCCACAAAGGAGAACTGGTAGAGCCTCCAGGAGCGAATGTCACCAACCTCCACTGAGCTCCTTTTCCACTTGTACACAATCTCCTCCCTGGGGTAGCCATCTGAACAGGGAAGAACAGAGTTACATGGAGCTTAGTTAAAACAAGGAGAGGAGAGGAGAGGAGAGGAGAGGAGAGGAGAGGAGCTTGGTGCAAAAATGACTAACATTCATCCATTTTAGGAAGTATCTTAAGACTTGACTCTTCAGATAAGCTCTCTGCTATATAAAACAATGTGTTGGTACACCGTTCAATATAAAACAAAACCAGAGCACAGTCTGTTTTATTTCAGAGTAATCCATACCCACTAAGTCAGCTAGCTTGCAAATAAACTGTTTCATGAAAGAACCACTATATAACAGACTCCTGCACAACATGTTGACAATCTATGCAGTCCATCTGTGGGGAGAAAACTTCTTTTTCGGAAACACTGAGCTGATTTAAAAGCCCAAATTAAAAAATTGATCCATGACTGGCTATGTGTTGGATTTCAGTAATTTTATTACCTCAAGAGGACGCTCTCTGGTTGTGAGAATCACAATAATCAATCTTACTTGTCTGATGCTGATTCACTTAGATGAGCAGATGCATTATCCTAATCAAATCACATTTGTTAGTATTGAATTCATGTCTGGTATCCACATTTGGGAAACAAAAGGCATAGTTAAGCGTCTTTTAAACTAATAGCAAGTTGGAATTGGGCTTCTTGTCCTGTGAATGGACCTGACTAAATGTTCCCCAGTACAGGTCTGAATGTAATGATCTTCAGCCAATTCTGTTTTGATTTCAGTCTAGCGATGAGCTGTGTGCAGCTAACGAGGGAGTGGCTTGAATGATGCACATAAAACCTCCTTAGTGCTAACTTTAAATGGCTTTATGACTAAAGTGCTCTCAGACATCCAGTAATGCTGGACCTCAGAGGAGCAGGGGATGGAAGGATCTTCGCATTTGCCACATTACAGCCAACCAGTCAGGCAGTCTGCTCCTTCGCTGGCAACGCATCCGGGACAAATTATTGATTCAGTGTGTCCTTTTGGGAAGCTAGAACAACAATGCTCTCAGAGCTCGATGCCATGGCACTAGTTGTGCTGTTGTTGTCCAAACTGTTGCTGTAATTAAAAATATAAAAAAAATGAATATGCAATTTAGAGCAAGCTGAAATAATATACTATATCTGTGAATCTGTGTGATCTGATCCCATCTGCAAATGAGGTTGCACTGGAAGAATCTACAATGCTTTGCGGCACGTGTTGAGAAAATATGCCGCGTGATAAATTGCTGCACACTGCTCCGCCTGCTGCTTCCGAGATTGAGCTCATGTACTGTACATCAAGCGATTTTCAAACTTCTGAAAACATCCATGGCTTTCATCAAATTTAAATGAATGCTTCTGTTCCATTTTTAGGACTGCTACCCCTTTGGTTTCTCTTTCTTGTTGCTCTGGAGCTAGTTAGGAAGCATTCTCTCTGGAGAATATCCCACGGTGCATCTCTCTGTAGATCCATGGTGGCCTCATTAGCATAACTTGGAGGGTCTGACTCATTTGGACTCGTGTCACTTTTTGAAATGTCCTTTAGAACAGTATTGACAAAGTGCAGGGAAATCAATGAGTACTTTGCTTTTGGTCGAGTTGGCAATGAGACATCTATTATTAAAACCCTTTACTGAATGCCAGTACATACTGTGAATAAATGAATGGTTTAACAAATGTTTTTGTTCACATCTCTCATATTGTAACACATAGTTATATTTTTCTAATCTGTTACAGAGCTGTTTAAAGACTGAGATAGCACTTTAGCTAGCAAAGAGAGCAAGATATTCTGTACATACATACATACTTTTATAGTGCATATATCTGTTAAACCTAAATACACATCTGATTGTTTTTCAGGAGATTGGAGTGGTCTGAAAGAAACCCTAAGACTAGTGCAGCTTGAATTCCTTGATTTGGCCTGTTGCATAATTATTCCCTAAATGGTGTCTTTGTTAGGCTCATATGCCGCTTGTTCATGGCCACTGTCTGTGTGTGTGTGTGTGTGTGTGTGTTTGAGATGAAACAGAGAAAGAGATGGGCGGGGTAAGACAGTAGGGTATGAGCATATGGCCAAACTTACAGCTTGAAAACTCCAGGGGACATGAGTGCTCATCCATTGGGAAGTTGTTCAGTTTAAGCTGGCACTCTGCATCGATGGTCAACCTGAAGAGACACAATATTTGGATCCACTGACGCAGTAAAGAAAAAAAAGTATTTTTTGTAATATATATATATATATATATATTAGTACAATGTATATGTGTAAATAAATCACATACCAGTGTATCACAAAACAACAGTATACATAAAAGAGTGTGTTGGAAAAGTCAGAATTAAACCCCTAACCTTATCGGTAATAACACAAGGAATTATTAATTAAAATTTCACTGAACCAAATTGATGTTTTTCACAGCAACACACCCGTCTCTTCTTTTCACACTTGAGGGAGTTTGAAGGCAAAGTCATTAAACTTCCCCTTAATGAGAGAATGACCTTAAATGACTTTACCCATCCATGCACTCGCTATTGTCATGTATCATTGTCCTCCCAATCACAGCGGTCATCCTAATTAACCAGTGGTTAAATTCTGAGTTCCTTAACAAATTAATGAAGTGGAGGGGTAGTGTTCTGCATAGCAGAACATCCATCACGGCTTGATTGAGTCCAGAAGAGTTCACTTTCTCTCTTATTATCACTGATGATATATTGTGGTGTCAGTATAAACGTCCGCTGTATTTATGATGGCATTCAAAACATGATAATAAGCACAATTAATATTCCCCTTTAATCGATCCTCCTGTGTTACACATTTCACATTCTTCTTGTTAGTTCCACTGGTTTTAGACTCACAAACAGTATCCAGTCTGAAGCTCTTCAGGCAAGAATGGGCCATTAGACAATATAGCAATATTTATAATTATGTTATTAAAAAAATATATTCGCAAGCATTTCAGAAACTCAAACTAATGAAAAAAATACAGTAGGAAAATTTAAAATGCTACCTCTAAAGCCATAAACTGCAGGAGTGCCTAAAAACACGGCAATGTAGTTCCAGTGTTCCCTTGTCACTAACAACTTCCTGCCACATTCAGTAGGAAAGAGTTCCTGCACGCTAATTAATGTCAAATTTAAAATGCTGAAATCTAAAATTGCCCAGGGCCTGCTCAGGATAATCAGTACCATGAATCATTTATGTAGAGAGGCCGTAAATTGTTGGGTACTTCAAAATGCTTTCTACATGCTTGCTGCTTGTGGTGGATTCCAGGAAGAGCAAGGAGCACCTTAGTGGCAACAAATTGATAAAAACACAAATATAAAATAAAATGTTAGACAGTTGTTGGAGGTTCTTAGTCCAGCTTTAATGCTCTACTTTTTTGAGACGAGAACAGTTACCATGTATTTTAACTGTTGTCTATTGATTTCTGCTGCATTCAGCTGAGAGTATTAGAAATAATTGTTTATGTAAAGAGATTTTGAATTCTCCATTATCTTAGCCATCATTCCAACATAGGGGAAAAAATGCTTTTTTTCTTCATTAAATCTGTAATTAAAATCTCTGTCTTTTATGTTTTGGTTTTGACACAATAGCATTAAAACAGGATGCAAAATGGCAGAAATAATGATAACTGGCAATTTAACCTTTCAATGTGAGAAAACGGTAAGTCGAATAATTCTGCCATCCGCTCACACAATCAATCACATGGTGGGTCGCAGATGAATGACAGATAACCGAATCAGTTCTACCGCTAATATGTCATCTCAGGCATCCCCAACGTTTTACCTGAGGGTGTAGAGTATTCGACCATCATTCCAGATTCGAAGCATGCGATTGGGTGTGGTGATCCAGTGGGCGTCGGCCTTCTTTGAGTTGCGGAAAAAAGTGTCTGGGATCCAGATCTTCCCAACCATATTGCTGTTGAGACGTAGAACCTTCATCGTGCTGTTGAATTTTAACCTTCTGTCGTACCAGGTCTGAGCAAAAAAGATGTCGATGGTGTATTCCTGATGACAGATAAAACACAGTGTTACCGGAATTGTTATGTTTAACTTTGGTTTAAAAACTCAACATGTTTTATCTAGGTCTCAGTCAGGAAAACCTTGCAAACAGTATTGTTTGCAACCAGTGCTGTCACCAATGTGTAGCTTTTAACTGCGAGATGTAATGAGATCAAATTGAAATGTGGGCTGCAAAAGAACTCATCTGTTTCTGCTGTCTGAAGGGAACTGTTAGGGAGGGCCATCGAGGCAGATTTGCCACGATAAGCCATCACGGCAGCAGGGAAAGGACCCAAAATGCAGACAGGCTGAAGCAGTTCCAAGATTTAATAACTCATAAGCCAGACAGAAGCACAGGGAACAGGACATCCACATTACACAATGACGCGACAAGGAAGAAAGGGAGAGGACCGGCATATATAGGTACGGAGACAACGAGGGAATAAGAAACAGGTGAGCACAAGACACAGGTGAACCAAATCAAAACTCGAGGGAAACGGAACAATGACAGGAAGTAAATAAGGCACAAGAGACAAGACTAGTGAACTTCAAAATAAAACAGGAAACACACAGTCCAAACGAGAGTCCTTGGATCCTGACAGGAACTTTTCTATGCCAGTGGAAACTTAATGCTGGAACACATTTGCAGGCACATTTTCCTCAGACAAGATGATGTCTATTTAGGCCAAGGAGTCCTTTTGTCCCTACTAAAGAGTTCTGTTGAAAAAGACCATCTTGACGCCCTCAACCTGAAAATTAAATGTTCAACGGGGCAATTAATAATTCCCCTTGTTTGGCTCAAGTATTATCTAACCTCATAACCTGCTGCCTTGGCAGCACTTTGTCCTGAGCCTGACAAAACCCTCTGTCTCCTATTCAGTGTCTGTGAGAGCTGTGTTTGAAGATACATATGAGGGATAAAAACCTAGACGATAGAGGGATGTGCAGAGTTAAAGAGCTAAGGTGAGATGTGGTCTAATGTGAAAGGAAAAGGAGAGGCAGTGAGTGAGAGGCAGCTATCAGTCTTTCTTATTTATTCTGTTATTTGGAATGGTTGAGCCCTGAGGTTCAAAGTGAAGTACAGCAAGAGAGGGAAAAAAAATCTGGGGATTTGTGTGCAAGAGGGCATAGAGGCATTAACTTCCTGACAAAGCTTAGCCCAACAATGAAGCCTAAATCCATGCCAAAGAGTCCTAAACGAGATTTGAAAAACAACATTTTTACCAGGCAACATTCCCATCATTTCAGCATCCTTTTTTTCACAAAGGACAGACAGACAGTTCAAATCCAATGATGAGAGAAAGAATGAATGCTTTAGGATCTTCATCTGGGCCCTGCTGAGTGGGATCAACTTTTTTCTTTAACCTATATATACTCTGGTATCTTTCACAGAATCACACTTCTTTCAGTTCAAGCTGCTGCACGCATCTAAGAACAGCTAAGAACTGCTCAGCTCTAGTGGCTCCAAAGCATCAATTTATGATTATTTTTCTTCTTTGCACCTTGATCTCACGCACTCTCTCTCTGTTAGTCTGTCCCATCCCTTCCTTCCTCTCTCATATGAGTTGTGACTTTGCCATATTTCAAAGATTCCTAACGCATAATTAAAAATTAAAAATTCTGTTCATGCTTAGATGCTCTTCAGAAAATCTACCAACCTCACCACATTTGTCATGTCATAGTGTGGACGCACTGGCCCAGCCACGCTTATTACATAGGAATGTGAAGCAATCAGTCACCACTTCATGTCGGCGGAATGCCCTCGTCACACACACACACACACACGCTTCTCTTCCAACTTCACTGTGACTGCAGTTATTGAGAGTGGGTGTTTTAGCTAAGACTAAGTGAAATGGAACGCCACCACCATGTAGAGCAGACTGCTCTGAGAGAATTACAATAGAAGTGGGTTCTCAGCGGGAACTTGCAACAGAAAACAATGACACATAAAACAACGCTGATATGAGATTTTTCTAATCCTTCTTTCTCTCCTACAAACATTTTTCCTCTCCAGTATCAGGTGACCCGTTCTGCTGTATTTTGGTCACTGTAGCACGACAGCAATATATTCTATTACCATTCCTCAGTTTTCCAATATAGTTTTCATGCGTTATTGTATTGCCTTGTAACAACACTACCAGTGTAATCAAAAACAACATGGGGTATCCTATCTGAACCTGACAGTTGAAATTCAGCACTTTCAACACTTTAATCTCTGACATTGTTATTTTAATTAATAACAATACTCTAGCATGATTTTTGGAAGCTGATACTGTACAGATAACCAGTTCTCCCACACATATTGGCTGAAAGTGATTTGCATCGTTGTAAGAGTAATATAACAAATGCTACACATACTTGGCTTTGCAGGCATGACAAGCTTCTTACATCTTAAAGTAATAAAGTGGTTAAAAAAAGTCGCATGATTTCATTCTATTTATTATATTTCTACTTTAATAGTTGTATTATATACACTAGAAGAAGTTTAATGCATACACTAGAAGAAATGATAACACAAAAATACCAAATCCACAGTCATCCAGATACTGACAGAAACTATTATTGGATCAATACTGATATTTCCTAAATTGATAGTAATGTATTGGTGCATGTAAAGGTAATGGCAAGATTAACCTATATATCACGTGACTGCAAGGTTGCTTCATTTTTCTTATATAGATTATTGGAATAGTATTCAAGGAAAATAAAGTGTTTATTTGCACATTTTTATTAAAGAAATGTCTGTAGAAAATAAATAGCATTCCAGTTGGTGAACACAGATAAGTTTAATGCAACCAGTACACAATTTGAATGTGTCACTTTGTCACTGTGTCACCATAACAACAGACAGAAATGATCAAAAGCCTTGTCTTCAAACCAGCTCCAAGGAACATCACAAACTGGTATATTTATTTGAACAACCCACAAAAGAGATTGAGCAGGTGACACCTCAGATTGTAGCTGATGCAATTCTTGGCAACAACAAAGTGAGATCACCTCAGGATTTTGCCAACTCACACAGCCATTTGCAAATATGCTGCTTTGAGATCTGGCCTGTGTTTGAAGCAACACAACTGGATAACTGTTGATCGGTATTTCTAATTCAAAATAAGTGCTGTTTAATGCAACGAGATGCATTAAATGGACCGCATTTATCCATTATGGTGCAAAGGCCAGTGCAGTAGTTAAGTAGCTGATTGACACCTGCATTGTGTTGCTAAACTACAAGGGCAGTGGGGCAGCATAGTGATTAGGTGGACCAACCAACCTCCATGACAGCAAGCGTCTGCCCTGCTGAAGTGTGCTTGAGCAAGACACTGAATCCTGCCAGCTCCAGAGGAGATAGCTACTCTCTGGATCATTAAACGCTCACCTCCCTGAGGATGGAGGCAGGCCGAACACACGTTTGGGAATAAATATTCTCTCTTTCTTTAGTTATACGTGCAGTTTCAGGCTGATTATTAATAACAATTGCGACACATTAACATCATATTCCAGTATTACTCACCATATTGATGGCATTTACTGGGCCAATGCTGTTGACAAACATGTCTGTGTGGATCACTGTCGGCTTGACTGCAAAGAAGCACAGGAAAATCCATTTTAGAGATGAGCAATGATTTATCATACCATGCACAACAAGTTTCAGGAAGTTGTTTATCAGTTTTGTCTCTAAAATCATCATCAGTGTCTTCATCTAACTGGGGTGGTGTTTTTGATTATTCACTTCATTTTAGGTCCTCTGTAAAAACCTAATGACATTCAGTTCACTCAATTCAAGCATATACAGTAATTTACTTAAATCAAATGATCCCACTTTAGTTTTACGACACTGTATTACATTATCAGGATTTCACCAGGTCTAAGATACATCCGATAGTGCTGATGAAATAGAAACCCTGGCTCCGATTTTTCCTTTGTCTGCGAGGAGACTACATCAGAGCCTGTAGGGCCAACTTCTTCTTCAAACAGGCTTCCTGCCAATGTCAGAGAACCACACTTGTCTGTATTTACGGCCAAACTCCTGACCCATTTGCCAGAATGCCACTGTGCCCTCTGCAACATCCCTTTTTTTATCCTTCCATGCTTCAGGCCTATGAGCTACTCTTGATAGCCAGTCAGTTACTCCCTTTTCTCACAGACCTGCTGGTGCCCGGTGCTCCCACACAGACGCTCTTTTAGGTTAAAAGTGCCTCATAAATGTTTTTGACTTGACAAGATTTGAGGAAAGATTACAATTCGTAGCCCCAAAGAGATCCCCAAACAAATATACTACATAACATTAGAGCAGCAGTTACATTGCAAACTATTAAATGTTAGTTGTTTAACTGAGGATAATTCCTTGTAAGGAAACCAGCTCACACACAATTAGTTGCGTGTGTACCTTCACGTGTTTAAATTAAATTATCTCTGCTTGTGCACCTGCAGGTTTACATCTGTCCACCGCCATGCATTGCACCTCTGCCTACACCGGTTTAGTGAGATGGACAGACAGACATCAGACGCAGTATGGGTGAGGAAACTGAACAGCATGGTGACAAATGGACGCCCATGCTCTGTCAGATCCTCCAAGTCAGCCTGGATCAGCATCTACACTTTGCTATCTAATGCATATGTTTATGGATGGGTGGACATGATGTCGAAGAGGAGGGTCAGGTTAAGACTCAAGGCTTGATGTGGGAGCTATAGTGAGTGTGAGATAGACAGAGGGAGTGAGTGCAGGTTTGCATTCATTTTTCATGTCACTCACAGGCAAACGTGAGTGTGCATTGCACCAGTACCCTTCCACACACACTTTAACATGCATGAGCAAACTCATGCATATACACACACAATGCTCTTACTGGCTTATACTCGATCTCTCATAATGTTCTCAACAATTAGGTGTTGCTTTTGGCCAGATATATCAGTGAGTGGCTATGAATAATACTAACATATTATTGCATTGGAATAATTAGAATTAATGTAGACTGAAAATGTGATGCACGAAATATGTGACCCTGGGCTGGAGTTTTAGTAACATCACATATAACGTTATGGGCATGGCATAAATAGAATATTAATAAATAAAAACTAATTTGTCTTATTTTATACAGCCAACTGGGAAGTGGATGCCTTTCGAAAATGCACAAACAGGTGCCAAGGAAACATTATTCCAAGAAGCCAGTGAACATAAAGTGGCTGTGCTAAAATATCTTACTTGCTGTCTGATACAACATAATACATGCCAATACACCCACCACAGGCATGCTGGTAAAAGGCTGATCGAATTAGCTCATAGATTCTGACCGAAAGCATCACCGCGCATTACCGATCATTTAGTCCTCTTAATTAAATTCATTAAACTCATTGTACAATAACTGTATGTCCTTGCCGTTGCTCTCCATATTAGTGAATGCTATGAAACAATCTATTTATTTTTCTAGAAGGCAATGACCTTGATCAATGCCATGGATGTATTAAGAATTAAGAATTTTCAAATTCTCTCTCTCTCTCTTAATGTCTCTGTCCTATTTGCTTCGCTTTTCACACGTACAGTAGACTCCAGGGGCATTAAAATTAAATGAGCATCACAATGGACTTCAAAAGGGAAGCTATGGCCCAATCAGCAATGAATCTAAATCCACAGTATTTCAGTGCTTTGAGGAGTGGAGGAGAAACTTGGCTTTGCCTTGGTATGGTTGGTTTGTTGGTTGGTTGGTTGGTTGGTGGATAAGACGACAGTATAGCCAGCTAATTATAACCCCTCTGTAGCTGTGTAACTTGGCAGCAGCTGGAAGACCAACGCTGAGAGAGCGAGATCATAGCGTGTTTGAAGATGATGGTTAAGATGGTGGCAGCCAGCCGCCCAGCTACGCAGCGGCTCTCTGGGCTGAAGCTGCACCTCAAAGCAGATCTGAGCTGCTCTTCAATTTATAGCACAAGCCCACTTCTAAAGTCTTAAGAATAAAGATGATGCCCTTCATGAAATGTGTCATTATATGTGACATTATATGCAGCATACAGTATATGGAAAAGCCAAGAAAGTAACAGAGTGTAACAGATTTACAATATATATCATGTCACTCTGCTGCTTTCATCTTAATAATATTTTTTGTCAAATCATTAGTCATGCTTTAAAGCTGTCAGTTCCCGGTGGTGGTCATCCCCCCCCCCCCACACACCTAAAACAATTGGCTATGTTTGTGGTTGGGAAGCCAGTGACGGGTTTGTGCCCTTCTTGTTGCACTATGGATGCCTACTGAATGGCTGGGGCGCCTGCAAGGAAGCGGCTGGAATTCCTACTTATGTTAACAATGGAGTGAGCAGGGACAAAGACCGCAGCACATTCCAAACAGAGATAACAGCGAATCATGCAACATCCCATACGTTAACCGGTAAACTGCACAGAGTATGATCCTTTAAAGCTGGCTCAACAGTTGGTGAGCACTTGATTTGGAAAAAAAAGAGTTCAGTTCTTGTTTCCCTTTTCCTGTGGGTGTGTACTCTATTACAGGAACAAACAAAACTTAATTTAGGCAAACAAAACAAATGTAAAGTGCCTCAACTGTAACTCTGACATAGACTGATAAGACAAGGGCATTTTTCCAAACTATTCTTGCCATTGGCAGCTTTAATACAGCACTATCCAGTGTCCCTTCTCCTGGTGGAGAAGCCATTCACAGCTAGCATATAGAGTGTTATGTCTTTATTATTCTGTAAGAGTTTGTAGCAGATTGTGACTTAAACCAGTTTTCCCAGGAATACTGACCCGTGAATCAAGTATTCAAGGATATTGAATATCTCCCTGTTCTGCTCTTGCAGATGGACGTGACAGGCTTCAGGATATATGTGCACTTGTATAGACAAGGGGGCCCTGCCCAGCTGTCTGTCAAAGGGAAGGGAGTAAGCTACTTGTCTACTTCTCACATTGACAAGACAAGGCTTACAGGACCATGACGGATTGCTATCCCGACCATAACACATGCATGTACATAAACACAGGTACACAGTCAGCCTGGCTGCCTGTCAACACACAGCGCAAACACACATATAGAATGGACACAGGCAAACACACAAAGACACCTTGTACTATCCAGCATGCAGTAATAATGAACTGTATGCTGGGTATATTAAATCCTCTCTGTGTTCAATTTCTACAGCCTGAATGCAGTAAATATGCCTAGGCCACCCAGCTACAGCTGACCTACCATTTTCATTTCATGCCATTAAAAAGTCATTATTTCTTATCATTTTACAATTTGCAGAAAATATATTCAAATATGTATCAGGTGGCATGACTAACATTATTACTAGCTGCCACCACGGTGAGGCAAGTCACAAGTAGGTCTCAAGTCTCAGTTCTGAAGTCCCAAGCTAAGTCCAAGTCCTAAACTTTGTGTTTTGAGTCTTCAACAAGTAAACAGAGTAATAGCATAGTAGATTTAATGAATGCTTTTAAAATGTAAGAGCAAACTGATCAGGTGTGTCTTGGTATTAAACAGCCATGTTTCATGTTGGCCTTTCGACAAGTAATTAACAGAATTGTTGTTAACTAGCTACAGGTGATACAACCTGCCACTGGCATGTGTCATTTAAATCGGCAAAAGCGACGACCAGCAACGAATAAAAATGAGAAGTCTGCCAAATGCACCTTTCCCTTGTGTTTATGCGATGTGACTGGCTGCTGACGGATTAAGTCAAAATATATCTGTTGCAAGTCTTTTTTTAGTAAAATCAAATCTAAAGTCAACAGATTCATGACTCAAACACTGTTGTTGTGGCATATAAAATCCTTTGACAGCCCCCCGAATAATGACAAAAGAGCGAAAAGTCATCAACCCAAACACAAGGCTGTTTTGACAGCTCCTTAAAAGCTGATGTGTTTTCTATTTAAAAACTGGTCTCAGTAAGTATGTGCACATAAAGTATGTGGACATAAAGTGTCACTAGATGTGTTTTTATAGTATGTGTCTCCACTCAGTTTGCACAAATGCCTTAGGACACAATTCCTCTAATTGCTGCTTGATTCTGACTCCAAAAAAGGAGAAAGGAACTCTAAGAGAAGTTTCCCCTTGATCTAATGTATTTGTTACTGACAATTTCCAATTTTGAGAATCAATGCTGTATTAAAGTGATATTAAAGAGGGGTATATTTTGGGGTTGGTTTGCGCTCGTTGACGAGCGTTTCAGGCTTTGCACTGTTGCACAATCATGGATTATCTGTCTTCAACAAGTGAGAAGATGGCAGGCTCCAGGCAGAGTCCTTTCTAGAAATCAGTGGGTGACATCACAGACGCCACGTCCCTATTTTTCTACAGTGAATGGGTAAAGTGCTTAGATATAAGCATGTATGTCAGTTAATGTGTGTGTATATATATATATATATATATATATATATATATATAGATATGTGTGTTTAATTGCAGATTGGGCCATAAACGTGGGTGTATATCTTTGTGATTCTGTGACTCAACGGATCATCTGTGAAAAATCAGCGCCCACCTCCGATATCAGGTCTGAGTTTGTTGTCATATCCATCTAGTAGGCTGTTTAGGATGTGCGTGACGTCACTCTCATACACTTTGGGAGTCAGCACCCACGTCTTGTTAGACACCTCATCATCGTCATCAGTCTGGAAGGAGCTGCGGGGAGGAGAGAGAGAGAAAAATAGCATGCAATCAATGATTCCTTTTAAAAGGAGAGCAAGCAGTGGCTTTCCTAGTGTGCTGTGCTTTCTTTATAGAGAAATATTAGGAGATGAGAGAGAAAAGTGTTTTGAAGATCTCAGTCCAAGGTCAGGAGATGAACTTGGGAAAATGTTCAGGGCTTTTCATCACCATGTCATTGCTACTGTAGACACACTGAAATATATGTGATTAAGCTTCCCTTTCCATTTTGTCTCTGTTATTTCTCGTTAAACAAAGTAGTTGAATCACTGAAAAATGCTATTATGAGTTACAGAAAAGACTGAAATAAAAGCGATCATTATGTAGGATCACCATATGAATCAACTATAACATTCAGTGCCACACTATAATGAGTTATTAAGTCTGTCATTAATCACATTAGTTAGAGTAGTTAACAAGTTAAAGTCATGTTGTTTCCATTATGTTCCAGTCTACAATATACAGTTTTTTCAACTAGAGGTGTCTAAATTCTTGCAGCAATGCCACTTGAATATATTGTATTTTTGTATTTGCAAAAAAAGCATCTCTTCAAACATGCCTCTTCAGTTTGATTCAGATCGACACTCCTATCAGATATTTTCAACTTAATCCACATCGAGGACAATTTAGGGTACAGTGTTTTGGTGAAGAACCTGCCAGTATTTCAAGACCAATCCCATCATGTATTCAGGCCAAATCAGATAAGACAGAGTTAAAAAAAAAACCTGTGCTATCTGATGTTTGATGCGAAAATGAGATGAAAGGGCTGAACTTATTCACTTCAGACCTTTGCATTCCCTGCATGGGATTTTTTTCATAATCCCATGGTTCTCAGTCTTGCTCGTGCCATAGAGCACTTGCATGAGATGCAAAAATTACAAAAGCACAAAGCAACCATAGCCTGAAAATGACACAAGGCTCATATGCTAATCTTAGTGGACATAAAATAGATGGGAGAGCTTTTGGCTGATGGGAATTATGCGATCTATGAGGCAACGTGCCATAAGATGATTTAAAGGAGATAATTCATTATCTGAGTTTTACACTTTTTTGTTTATTGTCATTGGAACCTACATCAATGCATAGTGTGCACCACCATCTATCATGGTGGCTGTCATCTATGTGACACATTTCATCATTCATTTTGTCCTCCTGGAAACCTTGTACACACTTTTTCCCCATAGTGAGGTGTTGCTAATGTTTTACGTAATGTGGTTAGATAGTCTGCAAGTTAATTAGACAGATTCATCATAAGAACTCATGAGTTTCTTCTTCTGTTAAGATTGAAACTAGTTCAATAATGGTCCCTCTTTCAAAGTGAAGGAAAGACTAGATAAATTAAGAAATGAATGAAGTGCTAGGTTTTTGTCATGCTTCAGCTGGAGCACCCCACCCCTTTGTGCCCTGGAGTGATTACCCTGATGCTTCCCACCTGTGTCTTGTTTGCACCTTCCCCTCTGTGTATTTAGTCTCAGTTCTCCCTAGTGTGTCTGCCAGTTCGCCTTTGTCCTCCCAGCCAAGAGTTCCAGCCCTGTGTAAAGTATTATTCTTTGATACTTTTTCCCTGAAGTTTTTCCCTAGTGTTTAGTGCCCTTTTTGTAGCATTTTTTCATAGTTGCCTCTTCGAGCCTTCCGTTAGTGAAGTGATTTTTCGTTCTGATAGACTACTTAGTATCCAGCGTTTTTGTTGTGAATAAATTCTTGATTTTTACATCTCTTGAGTTTGTAGTCTGCTTTTGAGTCCGTGCCTCCACATTCATACTTGTGAAAGTTTTATTATCGCAAAAAGAGACATAAACAAAATTGAATTCCAGTCTTCCCACTGCTTCTCAAATAGTCCTTCATTGTAAACATGACAAAAGAAATGTAAACAAATGTAAGTCATTCATAAGCTCTTACTGTCAAGCCCAGAGTTTGAATGGCAACCTCTACAATAATCTCTATAAACAGATATCTGCATCTGAACGCAGAATCTGTAAGCAAGTGACAAGATTTTGGTATCCGAAGCATTCTGGGTTCCGTTTGTAATTACTGATCTCAGAATCCTAGAGATGAGCTTTTTTTTTTTTCAAATGTATCTGCGTTCAAATCGTTGTCAGACGATAGCCGATGGGTTCCTGAGATTGCTCACTGGACTGTAAACAAAAACCGGAGCACAGAAGAGGAAGTCTTGGCCTGGATCTGGATCACCAGAAGCCCCGAAACATTGGCCATTGCCCCCAGAGGCTAAATCTTTGTCAGACAATAGCCAGTGGGTTCCAAAATTGCCTCCAGAAAGATCTTCAACAACAGCTAAAGCTTTCCTTCAATTTTCAACTTGGTGGCTCTACAAAAAATAATGAATAAATTCCAAGATGGCAAAGTTGAGGAACTTGATGGCAGAATTGTTTGTCGTATCATAAAGAGGGTTTTTAGGGCCCCCAAGCTTCTATGAGAGCTGGAGAAGACAAGCCAATTTTCCTGAGTTTACTTCCTCACCTCATACTTCTCAAGAGCCCGTGACCACAAATATCACCAAGACGGAGCTGTGAATGTTTTTCCTGCTCTCCCACAGACAAGTATGACCTTGGTAAATTATATGTCTGGAATGATGGTTTACTCTTTGTTAGAATAGATATTTTCAGGTTAGAGACATGAACAGTAGATGGAGGTATGTGATCTCCAATGAGTATGCATTAGAGCGAATTAATATGCTAACAACAGCATGCTGCCATCGAGTAGGACTTTTTTATGTTAGGAGACTTAGCACTACATGATGCTGTCTGCAGTAAGAGGGAAGGTTTGTACTGCCAGTGGGTACGGGTGAGATGTGTATGTACTCTGTGTGTGAGACAGAAAGAGAGGAGTAGACAGAAAAGCATGTACATGATGTGCGTATGTCAGTGAAAGAGACAACAGATTTATGTACATAAAAGCACAGGGCAAATCTGCGCTACATCTTTTCATTCAATTTGTGCTAACACTATCTGTGTGTAATTAGTGTGTGATTTACTAGGGCAGCAGTTCATTATGCAATCAGTGTCTTGGACTGCCTTGTGGACCTGTTTTGTGCACAAAGGGAGAGTTTAAAAAGTGCAGTTCAGTGGTGGGATTTTCCTAAGATTAGCAACCTCAAAAAATGAAAAAACAAGTTACAAGATAATGTTATGTGAAGAAGTAACAAGATTCCAAAATACTAAGGCTTACTAAGAAAATTATTTAGGCATCTATTACTGATTACGTTTTAATCATAATATTAACCTCAAGAAAGGTTTGCAAAACTACTGCAGTAGAGTGTTAGAAAATGGACAGATATTGTGATTTATTGCTCTTAATTTTTGTTCCTTTTTTTCCTTTAAGCCAATTGTTACGATTTCTATACAATTCAAGGATAATTCAAATGTATTTTTCCCACTACACACGCTCTTTAAAAGGGAGATAATTTTCCATGCATAGAAGGCCTGAAAATTCAACAACCTGGGTAATATCCAATGGAATGCGCAACCAACCACGTTTCATATCTCCTGCATATCTCCACTCGTGCGATCTTCCTTATGTGCACATGAATTAGAGAGAGGCCTGCTTCACTAATTACATGCAAGTTGTGCCTCAGATGACAGAAAATCTGCATTTGCAACTGTTTTGATATATAACACAGATTGGTTTAGGCGCACAATGCATCACAAACAAGGTAGAGACAAAAGGGGAAATTATAGATAGATGGATGGATAGATACAAATAGAGAGAGAGATTTCAAGAAAGAAGGTAAGAAGGGTTTGCATAATTTTTAAGTTGACTCAAACCCCCAAGCTGTCACAGCTCTGGATAACTTGTGCACCTCCAGTAGCCATTGAATCAGATCAGGGAGATGGCAAACAGCATAAAAGAGCAACCTTGAAAATGGTAGTGAGCTTTCAGCAAGGCTTTGTAGCAATAAGAGGAAAATAGACTTCTGAATGAAATAATAAAGAATTAGAAATGGTGAGAAAAAAAGACAGTTTCCATGGTAAAGCACAAGGATAGAAGCGCTGATAGCTTTCTCATGTTCTTAGGCTGGGTGCGAGGAATAATGTTTTGACCAGCACTCTTCCTTAGACTGCATTAAGTGCCATTAAGTGCCATCCATCTCCACCATAACACTAGTGCCTAAAACATTAAATCTTAATTATTTTACTTAGGTGGACCCTTTTAGATATGCCTTACTGGATGTTATAAAAAATATATCCAGGAAATACCTGTCTCTGGCACAGATAGACAGACAGACAAACAGACAGACAGACAGACCAGAGCGGGGTGTGAAAACTTGAAAATATCTGGTGTTTTTCAGGTTGCTGCAATTCTATCATCTATATTCATCTCACAGAGTATCTCTGTGTTTATTATGGAAATGTTCCAAAGACGAGCACATCAAAGGCAGAGCCATGTGTTCTCCACTGCAGGCAGATCTGAGGTTTTGCCTGCTAATTCAGTACCTGAAGATCCACAGATAGGTCTGCGCCAGTGTGTGCGTGCCAGTATGTGTTTGTGTGTGTTTTTGTGTTTGTTTCTCATGCATATGTATGTGTGACTGTGTATGTAATGATGGAGAGTACTGGAGTTAAGTGTTGTGTTCACAGCTACCCTCACTGAGGACGGTCTGGTAGTTTCATACATTCTACCTCTTCACATTTAGCGCCATCATCAAGAAACACTCATCTGCTCTATATATGCAGCAGTCAAAACCTGTCCCTACTACTGAACAGGTCTTAATTCAAATCTCATCTCAGGTAGAGAACTGCCCCATCCTCTGCAGCTTTAGATAGTCAAAAGGAGGAGGAGGGTAAAGACAGCAATATCAGCTATGGAAACAGCTATGTGCCTACCTTTAGCATCCACAACAAGTTCCCTTGAGCTAACATCTTTGAATGTTTTAAATTGTAGCTGTAACCAAATATAATGAACCCGCATGCTTATAATTAACCAACATGAAACTGGCCCTGCCCCCATGGCAACAGCACAACAAACCACTCTTGCACATCAGGTTGTTGCTGCTCTACTTAACTGACCTCTGGCAGTAGAGACCAGGCTTTACAGGCTTCACTCAGTCCAGTCTTAATCAAATCACATAGATTGACTTTTACTTTCTCTCAGCAGTCAAGTACAATAAAGCAAATTAGGCCAATTTGTAATGTTGCCAATATTGTGTATCAAGTTAAAGACTCAATCAGTAATTTCTTGGACTGTTTAAATGTGAGGTTATAGTGACGTAAATGTTTGACTTAAAGACGATGTAAACAAACCTTCAACATCAACATAAAATATTGCTAACTTATTAAGATGCTGTCTAGCGTTGGTGGATTAAAAAGCTTGTTAATCAATAAGAGTGATAGCAGGGTTCTATGTTTTAAAGTTTGAGGGTGGGGTGAGCTTTCTGTTTGCATTCAAATCGTTGCATTTTTAACTTTTTGGAGCTTTATATGAACAGGGATATTGCATTAAGTCGTAATCTAATCTAATGCACCATTGAATGTTTAGTAATAAACTAACCCAGACATGCAAAAACAGGTCATATATATTACCACAGAAGGAAACAAAACATCGGCGGACTAGTAAGTAAGTATCCTAAATTCACCTTCTGTGTACTTGTGTCCTTAAAATAGAAATACACAAACCCTTTTGGAATAAGGGTAGCAAAAAATGTCTATATTTGTCCACAGAATCTCTTCAGATAGAACTACTGTATCAAGGCTGAGACAGCACGGATGGCCTTAGTGAAAAGACTTTAAATAGCAGAGTGTCTTAGGCATGTTATGTGCCAACAGCCATGACCCTACTTCAGGTTGATTGTGATAATTACTGGGCTGAGTAAATGGGAGTAATCACTGCTGCTGTTAATTCACACCCTCCCAATTCTATCCCAGAAATCTGAAATCGCTCTGACCTCAATACCTCCTGGCTGACGAATATGACAGAAATTGTAAGCAAAGAGGCAGCTATGAACTTTGACTGTCATCTTCTACTGTTCTGTCAAACTGTCTTAAATCAACATAGGAAACAAAGATTGACATCTGTGTGCTATCAACTACATTTCACAAATTCTGAGACATAAATACATATGGTAGTTATTATGGGATACATGGCAGATTGACAGTTTGTCAGAATTATACATCCCAATCGTCTCCAAGTGATGACAAGAGGCAGACAGTGTATGATGGCTTGACTGAGTCCAGTGCATTGTAGTTTCCTATTTAAAGGGATGGAATTTTAAAGGAACCTCACTTACTTATAAACACTGGCCAACTTATGAGAATGTATGCTGACTGGGGATAACTGTAACGCAGTAAGTGGCAGGTTGGACTCAGGATTGATTTTATACAATTGCCATAACATTTGTTCTCTTGTGAAATTTGTCCCACATCATCCGCAATTACAGCAGCTCAAAAGAATACTACAAATCTATATTCATCAGTTGTGATAATTGTTATGTGCCATCTTCATTTAATTTATTATGTCCATAGCATATTCTTGCTAGCAAGCTAATTTAAGACAGAAAATTAAATCTGCAGATCCAGGAGTTTCATGTTTAAGCAACTGAAGACAGATTGAATTTAAGTCACTTTATTATTATTTGTTTTGTACACAATTATGCCAACTGCAGATGACTGTGTGGGTGTGTTGTTGGCGAGGTATCTATTACTTGTTAGGTTGTTGTGGGATATTTGTCTTAAGCCACACAACTACAGTACATGCAGCATTGTACTGCTTTTGTTATCTTATACGGTTCCTGCATCGCTGGCATTGATACATGGCATCACATAAAGTTAACTTTGGAGAATCAGAGAACTATGTTGCAAAACCCTGAAAGATTTAGAGAAAATGTACCGTACCGAGAATTTTCCACTTCTTTCTATGGAGAAAATACTTTAACAGCCAGTTTTGCCCTGCTGAACCTACTGAACACTTTGTATTTTTTTATATAATTATGTAAGATTGGAAGAAAGTTATTATTATTTAGCAGGCAATAGAGGGAAATATATTTCTTATTCAATAAAATAAAACGTGAAATTTTCAGTGACATCAATAAAAATGGGTTAATGGAAACTTAACAATACTGAAAGGTGATTTACTGTAATGTCCCATGTACATATATCCAGAGTCCATGTCCATCAAACCAATATATAGTGTTGTTAAATCAATGAGAATTACAAATTAGTATTAAAATATGCTCTAGTGAACTAAATTGCTTGAGGTAAGTTTGCAGAACAGCAAACATCACATGAGCAGCGCTTCCTCACTCTTGACATCACTTCCTTCTGTCATGGTCCCATCATGGTTTACAAACTCTCCAAGTGGATCCTGGGCCTACATCTGAAGCCTGCGTATTGACTGGTGGAACTATATGCCAAAACATTTGCAACAAAATTTCCTCCACGTCTACTTAAAGGTTGTGGTGCCAGACCTGGATGCTGTTATACCTTTGATGTAAAACAGTAATTGACTGTGCACTGGGGTTAATGCACGGTGATGCAATTGGACATCACTACACATAGTAACTGTCAATGAGTCACAAAGTAGCATAGATTACAGAAAGCATGACTGAGGCCTTGAGAGACGTCTTATGCAAGAGGTCTCATACATGAATCACAAATGACTTTCAATGCAACGTACGGAGCAATAGCTGTCTTTTAATTATTACACAGTACACAGAATTGTATACAAAGTATTAGAAAAAAAAATCTTGCTGTCACTGGGTGATAATTAGGTTTGAGCAACATTTGTTACAGGTGGACATTAAGAGCTCACTTTTTAGAAGCACCTAAATGCCACTTGCTTTGATCCGTCTCAGTTCATCGTGTTTCAAACATTCATGCACAACTTAAGGAATCCATGACCTGCTCATATATCTCAATTCTGGGTGCAGTTCAATGGGACAGGGTGTTGTGTTTACTCAAGCATATTGTGAACACTACTCGGGCATACAATTAGAAACACACAGGCCTGACAATGTAGGCTGGGCAGGAAGCCCTGAGGTTGCGATCAGCATGACGGTGATTGAACGTCGGCTGATTTATCTTCCTCCATTTTTCACCCTCCAGCAGCACAAGACGAAAGCGACGCGAGGAGCCTAGCCATCCTTCCTCTTGACTATTCTTATCTTAGCACTCGGGGATAATGTCTTGACAGGGCCAACCAAACAGCTTCTCTCAAACAAACTCAAATCTGCACCTCAGTTAAAGCTGGCAGTCCTTTGCCTGTGTGTGTGCGTGTGTGCAAGACAATGATCAGTCCATGTGTGTTGTCCTTGTCCTTATTGTGCCTTTACACTTGTATGGTCTGTGTGATTGTCTGCCATTTTGAAATGCTTTTTTTTTTTTTTAAATTTCAAATACGTGGGATGAAACGTACCCTGATTCATACTCAAGTTGTCTTTATTACAAAAGACAGTTTCCATATAGCTATTCGGCCACATCCGACACACACGTTCAATAACGAGGCTTTGGCTCTTAGAATTGACTTGATCCTTAAAGACAGCTTAGCAGAGACTATATGTAGCCTTAGCTTCAAGCAAATTAGCCTGCCACTATGCTATTCCTAACGCCGGACAGATTGTGAGAGATACTGGACAAATGTTTAAATCTGCAAAAAATACCCAGTGTTAAATCATCTGATATCCACAGCAACACATATTTAAAGCAGTCTGTAGCTGTTCTTTTGTTTTCTGTAAAAAATAAAAAATAAAAATGATACAC
Organism: Macquaria australasica; assembly: GCA_005408345.1. Lineage (NCBI taxonomy): Eukaryota > Metazoa > Chordata > Actinopteri > Centrarchiformes > Percichthyidae > Macquaria > Macquaria australasica. The sequence continues at coordinate 1,010,495 of SEMN01000113.1, forward strand.
GAAATCTCCCAGTAATGCGATGCATGTGTCTCTCTAAAAAAAAATAATATCACACTTCCATGTCGATACCACAGTTATACCAGTGATTTATACACTACAAGCCAAGGTTTTCTACTAAAACTAGATTCCCCTCTGCGACCTAATCGTCCAGAATTCCCATTAATAGCAGGTTTCTGTTGGAATTAGATGGGAGGCACCGCAAAATGATGTGTTGTTAAAATAAGAAACACGCTACCCAACAGAGCCGACACAGAATCATGGCTTTTTAAGAGGAAATATCCCGCATTGATATCTTACCTTGTAGGGAGATTAACGACAATAAACACCCAGAGAAACAGCTTCAGGGGGAGGGAAGGCTTCGCCATTGCTGTCGAGCATTTGGAGGCTACATTTGGTGAAGCCATCATCACCATCTTCGTTTCCTCTTTATTGCAGATGGACGTGTCCGTCTATTTACTGTGTTTCCTCTCTACGATACATTACGCACGTTAGCAGTAGCGGGTCTGCAAATCTAGACCCGAGGCGGACGTGCGGTGGAGTGAAATCAGCCAAAACAAAATCGGGTGCGAGTCGAGAGCTTGATTTCGTATCGCTCGTTTTTTTTTCTTCTTTTTTTTCTTTTGCTTGTCTGTTGCCGAATCGACAGCTTAGCAGGGCCTTAAAAAACTGCCCCAGACGGCGAAGCCCCCCCCTGTATAAGCTACAGTAATATCAAGCAGCTGAGAAAAGCAGCGGAGCCTCAGTCTGAATGCAGATCAACACTGGGGTCAGAGAGGAGCCGATGCACGTTGCCGCAGCACGGATCAACACATGCGTGGTTTCACCAAGCGGAAGCAGGGCTGCATAGAATAAGGGGAAAAGCCTTAGCTTGGTGCTACAGGAAAAATGGTGGTTTTATTTTTTACTGGTACCACACTATTGGTGTATACCACGTGATGATTGTTAATAAAAAATATTTTTAACATGAGGAAATTATACCATGTTAAGATGGTGACTATCTAAGTATTGGCTGCTGGTGTGAGTGTAAAGCTTGCATCGTTTGGCAATAATGTGATGCAGCAGTTAACACTATTCAATGCAGGGGCTCAATGAGATCTAAGGTGACCTCCTGGGGTGCCCAACAGGCTAGTGAGGAGCAAATACATAATTTTATGCACTACCAGTGACCACAATGCCAGTCTATAGAACATTTTAAATTGTAATCATGTTTCACTGGCACTTTTCCTAACTTCAGTGCAGACAAATGAACTCTTGTGTAAGTAATTAAGCACATCATTTTAGGTGGAGAAGTGTGTGTGTGAGTACTTATACAGCTATCTTTGTGAGAACCAATTTGTGAGAACGAGTTTTAGACTTTGGCAGTTGAGACATTTTTGGAAAGTGAGGCCATTTTGGCCGGTCCTCACTTTCGGACAGACCTTCAAAGGGCTGTTTGAGGGTTCAGACATGGTTTTAAGGTTCAGGTTGGAATTAGGTTTAGGTTAGGGTAAGGGTTGGGGTTAGGCATTTAGTTGTGATGGTTAGGGTTAGGGTAAGGGGCTAGGGAATGCATTATGTCAATGAGTGTCCTCACAAGTATAGAAGTACAGGGTTGTGTGTGATTGTGTGTGTGTGTGTGTGTGTTTGTGTGTTCCTTGATGCCACATAGATCTATTTGAAATCCTAAATGAGGCGCTGGCATGAGTTTAGTCCAGTCACGGTTTCAGCACCTTGGACAGCTCTATCAGTTTCATCTGCATTACAAACCACCAATCAGCACCAAGGACAGCTTCCGTCAGTTTGTTACTGTTTAAGTCAGAGGGATACTGGCTCTCATGGTCCAGTTGATTTAAATGTAAATATCTTTATCCCCAAAATTGAGCCCAGAAATCTGATTAGTTTACTAAGCTGGTTTTTTTTTTGTACATTAATTGATTGATTTACTGAATGAGGCTAAGTGGCAATGCAACGTGTGCCAGAGGTTATGTTCATATTTAGGCAGCATGCATGATTCTTCTATGATAAATGTGGTTTTCCAAGTCTTTTGACATATTTTGAAACCAATCCAGGGAGAGTATCCTGAGGTTTGCATTGTTCTTTGTAAGGTGCTCTAGTACCAATTTCAATAGGCTTACATAAGTATGCTAATGCTCCTGCTTTGGTAGGGTGTAACTTCTTTCCAAGGACTCCTTGAGGGGGATGTTTGAGGAAAAAATATGTGTTCATAATCTAAAATACAAAATGGTAGCCTGCCCCACACTGTCTCATAAATTACTTTGATACTGCTGTTACACTTTGCAATATCACTCCCTCTCCTCTCCCTCTCTCTCTCTCTCTCTCTCTCTGGCTCTTTCTCTCTCTATCTGCTTAGCCACACACATTGCTTGAACGGCTAGTTTCAAATCTCTTTTTAATGCTACTCTAGGAGAGAGCAGGAAAATAAACATAAATAAATAAATAAAACACAAAAAACACGTAGATTAGAATTGGTGCTTGTTAGGGCTGTGTGCGTGACGTGAATGACGCCTGCAAAGTAGGTCATGTGTCCTCAGCAGCATTGTTCTGCCTTCTGTTTTGAATGACCCAAGGACACTTTCACATCTGCCAAGTTTTTATTTTCGAGTGTGTATATGCTGAAGATATCTTTCATCCAAGCTGCATTTATCATATATTGTTATCTTCACTGAAAGATGAAAAGAACAATTTGCTAACACAGCGGGTAGTATTTTTCCGTTTCTTCTTCCTCAGTTTTTTTTTATATATATTTTGTCCCTATCCAGTAAGTGTTGTTGTCCAGTGACACACAAAACAACAAACAAAACAAAACCAAAGACACAAAAACACATTTAATTGATCTCATTTAAAAATGAAAACCTACCAGCATGAAAGCTGAAGGGGGAAGAAAAGCGAGCACCAGGGAGAGTGGCAGGTGCAGTGGAAACAAGCAGGTGCTTGCAAAGTCGTCATCTTGTCATGGTGCATTAGTCCAAATTCCCCTCTGAACATTTATTCCACAGAAATACAGGCAGTGAACATGCTGCACTATCACTTTTACAGTCCCATGAGGCTACAGCCATGGTAAGCTGATGTGAACTCATTCACTCAGAATGATAACCAGCCATTGTCTGGTATCTGTTTTTAAACATTAGTTATTCAAATTTCACTGTGGCAATCAACGTTGATTGCAGCTGTTGCCACCTAAGTGTGACATGCATGGAAGATGAGGTGTGTCTGATTTGAAAACACCATCATGTGTTTATTTGTGGCAAGTGAGGCTCAGCGTCGGTTAATCATCTTAAGGAAATTGACAAATGCTTCATCATCCATGCAGCACTCCTCAAAGCAGAGTAAACCAGCAACCGCTCCCGAATAAAGTATAGATAAAGAGAGGAAGTCACTTGTAATATTATACTCCTATTACCAATTTGCAATGCACATTCTCTGGCCATACTGTACCTCAAAACGTCTTTCACTGTGGAGGTTATACAAGCCAAACAGGTAACACGTGACAGCAGTTTAGGTCATGTTTTGACACTCTTTTTACGTATAATAAATATGGCTGTAATACTTGCAAAACCCAGCTATATTACACTGTATTCATTTTGATGTTTTTATAATTTTTGTGCAGTTAAAACGGTGCTATTATGAGCTGCATTAATAGTAGAGAAGAGTAATCTCCATTGTCCTCACATGCTATTTTTCAATTTCATATCACTGTATAAATATTCTACATATACTGTAAATTACACTGGTCTAAACAGAGGCAAACACACACACACACACACACACACATACACTGCCCATATCATACGGTCCCCAGGGCCAGATGTCTCTCTCTGCCCTGCAGCCATGTCACCGCAGCTGTCAGAGACTCTGGCCATGCGGAGATACTGGTTAGCAGTCGGAGGTATTGATCTAGCTGAGATGAAAGAGGTAATTTAGATAAATGCTAAAATACCCAATGGCCACTAAAATGTAACAGTTAATTAACCCATGTGGATGTATTTTGTTAGTGGGAGACATTCACAGTTGGTTGATAATTAGATACATGAATGAAAGGATGGGTGTAGGGATAGAGGGGAAGGCTTTTGTCTACTTGTTGCTATCACGGCACGTGACTAGATGTTTACTTTTAATCTATATGGCTTATACCGAACATTTATTCTGATTATACAAGGCAGCCAGATAATATCCATGGCAGAAACTGCTTCTGTTTCTCTTTTTCATACTCTCCTCCTCTCTCTCTCTCTCTCTCTCTCTCACACACACACACACACACACACTAACAGAGAGAGAGCGAGAGAGATGTCAGGTTAGATCTACTTGGTTCAATAGTCACAGCACAAATTTCAGCCAAATTGGCGCATCCCCATATCGTGGATGCACCTGGGCTCTCATGCACTGACCTACCTCCAGAAACTTATTCATCTGTGTGTGTTTACAACATTGAGAAAATACATGCAGGTAGTTACCTTTACTGACATAAATTTACAAATCAAATCGGATAAAAAAAAGGACCCTGGCTGACATGTGAAATTAATGCTATACAGTCAGATATATTACAAAAACCTGATCTGTAGTAAGCAAAACCGAGCATCCGCCTGTAGTGTCATGTTGAAGTGCATAAAATGTACTGAGCGTATTACAATACAGCATAATATAAATAACAGCAGTCTGTTACAAAGCATTCAGGCTTTTCATTTCTGTAATCAAAAAGATTGGGCACATTGTGGGCAGTGACAGTACTGGCATGCGAAGGCTTAGTTTAGTGACATTCCTGCTTAAAACAATTTCAATAATGATTTCATCTTTCATGGCACCCATTCTCTCCACAGACAGAGTGGCATGTGTGAGTCTGGCTGTGATGATATGTTGTGTCATCTTTAGATAAGAGCTGGGGGAGGTATAGTCTTCTATAATGGCATCATTGAACACACAGATGCCCAGTTCCACTATCATTCCAGTTTTACAACCCACACATATGCTGTCACAGCCCCACTCGGTTAGCATCAAGCTGTGGGAGCAGAATGATCTACTGTAAGCACTATTGGATATGAGAAGCAGTCTGGCATTCAGACCAAAGTGATGTAACATCAGAAGCAAAAATCCCAAAAATAATTGAACAACAAATTTTAAAACTTGTTCACGAGAAGATTTCACTGTTATTCTGCTGCAGCGATGACAAAAACAAAAAAATAAAGAGCACTGAAGCTGGAAAAGACAGGTGCAGTGTAAGGCCAGGTGGTCTGTTTATTAAACTTTGCAAATGTGAAAACACATCCCTCCTTACTGAGAGCTATTGTACATGAAACACGGGAAAGCACTCTCTGTGGTCTGACATTATTAAAATTTTTAAACCACAGCTGAAATGCCACCAGACTGGATCCCACCTTGTCTCTAAAGTGTCCTCAGTCCAACTGACTCTAGCTTTTTATGTTCCTTGCCTTGTTATATAGCACAATTTTCTTTAAAATCTGTCTTTATTAGACCCCATTTAGAAATGGTTCCTTTATCTAACAACGTGTCCTGCTGTGTCATTTGGTGCTCTCTGCTGATTTAATAAGGGCCCCCATTAAGAGTAACATCTATGCGTCACTTGATTTACTGCAGTTTGCTTTTACCTTCATGCTGATAACAGTTTCTATCATACTTTATTCATCTTGTTAACTAGAAACACAATCTGATTACAGGGGGCGGCACGGTGGTGCAGTGGTTAGCACTGTTGCCTCACAGCAAGAGGGTTCTGGGTTTGCACCCGCCGGCCGGCTGGGGCCCTTCTGTGTGGAATACCCCACCTTTCGCCCAATGTCAGCTGGGATTGGCTCCAGCCCCCCGCGACCCTCTAAGAGGATAAGCGGTATAGAAAATGGATGGACAATCTGATTACAGGAACAACATAGAGGACATCCGCATCTGGGAGAGGCCTTGAAAATAAGCTCTTTTGTATCATTATTTACTCAGCAGAATCTTGCTGCATTTAGGTTTTTACCACCTTAATCTGGGATATTGACTATATATATTAACTGTATATGAGAGGAACATGTGTGTCATTCACTTGTCCTAGTTGGGTGTTCCTGACCAACCCTGTAGGCAACGTTTTGGTCAGAAACATGTCTTTTATGTGGTGGCACGGTGGTGCAGTGGTTAGCACTGTTGCCTCACAGCAAGAGGGTTCTGGGTTCGCACCCGCCGGCCGGCTGGGGCCCTTCTGTGTGGAGTTTGCATGTTCTCCCCGTGTCCGCGTGGGTTCTCTCCGGGCACTCCGGCTTCCTCCCACCATCCAAAGACATGCAAGTTAGGTTAATTGGTGATTCTAAATTGTCCGTAGGTGTGACTGTGAGTGTGAATGTTTGTCTGTCTCTATGTGTCAGCCCTGTGATTGACTGGCGACCAGTCCTGGGTGTACCCCGCCTCTCGCCCAATGTCAGCTGGGATTGGCTCCAGCCCCCCGCGACCCTCTAAGAGGATAAGCGGTATAGAAAATGGATGTCTTTTATGCTACAATTCCCCCTCCCAGACAACTGGCACATCATACTGCCCCACAGTACCTAAAGTAACATAATATTCTTATTATTGCATTGGCATTTGTTTTCAAAATCTCAAGTTACAGCTTGAGAGCCTGGAGGTTTGCAGCTGAATGTTATCACCATGGAGGATATTACCAGTAGACTAGGCTTGATATGAGATGCCAACAACCCCCTCGCTGTGGACAGGCAGCTGCAGAGGGTGTGAACTGTTTCAAATTTGTGGGCATTCAGATCTGTCAACCTGAAGGGGGCACAAACCACCAAATCAATCACCTCTCAGGCATGATGGCATGCCTAAATGGGCTTTTACCCTCACACTGTCTGCATTTAACCTGGCAAACTATGTATATTGTGTTTGGATCGTGGGTGGATCTCACTTTAAATACTGGCCTTAGAGGAAAATTACTCTGTGAGTAAGCAGATGTGATGAACGATTGACATTTTTGACCAAGGGTAATGTGCAAGTAGGCAGGATGCTGAACTTAATGTAAAGCAGTGAAATATATCTTGTTCATAAAAATCTAATATCATTCTATATAATGTTGTTTTTTTCATGTATGCGAGACAGAATTGGCTTGTCATACTACCATTGGCCAATCTATAATTTGAATTTGCAATGTTTGGAATTGTCTTAAACCTTAGCTGTGTCTCAAATTACGTACTTCCATTAGTACACTTACATGCAGTATACTGTGTACACTATGTACTGACATGTGTAGTGTGTTAATTTTGAAAGGGTAGTGTTGTCTCAAATCGAATACAGCTGTTGTGGACTTACCGGAAAGGACGATCGCAACCTTTGACCACGTCTTCTTCTTCTTCTTTTTAATAGTGGATTGCACGCCGAAATATCTCCCAGCTTGTTTGCTTGACTACAATTCAATTACATTAAAAATGAATAAAAAATGAAGATGCTTTTAATTTTAGCCGCAACAATCGCAACCGCGGCTGCCATTTTCATACGTTGGTGGTCCCTTCCCTTCCGCTATATAGCCAAGATGGCGACCATTGAGGGTGAGAAGTGTGCAGCGTTCCACACTCAACTTTCTGACCGTTTTGTGTACATCATCCGGGTGCTCATAGTACACTGCATTTTGCCATACTTGTCAGTGTGAACGCACTTATGCACTCAAAATATTAAGTGTAAGTACTGAAGTACGCGATTTGAGACACAGCACTTGACTTTTTTAATTTAATCTTGTACAATTATTTTGCATGCAATATAGATAAATTAGTCCAATAATTCAAGTTATTTACAGCTAAACAATGCCTTCAACACAGTGGAAACAACCAAGTGAAAGAAAGTTCAAAAAGACATCTTATCTGGCTCTATCTAAATTGTTCTGGTCCAGTAAACCGTCCATTATATATGGACTGAATAAACCATAAGGATTATTTAGAAATTCAGTTTGCTCTAAGCCTGCAACAGTCAAGCTCAGTCGTCTGCTTTCCATGAGGCTTGCACATGCTCCTGAACTGTGGCTTGTGAGGCGCCTGCCAGCATCTAACCTCTCCACTGTGATTAGGGGGAAATTTAGCTGGCTGATTTCATAGCCTCTTTATATGGTATTTGGCCTGCTTGACGTTAAGCAGGTATAATCTCCACTCCCAAAGGTAGATCACAGGGAGTTTCTGCTTTCAGCTCTGGTATTATTTCTGGGGCTTTTATGTTCTCTTCAGGGTCACGGCTTTATCAAACACAAACCACAATTGAGCCCAAAGTCACTGATGCAGATACTACAGATTACATATGAGGGGGAAAAATGCCAAAATGGATGAGTGGTGCAAGTTTCAGGGAGAACTCTGCCAAGTAAGTTAAAACAGAGGGATACAGGAATGTGTGGAGTGTTTTTAGAATATTTCTGCTTTGAACACTCAGGAATTTGTCTACTTTTTTCTAAAGCCTCTTTGTGAGAAAAAAAAAACTAAAGTGTGGGAAAGCTGCAACACACAAATGCTTCCCCGCAAACACACACATATACTGTGTGCAGATGCCAAAATATTTATCTGCTTTGGAATGTTCTAACAGTATGATGCATTTTTCTATCAAAAGTAAATCTCCCTATCATTACACAACAGTTGCCATCAAGATTAGCTGTTCCCCCCGCAGAATGCTAATGCCCTGAAAACTCCAGCAATGCTTTTAGAGCTGTAGAGAACAACTTTATAGTTCAAAACAAATGCATTTCTGCCTTTGGCCTTCATCGCACCCTGATGTTTCCAAAATAAAGTTGTTCTCCACAACACTGCAAGTGTTGGTGGTATTTTCACCTTCAAGGTGGCCTCTCTGTTTCCATTTACCTTTGTTTTTTTTTGCAGTTGAAGATGTGCCAGAGCCCCACTTTGTCATCTGAAGAACACTAATGCTCTGCCATCCCCCATTCATCACTGGCTTGAGTTTCCAAAAAGACTTCAAAACTTAGTTTGGGAATCCATATTATCTTCTCTGTCCATTTTTTGTTGGGAGATTGAAATAGCTATAAAGACGCTTCAGTGCACACAGATAATACAAAAAGCTCTAATGTAGCCTGATGCATGTGTCAGAAAGAGAAAAGGCCACTAGCACCCGTTGTCACTAAATGGACAGTCCAGAGGGAACACTTCACCATCAGCTATAAACTCTTGTCTCTGCGTTTTAATGGCATCCAAAGCACCACACAAGAGGAGGAGCCATTTAGTCAATTTACTCTGGCTGCACCCGTATACATTCAACACCCCTTCAGATGGAGAGCATGTCACCTAAGTCATTAAGAAAACAGCAGGGGAAGGGATTCTCAGGGCAATATATTTTTTTATGTCTCATTTTGATAATTTTAAAAGGGTTTTCTAATGGTGGCCAAAGGCTGTGACTCACACCACTGCAGATGGGAGAGCAGAGCACCACTGTATCTTGGTTATTCTTTAGCAACATGGTGATGTCATGGAATATGCCAACTTGATTGGGCTATAACTAATGCGTATGGATAATGTGGACAATATGATGACTTTCATATAAAAATAAGATTTCAACCAGTAAAACATTAATCTCTGAACCCACAAAATAACTGCCTAACATTTACTATGAAATACTGCTCATCATACAGTATTACCTGTAAGACATAAAGATGAAAGTGTAACTGTAGCTTTCACTGGAAACATTATTTTCACGGGGTAGAGCAACACATCACGTTCACTTTACGATGACGTTCAAAAGGACTAGGGAAGAAATTACTGTAATTCAGCACAACAGTTTTATTTTTATGAATATGGGGCCTACTTAACTTAATCAATGCAGTACATCTTCACACACCTCAGTGGTTTTTGATACCTTTCATTTAAATTCATTGCGTAGGAGAAGGCTCTATCCAAAGCTCATCACTCTTTTCTGTGTCTCCATCAGGATGCTTACATAACATCTTGTTCAACCCAAGGCCATAGCACTCTGTCCCATTGTGCAAAGCAGGCCTATGGGTTACTCACAACAACAGTTGATAATTTACTCGTCATTGTTGTGCTCATGGTGGACAGGGCGTCCCATTTTGTCTCTGACTAAGAGGATACAAACAGCCAGGGTTAACATATCCATAGAGTTCAGCGCCTTTAACTTCTTCAAAACACCTTAAAAGTGTTGAAAATGTATTTTTATTTTTTTAGTTTCCATGACAAATAACAAAAAAAAAAGAATTGTTAAAAAGAATTCTGTATGAAAAATGACACACCAAAAATCTTCAATCTGTATGGACTCTCTATGATCAGAGCTACAAAAGAGAAAAATATCCACCAAAACCTCAAACACCCTTTTCCCTGTAGGCTTGAAAGTTGGCTGTGAAACATTTCTTGCTCGCTCCTTCAAAGAGGATGGCAGCTCTAGTCGGCTTGGATTCACAACAGTTACAATGGATTTCAACTGAAACTCAGGTTCAGGGCAAAAATGAAGGTTGTGTTTTGCTATGTGTGTGAAACAGTGTACGTCTTGGGAGGCAAGACAAATTTCAGAAAAATATTCAGATAATAAATTGAAATCAAATCTAATCAAATAAAAAAAAAAAATAGAAACTTCTTGAAACTACTCCTGTAACATAATGCACTTCTCCACTGTCCATCCTTATGTTCCATGTGTTCTGTTAAGGAGTAGCTAGCCTAACCAAAATCCAAGATAATTTCATTAGTAAGGGTGTCTGTAGAAACTTTCAACATTTACACGTCTTTCTAGGCAACTGATGATTTTAAATTGAATTTAAACCTGCATTAATTGTTTTTTGTTTGTTTGTTTGTTTGTTTGTTTTTGGCAACTTGTGGGCAGCACAACAAAAGGTAAACACAACACTGACATTTTATCATTTTGTAAAAATTGTTATGGCTAATTAATGTAAGTCCAACATCTTTCTCCTGAGGAAAAAAAATATGGCTTATTAGCTGCTAAATACCCCACTATGTTTACCAGCTAGAAACTAACTGGCTGCCGTTTGATGGTGGGCAGGTACTGTACTGTTAGTTTATCTGAGCTTTTTAGCTGGTAACAGCTTTCTGCTGTGGCTAAAAGTGGATGAGAGCGCTGAGAGTGAACCAAAACAGTAGTTTTGGCCCGTAAAAACCGAGAAACCAGAGACTAAAATGCTCCATAGAGCTGAGGGAACTTCAGAGTTGGGTCATAATTCTCTGTGGGGTTGTCACTATGAGCAACATCTTTCACATACAGTGGTCATTTGACCCTCTGTTTATATAAAAATATTGATTAGTGCAGCTTTAAATATAATACATGTTTTTGGCTGTCATCACTGTTTTACCTTATGAAGTCGTCACGCTACATGTAGAGTCAGCTCCAGTATTTATACAACCTGCTAGTGCCTCTGTGCCCACCTGTATTTGTGTACCCTGAGATTTGGCTGTAAACCTCTGTGTCTTTTATCCCTCTCCACTGAGCAGTGGGGAGTCTGTGGAAATGTATCCCTTTCTGCTCCTCTGATCAGCAGCCTTTAAAGGCCCTGGCGGGAGCCCCACTACCCTCCTGATTTGCTGTATGAAGTCAGACAGCAAAGCTATAACCGTGTGTTGTATGTCTCTACGAGTTCAGATCCTTGGGCTCCTCACGCAGAAATACCACCAGCAGAGTTTAACAGAGGTAAAGAGCACTGCTGGGTTGATGTTTGGAGACACACCAAGGACAAGACTGGGGTTTTTGAGATGTGAAGAACAGGAAATCAGCCAACATCCACAGCCACACCTGAAAAATAACAGGGAGAGAGAATAGATCCCTCCTGACAATAAGATATCACATCAGGAAATGCTACATACTGTGACTCCTCTGACGCATCACAGAGTTTACAAGAGTGCTTTGTTTATAAAGCAGCCAAATGCATTCTGCATCAGTGGGAGTGTCTTCATGCCTGTTGCCTAACCCAAGGCCATTCGCTCTTACCTGGGGAACTGAAACATGCTTTGTGTGTAATTTAGGGAGAAAATAAAGTGCCTTGGGCTGAAAGCAATGCATTTGGTGAAAATGTAGTGTGTAGGACTCCACTTTGGAAGTGCGCTTGCGTTCATGGTAATACCCCTGGTTATGTTTTATTTTTACAGGCTTTAGGTGATGAGCTGCTGCATTCTGAAAGCCTCCAAACTATTGTAGTGAATTTGGTAATATGTCACTCTCTCTCATAATTCTAAAGTTTGTTTGAGACCAATTCTTAAAACATCCAAACAGAACAACTGTTACGTACCAGCACTACTCTGGTACATACCATATTATGTAAAACTCTACTAAAATAATTCCCTTAATATTTCTTCCTTTTTCTCAAACTACATACATAAATAAAACAAATGTATGTATCCAGCAATAGAATATATTATGAATAAATCATCCACAAAATTTTATTTTATAGAGCTGCAGATGTACAACTTTTCCAGTTCTTACTCTTGCTATCTGCTATGAAGTTAATACTGCGAAATTGTGCAAACCATAAAACATGTTTTCATATTAATTAATTAATTACATTAATTATTAATTAAAATTACACTATCAAATCATATAATGTTAATTTCAACTGAGACCAGGCATAGTATTTAAATGTGAAAGAAAATTCAACACTCTCATCATCTTGGACAGTTCAATTAATATTTATGAACATGAACAAGTGAACCCCAAGGCTAAAATCCAGACAACCATGACTATGTGATCAGCATCCCATTTCTTCAGGTGCTCTCCTGTCAAATAATGGGGGACTGACTGTAGAATAACTGCTGGGTCTTTTACACCCAGATGGGTTTTATTTCATAAAAGTGCTCCGAACCAAAAGATGGGCCTACACCCCCAGAAAATAGCCTTGAGCGCTGTCACACTATTTCCAAAGTTGGCCCATCTACCGGCAAATGGAACAGGTCGGGGAGGTGTCGCTTGATGACATCAAAGATTAGTCTTCACTCTCTTGTGTGTGACTTCCAGAGAATTAGGTCAGAGAGACATAGTGTACACTTTGGCTTAAACAACATTTTATTTGATTCAGGAACACTTCTGAAGGCTGCAAAGGAGGAAGGTTAGAAAAAATTCTGGTAGAAATCCCGTAATAGTGATTTTCATTGTTAGTAGAAGATCATGACTGGGTAAGATATTGTGGAGGAGGTCAGAGAGATTCCTTTAACTTATGTTGCAGTTGTAAATAATTTTAGTATGAAGAGTCTTAAAGGAATATTTCAGCCAAAAATTGTAACTGTAATATTATAACAATCTCCTGGCCAAAGAAAGACTGGGTGGGAGAAGTGTGTGTGTGTGGTGCAGGAGTAATTGATATTGAAATGATAATTTCTGGGTGAAGTACAAAAACCTATCAAGCCAAAGAACTGGACTGGACTCAAAACGCAGACACGGTACAAGAGTCCACTCCTGTTGATGTTCTACACTGAAAGTTGATGGGATTCAGTGTCCATTTATATTTTAAAGATTTTCAATTATGCAATGCACCCCTTTGATAGTCGGCATGTAAAGGTCAATTTGGGCTTCACACATTGAAGGTTTGAGTAATTCATTTGCTGTGGCACAGTCATTTTTCTTACTTGCAGCAGAACGAATGAGGACTAATGTGGCCTGCCTGCAGTGTGTTGTAAATTCTGATTTGAGCGCTAGTCTGTTATATACGATATGATTTCATTTTCAATGGTCCTCAAAAAACACGTATTATGATGACTTTGAGAATGGTACTTATCCTTCACAGATGCCAGTGGTGCTACTCAGCAGAGGAATGGCACTGTATTGAAGACTCTCCATGTATAACAGTGTGCAACTGAGAAACTGCACTGCTGAAAAATCACAGGCACAATCAGCTTTTATAAAGAGAGGTCATCATCATCATCATCATAACCACCGCCCTTGTCATCATTATTGTTGTTTCTGCTTCATTATACTTCATTTAACGTCATCGACACAATCTTGGTGACACCATCCTCTTTGTGTTTATTGCATCATCAACATTATAACCATCATCATCATCTGATTCATACTTCACCCCCGGCCCTTCACTTTAACCATCCCTCATCTCAGATGGATGGGGGCAGGGTGAATAAGCATTCAGGGGATGAAAGTAGGGTGTAGTTTTTCTAATGTGCGAATAATTACCTGAACGCATGATTTGATTTAGAGCAGAAAGGCAGGCACATCCTGTGAAGCATAATGTATTTAGCTAAGTAACTTCTTAATGCTTTTTCTGGAGAGCATTCAATACCTCTATTGGATTTCTTCATCTCCCCCTCCCCCCTTCTTTTTGCTGTCTCTAACATTCCCTCCATCATTTCTCATCCTGCATCTCTTCCTCTGCCTCTCTTTCCCGGGCTCCACCCCTGCATCCCTTGCTGCTTCTGGTCTCACGGTGCCAGTTGGGTTGAACATGAAACTCGCATGGACGGTTGCAAGACAGCGTGGAAGTGTCACTAGAGAGGCAGAGAGAAAGGGTATGTGAGATAACGGTGGTCTCGCTATGCCCTGCCAGTGGTATATCTGATGCTCTGTCCATCACATGCTAACCTACCATGGACCCTCAGTGAATAAAGTATTCTACCTTCAGAATAGAATACAGTAGATTTCAGTTTGAGTTTGTTTCAGTTTGTTTTTTGTGTTTATATTCAAGTAGAATTCTCTCATCTATGTGAAAACAATCAACAGCTCAGTAAAACAGATTGTGGACTCAAATTCATTCGGACCAGTAACAGGCACACAATCACAACAGGCAACCAAGTCCAAAGGAGCAAAGCAGGGAGGCAAAAAGTCCAAAAAGGCCGGCAGGAAAAAAATGACGAGAGTGCTGGACCACTACAGCTGGGATGCCACAACAGACAATTTGGCAGAGAACAATGCCTCAAGGGCAGGGTTAAGGAGATATTACAGTTTTTCTCCACTGATTAGATGAACTGCTGCCAAGACTGCAAATGCAGCAATGCAGAGATCATAACTTCAAATGCATTCAGTTAAGTTTTTGTGATTTCTGATTGTAGGCCATGAGTGCAGAGTGTATTTTTTAAAACAAGATTCATTCATATATAGATTCATATATATATATTCATGGCTGAGCATAAGATAAGTTGAGGAGTTTTTACAATTTTTGGATAAAAATGAAGGAAATGTTAAAAGTAATACGTTCTCTGTTCTCACTATTTGCCATCAATAGCCTTTTTTTGCATCTTGCCACACATTTGCAGCAAATAATAGAATAAGTCCTTAAGTAACTTGCGTGATGCAATTAACTAGAGAGTTAAAGAAACCCAAACACAGTATGAAAGCAAGTAAAACAGAAAAATATGGTTCAGTGGCCATAAACTGAATCTGTCACCTTCAATGGAAGTTCACTGGCACTTTGAATTAATCAAAATCTGATTATGTTGACACACACGCATCTGTTTAGACATTTGGTTGCCCAGCATATTTATGAAACCCAATTTGCTTCGTTTACCTAATTGAATTTCAGTCAGGGGGAGAATTTCCTCTCAGAACAAAACACCAACTTATGAAAAAATTAAAATGCAAGAATCTTATGAGTTTGGCTTTGAGACATAATTTGGAACAGAAAAAGGCAGCAGAGGGCTGGAGGCTTGTGCAGAAAGAAGCGGAGAGAGAGAGATTTGTCAGTGGTCAGGTTTGGAATACAACAATTATTTATTTAGTGCTAAAAATTCAAGATCATACACGTGGCCAGACTCAGAATGAATAATAGCTGGCACCCAAAGGCACATCACGACCTGGCTGCGCATGTGCCTGGGCAATGTGTTAATAATGTAGCTGAGACCTCACATCACCTCCAAATTGCCACCAGTAAGAAATAACCTGCTTCTTGTTTGTTGTGATTTTGACTTCATGACACAGAAAAAAAGCAAGAATAACATCTGTTATTCATTAAATAATTAGCTATTGCCGCTGTTTTCTTGACAGGATGTTTGTGCGTGTGTGTGGTTATTTGTCAAATTCACACCCTAAGCCACAGCATGAGCAGAAATGAAGTCTTAAAAATAAAAAGGGAACTGGAGCAACTGTGGCCAATCAGTTTCAAAAATATTACTTGTTTTTTTAAACTAATGTTACACAGCAATACAACATGTCTGTCTCAAATGATGAAGATGTTTAAACCCATTATTTGGACAGAACATGATGTCATTGCTGCAGGCTGACATCATCATTCAAGCTAGTTAAATGTGACAAAGTTTATAGTTCAGTTAACAGTAAGGAAGTTGCTTCTCCTTGATCTACTGTGGCTTGGATTGTACCTCATTTGTACGTAGCTTTGGATAAAAGCATCTGCCATACGTATAAATGTAAATGCTAATGTAAATGCTACAGGGAACTTGCAAAACAAGACTAACATGACAGTAGAATTCTCTATGGCATGTTGTTTAACAATTCTAAACGCTGCTGCAGGTACTTTTTCCCACTGCTTGGTGTTCACCTGTGTTTTGATCAAGCTCATCGGATCACACATCACATTCAAAGCTAGATTACCAACCAGGCAAATCAGGCAACTGCCTTGGTAATACTGTGTGCACAACTAAAGTGCAATAAAAGTTCAATAAAAGAAGATGTAAAACCTAAATGATAGGGGCATAAAGGTAATATGCACTTTGAACATAATTTGGAGGCCCCTTCTTGTAGAGAGGCCCTGAGATAAAATCTATTTTTAAGGACTTGATTATTTCAGTTTATATTGAGCTTACATTGTGCATATTCCTAAATACATTTCTGCTTAATTAAGTTACAAAATAAACATTTTTTAACTAATACATGCACAATGCAGAGACAATGCAGAGAAATGGGGGGCTCTATAGGGGCCCAGAATACATTTTTGCCCTAGGGCCCTTGGAAGGGTTAATCTGGCCCTGATCCCATTAGAGTCCTTTTTTTCACAACCTGTCAAATGTAAGTCCAATATTCAGTGGACTGGTGTGATCTGACAGTTCCAGAGAAAAATATCAGCCCCCCCCCCCGCCGTCTCTGTCCCACTCTCCCTGCCTTCAAGTCAGAAAAAACGCCAGAGCCTCCCAAGTGAGGGGAGCCATTTCATGGTTTCGAACAGCTATTTTTTTACCGTTCCACACGTACCTTTCCACACGTACAAAAAGAGGGGCGAAATAGAGAAAGAGACATATATAGATATACTGTATAAAGATAGAGAGAACAGACAAAAAGACACATCAACTGTCTATTTGATATCAAAGGACTCTGTTAAGGACCCTGTGCAGTTTTGTGTATTTGTTTAGGGAGCGCTTCTCAAGTGTGGAGAAAAAGTTACATGTATTTCTATGCTAAATGTGATTATGCATTTAGCTGGGCTTTTGCAACAGACAGCCAGCAACCAACCAAATATTGCAACACCTCCCCCTGCTGGATCTACTGCAGTGAGATGAGCAGATGAATAATGGAGGATCTCTCTCTCTCTTATCTTTCCTTATCTTATTCTTTCAGTCTCTTACTCGACTCGCTTAACCTCTTAAGCTTTCTCTCTCTTCTTAGTGTAATATCTTTTTCTTTTTCTCCAAGGCTTTGATGGTTTGAATCTATCTATCTATCTATCTATCTATCTATCTATCTATCTATCTATCTATCTATCTATCTATCTATCTATCTATCTATCTATCTATCTATCTATCTAAACCCCCCCACCCTCCCTCGATCCCTGTTGTTGTTTACATGGTGGGCGGGGTCTGATGCCGGATGACACAATGTGAAACAATAAGGGGTGGATGAAGAGGGAAAATGCATTGCCTGAGGGTGGAACAAATGTCAACATTAACAAATTACATCAGCATTAGCTGTGTGTGTGTGTGTGTGTGTGTGTGTTTGAGACACAGTGGAGGGGAAAAACAAGTGATTTCAATAAATGCTCCTTAAGGATTTTGAAATATGTGGCGGTGCTTATGGTAACTAACCACACAATTATATTCTGCATCACATTATGATGGATATTGGAGTCATTTGTCCTCAAGGTGACTGTATGTGTGTGTATGTGGCATATGGGTCCATGTACAGTATGCACAGCATGCACACGGACGGCACAGTTTGTTACGGCTGCTGTCCTGTTTCTCTTCTTTCCAAAACATGACAGAGAAAGAACGCAATCATTTAAAATCATACAGATCTTTCATGTTTGAGAAGGAAATCTGCACGGTTTGTCTGAGAGAGTGAGCCTCAGGCACACCCTCATGTAATATGAAAATGTTGCCCAAAAGAGACTGTTGTAGATCTGTATTTTATAACAGAGTGACATGTTTTCCAATCTTTCCCTCTATTGCCCGATGTATCTTGCAATATCTGAATTTCTGAAGAACTTCAAACAGAGCGATTGCCTAGGAGAGCTGATGAAAAAAAAGAAAAAAAGAATCAGATGAAGCAATGACATGGCACCATGCTGCAAAAGACCAAAGTCTTGGTGCTCTTTCTTAAGCCTCTTGTCTTGTGCCACACAGAAGTTACAGAACTGAATATTGTACATTATTCCATTTACACACTAATAAACAGATTCCTCTCATTTGCATAAACAATAGATTTCAGCGTACTATGTTACTATTTATAGCACAGCTGTTTTGGGATATTTGGGGTCACAAGTCTCAAGGCCTTGAGTCCAAATAAAGTCAGTCTTCAAGCAAAATGCAATTAATAATTTTACAGCTTTGCTTTGTAATAAACCTACTGATTAAAGATTTTCATTTTCAGCCTTGTCACGTCCCTGGTAACAAGCTGCAATATTTACCTTGCACACAATATCTTTTGACTACACTTTGTAACAACTGCTACTTGGCCTGTTTGGAGGCACGCTGGAAGAGAGCCCCATATGTTTTGATTTGCCTTCCCCACTATTTGCATTTAACCTGCTAACTGTTGATGGATGTTTTAGCATCACATGCATCCCTAGGGAGATGATGTGAGATATGTGTCGATTCAGTGTGCACAGTCTATCAAGGCTTGATTTATGGTTTAACACACTGCAGTTTGTGCTGCCTACCATACACAGAGCAGCAGATTGAGAGCCAAACCATACATCTAAAGATAAAAGTTTCTGAATGGGCCCAGGTTGGTGAAGAGGGGGTTTTGACATTGTGTGGCATTATGTGAAAATGTGACAACAGAAACTGAAGCGGAGAAGCATGTCCTCCTCAAATCTGGTTTTCTTGAGATAATTCCCCTCATAATTGCATTGCAAAAGCATGATGTATCTTACCTATACATCCAATTAATGTTTCACACTGTGTTTCCTTGGTCACACACTGTGTTATCCTATAAGTTCTTTATTGATTTATGCTCTTGAGACTGGAAAAGCACTGGCCTCCAGAGGAAATCATATTTTGTACCTGTACAAGCCAATACATTTATTAAGGTTACAGCCGGCACTGTGTCATGCTTTCAGGAAGTCAGTTTTGCAGGGTAATCCCCAGTGGAAAACAGGGCAAACCTCTTTCTGAAAGTCCATGGTGCAATTATCTGGAATAAGAAAATGTGATAGGAAGTAAAAAAATAAATAAATAAATAAACAAAAAGTTATGCTCCTGTGATTGAATTCGATATAACTTGTGCCCTTTGAGTGGCTATTTTTCCTCCCAGAATAAATGGTTTCAAAGGGGCATGTCATGGTAACAAGATATGATTGAATGGCAATGTGTGGCTGAGCAGAAGTGAGCTTCATAGCCTTTTTGAACTACGGAGCTTGTTAGTGATATGCATGGCAACTATTAGTTTTGACAAAGAACATCCGGGAGGCCTTGGAGAGAGAAGGGAAATTGGGAGGGATGGGAACAGACGAAGGGAAAGGAAAACAAAGAGGGATGGTAAAAGAATATTACAAGAGAAGACTGAACACAAGTGATCCCTTCTAAGCCCCTGAAGGAGGAAACAGTGCTCAGGTTGAACAGGGCACAAGACAAAGACGAACCATGTGTTGCTTGCGCTGACCGTGGTAAATGTGGGTTTACACTGTGATTTATAGGAGTGAAAAGGTGAGAAACACAGCTCTAGGCGGGACACACACAAGCCCACGTGCATTCACACACATAAGCGCATGAAGCAAATATGAACATTTTATAAACACACGCGCACTCACACACAGAAAAGATTCAAAATCACACCATGTAACCGGCCAAGGTGAAGCTATAAATCTATTACATTCGTCAGCTTTATACCTACCTTTGTGCAAATGTGCATGTGCCTAATGCTCAACAGGCCTTCTGGCTGTGACAGGTGCAGTACTGTTGCTGCATCAGGTCAATACTGAACATGCCTACTGGAGCTTATATTAATACAAGGCAGCTGACAGCACACACATTCTGATAATACCCTGTAAAGAAAGTCATTTCCAGACCAAAAAATTGTTCCAAGTAGCCCTGCACTGAACCATGCAAACATATTGTCCACGTTGGATCCAAGAGTATTTATGCTTTGACCTTCAAGAATTAGGCAGTGTTTACTGACTGTGTAGCCAACTAGCTTACTGCAGCAAAACTGAAGCCAGGGCCATTGTTTGGAATAAAAGAATTCAAAACCGCAAACGGGTCGAATTTGTTCCACATAAATCCAGTTGTATTACTACAAAGAGTGGATTGTATGCTGCAGATATGGTCACTGAATTCACAAGCACCACCTTACTGCTTTAAAAAAGGAGAAAGTGCACTGCAAATAGTTCGTTATACATCTAACTTTAATGAGTGCACCTATTTAGTTCGTGCAGCTTGAAAGATTCTGCATACCACAGCTATCAGATGTAATTATTAAAGTTCCATTATTTCATAAGAGCAAAAGTAATTGTATTTTAGCAGTGGTTCCAAAATAACAAGGGTCTCCATATGCCTCTATAATGTGCTATGTTTGTGACTCGTATTAACTGGTGGAGTTGAAGTGGTGTTTCTGTAAGCAGACAGAAAACTAGCTAATTCCACATGAAAGCCCTCACTTGCAATTTAATGGAACAGGATGCATTTGGTGATGTAAGCCAAATAAATTACCCCTCTGTTGTCTGGTATTAAATATAACCACGGATTGCAACAAGCTTAAGACCTCTCTTGATTCAGGATTCTTGGCTGGCAAGTGGAAAGCACACAAATGTAATCCAATGATAGTAAAACAGCAACTTTTAATTATGTTACATAACTGCCATTATATAAGGCAACCTTACAGACAAATTAAATGTGTATCCCACAAAAAAGGAAAGCAATTTTGTAGATGACAAAGCGGCTTTTGTCTTATTAAAGTCCAGTGTACATATTTAGAGGTGGTGGTGGAGGAGAATGATGTAGTTTGTGATTTGGAAGAGGCAGATGTGTAATTCAAACAGCTAAGAAAAAAAAGGAAATAGGAGGATGAGGAGAAAAAGGTGAAGAAGGTGAGATGAAAGGGAAAGGGAACAGTCAAAAGGGCAAAGCTGATTAGAGATGAGCACAGAATATGATCAACCATCAATAGTAATTACAATGTATTTTCAAAAAAGCTTCTTTGAGTGTTTTATTTTCATGTACCTTACAGTGGTATCATACTATAACTAAGTGGTTCTACTCCCTATTACATCCCTGCTCTCCAACCCCCGATTGTTCCTGGGTTTCTGTGCCCTTCTCTCAACTCATTGCCATCTTTTTCTCCTGCCTGGACTAATTGTTTTTCTCTCTATCGCTTCCTCCCATATCACTATATTCCCTTCCACAATCCCTAACTTCTTCTACTTCACTTTGCTCTGTAATTACCCTTGTTTTTTCCCTTTGCCTTCCATTCTGTTTTCCTTCAACTCCTCCTTTTCCTCATTCTTACTTCCTTCTCTGACCGTTTCTGCCTCTGGACCCTCACTCATCCTTTCTGGTCATCTTAATCTATCATTAAGATGACCTTAATCTATCATCTTACATGGCCTCTTCTCCCACCCTCTTCCACCCATCTCCTATTCTCTCATTTCACCTTTTGTTACTTGTGCTCTCTCTCTGCCGTACCTAATTCCAATCTTGGCACAAGTTCATTCTTCCTGGAGAGCAAAGCGACAAACATCAACTGCAGTCAAAACTGATGGGATGGTTGAATAGGAGATCAATGGTTCAGTGGTCAGGTTGACCCTAGATGTCGTCTTCAAAACAATGAGAAAGACAAGGAGGGAGACAACGTATAATCATCGCTCTAGTCCTAGAAAATACATTTAAATGTGAATGATAGAAATAGAGCAATACAAAAGGAGATGTCTGTGTTCTAATGAGAGCTGCGGGAGGAAAAACAATATGCTGATGATATCATGATGGCCTAGAGAATATGTCCCATTCTCATCCCTACCATCACCCAGTCTTTCCTCTGGACTGACGAGTCTTGCCTTCGGCTGCTTCCACCATCATTAGCTGATGCCCAGTGTTCTGCAGTGTTCAAACAAGACTTAACGACTAGCTCATTTAGATAAACCTGTCACTGTGGTGGCTCTGCAAATGTCGTGTTATATGACTTACATTATCCTTATTGCAAAAGAACAGCTCGTGGGCTAAAGTCTGCATCGCTCTGCTTCCGCGAGCTGGCCTGGCCAAGCTTAGCAAGTCATTTTCTGTGTTCTGTGCAACATTATGGCTGCAAATGGTAACATCCCCCAAGAGGATTTTTTTTTGTAGTAGTAGTATTTGCATCTAAGCACATTTGAGGTTGATACTGCTGTTATTTGGGTCTGCTTTGTGTCTTGGTAATTTGTGGAAATCTCATACAGTGCGACAAAGCCCCTCAGACAAACTGAAATGCCGTCGTCCAACGAGGCTGAGATGAACAAAGCACAGTTCTAGAGTTCAGTTTGGGGTTGAACGTCATGGACAGAAAATACAGCATAGGAGGCCAATTTGTTTGATGGATCTGGTAACTTCACTTCTCTCATTGTAAAGATGTTGCTATTCTTTGGTGAAGTAGCTGTTTTTATAGTAACACCAGCTGAAAGTTTGCCAACCCCGTGGAGTTTATTCTCACTGCAGCAATGCAGAAATGCATATTTTTTAATACCACATGTTCTAGTATTTAAAAAAGCATAAATGCATTATAAAGAAGTGGCCAAAAATATATACCTCAGTGTAAAAAGGAATCAATTACAAGCAAAAGTCCTGTATTGAAAAATATTCATGTTTAAGTATAGAAGTATTATCAGCAAATTGTACTTGATGTAGAGATATGTGTAGCATAAAATGAAAGGACTCGTAAAGTACCTGAAAATTCTACTTAAGCACAGTACTTGAGTTAATGTTACATTCATCTCTGTAAAGTTACAGCACACAGACAGACTCATGAAAAAACTGCAGAGGCTTCCTGCTTATTCCAGCCTGTCTCACGGAGTCACCATAAAAAGGTTGGCACTTTGTGTCATAATACTACCTCACATTACTGCCTAACATTTTGCTGTTACGGACTGGACATTTAAATTTTATCCTAGCTTCTATTCAGGAAGTGCTTTTCGACAATGGAACGAAAGAATTCACAATGGAAATGGCAGCCTTGAAGAGTCCAATCCAATATTGACTCCGTAAGCCCTGTTGAGGAAACTAAATGACTGATTTGAATTTTTATATAAAACAACCACCCTGGGAAGAAAAATGCATAAACAGTTTGCCACACATGTACAGATGGAATATATTGTTGAAAGTAAAAACAATGTAGTCCTTGGGCACAAAACCGTAAGCATTTACTTTTAGTGGGTGCAGAACGTAAAGTAATTATCTTTTGCTCCAATTGCGTTGTCCTTGCTGTTTATGTATTCATTTATTCATTTCAATTGAAAGGGAAAAACAAATCACAGATCCTGATACCTGGCCAAATAATCTGTGGAGTCTTCCAAAGGATAATTGGGGAAAGACAGCGGGCAATTCAATTCAATTCAATTCAGTTTTATTTATATAGCGCCATATCATAACAAAGTTATCTCAGGGTACTTTTTCATATAGACTCTTTACATTTACAGAGACCCAACAATTCTCACCATGAGCAAGCACTAGGCGACATGCTGAAGCGAGATGCTAAAGCGAAGGGAAAGAAAAATGAGGCAGGGAGAGAAGTAATAGAAATCTCAGGAGATGTGAGTCCCTGTTGTGGCTAGTGCATGAGAATTTAGAGCCTGGAGAATTGGACATACCACAAGGTATCTTGGATGTGTGTGAGAAAGACAGAGTGACTCCTCATTTGCTTTTGGCTACCCTGGAGCCTCCATCTTTCCAATGTGAACTTCCATGAGAAATAGTTCTTCCTGCAACAACTCAATCTCAACATATCTCTCGCGAGATTTCAGAGCAAGACTTTTCCTTCTGTTTGTGGTTAAACAGAAATGATCTTGCTCTCTAACAAAACGATCTGTCTCTGCAGGGATCCTTTCCATAATGTTGTTAGACACTTCGCATAACAATCTGAGCCTGTCAGTGGCAAAAACAAGCACTTTTAGTGGACGTACTTTTCATTGGTGCAATTGCCTGCAAGGATTACGTTGCAGCCATTGCAGCCCGTTTGCGGATCCCAGCAGAGGCTATCTACTGGACGTATTCCAAAACTTTTGGTAAGTATTAGTCATTTAGACCCCAACATTTTTTTAAAATAGGGCCCTGATTTAAAAATACTGGAATTTGACAATGGATGAAGGATAACAATGTAATTGTTGGCCAATGTTCAAAAAATACCCCACCAAAAACCTTTCCTCTGAGTATTAAATACTTACTGAAAGGTGTTTCTGAAAATGTTGTATAATATTGTATTCAATAGTCACAATAGATTCCAAGGCCACTGAGAGTCAAAGCAAAGTGGTTCTGGGTTGGATTATTTTGTGTTAAGAAGGGTGATCACTGGTAAGCATTTTTCTGATATGCCTTTTTTCGTGCTTTTGACAGTATTGCAAGCTCTAATGTATAAATAGGGGTTGGTTGAATTTACATTCATCCTTGCAAAAACACGATTCATGGACAGACTGTTCAATGTTCAATGCCTCTCTAAATGGAGTTCCTAGGGAAACCAGGAGACGAGGAGACGTACCGTCTTTTCTTAAAAAGGGAAAGGATGGTTTGTACTTGTGACAACAGCCATCCACACAATGCTTTTGTGAAATTCAAATGTGTGTCTAAAAACGCAGATCAAGAGAAAAACACACTATATGCATTTGAGGCAGAAACAATAGGAGTACAATTCATCCTGTGTCTAAGACTGAGTGGGACATATCCCCATGCCCCCCCCCCCCCCCACCCCCAAAAAAAAAAAATCTGAGAGGAGGAGAACCACGCAGAGAGAAAGAGAAAAAGCCTCTTCTCTCTGCTCCTCTGCCAACGAGAAGCGGCTTTATTACATAACAGTCTCAGGGCTTGGCAGCTCACATGCTTTTAAGGAAGAAGCACACGTTCCCCTGCACCTGAAATCTCATGGCACAGTGGGAGAAGATGGGGATGAGGTGGAGGCTTAGAGAGCAGAGACAACAAGAGAAGAAGAGTGAGAAGAAAAGCAATGAGGAACTAAATACCCTTGTCAGTTGAGAGATGCTTGGATTGCTTTTTTTGGTGGCATGAAGACAGGCATCAGCCAATTACTGATTTCAACTACTACTGCTACTATACTGTCACTAATAATAATAATAATAATAATAAAGCTTTAATATGTTCTAGCTTTGCTTTTGTGATTGCTTTGTACAGGGTAGAACTCTTTGGCTATAAACCGAGGGGTGCAAAGGAAATAACATGCTTTACAATAGCAGTTAAAAATTAGAAGCAGAACTACCTACATATATTTAGTTAGAATAAAACAGATAAAGAGAAAGTGACTGATTTACAGTAAAATACACTGATGCACCGTGATGCAATTAATGAGGTTGAAAACCAACTGCATTGATTCAAAAAGTTGGTTGGTTGGATGGTTAGGCAAGTTAGAAACATGCTACAAGGCTTACGGGTGTGGAGTTAGGGAACAGAAGTCCGGATGGTTGTAAGTATCATGAACAAGGGCTCTGACATGTGCAGTATATCAAACCCAACGCCCTTTGGGGAAACTTCAAACAAAAATACAGCCATGCTAGCGGCTCTGTGAGGCTGTACTTTTGCACAGTGGTGCTTTGAGCTAAATGCTAATGTCAGCATGCTAACATGCTCACAGGGACAATGCTAACATGCTGATGTTAAGCAGGTATAATATTTATCATGTTCACCATCTTAGTTTAACTGCTAACTGTTAATTTCACACAAAATACAGCACTGGCTAATGGGAACTTTATGCAAGTATTTAGTCAGAAACCAAAATACTGAACAAATATACATTTTGACCTGATTATTTCATGGAATCAATCAGGTAGATGTTGAAATATTTCACTGGATAAGTGAAAACTTTGACCTGTTGTTGGTACTAGAAGAAACGACAGGGGATCACCAAAGTCAGTTGGATTCAATGTCTGGGTACCATCAATGTTTGTACAAAATGTTGTGTTAATATATCCAGTAGATGTTCAGATATTGTACAGGACAAGTGAAAACTTTGACCTGCTAGTGGTGCTAGAGGAAAAGACGGGATCACCAAAGTCAGAAAGATTCCTTCTCTGGGCACCAAATGTCTGTCTTAAATTTCAGTTGTTGAGATATTTCAGTCTGGACCAAAGTGGTGGACTGATCGACTGATTGACAGACAGACATCGCTAGGGCCAGAAAAAACCAGCAAAAAAAAAAAAACCCCAACAGAATTTAAGTTACAATTGGATATAACATTTTCAACATCCCTTTGAATGGAGTGAAAATTTGGACTGGGTCAGTTTAAATTGAACAGTTTTATCCTGACTTATCAGTCACTCATGAATTACTAGAGGAACATAAGGCTTCATATCAGGGCTGCTACTCATTTGGTTCCCAATATACATCTATAAACCCTGCTCTAGGCCC
The DNA here is from genome assembly GCA_005408345.1 of Macquaria australasica. Classification (NCBI taxonomy): domain Eukaryota; kingdom Metazoa; phylum Chordata; class Actinopteri; order Centrarchiformes; family Percichthyidae; genus Macquaria; species Macquaria australasica. Next base: position 1,037,323 of record SEMN01000113.1, read on the forward strand.
CCTGAGTCGTTCCAGGGTCTTCCTATCCCAAATGGCACTATTGTTTTGTGCAAATGCCTGTTTATATGTTTATTTATTATACGCCATATGGTTTCTACTTTTACGACATGTGATGTAAACAGTGCTAAAAAACAGAGATCTATGTGTCTTGGTCTTTGTCTGGTAATCCATAGCACAAGGACAGAGGTGTAGCCACGACTTTCATTTGTTTTCTTTTTATTTAAAGACTAATGCAGAGAATCAGATTCTACAGGGCCATATCATAACCAAAAGAAACAAAAGAAAACATTTACAGAAGGTTCACCATTTCATCTACATCCATCAGAACTCTGTCAGTATCACTGAACTACCAACACACTCCTGTGTACTGTATTTGGGTATGTGTGTTTGTGTGCGTTTTGAAAGTGTGTGTGTTTGTCGATGTCCATATGTATACAGTCTCATTCTAGTTTCTCTTACCCTAATCAACTTTTGTGCTTTAGAAAATTAGTTTTTTTTACATTTCAGTGAAAATCAGAACATATTTTGCTTGATAAAAATACAAGAAAAAACTCCAGTAGGTATCTAGGAATAACCAAAGACTCAATGTTGAAAAGCAAGTGCTGCTGAGAACTGCAATGGACCTTGCATCAAACATAATGAAATAAATGACTGATATGCCTACAAATGTGATATTTACATGTATGCTCTGCATATGAGTGTGAAGGTAAAAGTTGGAAGCTCATGATTGCACTGTGCCTCATATTTCACATTCTCTCTCTGGAGCATTAAATGTAGCAAAACCAGACCTGGCTCAAAAATATTTGTCTATAGCATTTGTTCGATCCTGCTTGGAGTACAAGGTTGGGGCTTAGCAAGGATATTCCCAACAGAAAAGTGTACAAAATTCACTTTTACTCAAAGTCAAAACTCTCTGGTGATCCCTGTAATATCATTGAGCTTTGGAAAGCAAAAGATAAACAAAATGATCCATTTAGCAAAATAACATTTTCACCTGCCTCCATTTTTGTAATGACAAACAAGCTCAAGAAATGAACAGAAATATTATTAACAAGGTGATCTTGTTACAGTTTTGCTCCTGGTTTTTCAGTTCAATCACTTTATTGCATGTCTCCGGAGAAAAAGTGCAATCAACAACGAAAGCCATTTTCCCTTCAACCACCGACAAATCCAAAGCGCAAACAAAAGAGATAATCCACTGTTTTCTTTGATGTCACCCTGTATAGCCATGGTTGAAAGAAAAAAAAGCTAATGGGTACACAGCTGATATAAAAGCTAAGCTTTTTTATTTTTATTTTTTTTTATAATAGCTTGTAAATCTGAACCACAATGGTCAGGGAGAGAAGGTCAATGATATGGTTCAAAGCTGTCCTTGCATAGCACAAAGCTGACTACATAAATGTAATGTTATTGTTCTTCTAAATGTGCAAAAGGCATAACAATAGGTTGATAATACAAACAATATTCATCATCATCTTAGCTAATATCTTCATTAATAGAATCAAATACTGTATGCATTATGTATTTTACATATGTATATATATATTTTTTCTTCATGATAATAAACATACATACAATAGTTTAGAATTCAAATATCTTTATACAACTCTTCACCCTGAACTTTGCAGTTCCTTGACCCTCTGCTTGTAGGTTAAGTGGCTGTTAACAGTAGACTGCTTGCATATGCTTGCAAAGATCTCTGCCATTAGGGGATAGGTTCAGTATTGGTCATAATGATAATGCAAATAATAACAATAGCAACAACCACCGATCTCTTTTCCGTTTCCCTCTGGCGATAGCGTGATCTCTTCACCCCAGTGCACAAACACACAGAGAATTCTGCAGGGTTCTAACATGTCTTTTGGCCTGTTCAGTGCCCTGTAAAACATATTCAAAAAAGCACACCCAGAACCCATAATGCAATACAATGCACCCCCACTCCCCGACAAGAAATATGGAGATTTTGTGAAACAAGATTAGAGTGGAAGCCAAAGGCATCAGAACCCAAGATGGACACACAATGCTGTTATCTTTGACCAAATCTAAATAGATTCTAGATTTCCATGTACAGTATACAGATGAAACTACAAGTAGAGAGGGGTCAGTGTAAAGCTACAATGGATATTACCCCCAGGCTGAGTGTCAGGTTCAGGTCCTAAGAAAAGCCCTTGCTAATTAATATTGCTACATTAACATAATTTAAAATGGACTGTTCAGAAACCTCAACGTGCCACATCAGAGAAGAAGCATTTCCTTATAGTATGTGTTTTTTTTATAAGTTAAAAGAAAAAAGAGCAAGCAATGTTCAAGACAAAAAAAAAAAACCCCAAAAGCATTCTTTTCACATTTGCGTTAGTTCTGTTGGTTTTTCTCGGAAGAGGGATTGACATCATGCTACAAAAATATATTCATCTTCGTCACTATCGTAGAACTACAAGACAAGTCCTCTGTGTGAAACACAGCGCCGGCTAAAGCAAGATTACAGTGCCACTTCAACTCAGTGTCTCCTTTCTCTCTTTGTCTCTTTCTGTCTCTGTCCCTGTCTCTCGCTGTTGCTCACCAACAAGCAGCAACAAATAAGTCCAAACGGGCATGTGATACTGAAGGCAGTGTAGCTGGTACTTTCTGAGTGTTATGTCTCAATTTTCAACTGAAAGGAGATGGGGACTATGGCAAACAGGGTCAGGGGACACAATGGGATGGAAAATACAGACGCGCCATCAATCAACAAAGTAGCAGCCATCACAGCTTCAACTCTGAAAATGAAAAAAGGCACTCCTCCTTCTCAATGTGCCCCACCCCTCTTTAAGCAATGCCGACTGTACTTTGCTATAAATGGTGTTTTGGCTAACGAGGCCCCACCATAAATAAAACAAACAAAACAAGTAAATAATGAGTGTTTTAATTCTAAATGTAAAATGCACTCCAGGATTCCATGATTTTTACATTCTTACTCATAACTAGCCAATTTCAGTTTACATCATTGATGTCGTTGTTGCTGTTGTTGATGTCAGTGTGTGCACAAACACACAGTTGAATAATATTTGACTTCAGTGTGAAAGCAGCTTTGAATGGAACGCTAACTTGGTGAGAAAGTCACTTAAGCGTGAATTAGACCAGTATATATTCCTTTTGTAGAAAGTATCATAAACAGAAACAAAAATAAATTAAATAAAAAAAGTTCACTTTTCCATGTATTCAGTAAACATACCCTTTAGTTACACTTTGCAAAGCTTAAACATAATACTGACATCTCTAACACTTGATAATATTTACAACGCTGTGAAAGGAAATTAATAATATTTTCAATGTTGAGCACAGAGATGGTTGAATTTTTGTATTTTTTTTAATCCCTAAATAAATGGTGTGTCCACTGAGACATGTTTTATTGCTATTGCAGAAACCCTAACATATTTTGAAGAATGACGTAATTAATCTCATAAAACATCTACAGAGAATTGAAGATATTTTGACAGAGACTGAGTGTAGCCTTTTGCTGCTGATATCAAATAAACTAAGCTATCAGTCGGTGTTGATCTGTATTTTGAATACGTAAACATAAATAATAAGATGCCCTGCCCATGCATATACACAAGTGCTTTTTACCGTGTCTGTGATTCCATGTTTAAATAAAATAGAAAAAAATTAAAATTAAGAAAAGAAACATAGAAACAAAAGCCCCTTAACAAGTTTGGGCTATGTGCAGTTGTAGAATAGCATTCTCTTGGCTATATATTTATAGTAGTATTTTCTTAGTAGCATCATCCGAGACCTGAACAACACCCTTTCAAAAGTCTGTATCATTATCGTTCTTTTTTTCTCTATTTTGTTTTTTCAAAATCTTCAAACTTTAGGTAAACATAGAAGCAATGCAACGACTGGGAATTCAAACCAGCATGGACACCATGTTTGTCTGAAAATAAACACCTGTTTTAGGAGGATTAAGAAAGAAAATGAAAAACAAAAAAATTACAGGTATAATTTTAAAGGAATGAAACATGGATTAGTGTGGATTCATCCCCTGCAATTTGGGCTTCTTATTCAAGTAGGTTGCCCAGTAGACCAAGTTAAAGGTTCCAAAGAGCAGAGGGAAGGCTATTCTGGCAATCCTGTCTATCTTGCTCACACTGTTAAAGGTCTTCTTGGCCTCTGGAGGCTTGGGCTTTGGCTCCTCCTTGGGCTCAGTTGGGGGTGGTGGGGCGCTTTTGGCAATAGTGGCCAATCCAGGGTCCCTGGCAATATTGGGGGCGAAGGCTGTAGCAGTGGCAGCTGGGTAGGCTGTAGTGTTGTTCTTCTTGAGGAGGGACTCCTTCTTCTTCTTTTGCTGATTTTGTTTGTTGGGGAAAGCATTGGGAAAAGTAAAAAGCATAGAGGTCAGATTGTTTTAATAATCCATTTTATATATTTTGCACAATCACTGATGTGAATAAACCATTCAGCAGCCTGGTGAATATTCAGTTAATATATGGACATTACGCTGAGAATTATTAATTCCTCACATCTACATATTTCCAAATAGAAGCCTTAAACTCAGCAATCTAAGAATTAATATTGGGCTCTGTTTTTTTTGTTTTTGTTTTTAAAAACGGCTGGAGATTACAGAGCACGGTGCTGCTAACTGCAGCATAGAGACAAGTGGAGCAGAAAGCACAAGATGAACACTAAACTATTAATGTTCATGTCATGTTACTCAAATTGCATTTTCTGTGAGATGAGCTGGCGACAACTAAATGTTCCCTGCCTGGCCTAGCTCCCTCAGCAGTTAAGTGCTAACTGTCCTGGTGCAAAAATGAAAGACTTTAAAACATAAATCCATATATATGAATTATACAATTATATTTTAGGTAACTGGTGTCTGACCAGGAGGCACTCGAATTTTGTTTTGGTAAAAACAAGTGCAGACACTGTAACTGAAGAAATGGGGATAATTAATGGAGTCATGTGCCATCATTGTCTAACAAACCATATTCTGTCAAAGCTTTTGTCTATTATCTCTATTTTTCCTCTAAGGATCCCTTAGGAGTAAAAGTAATATAAAAAAGGGCTTCAAATACCTTCTCTGGCACCACACTTTTTCCATCCCAGGCGTAACCCCTCTTGGTAAAGTAATTGACCGTGGCAAACTCAATGAGGGCCGAGAAGACAAAGGCGTAGCAGACAGCGATGAACCAGTCCATAGCTGTGGCATAGGCCACTTTAGGGAGAGAGTTCCTGGCGCTGATACTGAGTGTGGTCATGGTCAGGACAGTGGTCACTCCTGCAGGGAGATGCACAGACAAGATGGATATGTGAAATATGATCAAATCTCAGAAAATACAGTCGCTATCATCACTCATGTGTGTACAGTAAATGTAAATATAGGAACATGTGAAGTATTTTGGTATTATAAATTATAGCCAATAAGAACAATGAAACACTGTAATAAAGTTAGCTGGAAAAAAACAAAACACCTTCAATACTTTATTAAATCAGACATTTTCAGAGCAGAAGTGTTGTGGCATGAATGTGAATTTACTGTTGATATAATCTAAGACTGTCCAGTAACTAGTACATTCTATATAAGGACCATCTGACAAAATGGAGCAATCTTAAGGTACCATCATATAGGGACTTTGCAGGGCATGTTTTTTTTTTTTTCTTAAATCAAACGAGCAAGCAGTTCTTTCACATTAATCTATGTGAGCAGCTGATACAGTCTTGCAGCTTGTGCTTTTAATAGACTCGGAAAGGTAGAGATTTTCACAGATGCAGCTGGAAGATGCAGTTGGCCTCAGAGATTCTGCTGCTGACTAATAGCAGGCAAAATAGGCTTTCTCTCTAAATTTGACCTGCACACTAATGCACAAGCAGTAACAATAAAATGAGTGAATATTGAGGAGCATTGAGGAATGTCAACCCTGGAAAACCAAATTGCAAAACTACGACATCAGCGACTGAAAGCTGAGATGAGGCACTGTATGGAGAAGGAGAGGAACTGGGTCAGAGCATAGCTAACGATGCAGTGCTCATCACAGAACAGGCTACTGCAGATGTTTACACACCAAATAACATCAACCCAAGCAGCAAACCATCCACCAATGCAGCCTGGGCTATCATGAAGGGAGCTGAAGAACAGCTGGCTTGTACAGGAATTATAAAATATGCAGAGAAGACCCTCCCACACATGTGGAGAGAGATGTTTATGTAAAAACACACATGTACATGGTACCCCGACATACACACTTCCATGTTTAAAAGATCCACAGAAGCACCCATCCACTTATTAAAATCCTCTGTAACTTCAACAAATTATAATATTGTCTGAATTGTCTTTTTGGAAATTGTTCCTCAATGCTGAGAAAACTTCTGGAACTTTGAAATATGCAATCTGTTATCATGACTTTTCATCGCTACAGAAAAAAACAAAACAAAACAAAAATTTTTTTGATCCAAACAAACAAACTCAAACAAATACTAAGGAAAGTCAAAGACAATCTTCTTTTAATTAAAGTCTGAGAAAATGAAACCACCCTAGAAAGCCACCTACCTACCTCTGTAAAGAATATTAGTTATATTATATTATATTAATATGGCAAAGACTGTGTCAGAGAGTTGATCAGTCAACTCTATGATTGGTCATGAGGTCATAGTTTGTCTTCTTAAGCAGCTATACAGCTAAGTATATTGTAGTCAAGTGCTGGTGAGGATTTATTTGTCACAACTGTTCCTCTTTGCCAGTGTAATTGTTTTGCGTTTGGTACATATTGTTATGACGTTTAAGACTTTCTTCAATGTATAGTTACTCCGTTTTACAGTGTTTGTGACTAATATTATCAATTCACGCAGAAAACCTCCAGCCTCTTTGTACTACTGTAGTTGCTTCATGTTGACTTAAATAAAATAAAAGACCTCTAATAAAGCTGCAAAATACTGTTAGTTGGTTCTTAACTAAATATGACTCATCACTGCCTTTGTGATTTCCAGGTCATTTAAAATTATTATTTACAAAGTTACAAAGACATTAGTCATAGGAAGTTCACAATTTTTATGAAGACATATGTCAAAGAAAGGGGACCTGCATTAGCATTAAAGAATGGTTGCCACAAGGTCACCCTATATTATTTGCTCTACAAAATCACCAACCATAGCTTCAAAAAATGACTCATTAATCAACTCCTTTCTTGCACAGTCTAAAGACAAAGAAAAGCTTCATAAAGTTAGCGTTTGCATTTGTTGTACAGTGTTCTTGTTATTGTGTCCACCACCTCCAAGCTGGAAAGCAGCTGGTACTGACTTATTACATGTGTCTTGCAATGTTACTGTTTCTCTTCAGATTCTTCTTCACCTTCCTCCTCATTTTTGATGAAGTGTTAAGTGATGAATCACAGATTCCTCATCTTCCCACTCTCTTTTCACATGCTTTTGGCATTGCTGACTTGGTGCTGTGACATGAAGCATAAAGGATGATTATTATGTTCTCATTAGTCAGAGCCAAAATAAACGATTGGTCGTTAGCCATAACTGAGCAAGACACCTCTGATGGATTTAGTGGCTCTGCATAGTAGGTACACAGGGTGCGTGGTCATACATTTCTGGGGTTCATTATGGCTCCAAAGGGAATAACAAATAAGTAGGACAAAGTTATTTATTCTGATGTAATTTATTGTTGAAATTGCATGTTGTTTTATCAAATGTCCCTGATAGATAATTTGTTTAATTAGATTAAACAGGACAAACAGGAATAATCAAGAGTAACACCTGCCTCATCATCACACGTGCTATAATTGCACTTGGCATGAGCACAACTGGAACAAACAAAACACAAATGATAGCTTCACATGGAAGTGGCAATATTCAATTCCAATTTGGTGTAAGGACACAGCTCAGGCGCCCACATAAGTGATGTACACAGAAAAAGGAGAAATGAAGAATAAAAGTAGCCACAGTTAAATACACTGAGATGTGACTTATGAAAGCCATTTTTATGCTACAGTAAGTGTATCAATACAGTTATGTAATATAATAAAATCCACACATGACCATGTTCTGCACTGCACCCACTACTGCTTAGTAGGGCATTGAATGGTTTGTTGATATAGTGTTATGGGGATGCATGGCAGCAGGAGATATGAAAATATTAAGTGATTCCTAGTCATGTATTTATACCAGATTTTCCTACCCTTCTTTCTCAACTCAGAATTATGTTCATAGACAGCTAATTTGTATTAACTAAATAACATTTTGGGAGAATACATGCTGCAGTTTTTAGGAGCATTCATATTAAACTTAGCTGCAAATGTTCACTGACCATATTTGTCATTTGATTTCCCTCAAGGAATAAAAAAAACAATAACACAAAAACACACCGTACAAAAAACGAAATCAGGTGTCGACCTGATTTTGGCAGTATTTTTGGTGCTGGACAGTGCTGAATAACTGTCTAATGCAGAAAACTGTTCACATTTTGCTATGTTTGTTTTCCCAAAAGTATCTGCTCAAGCCACATTAAGCATGATTAAGGTAGTAATGGTTATGTTAAGGCAACTGTGAACACTTGGTTAAGGTTAGGGAAGAGTTGTAGAATCAACACATACTGTACAGTGCATCCAATAGAGCTGTAATTTGACTAGAAGCATCAGCTTGGTGTCACACTTTAAATCATTTTAGGTTTGAGAACAGTGTCTTGAGATTTCCAGTGGAGTGTAACTCTAAAATCGAGGTGTGAATGCTTATGAGGGGGGTGCCAGAACATTCTCCATTGGAGAACAGCCAGTGCAAAGTGACTTTGCCAGCAGTCATGTGAACTTATGGCCTCAGCAGGTGCTGGAGCATGGCACCTCACATACTGTATATTGCTTCTGTTCTGAGAGCTGTGGAAGTGAGATGGAGTGAATGAAGATGAATAAGTGTTCAAAGGGATATCTATTATGGGGAACAACTAGATAACCCTAATACATGTATGGGAGGAAAATGAAGGCCTGTATGCATATTTAGAGATAAGTGGGGTACAGTAGCAGGAAGGGATGAAGTCAGGTAAGGGAAGGTGGATGGAAAGATAGGTGGCAACAGAGTGGTGTCAATCTGTCAGGTATTTTATTTGCCAGTAAATCCGTTAATTTCGTGGGGGCGGATGAAGGCAGCACCACTGGGTATTACACAAGTCCTTACAAAAGTGCCCCGATGCTTGGAATCATATATACTTTACTGTGTTTGACAAGCTCTGTTGTCATGGAAACAAGTCTTCCAACTCCTCCAATGTCTTAATACCACAAGAGAAAAAGAAAAACAGAAAAACATTTGGTGTTAAAATTTGGAACGATGCATGAATCATTAGGTGTTGGCTTGCTTTGTTGCTCGCACACATTGATGTGTTTGAGGGTTGTATGTGTCTTTGTTTACAATATTCTGCATGTAGGTATGTAAAAGTTTGTGTGTGTGTGCGCTAACAAGGTGGACAGCTTGCGTTTCCCACCTCCTGTTAAGTGATAGGTCTACTTAGGAATAATTTAGAACACTAGTAAGTTGATTCATTAGAACAAGACTCCAGAGCTGGTTTTAAATGACTCCATTTGACATGTTGTAACTAATAGACTTGAGGCTTTGAAGGCTGTTAATGAACAAAGTCGCTGATCTGGAAAGTTCTAACTGGATTAATAGTGGTGTAACTCAATTCTTGAGAGTCCCCTCCACTCAATTTAGCTCAGTGTGCACAAGCACTGACACTTGATTTATATGATACATATCTTCTAACAAGGTTTTTGCCTCTGTTTGCATACTCACTTTCAAATACGCACGCACGCACACACACACCTACAGGGCGATGGGAAAAAATGTCAAGATATAGAGAAAGATGGTACGAGAAAGCAAATTTGGGGAAACTAAATTAGATATTTAAGGTGACGAATGACAAGGTGAGGCAGACTATTTCAAGGTGGTAAGGCTATCACTGCTGCCTCGGGCAAGGAAAAGTTTGATATGACTATACGCAGGCAAGCAGTCCGAATGTGCATTTTTGGAAAATGTGGGGCAGATAATGTTCACTTGGTTAATAGGTTTCTGACACAACAAGGTAGAGTTTATAAAATTTTGATTTAATGCCTATCAGGGTAATCAGTCTGATAGACTTTTGGTGCTCGACTGCCTGTAAGAAGCTGCAGATTAGAAAATAAATTGCTCCAGGCATGGCTAAAAATAAATTAATAGGCTCTCTGAGCTCACCTTTGTTTGTCCCTTAAGGTCAAACAATTTTTCAGCATAAGGTGCAAAGTCATTGTTTATTATTATTATTGATCTTTCTGACAATTTACTGTTTGCTCTGTTGGTTCCAACTTCAGCACTTGATTGACAACTCTTGAATGACAGGTTTCAGCTAATTTGATCAATCTCAAGCCAGTGAGTAAAATGTACTGCTCAGCCATTGAATCACAGCCAAGCCACAGATCTGAAATCTCTGTGGGGTAGAGTGAGCCTTCAGGAAAATGGCTGTGTTCTCTCTCTCTCTCTCTCTCTCTCTCTCTCTCTCTCTCTCTCTCTCTCTCTCTCTTCTCTCTCTCTACTCTTATGCTCCTCAGTTCCAGACAGAAATTTGCCTCTAACAATGTTTTGACTGAGTAGGCAACCAATCAAACATGACAATCAAAATGTGGGACGAGGTCAAAAGTACATTGTGAAGTGCGATGTTGCTCACTCAAAGAATACATAGTCCGTATCCAGGCTGCGTGCTAAAGAGGGCCTTGCAATAAAGTTGCTTTTAATGACTGTTTTATAAACTGTTCATTGACACGTACAACTACACCTGAACAAGGACAGCACAGACAATACTTGTCACACATTTGCAAAGATGCAAAGCCTTTCAGAAAGCTTTTAAAAGACTCTTAACACACCTCTAGTGAAACTGGTTTTCTTTCCTGCATCAACCATATCTAAAATTCTGTGTTTCATGACTGCATTCACTGGCACTGCATTTTTTATTCCCAATCAAGCACAGTACAACCACAGGACTCTGACATAAGAGGCAAACATTTGGCTCAGGTTAGGGAAATATAAATGTTTCCTCATTATGATGAAAACAGAAGTCTGGATTTTGACCCAAAAATATATGCTGATGCAAATAAGTTGATCATTTTAGACACAGTTGAGTATTATTTCACTTACAGGAACTTGGTGATGATTGGTTGGATCTTAAACTAATAAATTAGTGAGGGTACCACTGTTGTATAACTTGTAAAGGCTGTTGATGAATGAAAATGATTGTTGTGTAGGGAGTTGTCAAACGACTTTCTATATTCCCTCAACCAGTCCCAGGAGGGAAACTGTCTTTGTTGGATGTCTATCAACATCTCCACTGAGCTGTGGCTACTAATTTATTCATGCCTTATCAATAACTGGAGCCTCAGTGGGGCCTGACTCAAAAACACATTACCTTTAGCATCACTACGTCACCTCTGATTTACATAAATGAAGAAATAAAGTGACATGTTGATTGGCAGGTGAGTTAAATGACGGCCACACACACACACACACACACACACACCTACAGTACATAGCAGCACTGCCTACAATGTTGTCAGCTAGTAATCATGAATTTATGAGCTCCCGCTGGCACACAACCCGCATGTGCAAATATATCTAACAAACACATGCATTAACACAACCAAACTCTGATACCCCCCCCCCCCCCACACACACACACACACACACACACACACACACATACACAAGGTGTTATTCCTTAATGAGCAGATACATTTAACAGCATCATGGGAGAACCAATAAATACCCAGCCAATCGCTCTTAAAGAGGGGAGAAGGAAGCGAGCTAATCTTCTGAGCACTGCTGTCCCTGACAGCTTAGAGTCAGACAGAGAGAGAGGGAGAGACAGCACCATATCAGCACCATCAGTGGCTGTTTCCTTTTGGTTTTCATTTGGACTGCAAATGAATAAATAGCTAACAGTTTTCCACTACACCAAACTAGCTATAAACTAATCAGCCTCTTAATCGGCACAATGATAAATAAGATAACTCTACCCACTGCTGTGTTTTTAAATTGCCTATTCATCTACGGGGCAAGCTTTAGGGAAGAGATTTAGTGCAGAGGCTGTGCTTCTTAGACACAATGTAATTTCAACTGTGTTTTCAATGCTGCATTTGTTCATGTTAATAGGGTTTCTGCATCAGCTTTGGACATCTGTGTTGGAAACATAAACCTGATCACATCTGTAGTAATAAGAGAACACATATAGTATTACAGTAGGTATTTATTTACTCCTGGTATCGGTGCACCACTTGATATCTGTTCTGAAATTAAAACAAAGAGAAGCCAAGCTGTGAATAGGTGGGAGGAATGACTAAAGTGCATTTGTGCAGTTTAGTTATTCCTCCTGCAGTAAATATAATATTAAAAACACCATATTTTCTTTTAGCTTTTGTCATTCAGACATAGATGTCATTTATGTAAATGTTCCTAACAGCTTTATTCAGGCAAGACAGGATCATTACGGAAAGAGCCATAATGCTTGCGTAATGTTTCGCACCTGGTGCGCAAGAGGGAGCGGTGGTACAAGTGGAGAACAGCAGTTAATGGAAAAGTCATGACACAGTATGAAGGAAGAAGAGTGTTTTCTGTTCTCTCACAGGCTGCATCAATTATGGATTTTAAAACTTATTTTGCCCTTGAACAATTACAATTAATGACCATTGTGGGCACGAATGATGCTCGTCCCTACTTCTCACAGTGAATCTCCATAATAAAAATTCTCATTAGAATGACAAGACATTAAGTTGGGACTCTCATTTAATTCCTGTGTACCCACCTACTGTATGTGAAGCATTTTGACAAATATTCATTCATCCATCCATACAGTTGGCATTAATGGAAATCAAAAATATAGGGAGGTAGTGCTGGTCTGATTATCATTTTGGCTATGTGGATTATTAAACCAATTTTATTCTCTTTGTGCATAAGAGGTAATAAATAAGTGAAACATTTATTACAGTACTCTTAATGAGTGGAACAATATGTGCATTTAATATCGCTCTGCGTATTTAACCTTGTCCTATGGTAGCCTTTATGTTAACGGGAGGCATTCAAAGTAGACTATCTATCATTTTGTCTTCCTCATTGCCCATGCTGTAATTTTACTCTGTTGGTCTATTGCATGTCTGTCTGGGATTTTTTCCTTATCCAAATCTAGGGTCTAAGGTAGAAGGGTGTCAAATTTGTAATTTGTTATATTGGGCTTTATAAATATAATTGACTTGACTTTTAGTTAAAAATGATGTGGGCGCTTATTTCGACATGAGACGCACTTTAAAATTGCTGTCACATGTACATAACAAGGTGCATTTCTGAAAGGGACTGCAAACTACAGTACATCAAGTGTTATTTGTGTTTCTGTCAGGTCAAGTCCTCAGCTGCCTGCTTCAAAACTCTGACATCTGTCTGTGTCACATCACACTCATTGAATGTTTAAAAAAACATTTACAAGCCCAGCTCTCAAAATAATCAGTGTATACAGCAACATAAAAAATCGCAAAAAGATAAATGGAACCAGAAGTGCTGAGACACATTTCCCCATGTACACTGCAAACATTACAAGCAGTGACACCATAGTAGACACTGACTTCTGCCTAACATGAACATGCAACACATTATTCCTGAGTTTACGTTGAATATTGCAGATAGCGTATTATTTAGGTTGCATTTTACATATGATTTGCCACGATAAAGACATACAATATATAAGCAATATAACAGCTTCTGTGTTAAGACAGCTCAGTGTACTCTTTCATCCTAACAGCACTAGACACGTGTACAATGGTTTGATATACACCATAAATCTTTGACTTAGATGATAGTCAAAGGATTAAGATGGCAATGGCAGATCTTGATCGTCTGCTATGTCATATTACTCACATGAATGACCTACCTAGTATACTGGGATGCTGCGCTGCTCTGTGTCTTCATGGAAGCGTGTACATATGTTTATTCACCTGTGTGTGTGTGTGTGTGTGTGTGTGTTTGTGTGCGCATGTGTGCACATGCTGCATGCATGTAATCTCATGAAGCAGAACCAGTAATGATAGCATGAGGGACACACACATGCCCTAGATAGTTGTTTGAATCTAATCTAGGCCATCCTCATTTCCCTTCGACACGTGACAAGCACCGCAGGTAGCTAGCTGTGACACATACGCATACACATATGAAGACGCTCACAGCTCACACAAACAGACACCAAAACATTGCAGGAAGAGTAGAAAAACCTCCTGAAGACTGCAGAGCTGCAAAATCCGGTGCATGTATAATGTTTCTGTGAAAGCTCTTTAAGTAGTGGGCCAAGGGAGACACTGACATCCATGAGAAGAGAGAGAGAGAGAGAGAGAGAGAGAGAGAGAGAGAGGAAGAAGAAAGAGTATGGGGTGAGGTAACTCAAGGACATTCTGCCTGCTGCTGTGCTTTGCTGCTACGGAGCATGCTGCAGACTAGCAAGAGCTTTCCTTTTGGGCGGTATTATGTAAGACCTTAGTGTGACAGACAGGCAGATACACACCAGATACACACACACAGACGCATACAAACACTCACATCCACATGCCCAGACACATGCACACAACACACATAGGCCAATTTGTGCGCTCACACACACACACACACACACACACACTGACGAACACTTGCATCACACAGGCACAAACAAACACACTTGTAGACACACATTCAGAGCACGTAAATCATAATTCACACTGAGCCTTGTGCTTGAAATTCTACCGCAGCCAGCCACAACTGATTAAAGCTCTTGTTCACCTCATTGGTGCAGAGACAGAACAGAATAGAAATATGATTTTTGCACTGAATATGCAATTGTTCAATCAGTCCTTTTACTGGAACTTTTAATATCCTTCAAAAGAATAGTTTTGACATTTTGGCAAACTAGCTTTCTTGCCGAGAATTAAATGAGAAGCTAGGTACCACTCTGTCACCACTGTGAGGTTGCCAGGCAACCAGCAGGGGCACCAGGAAGTCACTGCGCCCGGCAACTGTTCACCAAGATATTCTAACGGCATGTTGTCCTTTTTTTCCCATTTCTGGTTGTGTACAGATTAAACAAACAAGATACAACATGTTAATTAGCGAGCTTTAGAGGTGTTGGTATTTTGGACAAAACAAGGCTAGCTTTTTTCCCCTGCTCCCAGGCTTTATGCTATGCTAGGCTAATTGTCATCTAACTCTCATCAAAGAAAGCAAATAATCCATATCAGAGAATCTTTCTCCAGTGATATCAAGTAAAGTCATCATACTCTTTGCTTCACTTTGATTGTTAATCAGTCTCAGTCAATATATTGCATATATTTTTTTTTCAATCTTGGCGCAAAGAAATGAAGCTGCACTCCAGGGTCATTGACAGCTGTAAGTGGAAACACTGTGTCTCACAGTTGTTTCCATTTAATCCAAAGCCAAGTGTCAGAAGTATTTAATTTTAAAATTCAATCAGATGGTGTTACAGTCATTTATCTTAGGATCACAAATCCAAATTCACTCGTAATGTTTTGTGTTATTTATTTATTTATTTATTTTTACAAAAAGGGAATAATAAGTTATGTATTTTAACTGAAATAGCTTTCAAACAATATAATGTATTCAATGGGTAATACTGTATTGTGCTGATATAATAAATTCCTCCACAATGTAATGCAACCTCATTATTATGTTAACCAATGATAATTACGTAATAATGACAGTGTAATATTTTTAAACCATGTAATACTGACTAACATTATATTCTGTAACTCATTATTTTTTTTATCATTAGACAACTAAAGATTGTATTATGTACTTGTTCCATTTAGAAGGACTTTTTCCATTTTATTATGTCTTTAAGCAGCCCTATTGGTTTAGCGCCTTGCTCAACAGCACTTTAGTTTCGAGTGAGTGCCTGATGTAATGTCATCATATCTTCCACATTGATTTTCCATGATCAGATTTGAAACCCTCTGTTGATGGGCTAATTTCTCTACCCACAGATGTTTAGAAGAGAGGGAAGCAGAAGACTCACCAAAGACAGTCCTGGCAGGGACGGACTCTCTGTTGAGCCAGAAAGACACTTGGGAGAGGATGACTGTCATGATGCAGGGTAGATATGTCTGGATGACAAAGTAACCAATTTTCCTCTTCAGGTGGAAGTGGGTTGTCATCACAACATACTCTCCTGTGGTCGGCAGACAAAAGACATGACAAGGTCAGAAAGAATGCAAAGATAAACTTAATACTTCACTTATATACTTAGGACATCTATTGTACCTGTCCTTATAGTCCAGAGTGTTTTTTTTTTCTAAATGGTTTGTTGTGTTTTGGCCTTCAGTTTTATTGTAGTTGAGATTTATTGGCACAGTTATGGGTGTCATTTGTCAACAAGCTCAATACCCAGGCATGATCCATTCCACCAGAGAAAATACGCCAGTCACAGGAACAGCACTGGGGTTTAATCTGTTTATTAACAATATGTTGATTTTGAGGTTTTCCAGAGACATAAATAACTGGAACAAATAAAAAATAGAATGCATTTATATATCGACATACCTTATTCAATCTAGCTTGGTAGATACAGTTACTTAGGGGCTTGCTGCTAATAAAACAAAGTGTGGCCTGGGGGATAGGGCTGTCTTCAGCATTACTTTCGGCCTGCAGCTAGCATCACTGCAAACAGGTCACCCATTTTATGCTGTCACTAATTTTTGCCAGTATCAATGGAGAAAAGGGAAGGTAGGAAAAAGACGTAACGGCCAGTAGGGAAATTATGAATCTGGGACATGGCCTGTCATACCTAAAGTGACAAACTGATACTGAAGATGCAGATGAACTGATGCAAAATCTGCAGTTTCAGTCCACTTTTAGAGAGTGATGAGAAGGACTGTGTAACTGTATATGTACTGAGCTTGAATCTTTCTCAGCAGCTTTTACTGGGTAATGCAGTGTGAACATTAAATATGTCAAATGAATAAATTCAAAATGCAAAACCTCCCTTTAAAACATTTATTTGTTTCACAGGAAACTGTATAATTAAGAGCACATTGTAACCTAACTGAAACCTACCTGTGCTGGACTGCACCACACCAGAATCCACACTCTGCCCCATCAGATCGTACTGGTTTAATCTGGACCCATCCTCTGCCACCACCACGGACTGGGCAGCTCCTCTGGTCCACACATACACCACCTCTGCTCGAGTGTAGGCATCTGGCAAGGGCGAACGGAGTGAAAAGTTATAAATTATTTTGCTGCTGGTTTACTGTCGTCACGTGTTGCACTGCAGGTTATATTTTTGGAGCTGCTGGGGATGCCAGGTGGAAAAAAAAAGATAAATCTGAAATGAGGTCTCCCGCTCAAATCCTCTAGTTTTGCTTTACCTGATCTCATTTGGTCTCATCTTGTCTTCTCTCATCTTGTCTAGTCTGCTCTCATCTCAATTCTCCCTGTCTTGTCTCATTTGCAATTTAAGCATATTATCCTTTTCTTTCTCCTTGTTAGAGTGTCTGCTAACCTCATCTCCACTGTTTTATCTAATCTTTTTTTTTTATCTAAGCTCACCCTGTCTCATATTTTGTTGTCTCTTCTTAAACATTTTATCGTGTGACGCCATTGTCATGTCACATCATGTCATGTTACGTCATGTCATCTCTCAACTTATAAAAAAACAAACAAACAAACAACATCCCAACAGGACAGCATGACCTTAAAACAGCCAAGTCAGTCTTTTCTTCCCTCCGGCCACCCAACCTGTCAAAGCTGCAGTGGCTCGACCACTGCAGAGGAAAGGATGGCTCGACTGCAGACTGCAGCATACGGAAGAGAGCTCATCACTGAAATATTTAGGGAGTGAGTTCAATTTAAAGGGGGTTGAGGCTTGGTCCTCTCATTCACGCTGTGCAGCTGTCTGAAGAATGGCATGGAGACAGTGTGATGTTCATTTCTCTATCTGTTTCACTTTTGCTGTATTTCGCTTTCTCTCACCCCCCTACGTTTTTGTCTCATTCTCTATTCTCGTCTCCAACCTCGATCATTCTATCTCTTGTTATGTCTTCTCAAGGATGATGCAGGGTAGGGGTAGCTGTCAGCGGTGAGCAGCTGGTGTGATGCTCTGGAAATATTACAGAGAGTGCTGCCTTGGATAAACACAGGTCTGTGCACTGTACGCCTGCCAGGGTCTTGCAGGGTCTTGCAGGGCCTGGCAGGGTTGAATGGGGGGACCAGAGGGCCCTTGGCGGACAGTTCCTCTGGGGGAACAGCTGTTACCACACTGTCATCCCTTATCAGGGACTGGTGCTGGGGTCGCGCTTCCAGTTGGAAGGTGACAGCATGTCAGAGAGGCATGTGTGTGTCTGTGCTGTGCGCCCATGTGTGTTTATGTCCATGTATGTAAGGTTGTGTGTGCGTACAGAGGCCACTTACAGCTGCCAAACTTTAGTGGACAAGCATGGGCATCCATAGGGAAGTCTTCCAGGTGCATGGGACATTCTGCTCTTACTGTAAGCCTAGAGAGATTCATACAGACATGGATAGTGAATTAAAAAAAAAAACAGTAGTAAGGAAAATAAGAAAAAGCAGAGCATGTACAAGAGGACTGACATTTCAGTGCAGTGAGGCACCAGGAACATGTGGTGTGCTATTTTTTTCCCCCAGTCTCTCAGCACCAAACACTGTCAAACTGCAGCTACTTTTCCCCAAACCAACAGAAACGCTCCACTTCTCTGAGCTGTGGGTTTCTATTTCCTGACAGCTTGGTGAAAAACAGCATGTCAGGCCACCCGTGACACACTAATCTCCCATCTATCCCTCAACTCGCTCATCTGTGACAGCAATATGGGCTCCGCCTCTACCCCCTCCCACTGCTAGTAAACATGCTAAAACAAATGTTTTACGACCCTTGCCTTAGACGTCTCACATTAGCATCACTCTGTGGTGTGCATCAGGGTTTGTACTGTTAAGGTTTTTATTTACTCTAGCTCTGCTGAAGGCTACTGAGGTGCCACGAGTGGTTCTAAACTCAGCTCAGATGGTCATACACCTTATCTTCCTGCTCGCAACTGTCAGGTAGCATCCCCAAAGTGATAAATCATGACAGCATAAAACTGTTTTATTTTTCCTGGTGAACACTACAATGGAAAAATGACAAATTGGGATGAAAATGTATGTGGTACATAGAACTTATAAATGGCTCACCATAATCTCTAAAGAACAATAAATAAATAAATATATAGAAATAGAAATTGAAATTTAGTGGTGTAGTGAATCATCTTGAAACATATACAGTATACAGTACAGTTAAACAGGATAGAAGCAGTGCACCTCAGAAATGTTACACAGAAAGTCAGTCATTTAATGGCTTAAAAGATAAAGCTGGTCATTTTCTATTTTATTCCTTTGGACAACAAATTCCATGAGCAAAAAACAAGACCAAAACCAACAATGAATTGATCCTACTAACAAGTACTGTCTGTGTAACTGAAGCCTGATATAGCTTATTCCTCTGAGTCACAGATCTCCATCATTGTCCAAAGACAATTAAAAACACATCAATAAAGCACACAGTTGGACTGGGTGACATGTCCCTCCATTACCTTGAACATGGGCACTGTCATTTATTATGAGTCATTCTCACATTGACCATTCAAGTGCTGTCAAAACTTATTAGTGCACCAAATGTGTATTAATGTGTAGCTGAAAATGGTCCCCAACAAACAGACTATTTTCTTCAGTTTGAGTAATGTCAAGATTTAAGGACAAATGGTCTTAAGGCAGAGAGCGTAAGAAAGTCAGAAAGTATTGAGAGACGGGCTGACATGTTGCTTTTGGCTGTTTGATGGGATTTTGCTGAAAAATATGGAATAAGGCCACCCTCATCCTTTTTTGAAATCACAGAAACTGTCACTAGCCATGTTTTCATGATTTATGAACAGTTTGTTCATAAAATTACATCAATAACCCTCTTTTCAAAATAGATAATATAGATTCAGTGTGCTCTTAACCCTCCTTCCTCTTTAGCAAATGAAATATACGCTGACAAGGTTTCTGTTTTTTCTTCAAGCTCAAAAACATTGCAGTCTGGCTCGTTCTAAAATCCTTTATTGCACCGGTGTAGTAGTAACATGTCAGCCTACCTCATGGTATACAGCAGCGTGCCTTCCTCTGTAATCCGCAGCAGCTTGTTTGGCATGGTCATGTTGTGGGCCACTGACTTCTTGCCATTGTGGAAGAAGGTATCGGGGGTCCAGATCTTGCTGGCCATCAGGTTGTTGAGACGCAGCACGGCCATGGGGCCTTTGAACTTTAACCTTTCGTCCTTCCAGCTCTGCCTGAAGAAGACATCAATGGTGTACTCCTATAGGTGGACGGTGAAAGGTACAGAAAAGGAGAAGTCAATAAAGAAGGAGACAAAAAAAGAAAAAAACCCAACCCTGTAGCTGTTTTCTTTCTACCTCTACCTACTACAGCTGGCTTGGGGAAGATGCTGAGTAATCCATCCTTATTTTTCCTTTTCTACGCTTTTTTCGAGTTCTCACTTTTTCCTTTTTCCATTCCTCGTGTCACTTTGACTTTCTTATGGTAGCCGTGGCCTAGTTTCCCTGCTGATAACTGTCTCTTCATGTTAAAGGCTTTGGCAAACATAGGGAGGATCTAATGGATGGACGTGCATGGTATTCTGGCTGGTATCTTTTCTAAAAGAATGCCTCCACTGTTCTCTATTTCACATAGTAATATGTGTGGTTGCCTTTTCATTTTCTTTCATTTTATTATTTACATAATTATGGTCTGGTCAGTTTAATTCACTTTATGCAAATGGAGGATAATTTGGTATTTGGTCATTTGGTATTGCATTGTTAGGTAAGTGCCCAAAATGCTCTTTGTTGGCATTTATCTTTGGGGAAACTTCCCTTCTCAGTAATCTAAATTACACTGGACACAAAAAGGAAGCACAGGACACAAAATTAGGAGGACATTTCATTTTGAAGACAGCTAATGACTATAGCTGAAAGCAGATTTGAATGGTTCCACACGACTGCCCGCCAGAGTAAAGGGAACCTCTAAAAATTGCAGTGCAGCCTGTTTTTTGTCGTCCCCCCCCCCCCCCACACCCTTTCCACTTGGCCCGCGTAAGATAATTAGTATGAGCTGAAACAGAGCTTCAAGGTAATAGAGGAGGATAGGCAAAGGCTGGAGATGGAGAAAATATTCTTCAGCTCCTTCTGGCCTTAACACAGCAACAAAATAGTCCTGGCCTGCATGTCAGCCAGTGCAATTAAAAGAGATTATGTCAAATAGAGTAAACACACTTCACGTGCACATAACAGAAGTCTCTTTTTTTTCAAGTGGTATAGGAGAGGCAGTGAAGCATTTGGATGAGATTAATTGGTTTCCGGTGCACAGAGCAAAGATCAGATGCTCATGTTTGAACAGCCCACAGCTTTTTTTTTTTTAGGTAGCATATTGAAGAAGACTAAAGGAATCATAAAAGCAATGATTCATATTTTGATGTTGCTTTTGCTATTTTTTATTGCCACCTACTGTCAAATCATCTCATCAAACTGTAGTGTTTATCAAGAATCTCAGCATGGGATTTGATAACAGCTTGACCTTCCCAATCACAGCAACAAGTAACATAAAGTATATGTTTGCAGCAATTGAATTACATTTCAGGAGTGAAAGAGAGATCAGCACCATAATCTGATACTTCTGATGATTTTATTGATTTAATTAATTAATTGTTTTTTTGTTACACTTTGGTCCTTTAACCTCAATATCCACAAGTTTCTTAGCTCCAGATTTTTCTGTAAAGACAGATCAGCATGGGGATAGACCTGAAATATAAATACTTCCATGAGCCAATCAAACAGAATATGTGAGGCTTTTCTCAGTATTCCAAAATAGATAATAGAGTTTGGGGTCAGAGTTGGCAGCATATTTCGACATGCACATAAAAGTCACATGCAGCCATATTTAAGAGTAGGGGTGGCATTTGTGTAGAGTGGGATTATGAACCATGCCCCAGAAAATACATTTCACACATATGACAGGTTTATTAAGACATCAGGAGTTAATGGAATGAATCGTCAAATTAATAATTATTTTTCAGTTTAGAGACCATTGTGTCCAGAGAGGTTAGAAGAGAGGGGTGAGGATGGAGGGACGGGGACACGGGGAAACTGGTGACATTTACAGAGGCAAAAAGAGTCTTACCATGTCATGGTCCGAAACTGGCCCAATACTAGTCACGAAAATGTCAGTCTTGACTTCAGTTACACGCTCTGTTGAAGCAGGAAATTGCCAGAGTGAGTGACTATCAGTGGCATTCATTAGCCCCTAACTACCTGTTAATACAAGACCACCTGGCTATAGCCTCTGATCCATTCAATCTATTCAACATTATTTTTTAACACTTAGACACTTTCACACACACACACACACACACACACATTGGAAAGAAAACAACACCATAAAATGCCCATTTTGGATGTCGATAACCATTTCTGCTGCTATTGGTTTCAGTGTCAGCTCCATTACCCGGACAGTGGTTCAATCTCTTAATAAATTTGCGCATTGCTGTGTTACTGAAAATATGCCACTCTGGTCCCATAATACTGATAGCCAAAATGAGTCCAGTGGGGATTCATCTGGAGGAGGTCGCAGTGACTGTGTGTGTGTGTGTGTGTGTTCATTCCTTGTGATTCTGAAACTGAAATGTGACAGCATGATTTATGAATGATACCCATCATAATCCATAATTTCTTCCCCCTCGGCTGTTGAACTTCTAGCAGGCCTGGTTTTATTCGCCTGTCTGTTTGAAGCCTGCTGCATCGCACTGTGCGATCCTCAGTGTCCTTCACACACCAATTCTCACATTATTTCTCCCTCTTTTCTCTTTTACTCTCTGTTTCATTCTCTTTCTCTAGTTCTCTCATTTCCCCGTTTCTGGATTTGTCTCTCAGTCTCCCTGCCATTTTGTTTCTCTCTCTAACAATGGACAGTTGACAATAGAGTGAAGAGGAGCCCACACAATAAAATGACATTCATTGTGTTATATTAGAGGTGCTGGCATTATGACAATTCAATGCTTCACAAACGCATCAGGTGAAGAATGAGTCTCCAATTCTTTTTTTAACTATCACACACAAAATCTAACACTGAAAGCAAACCCACCTCCATAGGATTTAGTCATAGGGATATTACTATGTGTAGTCATGTGGAAAGTAAGCTATTTGTAGGAGTCTTTTGGATGACATTTACATATTTGCAAAAAAAAAAAAAAAGTCACCATGTCACCATGAAAGACAAAATACATTCAATGACTTGGGTTTACTGACCTCCCAGTCCTGGCCTGAGGCGATTGTCATAGCCATCCAGAAGGCTGTCTAAGATCTTGGTGAACACTGTAGTGTTATCTTTCTGTTCATCTGTCATGCCGTTCTGCCCAGAGCTGGCAAAGCAAAGAAGAAGATTTAAAGTCGGCACAGCTACAGTCTAAAACCACAGTCAAAACTGCCAAAAGAGTAAAAACAAACTCTGAATATGAATCATATATCAAAGGAAAAAAAGGTTGATCTTTCCTCTGTAGTTAGCAAAGAGTACATGGATGAGACTACATGGGGAGCACAGAATGCATTGTGAATCACATTGGGAAAAAATGGACAAGAAAATTGTTGCTGTCGTTGGCGATTTACAATTCACAGTGTGTGACCACTAGATCATATTGATATGAGATGGATGAGCAAGTAATTATTGTTCAGTGGTGGACAGGACAGAAAATATCCCTGTTATCCCATTAGAAAGTCTGTATATTAATAAATGCATGGCTGCAAGTGTTGAAGTTATTTTCATCAGCGGGATGTAAAACTGGGCATGCAGAGCACACGTGTGCACGCGCACACACAGCCACACTTAGGCACAATCTCACAGAGAGAGAGAATAGAGAAATCATAATACATTATTTATACCTTAATATGGTCTTTTAGACCACACATGCCTTGCTGAATGTGCTCTTTGAACAACATGAAACTAAATGCTTAGAGCAATGCCGAAAACAGTCACAATCAGTAATTGTGAGAGCAGAGTTTGCAACATCTCCACGCATAAATATTTCAACACACTCATAATCAGGAATACAGCCCCTAATTACATTGCGTATCATAATGGCCAGATACGACAGGAATGTTCAGAGAGTATGTGTGTGCATGTGTGTGTTTGCATACCTGAATGTATACATGTACTGTAGGCTCGGGGTCTGTGCACATATGCAAGCTTGTGTGCATATTCATGCATATGTTTGCATGTGTATTAGTGCTAATAATAATCAGATGAAAGTCTCTAACAATGTATTGTATGCCGCTAAGCAATCATCCTCTCCCTCTTTTTTATGCCAATAGCATTTGGTTTGATTGCATGCTAAATAAACAGCTAGTGTTTGGAAACAAGCTCTGCTAGCTAAACAGCTCCAAGGAGAGGAAGAGGTCATCAAGATTAGTTAGCAGGGACCTACAAACGGGAGGGAAGGAAAAGTAGGAGGAGGGACGGCGGGAGGGAGAGTGGCGTCTGAAGAAACATGCAAGGAAAGCTCTAAAGAAAAGACAAAGGAGAAAAAAAAGATGGAGATAACAGATGGAGTAGAGGTAGATAAAAGGCAGAAGAGTGAGGTTGGGAAAAGGTGACGATACCGTTAAGTGAAACTGGGGAGTGGCGTTTTATAGACACTCAAAGCTGTGGGATTGAGGCAGATCCTACAGCTTTGAATTTGAGCAGCTAAACATTTTTTTTTCTCTCTAAATAAGGATGCGCCATCCGTGTCACTCGTGGATTTGTATTAAAGGGTTAATGCGCATCTCTATGCCACCAATTTCCCTTAATTCACAAGCATCCTTCTATCTGCCAAAACAAAAAAGAACTCTCTGAAAACCAAAGCCAGCATTAAAACTGTAGAAAACTGTGATGAGCAATTTTGTTTGGCATCAGTCTTGAAGGTAACAGCTTTGAAATACTCAAATTCAAAACAATAATTAATCTGTTTTGTTCTGGTCTGGGAAGCCAATTATATATAAATACAGAAAGCATAAATTGCATCCATGGGACAACAGCTGAAGCTAAAATAAAACACAACCTCCTCTTCCCTCCTTAATATTCCTACTTTCTACATTTATTTAGGCATTTCCAATTTGCCAAATCAGAGCAAGACACCGAAACAGTTTTTAATCTGCCCCAAGGGTTACAGTCCTCTTGGTGTCGTCTCCAACAACAGAGAAAACAAGTCCCTTAGCTGTTTTAAGCTCACCAATAATTAAAATACACGTAATAGGGGGAAGATACCGACAAGTCAAATTCGTTGTCTCAACTCAATAGAAAGTCAAACATTTTACATATTAGAAATGTATGGAATAATATGGCACGTATCTTTTTTTTTTTTAAGATAGACATTTTTTACAGTGTATATGGGAAGCATGGGTGGTGGGGGGTTAGGGTTGTATGTCAAGGAAAAGAAGAGAAAATGGAGAGGAAAAAGGTGCTGTGGAAGAATACATGTGTTTATCAGCCAGGGGCCACTTCCTCATAAAACATTGTACACCATCCCCATCTACAGGTCATCTGAACAGCAACAGTGCCGTTCACACTCACTCTGCTAATGTCTCTCTCTCTCTCTCTCTCCCCTCTCTTCTCCATGTTACTGTACATCTCTCTCTCTCTCTCTCACCCTCTCTCTCGTCACTCGGATATCTAATTATAAGGCAATTTCTTTCGTTGGCAACATACTGTAGCAGAGTGCTAGGTCTTCCTGATTACCGTGTCTCGTTGAAATCCCCCAAGGTGTGTGTGTGTGTGTGTGTGCGAGTGTGTGTGTGTGCGTGTGTGTGTGTGTGTGTGAGTGTGTGTGAGTGTGTGATTCTGTATTTGATTTCAAAAAGGGGACTGGATTATACAGTAAATCTTTGGGTGATAATTGCTTTGCAGTTTGCAGTGATAGTTCCTCAGTAAAGTAGTCAGTACTTTTACATTTTCTCCAATGTGCTCAACATACAGCACATCAAACCCAGTAAATCAGACCCTCCATTTGCTAATCAGTACATCTCGAAACTACGCTACGTTAGTCAAATCAGTGTGCAATAATGACGTATTGCAGTGCATCGTACATTTAAAATAGGGCACATTCCATCTGTGTTCTGCATGTGCTCAGGGCGTGTAAGCTGAAGCATGTACTATATACTGTATGGATGTGTGTTTTGGGGGTGTAGCGGTTGTCACTGAGAGCGAAGCAAGCTGGACCATCTCAAGACATCACCATTTAAGTCAACTGACTGTGACAGTTCTACTGAATTACTCAACCGCGCAGAAAAGTCTGATCCCTTCAGTCTCTTCAGGATTCTCCAGAAGAACCATAATGGGATGAGAGCTTAAATTATCTCATGCAGTTGCAACAGCTGATGAATTGTACAACTACCTTGTGGTTTTATCTGTAACAGTGAATGTTTAACTGGTCAGCATCTTTATTTACTGCAGTGTTCAATGTCAAAGTTATCCACATTAATCCAAGGAGAGAAGTCAGATTATGATGTTTTGAGGTTTACTACACATGAATGACTGGCCAGCATTTGAATCATGTCGGAATTAAAGCAGTTACAGTCATATGACAGTGGATCTTATTGCTGTCATCTCTTATCCAATCATTCTCTCTCTTTCTCTCTCTGTTTGTCTCCTTGTGGTTAGGCGACATCCGACACCTCAGTGTTGACATTGAGAAGTGTGTCTGTACATCGACCCTACTATCCCCGCAGTCACTGTCAAAAACACATGTGCACAAATCTGTGGCAAGTGACACGATGCGACACACATCGTCTACACAGCCCAGATATTAAAACTGAGAATGTAGATGTTGGCCCACAAGGCTAGTGAACCAAAAAGAAAAAGTGTAACACTATGGTAACGTGGATAGTGGCTATTTGAGCTCTTCATCTCCTCTCTCTGTGTTGCACTTCTTATTACCTCTATGCAATTATAGGCATGGAGGTGTCCTGTGGGGATGCCCCAGTTACAACCACAGTGAATATGCTCTGTAAGGGTGTAACCCAATAAGCCAAGCAATAGGCAGGAAGACAGAATATCAGCCCAGCAGGTGTACTACTGGTTGCCCCCTTGGCTGGCCGACTGCCTGACTAATTTACTGACATATATACTAGCCAGTTGACAATTTGGCAAGCACTGAGACCAGCATTAAAAGGTAATTGTCCTTTTCAACAAAACTACATTCAATTTTTTGCCCAATGCAGTGTGATCTTCACGGTTTCTATCCCATATGTAACTATGTGCAATTACAGTGTTCCAATAGTATCTTGATCATATAGGCAATATTTAGATCAACAATAATGACCCGCTGAATGTTTGTCACTGCTTCGAAACCGTCATGTGAACAGTGTGCATGATATGTGCAGATATTTGCAGCTCTTATATATTTAGAGTTATCCAATGATCCACAGGTACATATTCATTTGTAAGGTAAAGTTTGTTCTTACCTTTTCCCACCCAGTACGCTGTTGGCAACAAGCAAGCAAGCCCACAGACACAGAAAGGCCGTCCTGCTCCGTCCACACATAGTTGCAATATGAGGACCTTTCACTGCTGGAGGTCAAACAGAGAGAGAGAGAATGGACATCATTACCAAGTCACATGAGCCAGTGGTTCACCATCAACCCCAACATTTCAACACATCAAAGGTCTACAAACATGTAGATGTGCTAAACCAACAACAGCCAGCGTGGAGGTGGAGGCTGTGAGGGAGACCTTGTTCCTATAAAGATGCTTAATGTGAGGTTTTTTGGTCCTGGTTCTTTACATCTCTCACAGATTCACTGACAGCACATTAATCAAACCAAATGGCCCTGCCACATGCGTTGGGCCATCACATGCCACTTGACACATGCTTCCCTCAAAGATTTACATCATCGTTTCGAATTATCTATCACACTGACAGAGACATATTCTACACCCTAACTGTGTGGGAGACCATGTTTAAATAACTGCTCTGCATTTTAATGATCAGTAAGCCACCCAGTGTAAATACGACTTTCATAGCTGACTCTCAACACACACGCACACGGTATGGCTGCATCTGTAGCGCATAATGATTAAGAAGAAATAGCAAGACAACATATCATCGACCACATAACACCCTGTGTGAGCTTGTAGCACCTGTACACAGCCTCCTCTAATACCCTGCAATGTGAAACGCGGCGGTACCGCAATATCAAACCAAATCCCACTAAAATAAGAGCGTTTGCTTCCACCTCAATCATTAAGCTATGATGTCAGCCGGGTCATAAAGTATATAAGCAATTAGCCTGCGCTATAGTGCACGCAAAACACAATGCTCAGATTCACGGTCCATTTTTGAAAGCATAATCGATGTGTCCACGATAGGACCAATTACTTACTTATAGAAAAGCGCTAAACCAGTATTTCACCAACGACCACGAAATTCTGCCACTGAAACACAGCCCACATAGAAGACAATACCCCTGCTACTTGCTTGTGATGTTCCAAGGTGCACTGTGAGCGGATGGGAGTCGGGGGACATAGCCTACAATGCTCTGTGAAAAATGAAATAAAAATAAAAATAAATCCTTTGGTTGACAAGGATTTGACAAAGCGGGGATGATGCAGATTAACGAATGGAGGAGACAATCCCGCACAAGCACACTTTCTAAGTTATTCAGATGAAACGTCAACCCTCGCCTACGATGAATATATTCGAGCTGGATAGAAATTTTGCATGCAACTGGCATCCCTGCAAGGCTGGTCCAAATACATGCATGGCGATCCAATTCGTGCGTGGCGGAGTAATTAAGCAAATGTGCGTTGATGCTGTTTTATTCGGAGCGCTGTCCGCGGTGCTGAAACCAGGCTGCCTCCCGTTAAAAACATCAAACGGCTTGTTTGCCATAAAATACCCCTTTAACGGTTCCAATTTCGACGGCAAACTCCCCCTTCTCCCCAATAAAACTCGCCTTCGATTCTAGCGGTGTCCAGCAACACAAACCATCCCTTTCTAAACCCGAGCGTTACTCCCCTCTCCCCTTCTTCTGCCCGATAAAAAGGCGAGAAAAATGGAGAAAATCACTTACAGCAGATGAGTCGGGGTATATTCGGTGTCCGCTGGCTATATCCTCAAACTTTTGAGAATATCGTTTCTAGCCGGACTGAATGAGAAAAATCCTGTGTGATCTCAGATCTGACGAATTCTAGCTTGAGGCTGGAGAAGCGGCTGCTGACGATATGCGCAGGTCTCTCTCACTGTTCATTGGTGGTGCTGTAGTGAGTTGAACTCTCTCAGTCTGTCAGCAACAAAAAAATCTTCTACTAAACTAACAAATCTGGCCTGTGTACCGGGGTCTCTATCCAAAATAAACGTTTTAGTTCATCATTCGTGCCTGTAAATAAAGTGCATGGCAAACGGACTGTGTCCAAGCGCAGACCATTTCATTTTAGAATAGGCTGTACCAACCTAATATAAAGACTAGCCCGCCCATTTTATATGCAGCACAATTTAACTTCCACTGCTGTCGTCCTAATCTCTTTTCAGTGGCTGCTAAATAAAAATCCTCTTACATTTTCATTTGGGATCCCTTGTTTTCCCCCATCGCGCTTTCTCTGTCTCGCTCCCTGACTCCTATAGGCTACGTGATGATTTCCAAGGAGATAAAATCGACATCTATCAAAAGACCGTCTCGCGACCAAGACAGCTAGAGCATCTTATGGACAAGAGTGGCAGTCATAAAACGGACAGTTTAAGTACTTACGATGAAGCGAAAAAAAAAAGAGAAAGAAATGAAACACGAATGGAACACACGGCTCGGATACGCGCGCACACAAGCAGGGAAAAGACACCTCCAAAATTTTAAGAAAATCGTGTTCCCTCACCAGCTTGCACTGATGAGACGAGGCTCTCTCTGCAATAAAATCCTTCTCGAATCACTCACCGTCTCCTAAAAGCCTGCGTTTCGCATCGAGACAACAGCACAGCGTCTCTGTTTACAGCCAAATATTCTGCTGCTACAGCCGCGCCACTCAAGACTGAGCTCAGAACGGCGAGGAGCGCTGAGCTGCGTGCATCTGCAAGGGAGGGAGAAAAAAATTGGGCTGATGATACCCAGCGTATATTTTTGTAGTCATCTGCGTATTTCAAGTTAAACTACAAATCAGAGGACATTTTTATCACCAAGGACTACAGCAGGAGGCATAAGAGGAAAACAAGGGCATTCTTGTGGGCAGTTTATATCATATCAGTGTAATTCATGATTGCATAAGCCTCCTATAAACCCCAGCTGTTGATTTTGGGATGTTTTTGACAGAGGAGCAACTCATTTTTCGCCTTCAGGTTTGACTGGGGGTTTATTTTCATCAGAGCAGGCAGAGTGAGCTGGCAGTGTAGTCACGTCAGTCTGGTCTGCAGTGCAACGTTTCCTCTGTGAGCGCGTGTGTGTATGTGTTGCCTCCTCACGCGTGGTTAAAAGTAGTGCATGTGCGTGATTAGTTATGAGGGATGTCATGGGCTTATGTGCCTGTGTATTCTTTGTATTCCATCAAACAAATCAGATTGTTCGACATTTTAGGATAGGCCGTGTTAGGATACGCGTTACACGAACGTCATTTCAAACCTTCTAAATACAACTAATCCAAATATTTGACAGGGACTTCTCCCCCCTCTTCTCCCTCTTCTTGCGCTCTGTTCACATTTCGTCCTCATAACCTGATGCTGCAGGTGCACGCGCATATTTTAATAATAATAACAAGAACACCCCCCCCCACACATACACACACAACCCCACCGAGCTCCTTCCGTAGAATGAATACTATTGTAATGCAAGTGGAGTATCATTTCGAGCAGCTTTCCTTCTCTTAAAGCCGGACGCCACCGCTGCATGTGACTCGATTTGCCAGTGTGTGTGCGAGCGCGTGCACGTGCGAGCATGCATAACCAACACGTGCCCGCGTGCGTGTTGTGTTGGCGCGCAGCCCCGAGACGGCTAGTGGAGAGGAGAAAAGTACGCCCCCCCCACCTCCCACCTCACGTTTTAATAACCCTCAGTTCTGCCAAAGAGGATCATTTCTTCGCGGGCAACAATAGACAGCTTCTCCAAAACACTGCAAGTGATCAATTAAGCCGAATTTCCAGTGACGTCGCTCAAAGAAATAAGGGCAAGCACAGGCGACTTGCCTACTCACAGCTCCATCTCTGGGCAGGTGATGGCAACGGATAGTGAAGTGAGGTGTGTGTGTGTGTGTGTGTGTGTGTGTATGCGCGCGCGGAGCTAAACGGAGAGAGATGGATGACGGTAATTTAGGTGAGAGATGTGCAGGTTATGGGGAAATAATCACTGGCAGAGCTTTTGAATTTAAAAAAAAGGGATATTGACGAACTACGCCCCCCCCCCTCCCTTGTCTGTTTGTGCATCCATCATGCTGTGTGCAGTGATCATTTGTTTCATTTCACACAAACTTAAAGTACCAGCTGGGGTAAATTGATAATCAGAAGCAATGTGTGGTACAGTCTGTCCTGTATCACTGACACAAAAACTAACCTGCAGCCACCTTTGTGTGTTTGCACTTAAGGTTAGCCCCACTATGTATTTGTATTGTGCCCGTGGTCATGTGTGTACTGGATGTTTTGCTCAGGTGCACAATCAATCATGAACATATCTGTGTTTTAGCATTTGTCCATTTGACCTTTTTAAAGTTAAGTCATTCACTCTGTAGTTTATCACTGTGTTTCCATGTGTGTGGGTGTGTGTACGCATGCACCTGCACATGCACAACTATTTGCTCTTTGGGGTGTCCTATGGAGCCTTTGTCCTGCACTTAAAGCACCAGGATTGTTGTTTCTCAAGGGAAAAGTGGCCCTTTGAACACTCTTTGAACTCTTTTTAGTTTAGTGAACACCTGCCTTTTAATGGCTGTGATTCTTTGTCAGTCCTGGTCCACAAGCACACAGAAACAGCGGGTGAAGTCTCAGTTTCGGTTTATTTCCTCTGAGTCTCTATGCTCATGGACTCTTCTAGCCAGCGGCATGTTGTAGCTCTGGTTAGTTTAGAGCTGGTCCTCGATGAAGAGGTCGCTCATGACCACTCTGTCTAGTAGGCAACAGCAGGCAGGGCTCCCATCTGGCTGCCTCCAACTGAGGCTCCAGCAGGAGAGAGAGAGAGAGAGATAAACCCAAGTGCAGTACTTCAGTTCAATTACTTACTGCTGTAAAGCTTGATTTGTGCTTGCCTTTTTTGCCCCTTGGGCTTGTGCATTTTACAGTGCCAGCGGGTTGAAACTCTGCTACTGCTCTAGCTCTTGAACCCGTACTTGGTGTCTACTGCTTAACAGTGTCCCTTTTCCCTCCTGCCCTGCTCCTGGTTTCATCTTTTTACCCCTAATCCATCCGATCTGGATGCAGAAGGCTAAATGAGACTTTCCACAGGTATGGATGAATCAGTGGAAATATTTTCAGTGAGGTGCTATCCACAAGTTGTACCAAGAAGGGGTGAAACACTCACAGTAAATCAAAGCCAGTGTTACTGTAGAGCTCCTCCAACAAACAAGAATGTAGGAAGGCTGGCTCCAGCGTGGACCAGAGTGCACTGTAAGAAGCTAGTGCTGCCAAATTGCTGGGTACCATGCCCTTCCAGCAGTTTTACTGGTGGACACACAGCCACTGTGGCTGTAGCCTGTAGTTCCCTTTCTGCAGAGCATTAAAAGTGACTTGTCTCAATCAGTCATCCTGAGGAATAAATCAAGCTGTTGTAGGAGACAAAAGAGAGCTTCCCCTCCGTGAGCTGCTCTCTGCAATCAGCCATAAACTGGCATCTCCTCTGACTCACTATTTCAGGCCAAGTCCAGTATGCCCCCACACACACACACACACACACACACACACACACACACACACACACACACACACACACACACACACACACACACACACACACACACACCTACTCATACGCACTTGCTCATGTAGGCAGATATGCACACATATATACTTATACATACCTACCTATACATACAGACTGTATGTGCACACATGAATTCATCTGAACATGCTGTACATGTATGTGTACACAAATACCGATGTGTACAACTGTTATGGACAATCTTACAACGTCTATGGTAGGGATTGCTCAGTGGTTTGACCACTTGTGTCTCAAAATAAGATTTTGTTAAAATGATTATGGGTATGTTTCTTGTTTGAAGAAAATAACATCATTTTAGACTGAAAATATAGTTTTAAAAACATGTGAAAGGAATTAAAGAATATTGAAGTTCAGCTTAGTTTATACAGTGCATATAGAAAATCATCATATCCTGTCATAATCCTTACCTTTTGTCACATTACGACCTGGAAATTAAAATAAATGAAATCTTTTTTCCAGCTGTATTTAATTATAACCCTCAACAGCAAAGTGAAAATAATATTTTGAAAAAATCTGAAAATTAATAAAAAATTGCAAAACTAGAATAAAAGGCTTGGAAAAGTGATCTGTCCCCTGATTTAATACTCTGTAGAGCCACCTTCTGCTTTAATTACAGTCATCAGTCTGGATATGTCTCTTCCAGCTTTGTGCACCTATTTGGGGAATATTTGTCTATCTAACTTGCATAATTGTTCGAGTTCAGTCAAATGTCGTGGTGAGCTGCAATGGGCTGCTCTCTTCAAGTCCATTCACATATTTTCTATCATATTGAGGTCAGGGCTCTGCCTTGGCCGCTAAAGGATATTAACCTTTCTATCCTTAAGCCACTGGGTTGTTTTTTTGGCGCTGTGTTTAGGGTCGTTGTCGTGCTGAAAGGTGAACCGCCTGCCCATCTTCAGCTGTCTAGCATAGGGCTGCAGGTTTTCATCAAGAATTTGTGCAACCATTTTGCCTTCAATCCTGACCAACTGCTCAGTCCCTGCTGAAGGGAAACATCCCCACAACATAATGTTGCCACCACAATGCTTCACAGTAGGTATGGTGTGTTTTGGATGGTGTCACTTAAGAAACAATCTTTTGAGTTTATTATCACGATTATGGATTTTACTCTGATCTAAGTCTAGTACATACAATTTTGATTAACCTGTTCTCTCCTCTGTTATGTGACTCTTTCTTTGGGCTGAGAAAATCAGGAAATGTTGTATATCTCACATGACAGATTATACTGTACCCTTTTGCTGTATTGCATTTGGGCAGTCAGATTCACCAGTTAGTTACATTCACAAATGTCCCATGTGAAAAATGGCCGGTAAGAAGGCAAAGGGACATGAATAAGCAACTTAAATGTTACACAAACAAAAATAGTGTGAGTGATAATGAAATAATTATTGGAGTAAGAAAAGAAATGTCGTTCTGCAACAGTCAAAAAAAACCCAAAAAAAACATTCTAACTAAAAATAAATAATTTACCAGAGTATATTATACAGCTTAATTACACAACATAAATGAGTAAGATGAACTCAAGTACTTAAAGTAAACCAAGATGTAATCTGCACATTAAATAAAGTATATTACAAAAGCATAAGCATATAGTATGTGTTTGCAAAAGCACATACAAGCAAATCCTGTGTATATGCATATCAATAGACATGCATACAGTATGCATACGTAAGGGTTGTGCACAAATATCCATTTATATCCCACATATGTACACTGTGGGAAAGGCTTGTGAATTAGCTACAAGCCCACATCCATCTACTTAAACACACACACACACACACACACACATGCACAACACAATGCAGGACAAAATAATTAGGTAAATCCAAAGCTAAAGCTAGAGATGGTCTGCAAATCTCTGCAGGCAACTGGACTAGGCAACCAGTTGATCTTTTCACACTCAAATATTCATAATTGCCAATGTACTGCCACAATTTATAAACACCATGCGAATGAATATCAAAAGAAGTAAACTGCTCAGCTCTAAGTTTAGAATACATATATGTGCTAACCTGAGATAAAGAATTCAGAGGTCTATCTGCTGCTCCTTTGTACCACCAAGTACATACAGTACAATATAACATTGATTTTCTTCATACTAAGACACCTGTAATGAAGGTCCTCTTCATTACTAGTATTAGTAGCACAATGTGTATAGTTCTGGGTACAAGAAATAAATACACAACACACACCTGAATGATTGAAGGCTTTTATTGAAATTGTAATGCGTGTTGCAGATAGTGTAGTTGCCTCGCAGCTGGACATGATCGAAAGCCGGCCCTGGGAAGACAAGAATACATTTAGTGTGGCTAGTTGTGTACTGTAGCATTAATCTGCTTATGGGGTAGTACATTGGCCAAAGCTATGGATTAAATTTACTGTTCACTGTTTAAGTGTGCAGTGGTATAATGTGCATTGTTGTGTTCGGGTCACTCACCTCTGTTGTATCTCCTCTTCAGGGTGTTCAGGTAAAAGAGTCCCCAGGGTATCTGAGCACCAATTTGAAGGTTCCGGGAGATACCACGTGGTAATTAGTGTAGGGGTGGGGAAGAACTTTAATCTGCTGTTTCAGTTTCTGTGGTGGTATGGTAATGAGGAATATGCAGGAAGATGATATACACTATCTGACAGTAGTGTGGTGTACATGTGTTTTAATGTAGTGTGTGTGTTTTTGTATTTTTGATGTCCAGGGAGGGATTGGGGTCCCTATACTGTAGTAGTGGTCGAGGGCGTAGCCAGCGGCAGGCTATATAAGGCTGCTGGCAGGACCACATGCGTCCTGTGGTCCACAGTATTTTTTTATGTGAAGATGTCTGTTTGGTGATATATTTATTGTGGGTGAAATAAACACCTGGTTGGTATGCACCTCACCTCGGCCTCAAGTCTCCTACTGTTTAAGTCCAGCCGCTATACGGCCATCCTAACAACACCCAATGGACTACTTTGTCATACTTAAATGTACTGTATGTGAACTGTGTGGGTGTGTGCATGCATGCATGTGTGTAAACGCTCTTTACTTGCAATAAGATTTTACTTCTCAGTATTTTCACATAGTCACACCTTTTCAAATTATTTTAACATTCCAAATCTTGCTAAGAATCTGTTTTTCATATCAGTGATGTATAACCAAATCCTACATGTAGAGGAATAGGAGACATTAGACCCCATGGAGACTAGCAACCGCTTTGTAGAAGATAACAGGCATCCAAATAACATTAAAATAATAAAGGGGGGGGGCACGACTTTCGTATTATATTTTTGTAACTGCTATGTCGAGACAATTCAGCATCTTCTTAACTTCACAGCGACACAGTCAGTTCTTTTCCAACATGTTACACTGCCTCTTCATGTTATACATGCCAATATGAGCATGAGTACATGAGCTGCAAGTGTATACATTACATGTATATGGTCAAAAAATGTATAAAGGGAGCTGTGTATATTGGCTGTAGACCCAAGGGCAGGGCCAGAGAGGTGGCCAGTTGGCTTGTTAGTTTTATGGCTGGATTACTGAACAGGCCCAGGGGCCCCAGGACAGAACCTCTAAATGGAGTGACTGTTAACATTTCTTGTTGGAAAGTCAATCAAACAACTACAAAGAGACCCAAAACGACCACAAAGTGACGCAAAACAACAACAAAGAGATGCAAAATGACCACAAAGACACAGAATATGATCACAAAGACATATAATATTACCACTAAGAGATGCAAAATGACCACAAAGAGATGCAAATGACCACAAAGAGATGCAAATGACCACAAAGAGATGCAAATGACCATGAAAAGATGCAATACAACCACAAAGAGACACAAAACGAATACAAATGACCCAGGCTTTCTGTCTGGGTGTCTTGCTTAAATGTAGGAGTGGTAGGGGGCCTTTTACAAGTCTTTGTCCAGAGGGCCTCGTTGTCTCATAATCTGTCCATGGCTGTAGGCTATTTGGATTACATATAACAGCTATTTATTGATATCATTTCACAGTTGAATAGTTAAATTAGTTTATTTGGCATTTATTTATTACACAGAATAAACAGTGTGACTATATATAATATACGGTTTATTATTGAGAAGGACCAGGGCTTTAAATGTCAGTCATAACACATTTTTACTCATTTTAAAAATGGGCCCCTCTTATTTAAAACTGTGCCCCAGTCTGGCCCAACATTCAAAAATCTCTAAACCCACCTTTGTCTAGACCCACTTTCTATTTATACCTCTCTTGGATATGTTGGGGTTTTTCCCAGTCACTTCAATATAGCTCATTGGAGCCAGCCTCTAGTGGCCATTAGAGGAAGTGCTTCTGTAGACACTTCCGCTTTGGCCTCAACATTCAGCAGCAGTGGTTGCTGCGTGCTGTGATGAACTGACGTCCTCTTTAGACTTGTTGGTGTCACTCAAATGGCTCTGCTATAGAAAAATGTATTTGAATTCCACTGAATGTCTGAATTTTTCAGCATCCCTTCCTGCTGGCCTTGACCTTTCTCTCTCTCGGTTTCTCCATCTCATCCTTCTTGGTTTATGTCCATTCTGGCTCTTCTCTCCCTTTCCCTCTCAAAAACATTGGCGTCTGCTCGTGAGTACACTCTAAACATAGACACACAAACAGCGCTGTGGATGCGAGCGAGTAGGGCCACGGAGTGGAGGCAGACCGCGCAGCAGCAGCAGCGCTCTCACTCGTCAGTTTACATAACACTGATTATAACCCTGAGATTTAGTCAACCGATGCACAACAGTTTAGTTTGGCCTGGGCATTAAAATCTCAGTGACCATCTGTTCCACTGCTTAGTTGCTTTCCTTCAAATACTTTTCCTGGACACTGATTCTGCCTAGTGGCACTGTACACTACTGCCACTCAAGCATAAGAGAGCAGTGACTGACTTTACTTGTGTTTAATTAATTTTCTCCTTGCTGTAAAGCACTTTAAGCTACTGTACATCCCTTGTATAACTCATATTCATCATTTTCAAAATAAATGAGAGCTTTTTTAAGATTTAAAATTCAGCTGCAGTAATATGACAGTGGCTTTGCAGAAGTTTTTATCTTCTGCATTACTGTAAAGATATTAGAGTCTTGACTTTTTTATTTGAATTTTGGAGTAAATAAAGTTTGTATCTTATGTGTAGGTACACATTTTAAGTTGAGTAAACACTCTTCTATTCTTTTGCACTTTCGTTTTTGGAAGTTATCAATATTAAACTGTCAAACAATGCAATGTACAAATCTATTGTTCTTGGAGATTGACACAACTTAATTTTCAATAAAATATATGTGGTTGAAAGGAAAATTGCCACAAGCTATCTTTCTGATATTGAAATTTTCACATAACCTAAGGGACACATTTTCTATAGAGGAACAGAGATTTAATCATTTTAATGTCAAAGTTGATTTGCAGGACAGATATTTGATATATCAGGAGCTCTGTGAGTTGAGGAGACAAACAGAGCTTGCTCTTCTTAATATAATGGGCCTACAATGACCAGGTTTGTGTTCACAATTAGAAAGTTACATGTTGTCGATATTGAGGTATCATTGACTTCCCCGAGTAAAATGTCCCAACTCTGAGTAAATTGTAACAATTGGTGGACATTTAAATGTGCAGAGTGATCACGGACTGATTGATTGATGACAGATATGCTGAATGAGAATGGGAAAGAAATATTTTTATACTGTCTTTTTATTTTATGTTATTTATGTTCATTTTTGTATCTAATGGTTATCTGAGCTTGAGATGAAAGACACATTTTCATGAGAATGGAAACTCATCTTCTCCTCTCATCTGTTTACTTCTCCTCTCTTCATTCATGTGTACATTTGGCATACTTTTATAATAATTGCTCCTACATCTGTATCCCAATCTTACATTATGAACCATTAGTAGTTAACACAGATCACAACACAGATGTTTGAAAGCGTTGTGCTAATTTGTGATGTTCATTTCATAACTTCTACACTGCACAACAGGTATTATTGAGTAATTTATTACAGTGACAGTTACACATTCATTCCATTTAGCAGGACATGTTTATTAGATTCTGACAAGTTATTACCCCACATATTCCTACAAAGATTTATTGGCAACACATCTTAAGATCAGTGAATGTTATCCCAGCTGGCTCTGGGATGCAACCAAACAGAACTGCAGATGCTATTCCAGCATCAGCCTATGTGGTGTTAATGTCTGCACTTCCTTTATTCTGCTAATGTTAGTAAACCCTTCAGTGACCATTTGTCTTTTCTCTCTGTCTATGACAAATTGTGGATGGGGATGCAGTCAAGGGTAAACCCATCAACACTCAGTTTATCTACCGTTTTATGTCTCTTTGTCGACTGTGGACGTCATGGTTTATGAAATCAAACTGTTGCAAGTGTCACAACAGCACAAGCACAAGCACAAGGTTAGTGCTTCTGCTGCAACCCTATTGCGCTTCTCTGAGAACTGATCTCTGGTTATGTCACTGGTCATTTGTATTATAAAGAGCAACTGATTGTTATAGATGAGGAGTCCTCTACATTCGTGAGTGCGACTCAGCCTCCTCCGCGATGGACCTTGCTTCCATTCTGTCCTCGTTTTTTTTCCTCTGAGCGCAGTTTACAAGTTAGAGTACAGACATTAATGGATCATAAACTATCTTCCCTCTCCAGATGCGATGGAGAAATTGCTGTGTAGCACCATTACTGTAGCTATGGCAATTAAATGGAATGACAGTTCCTCTCAAACATCCCACTGATCCCAAAATAAAGACAGAGCGGGAGAGAGAGATAGGCAGAGAGAGAGAGAGAGGAGAGAAAGAGAGAGAGAGATGTTCTCTGATTGTTAGCACAAGGTAATGAAACACTGAAAAGGTGACATTATCAACAT
This sequence comes from Macquaria australasica, assembly GCA_005408345.1. Lineage (NCBI taxonomy): Eukaryota > Metazoa > Chordata > Actinopteri > Centrarchiformes > Percichthyidae > Macquaria > Macquaria australasica. The sequence continues at coordinate 1,077,156 of SEMN01000113.1, forward strand.
GTGGGCCGCGAGATTCAGTGAGACTGTTGCTGCCTCTATTTCTGGAGGTGTAGGAGTATTTGTGCATGCATTTGTGTGTGTCTGTGTGATTGAGAGAGAAACCGATGGTGTCGGAGTGTGCATGCGTGTGTGTGTGTGTGTGTGTGTGAAAGAGAGAATGTGACAAGATAAAAAACAGACAGAGGGAGGGAATGGAGGGAGAAGAAATATTTTTCACACATCTCCTACCTCATTAGAGCCCATCATTCAGTCATTCAGCAAAACTGTGAATTTGTATGGAGGTGCTATTCTGGGTTGCAGCCACAAAAAGTTGCTCTTCAATTCCCACCACGCAGCCAAGACTGACGATATTTCTTTTTGACTCATATCATTATGATTAATGCCTTAAGCATTAAGGTTGTTCTGAGTATATCTCAACGTGTCAAATGGTAAGATATGAGAACAATGGCCTGCTGTACACACTCCTATATCAAATGAAGAAAGCATACACCACAAACACGTCAATTTCTGAAATTAATTTATCTACTTCTTTCTGAAGATCACGTTGCTGTGCTTCATTGCTTTGAAACAAGAGCAGATTCCTCCCCCATTGACTCACTGGTTAAAATGTGTGGTTTCAGTGATGGTGCTTTTGCTGTTTTGCATTGCAGTATGCTTTGAAGTTACCCTTGCCATTAGGTCTCTGTAGAAAAAGAGCTTAAGAAAAACAGCTTATATATGTAACTATGCAACTATAGAACCTGATAATGTAATAGCTGGATAATATAATTTTAAAAATGTAATAAAAACAACACTGTAATAGCAACACTTTTTAAGGCATTTTGTGTTATTATTGTCTTATGTTGAGCAGTGGTTACCGAACTGGGCCTGAAAAACATCTGAAAGACAGGTTGACACAGAGTTATGGTGAAGAAAAAGAAGCAGGGCAAGAGTCACACAGCTATGGAAGGAGTTAAGCAACGTGACTTCATAACCACCAGACAAAACTTAAGATATCTTTTTATCTGGCTTCTGTTTTGCCACATTTCAGACACTGTTACTTCCATCTCTTGTTGCTGGCGTGAGCAAATCAGAGACACAGACGACCAACAATTACTCCTCCTTTGACCAGAGTTTAACAGGAACAGAAGTGGAAAAACTTGATGGCTATTTTTGTTTTTGCACTCGTTCAGCATAAGCTGCTGCCACTCAGAATACATTAGAGGGAGTGAAAGAGAAATTAATTAGATAGAGAAACAAAGAGAGAGACAGAGAGAGTCATATTTGTGATAAGAGCAAAACAAGTGTCTGTGTTTCTGCCTCTCGGCTTGTCACTGTCAAATACAGCTGCTGACCTATAGCAGCACCACTTACATGTTAAACTGAGGGTAAACAGTGTAAAGTGGAGAGAGAAAAAAATATACACAACACAAAGAGTTTTGCATAAAGTTAAGTTAAACCACAAAGAACAGGATCATGGGACTAATAGATTTTAATTGACACCCATGTTTTCTTAATACAGCAGTGTCTCTCAGATTCATTACCCAAGTACTGCTCACTTCAAAAGTTCAAAAAGCAAACTAGCTGACAAAAACCTCAGAGATTAGCATGAGTCTCATCGCCTCCTGTCAGAAAGAGCTGCCATCATCCATGACCTTCAGACATGCAACTGTCTGAGCAGGAGAAAGAGGAGGGATGTAGCAGTGTTTCGGATAAGGTACATTACAGCATCTCTAATTGTTGGAGAGATCAATAACTAGTAAAACGTGTTCTATAAAGTAAAAATTCTAATAAGGCTTTGAGATGATCACACACCCATCGCTGTCATATAAATAGCAGCTTTTGCTCCCTAATTTGAATTTATGAGAAAGCCAGGGCCGACCTGCTGCCGACCCAGTGGCAGGCATACAGAATCATAATGTACAAACATCCAGTCTCCTCAGACATGCTTTTGCTTCTGCCAGTTATATAGAGGCATCAAAAATAAATTGAGACTGTTAAATAAACACAAAAAAACCTCATCACATTGTAGCACTTATTTCTGTGTTTTTTGGGTATTTTTTGCCGTTCTATAAGAAAGATTCAAGGAAATAACGACATAAAAATGCAGCGTTGCACAGTTAACACTCAAACTCTATATGAACACAAAAACTTTCCTTTTTCACACCTCTACACAAACACATGCTAACACAAACATACCCTCACCAACGCACACACCCAAGTGCACAATTTCCCTCTAGCTTTGTTCTAGGTGATATCATCCATGCTTCGCCGGTCACATCCAAGGTCAAGTGCTTAATGAAGACTGATGTTGGTGTGATGTTGACCCAAATGGACAGCACTGACTGTGCGGTATTGTGTGTGTGTGTGCCGGTGTGTGTTTGTGTGTAAACATGCATGAGGAAAATCTGGAAAGTGAGAATGAAAGACAAATGTGTGCAAAACAGTCCTTATGAGTTTTTGTAACATACAGAAACTGTATCAGAAATTTAAACTAAATTCAGATCAGATGTCAAATATCTGTAAACAATGCTTACAGGCTGTATATTTAGGCTACATTACCTTGTCCCAAAGGTTTTTCAACCACCACCAAGCCGCCATTCGGCCTCTATAGCTAGTTGACCATGATTGATGAAAGGCACTAGGCCACATTGGTGAGGGAGAGGCGACTGCTGGAGCTTACAGAGGTAATAAGGTGTGATGGTGGTTGAGATGGCTGCAGTGGATGTATTAGTGCCACATACAGTAACATGTAGGTTCACATTCTCTTAAGCATCAATCCCATTTTGGAAAAAGCACTCTGGCTGAAAAGACCTTACTGGTTATGACAGGTTGAGAGTCAGTCTTGTGGCTGTAATGTGTTCGGAGAGCCCGTCACTCTTTGATGATGTGAATGAGAAAGAGTTACTCTGCTGGTTCTCAATGCATGAAAAAATAACCAAGCTCTTGCTGTTCAAAATAAGGAGAAATATATAATATATATATATATACACATATATATATGTGTATAATATAATATGACCTGCATAAGTGGCCCTATTAACATTTCTGTAGGGTATTTGTGCACTTTGGTGTGTCTGTGACTCACACTTCTCGTGGCCCACATTTTTAACATGTAGTCAAGCTGAAACAGCAAGATATTTAACAGACACATGGGGCAATCACGTTTTTGTTGCTTCCTTTTTTTTTAAAATTATAATATCAAGACAGAGTTCAAATTTATATTTGCCAAAGACACTATGACATATCTTTAATGAACTGATGTATAGTATAAGAAAGATGAAGCAGCTTGTGTGTGAGCATGCACATCTGTCCACGACTATACTTCTGTCTTTGTGAAGATCAAATGTTGCATTTACAGTGACATCAGGAAGAACAACCTAAGTGAGGACCTTATTCAGGATTAGGTCAAGCACAGGAAGCATAGGTATCAGTTTCAAGATTAGAGTTAGGAAACGAGGCTCAATTAATTCCGTGATTGTAATTGCAAGTAAATGAATGGTTAGGGGTTAATTCTAGGGTTTGGGTGTACAGCAGCAGTACATGACTCACAGCGAAAGAAGAACGCATGTGTGTGCACATGTGTATTCCTCCACTGTGGAACATTGCTGATAATAAAACAAGAGCTTCTGTTGTTTTTTTTTTTTTTTTAATTTACTAGATGAGGGAGAACAAAGTTGTTTTGCAGTGGGATATAACATACTTACAACTCTTTTTTCATTACTTTAGTATAGTGTTAGTATAGTATAGTGTTTTAATGCATGCACACAATCACATCATGAGTCTTTGATGTGGGCATATTCTATGCATTAAAAAGATAATAACATAATCAAAGGATAACAGCTACAGCAGAATATAAATACCCAAAACATAATAAAATTGATAAACTGTAAGTATGGCATTTCTTGCGGCTAGATTTGAAATGGCTCTAGATGGTCAACCCTGAAGCGTAGATTTTCTCTCAGAGAGGTGTCAAGGTAAGACAAAGTCTGCCATACCGTTGCTTGTTTTGATGCTCTTTTGTCTCTGGCACTCATTTTTGTTTCTTACAGTTTCAAACAGTTATCAAGACAGTCCTGTAGACATTACATTTGTTTGGAGCTGCAAGACCTTGTACCTGGTTGCTTGTGTGAGAATGAAGGGAGGAGAAATAAAGAATGAAGGTCCCTTCATATTGTGATCCATGTGTTCATTGAGCCATAGTAGAATGATATAACATTAAACTCAGTGTCTTTTGGATTTTTCATCTCATTCAAACTGACCTTCATAACATAACTACTGTAGTAAAGCAGTTTCCTGGAGCACAGCAGTCAAGGACAGTTGAGGACAGCAAAATGGGGATTTGTGGGTTTTCTACATAGTTATCCATCTTAATTCACAGAAAATCTGAACCAATGGCTGCTATGAATTAGTTTGTTTTAATGGTTTGACTCGAGTTGACGTGGAGGTGATACTTGACATACAGAAATGTTAAATATTCAAACATAGTTATGTTTAAGTATGGTAATCTTTTTTTTTGTACAAATTGTCCCATTTTCTGTAGAAAAAGCTCAGAATCTGGTGCTTTTTTAATAATGAGAGACTGATCTGGTCATTGGATGCATGATACTTTTTGAAACACGAATTGTTGTTAGAACAATGTACATTTGAGGAAATGTACATCTGTGAAAAAATGTGTATTCCCTTCCCATAGAGTGATTGACTCACCATATATCACTTTGGCCCTAAGGGCCAACACTGTAATCCTCCTCAGCTTTGTCCCCTGTGTCCTGTCTGCACCTGTGGCATTTCTCAAGCTATGATTTGGAATTGTCATATTAATGCTTTTTCTGACCTCCAGGGCCAAGACATCAATCTCTCAAAAAGGAATAGAATTGTGTTGGACACCTGGAGCCATTCACTCTGCTAAGATGACTTGTCCACTTTATGGTGATGGCACTTGTGTCAAGTGGGTGGTAAATTCCAGGACACAGGTTAGTTTAGCTTCCTAGTTGATGGTCAATGCTTTTCTGAGGCAGTGTTGTTGGAATTTTCACTGCAACCTTATAGTTATTGTGATTGTAATTTGCTCAGGAATGTTGGGTTTCTGACTCTATTTTGCTTTTCATACCTTTTTCAAGCAGACGCAGGTTTTAAGACAGAGGATCCTAACCACAAGGCCACAGACTAAAACCAGGTGATGGGTCCTTTCTGCTTCTGAAATTGCTGTAGCAAGGTAGGCAAGGACCCTTGTATCTATTTCTGTAAGGACATCACTGGAGAGGTGGCCTCCCATATGTATTTACATGTTGGCATGAAGAACTCACCCAGAACTATTTAAAATGGGTTGGAATAGTTCAGTGTCTTGCTCAATGACATGCTCTGCGACAGAGTGAACACATCGGCTGCTGAGACGGCAGATTGGACTTTTAGCTCTACAAACATTTCCTGGAGACAGAGCTGCTCTGGAGGTTAAACCTCAATAAACAGAACCAAATGATTAAAGTTTTCCTGACAAGACCTTTGTCCCAATTCCATACTAAATGGTAATTCAAAACAGGTTTTGAGTGTGCAGTGTGGTAACACTTAAAAGTAACAAACCTAAGTATACTCAAAAAAATTAGTACACTTACTAAAAACACTTGAGTTTTGACTGTGCTGTAAGTTGCAATGCACAAATAAAATGGACGAGCTACTCACAGCTGAAATTACAGTAGTTAAATCCAATTGCAATTATTGCAATGTATTAATTCTTTGCTTTCTCTTTATGAACTTCCATTGGTCTTTGTAATGGAAGACTTTTGACATGTCACAGCAGGAAAAACACAGGTGTAAATACTAAAATTAACAATGGCTGGATTTCATCGAGCTGCCTAAGTTTCAGGGTCCTGGTATTGTGCATGCTGGGTCACTGTCACGCTGGCATGGCTTAATGGGACAGGGAACAGAGCTGCACCTGCAGCCACACAGCAGATTTAAATGTCTGTAACCTTCCTGCAGTCACACACATACACACACACACACACACACACACACACACACCTTAGTTTTCTTTCTTTATAGTTTACACTCAATAGTTCATTTTCTCCTCATTTAGTTTGTTGACCTTTTGACCTTATGCACATTTCATTACCATTGCACATACCAGCAACATATAGATGAAGACACAAACTGTAGCTTTTGTCTCATACACCATACTCATAGTTTATAATTGTTGACAGTGCATTAGTTCTACTCTACATTAGTTCTAGGTCATTAATCTTTAGTTTTTAGTGTTTAGTAGTAATTTTTGTTTCTTTTGAGTTACTGGTGCTGACGGTGCCACTGCTGGTTGCTGCTGCTGGAGGGACATCTTGTGAGGCCTAGGCAAAAGATGTTTCTCTTTCTTAGGTCAGTTTGGTCTGTTCAGTTCTATTCAGTTTATGTTCAGTTATTATAGCCTGAGTTTGTATGTATATGTCGACCTACCTCCTAGCTTCTTTTTGACTATTAAGTTCATCTCTAAAAATGTTTAACTAGAGCTCCACTTTATGCTGAATACATCAAACCTGTGACCTTTATGTTACCGGGTAGTCTGTCCATGTTAAATTGCCTGGAAGTAATCATTTTCAAGGGATCTATTGTTGGCTGAGGTTTTGTGGGATGACAGCTGTGCTTCCGAGGGCTATGGGAAGAGGGATGTTTTCTTTTGTTTGGGTTGAGTGTCAGGCCTAAAATGATATATGCTGATGTGAAATATGTCAACTCAACATTGGCCTGAAGGTTCTCCTTGGAGCAGGTATTTACTTGAGCACCGTCAGCATATTGTACCAGGCTATAAATTGGTTGACGTAGAATACGGCTGCACAAGTCCTGATGTGTATTTCTATGGGAAGCAATCTCTGACAAGCAGGCCAGGAAGACAGAGAATAGAGGGGTTGGACTTTATGAGGCACAGCATCATCATCATCATCATCATCATCATTGGTATTGTTGTTTACCAATGAATGCACTGCATCTCTATACTCATTTTTTTTTGTCACGCATCTCTGCCCTAATCAGTTTCTGTTATCATTTAATGCTTGCTTCCTTCGCCACTCTCACTTATCTGTTCAGCACGCTGACCATGTTCAGATGCCTCCCTTCTCATTTCTTTTTGCTGGCAACCCCCTCTTTTCTCATTTACAACCTCCATCCAGCTATCATCCATCCATTTATACACCTATAGACATTCATCTGTCCATCCAGCCAATCCCTTTTCATCCTCCTACTGTATCCATTACATCCGCCCCACATCTCTTATCCAGAGTTCACATGTACTGTTATATGTCTCTCATCCCTCTGCTTCCTCCTCCACCCCCCATGCTAATTTATCTTTTTCCAATTTACTCTTTGCTGAGCCCTCTCCCTTTCTAAATTACTCTGACTCCATTATTTGTTTCCTATTCTTCACTCGTTGTGTCTTCTTAGCACCATTTTTCAGTCCCGTCCTGCTTTCTTTCTTTTCATTTCACAGGAACATGATTTTTGATTTCTTCCCCCCACAAAAAGACATATTTCCCAGTTTCCTCTCTCCATTTTGGTTTTGGTCTCTTACCACTCTTACAACTACTTTCCCATGATGCCTCTTTTCCTGTCCTCTTCCTCCTCCTCCTCAATTCCTCTTTAACCCCTTTCCACACAACCTTACCTCTTCCCCTGCCTTGATCCCTTCTCCCACATCTGTTATTTATCCTTCTCCTTCTCTACTGTGTTTTTCTCTCCTCTTCTGCCCTCTTTTTTCCTCCTCCCTTTGCTCTTTTTGGTCCCATTTCCCCGCTAATGCTTTCACCTTTAACATTTGCCCACATCTTCCAAATATCATTCTTCATCATTCCACATCATCCCCTCAATGTCCCTCTCTCCTACCCTTTTCATGCCATTACCAGCCTCTCTCTTACTTTATATAATGGACACAAACTTCTCCTTCATTCCCCTTAGTCTAGCTCCTCCCTGCTTTCCTTTTTTCTTCAATCCAACATGCATGCCCCCTAGTGTGCACTCCACAGTCTCATTTGGGGTAGTTAGAATATTTACAGATTTATTTCCAAGTAATATTAGTAGAGAAGCACATTGTAAGTCTGCATATAAAGTCTAGAAATAAATTGAGATTATAGCTAAGTATATAAAGGCGAGCACTGGTATCTTTCTTTAAGCAATATTTTTCAGTAACCTAGTTGGGGAATTATTCATATATTAATACATGAAAAAGCCTTTTTGTGAAACTGGTGTTGATTATTGTAAAACACTATCACTAAATGTTTTTTGCCTGCATATCAAGCCACATTATGCCATAGCCTGTTACTCAGTTGGAAAAGATTACAACACAAGCAATGTATTGCCAGGGGGAAAAAAAGCTGTTAAATTAATGTGAAAAAAAATCAATCTTACTCATACTGTAAGCTCAACACAGATTATTTAGGTTTTGGTTTCAGCTTGGTCAACCACCCACCAGTGGGAAACACAGCATTTACATAAAATTGACTGCATAGCCTGCAGCAAATAGTCAGGAATCAGTGGTGTTATTGATTGAGCTTAACTCATTGACTTACACTACAGCAACATTCTTTATGTATAAACTTTAATCATATGAAGTTTACAAAGTCCTTAGAGATATGGAAACAAAATGATAATGTTCTTCGATCTGGCACATTATCATTTTGTTTCCATAGGTAACATATCAAGAACAAATTAGCATACTGTTTTTCTAATGCATCGTGGGTGGTACAAGGAAACACAATAATCACAAGAAATATATTTGTGTATTTCAGTTGTGTTTTTTAAGTATAGTTTGTAAAACACAAACTACTTTGAATAATTTAATAAAAATCCTTTTCGTTTCCCTTAACAACAGTGTTCATGAAGCGTTGTTCAAATGCTTTTATTAGCTATATTGGAGCATGCTGTGTATAAGTGCATAGACAGAAGTCCCACAGCTAGGCACTGTTAGTTTTTGGCAAACGTTACTCAAACAGGAGTAAACAATGCATTTTGTAGGGGACTATTTTCAATTACTTTTTTCTATTTCTGTTTCTATTTTCATACTTTTGTAAACAAAAACTTATGGTGCAGCAGTCATACGAGACACTTAAATTGTTGTGTTTTAAATATCATATCATTGATAAGTCATTGTTTTGTGTCTCTTCTGTACCTGATCTGCAGATCAAATATGATATTCTTAGGAAAAACTAGACTGCATGTTCAATAGGAAACTTACATGAATCAGTGGCCCACTATTTGTTATATTTTGGACACACTGCAAATTATTATTTCTTTTTTTTTTTTTTTTTTTGTATGATCAGGGTTAGGCAATCAAGAGAATCTGAAAGTGTACAGGCAGACAAGGAAACCATTCAGCCATTACAACCATGCCTTGACCCACGTGACACAACTGTCTAGTCAGGGCTCATCCTTCACTTGAAGGTTTGCTATTCAGTAAGATTTGCTCTCGTGTATTTGTGTTAGGCAAGGTTTGCTCAGATATTTCAGATCGACTGGCATCTTGATCACATTCTCTCTTTATCGTGTATTTTTATTTGTAGGTGACAGTAAAATGATTGTGATAAAACATTATGAAAAAAAAAGTTTCCCCCCCCCAAACTGTCCATGACATTTTGGTTTTCACAATCCCTAGATCTCTGGGCTAAAATCATCCAAGCATACATCCAAGAATGTATAAATCCATCCATCCATCCATCCATCCATCCATCCATCCATCCATCCATCCACTCATCTATCCCCCTCTCATCCCCTCATCCATCCACCCACCCAGCCAGCCAGCTATAGCTAGCCATCTGTTATTTTCTCAACTTTTCCCCTTGCTCCTTACTCTCCCTCTATTTCTACCTCTCTCGTCTATTCTCTGTCTCTCTTGCTCTCTTGCTTGCCTTCTCTCTCTCCCAAAGCCCATCCACGATATGAATGCCCCACTCCAGTGAGCAGTGAGCTTTTTCCCAGACATCCTGACGGAGAGAGACAACCTTGGCAGAAGACTTTATGTAAGCAGTTCATTAGCTTCTCGGCTCTGGACCCCCCACACTCAGATGATAATCAGAGTGGCCGCCATGGTGAGAAATTACCCAGAAAAATATCCATTTGACATACAGACTGAAAACACTCCAGCCGGACATGTTATGCAACTATGACCCTGGTCTCTTTGCACTGCAGGAGTGAAGGCATTGTGGGGCAGAAAAGACCAGTCTCATTGATTAAAAAGACACATTAAAAGGGCTTTATTTCACTGCCCTTTTAAACTGGCACTTCTTTCACAAGAGACACCTCTTAAACTCAGGTTTGGGAAACCAGCGCTGCGTTATGATACAATTTAATTCCACAACAGGGGGTAGTTAGTGTACCTCACCTGCCACTTGCAATGGTAAGCAATGGAGCAGCTGCGGTTTAAAAGAGGGTAGTCTATGTCGCTGAAATGGCCTGTGCTATGGGAATGGCTATTGACTCTGGGCGCACTTACTGTGGCAGTCTGTGTGGGAAGATGCTTCTTATAAAAGCATCTACTACTTTTTATGTTTAGAAATGCATTTTGTACAGATAAGCTCTGTTCTTTATTGAGCATTGCAAAATCAAAAGTTATTGTATTGGGATAATTCAGGTATGAATCTTCTCATCATAGCTGTTGAAAAAAATTGTTTTTTAGCATGGAAACTATAGTGTGGAATGTAACTAAGTATGTTTACTCAAGTACTGTACTTAACTTACCCCACTACGATAAGTAGTGTACTTCTACTACATAACATATGAGCTTATAAAATATGATGCATTGTTATAGATTGTACTACCCAACAGTATATAAAGTAGTCAAAATGAGCTCCACCTCAACCAACAATAACAACAAATTTAATATATAATAGTATAACATTCACAGGGGCCATTTTTCTGCATTATGAGTGCTTTAACCTTTGATTTTCAATGCAGGAACCAGTGTTTTTCAGTGTGGGCTATTTATTTATGTCAGACTCTACTTTGGGTTTAAGTTTAGAGAAAATGCTAAGGGATTGTATTACAGTTGTTGGGCTTTGGGAGGGGAGCTGAACCTTATGTTTCACTTTTCTAAAAAGCAAGACCCTCCCCACCATTATTCATCTTTAAACGCCCCCATTGCATTTTGAAAAGAAATGCAACACTCTGCCCCCAATATCTCAAAATCATATGACAGTATTGAGTTGGCTTCACAATATAATGCCACCAATACACATTAGAAGTGAAATTGGCAATTGCCAAATTAATGGCAAACAAATTGATGCATCATGTTTACGAGCCACTATTTATCTTTGAACCAAGAGCAACTAAATCAACACATTACCACTGCCACTGAATAAGTGAATTGGGCACAGGCATCAGTATAATGGCTTGAGCACTGTGATATTTTCATCTCACCCCTGGATTCCAAATAATAAAACTAAATTGTGATTATACTGACGTGTTACCTAATATTAGATTAGTTGCCTTACTCGTCATCATAATTAAACCAATTAGGCAGCGTGATTGTGAGTTGCATTACCAGACACCAGGGATGTTTTGGCGCAGCAGCTGAAGACTCAGAGAGGGATGTTTCCTCCAGATAGCTAAGCCAAAGATTGCACTGCAAAATAAAAAAAATAAAAAAAACAAGTTAATAACTTCTGGTAAATGGTTAAAGTCAACTTCTCACCGACATGCAGGATAGAGGAAGACAACTGTATGTGACACACACTTTCACTTGTCCTGCTGATTTTTCCGCAAAGTGATAGAAACAAAATTTTAAGTGTCTTGGTTACAGTTCGTCTGACTGTGACAAGTAGGACGCTGACGATTCTGCTAGGATGCAGAATAAAGGAGCGACTGTTCAGGCTAGTAAAAAAAAAAAAAAATGAAGCGCTTGAAGAATATTCAATCACTAATAATCACTAATTAGATCCACATGTGCTGTGTTTCTTAAAATGCTCTCCCAATAAAATGAAAAATAACATATCCCCGTATTGTCTGACCTTTTCTATCACCAAAAAAGAAAGCTTTTTTTTTTTGTTATATATGATAATAGTCAGTGCAATAAATGCTGGATAGGAATGTCTTCTTTTGCTGTTTTTTTATTTTGTGAATACATTCTTCAGAATTGAAACTGCATAGCACAGTATGTTGCCGCCTGAGTGAACGTGCAGATCCTGTATGACTATCACAACAGCAGCTGGTATGAGGTGTAGGAGAACCGACTCAAAGTTAGCTGAGGAACAGATGGACCAGCTGGTCTCTTCTGGTGGGTTACCATGGTAATGTGGATTTGACCTTATTTGTGTCTAATATTTCTACTGCCCCCCCCCCCCCCACACACACACACACACACACACACATGGATATTCACTTAAACAGACATTACTTAGCCATCAACAAAAAACATACATGTTTATACCCGTTTGCCCACACGCCTATTTCCAGCACTATTCAGGCAGCACCTGCTGTGCTTGGAGTCACTGTTGCCTCTTCTCATTCAACTTGCTTTCTAAACCCAGGGGAGGTCTCCTGTGTTTCTCATTAGCATAGGTTCTGTCCACAGCATGCAGCCTGTCATCAATCTTCCACTTAAAATATGCAAACTTGGAGTAAAAAATAAATAAATAAATAAAAAGAGAAAATCAGACAACAGAAGAGTGTAGGTCAATTTTACAGTAGTCTGAGTCAGAGTCAGAGTCTAATGCTGGTTGGCAGAGCAGATCTGTGAACTTTGTGAATTTCCATGATTTTAATTTAATCACATTTTAATCTTTGTCTTTAATGTCTACGTTATGTTTCATATAGTCCACAGAGTTTTGTGGCTACATGTAAAGCAACGGATGAGCTGTTTGCAATGGAAAATGGGTTACAGTGTCACCTCTGTCTAGGTAGCCACAGTATCTATGGCTACAATGCATGCTAATGCTTCATAAATTCATAAAGAAGTCATTAAGTACTATCCTTTACACGCATAAAGGATTTCTGTATCCACTTCAGCTTGTGATTTAAATTGATAAAGTGAGTGCACTTAAATAAACTATACTCCTGTTACTGTTTTTGTACAATGAACCTTCAGCCACCTTAAATCTGAGCTGCTTAATTTTGTTTAAATTCCTCCTTTACTGGCTATTGAACTCTCTCTTCCCTGCATCAGTCTGGTCCTTGCTCCTCCCAGTCTCGACCTGCCTTCTTTATAGCCTATACCAAAATGTCAGAAAAAAAATAAATAGAAAAGCTAAATGCATTAATTTCAATGAGGAGTTCTTACTGCTATTAAGGCAGTATTTCCTGCCAGTAAAACTCTTTTTTTCTTCTTGAGTGCATAGAGCCAGGAAGCCCAGTTGATGTATAGAGATGCTTTAATGCAAAAATCATGGTGCCTAATATGCTATTGGATGCTATAAATTGCTTATATAGCTGTTTATATACTGTAAGTGCTGGCCAGGTTAGAGGATGTGTATATATGAACATGTTTTTCTTTTTTTTCATATTAATATGATTGTACCAATGTAAAAAAATATATAAGAAATATATGTTAATAGTTTACATTCTGATATACTACAAACGGGATATCAGCTTGTTTCTTATTGCATGTTATGTGGATTAATGGCTGAGTGACTCCACAGTACTGTATATCTACAGTATAATCTACATGTTGAGGTCACACCAAGCTGCTTAATAGCACTGGTTCCTCTGTACTGTAAGAACAGATCGGCTTTTCCCATCACCCAATATGTTTTCCTCTCTCTCTCTCTCTCTCTCTCTCTCTCTCTCTCTCTCTCTCTCTCTCTCTCTCTCTCTCCCCTGCTGTAATCCTCACAATGAACGTCTTTTGCCTAAATTGCAGTGTCAGGACACACTCTCTGAATGAATGTGGGATTTAGGTGTACGAGTTTGTGGACAGGAGCAGAGTTTAAAACATACATCGCCGGACAGCTGAGCAACCAGCAGTACTGTTTAGTTCTATGGTGGGTTTGTCAATAATATTTGAATACAATCCAGCCATTCAGCTATGGGTGAGTATATGCCATAAATACAGGCGGTGGACAAATTAACAAGGACACATTAATGTATTCCTGTACAATAGCCTTTCAATACTAACATTGCAAAGTTCAATTGTTATGATTAATATTTAATAATTCACTTTTTTAGACTGTCAGAGACTGGTTGAATCAAATCTGAGGTCAATTTATAGGCCACAGCTTGTGGTAATGGACTTCATCTTATTGTAAGGTCAGCCTTTTAATTTCTCCACCATTGTATATATGTCAGTCAGATTAGTGTCCTCCTTGATTATTTTATTTAAAAATATGACTGTAATTAATAACTTCCACGTCAATCTGCTGAACCATAATCAATAAAAAAAAAAACAGTTGGGAAGTACTATTGCTATTAAAGATTAAAATATAATTACTATGTTGAATAGGTTACACTTGAGTAAACAGTAAAAAAAAAAACTGACATAGATGAAAACAAACATTTAATAATAATAGTACCAAAACTAGTAGTAGTGCTACCGTCCTTGAGAATCAATAAAAGTAATCATGGTTAAATGTCCTATCCTCAGTACCTCTGTTATTTTCACCCATTAAAAGACCGACAAGGGAGTCAGCCATCACCACTATTTTGGGTGGCAGATACATCATCAATATGATTCATTAAGCTCCTAAACACACTCCCCTTTGTCCCTTTAACCTGGCCCTGTTCACACGTATGTACTCAAAGGGGAAGGCTCTCACATGTAACATGTTTGAGATGCGTCATAGAGAAGAGGGAAGCCTTTGACAATCAGTTTTTCCTCCATTTTCAAGTACTTTTGCATAGTTGACTTTAAGTACTTTGAAATCAATGTTTCCTGAGGGCGAAACAAGTGCGATTGGTTGTCGCTACCGTGCATATGACGTCATTTGTGTAAAGTTAAACCTTTCTCAACTTCACTAAGTCGTGCCGCTGGTCGACTTTTGAGTCTTGAGCCTTTGTGGGCTGCACCAGGATGTCATTTCAAGGTTCAGTTCACAATGAATGGCATCCTATCGTGCATCCAGTGTGAGTCAGTGTGTGCGTATGAGAGGTAAGACAAGGGTTAGGATAACAAAAAAATAACAACCATTTTTTATATTGTTATAATTGTGATCATTTTTCTGATTGATGATTCATTCACAACACAGCACCCACCAGCAAGGTATCTGGATTTTGCAGGCAGCACATATTAACAATAGTCAGGTAAAAAAGATCTAACAATCATTTCTTTGATTGCTGGAGTTGTTTCCCCTAATTTATCCACAAAAAAAGACTTTTGTCGCCATAATATGATTAATACAAGCACACACACGCACACACACACACAAGCACATATGTTGGGTCACCCATGTCCAACACCCTGACAGTGAATATATCCACCTCCTCTAGCTTGTCAGCTGTCTCACAACAGCAAGTGTTTCGACTCAATTCATCACATTTTACAGCCAACCTCTCATCACTTTAGTGTAGTCATGACTTGGGAATGACCCACTGATTTTGCATCTGCATTTTTAAAATCCTGTATGCACCTACACTTCATTTAAAATGTCATTTCCAAACAAACATGGAGAGATGTGTTTGGAGCCAAGATGTTCATCTGCAATGCCTTGTTTTAAAAAGATGGTTTTGATTAGAATTTAGTTGGCTAGTCGCCCAGGCCACAGGATTGCATCTATTAACTTCTCCTCATAAAAACTGGTCATACAAACTGCAGCAACTTCATTATTAAAATGTAGCCTTCAACTCAGATAAATCTGTTACACTCTGTAACCAAATGCAATTTTGTTACCCTGGCGTACACCAGCTATTTGTAATATTTTAGGTTTAATTAATTGATATAGGACTTTGCTAATCTGATATTTGTGAGTTGTACTCTCAGAGTGAAATGTATGGAACTGTGGGGAGCAGATAAATTAAGACTTTCCTCATCTTCTCTATGACAGAGTCTTGTGTAAAAGGCGTTTGTGAAGATGGTGAGAAACACTGCAAGAGCCAAAATAACAATTCTGAATGTTGCATACAATGAGAGCTATTGAGTGTCCGGGAATTATGGCTAGGACTTGAGTAACATGAATAAAGAAACAGATCTGTACTCATGAGCAATTTGTCAGAGGAGAGTACAAGCCTGCAGAATTTCAGATGTGACCAGATGTACGTTGGTACCCTACCATCTTCTCTACAAGCTCCAACTGACCTCTTGCGACACAAAATAAATAAAAAAATTTAAAAAAACCTTGGTTGCTATGACATCAAGAGAAATTTTAATGATATGCCTGGAGATGTTGCTATGTAGAGGCTTTATAGAGACCAGTTTCATGCTGCCAAAGAGTGCACTATATTTCCATGCCTACAATAGCAGTAGGTTATTTGACCTGCCAAAAGTGATTAGAACAATGCTTTGTTTTAAGTGGGGCCCAGGTGGTGGTGCAGGTTGCCTTCCATTTTGTGTAGTGATATTGCACAGAATACCATTTAGCCATGAATATATGCTGAAATGCCAAATGAGTTTAGAATAATATATATTTTAATACTGGTTTTATTGCAGAGCGTTATACACGTTTCCATAAAAACTGGAATTTGAAGGATTTTGCACTCTGAACAAATGCAAACAGCATCCGTATTTCTTCCAACCACTTCTGGTTTAAGCCCTGGTTTAGATAGATTGTTTCCTTATAATCTTGTTTCAACTTTCTTATTTGAGATTTCTGAGGATTTAAATTTTGAACAAAATTTGACCAATTGATCTGCAGGGTATGTGCCATTGTGTTCAAAGAAAAACACAAAAAAATCTTCCTGCTTATAATCCATTCAGAGACTTTTGGATCTTACATAAAAATGCTCATCGAAGCTCCTCATCTGCCCAGTGTGGTGTTTCCATTCCAAGAGCATGTTGAGCGCTGGAGTGTATCGAAGGAGGTCGATCGTCACTGATTCTGTGGTTATTTTTAACTGTCCCCCATGTGTAGGTCTAATCAGAACAAGATGTTCCTCATCAAATTTACCAGGAAATATATTTTCATGAAATGAGACTGGGTCTGTACATATACTATACCATGATGTAGCTGACTAAGGTCAATTAGACAGGAGGGTTACTGGGGCTAAATGCTGATTAGGGTTTTGCAATTTCTCCACTAATAGCTCAGAATAAGAAGAGGTTAAGCTTATTAGTTACTTCATAATGGGGCAATAACCCTCAGACAAAGTCACATTTGAAATTAATGAAAAGTTTAGGCTTTTTCTTGTTTTATGCAAAGAAAATGGTAAAACACAAACAAACAAAAAAAGACCTTTGCAAGTTTTGTGAAAGGAGGACTTTTTGATTAAGATCTAAGTCTTGAGTTTAACTTTATATTACATCAGTAACATTTATTGTATATCATGATTGTGTCAAGACCACAGTTAAATGTTTTCATATTGATTTAAAATCATTACTTTACTTTGGGAATACAGTATATACATTCTTTACCCAAAAACCTTCTTTCTTTCAGGGAAGTGCCATAACTTAAGTTTGACTTTTAAACACAGATCTGCAGACAGTTAATCATAAAAGTTCAAGTAGTCTCATTTGTGTAATTCAGACTATAGATATATACTTATTTTTATATGATACAAAATATGATAATACAGTATAATTCTTGATGTCCATCTCCTTTTAAGGTTGAATGCCCCTCTGCACTTTGATTTTGGGAAGGGGGACTACATGTCTGATCAAGTCACCTGTGCTCACCTGCAGTATTTATTTGTTGTTAACAAAGCTGTTCTGCCATTTTAGCATGAAACATACATAAAAAACTGTTGCAAACTGAAAAGTTAAGCTTATTTTATTACCATAATAAGTGCATTTGGGGTCTGTAGTATTTATGACAGCTGCAGTAATGAATTTTGCCCAACATTTTAGTAAAACACACCACTCTAAGACATCCTTCCTGCTGTTGTGTAAGCAGTGTTTTCCTCTTGCAGTACCCTAAGATCAGTTAAATGTCCATGTTTGTGAAGTGAGCACATAAAAAAAAAAAAATGACACATCAATTATGTTGTCATCAACCTAAAGAGCAATCTCTCCCTGTTTAGAATTATTTTGCAACAAGTGACAGTTAGATAGTTACTTCAGCTTCTGCTGACCTCATTTACATTTCAAACAGTGACACATTGCATTATATCACTAAACACTGACATTTTCTCTTTGGGTCGATAAAAGATAGACTGAATAAGGACCACAAGAGCCTCACTGGATCAACACTCTTCAAAACACTTCAGGTCCGTATTTTTCATATATTCAACAGCTGAAATGTGATATGCCCTGGTGATAGTTCCATTCAGGATACTCCACATCAAGTGAAACCTCCTAAGCGTTGTTTCATGTACCATACTGCCACTAAGCAGCAAATGGAATTGGAGATCTGTGTGCATGACACCACATTACATCCTTCAGAGGAAACGGAGATGGAACGAAATTAAATGAGATTCAGACGGCACCTCCACACAAAAAACACCACCGATAGTGTTTCTGTGGCTCTGTCACACAGGGAGAGACAGAAAGAGAGAGTCTGAGTATGTTCCCCATCTGTGTGACACTCAGCGTTCTGGGTTATTGGCTGGTTTGTGCCTTCACGTTTCTTCTCGAGCACCAGCTCGGCATGCCATCCACGAGAGAGCTGGAGTTCTGCTTGCGTGCCCCTTTTATTTATTCATCTTTTATCTGAATCCCATATCCCCCTCCCTCTTTCTTCTTATTATATCTCACTCCTTCTGGCTCTCTCCACTATCCACTTCTGAGTTTATTCCTGACTATCCTCTCACCTCTCCATCTTTGCATCATTCCTCTCAGCTTCCTCTTTCTGCTTCATCTCTGCCCCCCTCCCTCTCTCCCTCCGTCTGTCTCTCTATCTTCTTCTCTCCTGGGTTGACAGTGTGGAAAGTTGATGAATCAGACTGCATGTGACAGTCTGGCATTTGAGTGAATCTGATGTGGTTAATATGGTGCCTGCTGACAGCGCTGTGGAAATCGTTCACAGTGGAGGAGCACTGAGACACTTTGGCCCAGTTACCCTCAACCACTTTGCTGCTCGTGTGTCTGCGTAGGGGGAGCATGTGTTTGCTTGTGCGTGTGTGTGTGCATTTTTAGGTGTGTACAAACAATTGTTCCTGGGGGTCAAAGGTCAGCAGAATAAGCTGCCTTGCTTTATGCCCACACGTATCAGCTGTGCTCTGTATTCACCATGACAGTGAAAGCCAAGGAGCTTCACGTCCACCTCTCGTCATGGTGTTGGTCTTACAGGAAACAAAGTAGGTGCTCACAAAACTCCTGCTACATAATGGCTTGCTGTGGCTAAGATCATTCCTATAGAGATGGGTAACTTTGGGTGTGTTTCTCAGTCTGAACTTTTACATGCCAAAAACATATGGCTTGCTTCTCTCTTCCTTATTCAAGCTCAACTCTGCACCTAAAACTAAACAAATTATTTTATTTACAGTAATGCTTTAAGTCAAATAGTACCTTAAACTGAGCATTGCATTGATGTTTTGACAGTTTTTGACCTTTGTTGCTTCAGGTATACTAGAATTTGTAATTTTTAAAAGCTTTTGTTAGCTTGATACATTTGAAGTCCATGAAATATTCTCTTTTATTTTGGTTTTATTAAGATTATATGTTTTTCCCATGAAGAATTACTATAACAACGGTACTTATATTCCATTATATTATTAAACTTAATTAAATAAACATATGAGTCGTAGTAGTCTTACATACTGAATAGGTTTATTCTTACATTATTAATAAACATTGAGGCCAAGGTTATTACTGAGACAATCTTTCTTTTCTTATTTTTAATATATTTTTGGGGGCATTTTATGCCTATTATAGATTTGACAGAATACCAATTACAGGATAAAGAAGGGGGGAGAGAGATGGGGAATGGCATGCAACAAAGGTCCACAGCTGGACTCGAACTGGGGATATTGTGGTTCATGGTTGACCCTTTAAACCCCTATAGGCTACCAGGGGGCCCCTGTGAGACAATCATACAAAAAAAACAAAAAAACAAATCTTGTTACATTATTCAGCCGTGTAACTTTATCTTGTCATCATTTGGGGATTATTGTTGAGTTGTGAATGTCAGTTTTTGCATTGGTATGAATCTGTGTGCTGTGATTTTGTACATATTTGTGAGTGCATCAGCATCAGTGTCCATCCTCACATATACACACACCAAGCTATTTCTACATGTCAGTCTTTGTCTCTCTCTCTCTCTCTGTGTGTGTGTGTGTGTGTGGATACTGTGTGCACTCAAACTGTGATTTCCTCCGTGCGCCTGTAAAAACATATGGTGAGTCAGTGTGTAGGAGTTGATTGCCAGTGTGTCTGTGGGAGGAGGGAGAGTGGATATAGGTGGTGATGGAGAGGAGAGAGGATTCAGGTTGTGCACCAATAGGTGGCACTCTACCCTTTTGTGATTGGCTACGGTGACCCAGACTAAGACAGGTCTGGATGCACATGCGGTTGCATCCAAACGGAACAGGAAGTTGGATGATAAAACTTCCTTTTATTCAGTCCTCTGGTTATTTCTGCCTGCTGGCTGCTCTTAGTGTAGAGTAATGAAAGCAGAGTCAGAGGAGAGTGTGATTGGGGGTGGGGGTGGAGGGTACACCACTCTGGATGGATGAATGGAGAGTTAACACTGTAGGGATTAGAGGCTCACTTTCATTAAAGGCTAAATGAATGCCTTTATGGTGTTTTAGGTAAAAAAAACAAAACAAAACAAAAAAACTTCGGCTGACTGGTTTGTGAGTTGGCAGCTTTCTTTGCCTGGACAGTTTTTCATCTATAACAGGTCATGCACTGCATGTATATGTGTACATGTTTATATATAGCTGCGAAACATGGTTGTTTGTGTGTATGTGTTTGCAGTGCAAAGTGTCACTTAATGTCAATCAACACTCAGTGTCTTATGGCGTAGTTTCATGTAGTGTAACACATTCACAAAGTAGAACATACTGAGACTGAATTATATAAATGTGTGAGTCACTTACCAAACCACATCCCTACTCCTCTCTCACGACATCTCATATGACATCATCACTATGATCAGCGGTAAAGGAGTCACGTTTAGTGTAGAGCAGCATTCATGTGCTAAATGGCTTCATACTGTTTGATTAAAAGTAACAAATGAAACTGGTTAGATTAAACCATTGTGATCTCCTGCATGAGGACAGACTGTAACAATTATCTTACAATCATCTGTATGGATGGAAAAGGTTCCTTACATGTCATATAATGAACATTTTGGCAATAATAATAAAATGCCCTGCTAAGAAGGGCTACAGAGATTGCATCATCACAGACTTTGAACAAAGACTGTATTTTCAAAATCCTACAATGAGCACAGCCTCAGAGGCTACTTTAAAATTGTATCTCTCATTGCACAGTAGTTTTATACAAAGTGGAAGAGAGAAATATGTATATATACTGTATATATACATAATCTGGCTTTATTGAACATAGTAATATACAATCCTGTGGGAAAAGTGAGTATGGGTTCATTTATTAACAGGGGACAAATGACCTGAAAATGCAACTATTGTTTTCTGTTGCAATAAAAACAAGCCATCCTCATGACAATAAAAACTAGGGAGAGCAATGTGTACAAGGAGCAAATGTGGAGGAACTAAACTGCTAAAATACAAAAGTTGTTGTTTGTCATTCATACCAGTACAAATGGTTAATGCAGTGCAGCTGATCATCAAGCAGGCTCATACATTTGGAATACAAATAGCAACCTACAGAAATACTCAATCATATTCACAAAATATACACATAAATTAACAATGTAGAGCATTCATTGTTCTCCAAATTGTGTCTACAATTTCTGGCCAAATGTCAGTGTAGAAATAAAAAAAATAAAAATAAAAATAAAAAGGATTAACACTGGCTAAATGAAAGAATCAATAAAGCCCATGCCTGTGGAATGAAGCAAAATGACGAAAGGGCAGTTTATGTCCGCAGTCACCATAGCAATAGAATACTATATTCTATGGAGTTCACAACCTTCTACATTCAACAACCCTAAGAAGCACATAGAGGGTTGAAGGTCATGCAAGTGCGGTTCTCGCTGTGGTGCAATGGAGCTGAGCAGCTAGGGGTTCGGAGGGCAGATCGTTCGGGTCACTGATAAAAGCAAACAAGTTCAGTCATTTAAAAAAAAGCACACGCACACACACATCCATACACGCCCTCTCACTGCAGCTTATTTCTGTTTGACTATTCGACTGGAGTTTATTCTGCAGAAACACACTGTCACAGCTGGAGGTGGGAGGTCACTGGTGTTCACTGAGGCTCCATTGGGGTTGAGCAGTCCGAGTTCACTGGCAGTCAGGTTTTCCCACAATAGAGCCTGATGTAGAGGGCAATAAGGGCTGAGATGCCCTGTCTCATCAGCCTCTGCCTCAAAGACAGACGGGGAGGAGGGAGATGGATGAAGTAGAGGAAGAGGGAGGATATAAAGACAGTTCATACAGTTTGACACCACTGTTCTTTTAGTCCTCTGGTGTACATGTGAAAGAAAAATAAACATGCAACAACAGGCCTTAAAATGAACAAATCCTTTGCATTCCATAATTGACAACATTAGGCCATAGTTACATGTCATTTCAATGTCAACTGACCAAACATTTAGTACACTCATGAGTCCAAACCCAGCACATCAGATTTTCATGCCGGAAAGTGGTTGCATCCTGTCACATACTTGCTATTAAAGTTTCCCTTTTTATGTTTTAGTAGCCAGACCCTAAACATACTTTAGTCATACAATACTTGCCATGCACAGATATTATAGAAAAAAAATGACAATTTAAAATCCTTGGCACTGGATGTAATCCGAGAGATGCTTGTTTGCAACCAGTTTATGAAAGATTTACAACTTCAGAATATGGTTTTAAGCAATGGATCCCAACTTTGGGGGTCCAACCAGAGTCTATATTGCATTTTCTATTGCATTGCATATTTTTATTCTTGAAAAACAATGTTTATGATGCAAAGTTTTAATCATGCATTATTAATTTATTATATCAGTGTTGTTGAACTTAGCTCTACCATGCTGGTTTGTTTAACAAATTAAAGTGCTCGTAAGAAATACACACAATTATCACAAATGAAGAGCTTTCTTACCAACTGAAATTCAAACAAAAATCATAACACAATATTAAAGTAACAGGAAACCATGTTACTTTTTGTTCAATAACTTCTATAGATAGGGCCCTCAGTATGTGCAAGAATAAATTTACACCACAGAATGTTCATCAATATCAACTAAGGAACCAGAGGAAATGTACAGTTTTCAAGACTGCTATGATCTTTTGGCGCAGTGTGCAGGTTTTTCATTTCAAAAGGTGGCTGTGTTGATAAGAGACACCTTTAATGAGAACATCCTCATGGATGATGAATGTCATGAGGAAGCAAACACACATCAGCTTATATTTAGACACCACATGGCTTTAACATGTTACCCTCTCTACTTAATTGGAAACGGTGCATAATCATATGCAAATCCACACAAGTGGATTATTAATGAATATGTTTTGGCATTTTGTATAATTGATGATGATAGGTTTAGGTTTCTATTTTTTGCTCTGAAAAATAAAGCCAGAGCTGTCATCTCAAGAAATAATTGGCAACCACTGTAGGGATCCTTTAACTTCAATTAAAATGACTACAATAAATAGAAACAATGAAAAAGAAAATGATAACAATATTAGCAAATGAAGGCCTAAATCTTCCCTGAGGAAAGATGGGTTTTTGCATAAAGACCTTACTGTATGAGATGCTAGCCAGTATGTGTGCAGTAGTGGGTTAACTGTATGTTTTCTATCTTTTTTTTTTTTTTAATGAATGTCTGACACAAGACTCTGCCACACTTTCCGTCCATTGTGTTTACATTCATTGTTGCACTGAAGTGCAAATGTCATACATTTTTGCAGCTCAAACTAATTCCTCTGGCTTACATTAAATGTCTGGCAAACTTAAACTTGAACATTTGTTTTCCCAACAAATATACAGAGTCTTCTGTTCCTGTAGGCAGGTACTATGCGTTTCTGTTATTTTTCCTAAAAATGTTACCAGATGGACCACAGCTTTAACTGGCTGTAACACATTATTTTATGCTTGTCATTAAATCATGCACTGATGTTTCAAAAACATTTCTGTCCATAGGAAATATAAGGCATACAATCCTGTCATTGTGAAAATCATGGAAAACATAAAGTGTAAGTGAGTGTAAGCATTTGTGCATGTTTTAGTGTAGTGCTTTTTCAATATTTGCATGTGCATGTTTCTCCATCCGCATGTGACAGTGAATATTCAACCAGGCCAATGTATCTGTGGAACACACCATAAAAACCCTTTGAAGATTTTGCTTCACATCCTCTGTACTCCATCAGCGGAGGGAAATTAAGCCAAAGAACCAAAAAATGTTGTTGCAAATGAGTGTCGTGGGGAGGGGAAAAAAATGAAGAGTGGAATGAAGAGCTAATAGTGAGAGAGTTCCTGTGAGTCAGTCAATCATACTGGATCCAGTCAGGACAACGGGTACACTCATTCCCTCGAGTGTGTTCTAAATATCATTGTAGGGAATGTGTCATTTCAAACACACATGCAAAAAAGAAAACTCATGTGTAGAAATGCATGCATATTGCACGTATACAGAAATAAATACATACAACAAAGCAGTGGCTCTGCCTCTGGCTCTGCAGCCTAGCTAGCTTAGCTGTTACATCTTGCCCCATCCATTCGGGCTGGGGATACAGGACAGACACTGAAAAAGTGTCCTAATGTGTAACTTTTTATTTTTGATATTGGGGAAGAAAAATAAAGAAACAAGAGATACAAAGCGAGATGTAGTACCTGTTTGAAATGGTTCCAGAGCCTGGGGCCCACAGGCTGTGAGCTCCCGGGTCGAGTTGGCAATGGGAGCTGGTTCATCTGCTCTCAAAACACTCACTTTCCAATGGAGTACTTAAAAATAAATACAATGCACTGAGGCGGCATAAAAGAGTGCTTGGCAAACGTCTGTCATCTATTTATTGTGTATATATATGTGTGTGTGTGTGTGTGTGTGTGTGTGTGTGTGTGCCCGTGCAGGTGTTTGAATGTGTGTGTGATTTCCAGGAAGACAAACTTTTGGCTTAGACGGTATCCCTGTAAGGCAGAAAGAAGAGAAAGAAAGGTAAAATTAGTGGGAAAATGGCAGCTGTGTACACTGTGTGTGTGTTAAGGAGAGAAAGAGGGGCACCCTGGTATGCTGCCTAGATTAAATAAAGGTTTTCTCTTCAAATTATGGATTTTATATTTTATCATATTCAAACATACAGACACCTACACACACACACACACACACCTACTCCATTTCACAGCCGTCCGCATCTGCCTGCACACAAGCACAAACGCACATTGGTATGATGTAACAGCATGCTCCGACTTGGTCTTGCTGTGAAGGTTGGCATCCATGCAGGCTGAATTTAAAATTTGAATTTATTCCGTCCCTCGCTGCCAATGTTGCTCACAAAGACCTTGTGAAACTCGTCTGGGAACCTCTGCCAGGTAGTTCACACCTCCACCTCCTCCGCCCGATGTGTTAAAGCAGGAGACACTTTTGACAGAGCTGAGAGCCATTTTCAGCCAGAGAACTTACATGGCTGCTGGCTAAAAAATGCTACCTTTCTGTGTGTTTTTGGTTGGTAGGTAGGTGAGGAGGCATTTTGAGGCAGAATACTGTGTCCATGTGCTTTAGAGGGCTAACATGGGCCTTAAATTCTTCTTCTTTGCAAATTAAAACAATTTCTGTTCAATTTCCTCATGCAGTATTCAAATGTACTATAAGTTTTTGTGTGTGGCTGTGTGCACTGACATTTAATTCTGGTTTAAACTCATAGTTTACTTTATGTTCCAGTCCGACAATCTCGCACTTCATATACTCACTAACTGGTAGATTCAAATTAGGCATTTAACACATATGCATATATACACGTGTGTTTTTGATTGTAGGATGGTGTGAATATTTCAGCAGAATAATAGGTAGCCGGGCCATATGCTGAATATTTTATGTTGATTTATATAGCCATATGTGTCGCCATTGTAACACTGTAACACTATAGGGATTGCATTGGTACAAATTAGATTGCTGGATTTAAACATGCTTTACAGTAATACAAATGTGTATGTCTCTGTGTCCATGTCCATATGCATTGTAACAAGACGGATGCTAATTCATAGCATTTGATAGATGCCGACAAATGTCTCAAAAACAAAAACAAGTGAGGGAAGAGGTTCAGTCTATTGACAAAGGACTGCACTCCAAAACAACTAAAACATTTTAAACAACATTGTACACCATCTAACTATTATTCCTATTATTTCCTAATAGTGTTGGAAGCAACAGCTCATATGAAATCGATGGAGCTGACCATTAGTAATACATACTACAATAGGTGGAGGTGAAGAATGCCATGTCACAAAGTGCTGATATATGACTACTTATATCTATTTTATTTGATCTGTTTTAACTGATGACGCAGTATGAAACAGAATAATTGTTGATATCATTACCTACAGTTTTATTTATCTTAGGTACTGATTTTAAGAACTGTTAACTGAAACATTTTGACAGTTTTAAAGAATACTTGCTAGTCAATCAGGATCAAGTAATTTCTGTGACCATTGTAAAACGCTGTACTGTTTCTGTACTGTCATATCCTCTGTGCACTAGTTAATCCTTACTGTTGACAGACTTTCAAATATGCCTTACTTGCAAGTGATAAGCCATAACTGTATCCAGTGTGACTTAAAATGAGCAAGTAATGTTCAGTGTCTTGCTCTAGGGCACACTGACAGGTCATGCAACTGCTGACAGACTCATGTTGGCTCTTGCGGAGACTGAACTTGTGACCTTTTGGTGATTGGACCATTGCTCTTTAGACGAGGCTGCCCTGCTACATTAAGTAAATAAACAGATGGCCAATATTCATCTATACAGTCAAAGACTGATAGACAAGACATTTGACCAGTCCTACAGTGACAAGATTCCTCTTTGATCTGAAATGGCTCGATAATTAATGCTGAGTAGATGAGGTAGAGGGACACCACTCTACTTATCTTGTTGGGCTGTACTGTTTTATCAAAGACAAAGCAGAGCACAGGCAGTTCACCATGGGGAAAGAGCTGGGGGGAGGGGGAGAGTAGAGACAGGGAAGGGGTTAGCAGAGAGAGAGAGAGAGAGAGAGAGTCAGGAAGAGTGACACTGAGATAAAGTGAGAAATCGAGAAAACAATTGAGTGTGAGGGATAGTAGGAGAAAGAGAAAAAACATGTATATGAAGAGAAAGCCAGGGACAAAGAGCAGTTTTCTTGTGTGATAACAATTTATCTCTGTATAAGGATTCGTAAATGTTCACTTGTCCACGCTTCAGTGTGCACACAGACGTCCATGTAAACACAGGTAGATGTGTGAGGAATGCGTTCATGCAAGCACACACAGAGTAGGTGACAAAGGCGGATGTAGCAATTCCCACGAGGCCGCGGAGAGAAATATGATAGATAGGGGATCTCTGTTTATATCGGTCTTCTTCACTGCCTGTCTGAGTGGCCTGTAATTGAATGATCATTACACCAAAGTTATGGCTACGGCACCGCAGTCGAAAAATAGGAATTGAGTTGGAAACAGCATTTAGTGGTTTTGATTTATGAGCAACAATGGGGTTGTTTTTCAAGCCTGGCACTCTGATGGGCAATAAAGAGGAGCAGGTCTTATCACCTGCTGTACCCACTCTGACACACATACACCAGTCAGCCTGCCAGCCAGCCAGCCAGCAACCAGTCAGCCAACCAGCTGGGGCCCTTCATGGAAGGAAGTGTTTTCAGCAAATTTGTTTCCTTCATGTCTCACCCTGAATGGTGCTATTCATTAAAATAGCCCCCAGTCGGTAGGCACTGCTGCCATCGCACATTTATACACTTGTACGCCTGTATCCTCACAGAAGTAGACACACACACACACAGATCCACCTGCACACACACTTACACAAACAGAGTTTTCTTCTGGTCCAGCTCATCTTTGCAGGAGGGACCTCTATAATAAAAGGCAGAGCTACAAAGGGAGAAAGGGTTCTGTTGCATGCACTGCTATCTGCTTTCAGTTAGGGCCACTGGAGCTGTATATTTATTTCTTTAGAGTGAAAAGGATTGCCTGCTTTCATTTAATGGATGTGATATTTGGATTAAGGTGGATCTAACTCAAAATCGAGGGGTCACTACTGTGGGTGGTGCTGCATAAAAATAGCAATGAAATGTAAAGTGTTAATTGTGGAAGTGTGAAGCATTGTACAGTGGATTGTGATTCAGCTGTGGTCCAGTAGGACTGCTTTTATTTTAACCAGAGCTGGTATCTACAATGGCTCCGTTTAGACACACAGTTCAGCTCAGTCACTGTTATTTTAACTCTTGTTTACACCTAGTCATCCATATGCATCTCCATTAGCCAGATCTCACATCTGACTGCAATACATCTAGCTTTTAATATACTGATTTGCGTGATTTGCTATATGCAAAACACGGCAAGCCATACTCCAGTCCAGAGGGCTTTGGTAATGCACTTGAAGCTGTTTTTGCTCATGATTACGGGCTCACGCAACTCCCTAACCGACACAGATCAGTGCTCTCTTACCCATATAGATCATTCATTGGATTGGATTTTATAGGTGACATAAGAACGCTGGCTTGTTTCAGTGTAATCTGGTTTTATTTCTTTATTTATTTTGTGGTAGGCCTATGGGCAAGATGCGGTTGCATGTAGTTGATTACAGAGGGACTTCTATGGTAACAAAGACAATTAAAAATCCACTTTTATTAACATTGTATTTAATGTATAAATTGTCATTCTGCCAACAAGGACATAGACTTAGTTGTTGGATTCTTGGGCTTGTTGGTATGCAGCCATTTTGTGAGTTAAAATAAGCTTTAAATTCTACCACACCATCTGCAGCAGCTGTGTTTGCTGACAGTTTCTGTCCATGTTGACATCTTGACTTTTACAGTGAGAATGATGTAACCACAATCAATCACAGTGACAACCTGTGGTTGTACTTGCTCTTTGCACTGGTAGGTCAGCTATAGGTTCTAACACCACTGGGATTTTCAGTTATCAGCCCTGGGGCACTGTGTGTTGTATCACCTTCTATTTCCTTTCATCACTCCCCCCACTCACTGCTCAGTCATACTCTTGAATGTATGTGCAGACATTGCTGTGTTTTGCACACACATATATATGCTGTATATATATACAAATACACTCAGTCACTCTATTATTATTCCTGTCTATACTGTGTACAGGACTATTTTTCTATTTATTTTTATTGTATTTTATTATATTTTATTAATGTATTTCTATATATGACACTTTTGCTGGCTGCAGTAATGCTGAAAATGTCCCCGCTGTGGGACAATTAAAGGCTTATCTTATCTTATCTTATCTTATCTTATATATATATGTATATATATATATATATATATATATATATATATATATATATATATATACACACGGATTTATACAGAAACACACATGCAAACTATATTGCATGCTATTTCCTTATTTCTGATTCCTGTTGGGCCTGAAGGCCACCACTCTACTGCTTTCCTACAAGAGGTTTTTCAGGATCTGCTTTATCGCTTACAGTCCCTATCAATTAATAGAAACAGTTAAGAGAGTGTCACTAAGAGGGTTAGTCACACAGAGCTTTCCCAATGCCTGTCAACACTGTCATGTCATCTGACTTGTCTCAGCTCAGGCCTCAGGGTTTTTCCCTTTTTAGAGAAAGAGCAAGGCAGGGAATGAAAGGAGCTGAACCCACACAGTTGAAAAGCCCCGGAGTCAGAAGTGGTGAAGCACATCAATACTGTGCACATAAACGCACAACCAGGCATATGTGTCGGTTTAGAGCATATGGTTGGGACAAATCAAACACACGGACTTGCATGCACACACGCATCATAAACAGCGCTTTCTCCTTCAACCATCATAACCCTCAGCATTCTGTCAAAGTGTCAAACCCTGCAGGATCCGTAAAGGTGATGTATGAGAGCAACATACACCTCTTGATGTCAGCCAAACACTGTAGCGTGATTTAATCTGTTGACAGACATATTGCTTTGGCCATAACAATGCCATGAAGACTGCTGTGCATATCTACCATCAATAACATATAAGTCATATATATGTCTTAGTTTATCACGTGCATTTGAAAGACATCACTTGTGAAAATTACATTATTGTGCCTTTGAGCCTTCACAATTCACCTTGACAACCACAGTAGTTATCCTGTTTGTTTGCTATTCAAGTGACATTTTTTGTATTGTATGGTGTTTTAATTAAAACCCCAACACAAGATCATAGGTATTATGCTACTAACATTTTCTTTGTGAGCAAGCTGACACAGGCACAGTTGTCTTATGCTCATTACTTTAAATAAAAAAACGTATTGGTGTATCGGTAGAAAAAATACAAGGATTATAAAGACAACATAAGCCTCTTTCACCATAGGTTCCAATAACAGCAAGTTTAAAACTGGACACAGGTAAGATGGCTGTCATAAGGTTTCATCCCGGAATGGCAAGTCATTATGACATGTCGCATCTAGTGTTTTTATATTGATGGGCTTTACAGACACCTAGTTTTCTTACCATCAGCCAGGCTATAGTTCGCTGTGTATGGAAAGCACAGACACCTACAGGCTATGAGTACTGCAGCCCGTTGGCACCGTGCAGTGCTAGACACATTGCAAAACATTGAATGACAAATAGAGAGCCTGCCAATGTTGCCTGGTGGTCCTGTATTGCAATTATAACTCAACTCCTGTATCAAGCCTGTGACCACTCTTCAACTCTGCTGACACATTTGAAAAAGCCATATGGTAAATAATTAGAGCTGAAAGTGTAAGAGCTTTGTTTGGCTGCTGAATAAAATATGGACTCTTGGGCTGGCAAACACATCCAAAAGAAAAAACAAACATAGAATGGAGACAGATACATACTGTACATTCCCATCCAACCCCCTATCACACACACATACTCAGCAATCTGCACTGAATTTAAAATATGGCTTTAAATATGGATTATTGCGCTCAGAATCTACACATCCATTATAGACTCAATGTGCAATCTAATATACAGCATGTGATATGGTCTTATTTGCTCAAAAGTCCTGCAATATCATATATACACCAATTACCTACTACAAACCTACCTCCCGGGGAATATTTCATTTTTATTATATTAAATAATAAGAAACAAATGGCCAGCTCCAACAACATTGATTAACTTAGAAAGTTCGTCAACATCAAGATCAACTTTGTAAGCTGACAAAGAAAACTATGTCAGCAAATTTTGGAAACTTTCACTTATTCCATTTAATCTCTTCCTGTAAACATTTTAATTGAAAAATGTGGCATGTTTTGGTTCATTTTTAATCTACCACAGTTACTGTTCACAAGATTTAGGAGTTTAAAGAGGTCTGAGTCTCATCCTGTTTCTGTCCGCACAGAGGACAGCAGCAACCCATCTGCTGGATGTTTAAACTTGTTCACGTTTCTCAAAGGAATAATGGATTATAACCAGCCTATTTAATATACACACAAGTACAGAAATTGTGGATAGGTTGAGGTTGTGCCAGATTAAACCAAACAAATTATATTCAGTGAGGAGGTGCTGGAATTATTGTAACGACCATGCCATCTGTTCACCTGGACATCTCCATCGTGTCCTTGGTGAGATAGACGATCCAGTAGACCAGATTGAAGGCGCCAAACGAAAGGGGGAAGAGGATGCGGGAGTATTTGTCGATGATGCTGGTGCCAGTCAGAACATTGTTGGCCGGTACAGCTGAACCCTGCTGCAGGAAGGCTTGGGAATTGACAGGTGGGTTAGGAAATGTTTTGGTAGGGCGGTCAAACAGCGGGGCAGAGTTCATCCTCTTCTTCAGCACACTACTGGCATCCACCTTGGAAAGGTAAAGAGGAAAGATATAGAATCTGTAAGAGGAAATTCACATTAAAGAGAATATTGCATGACGTAATATGAAGGTATTAATAATTAAACTGGTGCAGTGCTGTTGTACCCAGAGAGTCATAAAATCATCATAGCTTATGTGCTAAGAATGTTAACACTGTAGCAGAAACTGATTCTGCATGTAAAAGGACAACATGTTATAATGGTGAAGTGGAGCAATCTTATAACATCAACACACAGAATTAAAAAACAAATTTGCCCAGCTGTGAGTTTATCAGAGCATGTGGGGAATGTGCATGTGTCTGGAAAAAAACTGTCTAGAATACCAATGAGTATCACAGTAATTAAGCTCCACAAAGGAAATCAATGATGTTTTGTTTTTGATTTGATGGTATTTCAATCAACCTCTTCCATGAAGACTGATGCAGTTGTGGAAAGCAAACAAAACATATTAAACAAAAGAGGCTCACAGTATATTGACACATGGTTATCGCTATGCCTCATCAACTTTCAGTAAACCAGTGTGATCTCAGCACATGCTCCCTGCTCCAATAGTTGTAAATCAGCTACAGTATGTGCACAGAGAGAAAGGGAGAGTACGTCTGGGAAATGGGTCAAGGAACACCGTGTTGCTTGTAGGTAGAGTCAGGAGAGATTGAGAAAGAGACTGAAAGAGAGAGCCGTCTCTTTTTTTGCTTGTAGGTAGAGTCAGGAGAGATTGAGAAAGAGACTGAAAGAGAGAGCCGTCTCTTTTTTTAAACCAGGCAAACAGTATACATTAGTGTATCAACATAGCACATAGAAATAGTTCTGTCACTTCTTGATGGATCAAGGTTATCTCAGTATATCTAACAGTGGTTGCATTGAATTATTATGGAAATGAGCATTATGGACAATTAAGGAAAAAAAAATAAAAATCAAATATTTAGCATGTTGTTCACTGACCGGTCCAACTTCCAGCTGTCTGGCTTATTTAGTTTACAGTGGATGTTTTTCCAGACTACTGTCTTGAAGCAAAAGCTGAACTTGTGAGATTTAGGGTGGATTTGTGAGGCTACAGGATTACATGCTCCTCTACAGGTTGAGAAACTATTAAACTGTTACAATCCTCTGGCTGAGGGGAACCCTTCCAAAAATGCATGGTGGCCAATCAAAAAATAAGACTAGATTAGTCCCAGAGTTCTTCATTTTACAATACTTGACATATTTGCAGATGCAAGGGTTTCACCAAACAGTCAATGTACAATTAAGAATTGTACAGAATGTTTTTGAAATGATTAAATTATGTTGTATATGACTTTGTCATGTTCATCTCCAAAACAACATTATCATTCATTGTATGGCAGCTTTTTTGAGATGCACAATGAGCATGACCATTCAGCACTGTGGATTTGATTAAGTTAAGTCATCTTCTCATTCCAGTTCAGTATGAAGGTCAGACATCAGGAACATAACCAGGGGAATTTTTTTGTGGAGTTTTTATTTATCGCCATACCAAAGGTCTACAGAGGGTGTTGTATGTTTTACAGATTGTAAAATCCTCTGAGAAGATTTTGTGATTTTGGCTTGGCTTGACTATATTACAGTAAGACTCCTTCTCTTTGGTCTGAAACACATACAGAATATCTATATTCCTCTTTGGTAAACCATAAAACTGTAATCCATTGTATCCCTAAAACACAAGATCATCCTTCACTGTGGTATAGCACTGATAGTTGCCAAGTGCAAAGTGTGACAAAAAGAGAGGGAAGAGGAAGAAGGATGCTGCACTATGATCAAATAATTTAAAACTCCTTCAATTCTCTTCAGGCTTCATTAGTGTGAGACATTTGTGAGACATAATGGGGTGCTGTGATGTGAAAGGTGTATTGGGTAGACGACGGGATAAAAAACAAAAGATCAGGATTTGTAAAACCCTATAGCAACATGACAGCGGGGAAGGGCCGTGAGAGGGAGTGGATCCCGGGGATCTAACAGCTGGTCATCCTGACATTAAGCTTACTCATCACTCAATTACAATGTGTGCCCCCTATCTGTGAGTTAGGTATGCTTCCTCCTGCTGAATCACTGCTCATTTGTAAGGTCAAGATTAATTTGAGATTGAGGATTTATGCCCCATCAGGAATTTGGTCTTGGAGCTATGTTTGTTTTCCGTTGTAACTGGTTGGCTTCAAATGTCAGGTACCTATCACTATAATGGTTCCTTTTGAGGTAAAAGATCACGCAGTGACGACACGTTGCACGTGTATGTGGTGTACTGTACGTATGTGCAGCTGATCCGATACACAAGCTATTTTTGATAATGACAACAGGCTTGCTTGGCTTCTTCCTGGTCAAATCCCAGAGGGATCAGCTCCACTTCTCTTTATCCACTGCTCTAGATTTCTACAGACCCACTCTGATAAAGGGAGGAAGGGCACTGACTGATGGATGTATGGATGTTGTTTGGGTGTGCGTATTTATGTGTGGGGGTGGGTGGGAGCTACACGTTTATGTGTGTTAAGTGTGTTAATGTGCGTTTCATAGTGTATGTGTAGGTGTGTGTGTAAAATAAGGTTACTCTAACTGTGCGCTACCAAAATGGCATGGGAGTAAGTGCATTAAGGTTCATCTATGTGGGTTTTGAGTGGGTGTGTATACACTTGAGGTGGTGGAGAATGATATGTGTATGTAAATGTTCTTTTTGCATTAATGTGTTTGAAGCGCTGCAGTATGTATCCTGGAAATAATAAGAGAAGAACAATGGATATGGTATTAAAAATGCAAAATACACAGATTATTTTATTAGTTTGTGTTTCTGTGTCACCATCAACATTCATCACAAGTGATGCAAGAATACAAGTTGAACCGGTGAAAGATGGAATAAAGCTGACAAGTGAAAACACAGACTACCTGATCATCAGCTGCAAATATAATGTAATTGTACACCTTTACAAGGTCCTCTAAATATTACACTGCATTCTTAACATATACTGTGGAAAAGTACTGTTACAGGATTGTGGATTGACATGATTACTGGCAGCAATATGAATGTAGTCTGTAGTGTGTCACTAATAATCCAGGCATACACATAAATCAAAAAATTCTAAGATGTGTATGAAAATGAAAGATACTCTGTGGAGTTTTTAATCACAAGCGGTGTTATGGAGCAATTTTTGGTGAGAATTTCCACATTTTATTTGTGTCTTGTTCTCTACTAGCACACAAACGAGGACACATGTATAAGCGCATGAGCAAGTGGCTGACACAATATACTTGCCTGCCGACTGCAGAGGTCAGTAATGCAAATGCGTAGCGCAGGCAAGCCATAAAACACGAAGACGAAGATGACAAAGACGGCAGATACGAACCTGGCATTTATCTCAATCATTTCCCGTGTCTAAAAGGGGGTCTATATGATGTCCCTTGGATTCACACTGTTCCACTGATCTATTGTACAGTTGGTAGTGGTAGGCCTCAAGCATATACACAATGTAAATGAGAAAACACCACAGCATAACTTTAGGTACAGTACATGGCAACTTTTGTTGTCAACACTCTTTTTCTTGAAAATAATAACACTCATTCAATCTAATTATCAGGACACTGGGACGCCAGGTCAAATGCTTCAAAATCAAAACTGTCTCTTCACCCAAACAGTGATCACCAATCCTGTAACTGCTGGCACCTGTGGCAGGGTCTATAAATAAATGTCCCTTCTTTTCTTCTCTCTCTCTTCTCCTTTTTTTTCCCTCCCACGACTATTTTATTTTCTGTTAATTTCCTGCACCACCTACTCACACACACCACTAACAATGCATGCAGCACCCTTTACACACACTGATGAACACCCCCTTCCCCTTTGTGTTTACAGTTGCTTATTTGATTCATTAAATGAACCATTTATCTTATGTTGTTGTGAGGTTTCCATTCCTGTTATGGCTTTACCTGACAGTCATAACAGGTCGTAGTGTTTTAAATCGTGACTGGTGGATGGCTATTTCTATTCCCAATGATACACCATTGTTTTTTTCCCCTTTTCTCTGTGTAATGAAGAGTCTTCCCTCCTACATATTTGTTGAAAGCAGTCATTTTCCATGATGCATGACTCCCACTCTCTCTTTCTCTCAGTGTAACTCTCTCTCACGTACACACACACAACACAAAAACAAACCACAGTGGCCCCTCGCATCCATCTCTCCATCTTGCTCCACAGGAATGGACTGAGCCAGCCCCTAGCCCCCACTCCACTTCATTGTGGTGGCTGCCCTCCTTCTTGTGAGCCTGCAGTGATCTGCTGGATATTCCCTTAATCTATGGCTCTTACATAATCTGCAGCAACATCGTTCGCAGAGCCACTGGCTGTCTCGTCGTGTCACTCTCTGTGGTTATCACACAGTTACAGGGCAGAATAGAGGACTGGGCAAGAGGGATGGATGGATGATAGATATACTGTAGATGGATGGATGGATAAGAAATTGTATAGAGTGATGAGTGAAATGTATGGATGTGGGGGGCATAATTTGCTGCAGATTACGTGTGTGCATGTATACGCGCCTGTATATGTGTTTGAGTGTGTGCTGCAGATTATGTGTGGCACTGTGAGGACAAGCGTGGATAAAATGGAGATTGTGGTGTTTCAGTGTGTTTATGTGGACAGCACAGTCAAGCAAAAAGGAGAGGGAGAGAGGCAAAAGAGGGATGATGTTACATGTTGGTGCGTTTTTGTGTGTGAGGGGGAAGAAAGGAAGGAGGGATGGAGGTAAGATGTAAGCGAGAATTTGATTTTCTCAGGGATGAGGCAGAGGATGAAAGAGAGATTGTATATAGTCTGCTATGTTTACATTGCACATGCTGCATGTGTGACGGCAAATAAGCAAATGGGTGAACAGGAGGGAAAAGAGATCTTGCAGAAAGAACTTGAGATCAAGTCAGAAATTGGAAAGAATTATACATGAGCGATATAAAAAGAATGCAAACCATCTAAACCAGGCAGAATCAAACACAATTTCATACACTGCTCTCCTGAGTAATCAATGTTACGTGGATGAAGAATCACTGAAACAGATGGCAATGACCTTCACCACAATGACCAGTACAACCAGTCGGCAACACATCGAAAAAGAACCTTGAAGAGGAGTTCAGTAAGTACACAATGGAGAGAAGAAAAGAAACCACACAGCAAACTGACCTACTACCAATCCCTCAACAGACACATTCACCTGGCAGACTGTCTTTATAATAGAAAAAAAATTTGAATGGAAGCAAAATCGAAACAAAACAGAGAGTAAACAACAATGAAGGTCGCTACATGAAATGATGAAAGACATCAGAGGAATGTAACTGTAACCACTGCCACCTCAAGACTGAAACAGATTTATTCTGTGCGTGTCCAAAATATAAAACCACAAGAGATAAATATTATACAGGTTGTGTAAAAGCCATTTCAGACTTTATGCTTGAAAAAAACTTCATTTTCTGATGCAGGACTCAGCAGCTGCCACAAGGCAAGACAGACAGATAACAAGTAACTGGACAACTTCTATCTGTCTTTAACAACATACACAGTATAATGTAACAAATCATCACACATGGAGCTTGTGACACAAATGTATTTGTACAGTCAGACTGAATGTACGCCAGTACACAAGAGATGCAATGATTTTCTTTAATGTTCACGGTTCATATCTGTTTTTTAGTCACCAGTTTATAATATAATTACCATTGCTTTCTTTTCTTTTTTTATCCACAATTTACCTTATATGCTTTTGCAACACAGATATGTGTACATGTCACGCCAATAAAGCTACTTGTAACTGAAAAAGAGTAGAACATTGACATTGCTATATAAAGGCGAGGAGCTGAGAATGGATTTAGACAGAAAGAGAGACAAAC
Source organism: Macquaria australasica (assembly GCA_005408345.1). Taxonomy (NCBI): domain Eukaryota; kingdom Metazoa; phylum Chordata; class Actinopteri; order Centrarchiformes; family Percichthyidae; genus Macquaria; species Macquaria australasica. The sequence continues at coordinate 1,115,055 of SEMN01000113.1, forward strand.
AGAACAAGACAGACAGGAGGAGGAAAGAGAGACAAGCTTACCAAGAGACTAGAACTGAGCAAGTCAAACCAGAAAGATGAAAGGCACAATGAGTGTGAAACAGAACCAGATATACTGTAGAGAGAGATGATAGGGACGGAAAGATTGCATGTAAACATCCAGAAAAGTACTCAACCTCAGCACTGCAGGCTATACTGGCAATATGCTCTCTAATTAGGGTTAACCCTTTGCACCCAAACGACACATATTGCCTCAAAAATCAGTCAAATTGGAATTAATAATAAATTGTACACATACTGCTGGAATCTGTATACCCATGGTTACAGTGCAAACAGGAGCTGCTTTTAGCTAGTGAAAATGTAAACAAATATGGTTTAGCTTCACTTTAGCCAGATGTGACCGATCCACATAAAAACTCTTCTGCTCCGTTCATTTGCCGGGATTAACTCATTCTGATGTGTGAAGCTATTGCTGATACTAAACCACCACTTTCTGCACGTGCTTCACTGAATTTGAATATACAGTCAGTGGTACGTCATTGCTATGAAACCAGAAGTGTCGGCGGTTAGCCAACGTTACCAAAATTTGACTCGATATGCCTTTTCTAATTTAGACATTTTAGGTCAGTAAGTTGTTTGGAAACATTACACAGACAAATACATTTTATTACGTGTTTGACAAAGTTCAATAAAGGCTCAGAAAACGAGTGCTGACCAACTAATAGCAAATGGAGTTAAAAGCCCTGCTGAGAGTTATGTTATTTAGCAGCTCAGTTTAGATTCATGAAAAAAAAAGACAGAAGTATACACCGGTGGAGTGGTTCGATGAAGAGATGTAAAGGCGTGTAATGAGGCCAAGTGAAGCCTTTTCCTTTCCTGTGAGTGCAGCATCGGCTCTGATCACCATTTATCACAGCAAGCCAGCGCAATTTGTAAGGTCTGAGTCTGTGCACAACAGCAGTAATCCTACTGCTGCATGTAACCTACCTATACCCATGTATAAGACAAGTTGGAAGTGATGTCTGTCATACATTATAATGACACAATTTCATAAACTTTCTAAACAACAGGATTAAAATTAGCTTTCTAATTAGCAGCCTGTTAAATATTTGAGCCCAGCCATCTCCAACTGGTTCCCTTTCTCAAGTATGACTTCAGACAGGTTAAAACCTGAGTCAGAACAGATTTGTCAGTGCATGTCAACATAACAAGTGTGAAACAGTGGGGCAGACTTACTGAGGAAACCTCTCCATCGTTCCCTGTGGCTGCAGCCGGAGCTGCGGCTGCAGCTGCTGCCTCCTGAGCCGCCGCCTTCATGGCTGCTGCCTTCCGCAGCTCCCGGTTGGCCTGCAGGGTGGAGAAGTAGTTGACGGCCGAAAACTCAATCAGGGCGGAGAAGACAAAGGCAAAGCAAACGGCGATGAACCAATCCATGGCTGTGGCGTAAGAAACTTTGGGGAGGGAGTGGCGGGCGCTGATACTGAGTGTTGTCATGGTCAAGACAGTGGTGATACCTGCATACAGGAGGAGACAGAAGTTAGGGACGTGCTGTTCTTTATTTCACATCGTATCTTACTATGGTACTGGGATTCATGGGCTTGTCTTTATTCTTGTGTTTACTGTTTGGTATACTGTGGCAGTATGTTAGTTGAAGATTTTTTTTTTGTCTTAAAGGATTTTGTGAAATAAGCTTATTTGCATTGTTGTAGGGAGTTAGATGATAAGATCGATACCACTCTCATGTCTGTGCATTAAATATGGCCTTAAATATACCCTACCAACATCTGTAAAGCTCACTTATTAACACATTATATCTTGTTTGTTTAATCTGTACACAAACAGACAAGACTATAAGAAGGGTTTTTGTTGTTGTTTCTTATAGGCTTAATGCTAAGCTAAGCGCTGGCTTTAGCTCCATATTTACATCAGACTGGTATTGATCTTCTCATCTCACTCTCGTTAGGAAAGTGAAAAAGTTTTTTTCCCGAAATGTCGAACTATCCCTTTAATGCTGTTTTGTTAAATGGCTCCATCAAGCACTGTAGTACAATGAAATCTTGTTTTTTGCCTTTAGACTTCTAGTCTATTTATTTTTCTTTACCTTCTGTGACCCCTCCCTGATGGGGAGAAAAATAGTCCCCTGTACATGATTTGTAATGTTTCAGGATATTATTATTATAAACACTCTAGTAAAATGTGCCACAATCCTGCAGGTATACATAACACATGGATGGGCAGTGGTTCTTTACCATGAACTTTACTCTCAGTGTTATGGATAGTGATGTTTTTAAGTCTTTTTTTCTGTTTGTCTCTGAGAAACCATCATATGACTCAACGTCTGGGAATGTTTGTCAATGAATGACAATGTCGAGGCTTGATTATGAGAGACCACTGCAATCAGCTTGATTTGGACACACGAACACCCCGGATGCACAAACAAACACACACATATGCAAACAAATATAACGTGTAAAAAACAACTTAAGGATTATTGGCTACCATTCAGCCTGCCATTTGAGTTCAGAGTGTCTTTTCTCCAAATCAATAAATCAAATCTACCAGGTCTTCTCACCAAAGCTATTTTATCATTTAAGTGGCAAATAAAATGGCAGCATCTCTTTGGAAATTGCCTTTTCAACTCTCTTAGCGAAATATACCATCTGGCAAATAACGTCTGTGATCACTTCAGCATTGCAGAGATGATAGCAGTTGAAGTACTCAGTATTTATTAGACCACAATGCTGCAGCGATGATTCAAAGCTAGTTCCTAGCGAGGTCTTAGTTTGTACGGTGGTGAATCATTGACACACTGGTCTGAAAGCTATCAAAACAAGTGTTTATTTTCCAAAATAGTGGTGTATTTCTGTCTCCAGTTTTCTGAAAAGACACCTTTTGAATTTCTGAAGACTCTCTGAATAAAAATGCACAAGATACACAGTGCATGAGATTGAAATTTTACTTATATAGTGTAGTTGCCAATTATATTTTCTTCCTAAATGGGCTAAATTTCAGTTCTCGTGTCTACTCTTTCACTGGAATACCATTGCATGCATGACGTAATTACATACAAACTGAAGCTTTGCATTGGATGGAAAAAGATGATACACTGTATTAAAATCAACTCTTGATCCTTATTCAAAATGTAAACATACATGTTAGTGCTTGCAGAGAATATTGAATAATGTCTAATGATTTGAACACACCACGAAAATTGAAATTGAAAGCAGCTTATTAATCACTTGAATGGGAGGGTGTCAAAATAAATATTCTTGTTTCTTGTCTAAAGAATTATGCGATTACATACAAAGCAACAAAACACATGTGTAACATTATGCACAAGCTGTTAATGGTTTAACATGGTAAGCATAAAATGTAATTTCATGTCACAAATTAATGAAAAATGCCAATGAATCATAGTACACAACTGATTTTCCCAAGGATTATCTTTGACACATGGCAGCGGCTCTATTTCATGGCATATAACTAGAATGTCAGGCCATGTGGCATTTCAGCTCAGTAAGGTGTGCCAAAAAGTCACTTCAGTGGATGCTAATCTGTCCGTAAGCAGACTAACCCGTGCCCCCGCGCTGGCACACAAATAAAAGAGACCAAGTATCTGTAAACATTCTCGAGAAAGCCATCCAGTAAGATGACCAGACACAAGCCACAAAGCATTTGCTAATATTTATGGATAGGTGGGAGAGTGAAAGCAATATGTTTTTTGATATCTTTCTCAGTTGAAGTAAGACTGCACTGGGCTTTTAAAAGTCTGTCAAAACTTCCCTTTGAGCACAGCCTCAAAGTATAGAAAACTAAGAAAAAACACTGTATAGATCTGAGGCTATTCATAACTTCTCTTGGATACATGATAGTTTGAAAGTAGTTTAGACCGCACAAAAGGACCATGGCAGGTCCATTTTAGAGGCACTTTTGAACTGTCAAACTATCAAAACATACCCCAAAAAATAGATATGAAGTGGAATTCTGCCTCTAGAAAATCACTGGAAAAGGATTTTCCTCTGTCTTGCCCAGATTCCAACCTTATTAAGTCAGAGAAAGATGCTGACAATGAACATCTCTTTTAATGGCCCATTAACAAAGTACATATCGAATTCACTTTCATCAAGCTAAAGCAAGCAGAGAAAAGGGCCATTGAACACCGCTGTCCAAATGAGCCCTGTAGTTGTAGTGCATATTTCATTAGCAGTGTATGAACTTATGGGGGATTTAATGCATCTAATAATGTCTCAAAAGCATTTTCTACACACCACTTCAGCAGTGAAAGCTAACAACTCTCAAATACAACCTCCTCCGATAGCCAACCAACGCTGACTGTCTCAAGCTCAAGCACAAGTTAAATGATTGCAAAAGGGAGGAGGGACATGGGAAGAAAGCCTGTCAGGGTAGGAGGGAGAGGCAGGAGAAAGAGAAAGAAAGAAAGAAAGAAAGAGTGTAGGAGGGAGGGGGTGAAGTATAAAGACAGGATAGAAATGAAATGCTTGGGGCATTTATGTGCTTTTATAGGAAAAAAAGCAAGGTACAAATTAGGCCACACTCAATTAAGTCTGTGAGACTTGTGCTCCAGGGACTTTCAGCTCTTAGAGAGGTTGTTGACAATCCAGCACACAACATACTATGGCTTAATGTACTGTCAGGGTGGTGCACATCCATATACTTCTCTACTTCTCTTCTCTTCTCTTCTCTTCGTCAGCATTTTCAACTTTCTATCTCACATGCACCGTCGACTGATCGGCATTAATGAAACTTACTCAAAGAATGCCTTTTTAGGACTTATCGCTTGCTGTCCTTTATACCAGAAAAATATGGGACTACATAATGGAACTCCAAGTACTTTAAGAGCATATAAGCAGGGCACTTTAATTAAAAAAAAAAAAAACTTTATCACAATTTGAACATAAAGTTTGGCCTTTTGTCATATAAGAAATTCAATATGTGGTGTTTGATTGTTTGTCCTGAGCTCTGTTTTAATAGTCAATCCAGAGAATGAGTAGTTTTTTTATCCTACACCCAATATTGAGTGAAATGAAAACAGCAGGACGAATGAGGTTAATGAGTTGCCACAGATGTGCTTTCCACATGGGGCCTCAACTTCCACGCTAACACTAATGATTGGGATCTATTCTCTGAAGAAGTGTGCAGGCTCGTTGGAGTGCTGGCTCGCTTCCAAAGACAAGTGCAGACTACAGAACCATAACCTACAAGGGCCAGCAGTGTTACTCCGCTCAGCTGCAGCTTGTTGAAAATTAACGTAAGGGGAAATTAAATTAAAAAGGATAGGACTTTCTACACACTTCCCCCATTTTTTCCCCCTCTCTGCTTGGTCTCTGTCTTTTTGTCTCTCTCATTCCTCCCAGTCTCTCTCTGTCTTTGTTCAGCGTCTCTCACCCTCTCTGCTCCTGAGGCTAGAGCTTGATGGCAACTGTAGCGTAATGTAATGTGAGCAAGCGGAACCTGTGAGTGCTCGGAAGAGGGCCAAGTAAACATCCTCCCTCTCTCAGCCCTTGCATGACCAATTTCAAAAAGGACATTTATTCCCAATTAATTCAGCTCCACCACAGTGGAGGGGGAATGGAGATAATGAAGAAAGGTTAAAACATACTGTGATGACTGTGTCTGTCTTTGTTCTCTTGCGGAAGGTTGTATTTTAAGGACCACTCTGTGCAGTTCAAACCAATCAGGGTGCAGTAAATAGAGAAAAGTATGTTTGCTTAAAGTTTGCAGAGCTCGACTCACACTGGGGTCAAGCAGTGGGTGGTGAGTCGATAAATCCAGAGAATTGTCATTTGAGTTTTGGAGTTTTGAAAATAAAGTTGAGTTTTTGAGAGCTAAAAACTTAGTGTGAACAAAACTTTTATACAAAATTAATTCCCTGCAACATTTAAAACTAGGATTCATCTGAAAGTGCAAGACCACTACACCATAATGAATGATGTATCTGAGGTACAGCTTTAGAAATTTTTAACTGACTTGTTCTACTCAGTGAATTGACATGATTTACATTTTATAGTCCTCTTTAAGTGATTGCAATCATGCAAAATGACAACGGAGAAGACTGCTTTTTATGAGAAGAAAGCCTCCATTACCGACAAGACCATTTTGTCGCAATTTTTGGCAGCTAAATGGTCTTGAATTTTCCAAATGATTCCCTTCCAACAGGAAAGTAATCTGCAGCATGTGTTCTTCTTCCATTTGCTTCGGTCTGCACGAATGTCCCTTTTCATTTGAAAGTTTTGAAAATAAGCTTGAAACTTACACTGGAATTTATTCAGCAGACGAGTAAAGTGAATTTAAAGAAATCTTACCAAACACAGTCCGAGCTGGAACTGATTCCTTATTAATCCAGAAGGAGACTTGCGCCAGGATGACAGTCATAATACAGGGGATGTAAGTCTGAATCAGGAAGAAGCCCATTTTCCTTTGCAGGTGGAAGTGGACGGTCATGATGACATATTCACCTGACAGAGTAAACACCAAAGACATTTGCGTTTCTATTGGTGGCAAATCAGCAATTCATAGACTCATAAGCAGGACTGCCAATATAACATCTATACAAAAATGTAAAATACCCATTTTGTGCAAAAATGGTGATACTGATGATGATTACTGTTAAGTTTAGTCTTAAAATTTCTAATAACTGCATTAATATTTAAAAGTTTTGCTTACCTGCAAGTTATTTTCTAACATAATGGTATATGTTTAGAGATACCCTGGTTTAAAATCAAAGCTCTCATTTACTATACAAGATATTATATAATCCCAGAGAAACCTCATTAAAAACACCACACACATCACGTCAAAAGTTGAAACCACAGATCACACTCAAATATGCAACTCAAAGCTGTGAAGTAGGGATCTGAAAAGGTTGTAATCTCAACATATACTGCACATTGGACTAGATTCAGCACAGTTCTGAGGACATTTCTAAGAATCTCTGCTCACCTGTATTGGACTTTAGCCTCTCGCTTGACACTGTCTGACCAATGAGGTCGTACTGCAGCAAACTGGATGATTCCTGTGGCACCTCCACAGAGGAAAGAGGACCTTTCTTCCAAGTGTACACGATCTCGCTGATGGGGTAAGCATCTAGACAGGATGGATAAAGAGCTTTGTTAAAGCTTAGACATCCACCATTTCATAAAAGTGCTCTTTTTTAAAAAATAATTTAGTGCACAAAGTAAAAACTGTGACACTTTGAGAGGATAACAGATAAAGGGAAACATATTGTTACTGCTTCCTGGTTTCTAGCCTTCAAACCTGAACTTATGGTCTGCATTCTCAAAAATAAGAAATTAAATAAATAATAAGCATACAATTAAAAACAAACTTGCATATTACACTACTGAACAATGAACTGAAACATAATGCTTGAGCCAAAAAAACAAACCAAAAAAAAACAAAAAAAAACTAGCATACTCAAAAAAAAGTTACTTTATAATTCAAGGAAATATGAGCAAATTGCTAGAGTTATTGCTGAAACAAAATGATGGGAGTTACATATAACATTTTTGCAGGCTTGGTCTTCTATATACTTGACCCATACTGAATGAGGAACTCCTGGCATAGATTTTTTTTTTTATTCTTACAGTTCCCCAAATGTACAGCTTTAACATTTCAAATTGAAATATTATTATTATATATATATGCTGTCAGATTGTCAGTTACTCAGTGACAGAGTGATCATTTGAGAGTGACACCATCTGTCAGACCAGTGAGGCTTAACAAAAAAACAAACTCACAACTCCCAAACTTGAGCGGGCAGGCATGGCCATCCATCGGGAAGTTCATCAGACGCATGGGGCACTCTGCATTTATAGTTAATCTGTCAGAATAGAGAAGAGTTGAAAAGAGTGTTTGATTTATATTTGATACGCTGTCACTGGCTAAGTAATGACTACTGTTTTAAGCGGAATCCAGTCAGTGTGGTGCCATGCTGTATAATGGCCGACACACTAACTAACTAAAATTAATAAATATTTGATGTAAGGTGGATGGGTGAGTTCTGTAGAGATTTATATGTAATGATTTGGTATTATATTATAGTAATATATCATATCCTGTTGGAGAGAAAAATTTAACTGTACCTACACCACCATAAGTTAACAATATGCATTAAATAATGCTCTTGAACTTAATTATTAAATGTTTTTGAATAATGTTGATCCACTTAAATAATCTAATCATTTTAAAAATCTGTTTTTGTGCCTTCAGTAACTCAAGGGGAATTTTTCTACATATATAATCTCCTTTTGGAACAAAGCTGAAGTCATGTTTCTTTGAATTGCTTTCCAGGCCTGTTTTCAGTATCAGATGGCACATATCTTGTTTTTGGAATGGCACTCTTCATTTCTTTTCATGTCTGTGCATATTCTTGGATGCCTGTTTGTTTGATTTGCTTTCCAGGTCTGTGCTCTATTCCGGTCTTGGCTGGGTTTGGAGCTCACTGTCCAGCACTGTTTACCTCATGGTGTAGAGGATAGTTCCGTTCTGCATGATGCGGAACAGCTTGTTGGGGGTGGTCATGTTGTGAGAGATCGACCTCTTGCCATTCCGGAAAAAGGTGTCGGGCGTCCAGATCTTGCTGACCATCAGGTTGTTGAGCCGCAGGATCTCGATGGGGCCCTCGAATTTCAGCCGCTCGTCAATCCATGTCTGACGGAAGAACACGTCCATGGTGTATTCCTGGATGGGGGTTAGAGTGTGGGTTAAGGATTTATTTACTACTACTACTACTACCACTCCTACTGCTGGTGCTGCTTCTGCCACTACATTCTCCACTACCCCCGGAGAGAATGGCAGATGGGTTTGTGAGCCATGTTTCATTGGACCTGCTGGATAGAGTACTGGCAATGTGATTAGTTGTTGTTGTTTTTGTTTTTTTTGTAATTTATTTATGGATAATTCTACTATTGCTGCCAGTACTAACAAAATTAAAAACTTGGGTTTGCGCTTATTTATAAATTTTACAATGAAGAAATATGTTGTTTGTTTTAAGGGAGCTGATATGGGATTCTTAGACAGTCCATATGGGACACAGACACACAATAATTTCCTCAAAATAGCCCCAAGATGATAATTCTTTATCATGTACATCAAATTCAAAAGACAATGCAACTCAAACAAGACATAAAACGTCTTTTTTCTTCAATGTCATGTAAGTGAATACATTGATTGATTGATGATGAACTCATTAAACATGAATACATTTTATTTCATCTACAGAGTCAGCATAAAGTCTGCAATGCAAGTCCATCCTGAATGCTTTTAGATCAAATGGATGGCCTTGCTGCCCCGAAGAGCCTTTTACATGCCCCTCTATAGAACTGCCACCAGCGTATCACATGGCAGTTCAAGTAGGCTTAGATGCAGAAACAGCCTAAAGCCTGAACAGTATAGAGTACAGCAGACATGCAGCGCTCAGCCTATCCCATGACAGGAGTAGCAAACCTATCCCGTCCCAACATCAGCCACATCTCTCTCTCTCCCTCTCTGGCGGGGGGATTGTCAACCAGATTAAAATCCTAAGCTGCACTAATGACATGCTGCCCAAATGCTGTAATAATGAAGGCTGGGAGAACCATGACTTAAGGCTATATGCACGGAGTTACCGGGAAAACTGTACATATTATGTTTTGTGTTCATACATTGGCACTGACTTTGTTAACAAGTGATGGATCACATGCACGTGTATGACAGCCAGTGAATTAGCCTGTGTATCTTGTATCAGTGTTTCAGCCGTCAGAATGGTTTACATACCATCTCGACATCTGAAACAGGTCCAAAGCTGGTGACAAAGATGTCAGTTTTGACCTCTGTAACTGGACCTACAGCAGAAGGATAAGTAGTTGCTTTGATACAGATAAAAACAACAACTTTGGATCAGACATTTTAATGGTTTTCAAAATATAAGGCAGTGAAATATAAAGCTATTTCTAATGTATAGCCAGAGCAAAATGGCCACTGGAAATCAAATTTGTTTGAACAACAAAAAATAACATGAGATTGATTCTAAGTTGATTCTCAAACTCTGTTAGCTGATATTTTTGTCATACCTGCATAAAAGAAAAGAAACTGTAGTATCCAATCATTACAGCACAAAAACTAAATGAAAATTAGGCATACACAACAGGAGTGAAACTTTGTCATCTGAGAGAAGGAACATCGATCCAATAATTTATGAAGCAATATCGCACAAAATACAATATGCCACGGTCATTAGCATACCTCCAAATCCAGGTCGCAGCCTGTTGTCATAGCCATCCAGTAATCTATCCAATATACGCGTGATGTTATCCAAGTAGATACTGGTCTCACTGTGCTGATTTCCCCAAACACTGCTCGCACTGTAACTAAAGTACATATGCAATAATGAAAGCTTATTTCAACAGATAATAAAACAGTTGAAAATACAGAGTTCCTCAAATGCGCATCCATCCAGTCTTTGGTTGCGGTGCGTAAAAGTCCGAGAACATGTAGAGAAAAGAGTTGCCATACTCACCAAGACAGAAATAAGCAAGTTAAAAGGAAAGCCATCCCTCGCAAACACCCCACAACTAGAAATCCCTGGTCAACTTTTAAAATCAGCATATTCCATCATTTAAAAGCATGATTAAACGCGGGTCAGGTCTTCTTTTAGTTGTGAACCGTGCGAGGATATCGCGCCAGTCCAGCACGACTTGACTTCCCCTCTAGTGCGGTTGCGCCCGCCTCAGCCTGAATCGCTCAGTTGGAAAAACCTGAAGAGTTTTTAAGAGAGTGAAGAGGAGGGACGAGGGGGGCATTAACATTAACCGAACAAGGCATTTTACAAGAATTACACTTGTCTCAAGTGCAACTTGGATATTTAGAACATATTTCTGTTTGATGGAAATAATGGCGGTTACTGTGCCTGTTTGATTAAGGGGGTTGAAGAGAAAAGAGCGATGGAGAGGAATAGAAACAGAGAGAGAGGGAGGAGGAGAGGAAGAGAGCTTGCACAAATCCAGTACTATCATATCAATGGACAGTATACCCAGTGACCTTTTGATTGCAGTAAAATTAAATGATATAATTTTGCTACCGCCTTCTCAGCTTTTGTTACCTGTGTGTGTGTGTGTGTGTGTGTGTAAAGCCATGGCCATGCAAAGACTGAAAATTGCTACTAGAGATAAAGCATGATGAACTGTGATTCATATAGTGGTTGGGTGGTTGAGTGGAGTAGGTGGTAGATACATTTAGTGCATCTTCAAACACACAATATCCATAGACCAGGAGCAGTGGGAAAACACCACACTGTCAAAGTCAGTTATTCCTACCGGGCTGGCGTGAGTTTATTTCTGTTGCAAAACACAATTCAAGAAATTGCATCATTTTCACTGGTGCACATCTAGATGTATGCACAACCATCAGCTGATGGGTTATGGCACAGAGGCAAAATAAAGAAGAAAATGTTAAACTTTGCTGGCCAAGTGCAAAAGTGGGATTTGCCACATTTTTTGTTATAGTAGTTTAAAGGATGGGTGAAAAAAATGCACCAGTGGTACATTCGATATTATGATCATTCTATCAAAAGGTTAATGAACAAGAAAGTGTTTAACACTGTGTGGGAGGGGATTTGACTTACCTAAACCTAAATTGACCCTTAAACTGATAGAAAATTCCTGCAATAGGAAAAAAAGGATCCAATGTTTTCTGATGTTCCAGCTTCAGCAAGTGTCTTCACTACAGTATGTCTCCATTGATCAGTGAACTAGAATGCATTGTTTCAGCACAGCATTACTTTTTCATTATAAGTGGTATCATAGTCATGTTATTAATAATTCATGTGAGGGAGAAAAATATAGGATATTCTTCTGATGGCATTAAAATGTGGAGACTGATTACGCAACATAATCCTTCAACTCTGGTCTCTTTGTACTCAAAACACAAGTTATATAATGATATCAAAATATGATTTAAATCATATGCAAACAACAATGGATCACTATTAGATCAAGTGCATCCAGACTTACTCCTTTGAAAGAAGACTAGACATTACTGTAAAGCATCTGATGAATGGAAAGATTCCTCTTGTTTTTCACCGACAACCTCTGGTTAGTACTGGGAGATTTTGGCTCTATAGTCATAATAAAAGTACAAGGTTCAGTAGGATTTCAACTTTACATAAGGGAACTGGAATTTGCATTTCCACATGTTCTACACAGTGTATGCATTTCTTCAGAAAAGTCACAGTTAAACAATCGCTTGTGGTGCAACACTATAGAGGAGTTGGTGGGTATGGCGTGTTGTTCAGGGACATATGTAACCTTGCTGGGTGTACTGGGGATCAAACCAAACATCTTTTGATATTTATTCTCAGTATTCACTACAAATCACCATGCAAGTAGTTGTAGCAATAGGAGAAAAACGAGTAGTGGCAATAGCAGGAGTAGAAGTGGCAGTTGTAACATTAATTTATGTAATAGCAGCATAGGGGGAATAGCAGTAGGAATAGTAGGAGTGGTAGACACTAATAGCAGTAGCAAGCAAGTAGGAGAAGCAGCAGTAGTCATATTCACATTAAAATAGTATATAATCATATAATTTGTGAACAAATTGCTGTTTCAGTTTCTCTTTTGGCTTGCTGGTAGACAAAGTAATCTGACCCTAATGCTGTCATCAACGTGATCTTATCAACAGTGAGGTCAGCTCATCTGACCAACCACAGCGCACTGACCATGAAAGGCTCCTGACCTGATTCACTTTGCTGGCACTAGATGAAGTTATGGATGAGCCAGGACGAGAGTGAACTTGTTCTGTTCCTCATTGGTGGGGAATGTGCTTAGCATGCTATGCAATGGCGTCTAACATCACAAGCAAGCAGAGGCCCATGAGTATAGTGTACACACACACACACTCACATGACACAGACAAGAGCCATTACTCTTTAATCCACCTCTATAGCTGGTAGCTTTAAGTATCATGCACCGGACACACCCACGCAGTCATTAATCTCTGCTTTTTACGAATGTCACCTATTACAAGAGTCTATTCAGTATTCACACAAAATTAGCACAGTACAATACTGAATACGCACTTCATACTGCGAGAGGTCCACAGCCACACAATATTGTTTAGATTGGAGATGATTGCCATGGCCTAAATCAGGTTTCTATATGTGCTCTCACATGTGTGTTCTTGCATACACAGTTGCTTGTCTGCCTTGTTTACCCACCTGATTTCCTGTCAGTATAGTGATTATTTTCCGAGATATACATGCTTGCTGGCTGGTTAATTGTCTGACTGTCTGGCTAAGTGGCCGATTGATAGAATGGCGTGCTGAGTTACTAAATGCATCTCCTAAATGGCTGGATGACTGACTGACAGACTTATGGACAGCTATTAAAATGTAAATGCCTGTCTTCCTGACTGAATCACTGTCTTCCTGGATTCCAAGTCTTGAAGCAAGCATGCTCTGTCAGTCACCCAGCCAAACATCCACAATAAGTGCTGCAGAGAGTAGAGAAGCAGAGGGTTAGACTGGCTAAATTAGGAGCTATGTAAATGACGATCATTATAATAAAAATATATGAATCCTTCAACCTTAAAGCCAATAGAGATAATAGTCAGCTAGGTGAATCATTTTACCAGTCTTATTGATTATCCTGCCATAGCCAACATGTTCTGACATCTCATTCTCTATTCCATCTGGCCCAATTCCTACCTTCTCTGTAATTGGTCATTAGTTTTTAAAGCACATGTCAAGTGAACAATGTTAAATAATGGGAGGCCATTATTTCTAATAGACAATATTTCCACAAAATATAATCACTGAACCATTCATTAGACTTAAGGTCTGAATTGAGATGAAAAAGGTGCAGTGATTATGATGGATTGCAATTAGGTATGCTTCATTCCATGAGAACAATGCACCTCATATGCCAGGGTGGGTAGCAATTCAATTATGTCAATTCCAGAAGTACAATTACTTTGGGGAAGATAAGGGGACATACTTCCAAATCCAACGTGTTTTGATGAAGGAAAAAAAAGCCTTCAGTAGGAGTTTGTTAATTAGTTCATTATTCAACAAAATAGGATTTAATTAAACATGCCATGATATGTACTCTGTATTTGAATCCCCATAACAGGCAGCTGTGTGCCGAGCTAGCAGATTATTGCAAGAAACTTTCCAAAACTCGCTGACCTTTTGAAGGAAGAGGAGCTTTCAGATGGCAGAACCAGAGAGGGGGGTTTTGTTAAGCTGTTCGTTCAGTGCTAGTCATTCAATTTTTTTTTGTCTGTGGAAAACAGACTGACACTGACATACACAAAAGCATGCTGTGAGGAAGAGAAAAAAAAGCTGCAGAAACAGATGACAGAGAATGAAAGAAGCAGAAGAAAGAACGACCTCTCTGGCTCAGGATCTGAAAATCCTGAATGCCTTACAGTACATCTTATGTTCACATATTTCATCCAACTTATTCTTATTACACTGAAGTACTACACACAATGACAATTCAAAGTCACTGCTAACGTACTTGTACATCGTAGCTCATAGTACCTCTTACACTCTACAGCACTTCATTTCTTGTTATTACCAAAAAAAAACAAAAAAAAACTGCATTGTCTAAACTCATTTCTGGCCACACCACAGTGCTTCTATAAATACATGATATCTCCCACGTGAGATGGACACACTGTACTTCATGAGCCTCACCATGTGGTATCTATGGTAACCACTTACAGTAGGAGAAACCCAGCATGTGTGGTGGAATGTGTGTGTTTTATTTCTAGACTATTAAGAACTAAATGTGTTCACAAGAATAGAAAGGTGAGGAATTTCTGGTCATTGCTTCTTAAAGTGACTTGAATGAGGTTACAGTGGTAGGGTTAGGTACAGTTAGAAGTAATTAAGGCTAGTGGATGAGTTAAGGTTCAATCAGTGTGTAGTGGTCCAAAAAGTTTAGGGTTAAGACTTGAATTTAGGGATGTTGTTAGGGCTTAGGGTTAGGCAGTGGTAGAAGGTCCAGAGTTAGGGGTTAGGAAATCCATAACTTCCCACTTAACTTAAATGTATAGGTTAGAGATTATGTATTGTGCATGGTATTATGTGCATGGGGTAGTGGTTGGATGAACATGCAGTATGTGTTTGTAAGGGCTATGGGCTATGTCAGCAGCCTCATTGCTTAGTACCTGCATTACATTTAGTGGTTTGAAAACCTTGGGCCTGGGTATAGCCTTTTTCTCTCTCTCAACCCCCATAGCCACACATCCACAACAGCGCACACAAACAATAGTTCTTTAAAATCTCTATTCCTTAGACATGATGTGCTGCACCACCTCCAGTGGATTCGACGTCGGGAAAAGATTTCCACTGCAGTTTCCATGGAGACCAAACCATATAATAGTAAGATAAAATAAATGTTGATTTTGAGAAAACAGTTGTCCTCGCTGCCTCGGCTGACCTTTTGCCGGACTGCAGCCAAAAGCTTCACAATGAACTGTGCTGGACAGCTGCCAACAGCCTGCAGTACAGAGAGAGGGAATAAGGGCAGTAAAAAACACAGAAGTCAATTCAAGAAACTTTATTGCCTTATGGTTTGTATTTGTTATTGAAATGTAAATGTTATGCATATAATAACTGATCTTTCTCTAAATGACACAGAACTGTTGTCACAACACTTGGGACACATCTTTCTGTAAATGCACCCATTGCAATGCACCAACACAGACACACAGTGTACATATATATTATCAATAGCTTGCACATGTGCAGTACATATGAACACATAATACATTACACAAGCATATTACACACATAACATGAGCAGATGAAAAAACAAATATGTTACCATTTCTATGGTAACCAATCCATTTTCACTGCAAGACAATTTGTTAAAAAAAAACTTTATCTTCTACAGACAAAAACTAAAAAAAAGGCAAGAAAACTTCAACAGCATAAAATCTGCCAGCAGCCCCCAGTGAAATACAAAAAAATACAGAGATGGCAAACCACAAGTTGAAATGAACACTGACAATGCACTTTATTAGATTTAATGGATTAGGACTTTAAATTTAACAGCTCATACTTTTAATAGAATTGGATTTAGACTACGATTATAGATGGACGTGTTATGCCGTGGCATGTGTTACATGTGCTTCTGTATGTAGTCACCTATTGTACTTGTGCAAAGCATTAATATACAGTGAGTTTGTACTGATTGTCAAAGCACTGGTTTGTATGTGCAAAAATGTGTGTATGAATGTATCGCTTTAGAAATGTAATTCTATTTCATTTGGGGATGAAATGCTTATTTACACTCTGAAACAAACAAAACATTAAGTGCAATCACCACATCAGTTCATACTGTGTAATACAAAACTCAGTTTATCCTGAAAAAAGCCATCACACAAAAAAAAATGTAACTCTTGTGTGAAAATAACAAAATTCATTAATGACTGCATCACTGCCACCAAAATGACACTTTGCTTTATCATTGCTAAAGTAAAGACAGTCAAATCTAGGAAATTGTGTCAATATGAAAATCTCTGGAACCGTATTTTATTTCTCATTATAGTTAATGACATCTACTAAACAAAGCTCCCTTGAATGGCCACTTCACAAAAACATCCTGACTCTGAAGTCTGAAACTCAACCTCAAAGCTAATGAGAATAACAAAAGGTACACTCACACACACACACATTACATACCAAACAATACACTACCATGATGTGCAGGTGATAAGCCATACATCCTTTGAGTTAAATGTTTTGTTCTTTCAGCATTTGTTCTATTATGAAAAACATACAAATCATTTAACTGATGCTAAATTTGTGCTGATATTCTAACATTGCTGTGCAAGTGATATTCCTCCTTCAGCAGATGTAAGAATAGAGAGTTAGTATTCAGTCTCTATGGTTACCACATGAAGTTATGGAAAAAAAAGAATCAATGTCAAGTTAAAGTCAGCGAGCCTGCAGAGGTGGTACTTGGCCAACTCTGCGGAGCTGTGTCTTCAAACTGAGTTGATCCGATTAAGCTTGACCTGGTCATAGCAGCTGGTTGTCTGTCAAGGTTGTAATTTATTCACCTGAATACATACAAGGATTGGTTAACTTTAAGAAAAAAAAATCTCAATGAAAACTTTTTATTCCATGATTTGAATCACTTGATAATGCACCATTGGACTGCTTGTTGGGTTTATAATTGAAGAGAAACTAAATGTCCAGTAAAATGTTTGAAAATAGGTGTAGGTTTGTACCATGTACATAATATGTATTCTATAAGAGAATACTTTAATTAGCTGATATCCCATGTTGAAACTAAAGTGCCACTTTGAATGGCATCAAGTAAAGGCCTCACTGTGTTACAGTAGCTCTTGATCTTTGTAATCTGCAGGTAGCGTGGTGAAACGGCAACACTTGAGGCCAACTTCTGTGTTATCATCCTGTGTCACCGTCTAAATCATCACCAAAAGAGGGGCTTTTGGCAGAGGCCTTCCAATAATCCTTCTACCCTTCCCTCCTTCCATCACTCCCTCCCTCTTTCCACCGGGTTCCAACTGTGGCTAAAGCTGACACTCACCCTGGACTCCTGTCAGCAGTTCTGGCAGTGATGACCAACGTCTGTCAGGGGCAGAGTGAGACAGAGATGAAGAGAGTGAGAGAGTGTGAAGGTAGGCAAGGAATTGGCCAACTGTCTGCTGTTTTGGTGGTGGCTAGGCAGGGAAGGACACTGCAACCTTGAAGAGGTAGCAGGTGGCGCCTCCTCTGGTAGAGGGAGGGTAATGAGGCATAAAGGTTGGCTGATGGACTTCGTTTGTCCTGCTTATCTACACTTCAGAGGTCGAAACCACCACCGTGACATTTTGCCTGGGACAGGTGGAGATCCTGGCCAACAGCAGCCCTCTGGTGGTGCCAGGGCTTGCATGGAAACCCTGCAGTCCAGAACACATCCAGGGGCATTTTGAGGCAATGCTGATGGGCTATTTTGCCTCCAGTAAAGGTGAACATTGATGGATGGGGTGCAACCACTGTAGATTGCATGGTGGACTATGGGTCTATGGGGTATGGTGACAAATTCAAGAACATAATTTCTGGTGAAAGTGTCAGATTACCACAGCCTTAATGTAGGAAAATAAGCCTTATTTTGGTATCCTGATTTTTCTGATTTATCACTGATAGAAAAACATTCGAATGAGCTGGGATATCATGAATACAAAAACTTTAAAGACTCAGCACTGCAGTGGTGGAATGTAACTATGTACATTAACTAAGTACTCTACTTAAAGACCTCTCAATCAGCTTTTCATGTTGAGCCGTGGGATCATAAATGAACATCAAAAATGATGTCAAAGTCAAAAGAGTTTTGATCTTTTCACTTGGTAATGTATAATACCAAGTGAAAGTAATAAAATCAAAATCTAATGACATGTTGTCAATGATGTTTTGAAGTTGTTTGCTTACGTTGCCTGCACTGTCATTAAAATCTGATCAAACCACACCCACACAGTCCTGATGAGGCAGATTAGTTGAGTTATTGACTGTTAAAGGTGTAAAAAAAAAAAAAAGAAAGAAAGAAAAAAGAATACCTAATGATTTTTAATTATTAATGTTGCTCATTTGAATATTTACTGTTATACACAAATGTTTGACATTTGAAAGCAAGTTTTCAGGTGCTTTACTTGGGTTGGGTTTTATTGTCCATGCTCTACCCATCGTTTCTCAAGGTTATCACAGCTCTCCAAAGTAATTGCTCAGAGACAGGTTGTAAACCAGCTGACAGGATAGTCAAACTTATTTCAAAGAGGAAACAAAGGCAAATAACAACCCAATCCTTTGGGTCTGTTGAAAACATTCATCACAGTTTACAGACTGACTTCCGTACTTGCCATAGTTGTGCACGCTCACTGTTGTCCTGTGCAATGAGGGATTACCAAAGCTATGAAAATAAAACCCAAGTTGTATTAAACTGTTGATGTACAATTTTGAGGTACTTGCACTCTAGTTGAGTACTTTACTTGCATTTTATGCTACTTTATACTTTATTTATAATTTCATTTCACAGGCAAATATATTACTTTGTAGTCCAGTACTTGTGTTTGAAAATTATAGTCACTAGTTAATTTGTAAATTACACATATAAAACGTCTTTTTTTAAAATACGATTCATTGGTATTCAGTAGATTAAACTACCCAACACATTTTAAAGAAGTTCAGATTGCTGCTTACACAGTAATGCATCAATGATCCAATAATGTTAGATTTAATAATGTAACACTGACAGAGGACACTCTGCATAATAAGTACTTTTACTTTTGATGCTTTAAGTACATGCTGGTAATACTTTTAGTTGAGTTACATTTTGAATGCAAGACTTTCACTTAGTATTTTTACGTTGTGATATTGCAAGTATAACTGAGGGACAAAGGATTTGAATATTTCTTCCACCACAGCACGACTGTAAGTATGTGGTTAGGTGTATTTTCTGTCCAGAAAAAAAAGTGCGCTGAGCAAAAAGTAAATTAATATATAAAATCAATCATTTCCTAGTCAGCTATAATTACACTACACTTTGCTGGTCGTCAGTTTTTTTTTTTTTGTTTGTTTGTTTCTGAATTCTTTTTGTTTCTCATTGACCTAAATGCTCACCTTGTCAATAGTTAGAAGGCCATCATTTAAATGTGCCTTACGCAGGCCTCTAATAGAGCTCCCCTGCTGAGTTAAGGAGCTCTAATCAGCAATGTCAATGCTGTAATTGCAGTACACATAAAAGAGAAATACAAAGAGGTGTTTTAATTACAGAGAAAGGCAGAGTGCAATTTTCATCTCTGGCTGACAAATTGTGTTTGATTATACTATAAATGATATGTATGTTAACTGTTGAAGGTGTGTTGTTTGGTAATTTTTGATCTGACAGCCAAGCTTAAAAGCACCTTTCTGAGTTCTTTTTCAGCACAACAGATACATACATACACATACCATATGGATATTTAAAACATACATACACAACCAACATTTATTTATATATTTATTGTTTCTCCATAGTGTTGATGGCAATTTCGAAGACACAGTCATGACTGTAAGTAGGTGAAATGATGCCACTGTATTTTGGCCATGTGCTTTGGCATATTGCCGCTCTATCTCTGTGGGGCTGGATGGATATCAGACAGTCGATTCATGGGAGGTGTTACATGCTGAGAACAGACCAGGTGCAAACTCCACAGTAAGACCACAAGCTGTAGAGGTTTATTAAGCACTGCATAGTAATCCACCCTCTTCTCTTACCACCTTCCCTCTGGACATGCCTGAAATGCGTAAATAAATAAAAGCTGATTGCACTGGCTTTATTAGTTTGCCAATATTTGGCGAGATTTTACAATAGCTTTAACAAGATTTAATTGAGGAAACATTCATAAATGGGACATGTGGTGGGTAGAGATAGAATTATAGGCACACCATTTAATGGATAAACTCCACATCATAATAAATATGAACCTGTTCTTGTAATGAAATTGCTTTTTTTAAGGAATATTTAATGATAGTGGATGAATCAAAACCTTTCTGCAATGTCTAAACCCCCCCAAATCTTTGAGCACCAAAAGAATAAAAAGCTACTCAATGCTTCAAACGAATCCTTTTAGAATTGTGTTGTATATGTGTGTGTGTGTGTTCTATTACTCACAATGTGGGGATAAAAAAAGTCTTTCCAGAGTCATAATGCGGGCACTCACTTCCCATTTGGGGGCAAAAAGCTGGTCCGCCAAAGGTAAACCATGACAAAGTGTGTGCATGTGTGTATGTGTATACATGTGTGAAGAACTAAAGCTTTTGGCATCAAATTATATGCCCAACGAAACACTCACTGTGTGACATTGTATGCCAATATTTGAGTTTTTTCATTATGTTGGTTATTTATTGCAAAAACAAAAGTCAATGTCACAGCAGACGATGGACTGAGATGTGTTATCTGTGTACTCAGGCACAGAGTCCTCTCTCTCTCTCTCTCTCTCTCTCTCTCTCTCTCTCTCACACACACACACACACACACACACACACACACACACATAGAGTGAGAGAGAAATCACAAGCCTCTTCCCTACACATGCACATTTTCCATCATCTTGCCAAGATGCCAGCAAACAAACTCCTGTTTACTGACATGAAACAACACAACTGCCTTTTTTCAGACATTGAGGACATCCTTTTTTATTCACCAGCACAGGACAACCTGAATATTGCACTGGCAGAAATGCATGGTATTCCAGTGAGGAGCTCAGAAAAGCAGTCATTATATTCCTCTCAGTGCAAAGATGCAGAAAGACATAGATAGAGAGAGAAAAGAGGAGAGCTAGAGCCCTTTTGGGAATGTGGAACAATTCAGTAAATCAGGCATTAACAACAGCATAGCAGGTCAAAATATGTGTTTGCTTGCCTCAGTGCCAGTTTCAAAGGGACATGAACATCCACCCACTGACATTGAAGGGTTAAAATACAACTTTGCCTTTTTTATATTCACAATGGTAACGCGCTCTATGGTTCCACCATCTGTTTGCCCTCTAATGAAAATTAGTGAGATATGAAATGCATGCTAAAAGAGGTCACAATATGTAAACCCTTGATTGATAGTGATTGTGCCCTTCATGTGCCACCCAACCAAACTTGTACATTACTTAGATAGATTGACTTGCTTTTCATGACAGTCACTAAAATGTGTGCTTGCAGGAAAATCAACAACTTTGCGTTCAATTCTGACGGCAGCCCTTTTTTGGATGATTACATAATTGATGTGAAACATGGTGGCAGGCCCATTAGGAAAAGATGTACCAAATGTCATGGGTGCAATCGGTGGTGCTGATCCTACTGCATGCCCCAGAGCAGGCGCAGGCACTTCCTCAGGAACACATCAGAGTTCTTGCAGTTCCCACCAATGGGTAACAGGCAGGTAGCACCACAACCAGACTAACTCTGGTTATCAGCATCATCCTTCTGTATATGCACACTATATTAAATCTGTTCTGTCTGACCGCTTAGTCTTGAAAACCCCTTCTTGCTAAACAATGGAAGTGTATTGAAGAGATAGCTTATTGTTGAGTTTAAAGGGATGGCAAACTTCAAGTTCATGTGTGTCAAATTGATTTACTCATTTTAACAAATGCCAAATAAATAAATGTTTATCAATCTCTACTAGTTAACAGTTGGAACAGCAACACAATGAACTTATCTACAATGGTTTATAATTAAATATACCTTATTTACATGGAGGAGACAAAGTAATGTAAACACTATCAAAAAAGTACTTACGCTCTCAAGTAATTATATAACAATCACAGTTACAAACACTGCCACAGAGGTGGGCCATATTAGGTTTAATGCCAATTATTAACTACAAAAGAGGTCTGACATAAAGCACTTTATATGTGAGTGTTCAAATCTTTGCTTGGGCCAAATCATCTGTGCAAGTGCTTCCATTTAAAACTGTAAAATCACTTAATATGTCAAGGAGAACAGACTGGAATACCATGACAACATACTCCAAAGAGTACAAACTTGCTTGTGCAAGTTAATTTCACCTACTTACTTGCTTGAAGAAACTTAATATGACCAATTTTGAATCCCGAAACAACGCACTGCCCCAGATTTTGTTGTTACCTCTCTGACAATGCAACAAAAATTCTATGCAAGATACTGTAAATATATTTTAATTGGATTTTTGATATGTGGGGACTTATAAAGTTAATCAAAAGCCAAAAATGCAGCTGCAAAACTAATCTTTGTCTCTCAAAATTTTCATATCCAACCCCCTGCAGATGTATTACCAATTTGTGTAATAGGGTTGGAAATAAAACATTGATTATTTTCCAATTCAAATTGCATTTAATTTGACTTTTAAATCCTTCAGATTTTACAGCACCCCCATCAGGTCAAACAGGGTGCAGAATTTGATATTATTTTTCAATAATAAAATAGATTCCAATTTTTTACAAATCAATAATCTCAACATGAGTAGAATCATATTATGGACAGTCGTCATTTTTATTTGTGCTTTTACAGTACAGTACATTTAGCATCTTCCTGGTAGGATCACTTCTGTTCCCCTCCTCTCTCAGGCAGCAGAGCCGCTGCAGGACTCCTACACAGGGCTCACTGCTCTAGCATCCGCCTCTGATCCCACCATATCCATGACGATTCGTGTCCGAGTTTACACAGTGGCGCACATCCTGCTTACTAGTGCGTGGAGCCACAAGCGTGCATGGCTGCGAGAGATGTGCTGAGTGTAGGCTTCAGTGCATACTGCTCAGCTCCATGCAGCCCGCTTCCAATCCGAGGCACTGCATTGGCACCGCGCCTCTCAGAGTATTAAGCCACGCTTCTCGTTTTCGTCAGAGGCCTCGAATGCGTGGAGATCGATGCGTGAGCAACTGTTGGTGCAGGGATGCATTTATAGCACGGAAACCCCCTTCTGTGTGGAGAGAAAGCGATAGTGAGAGAGGGGAGCAAATTCAGCACAATGGACAGAGTCAGAGAGATGGGGTGACTGAAGTAACTAATTTCAGCACCATGGACAGAGACACCAACTGATAGTGAGGGTGTTTTTGTTTCTTTTTTTCTTCTTTTTCTATTTTTATTGGAGGAGTGAGCAAACTGCGAATCTGTTCTGTTCCCTCAGCTGTCCCGTGGGATCCACCTGACAGTACTCACCAAAACTACAAGCTACAAGAACAGTTTATCTCCCTTGTTCGGTATCTGCCTCACGTGCAAGTTCACACCCATACACATAGCGACTGACTACACTGATCAATCAGTATTTTGCAATAAACACAAAATATATGCAAATATAATACGACGTATAGCCTAGTAATAGACAGTATGATCTTTATTGGTCTCATTATTAGCTCACAGCAGTTGAAGTGAAAGTTTGGGTTGGTGGTCAACTTGAAAACCTATTGATTGATGAAACTAAAGTGAAGTTGAATGCTCGCTCTACTGCTCTGCTTCACGCTCAATACGTTACATAAATTTCACTAGGAGCTGTCCAGTCCAGACTTCAGCTGGGAGCCCCCGAGCAGCTCTGCTGGAGCAGCGGGGTTAAGTGCCTTGCTCAGGGACAGCTATCAGTTGGCTGACGGGTGTCTAAAGAGCGAACGGAGAGAGAAAACCCCACCCACATTTTCCACCTCGCCCCCGAGAATTCGAACCACGAACTTTCCCGTCACAGTTACCGCTTCTAAAACAGTCACACTGGATGTAAAAAAACAAGGGAGACCCCCGTGTGCCCCTGAGTAACTTGTAGTCTTGGTTCTCCTTTAAATTTCCTCCGTGGCTGGGTACTACATCTGCCACTACCATCAGCAGCAGCAGCGCTGCTTCTTGATGTTGTGGTCGGGAATACGCATGCGCCCGGCATTGGAATTACTGCACTGGCAAGAATAAGTTGGACCTCGTCTGTCTTGACAAAAACAAAAAAACACATAACATAAGTATGGCAGTGTTCAGAATAAGAAGAATGAGGTGTTTTTGCGTCTGGTTGTTCCCTCTCGTAGTGGCCGTGGCGTGCGCCCAAAGGTAAGTGAAAGGGTCGGAGGATGCTCCACTCATTTTTACTAAGTGTGACTGTGTTACAGACGGCATGGAAAATACTTGGACACTTTATGGTTCAAGAATGTCTCGTATTTAATTCTGCTGTGAACCCTTTCTCTCTTTTCTTCTTCCATAGTGCCGGTGTCAGTGACCCTAGCAATATGTCTTTGGTAAAAGAAACGGTGGATAGACTGTTGAAAGGTTATGATATACGATTGAGGCCAGATTTCGGAGGTAAATTAACTCGTATTATCACTAACTCTGTTCGAGTTTGCGCCTTGTCAGCCTGTATAATAATACAGTGTTTAAATGACTACTATAATGACCGATAACTCAATTAGGTTTGCAATTTCGGAAAGTAAAAGACGTTTCTTATCGGCTTCTGCAGATGCCACAGTCTATGATATTTTGTATGACAATCGAGGCAAAATGTGTCAAAACAACCCAGAGTCCCGACATAATGTGAGCACACATGAGTGATGTGGCTGAAGGGTGAATGTGGACGATAAAATACACTCAGCTCATTTATTTGAATGAAAAATCACTACAGTAATCAACTCCCAGTGCACGTCTGTTGGAATTTTAGACAAATAGGAGCCCATTCTTGTTGAATGCATGTTCCAGTTCAGGTGTCCAATGCGATGGAAATACGTTTAGGGGTAGATGATTTAATGTCAGCAACTTTTAGGGGAATTACCAGCACTGTCACTGCAGCTCAGCGCATCTAATCCCACCCGAAATGAACACTGTAAACTATTATCCGGCTGACAACAGCTAAATTCGCAAGTGTTAATCTGTGTTCCCATCACGCACACATTATTAACCGTTCCTCGTGCAATATGTCAATGAATCACACAGGCTGCACCTGATGTACAGTATTTCTGTTGCTTACCGTTGTTTTGATCTGTCCCAGGTCCTCCGGTTGGAGTGGGAATGAATATAGACATAGCCAGCATAGACATGGTATCAGAAGTCAATATGGTAAGTAGGCCATTATCACCTCTCCTTTGACATTGGGTGACTATTCTGGACTAATGATCCCTGCTTTGCATAAACCTACCAGGGGAAATACCCTCCCAAACCACCGGGGAAACCCCTCTTAATGCAGGTCTGTGTAAATGTATCTTGTACCCCCCATCACTCGCATCGACTTGTGGGGTTTGAGAGCTCAAAGCCAATGATCGTTTTGTTTGGGGTTGATGACACGTAGGCCTATTAAACCTCTCTGGGGTTTTGAAATTGACTGACATAGATGGACGTTTTGTTTTCGGTCTCATAAGCTGATTTTTTTCTTTTGCTTAATTTGCTGAGCAGATACACAGCCAAGCATCACTAACTTCACAAAATCAACTATTTGAGGGAATAAAAGTTCAATCACCTCTTTTGTGCCTTATAGGGAAAGGTTTATTATTAGCCCAAGTCTCAACCCTTGCAATATTTCACACACTTACATATATGTTGCTTAATGAGAAATGTTCTAGATTGTCTGTTATAGCTGGTTTATAAGTGATTTACTAGAAATAGTGACAGTGGAAGAACTTGAGAGCTGTGGATATGAGAAGTGGAGATTAAGTTTTGCTTCATACAAGTGCACCTCCTAGTGATGAGATGCTAGAACTGCACTTAAGTTTACAGAGAAACTCAAGGCTGCATTTTATCATCATGGAAGGTCACTCTTCACATTTATGATACAGTTGACAAGGTGAGCAAAAATTGCTGTTTATGGTAATATGCATGAGATTTTGATAGGTCCATTCTCATCAGTTTTTTTTTTTCTTTTGTAACATTGTCTCTTTGTGTGGTTGACCTCTACTGTTGGAGGTTTTCATTTGCAACTTATTTACTCTTTATACAGACGTGTGCTGCTGTTGCAGATGTTTTGGTGTTACAGGCTGTGCTGTGAGTCATGTTGTGATGTCAGGAAATGATTACGCGCTGGAATATTTTTGGCAGCAGCACCCAAAGGCTGTTCCTTATGTTATTATCTTTGTGCTCCTGTTTGGTGCCATGTCTATTTGCATGTATTTACACAAAACACCGGCACAACCATAGACACATACATACACACACACAAGCACACACATGCACAATGCAGATCTACAGAGCCCTCCACAGTGGCCTTGAATTCTTAATTAAATACATGTTTTCCCTGTCTAACTGATGCAAGTGCACGAAAGCTGCCTTACATTTTCATGTACATGTATATTATATATGTGCAATATTTTTATCTTATCTATTTGTTCATACTTACAACTGCACTCAGTCACTCTATTATTTATTTCTGTCTATACTGTGTACAGGACTATTTTTCTATTTTTCTATTTATTTTTATTGTATTTCTATATATGACACTTGCTGGCTGCTGCAACGCTAAAAATTTCACCGCTGTGGGACAATAAAGGCTTATCTTATCTTATCTTATCTTATCATACATTGTTTTTGTGCATGTGTGCGTGAGTGTGTGTGTGTGTGTGTGTGTGTGTGTGTGTGTGTGTGTGTGTGTGTGTGTGAGTGAAAGAGTGCCTGCAAGTACAGTATGTACATTGTAAGTGTAGACATGGGATGTATTTCCAGGAATCAAATACTAAGTTATGTAAGATGTTATTTGTAGCTACATCCTAATCACCTCATGCATAAGATCTATTTCATCCAATTTATAAATAGCTTTTCTCAGCAAAAAGGAAGGTAGTGATTTTTTTTAATGGTAAATGACCAGACAATTGTGCCAGGCAACGAATAAATGTATTTATACTTTTTATATAGCATGGAGCAGAGAGTGAAATCCAAAAGAGAATGAGAAAAGAGGGCAAGATTTTTAGCCCTGGTGTTGCAAGTATATGATATACAGTAGTACGTGTCCTACAACTGAGCTAATGCTCCAAAGTTTGTTGTGCACCCCTGGGTCACAACTTTCAGAAAAAAAAGAGTATAGAGTAGATAGAGTTAGAGATAGAGTATATCCCAGCTTCATTACTCCTGCCCACAAGTACGTCAGGGCCGGGGTTTATATCCACACACACCCACACACATGGCCAAACAAAGAAAATCCCACTCTCCATCCAAATACACAAAGCCAGTGCTGCACAACTTCTTTGATCATCCCATTCCTTTGTCAGGTTTGGCCCAACAAACACCCTCTAATGTGAAAGGGGAGTCATTACCACCTGACCCATTGGAGTCTCATGAAAAGAAGAGGCCACATGTGTGCGTAATGGTTTCGGCATCTTTGATCTGCTCCCCTTCCTATAAATGTAACCACTTTTCAGGATAGCAGCTGGTGTAGAAGCACTTTCCTTTCTTCCATTTCCTCTCCCCCATCTGGCTCTCTGTCTGCCACTTATTTTGGCGCAGGGATAGAACCACCCTGTGTACTTTCTTTCGAGAACAGATAAGGAACAGGGTTGAGGATAATGGAGAGATGTCACTGAGGGATGTATCCAACAGTGTCCCATTAGCCGTTATGGCAGAGCGGGACATCCGTGCTTTGGTGTGTATTAACAATATTTTCTTCTATCACCCACCACTGCTCTCAGATGAAGGCCTCACATTAAAAGCAGAGACATGAATGGGTGATAACAGTGTATTTATTTGTTTTTTTTTCCAGAGGAGCCATTAAAATAAGGAACTGCAAAGAGATGTCTTAAACCATCTGTTTTAGCACTTTGTTACCAATGTCACAGAGCAGAAACCCATTTAGAAACAACACAGGTCTCTAGCTCACTTTAGATAAGTCACCAGCCTAACTATGCAAGCCTTCAAGCATGAATGGCCCAGAGGACATCAAGTCCTCTCCAGTATTTGTCACATAAGCAGTTCTGATGTCCAAATGCACAACCTGGACTCAAGCATGTTGCAGGGTCTTACCTACCTTTTCTTAGTTAAAGACAAGCCTCTAGAAAAAGGTAGCAACTGATGGCTGTTTAGATGTTCTAAGGTTAAAACTGTGCGCCAATAGCTGGCTTTACTGAGTTATATACCATGTAGAAAACTACATTACATGCCACTTAGGCCCGGAGCCAGACATGGAATGAGGAGGCTGTGGCTGGTGTTCATTACATACCCATGAAAGGTCACTTGTCCCAAGCCTTCGAGGGTGAAAAGGGAAAGTATATGATTGTGTAAGACCCAGGGGTCAAATTCTTCACCTCTGTGTATGTGACAGAGATAGATAGGGGTGAGAGATCCGACATTAACAAGTTACCATGTGGAGAGCCAGAAGCGGGGCTGGTGTTGGAGGGAAGGTCATGTACCTAGTGCTACTGAGGGTTCATTCTGCATGACTCAGAGGTGGACATACAGAGAGGGACACACACACTGAATACCAATGTCATGTTAGATGTTCAACCTAAGGCAAGTGGCTTGGAAAGCCTTAATTCATGCACTGGTCAAAGGAAGAATCGAAAATACGTACAGTAGGCATTGGTTGATTTTTCCTTTCTCCCAGCAATTCTCTTTCGTGCACTTTCTCCACTGCCATTTAAGTCTCAATATTTGCTTTTGGTTGAGCTCCTGAGCACTTGAATCCTAAGCCAACAGTTTTCACAGGGGAAGAAATACTCCTGGCTGAGGATGAACTAAAGTTCTTATCCTCCTCCAAAAGGCAGAAATACCATTATTGATGTGTATAAAGGTCAAGAGGAGCTTATTGATTGTTGGAGAGGGACTGTGAAATTCAGAACCCCCCATTTTAGTACCCAGTTATTTCTACCTCTCAGCAGAAGATATCTCTGATGGGATGTCTGCTATAAATGCATCAATATTGCACTGAAAATTAGGCCTATACTATATATTATGTGATACATTATAATGGATGTTGGCTGAAAGGCAAGGGATTATTGCTTGCCATATGATAATAAAAGGAAAGAAAGATTGTGGAAGCACTTATGTGGTATTGCGTAATATCTCATCCGGACCTGAGAGCTTTAAAATGATATTAAGTCTGCATGTGTAGTCGTGTCTAAATGTATTTCACATCAGCCTTCAATATTCTATTGTTGATGTGGACAGAACTGTAAATTGATGAGCAGTTGACATCAGCCAAAATAAAAGGTATGATTTAAATAGCTTGCAACTTGATTTTATTTTCTTGAAAGGATACAGTGACGCTATTGTCTCTTTTGTCACCACACACACACTTTTGTCTGGCCGGGTTTCACCAAAATTATACACGAGGGTTGATCTCTGCCGTCTTTGTCAGTACTCAAATTATCTCCAAACTCCTGCACTATGATGGTTGCATAGTAACTACTGAGAGTGTAGAGGCAGCGTGTGAAGATTCACAGACTGAAACACATTCCAAATGTGGGGGGAAATAAATAAAAAGAAATGTGGTAAACTCAATTAAAATGTGTGAATTTATGAAGACACTCCAACTTTTGGTCCTATTGTAAAATGAACCGTCACACTGTTAAAATCTCCACACTATCTTTAAAACTCATAACAAGCTAATGGGCAAATGGGGATTGGCCTTAGTGCCCAGACGTAATCCCGGGTGATAAAGTATTTAGTAGACAAGTACAGTTTAAGATATTATTTTAACGTGGATCCAAAAAGCTGTAGTTGGTTGGAATGCTGAAGAATGCTGTTTACTTTGAAAATGTGCAATGGTTAATCATTCGAATCCATTAAGTTGGCTGTAAAGAGTACAGTACTCCAAACTACTATATTAAAAGTTTTAGTTACTGAAGTCCTTTGGAGTGACTCTTGCAGTGTCCCCTTCTTATCCACAGCCTGCCACAGTACCATATGGGGCAGACATGGATATATACACATTCATAAATCCTAATCCTCCACTAGTCTCCAGTCGTGTCTCCTTATAAAGTGGTATGTTAATGTAGGTACCAGGAAAGTAGCTGTTCCAATTACGTAACGGACAGCGCAGAGGCAAACTCATCTAGGCTTCAGCAAGGATTTGACTTGGTGCTGTAATGGAAGGAGCTAAAGTGAATATAATGTATGAAGAAAGCCAGGCTGAACTGATAACAATATTGATTTATTTTCACTGCTTAGGGTAGATGATACATCGGTCTGACTTTAAAGACAACCTAGACTCATCTCTGGGCTCCTGTTCTAAGACAATTTCATGAAAAAATTAGCTTGAATAGGATTTAAAATACATTAAAGGATACCAGTTGACTTATGGTGCAGTGCAACCTGATTGCGTACCTAATAAATGCATGAGGAAAGTTAAAGTAAGAGTTCAGGAAAACAAAAGACAAGTTAGACATTAAGAACACAATCACTGTATAGGTCATTTGAATGGAAGCACAGTTTTGGACAATAAAGAACCTTGTCACCAGTGACAATGCATAACATATGGGTAGGTGTTTACTCATTAGCAGAGCAAATTAACTTAATGTAAATGATGAAGGTGATGTTTTGTTGCTGTGGTGATGATGGTGATCATGATGATAAAATAAGGAAAGAAATACAATGTTTTCTTTTTTTCCCCCACTTCATATGGAGGATGAGAAACAAGCCAAATAAAACTAGGATAAAAATACTAGACATAAAGCAATAACAAAGTGGCATTTCATAGCTCCCCTCATATGAGGAAAAACTGTACATAGCACATTAGATCAGTGTGAGCATCTGTCTCCCCCACTGTAATGCTGATAAGTTCAGGTAACAAAAGTAATTGCTCTTAGCGTTAGCACAGCCATAAGACTTGACATTTTCTTATGTATACTTCACAACACTTTATCGATTTAAGAAAAAACAGATGTACAAGAATGGGAGCTTTTAGCCTGTGAGTCAGACTCATTTTTTAAAGCGTTATTATCAAAACAACAGTAGGCAAGTGTAGTTCTGTAGGACTGAAAGCTGCCTGTTGGTAATATTATCTTGGAGCTATAACACATGAGGCTTTAGCTTATTCCTCTGTGCTGAAGACCTCATTTTTGTTCAAAAACTATTAAAACATATAAATGAGCCACTTCAGGTGACACGTTTCTTCATCACAATAAACAGGAGTACTGCAGCTTTGAGTAGATGTCACCTACAGTGCCCTGCTCCCATAAAAAAAACTCACTAGGGTACCACATTTGTATTACTCCACAACTGAAAATAGTCCCCAACAATATATCTGCACCCTCTTTTAAAGACTTACTTCTTCAGTATAGAATTGAATGGGCTTGGGGCTGAGTGCCACAGACGGTATAGGGAGATCACAAAATATTGAAAAACTGACTATCAAAATTGTTGACTTTGGCCTTTTCCTGGAATATATTGAAAATAAGAAAAATAAAGAATAACACTAGCCTTATCCTTTAAGATAAACAGCAATAAACATTGGCATATTGCTCTGAAATTATAATGATCAGACCCAGATTTACCAATAAGTTAGTATTCACACTCTTTCTTCTAATGAGTTGGAACCCCAAACTCTGGAGAAAATTAATACTTTCTTGGTCAATAGGCTGTCTAACAGTTGGAAACAAAATCAATTAGATGGGGCATACAAATCCAAAATACTGAGGTGATAGGCAGTAAATCAAAAGCCAGGCAGATGGCCTTATATAAACAGGCAGAGACAGGGAAAACAGAATGAAGACTGGAACAGTAAGGCAACATGACGCAACTGACAATCTGGCAGAGGCTAACTGTGAGCTATCCTCTATACTGGAGCTAATTACAATTGCAACTGGGTGAGCAGGTGACTGAGTTGTGGAGCAGGACTGGGAAAACTCAGGAGCAACAGCTGGTGGGCAGGTGAGGAATGGCGCATCTGAAAAAGGTTAGAATTCAGAACACAGGGAATAGTGAGAGGGACTAGAGGCAGAGGAGGGAGGAGAGGTCGATGGAGCAGCTGTCGCCATGACAAGATTACCACAGGTTTTTGTGCAGTCAAAATCTCATTCCCTATGTATACCAAGATGTCTGGTGACTGAAGCATTAGACCGCCATTATTTCTGTTCTCACTGCGGTTATATTTTTAAATCTCATCAGTAGTCTGTACAACAGGTTTCTGCAGCTGCCCAAACTTTGGCTTTTTATTCTATGAATACTTCATGTTCCAGCATAGTGTGCAGCATTGCCACACTCCATTTCTTTTACTTTCATTTCAGTTTCTCAGGATTGTGCTCATTATTGCTTTTCTTCTCCAACTCTTTATCTATCTATCTATGTATTTATTGATGATCCTCTAGCTTTTTTTTTTATTAGTTGTTTATCTAGCGTGGCTTAATTTAGCACCCATGTGGATACTTTACTGTAAAAGGAATCATATAGACACAATTTAGACAGACAATATGGGGTAAACAGTTATGTAACTGAAAATTCAGCTATGATGTGGGTGTATGCTCACCCCTTGGTTGTGTAGAAAAGGCCTTCTTTATTGCAAAACAAGCTCTCTATAACTTTTAAAGCTTACTCCATTAAGCAGTACTAAGAGCCCTGCAACAGCACTTTGTTGTATGTGAAGTAATTCTTCATGTGTTTGATCAGGGTCAACTGAACACCATATTTCTGCTTTTTTGTGTCTTGTTATACAACACAAATTTGGATGTATTTTGGGCATATCTGCAACATCTAACTGATAAATGGAGTGACACACACCCATCACAGTACACACACACATACACACACACACACACACTGTCATAAAGCACCAAAAATGTACTGCTTAGATTGTTATTAATGTTACAGGCACTGCTTATTGTACAATTAGTAACACAGCTCTAAATGTCAGGGGAAGGAAAGCATGTAATCAATTCCCCCAGGTTAAGCAAGCTCACTAGTTAGGCATCTGATTCACTGTTGTCTGTGACAGTGAATGATGGGGTGGATGTTTAGCCATCAGATAACAGCACATTCCTTGCAGCTGTAGGTCAGCAGCATCTTGTTTTCTTTGGAGGGCAGTATGTGGGGAATTGACAGCATATTGCCATTGCGCCATTCGCTCATTGCAGGGCAATAATTTCCACACCTGTCCTATGTCAAGCTGTTACTCTCTTCTGCTACATTCGCTCTGTTTCTCTCTCACTCTCTGTTCTCCCTCTTACGTCTGTGTTCTCTTTGGCTGTTTGTTAATGACACAAGGCTGGGGCCCTGCTGCAGGGAGGATTAGACAGAGTTACAAATCGAAGTGGGTTAATCGGCTGGCCTACCATTTCAGGAGGCATCTCTCAGTTCACTGGCCCCACTGCTCTATTTGTTTGTGTGCTATTGCTCACTCACCAGCTCAAAGTTTTGGTTTAGTTGTGGTGAAAACAATACCAGTCACACTTGAACTTGTACATGATGAACATCAGTGTGAACCAGCTAACTGCATGGAGCTCCCTTACCACATCTAGATATCTTGTGGTTTGGATGTCTTATAATTTTCATTTATATATATATACTTACCACATCCTTAAAAACACATTAGGAGTGACAACAGTAAGCCTTCAGGAAACAGTTCCAAAATATGATCTAAGGCTATGAGGAAATGCATGTTAAAATCCAAATAGCAAGCAGTTATCCATACATGGAAGACCTAGCATAACAAAATGTAACTAGGGCAAACTATAGCTTTTATGTAATCATTGTCGAACTTTAGAAATGCATTGAGATTCCATACAAATTCAATGGAAATACACAATTATACGCAAATTTGCCTGGGGCAAATTGACACAAAAACGTGTCCATGCTAGTCGAAAATGATTGAACTTGAGCGAACATTTTGCACTTGTCCCAGGACTTTATGAATCTTCTTCGTAAGTGTATAGAGACAAGGGGAACCGAACAAAAACGCACAGACGCAATTCCAAGCACACAGTTGGTGCGTCTGCTGCTAGCTAGCTTACAGCTAATATCTGTACAGTTGTTTAATGTTGTCTGGCGGTCAAAGTTGAGCAAATGAATCACTTTCTGTCTGAATACACCTTTAACGTTCTTCCTTCTTCTTTACAACAAATTTTTGATGTGTTATAGCAATGTGAGACTTACATTCACTTCCACCTTGCAGCCAAAATCTCAGACCCTGGATAAAAGCTTACCACAAAAAGCAGAACCAATCATGATTTGATATCTCTGTTGCAGGAAGGTGGTTGCTGAGTCATTGCGCATATAAGAGTGCTAGTATAGCTAATGTTTGAACCAGCAACTGAATTGACTACTGAACTGAAGACAGTCAGAGGCAGGGCTGAACATCATGGCTTTAAGAACAGCGATGCCATCTCTTACTGATGTACAAAAAGAATTGCAAACAGCCTTGCTTCAAGCAGAAGTAAAAGTAAAAGTATGGACAAACTACATGCTGTGACTACAAATCTTTAAACTCAACTGAACGAAATGATTCGAATCAGCAAAGTGACTCCACCTCTAATTGTAAGTAAACCCCATACAAAAATGCAGCAAAGCAGTTTCAGACCATATAAATAATTTGTGAGTGCAATTGCACCCTAATTTTTTGTTTCCAGCAGAGGAGATGGAGTTTGCATCATTGTGAACCTTCATTTTCCTTTATTAGAACACTGCTAGCCTCATGTAGAGTAGCCAGCAGTAGGTACTTTAATATATCCACAAAAACTCTGTGAGGTAAGAAAGCAGGCAGGCAGGGAAATTGTGTAAGGAAGGGTACAAAGTTAACAATTAAACTTCTGAGTACCGAAAATTGCTAAACGCCTTAAACCAAAGGCTCAACGTCTATATAAACAGCATAACTGACAGTGTTAAATGTTCGCTGACAACTATTTGGCTTTGACATGTGGTGACCGGAGTGCTTTTTCAGCCATGGAGCAATATTGGTCTGGGTCAGGTGCTTATTTATGTATTAAAAGTGGTACATTATATCTGACACTCACAGTTTGCTGTGCACACACATATCTCCAAGGATGAGAACTGGAAAGTGCAGTATGTTGTGGAGGAAAAATCGAGAAGATGGGCCAGATGTCTTCTGGATCTTCAACACACTTTTAAAAAACTAACAGTCACTAATAAAGAAAACACTGAGTCCAGATGAGTTCAGATGTGAGCAGAGTTTAAGAAACAAAAAAAAGATTCTTCTGTCGAATGTAATCAACCCATTCAATAGTTCACAAAGACGAGATCACTTGAATGTGTTAATTAGTTTAATAGCAAGGACATGTTGTATGGAGAGATTAGCTATGGTCAAGGACAGAGGAATGAAGAAAGAGTCAAGGATGAGGAGGTGAATCAGGGGTCGACTTTGTTTCCAGTCCACCTTAGAAATAATTGAGATACTATTGATGAGTGTTCCTTCAATTATCAGTTTTTCATAAACTCCACAACATTTTGTTTCCAACACAGTTAAACATTCTACCACTCCTGCCTTGAGTGTGTAAGCAACTGCTCTGTCTCGTGTAGTGGGGATAACACTCATCATTGTGTGGAGCCTATTTTTAGATTGTTAATCAAGGTAACATGTTCAGACTGATACACTCAGTATGATATCCCATAAAGTGTGAGTAGAGTGAGATTGCTTCATTTCGGCTCATCCACCCACAGTGACCTAACAGAGGTCAAAAACGTGTGCGTGCGTCAAGTGTGTGTGTGCATGCAGGTATGTGTATTTGACAAAATAATGTCTCAACCCCTCGGTCTAGCATAGGGGTGTAACACAGAGCTACGACATGTATCTGTATGTGTTTATTCTGTTTATTCCACAAACATATCTGTATTCCAATTCTGTATTGGGATTTACTCCAAAAAGAGTCTGAACTGAGTCTAAATCAAAGCTGTGTAGCTGTTACTAGTCCTCCAAAAGTGGAGGTTGTAATGGAAGGAGGCCCAGATGAAAATAAATACCATATGAACTGTCTATTATATTAAATGAGACAGCTATTGACAAAGAAATGTGCCAGCTCATGGGGTCATATTGCATAATCAAAAATAAATAAATACATAAATTGGAGGTTGTGTATTCAATGGGAGGAACCCCACATGATATTAAGTTGGTTTAAGTGGTTTTGAGAAAAAACAAAAAAAGAAAGCCAATGACAAAATCTAAATCTAAGCTTTTTTATTTTATTTTGCATGTACTTTTAAAAGGGCCCCTAACTTCAGTTTGTCATTTTCCCGTCAGCTGTCAAGTCATCCAAAGTGCCAGGCTTCAATATCGAGTCATGAGGTGAAAACAACACCTGGACAACATCAGTCAAACTTTACCCTGCAGTTCACAACAAAGCTTAAAAGCTCTCGATAATCTTCTCAGAATGTCCGAGTGTCAAACTTAATCTATCTAAACCTCCACGTTTGTTTTTTTGTTTGTTTGTTTGATGTTGTTTTTTACTGCGGTATATTTTTTTACATTTGGCAAATCCGCATTATAAAATGTCATGCAGCTTTGGCTACCAGCAGTTCCTGTTTGCACTGTACAACAATTACCTGGATTACTTTTAATACTATGCAAAGCGCCTTTTTTATATTATTGTTATAAGTGTATTCATGGACGTTTATCCTTGATGGACATCAGAGATATGGATATCACTGCAACGAGTGACTCCTTTGATTTGAAGTGTGTATATGATGTATGTGTTTTCTGATTTAATGGAATAATGACTGAGAAGACAGGAGCTTGAAGCAAACTGTGTTCATATTTGAATAATGTATTGTATTTGGTTATATTTCTAGTCTAGTAAGGACTAGTGAATTATAGCAAGGACAAACATTTCTAGTTGCTCCATTAGGTGTCTACTTGTTTGCTTTCAACTCTCACTGTGATGACTTATTTTGTGTTGTCATTGACATATCTTTCTCTGCTTCCTTTGTCAGATAACTGTATGAGTATTAAGTGATTTAATAGGGATTTGCTCCCTGTACACACAGGCTAATAATAATCTCTGGTCAGCTGCATTGAGAGTCTTAATCAAATCACTGTTTTATACACATACAGCCACCAACAGCATAAGCATTTGTCAATGACAACACCTGTTTTGTTTGAAAGGCTATAGTGACAGAACAAATCAAAAGCAATCACAGAGAGACTGAAATACTCAGCCATGTATTATGAAGGTTTGAAAATCATATGTAATCATTTTGAATATCCCACTTTATCCATTTACACAAGGTCAGAAGTTTTAAAGCTATCCACACTGGAGAGCATTTTCAAAAAGCTTAATTTTGTTAGATAGATTTACTCACATGGTTCTGCGGTCCTGTCTTGTCATCAAAGCCTTATAATTGGTCTTGTGGGTAACTGTGGTTTGGCTCATGTCTGGCACTGACACACACATTTCACAGCGCGTGGAAACTCATACTGCCAGTTTTCAGTGGAGCACAAGACAAGATTCTGCTTTATCACAGCTTGTCAAAATACAAGAAGTTGATAATGGCCAAACAGGAGAGACGGCGGGTGTGGATTGGTTTTCACAGCAGCTGAACATGACACTGAGAGCTGATAATGGGATAGCGTCGAGAGGGATAATGAAGCAGTTGCTCTTGGTTTGAATGATACTTTTGCCATCACTTCACTTTCTTCTTTCTGCAACAGTTTTAAGAGTACAATTTGAGTTCACTCTAAAATGTGCATTTCTTACAGTGCAAAAATCTGAAAAACAAACAAATCATTGTCTTCACAGCCTTGTTGCTTAAGTCTTAGGTAAGAGCTTCCTTTGAAGTTTTAGTCTCTCTCTTTTGATTCCAGGAAGTGGTGCATTTGGGAAAATGAAGCCGAGAACAAGTGTTGCTGTTGTCTGTTGTGCTATTAAAGGGAGTTTTACATCAGCACTTGTGCTAAAGATGAAGCTTGAAACAGTTTCTGGCTCTTTTAATTATTCAACCTTATATTGTCAGCTGTTGGGAGTGTATTCAAGGAAAAGATAAAGAGAAAAGAAAACCTGGATGAGAGGTTAGTCAGGCATGTAAGTGTTTCGAATGCTTTCCTTCTGGTTACTGTCATTTGTCCCACTTGTGCATCTTCCACTCATGGAGATTGCATGCAAGAAATGTTTGTCCATCCTTTTGTATCTGTGTATGTGGTCCTATTCTGTAGACTGATACACTTAGGATGTCTGTGGTATTGCAATACTAACTGCTTTATAGACTGGTAAGTAGTGGGAGAGCTTGCCAGGAACAGACAGGAGGAAGTAGTCGACTCTTATGTTTTATCACCCTCTCTTCTTCTGTGGAGTAGAAGATTTTGTATTTACATGAGGGACAATGCAGTGTAAGTTATGTTTTCTGCAGCATATGTAGCCGGTCTAACCTCTTACAAAAATGACTTTTTATTGTGTTTTATTGACAGATTTTTTCCAGAAGTGAAAATACTATAAGCAAAATTGGGATTGTAGATTTTATTTTAATTCCTTTGCCAACGGCAATAAAATGAAAAACAAGTATGTAATCTTGATCTCTCCCACCAGTTAAAGAGGTCAGTTAGGGTGAGATGAGGAGAGGAACAACTCCAAAACAAATAACATTGTGAGGATTAGTGTTGACAACGATGTATGTGCGGGTTTGTGGGCAATGCACTTTCATCCCAGAGTGCTGTGAGTATTAGGGCTTCTTGATGCTCACATCAAGTTATTATTCTTCATTGTTGTATGTGTAAAACAAAATTTCTGTCTCTCAAGTACTTTATCAAGCTGTTTAACACTGAAAGTTTAACATAAAATAAAATCAGAGGGGCTTAGTCTTTGAAGTCGGACAAAAATATAAAAATACTATTGTCATCATGAATAAAAGTGCTGATTGGATTGAAATAAACATGTTTATGCTATTTAATGCTATTCCATTTTTGGTGTTTAAAGAGCTGAAAAGTGACATTTGAAAAACTCTGTAAATGTCCCGGTTACTGGGGATATTCCGCAGACCTCCATGTTAACTTTTTTCATTAGGACTATTTCTTCTATAAAACTTTCAGAGCAGGGTTTACCTGGCAAATTTTGACTATTTCCTAGGTCCTCTGTTGGATAGGTACGCAAGTGTACACACACACACATGCTCACACATACACATGCACATTCTAAAGCTGACACCTTCCTAAAGCACCCCTGCCTCTCTTGTAGGTCAGTCCAACTGTGAGGAGATATTGCTTCTTCAAGGGTGTCCTTGTTCAAGGAGATACTGTATGCAGGCCATCAAATCTGGACTCACACAACTCTGCACATGGACAAACAAAAAGACATACAGGGACACACAGATACACATGCATAAACTGGATTTGTGGTTCAGATAAAGGTTGATAGTTTTCTGTACTCACTCAGGCTGTATATGAGCCATCGATCCACAGATGTCCATATATTGCATTATCTCATTGTTGACAATGTGTAGATGTGGTGTGTGCTTCTTGGTACTCTGTTTGAATAGCAATCAGCTTCTTCCTCAGTTCCCCGAACCTCCATAATGCATGAGATGTGGGACTCCTCTTGTGGATCAGTGTAGTTGTATTGGGAATGTGGGGTAGTCAAAGGACAGCTGTCAAGAGCTTCAGCAGAGTCAGAAAGGCAGAAATCTGGCAAGTTTGTAGTAAAACAGATATACAACTACACATCTTTAGCTGCACACTGACTCCAATGCGTGTCCACTTCCACACACAAACATAATCTCTTCAAGCAGGAGAAGCAGTAAGTGGGACAAATGACATGCACAGACACAGACTCATTTTATTCCCTTGTCTCTTTGGCCAGCTAACCTTCCATCTAGTGTGAATGACAGCTGAGACTGAAGCCTCCATTAACTCCCCCCTGTCTTCCAGCGGGACTCAAAAGCACCCTAATAATCTGTGTCTTGTTCTTCCCTATCTTCTCTTTCCCATCAGCCCCTACCCACACACACCAACCGCCCCCCTCTCTGAATTGCTACTCCACTCTACTCCTCTCCAGGGACACAAAAGGGCCTGCAGATGCTCCAATCGACTCTAATAAATTGTATGTAGTCAGTTAAGCTCCACGACTGCCAACTGGCAAAGCTGGGAACCTCTGCTTTGGGAGAGCTCTGAGATTAAAAAAAAAAGGTTCCTCTAAATTTGATTCACCTTCAGCAGCGAGCTCTCTTGAAAGCCATGTCCAGGCCAGAGTAAATGATGAAAGAGCATGGAAGGAAAAGAAAGGGATAAGAGACACTGAAAGGAAAAAGGAGAGAGAGGGGAGCAGTGTGATGGAAAGGGAGGTTAGACAAAGTGCAAGTAAACAAACAAGAGTCTGGGCTTTATTGAAATCCGTCATCAAGTCTCCGACATGCCATAAACTATGGAAATGGTCTTGAGGGAGGAAAAATACAAAAAGTGTACTGAGTCTAAGAGCGTTGGGCAGAGTGATGTCCTTATGGGAATTCAATCTTGAGACCTTAACAACACACAAAAATGCACACACTCACTTTACCAACTGACCAGTATTTTTCGCTATCCCCAAAACACATCCAGGTATCTACACACACACTTGTGCAAGTATAATTCGTTACATATAAGCATTAGATATTCTATTAATTAGGTAATTAGAGCTTGACTGATACTAATATTTTGAGGCCTGTATCATAACAAAATTTAAGACATGTACTGAGTGGGACATTATACAGTTGAAAAATTGACTTGTAAGTGTTTTCTGTTGGAACGGAGACACTCTTTTTAAATTACCTCAAACATATCTATAACAGTATTTTGGTTATAGATATTTTCTTCTTATATAGCCTATATTTTGATATAATTTTGGATTTCTGTTTAAGCTGTCAGTCTTACTGTTGTGTTAAAAAAAAACATCATCATTATTTATTCTGGAGCAAACGGACCAAATGAAACCCCTGCAGCAGCTCCAGTATGCTTTCCTGTTGCAGATTTACTACATGCAGTGCACAAGCTGTTCCAGATACAGAGCTGAATCTTAAGGACTCCATACACAGATCTCCAGAGACTGGGGAATATATGTCACTCAGCTCTGTGGGGATCGGCATGTTTATTATTAGGCCTCTTTGGAAATGCTGTGCCCTATGCCAGGTTCCTCATACCCTGTCGCTGATGGCATGAGGACCGTGTGAGGCAGGAAATTGAAAGCCACTTGTTGTTGGAGGGCTTTTTGGAGGAACTGAAGTAGGTGGATGATAGAGTGCGGTATGGACATATGGCTGAGTGGTGGAGGGATCACATTTCCTCCCCACTAACGGTATTTCAAAGAGAGGAGGAGAGGAGTGAGCAAGACAGACACAGAGAGGATAGAGGCAGAGGATTCAGAGGCAGGCTGCTTTAGGATTCAGTCCCACTCTTCAAGGTCAGTGCACTATAGAAATAATTTACAGCAACACATACCTCTTTCAGGTTTACCATTCTCCCCTCCAAAAAATAAAAAAATATGTATTATTGAAGATCAAAATCACATGCTTTGTCAATGTTTTTAAAATATCCAGTCCATCCATTTTGCCAATGATTTATTTGCTTGATTGGCTGCCCTTTTAACTGAATGCAAAAAAATATGCCATTTTTGGAAATGAGCACTCCTAAGCTTTATGTCGGCAAGCTTTGAGGAGATATTCAAATCTGAATCCTTCAGAACCCATCTAGCACCTCAGAGGCTGATCCAACACCTGTCATGTTCTCTAGACGGCTCCCTCGGCTGTGTCTGTTTAGTGGTAATGATCTAAGCCATTCACACTCACCTCCAATGTGTTCCCGTTTTTTTTTCCTCCTACCACATGCAAATAGATGCAACAGGAACTCCTCTGAGATTAGATGGAGAGGGAATATAGGAGAGAGGGGAAGCTATGGGGAGAAGTAGATAGAAGGAGATTCATGTAGAGGAATGAGGGGAAATGGGAGATGAAATAGAAAAAAAAATAACATGAAAGAGAGGAAAAAGGGAATGCATGGGGCAGATGAGGGGAGGGATAAAAGAGATGGGGGAGAAAGTAGCAGAAGGAGGTCATTGCTGGTACTCAAATCAGAGACTGGGAGTGAAGAGCTGTGAGAATAAAAGCAATTTGCATCACTGCTCCACTGAGCTTTCCAGTGCCTTTCATTTATCCCCCTCTAAAACTCTCCCACACCCCCCACACCCCCCATCCCTTCCAGCAAACTCACCACGCCATCACGCCATTCCACAGCTCTCAAATGGAAAACTGGCTTCAAGGGTAGTGGGAAGAAAGACATATATAAATACATATATATATAACCAGTACTCACTATTTGGTCATCCTCATTCTGATCCCTACCCTTTCTCTCTCCGTGTAGACTCAAGCCTCCATTCCACTTCCTCTAACCTCGCCCTCCTCCCTTCACACCTCATCACCCCCCAACTTTTCTAAATCTTCTTTTTCCTGCTTTTCTCAGTCTGTCCCTCTTTCTTTCTGCTTCTCCTCTACCTCATCTCCCACCTTTTTGTCTATTTCCTTTCTACTATATCAAAAGACTACCCCTCATTAAAAAAACAGCATCAGTCCTTTGTTCAAATGTCCCATCATGACCATTATTGTCTAAACCTAACCAAACATTAACCACAGCGGTAGTAGATTAGAAAATGCTCATCTGTGTTGTTTTGGAAGATAATAACAACAACGTATTTTGTCTTTTAGTTTGTTAGGACTTTGCTTTTAAAAGAAAAAAGAAAGAAAATAAATTGCATCACAACCCAAATTAGCAATTTCAAGACAAAAGTTGTAACAATTAATGCAGACACAAAATAGGGTTTGTAGGAGGGCTTGCAACAGTCCAACAAAATACAAAATAACTCTAATATTAGTTCTTCATGCTGTTCTCAGTCCAAGAGAAGCCATGTGGTGTGGGGGTGTGGATGAGATGTGAGGGGTTAGTCGACAGGAGAGCTTGGAGAATGAATCAGTCGACGAGGTCAGAGTGGGCAGCTGGAGCATCTTTTTTTGTTTTTGATTTCCATTTGTTTTTTTTGTTCAAGTTCATAACTGATCACCACTGATCTGTTTGGAAAAGACACAACATAAGGAAGTTGGATTTGTTGTTTTTCTATAATACTGAGAAAATAATGCTACACATAGAGGATGAGACAGCTATAGATTGTACATATTAAAGTCCACTTTATGGCGCAGACGAGTCTTGACAAGTGCAAACATGTGACTTGTTATTCATCTGAACAGTGGGAGATGGTTACTTACTAACACTCTTGGCATTCATGAGTCTCCCTGGCAGTCAAATCATATTAGACTCAAACTGTAATATCCATGGAATGAAATGCCAATATGAGATTTTGCACAATTTGGCTGCCTGAAGGGCTGACTGACCAAGCATATACTGTAGATATAGCATTGTCTGGAATCTTTGCCTCTGTCTGAGAAATCTGCCCACACAATGACTCTGGCTGTAAAATGTGACCTTTCAGTAATGAAACACAAACTTGAAGTTTGCAGGAATACTTTTGGGAACACATCTGGGTGGGACTATAGAGTATGTGGGCTTCATAGTCATAGTGTCATAGTGTTGGTTCAGGGAGGAACATGAAGTCATTCATGTCACACAGATCAGGTGATTATCAGTTGAATCCTCAAGTGCCAGCTCCCAACAGTTCACATGCTATAGCAGTCACTTTAAACTCCAAATATCTCAGCTCCGTGCATCTAACTGTTATTTGCTGGCCATTTCTACATTGCAAGATTAAATTCACCACTCACCAGCTCAGTTTTTACCTGTTATTTGTTTAAGCTAATTAATAATTGACCAAGTTAACCCAAACAATATCTCATGGTGACTCTTACAGCTATTAGGTTTCCTCAACCAATGTGTATTTTTCGGTAAAAAGGCTATACTTCAGACTCATATTTCAGAGTTTAGTTTTCCAACTGAACTTGAAGTGCGCTCGAACAAGTTTAATCAGCCTCTATGAAGATACAATATCCTTTTTCCTTTAATCCTCAAAATAAGGATCTAGAATCAGACAGCAGCAGAGCAAACCTGAGTTGAACCCACAATTTGTTCTAAATATAATTAACATATATAATTATAGATTATGCTCTATTTCTGCTTTGCAGCACCATTTTGTTGTTGTTAAAAAATAACTCAGCCAAACAAAAGTTTAAATATGGAATAGAACAAAAATTAGAAAAACAAGAATGTTTAATTTTCCATAACAGCGCTAGACTGCCTAAAGGGGCTTTCACTAAGCATTTTACAAAATTGTTCATTGAATTGAAAATTGTTCCACATATTAACTATTTTCCAATCAGTGTAAATATCAGTTACAGGCTTACATTCGGGCCAAGCTGCTTTTATATCTGAAGGGACCCTGGTCATTACGACTACTTGAGGCTTGTCACCCATTTGTGGCCTGGGGTAAGATGACTCGAGATGACGAGCAGGTCAGAGTACTTTCAGTACTTTCAATACGTGTTGGCAAATAATGGTATTCTGTTCCATTTGCCTCTCACTCGCTCAGATAGCTACAAGCTACTGCAGAGTGGCGATGACAGTGCCTCTCTCTACGGCAGTGCACGCCGGCAGCGGGTCAGGTGAGCAGACGCAGA
Source organism: Macquaria australasica (assembly GCA_005408345.1). Classification (NCBI taxonomy): domain Eukaryota; kingdom Metazoa; phylum Chordata; class Actinopteri; order Centrarchiformes; family Percichthyidae; genus Macquaria; species Macquaria australasica. The sequence continues at coordinate 1,159,965 of SEMN01000113.1, forward strand.
ATAGAAATGATCTTACAGCACCAGATTTTCCCCCGGCTGTTCAGTGCACCCTTGCAGCGCATTGATGATGAAGTAGGTGTTGCGCATGTGTCAGTGTGCTGAGCAGCAGTATTAACTGTACTTTATACATGTTTGTTTGTTACCTTTATTATATTATTAAAATTCAACATTCGACATACTATATATTTTTTTAAAGGTTTGGATTGTTTTTTCAGAATCGTACTGTACATTTTCCTTGTCGATGAATGCAATTTTCCGTTCTATAAATTATACTTTTTGACTGAAAGGAACAAAATTGATCATTGAGAGTTTGATTGATTAATTGACTGACTGACTCATATTAAATATCTATATCTGATCTGCAAGAAGTGTATTTATCAAGAAATCCCCTAAATGAGGAAACATTAACACAGTAGGAAGCGTGCTGTGGAACTGGATATTAGTTATTAGTTATAATGGATTCTCACATTCTGTAGTAGCTTTGAGTGTGAGAATTTAATGATCACTTTGTATTGTCCTCTCCTTGGCAGCTTGGCAGCACAGCATATTCAGCACTCATAAATTCAACATCATTCTTCCTGTATCACTCTCTGTCTCCTTTCCTTCCTCTTTCCATTCCTCTCCCACTCTCTCTTTCTCTCTCCAACATAGTTAATGTACTGATGCTCATTATGACTGTTGTTATGACAGCCTCCCATGCACTTACATGCACACAGCCGCTGCAGTTATTCTGGTGATTTACAACCTCCTCCTCCCACAGAGAGAGAAAGAGAGAGGCACACTATAGCTGTCTTTTGAGGAGAGCTTTATGTTCACAGTAAACTAGCCAGTGGCACCTCCACAGAGCCTGTCCAACAAAGCAAACCACAACTTCCTCAAGTAGATATGCCTGCAATAATAGGCTCTCAGGGATGACAATGGAAACATTCACTCAGTTTAATAATTACGTCCCAGGTCACATAGCACCTCCTTACTCCACCATGGCTGTCAGTTTTTTTTTTCTTCTAACTTAAGAGTACTTCAAATTCCAAAGTGGACTCTTTGGTGGGGAGAATTTTGCATATGCCAGAATGGCTGATGGCTTTTACAAATGATGCTTATGAGTGCTAGCGCTGCAAGTGATGTAATACACAAGATCATAGCTCTTGTTATCTAATCCTTGCAATATTGCATATTGCATCCACAGTGCCAGGTGAAAATCACAGCTGCATTTTTTTCTTCTCTCCCTGTTCAGCCCTGGCTGTGATCCCTGAAGCATAACAAACACACACGCACACACACATACACACACACACACACACATATAGCAGACCCACATGCACCAAATGCATTGATACACACATGGAGGGAATAGTAATACTGTTAAGATACATAGTGCATGTATCATTTCTTGATGTAGTATCTATAGATGGAATGTACTATGATGGACTGCAGACATCATTTTCAGTGTCCACATTTCTAACAAGACAGGAAGAGGCACTGTGTGTGTGTGTGTGTGTGTGTGTGTGTGTGTATGTGTGTGTGTGTGTGCGTGCGTGCGTGCCAACAAGAAAGAGAGTTAGAGAAGCCTCCCTGATGTTTCATACATCACAGGAAACCATCCTGTTTGATGGCGTGTATTGATGAGTGCAGCAGAGATAGTTTAGGAGGTCTACATGGCAACAAGCCTCTCTACAGCCACATGTGCTGTAGAGAGGCTGTTAGTGTGAGCTGTTACATAACCACCGACCAGGGATGAAGTGTTGGGAAGGCAGCACATGAAGCCAGGGCCAAGAATAAACCCACTCATATATTAGACTTCTACAGTTATTTGTTGTTGTTTTTTTTTTCTTTAGGTGAGAAAAAAAACATTAAGCCTCTACATACCCCTTCAAATATTCTTCTTCAAACTAACCTAAATAAGGCATTCCAGCATTTCTTTCATATATGAAAAAAGGCTGTCAAAATGGAAGTTTCAACAATCCCATTCAGTGTTTTACCCTGGATTCACTCAAATCATTGTTCCAATTCTAAGTCTAATTATAGCGCTGAATGCTAGAATTGCCACTATAGTATTTATGTCTTTTGAAAAACTCAATTCTCAAACTCGTGGTTGTCAGCACCTCAAGCCAAATAAGGCACAAACAACAACAACAACAACATGACAAAACCTATTTAAGTCAAACAAGGACTTCACTGAGAAAAGCTGCTCCTGTTTCCCTGACTCCATCCAGTCAATATCCAAGCCTCCAGTTCCCAAGGTGCTGTGGGATGTCAGATCTGTAGCCGACGGGTATATTCAAAAATGCATGTTCAGCCTCTTTGCCAGGAAGTGGATGTGCCAGTCATGACAAAAAAAGTTCCCTGAGACAGCAAGTTTATTTAACTTAGTTTTTTGTGGATGATTGGTAGGCTTCTTACTTCAGTGAGCTACATGAGCATCTGACTGCTGGCTTGACTGTTTTATCGTGTCCTAGATTTACTATCAGGGAATTTTACTGCAAGTTATTAAACTTCTTTTATTTGTTTATAAATTGTTAATCTACTGTATGTGTTTCAGGTTTCATGTGTGTGCCATCATAACAACAGAAAATATATCCTTGTATAGTCCAACCCTGAATTGAATTGTAATCGATGTGAATTTTAAGATTACAGTGAATTTATTGGCCTATATATCAGGAGGCTTTTATTTTTTATTTTTTGTACATGAACACAAATATGTTGTATGTTGTGTGTATTCTCTATAACATTTGCAAAGCTGATTTTTAGAATATATTGAAACCTGCAGCGTTTATATTAATGTTTGCTAGTTAGCTGTCTTCCTTTTCTCTACTTTTTGCTGGCGCAGTGTTACATTTCTTGGTACATTACCGCCACCAACTGTTGCTCAGCAAAACTGCATGAAAGCGTAAGTTAGTCACCGGCCCCATGCACATGTGCGTATGTTTGCAACTTTGCGAAAATAATACAGGAACACACACATCAAAGATTGCTCTATAGCATAACTAGTGGCTAACAAGTGTCTAAATAAAATAAATATACACAAGCTTGCCTAAGTAACACTGTTGCATGGACAAGCTTCTTCTTCATCCTATCCAAATAAATTAATACATTGTTGAAGAAGAGTTTATACAGTGCATATATATATATATATTTCTCCTTTTTTTAAGAAACATGCATATTATGTCCAAAACACTTTGATGTCCGAGTCTGCTATCTAAAGCCGACATATACAGTCCCTCAAAGGCTATGTGCTGTCTGTGCGTGACTTTATGTGATGCGAGAGGATGGTCTACCATTCTTGTCCTGGGAGGACAAACAGAAGAAAACGAGTGAATATGTTGTGCAAGTACAACATAGTGAGCCCATTTCACAAACAATACTTAATCCCAGAAAGACAGCAACTGTCAAAGCAAATAGAGCATATAGGAGATATTTTAAAACAGATTTTTGAAGTTGCTTGGAGGCTATTTTCATTTGTCTGGAACATGTGGTCTCTCTCTCTCTTCTCTGTGTGTATGTATGTGTGTCACATACACACAAAAACACACAAACACGCACGCACACACACCAAACCCTAACCATCTGTCTCTCAGTCTCTCTTCCCCTCTCTGACACATACACACTCTTTCACACTGTCTGTCTTAACCTCATGTTTCTATGAAAAGAGGGAATTCCCCATTGCTTTGTACTGAGAGTTTTTTGGCCTGTACTGCCACTGTTCCATTTGCTTTTAAGTGAACTTCATCCAATATTGAAGCCTTGTCTGATCTAATCTGAGAGCTTGCAGTGGGAAAGTATTACAGAGCAGCTGTGTAAAATGGTCACTTTTTGGGGTAACCCTCTCTTCTCTCTCTTTTCTCTCCATCTCTCCATTTTATCCATCTCTCTTCCTCCCTCTCCCGTCCACTTTCCTCCCACTTCATCTGTCTCCTTTCCCTCCCTTCCCCTCTCTGTCCTCCGTTGCTCCCTCTTTGTGCACTTTCAGGACTACACATTGACGATGTACTTCCAGCAGGCCTGGCGAGACAAGCGGCTGTCCTACTCTGAGATCCCCCTCAACCTGACCTTAGATAACCGGGTGGCTGACCAGCTCTGGGTCCCCGACACCTACTTCCTCAACGACAAGAAATCGTTTGTCCACGGTGTCACAGTAAAAAATAGAATGATCCGACTGCACCCAGATGGTACCGTACTGTACGGTCTAAGGTGAGATTTTAATCTCTTAAAATAACGTTTTCGACTACACAACAAGACCGAGGGGTTAGATATGTACATGAACAAATAAACAGAAAAAAAACATAATATCTCCCACATGCTGGATGAGTACGGCACCAGATAATGATAGACTACGTTGCACAAATTGTGGTAATTTCCACTTCCTGTTGTCAAACACTTCACACTTTATATTTTGTCAGTGCACTTTCTATTTTTTTAAATCAAACAAACAACCTGGGGGAAAAAAAAAAATCAAACTTCTACCAACTTTAACATAACAATGAGTCAACGATAGCTGCATTGGACTCAGTCAGTAATTAGCTCATTAGAGCCAGATGAAGAAAACTACTGATGTGAGGTGCAATATTGCCCATGAGCAAAAATTATAATGTTGATGAAGTGACCTACTTGTGTCCTCATTTATAGGACATGTGTGCATCACAACAAGGCTTCTGTAACACTAAATTCAGCTGTTTTGCAAAGTCTCTGCACTTCAACTTCAGTTCAACTGAAATTAAATTACCTGCTTTTGTGTCTTTTCCTGTTCATCATACATACAGTATTTGCTCTGTGAATTGCATTTCATTTGTTCTCCTTAGAGAAAATAATCAGTACCCAAAAGAGAGAAATTTAGGCTATATTTAATATTTTTTGGCTTCATGATTGCACCTCCTATCTTTGTATTAACCAGTTGGGATGCATTAAATCTCCGGATCCCTAGATAGAGAACTTATCTTTGCACAACCAATCAAACTGTCACATTTTAAACTGTATTTGCATGAGTAACTTTGTCGTTTTATCATAGGCAGACAGACACACTGACTAACAGCCACGCAGCAGCTTGCAACAAAGGGCCATAGACTTTGAACAACTCACATTAGCTTCCCTGCTATGCCTGCATGTTTCCTTCTTAACTTACAAACAAAAGGAACATTTCTGATATTCCCTTTAAGACCCTTTATTCTTCCTTTCAATAACCAAATGCTATTAAAAATGAATTGAACATTGGCATTATTTTTGACAGCAAAATGGGATCACTAATTTTAGTTGGATTTGCTGGTTGAATGTTATCTTGTCAGATGCTTGAAACATCCATTCATCTTGCTTCCTACCAAAGAACAATTAAAGAGCATATGGTTGTACTTTTTACAATCTTCTCAAACTTAGTGTGATGGATGAGTTTCTCAGACAATGACAGCTTTCAGCTGTCAGCAGGTTTGTTGACATCTTCGCAGCTACGAAGACTGGAGTGCTGCAGGTTTGATGTTTTCTTTGTTAACATTCTTCGGAGAGGCCAGTTGATGTTCTAAATATTTCCCCAAGCGGAGACTTTTGCGTGTTTGATATGTCAATATGGCATGTCCCACCTGTTTTACAGTTGCCAAAACCAACACCCCCTATTGTACAATATAAATTGATTGACCCATTCCACTGAGTTTCAACCTCTCAAAGTTAACATGATTACAGTGCACTTCTCACACCTCACTGATGTCTCATCAGTTCATTTTGCAAATAGGCCTCTGATGCCCAAACTCTATAAAAAGTTATTGAAAACCATAACATCTTAATGACCATCATGGCAGCGCATTGGCACTGCTGTGGGAGAGTGAAATTAAATAGAGAGAGATAGAGACAACGAGACAAAGAAGGAGAGAGAGGGGTGTTTAGGAGAGGATTAGAAAGACATCTTGTCAATATTGCTCTCTTTGGTCTTCTTCACCAATGTTGTCTGTCTTCATTACTCACCCACTGCCCTGTTACAGTGTTCAGCATGTTGTAATTTGCTCAGGTTTCTTACACAACCAAAGAAACATTTCTGCAAAGGCTTGGTGTAATTAATGTGTTTAAGGCCAAGTAGTTCTGATTCTGACCACTTGAGTGGCAACAAAAGGGTAAATGGTCGGTAGATATGGTGTGTGTTGTTGTTACAGAGTAGAGGGGAGGGGAAAGAGATGGAAGACCAATCCAATTCTTTAGAGATGCAAGAGATAAAGAAAGAGACAACTATTAAGGAAAGAAAATAAGTGCAGTAAAAGCTGTCTATATCTCACAAAAGCAAACACATTTTACTTTTTAATGGAATAAGTGCTAAGGCCTTGAGTAAAAAAAAAAAAAAGAAAGAGAAAAAGAATGTCAGAATGATTCTGGATATATTCCTGAATTTATCCACTTTTCTGCCAAACAAAGCCACAATAATTAGATCCTTCGGTGTGTTATTGCAAGGGGTAAGGGACCTTCACTTGAACGTGGAGCCCAATTATGCCAGAGCATTCATGAGTGTAAAGTGAATTAGAATCTGAATTTTTAGAATTACTTTTTCTGTACTCATTTTATTGCCTTCAGACTAAATCAGAAACCCCCTCGTAAAAACCAAATCCTCCTGTCAAACTTAAAGTCAGTTTACTGACATGTCCATTCTTCCTGGATCATAGCTGGGTTTAAAGTAATTTGCAGACACTTGATTTGATGAAAAAGCAAAGCATTACACATCCGATTCCTACACACAGTAAACACAGCATCAAGCAAAGTGCTTGACAGGTTTTGAAGTCGTCTGATGATGTTGTTTTTTCATCTTTAAAGTGTTTATTGCAGTGTGGGAATAAAGGATTTTCAAAATAAAATATGTGACATCCTGGACTTACTGAATACTGTTAGTCCCCTGGGATATCAATGTGACATCTAGTACTTTAGCAACTTCTGTTATTTATTTAATAAGAATGATGATGCATCAGAGCCAATGTGCTGTTGATAAAGAAGAAAACTAGAGAGGCACCAGCAGATTGAGTTCTATTTCAGCATAATCTGACTCTCACAAATCGTAGAAATCATACCTGTGTCAGGCCATTTGAGTTAAAACGGATAACCTACAGTATCAACCCAACCATTGAATCCAATATGCAAATGAAAAATCCATAATCACTTGGAATATGGGTTTGCACATTTCCCATGCACTGCAGAAGTTATGATACAAAGTCAGTACAAATATTACTTTGGATGAAGTGGGATTAGATTGAAAGTGGGAGAAGAAATCCATCACCCTTGACATTCAATACCATGCAAATAGGATGACCAGATTTTTTACAAATCCTAAATTGGGTCATGGGATCTTGCGCATGTCCATGAGTACACACAAATCCACGCAGCATAAGCAGATGCAGCATATTACTGCCCCTGGAAAGCCTAATACAAATTATGTAGTTATTTAATTTATTATGCCAATAAATTAGATTAGACTACATGAAACTTTAATGGTCCCTGAGATGAAAATTGGGTTATTGCAGAAACCGGTAGTAAAACCACACACCAAAGAAAATCAAATATGAATAATAATAGGGGTTATGCAAATTATAATTAATCTACTCTGACATAATAAGGATACATAAATATGTGAAATTATTAATACATATATTCAGTATCCTTACTCGGGAACAAAGTGGGTGTTTTTGCTTCCTAGATGAGAATTAGATGAGAAGGTCGATGTCACTCTCATGTCTGTGTATTGAGAATGGAGCTGGAGCCAGGATTAGCTTAGCTTCACATAAAGACTGGAAGCAGGGGGAACAGCTAGCATGGCTCTGTCCAAAGTTCAAAACAACACCTCTAAAGCTCACTAATAAACACACTGTGTCTCGTTTGTTTAGTCCGTACACAAACAGAAATGTAAAAGTGACCATTTGTGGTTCTACCAGGAGTTATGTGCTGGAACTATTTCTAGGCGAACAACAGCCAGGCGTATGGACTTCTCAGAGTCACAGTCTTCAGTGTGAGGTTGCCAGGCAACCAGCGGAGACGCTGCACAGAAGTGGTGGGCAGATGGATAAACTGTTATTCATCAAGAAATAGTTACATCATGTAACTCTCCCTGAAACACGTGCTGTCTGAGTGCTCTGAGTAAGCAACATGAAAAACCAAAGTGCAATGCAATAGCAAGCATTAAGTTACCTGCAAGAAAATCTGGTATAATATGGCTTTGTGAAACATTATCTTTCCACTTTCTGTAAAAGTTTAACAAAATCTAAATGTGCTTTATCAGAATTGGCAAACAGCAATGTTACTTCATGAAGCAACCTTAGACTCGACCTACTGAATATTGATTTACAGCTTTTTTGCCCATCATTCTGAAGTTTTGAGGTGAGTATGATAAGAAAAATGGTGCCCCTATATAACCACTTCTTCTGTGGCCTACATTGATGCTAATAGTAATCTGTGCAGTTAATAGTTCATTTGTCACAGAAATACAATATACATACTTTAATAAGGAAACAGTGGCCACATCATCTGTATACACAAACAGCGAGGTGCCTTGTTGACAAGGAGAATCTTCTCATTGAGGCTCTTTATTGGAAATGTTATTGGATGCCATAGATGCTGATAATGGAGAAAGCCACACACAGAGAGAATGTACAAGCAGCTGATGAATATTCATACACACACTTACTGTATTTGCAATTGAACTGCCGATTCATCCCAGGGATTCATTATGGTGGCTAAAAGACAAACAGCACCAACCCCTTTTGTGGGCTGATATGCATTCATTTGCACACATCTGTTGACATGCAAACTAGTGTTATTTTCCCACGTAACTCGTAACACCCCCACATTGATTTCCAAAATGAAAGCCCACCATTCCAAGGGCATTCTTTTACCTGTGAAGAAACAACAGCAAATAGCAGAAATTGACTTCAGGAAGTATAATAACAGTGCAAAAGCAAATGATAACAAACAAAAAAAGCACCTCTCTGTATTTCTCAGGCAGGGTAAGCCTGAGAGGGCACATCTAAAGGAGGGTCTTGCCTTTGTTCTTCATCTGGATAATTTGCTGCAGGACAGGCCTGAATATTCTTTGTTGAACTGAGTAGTGTGTTTGTCACTGAGGATTAATGAGTACATGGAGACCACAGTAAGACTGCAGAAACAAAGAGCTTTACTGACAATTAAGGAGAGAAATTAGCATACACAAGTATATCTGATTTTAATAACCAATATCAGGTTGACTAAATATTTACAGTAAATTACAAATATAATATTTTGCCTTCCAACATTAAAGAGCAGTGATTTCTTTTTGTTGAATATGTAATTAGTTCTGAAGCATCCAAGTGATTTGGTTCCGTGGGCAGCCTAGTCCCTATGTTTTCTTGGTAGGCTGTAGGTGGGAACCAGCTGGCTATGGGTTATGAGTGCTCTCTGAATGCTGTCATTATCTTAAATATCAAGTCATGAAGCTCTGGTGAGCAGCACATTTTGTGTCTCTGAATATAACTCGTAGAACTCTGCAGGAAATGGAGGGATATTATTTATGAAGGTAAAAGTGGTTGTACCTTAATGTGAAAAATACTCCATTTAAAGTACAAATCAATAGGGAATGTGAGCTGTCATGAGACAGTTTAAATATAAGGCTATCCTTTTGTATGTAAAATCTGACAACAACAACTGTTGCAATGAACACTATAGACTGGCACCAGGATCAATTGATAGTGTTGATATAAGTGATGTAAGTAAAAAAGTGGATTTAGTGTTACGTTACTCTACTTAAGTACAGTACTTGAGTACATATTCTTAGTTACTTTCCACCAAGCATGTCTGTTCCGAGTATGTGACCAACAGTCAACACATTTACTTGGCTTGAATCCCAATGACTGCTGGAAACCCTTAAGGCTACTTGGCCTTGATTTGACCTCACAAGTTTGATCCATCCAGGAACAGAGTCTTCGAGCACAGTCTGGTAAATATGGAGGGCCACTGCAGGTGACGCAACATATGGGGCTCAGTTGGTGCGGTTGGCAGTGTCCTCAGGCAGTAACCAAGCAACCAAGGACTATACTAAGACTGAGCGAGAAATGCGGCTGTGCAACATTTAATGGATGGGACAAGCGGAAAAGTATGTGAGGGTAAATGGAGAGCCAGACAGCTGCAAACAAAATCAGGCACTTACACACACACACACACACACTTCCACAGAGTGACAGCAACATAACAAACAAGCACAGGAGCACAAACGCACACATAGAACCCCACACAAACATGCATAACCTTTACCTTTCCCACACAGTCTTTTTAAAGACTCTGCCTGAGGCTCTTGCTCTCAGTTCTACACCAATGACTCCATCTTGAAACAGAGATCAGAAAGTTGCCAGAAAGTAACCGGCAATTTACTCCTTGGTTAAATACTTGGAAGCCACAGAGCCCCATCACCAGCAGCAAATCTATCAGAGAGAAATAAACGCTGACAAAGGCAGGGGACAAGATATAAAGAAAAGGAGAATACCTCTAAACCTCTTAGGCTCAAACAACCTTCCCGTCTCACTCTGGGGGGTGGAACCCCCCTGAGGTGTATAATATGAAACAGCATGTTAATGCTGAACTCTCCCCTTTATCTTCGTTATTGCTATTAAAAGGCGCTGTTATGATAATCCCTTCAATGTCTCACCTGACATCCTTTGTCCTCAAATTTTCTCTCATCTCCTCTTCACACATCATTTTACTCCTGTGGTCTCTTGTGCCTTGCTGCCCTCCCTTCATGTGGATATTTAGAGAGCCACAAGTCATCATACCAAAACTACAAAATAGGCCGTTTCTCAGTAAAAAATATTAAAACTGTAAAAACTACTTAGGATTGTAATGAGTTTGTTAGAAGTTATACACTTAATGTAAAAACAAGCTCTGTGAACAAACAGCCAGTGGACAGTCATTATGTGACTACAAGAGGTTGCTTGCTAGGAAACATAAACTTGTTTTTTAAGCCTTTTTAATGACCTTTTTAATATATTTATTTATTTTTCCTCTTTAGGAGCCTTAACGATCACATACTGTAAACTGTACATTTCACACATTTATCTCAGGATCTTCTGTAGCGTTTGCACTCTTCTAAAGTAACACAATCAATGATATGATACTGTTAAAAACAGTATTCATCAAACGATCTTGCAAACCCAGGATAATCAACATAACCAAAGAAATACAATAGGTGAAAGACAGAGATGACAGGTGAAAGACATACAAACAGACTAAAAGAGAAATAAATGATTTGAACCCTCAGATGCAGTGATGCCAAAGCTTCTACTGATATTTTGAAATAGTGCGGGTGAAGCTTCCTTTACAAAAATTATGAAACTGTTGTAAAATTGTTTTTCTTGCCATCTTAGGCCACATTCTTCAACTTACGATCTCCACCAAAATAGATTATTTAGTTATCTATATGCTGGTTTTGAATCATCTGTCCTTCACGTCCATCACAATGCAAACACAGTCAGCTGGTTTTTATGTTAAATGTGTAGTTTACCTCAAATAACTCACCCTCATGTCAGCCAAAATGGTGATCATGTCATGTTCTTGAAGTCAAGTAGAATTTGAACATGTGATATGTGGCTATAAGTGATTTATCGAAGACTTGCTCTTGATACTACAATTACAGGTCTAGGACTCACAGTGCAGTTGATCAGCATCAGCGCACTTGGGTTATGAGGCACAATATCCAATAGGTTTTTGGTCACTTTTTTGCTCTTTTTGGAGAACTGAACTCTGGCCATATTTATATTTTTGGAGGAGGCTGATAAGGACCATCTTAGAGGGTGAGAAGATAATATACAATATTTTTGGTGAATTACAGTACTTCTTTAGACAAAAATTCAAGAACTGTGAAATATACAATATTCCCCTTCAATTTTTTGCTTGATTTTGGTTTGACCTCAAAATTGTGTATACCACAAGGACTGTTTTGAATTATGTAGGTGTGGTCCCACCTGTCCACCATATGTTGCCTGTGGTGAGCTCAGTTGCTAAGACACAGACACGGATGATTTACAGACAAAATGGGATGCCTCTATATAGAAAAATGGCCACAACAGCTTTGTGAAAGTATTGTATCATTGCTGGATCATCATTTCAAAAGCATTTCAAAATGTAAGAAATATTTAGATCATTAGATGCAAAAAGATTGGCGTTGCAGTGGCTGTTGGTCTGAATAATGGAATAGTGAGAGAGAGAGAGAGAGAGAGAGAGTAAAGACAGTAGAGAGCAAACGAGAGAGAGGCACAGACACACAAGGGTGATTATCTCTGCTGTGTAACACACGGGATTGGACTCAAGATGAGCCTCTCCTCTGGCACAAATTTATCTATGTTGTCAGGTGTGCCTAGACGATTACCCACCATGCTGTGCTGCTCTGTGGCAACTCCCTCAGTGGGAGTCAAGTTCTCACACAAGACCAGAGCCAGGGAAAGAACGGCAGCCTATTACTCACAGCCTCGTCCTTATGTTCCCTTCACAAAGTCTGATGGACAACATAACCTTATCTACCAACTCATGGTTGGCTGCTGTTATTATCCCTTATTATCCTTCCATGTCTATTTGTTTTGATAGTGATTGGAAGGCTAAATGCTTTTATGCTGACATACATACACAAAATATGATAGAGGCAGTAAAGCAGAAGGCTATAGCTCCCTGGCCACTGCTGTTTGCAGCTATTATTAAAGCACTTACCATGCTAGAACATTTCTTTTTGAATAGTAGATTAGGTTTATGAGCAATGATTCCATAAATAATCCAGATTAAACTGCTTTCTTTCATTTGCAGTTCATTTCTTGCAAATCATGTATCTGGTTTAAAAATGCATTATAAGTTAGAATAAAGAACCCGGTATTGACATCGGTTCTCTTTGTCAAAAAATTCACTCTTTAAATAAAGACAGGCTCGGCGTCAAACAATGTTGAAATGAGTTTGACATTTTGATGAGCTGGATTTTGGCTCAATTGGCCACTGCTCATATAGACAGAAAATCAAAGTTTGAGGTCATTAAGTGCTTTTTCTTACTAAAATAGAGAAAAATACAAATAGAAATAAATACTTAATAAAGAAAAAGAGAATAATTCAACACTGAGTTATTACCATGCCAGAGAACTAAAAACATAATTGGGTTCCCTCTCATCACTGACTGTACTGAAATTAAGTTAAGAGTTAACCATTGTCCGGTTGATGACATGTTTTCTATGTCAAAATTGGATTCTGCCAGAGGGAAAGCCAAAGAGTTAAGCCTCAGGTGTCAGCTTTATGCTCCTCTATCCCTTTTGCCTCAAAGCTCTTGTATTTGTCTATACAATCACCATTGAGGCCGTCCCAGTTGAAATGAAGATAATAATCTACATCCTTATTGATCTTTTTTCTTAGCATGTTCCATAGAGTCAGGTAGTGTTGATTTGTGGCTTCAGGTGCTGGAGATTAAAGCTAGATCCCATTTCAGCCTGCTATAGGAGTTACAGAGCTACAGTAGTTCCTCAGATGAAACTTGTTAACTGAATGATAACTCTGAGACCTTTTGTTAATGAACAGCGTTGGGATGAAATATATACCAGTGTGTTACAGGCCTATTCCATAGGTCCCATAAAAACAACTCCCTTGATTTACACAACGTTCAGAGAGGAACATTCACTGGCTTATTTATGTGTATGATACATAATATATTCTCTGAATGTTACAGTCATTAAACCTCATTGGTATCTTGAGATGCAGAAGGAAAACAATTTCATTAGCTTAAAGATCGACACCTCGCTTCTTATATTTTCCATGTATTTTTGGAGTTGTGCCAGCACCTCATATACTCTCCCCTCTCAAGTGACACTTCATGGGTTAAGACCTTAAAACATAAAAAAGTGCTTTGATTCTAAGTGGAGACAAACATAAAAGAAGCTCCCACGATCTATTTTATTCTTGTTTATTCGTAAAACTCGACAACAATGTTCACAAAGCAAAGCCCTGTCAGTCAAATCAACAGAGGAAGGGATGGACAACTGTACGGAAACTTACACTCATAAAAAGCCTTGTAAATCACACACTTAAATAAAGATTTTTATGTTTATTTATTGATTTGTTGTAACAGCTATGGAAATAGACTTAATTCTGCAATGCGAAATACGTAATTTCTTCTTCTTCTGCTTCTTCTTCTTCTTGTAGTCATTAGTACTTACATTTCTTTAATACAAGCAATAATCTTGACTTAACCTTTTGGGATGTCATCAGGTTGTAAAACACTTCCTTTCATCCCACATATTTCATGATGATATGACATGCAGTAGTCAGAGTACAAACACTACCGCTCTTATCTCTGGCCTATTGCTGCCACCGCTGTCCCACAGAGTTTGATCCCTGCAGTGACTCACATCTCAGGTGGGGCCTGACAGAAGACCCACAGGATTATCCAAACAATGCTAAAACTGGGACATGAGGATTAGCTTTGGCCCTGTAATCCCCAATGGAGTCCCCACTACTGCTGCCACCACCCCCAAACCCTCAAAGGTGCCTGCATTTACCTGTAGAGGTTTTGAAGATTTTAAGTCTTTAGGTCTGTTTAGTTACTCATGGTTACATGAATAATAAATGGTCATCGGAATTCTGTGAATGTAATTATAAGTGCTTTGGTGAATGAAGTTAAACTGTACTCACATTTTACCATAAACATGTATATAGTTTCATTCACAACACAGTGAAGACAAAAACACAACACAACCTTAACCCTAACCCAACTGGTAAAACAGATATCAGGGGGTATCAACCGCCAATGCAGGGCCCATGGTAGATGGAGGTGGAGGTTTGGTTTATGACAGCTGTCATAAACCAAAGTTCACCAAATGTCTACACATAGGGGCTTGTGACTGCAGATAACAGTTCTGTATCATTGCAATCCAGTCATGTACTACCTTCTGATCACTAACAGGCTCTTCATTATCAATCAGTTATGCTATCACCTTTGTCTGCATCTGCTGGACAAGTCGCTGGAGTTTACTGTTATTCTCCTACTGTGCAACAAACTTCCAATTTGCTATCTATCAAATTCTACCACAATGCCGTGAATTGAATACATCAATTTGTCATGTGTTTTCAGGATCACTACCACCGCTGCTTGCATGATGGACCTGAGAAGGTACCCACTGGATGAGCAAAACTGCACACTCGAGATCGAGAGTTGTGAGTAATTTCTTCCTCGGCATTTATTGATATTTAGTTTCTTGTGATCTTGGCTGTATGTACCCTTACACATTGGCATAGCCTCAGCTTTGTGTCTGACTGGGCCACACTGGATCCCAATAATTTGTGCTTTAATGTGGTGCAAGGATTTCCTCAGAATTTTAATATTTTCAACATAATCCTTTCCATCCAATTTACTGTATTTCCCTTGGTAAAAGTAGAATCATTCTTTCCTTTCTAAATATACCCTCAGCTGAGTTTGCTCTTCTGGAAAGAAAATATTCAGGTCAGATAAATACTATAGAGTATTAGTTTTTTATTGCACAAAAATGTATTCCAAGAAGAAAGCTCTTTTTCAACTATGCTGATATGGCACGCAGACTTTGGAAAAATTAATGGGAATTTAGGTTAAATAGTTTAATCAGCCTAATTTGCATTTGGATTTCATCACAGTTTGGTGTGGATGATCCACTATTAAACATCATATACCCCCCAATCAAATGAGCTAATGTCCTAGATCAATGAGTAACTCTACTTTCACTAGAGCGGCGGACTACTTTGTACCGTGGTGTGAAGTGATAAATGAGAGCTAATTGCTAATGCTGTCCAAAGCTCAAAGCTGCAGCTTAGTTTCAAGTGACAACAATTTACGAGCAGTACATCATAAGGGGTGTCCTAGGGGTGCTGTGGCACCTCTATGGCACCTACCATTTAACCACAACGTACTGGGTTTTACTGTAAAGTCTGAATGCTTCCCAGGACCTTTGTTGTATCTCCATCAGTCTCTTTCAGTTTTTTTTCACACTCAGCTTTTCATCTATTTCATAACTGGGAAAAATAAATTAAAATACAGGATGTCTGTTTTATTTAAGATTTTCTATGAAATGAATCAAATGAATGTCTTAGTTGCTGGGACACTAGAGGGGGATGAAAGTAGTTGCAAGGTAGAAGGGGTGACCTCGCCACTCATCTACCATCATGGGGAAAATAAAATTTCCTTGCAAACCAAGATGGTTAAACCTGCACAAGCTTAGTCAGAACTCAACCGGATAACTGTAAATGCACCCAAATGTAGTTGCCATATAGAGATGGCTAAAGGATGTTACACTCAGTTGTACAAGTGAGCTGTAAGGCCTACAGCTGGAACTGGTGTACAAAGGGAATTAGAGCGTGAGGAGCAAAGGAGGCAGTTTTTGTGAACTCAAGATCACACAATACAGTTAAACAGTCAAGTTTAGCAGAGGCCTGGTACTGCTAGCAAGGTGTTTGTCATAAAAGTACCTGCTCAGAGAATTTCTGCTTGTCATTGTAATTCTAAAGATATTATCCCGGTACCTCCATGATTACCTTCTCCAGCAATTTTCTCTATCCTCTAAATGTGAGACTATAAGACCTGGAACTTTTTGTATGCAAGGCTAAGGATGCACACAGCTGCATAGCCACTTTATAAAATGTGCTGTGTCCAGATACGGGCCATTTGTCCAGCAACAGTCTGCTGAGTTCTGTGAAAGTGTGGTGGATGCAGGAATGCATGAAGGCTCTGCTGTACGGTAGTCAGCTAATGGACTAGAATGTGTTTTGCTTGGTGCATGGTGTGCACATAAGGCTCTCCAACTGTATTACATATTGCATCAAATTCTATAATTCCCATGAAAAGAGTTTGTTGATATCAAACACTGAATTAAAACACACATTATGTCCATCTCCAATATAACAAATATTGAGGCCATCTGGGCTCCAGATAGGTACAGTTAAGTTGGCAGCAGAAAGGCCCCAAAAAAACTGAAAAAGAAAACTTAGGAAAGAGAGAAAGAGAGAAAGCCAACAGAGATGGAATTGAAATCAAGCTGTGGCAGATTAGTGTCAAAGAAATGTGGAATGTGACGAGAAACATTCTTGTGTGTTAGCTGTTAGGCCAATTGGTTGAAGGGAGCCAGGAGGGGACAAACCAATTAAACCAGTTTTTCAACAGGTTTGTCAAGGCAAGCTCAGTCCAGCTACACAGGCCTCCCGATCTCCTTTACTGCTGACAGTACAGTTGGCATCACTGCTCCTTAGCAAATCTAAACTGTCCATCAAAGATACAACATCACTGCCCTTTTTCTCTACCCAGTCTGTCCATCACTGCCATTTCTTAGCATGAGAGAGATTCAAACATCCTTTAACCCTTTCTGTTTGAGGTGGGATGCAGGCATGGTGGACAGCGTCAGGAATTCGTGGATAATGGATGAACTCACAGACACAGGCTAGGGATTTTCCCAAATCCAAAAAGGATATATGGCAGAGCACAAATAATATGTTTAACACAAGTATTTCAGATATTTTAATCTTTCTGAATCGCATGTTTCATGCTGCCTGAAAAATCACATGTTCTTTACATTGCTGGCACATATGTATGCGTGTTACTACCTTCCATTGGGTTCCATTCATTGTAGTTCAGTATGAAAATCACCTTCACAGACTTGGAGCTTTCTTATGCTAGTTAATCCAACTCTGGGGACTGTACTGTCACTTATGTGGGCAAATCTCTACAACTCTACACTTTATCTTTGACTTATGGTGACGAGTGAACCTGGTCACAGTCATGTCACCTCCAGAAAGGAGAGAGAGGCAGTGCAATGGCAATGACCACTGTTTTTTTGATCACCTTGCAAACATGCTACAATTAATATATCTTACATTTCTAATTATTTTATTTCTAAGATTCCTAAATATAAAATTAAAATATACCACAAACCCATTCTTTTTATCATTTTATATTAAAAATGTGTTTACTCATACAGTACTTCTCATTTTATTCATCAGAGCAAAGAGGAACATTTTTGCCTACTCATCTGGAGGGAAAAAACAAAGAAACCCTTGTGCCCCATTTTCTGATTCTCACATTTAGAAATACCAATGCTGCATATGAGGTCACAGACCAGGGAGTAATTAGGAAAGTATTGAAGCAATTCAGAGGATGACCTTCATGCTGACACTACTATACACAAGACTGCTTGCTTGTCATCTGTAGTTTCTTTTGCCAAGAGGAGCGACGAGCAAAAATGCCTTAATCAAACCTAATTGGGAATCTGGTATGCCTCTGGTAAGATGGTGCAGAGCACGTAACTGCAAATGTTACCTCATACTGTGCAGTGCAAATTTAAACTACTTGTTTGAAAATAGTTCAGGGGAATGATGGTAGGCAAGTGAGCGGGAAACAGAGAGGGACACTGGCTGTTTACAAATGAGTGCGCCTCACAACACAGCTAGTTATCAGCAACCCGAGCACACATTCTTCTCTTTTAATTTGGTGACGGCCTTTTCCCATCAACTTTAAAACACACTGGCTGGGGAGTACCAACTGCAGCTCTGTGTGTGTGTGTGTGTGTGTGTGTGTGTGTGTGTGTGTGTGTGTGTGTGTGTGTGTGTAGTATATGCCTGCACATCACAGGCACTTGAAAATGTGATGCACCCTGCAGCTAAAGATTTGAAAACAAAACACTCACACACGTTCCCTATTTTGTTTCATCTGAGCCCCGGGAGTCGAAGGGCTCGTGGAGCAACGGTATGAATGACGTCTCTGCTGGTTTGGACCGTCTTAGATCTAGTGTTGCCTTCGATAACTCCACTCATTGGGTTAGATGGTTGATTTTCATGCAGCTGTGCTCTTTCTCTCCTCTGAATCCCTGAATGTGTTGTTCTTTTTTGCTCACTACCCTGGTCCCCACTTGTGCTTCTGTCCCTTTTCCCCCTCTGTCTGTCTTTGTCTGCCCCCTCCCTTCTCTTCTTTCACACATTTGCCAGTGTCATAATTTCATATTCTGCTCTTTTCTTTTATCTGTTGGCTTGTTTCCAGTGAGTTTGATTGCTCCAATGTCTCCTAATATCCCTGGTATTGAGCCACTGAGAGATGCCTGTGATTTAATAAGCTTTGACAGGTTGAATATAAAATGTCCAAGAACTTTCATTTATGGATCAGGCTTTCATCCCTTCATGCTGACCTTTTCTGATTATTTTAGGCAAATGTTAAATTGCTGACCCTGGTTTAATTACCAGCATTTAATCACGCAATAACAAGCTGTTTCAGTACGGTGGTTGCTGTATCAGCACGGTTATTTTGTGCCAACAAGAAAGTTCTAATTATAAAGTTACTACGTGCAAAAAAAATCTCAACAGAGTATTAATCATTTTGAAATTCCTCATTTCCCAACTTACTAATAAAATGTAACGCAAGAAATACTACAACCACTTCCCAGGTCACACTGGATATTACAGCTGTACCGAGCCTGGAGAAAACGGCATCAAATGTATTTGTTTACTGGCAGAGTTTCCATTGTAAACTGTAGTATTCACTATATTCACAAGTCTTTGCCCCTTTGCCAACCAATACAACGTTCATACTGTACCATTTTACTCTGATTTATGATTTTCTGTCCTGAATCACACCAGGATGTTTGACATAAATTGAGATGTTCACACATAGGGGGGGAAGGGAAAAATAGAAAACCTCATGCTTATAGCGGTAGGGATGGAGAGATGTAGCCTAAATGATTCATTCTGGATAGCCCAGGGATGTTTTCCCACCCTGCCTGTGACTAATGGTTTGGTGGATTCACAAATTGCTCACCCATATTTGGGATTGTGAGTTTTGTATGAATAAATTAATAAAGAATAAGAAAGATAAATTCATAAACACTGCACAAAATCTAGTGATGGGTTGGGTTTCTAACCTTGCAAGCCAAGCCCTGTCACCCTGCATTTGTTTTGTTACTACTTGCTCAGCATCTCTATTATGCATGGGTAATCCAGGACTTCAACTATAGCGTAGCAGGCCATACAAGATTTTATGTCAGTGCAAGGAAATACCATTCCTTTCATTATTTAAAAGGGTTAAACCCCTGATGTTCTGGGTCACTGTTACAGTAATGCAGTTTACAATGTACTGTACATACACTGCTGTACCTTCACAGGAAGCTGATTCTAATCAAAGATGTGACATTGACTTCACAAGTAAAGCAGCTATGCACCTTTTCAATAAATCATAACAAGAGTAGGGTCACTGAGCCGTTAAACACTGAATACTACACAGAAGCATTTTTGCTCTGGTTAGCTGTTTTAGCTTTAACATATGTGTGACGGTAGGTGGCTCTTCAGAAGACAGAAAAACATAGGAATTTAAGTGAGACTGCTCTGAAAAAGCATCGAGAGAGAATGGCAACTCAAACACAAGTTAAGACAAACTTGCAGTCACCGATACTTTCGTCTCCTCACGCATGCTAAAACAGACAAAGACATCCCCGTTTATTTCTGTATACACTGAGAGGGGGGTGAAAGGCACATCACAGCTGTTATTTCACACAGTTGCTGTGCACTCACAATGAAACTATCATTTCATTACAGCATCTCTACCGAGTAATAGTTATATTTTCTGCACCAGCGATCCACGTCATATGGACAGAGCCATTTCCACTGTCTATCTTTCTCTTGCTATCTGTGCCCATCAGAGATCATTTTTAGAAAATGCACACATCCTCTGGGGTGTGAATCGTTTCTACACTTGGGCTTGCATGGCTTATTTTTTTTATTATCTCATCTTTAGATGTTCTGTCCCTGTCCAGGCATGCAGTCAGCTGCAGCTTGCTGTGTACTGCAAAAGTTTGAAGACATTTTTAATTGGACACCAAGAATAACATTAAAGTCTCTTTGAACTGCGTGGAATCAAAAATGCATCTGAGACATATTTAAGAGTGGCGTAGCCTTCTCAGCTCACAGGGGAGAGAGCGGGAGGCAGGCAGTTGTTCAGGGGGGTTTGATTTGACGTGTCCATTTGTGTGTGTGTGTGAGGATGTTTTTGTGTGTGTCTTTATGTGTTCATATATGCATGTGTTTGCCTGTTTCTGTGGACTTGTGTTTACTTATGCACCACAATTCATTGTCTATTAATATGCACTGAGTTGACATGCATTTCCTCCTGTAAACTGTGGAAGGAGCCAGGTTTCCCAAACCATGCACTGTAAATGCTACAAGTCTGGTTAGGTTGAACTGTGTATAGGTAGATTTTCAGTGGACGTAATGATAAGTTTAATTATTTATACACACTGCTCCAGACTCTTTGTGTTCTTCCTGGGCTAATTTAAAGGCATGTTTGGTGGTGCAGCATTCAAAATTCTCAATTTTACTATTAATGGTGAATAAATTAGGTTTGACATGTGTTGTGACATCTTTTGATTTTAAGGTGCTGTTCTCCAGTGAGGTTTGTTAACATTTTAATAGTAAAAAACCGTCTGTTCTCATTATAGATGTGAAGAAAACTAGATAAAAGGATTTTTGTGATTGTTGTTAGTGCTTCTACATGGCCTTCAAAATGCATGTCACAATGACAACGGTGTTTATTACATATTAGAAACTGTGCGCTATTTTCTAGGTTTTATTACAGGTATACACCATTTAGAAGTAAAAAACAAACAAAAAAAAACTTTGTTATCCCTGATTATATTTTGCCTAGAGCAATATCAAAGCCAGTGTTTTATCTCCCTCCAAAATCCTTCTTTGCCCATTAAAACAAATCAACTGAGACATTATTTCATAAGCTTGATAAAAAGGCCTGGAGTCAGATTTGGTCAGGGAGATATTCCAGAGTCCCAGTTAAATAGCTTTAGTATTGTATTGCTATCTCCTCTGATGCTATCGTGAACAATTCCATTTATTTTTGGGCTGCCAACGCTCCCAGACTTTGGAATCCATAAGAGAAGCCTTTGTGCTAGCATAAAATACATATTGTCACACCCATAGTTTTTTCTTTTCTTTTTTTGTACTGAAGGGATGAGTTTGCTTCTCATCCCACTGAGGAATCAAGGAGCTAATTTCCTCTTTTCTCATTTCATTGTTTCATAGTTAATATATATACTGTAGACCAACTCTCTCTTGTCTGTGATGTATTGCAGATCATGTCTTTTTTTCTTCTTTTATTTTTTTTTTTCTCAGTCTCACTGTCTTCACTCTTTTCAGTTATAATTATTTCATAGAGGATGGGAATCAGGACAAATTATCTGTGCCAAACACTGTGACGTAATGACTTTAATATGAAAGCGAAGTGACGCAAAATTGCAAAGTAAGCCTCAGTGACATAGAAACAATGGAGTTAAGTGGATTGGGTAGCTGGACAATTAAAAATATGAGGACTGGATCAAATCATTGACTCTGATATGTGTACAGTTTGCACAAAGCCATTCACTTCTCTTTACTGGGAGTGTGTATACACAGGTCTGATTGTAGTTGTTGTGTTTTGGCAGTTGCTTGTGGCATAAATAGTTCATGTAAACTCGTGTTAGCCACCCCTGGAGAGGCTGTAATGTGCATTACACCCCATGATACAAAAGTGTTAGATGGAACTAACAATATATTGATGATTTTTCTCTTCTATGCTATGCTTAAATTGTCAAGCTTCTCCTGAGGTGCCAGAGGAAAGGCCATAGGATCATTAAAGTGGTTTCATCCTGTTGGGATCAAGAATGTTCATAGCAATCTGATGTAAAAGGAAAGCTCATAAAATGTAAAAAAACAAAAACAAAAAAAAACAGAAATGGTTTGATTGTTGTAAATGTAATGGAAAATCTCCCTTACATTTTGATATATCCTGTGTACAAGTGGAAATGTGTCCCTGGTGGTGGCACAAGAGGAAAGATCAGGGGGTCCTCAATAAAATGAGCTTTCATCCTCTGTGGACAATCCTCCGGGACTGAACACATTGACTCAAATTTAAATTTGGAATCTCAAGTATAGGAGGTTATTCAGACGTGGTTTTATCACTTAAGAAATGTATACAAAATTAAGTTATTTCTGTCTGCCCCTGACCTGACCTGCCTTTATTTCATCCCATCTCAACTAATATAATTTCCTTATACTCTGCACTTAGTAGAGGAGCACTTAATCATCTACAGTTGGTTCAAAATGCAGTTGCCAGGCTTTTTACTGGAACTAAGAGAAGAGAAGACATTAATCTCATTTTACCGTCCTTCCTTTGGTTACTTATTGCCTTTGGAATACATTTTGAAATTTGTATTGATTACTTCTTATGTAAGGTGATGATGATGATGATGACAATGCCGATGATGAAGATGATGATATGATATGACTACCCAAACTATACTGTACATGAATGTTTTAGATATACATTATTTTTGAGAGAAAGAAAGGCAGTATATTTGAACCCAGTGAGCACCCAACTCCACTTTCGTCAAGAGGAACAAGAGATGTCAGAGTGTGAGGGTGTTGAAAGCAGCCATTGAAGAGTCTGCTTTAATAATTTAGAGCAACTAAATAGGTCACACAAGTATTAATTAAGCAGAGCAGGGTATGGGGGAGGGACAAGAAGAGGGAAGGTAGAGTGAAAGATAGATGGACACATAATGGTAGTTATGACAGAGAAATAACCGAGAGGAGAGAAGGAGAGGAGTGTAATCAAATGGAAAAAAGTGGTGGGAGAAAGGGAGATAAAAACAGAACATGTTAGAGAAGAAAACTGGGGGAGAAAAGAGACAAGGTCTACATTGTATGCATTAATAGATGAAACAATGTGGGAGTTACCTCTAAATTGTTCTGTCAAACATGCTTTCATTCCTCAACCAGCCTGGCCCCGTCACCACCGCCATCCCACGCACACATATTGTACATACTCATGCAAACCAAGCATGTTAATTCACTTTCTAGCTGCTAAATCTCCCCCATCATCAACATTCAACAAAGTAATGGTCGCACACACTAATGCAAAAAAAGAGTCAACTTCCATGCATGCGATCATATGATAATAATCGCTCAGGCAAATTTGACTGACATGCATGCAAATCCCCACTGCAACAGCAAACATGCAGTTGTAACAACATCACAAGTTGTTATTAAGATTTTGAGATACAGAAAACAGTCCTGATTATTGTTTAATCCATGTCCTGCTGTTACCTAAAATGCAGTAGTACATATGCACATTGGGAGCGACTCTTCAGTTTAATCAGTTTTATGGTGTAAGACTACAATATTCAATTCAATTCAATTCAGTTTTATTTATATAGCGCCATATCATAACAAAGTTATCTCAGGGCACTTTTTCGAATAGAGCAAGTCTAGACCGACTCTTTATATTTACAGAGACCCAACAGTTCCCACCATGAGCAAGCACTATGCGACAGTGGCAAGGAAAAACTCCCTTTTAACAGGTAGAAACCTCGAGCAGAACCAGGCTCAAGGTGGGCGGTCATCTGCCTCGACCGGTTGGGTTGAAGGGGGAAGGGGGGAGCGGGAGAGAGAGAGCAGGAGGAAAGAGAACATACAGCAGCTCAATACAGCATAGATATGGTAATGGCATTGATGTTAACACCAACGAAACAACACTAAGAGCAACATTATAATAGCAATACTAATAACAACAGCAACAACAGCAATAGCATCAGCGGGTGCAGAGCAGGAGCACGGGGGCAGCAGGCGGCAGCAACCACAGACCCAGACTCCACAGCTCCAGAGGCAGAAACACCTGCAGAAAGCAACAGAAGGGGAGGGAGAGAGAGAGAGGAGAGAAAGCACACAACTACGGGAAGAAGTTGAATTAATAACAAGCATTGATGGGATATGAGGGCGTACAGATGGAGAGGAAGAGGAGGAGAGGACAGTTGTTTGTCCTGAGGAAGCATAGTGTATTGCAAGTTTACACTCTTAGCGATGAGCTGTCAGAACTCTCAGATAATCTAGCGCTGCTAGCTTGCTATGTACAAAATATAGCACCCGAACTGTGTTGCACTATAAGAACTTGCTTTGTGTCATATATAAACCCTGTTGTAGCTCTAAAGAATGCCAAAATGGAAAAGCAATAATGCCATACGTTTTTTAAAACAAGCTTGGCTGCTACATGTCGGGCAGTCTGCCATGGTTTATTATTATGATGACTTCTGCTGAAAGAGGCATTCAAACACAGATTCACATAGTTTTAGCTGAGCTTTAATGGTGAGCCAGCCTTCTAAAAAAAGTGCACTAACCCCAGCTGTCTCCTGCCCCTCCTCGTCTCCTCATCTCCTTCCTCTCCTCTCTCTGAGACCAACACTTATGCCCTGAAGTCAGCAGACATGACAACTGCACCAGATCTGACAGTAGGCAGTGGATTATGCAAGAGCCAAGTTTCTTGGTCTAATGAAAATTTTCTACTTTTCTTCTTGCCTTTTTTTTTTTTTTTTTTTACTTGTCTTGAGCTATAACTACAGAGTACCATGTTACTCAATCATTTATTGCTCCTGCCCACTGGCTGCTTTGCTGTCCGTGTCTCCACTGATTTGGCCAAAATGAGAGCAAAAGAGCGAGTAGCTTTGGTTCAGATTAATATTAATAGACTTGCTTCTTGTCCCTTTGTAGATTTTACTGGGTTTTAGTGATGAAAATGGATGCCAAGCCTGGTTATTTAATCATTCTTGCTCCTGGTATTTAATAATTTAGTTGCTCATGGGACAAAACATAATAATGTTGACTCATATATATTTAGTCATATATATATATATATATATAAGGGTTTCCCTCAAATGTTATATATGTTAAACTTGATTTCATAATTTATAGTTTTAACATGATAATTCAGTTACTGTCAAGAATACAGTACCAAGACATCAGCATGTGCCCTGCTCATGGGTACCTCAGAAGTTGATATATAGACTGTAGACTATAGACTGTGGTTGTACTGGGCAGCTGAATGTGTTTAACTGTATAAGTACTTGAATCAATGTAGAAAACTAAAATAAAATAAAAACTGTTAAAAATTCACTTCAGTTATGTCATGCTGAACTATCACAAGTGAGGGGTTAAGACAATTCAAGAGCACACAAGAGGATCATTTTGAATATAAAATAATAACAATAATAGGTGAAAAAATTCATGCTGGTACTTGTCAAAGCACAAACAAATGATTTTTGAACCAGCCATATTAGTGCCTTTTCCTCTTAATATACAATATGCAAGTAATTGTGTGATAAATGGATCCGGCACCACCTAAGTCAGTAAGTAGTAGTAGTAGCAAACAAGCAAACGTATTCAAACAGTAAATGCATATACACAAACATTTAAGTAGGATACAGGAGGCATCCTTTCCTTGTGGATAACCTCATATTTTTAGTCGGAACCAGACCAATTACTGTGTCTGCTGTCAGCAGAATGTAATATGATGACAAATGCAAACCGAATCATGCTAAGTGATTAATTAACTGGACTGTACGGGATCGAGATGGGACATAATTATGAACATATATACAGACCATTAACAACCCTCAGTAATTCCTGTTCTCTGTACCCTATCTCAGATGGTTACACTACAGATGACATTGAGTTCTACTGGCGAGGAGGAGACAATGCTGTGACGGGGGTGGACAAGATTGAACTGCCCCAGTTCTCCATTGTGGATCATAAGCTCATCTCCAAGAATGTCGTCTTCTCCACAGGTAATGGTAACGAACAGGTTGAAATGCATGAATCACTAAAAGAGGGCAAGTTCGGCTTGTGCTAGTTGAATGTACAGGGTTGAACAGAGAAACAGCAACACCAGTACAACATGAAGCAATCCAGTATTATCAGCCATGAAATAAATATTCTCTTGAAGCATATATGTTAATTTCTTTGTACATACACACACACTTAACTGTTATTACTTCGCCCCTTTCATAATTTTCTGTCTCTTTGGGTTATTTCATGTCATTATCATTATGCTGCTGCAAAGACAGCAATAGGGCATTTCATAAATATTGACTCATTTCACTGTTTGCACTTATTTATATGAAAATAGCATCCACTAATTTCCAGAAATGCAAAATGTTATGTAAATGTACGAACACACATACAAACCTTCGGATGAAGTTCCATCCTGGGAGACAGAAGACGCGATGACTTATTTAACAGCAATAAACAAAAAGAAAGCTGTCTGATACAATGAAATATTCATCTCCTCTGCATTTTCATATTCATGAATTTGTCATGCAAGCAAGCAATTGTAAGCGGGACAGCGGCTCTGCTGAATACAGTTTCTTTGTACTATATTGAATGAGAGCAGAACATTAATGCAATAAGAACGTAGAGACTCCACCAATGAGAGGACTCGTTTTGTCTGCAGGGGTCACACATTCTACACAACCCTATTAGTAACATAATGCTTCCTAATGAATGCACAATGTTTGTATGCATGTGTGTGTTTGTTGCCCATTACCATGCTTGCAAGTAAGTCTACCCCAGTGTGTCCCCGCATTGTGCCTGATTTTATTACCTTATACAGAGATGTGGTAGACGGGGGATTCCCTTTTAACGCGCTGTCTATTGCGATATGGAGGGAGCGACCTGAGGGTCACTCAGAGATGCAAACATCAGCACAAATGCCTGGGCATTTATCCAATACAAGTGTCATGTTTCACTCCAAGGATAGGCAATGTCATTGTTGTCCTTATGAATAATAAATATTCACCGTTGCACCTCCGCCCTGTCATTTACTACCCAAGCTATTTCCTCACTTCATAAAGAAATAATTTAGTGATTCTCTTGGTGGCTCATGCTAACATTAGCTAACTGAAATAACACATCTAAGTGGTGACGTTCCAGGAGGAGCTGAGGCTGGTGGATTGTTGGTGCTTTCATTAAAAAGACTTAATCTTCCTCCCTCGCGCCTCTTCCATTTCTGCATGACTTTCCAATAAACTGTATATTGCAGTGTATTCTAGCTCTTCTTGTGCTGCCTTTCCCCATTCAGTTGTAATGCAACCCAAACCAAAATACAACCAATTCCCTAAGGAGAGAAATATGTGTGCTTTGCCCTTATGTGGGCTTATTTCAAATAGAGCAGAGATAAGCAAAAAAAAGAGGACCCTCAACAGACAAACCATCAAACTTCTTGCAATATTGTGTACAAACACAGGCAGTGGAGAACAGGTAATTCTGGAGAGCGCTGATGCTTCAGTTTAGTGGAGACAACAAATATGGCTTTTTACCAAGTGCTTCTGCAATGGACAACCCAGGGGATGAGAGACTATACTCAGGATGGGCCTGAGTAGTTCACACCCTAGTTGCTGTATGTCGTAATGATCTATAGTATGGAAACCTAATGTTGATAAAAGAGCTTGGAAGAAGAACTGCTGAAGGAGTACAGTCTACATTTTAGGAATACCCTCACAACTTACGGAATCACTTTTCAGACATCATACGAGGTTGTAGTTCTGACATGTAGACACGTAGACACGTAGACGTGACACAAGTAGCCATTTAATTGATTGAAGTCAATCCACAGAAAACTAAACAACAACAATGTTAATGATCAATCAATTGTTTTGGTCATTTATCAAGCAAAACCGCCAAACATTCACTGGTTCCCTCTTCTGAAATGTAAGGATTTGCTGCTTTACATTGAATATCTTTCTATTTGGAGGTAATTTGAAAATGGGAGAGAGTTGTCACTATTTACTTTTTTTTTTTTTATAAAGGATTAATAGATTAACCCCCCAAAATAATTGACAAATGAATCAATAATTAAAGTATTTCTGAATTTCAATGATTTTTGTGAGAGACTTCTTACCAGAAGGTTTGGTGGAGGCTTGAACGTTGTTATCCTTTTTTGTGCATGATTTGTAAACCTAGGATAAATGACAAGGTGCACAAAATGTCTGACTTACACCAGAAACCAACATTCTTACCCCATCTCCTACCAACAGTCAACTTTGGTTGCTCCTTTGATCATCAAAACAAACATTCCCTAACCTTGAACAAGTAAAATTTAGCACCTTAATTCAATCATACCTTTACCATAGGGGTGGCAGATCAGAAATCATCACTGTTTTCAGACAAATTACATGTTTTGTTGTTTTGGTAGGAAGACTTTTTGTCTGAACTTATGCTGAGGTCTGAGGTCATCCCAAAATATACACTGTAAGGGAGAGTTACCTCTAAAATAGCTTAATCAGAAAACACAAAGTCCTGGAGACCTGGCAGCTGTTGCAAATACTGTGGAAATGTGTCACCTAACACTGCTTGTGCTTGCTTTTTTTCTTCCCCTGTCCCCCATCTGCAGGTGCTTACCCTCGTCTGTCCCTGAGTTTTAAGCTGAAGAGAAACATCGGGTACTTCATCCTGCAGACATACATGCCTTCTATACTTATCACCATCCTCTCCTGGGTCTCCTTCTGGATCAACTATGACGCCTCTGCAGCCAGAGTGGCTCTAGGTGAGGCCTCCGATACAAACATAGACAGATAGGCAGGACTTGTTGAAACAGGGATTGACACTTAGAAGAAGATTGCACTGAAAATACTGAAATAGATTGACCAGGGAAATCCAAGGATAAGCTATACATAGATTTTTCTTCCCCCCAATTTCACCATATAACAATCACTCATCATTCACTTGAAGGGCAAATAGAGACAAGAAACCTTGGGGGTGACAAGTTGAGGAAAGAAAAAATATTTACAACATATTTCACATTTAGTCAGGCAAGAAAATCTGTCGCAAACCTAAACATTTAATATATTGAGAAAGGAAAAAGAAAAGACCTGCTTGACCTGTGTCCCATATTAAATACAATGTCTTTTCCTACAGTATTCATCAACACAGGCCATGACTTTTCATTGTAAGGAATCCTATTTATACAGTTCTTCAAATCTTTAATTTTTGACCTTTATAAATGAATGAATGAATTACTTTGCTTTGTGTCTTTCTTAATTCTAGACACGAACCTTTTACAGTCTTTAAAGAAAGCAGAATAGCACTGTGCTGTTAACAGGGTCAAATATCCATGCCAGTACAACAAATGTTGCTCTGTCCCACAGTCGTATTATGAAGTGATTTGTTTCCACTCTAATTCGAGAGCCTCTGTGCTTTTCTGGAAGTCACAATTTTGATTATGTAAACCTCATGTAGCCTGTGAGGTTTGTATTGAGCTTCTAGCTTTCTCTGTGTTTATCAGAAGCTCCCTGCCTTCTTTTCACCCATCTCCATCCACCCAGCTTCATCCATCCTTCTACCCATCCCTTGCTTTAGTCGACAAGGCAATTTTGCTGATTGACGACTGAGCTGCATTAAGTGATCCGGGGGAAAGGCATGCATGGGATTTAATGAAAAAAAAAAAAGGTAATGCTCCATAATGGAGGCCGGTCAGCAGAGTTGGTAAATGTTCGGTCACCCCCCAATCTACACTACATTCAGGAACCACTTTACTCTGACCTGGTTTCAGGCATTAAAAGGGACCTGTAATGGCTGAATCACATGGCCACTGTGCTGCAGAAATCCTTTGTTGTTATTGTTAAGCTCTTGCAGCAACAGCTTGGGAAAATTGCCTGAATCCTATTTTGAGCAGTGGTCACCTGACAGCTTTGTGACAGCTGTATAATAATTTAGTAATTGTTTACTGAGACTCTCAATAGAAATTGCCTTAAATAATCACACTATGTGTGCTTTCAAAGTAGAATATACAGGTGCGTGGGGGAGGATTCGTGAGCACTATAGGAGCTGAGAACACAATTATTAAATCATGCATGGAAAATCATATTTAAGCTTTAGAATCGGGCCTTTCACGCCATTTATATTTTCTGCATTACAGATAATACCATAGACACACACACTTGTAAGCACACTACATCCAAGAGTCAGTGCTTTGCTAAAACAACAAAAATATTAAATTACTGCTAGCAAGAGTTAGTGTGTCACTCATAATAAGCACAAACTCAGCACATTGATATGCACAGTCAATCTGACAGTAACTATCCCCACAGCTCGCTGGGCGAGGCTTTTGAAAACAGTCTACAACTTTTCTCAGTAGGAGTTCTCCGCTAATGAACGAAGGTTGACATTTGAATTTCAAATTGCTGCAACGCTTCAGGTGCACGTCTTTTAGCTCGTCTCCCAAAGCATGGTTTGAAGTCGTGGGGCTAAGCCCCTCAGTTTCATTGGTCCTGACAGGCTTAATCAAGCACAGACATGGTATCAAGTTGATCACAAACTTGCAGTCGGAAGGATTAAGACTGTCACACATTTAGTCAGAAAAGTACAGTAAGGATTTCAGGTGATTGTTGCTATTGAATTAATAAAAAGAAAAATGTAAGAAGTAATTTTGTGAGTGCTCACCTCACTTAATTGTTGGGTCTCTGTAAATAATATTGTAAAAAGTACGGTCTAGACCTGCTCTATATGAAAAGTGAAATAACTTTTGTTAACTTGATAACTTTTGGCGCTATATAAATAAAAATAAAATTGAAATGAACTGAATTGAAATTATTAGTGGTTACTACATAAAAGTGGCATAATTTTAACTGCTGATATGTAGTTTATGAA
Organism: Macquaria australasica; assembly: GCA_005408345.1. Lineage (NCBI taxonomy): Eukaryota > Metazoa > Chordata > Actinopteri > Centrarchiformes > Percichthyidae > Macquaria > Macquaria australasica. Next base: position 1,191,423 of record SEMN01000113.1, read on the forward strand.
GCAATACTAATTCATTTTTTTATTTTAACATTCTTGATTCACACTATTTCTGTCATAATGTAATAAATATGGTCTTTCTCCACCAGGTATTACCACGGTGCTCACCATGACTACCATTAACACCCACCTGAGAGAAACCCTGCCCAAAATCCCTTATGTCAAGGCCATAGACATGTACCTCATGGGCTGCTTTGTCTTTGTCTTCCTGGCTCTGTTGGAGTATGCACTGGTAAACTACATCTTCTTTGGACGGGGCCCTCAGCGTCAGAAAAGGGCAGCTGAGAAGACAGCCACAGCCAACAACGAAAAGATGAGGATGGATCCAAACAAGGTAAGAACAGCTTAGCTTGCCTCTGTAGTTTGTAGACCTGCATTTTATTTTTTAACTTGTTAAAACTTGATTTTCCTCAAATTCAGAATATTTTTTCAGAAAAATGCCTCGACTTATGCAGATTCAAGCACATACTCTAGGTGAGCTCCCATGTGCTCCCATTTTCAAGTGAGGGCAGTTTTTTCTTTGCTCCAGATTTACAGAATCACATATTTTCTTTACTTTGTAGTGAAAGTTTAATTTAATTATTCATAAAGCCGTCTAAGGAGCTCAGAATAATTACTAGCAAAGAAAAGAAATGTCACCACTTCAAATGAAGGGTTGACCTAATGTTTCCTGCCTTCACTGTGCCAAGTAGAGCCAGCCTAATAAGCTTGTATTATCCCCGTTTGAAATCCAAATGTGACATGTTGCCAGCTGAAACAGAGGGAAAGAAGGTCTCTGAGCCACTTGGCTCTTTGTCTCAATAGAAAGAGTTGTGTTCACTTTCCCACTTTGTGCTCCCAGCTGACATGAACCAAATGCTCACTAGCAGAGATGCAAAATGGCCACGATAACATGGCTGCACATGGACATGCTGATATCAGTTGAATGCAAAACACTGTCTAAAAAACGGTTGCAGTAATATCCTGTGACATCAAGTGAAGGCAAAGGAGGAAAGCAAAACTAGACTTGTGTTTTGAATATTTTGATAACAATATGCTTTATTAAAGAGCAATACTAAAAACTGTGTACTGCAGTTTATGTATTTGCAGTTACTTGTGAACACAAGGATTTCATTATTTCAAAAAATTGTACATTGTTGTTATACCCGCCTACACAAATTCACCCTCCTTCCACTACTTTTCCGTGGCGATTCTGTTTGCTTGCAGTGGCTGGTGGGGAATGTAGTTGGCAGAGATGATACTCTGTATGCAAGAATGAAACAAAGGGATCTTGATGGTCATGACTCGATGTGGGAACCAATCTTTGTGGATGACGCAGCAATTGGACTTGGCGATCAAAAGAATAAGGTACTACAAAAACCTATTTAAAAAATGTCAAACTGGGTTAAACGGCTATTATACATTTACAGCATGAACTACTACAGTGTCTTAAATTAGTGTTATTGATTTTTTTTTGGCCACTTGGGGGCAGCAGAACAAGATGAAAACACAACATTAACATATTATGTGTTACCAAACCAAATATTTGCCTGTTCACACATCCAGCAGACATGGAATAGCATTAGAATTTATTTGGAGTTGTGGTTCAGCTGGTGAATATAAGTCCAGTATCCTTAGGAGTTGATCTTCACCAACTCCTGAGGGAAATATCTGGCTCTTTAGCTTCCAAATACTCCATTATGTTCACCAAGTAGTCGCTAACTGTGTCTGTCTGCTGTTTGGTGCTGGACGGGTAAAACCAAAACAATGAGCTGAAAGATGCTAAAACGGTCCATGGATAATGATAATTCTCTGTGGGTTTGTCACTAGGAGTGGCCCCTTTCACATTATACATAATCATTTGACCCGTAGTGAATTAATATATTCAGAAGAATATATTGTTAATATTTATTAGAGGAACAAAATGCTGTTAATACACTAGACAAACTTGACTCTTTACCTTTGGCAGATGGACCCACATGAAAACATCCTTTTGGGAACCCTGGACATCAAGAACGACATGGGCGTTTCAGAGCTGGCTCTGGGTCTCAATGACCCACGAAATACCATGCTGACTTACGACAGCTCAACTCTACAGTACCGCAAAGCAGGGCTGGCCAGGCACAACTTTGGCCGAAACACACTGGAGTGCCACATGACTCAAAAGAAAAGCAGACTACGGAGGCGTGCTTCACAGCTAAAGATCACCATCCCAGACTTGACTGATGTAAACTCTATTGACAAATGGTCGAGGATGATCTTCCCAACTGTCTTTTCCTTCTTCAACATTGTTTACTGGCTTTACTATGTCAATTAAAAGAAAAAAAAACAAAAAAACAACATCAGTGAGGGCAAGAACAAACAGCAAAATATGTTGCTCATTTCTCGTTTGTATCTGGTTTGTTTCATTTTTACGTGATCTTGTAACACTGGACTGAATTACTATATTCAGGACTGGATCTATCATATCTTGGAAACCACATTTGCTGGCTAACACGTGAAAACCTTATAGAAGAGAGATTACAAACATATAAGGTGCCTGTTCCTGACTAATTGTTTAAAATTTTACATATTTTGTGAATAGCATATCTTGCCATTTTTTTTTTAATGTTTGTCAGCACATCTTTTTTAATGTTTTTATTATTTTAGATTTACAGCATACATGATTCATAGCCAAAATATCACATCAGTTAAATACAAATTGACATATTTAAATGACCGTTTACTTTCACTGACACTACTTAAAAAGTGCTGAAGCAAGTTTCAGGTCAACAGGGTTTTATGTCAAAGAAACAAAATGTATTGTTACTAGAATTAATTTCATACTAATAATAAAAGGGCCTGAAGTTCACAATTTACAATATCATTTAATGTTAAAAAAAATAACCTTTTTCTACTTTAATATATTGGGAGCATTATATAATTTCTTTCTAAGCATGCTCTCAGTTCATAAACCATTTTAATAAGGTGGCATTAAGTAATATCAACTAAGATCATTCCAAAACTTCCAGGTTTTAACTCAGATTGCACTCAAGAAGCCTGCTGAAGGTCAAAATGGCATAATGGAAAGAAGCATAAAGCTAATACAGCAAATTTGGATTGTCATTGTGTTCTGCCCACTGTGTCAAACTTTTGAAAGAGAGTAAAGAACATAAAGAGAGAATATATATTAATATTAGAGTTTACCTGAAAGCGCATATATAGCATCTATTATGGGGATTATATGACCTACAAATGTCCCTTTTCAGCTCTGTATTCTCACTTTGTTGTTGTGCAACACTGATAAAAAAAAACTGCTGAAAAGGCACTTTATTAGCTATGATAATTATTTTATGGGTCAAGAAGAACACAGATGGTGAAGCTAAAAGGACTCCATTAGTCCACAGAAAGGCCGAAATGCATAAAAAGCACAAAAAAACATCAAATATCAGCTTATGACACCATTATTTCTTTATGCAGTTGATTTTCCTTTTTGTTGCCAATGAGTTTATGTATTGTATTGGCCTCCCAAGCCAGATTATTCTAATTATTATAAATTTAAAACCTCTTAGTCATGTATTGTTTCCAGACTGAAAAATGAGTTGATGATAAAGGACATAGCCGTAAACCCAAAATGAACTTATTACAGTTAATTACAGATTATTTCCTAATGATGCTGTGCTTTTGACTGTATGTACACAAGGTAGATTTTATAAAAGATTTTGCACACACGTTCTTAAAAGCCATAGAGGCTGTACCATAGTTCTTCTAACACCTGGTGCTTATGGGGGCTGTCTTAAGAGGAACTTTATTAACATGACTATGATCACACTTTCTGTTTCAGTTGCCACAAGGTTAAAATGTAAAAACACAACTAGGGCTGTAATACACAAGAGTGTCATATCCCCCTCCCCATAGATTTGCCACACTGTCCGTATGAATGAACTCTGGTGTTATGGCCTCTTCTCCGCATACACAAAGTACCAAACCATTCATCAAAGACTGAAATGCAAACTGCCAACAGAAAAGGTTTGTTAGAGTCGCTGTGAGTGACAAAGTCTCATATGTGAAATGTTACCGACATGAACGTTGTTGAAGATATAGAAAGGGACAGAAGGTAACTCCAAATATCTTTCAAACATCACACTGAAATAAGAACTAGTAACTGGAGCCTTTGCCTCTTTTGTCTCACCTGCTTCTTTTGAGTTCACTTAAAACAACAAAGATCTCAAGAAGACTGCTGAAGGTCAAAAGATAATTTCTCCTGGTATATCATTCATTTTGATTGTGGATGTGTCAGTGAACACTTAAACATTAATATTCTACTTGTTTACTTAAAATGTAGCCACATACGGTTATGTCTCACTGCATGCTCTGTACAGTAGTAACTCCTTGATATTCTGTTGTTGATCACTTTCTCCTTTCTCACTTTCATTTGTGCTTATTGTGTTTAATTCACCTCACAAATGAGCATACATAAGTGTGTAATTACAATTTATTTAAAAAAGTATGTCTGATTGATATTGCAAATACTGTATTGAAAAATATTTACATTTTTTCTAAAAAGCATTTAAGTAACAGTTAGGACTGTTTTAAGAATGACACAATGATGCATTCACAAGCACTGCCCAACAACTGACATGTAAACTTTGAGTGAACATTGTGCATAGTTCTAACTTATCAGTACAGTCCAGTTCAGTTTGAACCTTGCACTTTCACCTCACTGGTGTTTACTCATCAAAATGAATCATTTTCACAGTGTGTTGATCTAGGTATTGAAAACTGCACATAGTAAGTAAATTGTTCTGTTTTGTTTTGGGGATTTTTTCATTGTTCTGGTGATTAACAAGATTTCTTTATCTTTCTTAATTTTAATATACCTTTCTCCTTTAAACAAATGTTTTTATTTTGTAAGTAAGTTTAAAAAAAACACATACACAAAGGGATCCAGATAGATTCTGAGTTCTACTATAAAACTATTATTATTGGCATTGTAAATTTTTCTATATAGATGAGGATGAGTTGAACTCAAATTTGGGATCATGTCCCAAAAAACATATTTAAATAAGTATGTATATATCAGATAGTATATTATTAATCATCAATTGGAAAATATTATTCCTGTAAATAAATACCTATGAGCTTTCAACAGAAAAGACAAAAGGACATTTTCAATATCCTTTATACTGTAACGTTAAGAGAATGCAAATGCTGATGTGAAACAATGTAAATAGTCTATTTTAAATTGTCACTTGATCACTTTTTGTTTCTTTTTGCTCTATTTGTCAAAGCACATTTCATTGGTTTTGCCAAAATGTAACATATATTCATGAATGTAGTTGATATTCTTTTACAGCATGTATTTGCTGTAATGTGTCAGCAAAAAGTATAACAATTTCTTGTACCAATGATCAGCTAAATACAATTTAATGTACACCACCTTTTTCGAACACACGCACATGTACACACACACACACACACACACACGAAAGGGTCAAATGATAAAGAGGCTAGTGATGCCTTTGTGTCAGCCCAAAAGTCAACCATCTCAGGTCAGCACAATTCACACGACTAACACCACTACAACCCCAAACCACAACTTCAAACCTAATAATTGTACTTAAGGAAAAGTACCTTAGTGAGCTTGTCTCAGATGTTTTCTCTGTCATTTTTTTGCTTTCCCTGTTTAACTCAAGTCCCATAATACTGTATACAGTACACATTTACAGTACTAACAGTATGACACACTTTTTCAGCATTGGCAGAATCTAAACACCTAAAATATTTTAAAGGTCATTAAGGTACTAAATCCACCTCAGCCATAGACAAATCTCAACCTACCCAATATAAATATATTTCTTAATCTTCAGAATAATACTGTATGTGGTATGACATGGTGTATTTTGAGTGTGAGAGTGTGTAGTGGATGTATGTCGGCCAGACAGTAATGTGTTTCCAAAGCACGCCGGCAACTGGCAAGAAAGGTCTGCTTCATAAGTTCTACACTTTGAATATGTGTTTGTACTTCACAGCGCTTTTTTGTTTCATATATTTTTATACTTCTATACTCCTGGGGAAAAAAAAAACTGCAAACACTGTCGTTTGGCAAAACCTTGTAAATCCAATTTTGGCAATTTTCACATTTATACTATACAAAATGATTACATTGTCCTCTCGGGATTCTGAAAACTTAATGACATGTATGCTTACAAAATCCTTTCATGATCCCTTGTATAAAGTTTAAAAAATACATGGTTTGAAAATGGCATTTTTTTTCTTAATTCCCAGAAAGTTAAAGTTTTTGGAAATGCAAGGTTTTCATCAGACAGCAGAGTCTTCTCTGGAGAGCAAGGACAGACTGACATCCTAAAAGCCTAAATGACACATCTTGGTGACAGTGTATGTTTGCACACACTCACAGAAGAAGCCTTAGCCTCCTGCTGCCCTGGACTTCACTCCAAGGAGCATCAATCCTTCTTACCTTCTCAACACCCTCCACCTTGAAAAATCCTTGTATGTGCCACTCACAAGAACATTCCCAAAAACCCAGAGCTGTACCCTTCTCAAAGATAAGCCCTGTAAAAGTCAGTGTCTGTCTTTACTATGAAAAACCTATGGAAATGAATACATTGTCAATAAATATTGTATACAGTTCTAAATCTGTGAGTGTTTGTTTCTGATGGATGTGACTCATGCTAAAATTTGGTTTATGTGGGCATGTGAGAAAATTTATATTCTTTTGGTACAGACTATATTCTGGTACACTCCGTTTTTAAAGTAGATATTGTACTTTTATGTGATTTGTGGATTTAATACTGATGGCCAAAGTGTGTTTGGTTTTCAAACATCTTTATTCCAAAACTCAGTAGCTACAAGGTCACTTTTACACTTGCTGGCAGTGTAAATTTTCCAAATCACTGCTCATGCATTTGCATTTCAATTTCAAGGCTTTACATCAAAGAGATCAGTAATACACATTAAAATGCCTTCACTTCACGCGTCCAGGGAGGGGTACTTGAGTTGGTGACTCAAGTCACACTTGAATAGTATACTCCAATAACATGTGAATAAACTTTTAGACCTGATGTATAACTTGACTTCAGTCTTTCAAGCGCAGTGAGCATTTCCTCAGGATCCTTTAATGGATCACATTGCGTGCCAACTTTAAAATGCTCCTGAAAACACATGTAAACGGCTCTCAGTGTTTTTAGCTATTAGTGCTAAAGCTTTAAACTAATGCCACTAGCAACGTGGCTAATGCTCTTGCTGTATAAAATAGTTCATCATGGTAATGTAGTAACCCCATGGCATCGAGGTCTGGGTTTGTTGTTTGGGTATTTTTACATACCAACACTTCAGGAGCCTCACTTTGTTATGTAAGGGATATTTTAGCTAAATGATCTAATCACATCTAATACATTTTTTCAGAACAAAATACTGTTTCCTTAAGCCACTGTAAATGAACATGTGCATTTATTATAGCACTTCAGACAGTGTATTCTGGGCAATATGAGGTCTTTTCCATTCAATACAATTTCTTTGATATTTGCTATGATCATTCTATGGCTGTCTCAATATTAAAACAGACAACTCAACCAATATCTGAAACATATCGTCAAGAAACCATTGAGCTATGGACCAGTATACCACAGCCAAATAGGTTGATCTTACAGACTTCCAAGATGAAATGTTCTCACCGTGTTACTCATGCTAAAACTGTAGGTGGCTCCCTTCTAGTCATGTAGACATGATCAAAGATTCCCAGTATGACAAGTGGGAATGCTGTACCACCATAAACTGTGACTGCTTTGGCCCCAAATAGTGCCATGTTTGATGAGTACCCTGGTGGTCTTGTGGTGGAAGAGGCAGACAGGCATGCCCAGAATCTCCCTGGTTTAAATCCTGCTACTGACATGAAGCTGTTAATGAGAGAATGTGATTTCTGGAAGACAGCTGTCACTACAGACAGCTGATATGAAGCAGCGCCACATGACTGCACACTTTAAAACATCTGACAGAGTGTCGCTTCTGACGAAGTAATGCAGGGATGAATGAGATGCCACAAAACAAAAACCGCAGTGCCTTTGGGTGAAGCACTGAAACAATCCAAAATTCCAGTGGAAGCTGTTTGTTGGCAGATATTGTGCCATCTCAAGCTTATAATGTGTGTGTTCAGAATGCATACATAGCACAGTGTAAGCCAGCTTCATCAAAACGATCTGCATCCCATGGCACCAAAGATCTTTTCAAATTTGCGTTGCCTTTTTCATACGAGCGCAGTGTGATGCTGAGATTTGAAACGGAGCCACGGTGGTGTAGAAATAGAGCTCTGGTGGCTCCGGATAGGACATGAGTCATGACACAGAACTGTAGGCAGGCCTGGCATTACAACAAAGACATTAGCGTTTAATTCAAAATGCTCCTTTTCATCTTTCACCCACAACACCCTTTTTGGTGATCACCCACAGCCTGTGTGTGTGTCTCTGCGCATAACCCACGTCGTTGTTCATCTAAACCATCCAGTGTTTCAGATTAAACTGACAAAGGGAAGCTGCGTTTGTTCAGCCAAGATATCATACCAGTATTTTTGTAAAGGGTGACTCACCTATGAAGGATACTTGTGATATAAAACCATGACTTCATGAGGAATTGCATCAGAAGCAATTGAAGAAGATGAGATGCCGGAAGTGTGCTTAAGTGTATGTTTGTGTTTGCCCATATAAAAGCCTGCTTTCCACTTTTGTAAATTACTTGTGTGAATCATGTTTGACACTGCAAGACTTGCTTTAGCAACACTCTGTCTGTCAGTATCACTGATAAATTAGTGTTGTACCTTCCACTGCAGCGGCCATAGCTACAGGTAGCTTAAGGACTCCAGCACAGATACACAGGGAAATCAGTAACAGAACCAGTGGGTTAGTCTGGCAGCAGTGCTTGTAATGGCAGATAAACATCCAGAGACAAATAGTTTCCTACAGCCACAAATAATATGTTGTTTAAAAGCCTCTGTCTGGGAAACAACCCCCTGTTGTCTTCACTTTGAATTTTCTTTTAGTCTTTGCTCCACCACTGTTTCCTTACAGGGTTTTTTTTTTTTTGTTGTTGTTGTTGTTGTTGTTGTTGTTGTTGTTGTTGTTGATAGACACAAGGCACTTGAACAGTGGTGGGTAAAACAATCTGTAATCAATTTATATTACTCACTTGTCAACTATTGACTTTCAGCACATTCAACAGCAGAGAATCTGATGCCTCAGCTTGTTGTTTTATGCCAGTCTTGGAAAATGTCAGACTGACCAGGTAACATATTACTACAGTGATTATAATGATGTGAATATAATTTCTACTGACGTTAAGACAGCATTGGCATTGTCAAGTGGACTGGTGTGATTTCCACATTACATATGATAAGTACCATGGTATGAGTACAACGTTACAATAGTTGAGCCCACTACAAACAAGATTGGCAGGTCCAATAAATCTCTAACTGTATTTATCACATTTCATTTTGTGGCATTATGTAAGGTTCTATGGATTTATTCATTCATTCATTCATTTATGTTTAACCATTTATGTCAAGTTGAGGAAACAAGCACTCTTATTGCAAGGGCAAACGATTTCAAAAGAACAAGATTTCTTACAAAATGATCAGTTACAGCCTTCGTCAGCGCATGGATGGTTCCACTGCATCACATGACCTGAGTATGGAACTCCTCCTGGTCGAAGACTTTGACCCCTTTCTAGTCAATGCATCCAGTCAGACATGGAAACTAGGTAACATGGCTGACTTGACAAGGCCAGAAACATTGCTCTGAACAGAGTGCGGTAATGATAAGATTTTATTTCTCTTGACTTTGGTTGGCAAAGTCTTTGCCCATCAAAGCTGTTGAGCTGAGCTGAGCAGTTTTCTCTGTCAGCAAGGCAGAACGAGGTTGACAGATTAAAGCTTTACTTTTGTTAGTCTGCTTTGTTCATTTATTTTCTCATCTTACGAAACTTCAAGAAGCATCTTTAATTTCTCTGTCTCAGCCTCTCTGCCTCTGTATGTGTGTGTCCCTAGTTAATTAGGAGGAATATATGTTAATGGGACGCTGCTAGCAGACTAATTAAGATTCTGATTAGAGCGAAGATACTGGCAGCCAGTCCCGATGTGTGCGCCCATGTGATAGTGCCTGCTTATGTGTGTGTCTTGCTGCTGGCTCGCTTGTCGAGGAAATCACCCCAACTCTAACATGCACTGGATGAACACATTAAACAATGTATTGTATCGGTTTGTTCTCTGGTTAGAAAATGAAACAGAGTTTTAGCTACAATGGTGAATTTCCATTTTATAAAAAAAAAAAAAAAAATACAGAGATTGATGACTGATTAACCTACTCAGCCAGAAAATGTGGAGTTGGATTTGTTGAGTAGGAGGTAGTCGTAGCCAGGGTGCAAACTCATCATTTGGGCTTGCAGAAGACCACAGGCTGAAATTAAGTCAGGAACACAGTGATCCATCTAATAATGGGTTTATTTGTGTGTGTGTGTGTGTGTGTCTGTGTGTGTGTGTGTGCATTTGTCTTTCTCTCTGTCTGTGTGTGTGTTTCTGTCTCTCCTCATTGTTTGTGACTGTGCTTATGTTTGTGTGTTTTTGCCACTTTGTTGTGTTGCATGGTGTCACTTTGAACCTTGCATGCTACAGTGTGCAGGCAGGCTGTGTTTCTTCGCGCTGGAAGAAAATCAAAGATTTTTCCCTCATGTTGTACATGCTAAGAGCCAAAAAAAGAGTCATATTAACAATTCCTTTTGTCTGTCTCTGTCTTGCCTTCCCCTCTAACACTCTTTTCATCCTTCTCTTCCAACTTTCTTGTTTCATCACATTTTTCTATTTTTCTAATGGATTTTCTCCAGTTTTCTATCTCCAGCATTGCCCACATGCTGTGCCATGTGGATTGCAAAGGCGAAGCAAGAATCCAGCATCTGGAGGTTGTAAGAAAGAGTGACACTCCTCTGCTGCAGGGAGCCTTCACAAATGACTCACTCATACAGAATGCACATCATGATTGATGTGAGCATTGATGTATGCATTGAAGAATGAATTGCAGAGATTAAATTAATTTATGACAGGGAGAGATATTTTGCTCAGAGTCACTTTGATTGTGTACACTGAGCTTCACTAACCATAGAAGAAGGAATAAGAAACATCCATGTAATATGTAGCAGGTTGAGATTCCACTTTATGATTTGTTGTGTGGACAGAAATCATCGTTTGAATGAGACTTATGTTTGTCAAAGACTGAAATGCTTTAAACTGATTGATTTCTGTTTCCTTTGACATTTTGAATGGTTATGATGTGCAAGTAGCAGTGTTTTAAGGTTGTTTGAAAAGGTTAGGGGCAAATTATAAGAAATTACAGTGGACCATTACACACTCACAGCCTCAGGTGAAGATTAATAAAAACTTTATGGTCCAAAGTAGGCGTCAGGGCCATAAAACATTTAGCGTGGATTAATCTTGTGGCCAGCAGTTATTGTGGCTTGAACCCTTGAATTTAAACAGGATTTTGTGATGAAGTCTCTGTTGAACGTAGCAGGCTACAAGTTTGAAATGTTTGCTAAATTAGTCATTTGTAGCCTGTATACACACATGCATACATGGTATACTAACAAATATGCAATGACAAAAATGCAATTTAAAACCCAACAAAAGAAAACTAATCAAATGAAGAACAGAAAGGGAATGTTTATATGTTTGTTTTTTACTAAACTGGGCCCTAAAATTACTTTATTCACCTACTCAAAGTTATTGTAGCAGTTAAATGACATTGTAGTTACTTACAAAGGAGCAACTAGAATGTTAGCGGCAGGCTAGCAGCTTTAACTCAGTGTTGACATGTCCTCAAATTAGTGAATATATTCCCTCAAATTAAACACATAAAGCTATTACAATCATTCCAATTGTCTGTTTCCCCTCTTACACCCTCTTGCTTGATGCTACATTGGACTTTGTTTCAGCACTCTTTGCTAACTCTGTGCTGGGTAGCCCTGGCTGCTAGGAGCACACATGCCACTGTGTTATGAAGCACTCTAACTCTAAAAATGTTAAATTGCTAGTTCATCTAAACAAATTATTTAAAAATTTTACCCCTGACACCTGCCATCGTCCTTACAATACAGTGATATATAGTTGTTCTCCAGCAAACACTGGCTAGTAAGACTCAAAATAAAGCACCTGTGGCATACCTAGGCTCTATATTTCATAGATTAAAGGGGAATAATTGTATTTTTTTTTTCCAGTGACAATGCTGTTCCTCTTAATAAATTCTTAGCCTTTCACAGCTGCAAAGCTTCAAATGTGAATGTACATTTTGGTATTTGACACTTCAAAAAGAAGTGGCAAGAGAACACTTTGCTATGAAAAGTACTGCATGTTTGACATCAAAGTGATCTATTTAAAAGACAGACAGTATCAGAAAAGCCTTGGGTGACTGCAGTGACACTAAAGAGACTGACCTTTGCCTTACATTAACACAATACATGCACATACAAATGCACTTGCAAAGGCATGCAGCACTGTTTGAAAAACGGGCTGGATTAGAAGAAACACATTATCAGAGGCTGAGGTGGGGGAATGCCATTAGTCATGAGCCATCAGAGCATACCTTTTCCCTTTAAAAAAGTGCACCATAGCGCTCTGACAGTTTGGTGGATGGGAGACAACAATTTAGTGCAGACCTGCCATAACCGCTGACGTCCTTGTGTGGGAGGTGCAGAATAACAATGAGTGAAGATAAAACACCTTAAATTTGTTTAGCCTGGGAGGAGAAAACACATTTGCTAAATGCATTGCTCTGGTCTTAGAATGAGCACAGGCCATTGTAAGAAACTGTTCAAGAATTCTAGGCCAAAAGCCAAATAAACATTGGTAGTAGCATAGGTTTTCCCGTGAATTTAAAATGATTACTTTCTGGGAATATACAGTATCACTCCCTGGATTCCCAGAATTCCTTGGCATAAATCAATTCTGATACTGCAGATAATATATCATATAATTATGTTTGCTCTAACTTTCTGATGTTATTTATTTCATATTAGTTCGAACATGTGGATGAATGTATCCATTCAACAGTAAGTTTCATAACATTGCAAATGGAACATATGGACAATATACAAAAACACAGAAATCATTCACTAAAATAAATATTAGGATATGCTGCTTTTGCCATTAACAGATATAAAGCTTCCCTGAGCAGTGGTCTAAAAGCCTCTTAGGAACTGAAGCTGTGCACATGATGTTGAGAGCATTGGATGCTGATATGTGCTGATGTTTAGGACTGTGTCATTATCACACCTGGTATTTATTAGTTGTTCTTTCCTGATAACCTCTACCTGCTCCTGATGATGGTTTTGAAGTAAAACAGAAAGCCAACAATGCCTCTGAGGGTTTTTCGAGTAACTATTCTCTTATATATTCAGTTTGTGAGCAACATGTAAACACATACAGGTTACAAATTAAAGAAATATCCTGAATAAATGAGTGGAGAAGCCTTAAAAATGCAGATGCTTCCCTACAGGACAAAGGGGCTCTCTGGATGGTTTGATGAGTATGAAAATGATATCATATTATATGATCTTCACAGTCACCAGATCTCAACCCAGTTGAACACCTATATGAGATTTGGGATGTTTTAGACTGCTGTATTTTTTATGGTTGGAATGACTGTTAAACCTAAAATTGAACGTGGTGTGTTCATGCCACAGAAATAACACGGAGCACAAATGTGCCGTGTACAATGCAACTTTGACCTGAGTGCACGGGTAGATCAAGAGCAAATCCCAGTAATCCTTGCCACCAAAATTGCAATGCGCTGCTTGATGGTTACTGGCACAATCACTATTGCACCTCACAGCAAGTGGCCAAAACACAAAAGGGATGTAGGTGTGAAAAAAACAAGCCTTCACAAAAACAGAGCCATCTCACACACTGAGTCTAGCCTTTGAGGTAACATTTTCCATAGACGAGCTAGAAACCTCCCACTGTCTACTCTGTCATCGTTACACACCCTCTTCCGACATCACATGCTCACCCCACACGGGAACACACACATCCAGTTTTTTCTAGTTATCCAGTAATGGGTTCCTTCTGTTTAATTCCATTCAGGAAACAGGGTTGAAGTCATGCTGTCTGTCACCAGGTGGCCGTCGCAGCCATTTGAAATTCTCTGCTCATAGCCATGCCACTCATCTCCTCCTCTCACTCGTCGAAAGAGCCGCTTCTCACCTCAGACTGGCAGAAGAATCCTCAATAGATGAAAAAAGGCTTCTTATGGACCTTAATACCAATATGAATTTCAATAAGGGTAATCTGGTCTGTACTAATGATTCAGACTTCACTAAAAGCCAAGCAACAGGCTATTTTCTAAATGATAGATGCACCCATTTGGTATATGCTCTTATGAATGCTTATCAGTGACCAAAGCCAAATGCCTATTTATCAACCAAGAGCCAGAAGGACTAGAGGACAACGCACACACACACACACACACACACACACACACACGGACAAATGCACCCGCATACAAACGCACGAGATGGTCTCTCCAGTTCGTTGTTTCCACTGGTTCCATGAAGCGCTGGACACCCTTTGCTGTTTTAATCATGCATATTAATCACATGCCCTTTGATGTTAAACATTTATAGTGCAAGCTTAAATGTATCAGCATGCTTGGTTTTATATATGTGCTGCCAGCCATGGAAGATTGTTGCTTAGAGTTGCATGTAAATGGGTCACTCCTGATGAAGCAAAGAGAGCATGAGAGGTGCATATAGAGAAAAAGAGAGTTAAATGTTCCCTGATGAGTGTATCCATGGAAACTATGTCAATGACGGGATGAAATGTGCAATACAGACACACACATTAGTCAGGTTTACTATGTTCTTCTGTGATCACCATCCCCTCATCTAAACACAAACTGCAAATTTTCACGCAATGATCGAGGCTCTAGAACTAACAAACTTTTAAATTGAAGATTATAACACACCACTTGATAAACACTGTTATCATGTTCTCTTGAATTCACCTTATTCATAAATCTCATTGTTCTTTTCTGTAGTTTACATAATGGACTCATATTAGTTGAATATGTGTTCCCCCACACCTCCACACAGTCACTAAATCATGGTCAAATAAGTGAAAAACATAACATTTGAGGTGCCTTATGCTCCAACATACTTTGCTTGCAATACTTTTGTCTTTATATAAGCTATGTGAGCTCTCCAAGAGAGCATATGGTCTAATTATCGGTCTGACTCCAGATTTTGAACTGAACATTGAAAAACAAAATATTACATCAAACACATGCACAAAATGTCCATGTACATTCTGAGATGTTTGCTAACACAAACCACAGACACACACAGAGGAGATGAGTTTGTCCAGATTGATGCTCACATCATCTCACCATCTGCTAAATTCACCCACACAAAACACACACACCTTCAGGATCAGTGCACCCACATTGTCTCTGGCGTATGCCAGCAAAAGCCATTGGCAAGTTCAAGGTCTATGAGGCATGAGTGAGGCATGTTGGTGTGTTTTATACACCAAGAACTACAGCATGTCAAACTGGAATATACTCAAACAAACCATTGTGTGTATGGAAACTGAAGATGATACAGTAAAGTCCTTCAGTTCTTAAAAGTTTGACATTTCTTTACAGCAGTATTAGCAGTAGTTTGAGTATTTAAGAGACATGGTTTGATTGTATTGCTAAGATGTTGTGGTTACTATAAAAATACCCGAATGGGTTTTAATGTTTTTAATCACTTTATTAAGAGATAGTCTCACAACATTTATTTTTCATTTAGTCTCACAACATTTATTTTTCATTCTTTCAAAAGCAGAATATTTAATTTAAGTGCCACATTTCACTTTAGTTTGGTTGATCAAAATATATCAATGCACATTATAGACTCATACAAATCTATTGGTGTGATCAGATATTTATATATGCAGAAAAGTAATTTGCTTCTGCTTTTACATGTCTGTCTTTTTTCAGCTTTTCAGAACATAATTGAAAGATTTTATCTGAAGGGTGGACTGCATTTAATTTGTATTTTGTAATTTTAGTGTGATGGTTTGAGAGTAAAATCAGACTCCTAACCATGGGTATCAATTATCTGCTCTTTCCAATATGAATCCAGAAAAATACATCTATACATCACATCTATAGTGCTTCATTCCTAGGTGAATGAACAGTAAATGGCCATGCTCATATTGCGTAATATTAGTATCATTAAAAATAAACAAACACATTTATGATAGCTACAGTACCTAAGGTTCTCCAGTCTTTCTGACAAAGTATCACCAATTTAAAAACAGATTTTTTTTTTTGCTTGTTTTGTAGCTCTGAAATTTTTATACAATAATTTTACATACAGTAAACACCTGTATTTCAATGTTTACAGATGTTTAAGCAGGTGCTCCAAGGAAAAAAACAGATGTATATCACAGGGCAGGTTAGAAACCGAAAATGTTCTGTATTTTCTGTAAAATATACATTTAGACACATTATTGCTTGCTGCTTTGTGGCTCCATAATGGGAAAGGAAAAATATATAGACATTAATATTCTGTTCACATTCAGGCTGTCACAATCTCCAAGGTCTTCTTTGGCACCACCTAATTTATGAGAAATAATTTTTTTTTTAGAATATGCAGTCATGTCACAAAATGCAACATAAGCCAGTATATAAGACACTCATCAAAATTGGAGACAACTCTGTCGTCTTGTTGAAAAATAATGTGTTTGGTTAGCTCTGCAGTGGGATCACAACAACAGAAGTTAACCTGTCTTTCACCAGTACAGCATACGAATGAATGGGATTTTGATTAGTTGACAGTTGTCAAAATGGAATGTCAAGCTTGTCGCCAGAGGTTGCAAAATGTATTCAGAAATAAGTTGGCGTCAAACTGACTTTCACTGCACATGTTGTGCTGTTTATTCAGCTCTACTGTGGACAAATTATGGGTTAGGCTCACTACAACACAGATGCAGAAAATTTTCTGGGGCAGTTATCATCACCGTATCTGTACTGTGGCCATTCATGTTCAAACAATTATGGGGCAATTTAGGACAGACAGTAATGCATGCCCAGATGATGGTGTACCACACCAGTATCCACACATAAAACACATCTCATCACAGACTCTGATGGAATTCAGTAAATGCTTCTGGCCAAAAAAAAAGGACCAAAAAATAGCGCAGATGGAAAATTGCATATAACCTTCCAAACCCCCCTCTGGCTCTGCTTTCCAAAACAGACGTCAGTGATGTTATCATCACTTGAGTACAGTATACAGTGAAAAAAAAGAGAAAAAAAACCCATGGAGCACTGGGATGATGAGGTCATCATTTAACATCACCTCCACTTCCTGTGAGCAGCATGTGTAGAGGAAGAGAGGCGCTGTGAAACCCACACCGTGGGCTGCCTATGCCAGGTGGATCCCACAGGGTGCCCTAGCTGTGCACAAATGTTGTATAATTACGTGTTAATCTGCCTGTGTGGATAGGAAAGGCAAGTGGAGGAAGAAGCTGAACCTAACAGACTGGACTGTCTGTCTATCAAAGCCAAGAAAATGGCACATTAGCCACATTAGCACTAAATTATATGGCTCGAGATGTCCGAAATAGCTCCACTTCCACTTAACAGCACATGTGCACCAGGCAGCCTCATTTACACAACATTAACAGCCTATAAAGGGACATTACTTATTGAAAAGACAGAAGAACATGCTAATTTGTAGCTTTTGCAACTGTTTAATGCCTTTTGATGAATATATCTTAACCAGAGCAGCTATAAGTATAAGTGTATGTCATTCTATGCCAGCTCGGAAAACAAATGTTTTCATTTTAGTGAGTTTAAGTTTAGTGAACAAATTGGCTTGAATAGGAACATCGACAAATATAGACATCACACAGACATGCTTTCTTGTTTGACCCTAATCTTCCGAAGCATTTGATGCCAAGTATTGAACACACCAGCAAGTCTATAATTATAAAATCCTTTTACTCTGCCAGAAATACATTTCAATAAGTTAGGCATTCTGTGCCTCTGATTGATTTAATTTAGGAGGGATCCAGGAGAACAAAAAACTGTACAAAATAGGAATGGTTGTGTGGGAGAACAGATCCACAATCTCTTTGCATTAGCAGGGATTTTAGAATCCAGAAGGCATAATACAAAAAGCACAGTGCACACATAGACAAATGTGATTATTTTCAGTTTGACATTTTGTGGGAACACGTGAAATACATAATATTTCTGAGCTGCTTTTTATTGACTTTCTTCTACAAACACTCTCAAAAGACAAATTAGTTTAAATAAGTTAACAAAAATACAGAATATGGAGTCAGAGTTTGTCAGTCTGTGATGGCAGGACATTTTACAGTTTGTGAAAAATGGTACTCATGTCTTCTTAAAGCAGGCAGATGGTCCTGTCAGTGTACATTTCATTTTTCCCAGTTTGTTTCTATGAATGTTGTGACACTTCTTCACACTACTTCATTTACATACAGTAGGTGGTTGAAGTCAGGTATATACATACATGCATATCAACAGCATAGGTTTGACAGTAAATCGATGCTATTGCAAAACGGGTACATAACATTGCATATGTGCCCGCCGAGACTGTCCTTCCAAAAAGAACAACAGCGTCAGTCATTTCAGGAAGTGCCCTATAATATGTTTACATTCAAGTACCATATCATGTATTTGTATAATGCATGGAAGCCTAACAGAACATGACTGAAATACAATACAAATTAAAGCTTCTGATCTGAGACTATACGGTAGATTTGGACACTCATCATGTGCGTGAGGACATTTGATGTGGCAGCTCCTGTCGGTCTGCCAGCATCCATGTTATGAGTGCTGATACTTCTCACCTCATGTAATTTTAGTTTTCATGATTACTTTCCAAGCACATTCATGTATTGTAGCGATTTCTGAACATAGGCAGTATCACTTTGACAATATTTTATTGGTTTGGACAGTATGGGGATTCTCTGAGGAAAGAGCGGACATGAAATTAAAGGTAAGAGCAAGCACAATAAAACTGATTTTGTTTCTCTGTAGAGATTTATTTTATTATTTTGATTTGATACTTTGTCTCCCTCTGGCTGTATTTTGACATTCATGACGATATTGGAAGGATTGTGATTTATTTCCCCCCTACACTGAGGTTCGGATTATTCCAACAAACATGACAGATAACAGATGTAACATGTCAGCGTTTCATCAAATAAACACAGCCACATTTTCCAGCACTTCCATCTCCAAGAGAAAAAGCAATGGAGTGGGGTAACAAATAGGGTGATCAAACATATTGAAATGCTAACACCTCATCAGATGTAGAGATTCATGCACTTTTTAAGCAGCTCTGATATGGAAGCAAAAACCAAAACACCAATCACTGTTATCTATTACCAAGTTTGGAAGAATACCAATCTTTTGACAGGGAAAAAGAGAGTGGTGAGTAACAATTAACAAGTAATCTTGGTTATCTTCCCCTTCCTTTTGTTTTTGAGCACAGTGCTCCAGTGTTATGAGTCATCCATTATCATAAATAAACATCCTTATTTGCGTGTAGATGATTAAAAGTCAGTGACCTTTACTGCACCACGTGTTGTAAATAATTCTAATATTATTCATTCTGCTGCTGACATTTTACTTTAAAGAGTCTTTAACTGGGGGTTGTCAGTATTGTACATGCTGTAATAAGATATCAGTGGGACTATTTTAGCTGTGACGATAATAATGCCAGGGATTTAAAAAATCAAGACTAAAGCAGTTGAGCACAAGAGACTGCATAGTCTGTTATTCTTATACAACATAGGAATTTAAAGAGATGTATTTCTAAGGATTTATGGCGATTCAGATGGAGGAGCAAATGTCACTGCCACATAATAGTCGATACAGGGGAATGTATTTTATTTCTTCATTCTTCCTTTCTATATTTACTGCTATATATTAAAGGTCTTATGAAATGTGCATTATGTACCTGGGAGTATTGTTCTGCCATCTACTGTGTATGAAATAATATGTCCAAAAAAAAAAGCATTTTCATAATAATATTGAAAGTACTGTCAAAATATGTTTGGTGACTTATTGTGCATCCTGTGAGGCACGCAAACATCCATCCTATTCACTGTGATCAATCATAGCTTGTGGGGTTATAAAGCCAACCCATCGCATTAACAAGACAACAAGACTGAGTGTACAGCGACTCTAGCAGATCTATGAGGCTGTACTTAGGCACAGTAGTGCTTTGAGATACATGCTAACAATGCTAACTTACTGTTGGTGAGCAGGTATGATGTTCACCATGATCATCATCTCAGTTGACCATGTTAGCATGCTAACATTTCCAAATTGGTACTAAACACAAAGCACAGCTGAGGCTAAAGGGAACGTCATTAGTTTTGCAGCATCGTGGTCATTAACCAAAGTATTAGTAAAATGTAATTTAGTACCTCAGTTACTTCATTAAACCTCAGCTCTGGTTCCTGAACACAAGCGAGTTTATCTGGAGCCACAAAATTTCAGAGAAAACTGGAAAGAAAAGGCATTTTAACTAAATTTGTGCCTTTTTTCTGCTTTTTGGTTCCACAACAACACAGCCCAATGTGTTGTTTTTCATTTTATCAGTATCTGCAACGGTCACACACATTGTAGTTTATATGAGTGTGGATATACTGTACAAAGACATTCACAGGACTCCAAGCTTACATTATATTAGTGGCCCTTGCGCCCCTAAGTTACAGACAAATATTTAGGAGCACGGTTCATTTTTATTTTAAAGGGATAATATTAATGTACCAGCATTAATGTGCAACACTGTCTTGCAGAAAGATAATCCAAAAATGAAATTGTGGCCTGTTGTTAAGTTACTTACAGAATTGCTTTTGTCATTTTAAATGGTGAAAGCAATAATCAATTACAGCTAAAAAATGTGAAGCCTGAATGTTTTTTTACACACCTTTGCTAATAAGAAAGGGTTAGGAGACACAAAAGATTCAATAACAGATCTGTTTGTGGTGAAGCTTAGCGAATCCGAGTATATTGCCAAGACTGTTGTCAGAACTCACTCGCACTGGTGCACCCAAATAATTTGTAAAACTTTGTTGGCAATGATTGCACTGTAGAGTCTTGATGCAGTTGCCAAACAAGTTTTATTTCACAATGTCTACAGTGTGAATATTCCCCCTACACTCTGAAATTACAGTAACTGTCCACTGCCACCCAGTGCATACTGATTGTCTTGCTGAATGTGACGAGGTGAATCTGGTCTACAGGCTATGCATGCGTGGCTATGTGACAGATAGATGTTAATGTGCTTTGCAACCCCCCACAGCATCTAGCCTAGTGTTTGTGTGCTCTCTGATTAAACCATGTGGCCGTGGAGGATGAGTCATTCACTCGGTCAGTTAGCCAGCCCCTCTTGGCTCTTACCGAAGGCCGTTTGGTTACTGGATGCCTGGCCATTTAACTGGCCAATGCTGCAATGGCACCACAGCACAGACGGTTCCTGCTGAGTGCCTCCTCTTAGCTCATCAGTGGCAGGAGGCTCACGTCAGCCATCGCTTCTGTACTCACTCTCAGCACGCCTTCCTCCAGCAGGCAGCGACTGCATTATGCTGGGTTTCGATTATTGGTTATTGCCTATTTATATGGATTTTCAGGCCTCAGCCAGACGGAGTGCATGCTGCAGTGAATAAGTTGGTCTGGATAGAAATCATCATCTGGCAGGAACACTAGAATCATCCTCATTGCAGTTTCTGTTTCCTTTCATAGACAAAAATGGTCTCTATTGCATTTTATTTCTCATTCAAATTATTGGCATCATGTTTGAAGAGCTACTTATGAAAATCTACATGAAGTAATAAGGATAAAGCTTATTGAATGATTTTTCTATGAATCTGCTGAACACAGTATTTTTTTTGGGCCAAAAAAAGAACTGAAAAGGTTTATGGCTGCATCTAAAATAAGTGAAGATAAATGAACAATATCTCAATGTCATCATGTCCTCATCAAGAAGGTAATACCACACAAACAAATGTAATTTGTGGTTTACAGGCTAACAAGTAGTGTAGTGATTAACCTGCTTCCAGATTATCTGGTGATACTGGAGCATCCATTCAAAGGCTTTACTGAGCTTTCCACTGCTATCAGCCTCCTATCAGTGTCAGACAGTAGATGGTGACTGGTGATCTAGACATTGGACCTTTATATGGATCGGTACGTTGGAAAATGGCAAAGCACCAGGGTTGATCTGATAAAGCTCTGAGGCTTTGCAGCCCAATAGATTATAGGGTAAATAATTAGGGCTGCAAAAGGACAGAGACAAAGAGTGCATGATATGGCTTAGTGTAAATCTTCTTAACAATATGATGAGAATGTTCCTGACTGTGGCTACAGTCTAAAAAGACAGTGATATTTGATTTCCTCTGCGCATTTTAGGTCATTGTTTTTGTCAAAAAAAAACAAAAACAAAAGACAAAATCTCTATCTCTTAATCAGATTTAGGCTATCCCCAAGTTTTCCCATAAATCTGAGCTTACGCTCAAATGATTTTGTTAGGGCTTTAAGCTATATGTAAATGATCTCCAGACACACAGTGATATGATAAATAGGCCTTTGTCACATGTAAATAATACAATGAATGAATGATGGCTGAATTCCATTTAGCTGCTTCAGCTTCAGGGTCCTTATATTGTGCATGTTGGTTCACTTTAACACTGTCATGACTTACTGAGACAAACAGAGCCATTGTTAATGTTAGCAGTAACACCTGTGCTCAAAAGTCAAAATGCCTGCCGTGAAAAAGGCCTCTCTTGTAAATATTGTGAGGACCCATAAGCAGCATGGAAATGTTCATAGAAATGAATGAGGAGCGGAATCCAGTCTGCATGTTTATACTATGAGGCACAACAGATGATGGCAATTGAGTGAAGCTGGAGGTCAGGTATATACTGTATAGTCAGTAGCTGATTAGTGGGAATGAGGGGCAGGTGTGCATGCAGGTGCTAATCAGGTGACTGAGGAATAGCAGGAAAAGCTTAGGGAATGGCAGTGTGTGGAATGACAAGGAATATTAGAACTGGCAGGCAGGGAAAGAATAAGAATAAACCAAGATGGAATTCTAAATTATTGTGATTTTTGATCATATTTAAGTATATTGAATATCAGCATAAAATCCTTAAGTCTGGTATTGGTACCAGCCTTTACAAACCCATGTCAATTGAACTTTGCCAAATGCAATGGTGTCTTCCTCTTCTTTTTTAGTTTTCCTCAAACAACTATCCTAACCCTCCAGCAATTAATACTACATCTATATTTAAAAAGAAGAGGAAGAAGAAACAAACACAGGTGTTTCCTATTATATAGCAGGTGTTAGTATTTACTGGCCAGGTATTTTAAATGAATCTTCAGCCACAACCAATGAACAGCATATGGCACTGCAACGTAATAGCAGAAAATACCGCAGCACAAAATACCACAGGTATGTGGTCATTATGTGAGCTTAAATTACTCAAGATGCTAACATTTAAAAGAACATCATGAAAATAAAAACAAGAAAATGAAAGACACCAGACTGGACATACAAACCAGAGGCATGTGAGACTCTCCGGCATTCCCAAAAACCCATCTGACCCCTGTACACTGTAAAACAGATCACTTTCCAACGAGTTCACCATCTTGAATCATGTTTGAAACAAACACTATGACCAATTGTTGCCAAACTCCAACATTTCAAACACAAGCAACTGATTAAAAGCCAAGGAAAGGAACTGAAATGTACCAAATACAGACTTAATGACCAGTTCCTGTGAAACAAACAAACAACGCAAAGTTCTCTGCCACATCATGAAACACTGCAGACAAAACATTAAATGTTTAATTTTGATTGTGGACAAATTATACATTGAAGGACAGCTTTACTGTGACCCCAATACCACATCCTGGCTTTTCTAACACATTACATTACGCCTACCCATCAGTGACTGTAATAACATGATTTGAACCACCTCCCCCGCACTCTCCCTTCTCAAACACATACAAATAACAGATTCTTTCCCCTGTGGTCTCCTCTGTGAACAGCCACCCCTCATATTCATGTTACCTCTGTTCTTTTCTACTATGCATGTTCATATGTTTGTTTGTATTTAGTTTTTGTTGTTGGTATTCTGTCTGTTGCTAATATGATAACCAGTGACAGCATGCTGAAATCAAAGATCTTTTTAACCTCACACACACACATACACGCTCACATGCAACCTCTGCACAGACAAGTTTGCATAATCAAACACAAACACACATTACTCAAGGCAAATACTCACCAGGATGCATCATCCCCCAAAAAAGACCTTAATCATTGCCCCACTTAAATTCCTAAACTAGAGCATATACGGGATCACATCAAGCTCTAATGACCATAGATTACAGTCATCAGAATTCAGTCAAGTTTTCTCTGCTCACTACAACTCAAGGCAAAGATGTGTATACATACTGATTCATAAGAAAGTCCCATTAACTCGTAAGTCAACCATTACTGACCCAGATGGCAGATTCACATCAGTCAACAACATAGAGCTTACCATAGCAAATATCTATGGACATAACATAGATGACCCCCTTTTTTTCACAGATTTTCCACATCCTTATATGATTTCACAGATCTTAAAATCACCAGTGGAGGAGATTTTAAAATAGTTCTTAACCCAACAATACTTCAACAACAACTAACAGGGAATGGCAATCCATGAGACAATAAAACAGTATATGGAGGAGTTAGGACTTTGTGACATTTGGCATGTATTGGGGCAGATGCAGATGGAGATACAGTATAGGGAAATGAAGCATTGCAAGTCTTTCATGTGCCCCAAAACATGAGGAAAAAGACAAAACAGTCTCTCGCCTTGACTCATCTTCCAATTTTAGTGTCTAGCTTGAATTGTCAAACTATGTTGGCAATATTGTGTTTGTTCTTCAGCGTGTCAGGGGAGTCTGAAATGAAAAGTCGGGAGAAAAGCTTTCAACAAGACGTCTTACACAGAGTAAATCCCTCGTGTGGATTGTCAGAAAATTGAATCAGAGCCCACATTTATGGGTTAGCACTTTTGAAATATTTCTAAAGCATTACGCATTTCTAGCAGCATTTAAAATGCAAAGGGGCCATAGTTGCAGTTCTCTGAGGGCTGAGGTGGAGAACTACTTAAAGGATCTATGGGTTTTAATGGGATCCGTCACATCCATCCCTGGTTGTTTATGTAAGCAGTAACAGAACGGCCTTATTCACAATGACAGCATAACACTTCCTGTAAGCATGTAAAAGCAGATGTTTATAGTATCTCCTCGCTTATACACAAGAGAACCAAAAGAGAAAAATGAAGTTTTATTATTCAAATAGAGAGAAATCCTCAAATTTTGTTTATTCAAGCAGAGAGTGAAAGTCTACCTTTTATCAACAAGGTAAGGCTTTATTGTAGACAAAATGTTATTGTATTTTCTGCTAGCAGTCATGGTAGATGTCATGTGCCAGGCCAAAGGAAAACAGTAGACTTAAAGTATCTTAAAGTATATTCTGAAGCAATAATATGCTTCAAATTGTAGTCTATAGGCAGTCAAGTCTCAGTCAAGTTTCACAGCAGTTAAGTCCAAGTCAAGTCATATAAACAGTATATATATATTTGACAGAAACATTATGCCTTCTATTACTTTTTTAATCAACATGATAAGGAAACATTTTTAATGAACCTCTCAGCAAAGTGTGTTAATAAAAATGGCTATATTGGCCAACTCAATCATCATCTTGGCTATTGAAAAAGTCAGTGGTGACAAGAGACAGGATGTGTTTACTTATATTCAATATTTAACCAAAATCACAATCACTCTCTAAATTTAAACCATGATCCCTCCCTCATCTTAACCAAAGCGTTTTTGTAGCATACACCTAACCACACACCCAACCTCCACCCCGACCACCTCCCTACAACTTCTGTGCGGTACAAGAATGTAGCACTTAGGGGATTTGAAAAAAAGATTCCAGTAAACACAAGCTCTATAACTCATTGGACAAACTCCAAAACCATCTGTCACTAGTTGACAAACTATTTTCTCTGTCTTCATCATGCAACATTATTACACATTCTGTTATCTTTATGCCCCCCCCCCCACCTGACAAGTTCATTTAATGCTTGATCTGTATGTGCTTGATCTCTCAATTGCAGCAGAGTTATAGCCTGTCATTCTTTTTTTTCTCTCATGTGCTGACTTTGAAAGAAAGACACACAATGTCAGTAGAATTGTGAAATTAAAGAATAATCTTTGCTTCTGGGCCTTTGTAAACGTTTGACTGAGCAAAACCTCTTCAAGCAAACGCAAAGAAATTCCCTCAGTGCATAATAAACCAATTTTAGTGTTGAGACTTTCAACAACAGTTACATATGGTGTTTTTTTGTGTGTGTGTGTGTGTGTGTGTGTGTTGTTTTTCTGCTTCAGGAAGAAAACTATGAAAGACAGCAAAGTACAAGCAAAATGTTGAAATGAATGATTGATAATGTGAACAAACCACTTAATTTAGTAAAATTTGAATTTCATTGTATGAAGTGGCACTTTTGGTGATTCTTTCTGACCAGCCCTAATGGAAAGAAAATTACTTCAGAGCAGATCAGGCCTAGTGTAATTTCCTATTGTCACAAGGCTTTATGAAACAAAAGGTGACCTTTAGCTTTCTAGTCTCTCATCTCTCATTGTGTTCCTAATTTCTCCCACTATAGATAACCAGTCATTTGATGACCGCTAAACATAGACACCTGTGACCAGGCTTACTCCTTTGGGTCGCATAAAAGACAAGATTGGTAGTGCGGGCTATAAAACACAGACCTACCTTCCGTCTTTGCACAGTCACAGAGGTCATCAGCACAATTTGCTCTGCTTGAAACAAATTAAAAACTCATTGTTGGTGTGCCCCTCACACCTCCAAAGAAAGTGAGTTTATAATATTGTAGCCTTAATTAGACTTGCCCTGCAGTGCTATTTCTCATTGGCATATTTTCGTTGCTGTCTTACAGTTGGAATATTCCATTATTTCTTACCACAATAACATTTTGCTTCATCACTGATGCTTTTTCAGAGCCAATGAAATTTAATTTTGACACTTGTTCTTTGAACTAAAACATGCTGAAAACACCACAAGGACAGCTACGCATGATATGCCAAAGTGTGGCAACATCCAGAAAAAAAGTTGTATTCCTGTTTTCACTCATATAAATGGTTGTAGTGTAGGAACACAAAACATCACAATAATTAGAAGTAACTTGTTTTCTAAGTATTCATATATTTCAAACAAAGGAGAACACATAAATATGGACTGGCAAGGCTTGAATGTATCCTCAGGAGACAAATTAGCCAATCTAGAAGCTTGTATGCCAAGTGGTGGGGGACGATTCAAGAGACAATGCAACCTTAAAGAAAAAAAGAAACATGTCCTAGAGACATTTTAATTAAGGCAAGTGTGATGGGAAATTCATCAGTCTCTTAAAAAGCATCTAACTTTGATTAATTAGTGAGCTCCTACCTTTTGCAGTAATTGGATTGTTGTAAGCCAATGGGGAAATGTTTGCTACATTACTAAGAGAGAGTTATACAGACAGTAGCAAACTGCTGCGGTGCAATGGGATGTTTTTTAATATTCAGCAACATAGATCATGCCACAGCACCTTGACCCATCTAAAAACCATGAAATGATGCCTCAAAGTCTTGTGGATTATTATCAGAATAGGGTAGTGAGGAAAGTGAATCCACGCAGTCCCTTTCTGTTGCATTTATTTATGAACACCAATTAAATACCAGGATCAGTATAATCAGCTAAGCTAGAACACAGCTAAGGATGCAATGCTCTATTCCCCACCATCCAGCAACACACTGACATTTTGTATGCATGTAAAAGATGCATGCTGTGTTACAGATTGTTTAAACATATGTGATTGTTAGTACAAAACCTTTTCTGATTTTGATACAATAATGTGCTTTATAATTTAAACCCAAAACAGACATCATCCATATTGATAACTGCTATAGTACCTTAATTGTATTAAAACTGGTCCCTAAATAGCTGCTTTAAAGCTGTTAAAATTGATTTTACTGGACCAAGGGGGAAAGGTTGATAATGAGAATTACTGCACTTAAAAAATCATCTTTATTCTATTTATTTTTGGATTTTGTCACTAATTTTACACAAAGTGAAATCACCAAATCTCTATGCACATCAGTCCTTGTCCTACCTATTTCCTTGACACTGCTTCTTTTCACCTGGAGTGCATAAACCCCCATCATTATACACTCTGCAACCAAACAGTAAGAGTCGCTGCTTTAAACCCCTGTTAAACTGTTGTATGATAATGAACTTGGCTACCTCCTGTATAGTTTTCTAAGTTAATATGAAGATAATTGCAGAGGAGCCTCAAAGTGACAATACTTTTTCTTTATGAGCCAGGATCTCCTTTAAGACATGATGTAATCTGTATACCCCAAAATGTCAAAACGTTATTGTAAAAAGATGTTCAGTTGGCCAATATAACTGAAATGGTGTCACAAAACTCTGGCAAGTGCATTGATATAAAGGCTTTAAAATGTGGATAGTGTAGGTAATTTTCACAGTATGGTGTGGAATTTAGCATGCCAAATTAGTTCTATTAACTTGATCTCATGTGGACTCTGTTGTAAAAATCTGAACATTCTGCTTCCTCCCTGCCTTATGGACCCCAAATCCCTCAAGCAATTTGCAGATATGAATACTGACAGTGCTCTGGGCAGCAGGGTGGTGTAGCAAGTTCAAACCCCGCCCTTCAGCTAGAGACTGGGACTTCCTTATCCCCAGGTCTGTAAATGTATACCCTGTTGATGTGTCCTTGAGCAAGACACTGGATCTAGCAGCTGCAAGAATGTTTTTCTGTAGTTGCCCTGCATTCTGACCTCCCTCTTCAAGGGAGTAACATCAGAGTCTTGAATATTTCTCATGACACAGAGCCCTGCTGATTTTTATTCTTCTCATCCAATTAAGGGCAATATTACCCCTGACACACTAATAAATGCAATTAACAGCAATCAACATTCTCATGGGTAGTTCCATGTTAATGTCATGTCAGGTCTACCGTAAAAAAAGTGGCCACTTGAGAAAAATCCTCCACATGACAAACTACAACTGCAATCTGAAGTTAAACAGTTCTAATATACAAGCAGGAGGGCCTGACAGTATGTAAAAATAACCAGAGCTCAGAGGTCTGTTTGTGCTCAGTTAAGATCTGGCATGCTGCCTTTGGCTATGGAAACTGGACGCTTCCATTCAGTCCCATAGGAGGCCATGAAGTGTCACCTGTGTGATTTGGATGAGGTTGAGAATGAAATGCTTTTCATATTCTATCGTCTTTTTTTTATCTTCGAGTTAAGCTTTTCCTGAAAATGTTACATCCCAGTCTGTTTGATATGACAAATGAATGTAGATTATAGTACATGTTTACATACACAACATTTGGTATAACTCAGGTTTTGTTAGATGCATACAAGAGCATTGTATGTTTCATTTCTTAAGTATCTGATACAATGTGTTTGACACATGTATATGGTACCATGTATTGGCTAACTTTTTTTAACTTCTATTTTTGTCTTCTCTTGCCTCTGAAGGTAATTTAAGTAGTATCTTGTAAGCCCATATGGGCTGGGCACCTTTAGGTGTATGACACTTGAATAAAAAGTATAAATTCATTCATATAATTTTAATGTATCCCTGAATATCCAGAAGGTTTTACTGTTATAGTATCTTGTATACCATGTTCAGTTGTAATCTCTGTTGCGTCTTCTTGTTCCTTACCCTCTTTTGATCTGACATTTCTGAAATGCAGCACTATACCACTGATTCAACCCAGGTATGAAAAAGTAGGTCAGTTAAATGTGCAGTAGATTATTAATTATATTATTATATTATTATTATAGATTATAATTAATTCTTCTTGCTTATGAGCTATATGACACGCTTTTGGCAAACCATTCAGCCATTCCAGACTCAGCTTCAATTACTTTCCATTGTTACATACTGTACATTCTTACGTATGAGAATCCTTGGGGCGAAACTTTGTGGTAATCACAGTACAAATGCACATATATTATTTTATTGTATATCATATTAAGACAAATGAATTAAAAGGACTTAGGAGGTGTAATTTAATTCACACATTCTGACTTGTAGATGCAATGTAGTGAATGCTGTTCAAAAGGCAACAGCTGTCCCTAAAACCTAATTATCCAACAGACTGATGTTACCTGATTTCCAGTTCAAAAGAAAATTCTTGTCCTGTTGCCAGATGAATGTGCAGAAGCTTGGCCCAACTCCCTACCTCTTCTGAATAATGCTGATGCACAATTAAATGAAAGTGAATGTTTAATTTTTTCAAGGACAGATTGGCTTTCGCTTTGCATTGTTTGAAGAATCTGGTAGTGTGTAAATGTACTATTTTGCATTTTAAAAAATGTGTGTTTTGATTTAGATATAAATAATTGCATAGCGAGAGTCAGTATTTAATTCTGCAGGAGTTTTTTGTGTGTTTATGTGTGTGTGTTTAGGTGTGTGTTTGGGTAAAGACCTTTCCCAGAATGGAAAGGTCCCCAGGCATCCAGTCAATCTGACAAGTGTGTGTGTGTGTGTGTGTGTATATGCATGTTCATTGGTATGCTAAAGCTTTCAGGTGAGCAACCTTCCACAGGGGCCAAAGTGCCTGAATCCACACGTTGATGCCGCTACTCTGCTTTCAGGCTAACACACAGACAGAAGGCTGCTCACGCGCCCTCTATCAGCATGTTTGTGTGTTTTCACCTGTTTATTTTTGCACTGCTATTGCTGCTATGGACTTCCATATGCCTCTAGAGTTCTAGGTGAATTAGAGAGTGCATTGACATAAATAAATAAATAAATCTTAATGAGATGTATTGGCAATTTCCAGACATTTGTGAAAGACATTTGTTTTTGTGAGGATTTTTTGTTTAAAGTTGTTTAGAAATTCTGTGCCTTTGTTTTTCAGTCCCATGGTGCCAGCTATTGACAGTAGAGCCAAATCAATAAACACTGCACTGTGTCCAGTGACACATCAGCAGGTGTGCCTATCATTCCACACAGTCACACGCTTCTGTTAAACTTCACTGAAGTTGAATCAATGGCCCTGCACATTATTTCAATCTTAGACTTGGTAAGACTATAGCCCATTTGCTTTATGTTATAATTTGATATATCTTTATTTATATATCTGTGTCAAATCCCTTGCATCTTGCTTCAGTCGAAAGTCTGAAAGTCCAACAGGCTTTGATCACTCGTGAATGCAAACAATTTCTAAATAATTCACTAAAAAAGACCACACCATTAAAGTAAGCAAAATAGTTTAATGGGATGACAGGTGGGGGGGTGAACCCAGTGAGTGAGACAGGTGGTGGGGGCTTGTCTCACTAAGGGGTCATTACTACATCATGATGCCTGCGGTTCCTGTAATAAGGGAGGTGGCAAGGAAGCACAAAAAGGGTTGGGAGGAGACCTCCCTGCAGGAATCAATAATGTAATAAATATCTATTGTTGAGACCAGCAAACACTGAATAAGAACCAGGTCTGTGTTGTGTCCAGTCACTTGCTTTGATTACTTCTCTATTGAACAATGATTAAGATGTTTATGGTGAGTTCCGAACTGTTACCCAATCTACATTTTGTTTAATGTGATTAGATTAGACTCAAGCCTATCTCAATACTCCTATCACTCACTGTCGAGGAAAAAAGGAAAAATAAAACTGTACTGCTCAGTAGGAGCCAGTCTGAAGACACAGCAGGTCAGCATGGTGGGTGTATAAAGGCCCATACACATGCTTATGCACACAAACATGAGAAGATGCACAGGGTCATGTCTCCACACATACATACAGAAGCACACAGATACCAACACACATACGGGACAAAGTTCTGGTTGAGCAGTTCTTATTTCACACCTGACCTGCGTTTGGACGGACGTCCAGCAGGCTGTCAGCAGAGGAACTGCTTCACTTGTTTGAATTCCACTCTTTCCTCCCCTTCTTGAGCTGCAAGTGTCATTTGAGGGATGGCGAGGACATTGGGGAAAAGGAAGGTGAAGAAGCAGCGAGGAAAGCAGGAAGATAAGGGCGATAACATGATGAAGATGCAGGGGCTGATCTAGTAATTTGGGGTCCCTAAGCAAAACCAGTCATGGGGCCTCCCTTGTGCCTTATTCTTACCCTGTGAAAAGGGTTGGTATAAAGCAGTGGTGGAAAAAGATCTTTTATTTGAGATTTACTCGTCGGAGTGAAGTAAATCTGTGGGGGTTTTTTGCATCAAGTTCAACTTTGGTGAACTTGATAGCAACTTGACAGTGCTGATCTTTGAGGAAACAGAGCGGGAGAGGCCGGAATGGAGGAAGTTGCACCATCCACTTTTATTTAACCTTTCTCTGTCAAAGTATAAACTGATCCACTAAGAGGAATGGTTTGCAGACAGTTATGATTCAGGAGTCAATGGCACAAATATGCTCAAATATGTCTTTTGAATAAACTGTGTGCTTATTGCCACATTAGGGACCAAGCTAACTAGCTTGCTAAATGAGAGTTAGCAAGCTAGGTAGCTCAGAGAGCTTTCATCCAACTTCAATAACTCTTTATTGAATAAAATGTTGTACAGTCCTGAGAACAAAATGCGATTTGTCCCAGAAGCTTGAAGAGCTTTGTTATTGAGTACGTTCCTGGCTTGCTAGCATGTTAGAGGTCAGCTAACCAGCTACAGTAGCTTATCAAATAGCCCTGCAAGTCGTCAAGCTTCTAGAGCCACATATTTTGTGAACATGCGCAGATTCATTTTGCTGTGCCACTTTCTGGTGTGATCAGACCTTAACTCTGCTTCAGTGTTTAAAGCTGTGTAGAATATCACATTACCTCGAGGCTCGAACACCCACAGCGTCCTTAGAGTGGAGTTCGAAGCTTCACTGTGAAACTCGCTCATGTGGGGAGGAAAGCAATGAAGATGAAATATGGGCAGGCAGAAGTAGCAAGCAAGTGAAGGACCCAGGGATTTTTGAAGAGATTAGAGATGAGAGAAACGTCTTTTAAGGAAGACGGAAGTGATGAAGATGCAAGCTGGGGGTATTTGTTCGTGGGATGGGCGGGTGTGTTTGGAGCACCAGCTGGCGGTAGAGAGGGGACTTGGTTCTCTCCAGCAGTGCCAGATGGTGCACCTGTTCCAACTCAGAATTGGTTGAAGCTCGCCCACTTACTGACACATTTATTTATGTCGAGTGAACTCGTGTTTTGGCAGATATATGCACATACACGTGAATTAGTAAGCTTCAAGTCAAGATAGTCAAAACCACTGTGTGCCTGAATAAATGTCACCAAGTAAGAGAGCAGAAAATACTCATCGCTGAACATCAAGACAACTCAACAAAGCCAGCAATTTGTTGAAAATGAGTCATTAGCCTGGGCTCCAAGGCAATCACAACATAATTTTGTTTTCCTATACTCTCCCACAAAAACAGATATGTCGGGAAAGTGATTTTAATGATTTGACGGTTATAATTGTATGCCATGCTTGTCTCCAGTAATAACAGCTTGTCTCAAATGTTTTGTTGCCATATTGGCTTTCATTGTGTATGATGTTGATTTTGAAAGATTACAGAGTTATTGACAACAAAGATGCCAATCAATGTTATCTCTCATTGTTTGAGTTTTTGACTTTCTTTTAACTGGGCCTATCTATTCTAGCTTTAGTACTGTTTTCTGCCTCTCCTCATCACAAGCCTGAATTAATTAACCTATGTAGGAGTGTGTTCCTGTGTAGGAGTGTGTTTGTGTGTGTTTGTGTGTGTGTGTGTGTGTGTGTGTACATTTGTTAATATAGGAGTCAATTGCAATAGCTGATTAACATGCATAGCATCTGCAGCAGCTCCCCTGTGCATTCCACTATCTCCCAATCAGACTGTGCTGTACGAGCTGAACATACATTAACAGTACTTATTTATAGCCCTGTGTTATTATGAACATATCCACAGTTTCATTCTGAGGTCAAGCCTCTTACATACTGTGGGCGTACCTCCGGGTTAGAAGAATGGCATGTTCTCACACTGGAGCATTAGTTTATTTTAAGGTCTACTCTTTCCAATTTTATTTCACAATAAAATGTAATATTAGGCTGTACGTTTAAATCCACATATTGTTTATTTTTTTTACATTGATGTGTTCAAAGCATACATTTGTCCTACAAATCTGAGATTCTATTCTTAAATTACAGCATAGCCTAGTTTGGTTAGAACTACTTTTACCGTGGAGACCTCATGTGATTTTTTTCTTTGAGGTCTCTCTTTGGTGCAAACCTGCCATGTCTGTAATCTGTAAATTATGAATCAGCATGAATCAGCATCTTACTATAATTCCTTGTTTTTCTCTGCACTGTTTTTCCTCTTGAAGAGCTGTAATGGAGGCTGCAATGGAAATAATTAATGAGAGCTTTGATGGCTTTTTGAGTGCAAATTCAGGGGGCTTATCAAGCTACACACCATGGAGAAGATAACCTTAGAGTGATAACATCCCTTGATACTAATATATCAGCCAAAGTACAAATAGCTAATATGTTAGCAAAATATGTAACTAATAGAAACAGAGGATTATAGGTTTCCAATGACTACTCACCACCTGCTGAATGTAAGCCCCCCAATATTCACTAGTAACCATTTTGTTTCTGGTTTAGTCCTGAAATAAATATTGGGATTTCTTCTAATTTCTAGATATTAAGCTTTCTTTATCAGCAGCCCATTTCAGCACTCTGTCATTCCACATCAGCTTGTGTTTGTCAAACTAACAAACCAAAACACTGAACTGATAGTGTTGATTTTCATTGGCACAAATCATCTGTTACAAACCCAAGATGTAGTTTTATTTGATTATAAAAATTGCAGTAATATACACATACAGTAAGTCTTCAAAGAGTTAGACTTTCCCTCTAATATTTCCAAAGACAAAAAGAAAACATCAATAAGTTATTTTAAACTGAGATTGATAACAGGTTCCAATCCTGTATTTTGAATTGTGGCGGTGAGATTACCTTTTTTTCTTTTCCTTTTTTTTTTAACATTTGGACTACAGACCAAAATTTTTTACCAAGCATCAAGCAGGAATTAAACAACATGTGGGCATGTGTTTGGGAATTGAGAATGGTCTCTACAGTGTTTGACAGAGGCATGACAATCCTTGAAAACACATTAATGCTAGCCAGGGTGGTAAAATAAACTCACATACCGCCAGTACAACAGGGATGTGCCCCTAGCTTTGACGTTAATAAGAATCTAAGAAAGTAATTTTCGGGTGGGTCCCGTGAGAAAGGCAAAAGTCATTTTGACCTGTTTACAGCTTCAGGGATCACATTCAGCATCAGATCCTTGGAGTGTTCTTGGAGAGTAATTATTCTTCAAACATCTTCTAAAAGGGGGGAAGATGACAAGTCAAAAGGTGTTTTACAAGCCATGCAGAGGAGGATACTTTGTTGTCAAAATTCTGAGTTCAGGTAGACGCCAAGATGTGACATGCTTCAGTGACCTGGGCTTCAGTGTACATGCTTATGTTGTTGTTTCTTAAATGTTTCAGGTACAAAAATGCATACTGTATATTTTCATAGTTTTTCTCTTTTCTTTTTCTTTTCCTGATTTCCTTTTCTTCCGTTGTCATCGTTCTCTTATTTTCTTGCTCTCCACCCTCCTCTAACCATGTAAGAGTACAGTGCGTGAAAGTATTTAATATTCACAGTCTGTTGTTGCCCTGCATGGCATAAACAAAATAGTTTTTGTCATCTTTCACACTGTGTTTACACTTCCATAATCAATCGCCTTGTGCCAGAGGAAAGCCAAAGCCTTAGCTTGGAGATGAATTTTATTCAGCAGTGCGAGTACGTCTGGCATTTCTCATGAGAATTTGGATCACATAGCACTTCAGGGCAAAGTTGCAAATTGCACATTTCAGGTTGGATTATATGGTGGTGTGCATAGCTAATGTTAAGCTACTGTAGCACATATGTAGCTGCTTCGGCATTTATTTATTTTTGGTGCCCAAAGCAATGCTTAAGCCTAGGGGAGTTGACACTAATTCAGAAGTGTTTTCTGTGTAAATTAAAGACCACTGACACGACTTTCATGTTAAAACAGTGGCATGCAGCATGATAAGTGGTTAGTGTTTTGGTGTAAAGGGGTTCTCTGTGTATTGTCCAGCAATGTACAGCTAAATAAGGTACTTCTCAGATCAAAGACAGCAAGGACTGGATCACACTGATTGATTTGACCCACCATAACAACTGGAGAGTTACCCATAAATGTGTTTCTTAGTTGTTTGAGGGTTGGACAAAAAATACTGTTGTCTGCAACGTGTAAAACACTACTTTCACTACTAATTTTAACTGCTTTCTGATTGTAATCTGTGTAGAGATCATAATTTACCCACTTCCTTGTATTATGAGAATAAATATGAGGAGCTTTAGAAGATGAAATAAGGTGTGTCCTATATATGAAATTATCTCTTTGTTTAGTGTCCATAAAAAAAACGATGCTTGCAGATGAGGGTGAAAATGACAAAAACAAAATGAACAATGATTAGAGTAAGAGACACACAATGTTAACCATTCCTGCATAAATAAAAAAGCATAATTTCATTATCATTTACATTGTGGACACTGGGTATGTCTCTCGTCATCAGTTTCTGAAATGTTCTGTTTGCAACAATGTTTGCTCAACACATTCAACTGTACCTACTGGTCAATAGGGATCCAATCACTATGACTAACTGCAGCTTTAGCAAGCATTCTGTTGTAGAAATCACTTTAGACCTAGGTGATCTAGATCAAAAAATAATACCCAGGTAATTTATGCTCCCTCCTATAATGCATACAATCACATCCAGGATAAAACTTGGATACTAGTGTGCATACAGTATAAACATACTCTGCCTCGTGTACAGGTGCATCTACAACTCCCTTAACATAGTAGTTAGCAAACAATATACTAAACTATGTTGTGATCTATATCCTCAGAAGTTAAAGTGACAGTAAATATGTCCAAAACCAATCCACAGGATCAAATTTGCAGCCAATCCAGGTAGTTCTGGTGGGTAAGTATTTAAAACCAGATAGCTCAGATCCTTCTTTGTTGCATAAATGTGAGCTGTCAAAAAAATGCTCCATTGCGCTCCATTTAAAAAGTGAGTGAGTGAAATGTGGAGCCACAAAATAAACACCACCGAGCAATTTCAATGAATGATAGGACAGCCGTGAGAATTGCCTAGGGTTTAAAAATGGTCGCTTTGTATTTATTTCAGTGACATTTAGAGGTGTGCTGCATGTGAAGCACGCCTCTAAAATGCTGCTGTTGGCTGAAAATGAATTTTCAGTTTTTTGTTCATGCTGGTTGAAGAGAGTTTGTGTAAATCCCAGCATTCCAACCACAACAGATCCTCACTGGCATCCTCTTTTTCTCAGATGTTACAAAAAATATAATAGGACAGGACATCGTACATAATTTTATAGAATACAAAGGCCATCTTTATGTAAAGTGAGAAAAACTGACAAAGCTTTGGTCAAATAACAATGAGGTCATTTTAGCAGTTTCTGTACCTGTTGAAATTTCAGGCTACTATGAAAGATGCAGGTACAGTATGAGCATGACTGCACAAACAGAATTGCCATTAAAAATGTAAGGCATGGACACAAAGAGACAAATGGAGAATACTGCTGCCACTTTAATAAATGGTCATGGGCTATGCTAGCAGATATTTCAGAGGAAGCTGCTGCCCTGACCCTGGCTCTGACAGTAAACCATCTACAATTACAGTGTGGTCCGTTTCTCTATGAATTTACTGAATATGTACTCACCTATTCATTTCAATTGACTGATTGTTTGACTGACTGATGGATTGATCAAAAATATACAAATACAGTCTCCCTGCAATTCACATAAACTCTGCATTATAGCAACTCTTAGAAAGATGTACTACCCCACTTTAATAGTTTTTACATAGCACAGCTCTCATTAATCATATACATACTAGAACCCCATTGGCACCATTCATGAATTTGTTTTCACCCTGATGAACATTGATTCCTTACGATAATTGAGATACATGATTAGTACTTGCAATAAAAGAGAAAGCACGTTGGTATTTCAGCAATGTTTAGTGGGACACAATTAAAAATTGAGCAGTTGGTGTGATCCATGCAACTGTTTATGTTCCTTCAAAGATGACCAGCCCTGCCAAACTACTTGTCTGGTTCAGCAAAGTATTGGTGTATTTCCACCACTGTCATTTTACTGTCAAATACTCTTAGCATTTTATCAAAGGCCAAGGTACCATTAGTAATGACTTCCTATGAAAACAAGTGTAATGCGCAGGGGACTATGAGTTAGCTGAATAATGCAATTATTTTATTTTTTTATGACAAACTCAACATGTTATTTTGGTGTGCTGTTTTTACGCTTTCATTTTTAAGATACCACATACTAGTGGCTCAGTGGGTTCACATTGATTTGGGATTTCCTTTGATCGCTGTATCTTCCACGCAGTGTGTCAACGTTTGCATGCTGTGCAACCACAGAACACAGCTGGGCTTAGTGGACTTTAAGAGGCATCTTGGTCATCCCGTCAATGGGGGGCTAGGAAATACTTGCTTGCATGCTGCTAGCTTAAAAGGGAGCGGGGTCACAGTTCAGCAAGGGTAAGCATGGGAGCATTTAATAATAAATCCTGGGAGAAGAGAGTTAAGTGGTTGAAGAACATTTCAATGTAGGGTCTGCTGGTCCCCGTCCACTGAAAAACAGACAGCTGATCTCCAGTAGATGCTGGTACATGGGGTAATAGCTGCAAATAGACACTTACAGTACAGTATACACACATGGATCCAAGTGGATACCCTTCTTGATTTTTGTCATTTAATAAAAGGTGATAACGATATTCACGCGCAAAACCCAATCTAAACTCAACATGACTTCACAGATATTTATTTACATGTGACATCCAAAAAGGTCCTGCAACCAAATGTGTTTAATAAGTCACATAAATCTGGATGATTTCTCAATGGAGAAAAGTAGAAGGTGATAGCAATCTGATGACATCAATTCATTTTATCATTCCTAACAATCTATGATGTAAAAGTCTCTTTCGGAGCCAAGACTCCCTCTCTCACACACACCTAGACATACACAGCCACAGATAATTTAACCTGACCAAACACTATCAGACTTTTTATCCAATAAAGGGCTACGGCAGCAACTTTATCTCAGTCTGCTGTGTTTCCTCGCCGATGCTCATGGAAGGTTTTTTTTCTTGACAGCTGTAATGAGATTAGAAGGAACCCGGAACCAGAGGAGACATGTAACGCCTTTAAATGAGATGGAATGAAACTCTGCTAAACTATTCATCAGCTGAGACGATGTTAAGTGCAAGCGTGTGAACGGGCACGCACACACACACACACATGCACAAACGCACACAACATCTAAGTGCCCTGTTCTTCCCTACCTCCCTTGACTCGGCACAACATCCTTCCAAATTAAGGCAGTCGTGTCTGAGTGTTGTATGAGTTACTGGAAAACACTAGATTGTGCACTACTTTGACTTTCTGAGATGAGTGATGCCCTGTGGAGGTTTATCCTGCTGGCTAGATGGAAGACAGAAGCTGTAATCTATGCACATATCTCAGCTTCTGTCTTTTCTTCTCTGCTGCTTGCTTTTCAACATTATAGTATGTACTACAATTTCATATCAAACAAGGCTCTCTCAAAAATGGTATAATATAGTGTTTTACTGAATGATGCCTGCATTACCAAAAGTGTAGGGTCAGTATAAAGGCTGTCACTGTCTGAATGATTTTAATTAGTTTTTATAGTTTTTGTGGACATGCTAGACAAACGCAAATGGTTTTTGGTTTTATGCTCACCAGAAGGGCAAACATCTGCATGAGCTGATGCTGCCAAGATTGTATATGATTTTTATAAGGTCATGCTTGATTGTGGTAGAAAGAGTGACATGCATGGACACGTTTCATAGCAGGGACAAAAAAACAAAATGGGGAACATCCATGGTTTTGGATAGGCAGTGCAGTGGGGAGAGAGAAGGCCAGACAGAGATGATAGTAGATACGGTTTTTGATCTAACAGCTCACTGTGGTTGTTCCTGCTTGTTGGCTGCTGCAACACGTTCTCATCACAGGTCGTCAAATACAGACGCTTCGTCATGCCCCTCTGCATCTCATACAGACGCACAAGGTACCCTTTAGGTTTAGGCAACAAAACTACTTGGTTAGGTTGAAAGCTGAGGAACATTAACAAAGTAGTCATTTTAACCTAAACCTGAACCTAACCAAACCTTAACCACAGGATTGACAAAATCATAAAAAATATTTATGTTTCAGTGATTTGTTTTGGACGGCACAGACAAATAATGTCGTCCTGCACAAAGGGGCGTCAGATCATAAAACACTTCTGTGTTGTTCTAGAGGGCCTGGACAAACATTTTTTGGAGAACCCAAGACCCCCTCCCTTTGACATCCGTGCGATATAAGAATGTAGAACTCCCTTCACTTGAAAGAAGCAATGCGTTTCCCTCAAAATGTTTTGTATGGCATTTATTTTTCTAGGTGACATGGTTACTTTAGGGGCTCTGCTTGGTCAGGCATCTGCTTACATTGGAGAACTATTGCAGCTCTACATCACCAGTAGGTTTTTTAGATCTGTGGACACCTCAAAAATCAGCTCAAGAGCCACCTGTTTAGACTTGTCTGTGTTCGGTTTATTTTTATCTGTATTTTTTATCAC
The DNA here is from genome assembly GCA_005408345.1 of Macquaria australasica. Taxonomy (NCBI): domain Eukaryota; kingdom Metazoa; phylum Chordata; class Actinopteri; order Centrarchiformes; family Percichthyidae; genus Macquaria; species Macquaria australasica. Next base: position 1,232,299 of record SEMN01000113.1, read on the forward strand.
TCTTATATTGTGTTTGTATTTTATGTCTTACTGTTATTATTTATTCAGAAGTACTTCTTTTATTATGTCTTATGTAGAAAGATAGATGCTTCCTATGTACAATCTCTATGCACTCTTTTCAATGGTACCATTTGTACATTTAACTGAAAATTTCCCACAGTATCATCAGTATGTATCCCTATTCTCCAGCTGCAAACAAGCAATTTTATGTAACAGCAAGCGCTGGCATTCTCCACATTTGGGCAACTGTGAGTAAGAAGCTAATGACTGAAAGGGTCAATGAGACTGAGAAAAGGACAGATGGAGTGACTGAGTGAGAGAATGGCTGATGGCAGATGGAATGACTGAGAGTGGGAGAATGATGGCGATCAAGGCAGGGATTTGTGAGAGGAATACAATGATTGCTGTGCGACGCTGTGTGTGTGTGCGTGTGTGTGTGTGTGTTTGTGTGTGTGTGTGTGTGTGTGTGTGTGTGTGTGTGTGTGTGTGTGTGAATGTGTCAGAGGTGGGGGTGGGTTGTCCTATCAATGTCTAATTGTCTTTGCAATTCCATTGGTCTGCCAGTGGCCCCATTAGGATGACCTTCAGTTGCTAATGGAAGGGGAATGGGAAAAATGTTGCCCCTGATGGGGGCACGAGGGAGCTAAAGGGTGTGTGTGTGAAAGAGAGAGAGAGAGAGAGAGAGAGGAAGAATGGAAAATGTACATGTGAGAGGAAGATGAAGAAAGAACGGACAGAGAAAAAGGCTGATGGAGTGAGATGGAAAGTCAAGAGAAAGGAGAAAAACCCTGCAACTGGCAATAGTTTGAACCTTAGAGTGGCAGATAACTCAGGAAAGGGAAATGGCTTTTCAATGATGGGATGGACAGAGGAAGAGGAGAAGGAGTGCGAAGGACCTGAGGCCTTACATCATAGGATGAAAATCAGTGCTCAGGGAATAGGCCAGTCTGCCCTGCCTTCTCTCTCTGTCACACAAACGTTTGTAGTTATATACTTCTCAGGATCCTCATTAACATAATACACTTCCTACAGTAGCTCCTCACCTTATTCTTGACTATCATAACTATATGTCTAACCTCCTTAAGGAGTTTGCACACCAGGACTGGCTTTTTTGTGTTTTTTTTAAATCTGTAATCTGAAAACCTCATTACACATGAGATTAGATGACAAAACGAAAATACAGAATATCAACAGTCTTATCCTTCAACCTTACAACGAGGCTACGAGGATATCACTTCACAAAAATGTCCTCACTTACATGGTGTAAAATTCTAAATGGTCCTCACAAAGATGGAAGTACATAAGCACACGCACTCAACCTATCCATTCAAGTAAAGAACATATCACTCCCCCCAGCCAAATGCACTCACACTCACACCCATAACCATATACTACAGTATACAGAGCACTATTATACACTCTCAGACATGCATGAACATGTACCTTTATAACAATCACACGTCCACACATGCATACACACACTTCCACATACAACTAATTTCAACATAGACATTAATATGCATAATACATACAGTATATAGCTTACACATGCGCACACATACACACACACCTAATGTTTATGTCTCTACATCCCTTTTAATGAAACACAAGTGCATTTCTGTCACCTGACGGCTTGACCGCCACTGTAAGGTGTCCTATTTCTGAAGGGCGTTTAAAGTCAACTCACTTTCTGCCTCCAATCAGAGGAGATGTGTTGCTCACATCAGCCTTGATGCATGGGTATGGATAGTATAGCAACACTGAGCACCTGAGGAAACCAGGACAAAATTAAATCTAGGTAACTGCCGCATAGGCAAAAGCACACGCACCCCCACACACACATCTTCTCAGAGATACAAACATGGCATTATTTTTGGAGTCAATGGGATGGCAATGTCCTTGACAAAGAGTTACATTTCTTAAACAGAAATCAATCACGTTAAGAGACAATTAGTGGCCTAGGAAAACACCCACTTTTCTTTTTGTGACTCTCTCCCTCCTTCTCCCCATGCTCCTCTGTCACCGCCTTTCTATCCATGGAATATTTTAGAGGAAAAAAACACACTGAAAGTCATACTACAAAGTCAAAGATCTTTACAGAGAACAGTGTCACCTACTGGCTTACCCTGAATTTATTTAAAACAGTGTGGGGTGAGTGGATTGATGCAGGGCCAAGTTTCCAAAATACTAGCTAACGTTTAGGGACAGAATTCAGGGAGGAAAGGTTGACCTGTTGCTCAAGAGCAGATTAAAAAAGCTTGAAGCACTTTTGTCTCCTTGATTGTGCAGAGTTCCCCAGCCTTTAAGTTTGATGAAACCTAAAGGTCTAGCAATCTTAGTGTGATATATCTTTCATTTGATTTATCACTCATGTTCCATTTTGCCATCACAGCTGTGACAAAACTCAGATAAAGGCCAACGTAGAGCCAAACAGCAAACTGTTACTATCAAAACGCAAATTCATCGTCATTATTATTAAATTAGATCCTTTAAAGCTAGATTTATTTGACACTGGGTCACCCTATAAGACAGGACCTCATGATCAGGAAATAGTGGCGATGTAACAACACACATGACCTGGAGCTTTTGGGATACTTGGGGGTATAATTAGGCCCTGGGGCAGTTGCTTGCTTTGCCTGGTTGGTAATCCAGCCCTGTAAATCTTAGCTCAATAGGTTTAAAGAACTACAATATATATATATAGTTACAGTTTTCAGGGTTATTAAGAATTTGACTTTGTGTCTCCTGCAGTCACAGGGCTCCCTGTCACCTAATAAGTTTTTATTTGTTTGGATATGTGCATTCTGAGCCAGAGAAAGGGACAATGAAAACATAACTCATGAACACATCAAAAAGTACTCGTCACCACTGTTGTGATAGTGAAAGACATATCAATGTTTCCTTTTGAAGATGCATCGGGATCTTCAAGCTCTGGTAAGAGAAGCCTCCGGGCTCTCTTTCTCCTTAGAAAATTAAATCTCTTCTTTTCCAGTCTCATCTTCTTGTTGCCATGGTCTTTGTTTTCAGGAGTAGACCACCATATTGGTTTTAGTATCTCTGTCACGTTCCTGTTTTTCTTTGAGCTACCCACCTTCCTTTCCTTATCACGCTCCTCTTCAGGAGCACATGTGGTCTGAACACCCACAGCTGCCTGCATGACGAGGCAGATAAGGGAAGATACTGTTCAGAGTTGCAGAGCATGATATTAAATTGCCCATTTCAGTGATTTGCTGTTTTTTTTTTTTTTTGCAGAGAACTTCATAGTGTGACGTGTCTTAGTGTGTGTGTGTGTGTGTGTGTGTGTGTGTGTGTGTGTGTGTGTGAGGTATCATCTCTTAATGATTTTTGTATTTGTGTCCAACACAATTTTGTTTTCCCACTGTTTTTTTGCACACACACACACACACACACACACTAAGACACATCACACACACACATATGTATGCATGTGGTATAAAGGTTTTATCAAGTATCAAGTGCCTTGCATCACTGAGCACTGGGGGCAGGCAGCTTGTCCCCTGTGCAGCAGACTGGAAGGCCGGGATCCCAAAGGTCAGCTGCGCTCCGTATAAACAGACATGAACCACTGGCCTGGATGTTTTCAGCAGCACGAGAGGCAGCTCACGGCCAGATAAGCACAAATCAGAAACAGTGCCAGTCAGAACCTTTAAGCCTTTGAGCACCATCTGGTTCTGGGCCTATCCAAGAGGAGCAAATCCCATCAGGTTAGGAAGGACAGGAGGATAAACAAGACAAGGGGATATGAAGGATCACAAAGAGTAGTTGGATGGAGAGGGAAAAAAGAGGACTACAGAAATGAGGAGCAAAATAGAAAAATAGCTATTTTAGTGTGCATGTTGGCATTTTGCTTTGAACACAGAGGTTTAGTCTTGATTTTAAACATGGAAAGTATTTACACATTTGCAGTAGGAGATCACAAATTACAGGATTATGTTGCTGAATACAGTATACAGTAAGGACAGCAACAGCAACTCCTTCCTGTTTAGACAGATGTTGCCTAGCAATTCAAGTTGGTAGACATTTTGAGGTGAGGAACTGTATTTTATGATATTTAAAGAAAAATAAGGTAAAAAAAAAAATACAACTTGTCAGGTATTATCCCTTACACATATACTGTAACCGAAGCATACTATATTGGTCAGGGGGAGGTATGGCAGAGTATTTGTAAGTATTTTTAAAAAGTATGTTTGAAATTGTTGCAGTCTCCTGACTGTCAGGTGTTGAAACACAATGCTTCTCTGAAGGATATGTTATTGGGTGAAATTTTTTTAGGTTTTATTACCAGCCACAATACTGAGCAGTCGTCTGCCTCAAAAATGCTACCAAAGAAGTGGTCAAAATGGTCTAACAGGGCACATTAAACTGTCAAAGACAATGAAAACTACAGGAAAACGCATGGGAGGCAGCTTCAAACAAGCAAACAGCAGCAATGCCGTTCTACCTACCAGCACCCAGCCAGCAGCATAAAGACTGACCTAGCCTGCAGCAAAAGTACTGGCATGGACGATAAAGACTTTGCCAGCAAATGGAGCCAACAGCCCCAACAAATCAACATCCAACAAGTAGAGCTGAGCCACTATGCCGCAGTGACTTGACGTTCACCTTGGACTGTTAATTTCTAGCAGTGCAAAGGGACTTCATCCATCCCCATATATTTCAAATACTCTGATCACTGCCATACTCTCACTACTCAACTAGTGATAACCAGCTGCAGCTGAACGTGGACCAAACAAAAGAAGTGGTCATTAGCACATCAAATACACCCCACACTGGACTGACCCCCACCTCCATCCATGTCAAGACAGTTGAACAGGTGACCCATGGACTCATTACAGACAATGAACTTAGTTTTGATCAACACATCACTTCTATCTGTACCTGTTGTTGCTTTACAAAAGCATAATTTAACCCATCCTGCTGTACTGTTCAACATATCTGTATTTAGAGAGCAAAGTCATAATGAAGTAATGGTGTGTTCAAGTCAACGACAACTTTGCTAAAGTGTCAATTTTTTTCATATTGGGTAGTTCCTCCAGTTCCAGTCTGAACAGTCATCTGTATTCACTTACTGCCTCACTTGGGAGATCCATTACACCATGTTGTTTATTAGTGCACACCCACCTATCCCAGTTGGTGCTAAATGAAGTGCGAAGATCATTTACTGTATCTCAGAAGGCACTAACTGGCAGAGGTCAGGCACCACTCTGAAAGAAGACTGATAATTGGACATCAATTAGGGACCATTATACTGATGTACCTGGCCACAATGGCTTCATATCAAATCCCTCATGCAACAGCTGCACTATTTCCTAGACTCTTTGCCTTCTTTTCTCTGCCACTACTACTACTGCTAACACCCCCCCCCACACACACACACACACACACACACACACAGAGGAGTTGCCTGGCATACCTCAGTCAGGCTAATGATGTCCACAGAGCCACAGGAGGAGCACGAGGACAAATTAAGGACTTTGAGGAAACTCACTAATGCTCACTGTGTTCTGAGGATTACTCAATCATCCACTGCAGCAATATTCAGAAACAACACAGCATAAAATTTAAAAGGCTTTTATATTTTCAAGTCAGTATTATGGGAAGTCCTCCTCTGTTTTGTCCCTCAAAGTTGTTTATAGAGATAATATATCCAAGAGTTTTGCATATCTCCACCTAAGTTCGCATTGTTAGTCATTCCAAAACAGTATATTAAGTGGTAGCAATAAATGTCCAAGTGGAAGATTGTTGGATAATTGTAATCATATGACATATATACAATTATATATGACATTTTGCTAACTTTTCTAGATACAGAACTTGCAGCCCAGCTCCTCCTGCTTTTGCTCTCATGGTTACAGACCTAGAAAACATTGACTTCATTCAAAATCACCCTACCTCTTTTCCTTATCTTTGGCAGTGTTCCTTGTGACTTTGAGGAGTTTGTTTCATTCCCTTTGTCGCACTGGTAGTAACAGTGATCTATGGTAGATGATTGTTTTGTTGACACTGTGTGTCCCGGCCAGTAATTTCAACGCGTCTCTGGGGACCTATTATGCTGTTATAATTACCATTGGAAAGACGAAGGGAACTGTTTGTTCCCATGCTAGGCATTCATCATGCCTTCTCATGCCTGTGGGGTGCACGGCTCCACTGCTTGATAAATTGTACACTTAAAATAAAGGGATTTTACCTCTGAATAAAGATAAGATAATTCTTTATATAAGTGCAGTCAGGGGCATCTGTTAGCTCATCCTAGCTACCCCTGACTTGTTCTAATCGTATTTCTCACAGAGCAGTAATATCCTTTACAATCTCTTGAAGTGATGAAAAGTCATAGAAACTTTTTACACCTCCACCTTTTGTCTTAAACTTTCTGACATTCTGTTTTTTGTTGTTTTTTTTTAAACTCACAGTTAAGACGATGGTATTTTGGCATATAGATAGATGTGAGTGGAACTGGGCATGTTTTGGGGTCAAATTGTTCCAGAATAAAAATAGCCAGTTTTTACTTCTAGATCTATTTTGAATACAATAAATTAAAAAAAAATGAGAAAATCCAAATTATGAATAGAATTTGCACCACAATCAGTCTTTATTTTAAAGTTATAATCTTTAGGATTTTCAAACCCGTTTTTAATTATATATGACTATAGACAATGGCAACAGATATTCAACGTATCTGCATCTACCCTCTGTAATTGCCTCTCTATGTAGTGGTTGTCATTGTTAACTGTCGGAGTCCACCTTTACAGTGTGCAATTCAAATTCCCCACACAGCCATGACAGATTCACAGGAAACAATGCATCCATGTAATCCAGCGTTACTGTTTGTGAGTTTGTCTAACTGGTAGAAGCCTCGCTGTTCTCTGATGACTCTCCTAAAGCTGTGTCAGAGTTGTATTTGTTACTGCCAATGTAAAACAAACATTTCCTGTTTTAAAAGTGTCCAAGTGGCAAACTGTGGGATGGTTTTTACTGCAAAGCAGCCACAAAAAATGCAATGTATTTGTCACAAGGTTAGTGGCACTTTGTTAGCAGTGCCATTTTTAACTAAAAATATGTCTATACAACAATATATGGACAGTTTGGGCACTTTTTGTCAGGTGATCAGTTTTAAATATAGTGTAGTTTGTGCAGACCAGTACATTCCCAACTCTTCATCAAGATAAACCCCATGCTGTCCTGTTGTATGCAAAACCATTTGTGCTGTGCATGCAGCATGAGATCTGATCGCGGGTGCTCATGGTGTGGCCCAACATGGGCAGATTAGATTGGATTAGATTTGCTTTAATGCCAGATTTCTCTGAAATTGTTCTTGCATCGCAAGGCAAACACTGTTATACATAGAACACTGGATATATCCTGGAATGTAATTGTAAGACATATGATGCTTTTGAGAAACCATTGCAAATACAGCAAACTGTTGCTGAAAAGGAACGACATGCTGTGTTGACTTACTACTGTTTACAGTTTTTTCCAGCTGTACACCTACACTATTTTTCATTGCTGTTGCCGGCCCGCACTGTAGCTACTAGCACACCCCCATTAATTTCAGATGCACCCTAAGTCCTTTTGTTCTGGAACTTCTTTTGCATGTAGCTCATGGCATGTGTGCTGCCCCCAATGGTCAATTGAAATGTTATTTCCAACTGAATTCTGAGATCTGTATTACTTCAAGACACTTTTACCAGCAGTAACCATAGCTGTGACACCAAATCAACCACAACTGAAAACTAAAGGATTATAAATTTAACCACAGTTTTTTTCTTTTTATTTTCTTTCTTTTTTTTCTTCCTTCCTTTCTTAATAGGAAAGGGATACAAATATGTTGGCATGCCTGTGTGTGCACAGACATATGTGTCAGGGACAGTTAAATAGAGACTTTCTGCATTGTATGCTTTGGTATATTTGGTTGGTGTGTGTGAATATATGGATGTGTTCATTTCTGTGGATTCTGTGTTTTCTTTGTGACTGTGCTGTGCAGACAGATAAAACTGGAGAGAGAGGGAAATAATATTCACTTTTGTGCGTTTTAGCATTCAGCAGCATGTCCTTGGTTCACGCACGCAAATATTTGCACGAGCAGGCCTGTGTCTGCGATCGCCTCTGTGTGTTTATCAAACGATGTGTGCTCACCCACTTGTAGCGATCTGCACTACCAGTCAGCAAGCAGCCGTTCCCGCTGCACCCTCCATTTGACTATCGAGGTCAGCCATCCTCGTAACCTGCCGGCGCTGCCCATGAGGCAAATGGAACCTGACATCGGTAAGTAGTCCTCCCCGCACTCTGTGCAGGTGGCGTTGCAATCAGTTGTCCTGGACTTTAAATGGTGCTGACTGTTCCAGCACTTTAAAACAAACAGGGGAACAGAATTCCAATTGCTTTTTGTACCGAGATATGGTCAGGGATAACAACCCTGCTTTCTTTGATTACCATCCTGTTCTTTTTTATTTCTCCTTTGAATGTGTGCAGATAAAGATGACAGGATATTAATATGAATGACTCTACAAATCCTTTACACTGTACTGTAAAGAGACACTTGTTCATCTTTGGGAGGCTAGCTAGAAGAGCAGTACAAATCTTATTTTCTGAACTGCCAAGGCATAAGTGAAAGCAATTCATTTGTGTCAGACAGGTGGCAGTGATACTTTGAGCCACTCACCACTGACTTCAGAGAAAGCTCACTGTATGCTCTGCACCACAGTGAGGCTCAAATTAGATTGATTGTGGCACAGTCAATGTCATGCCCAGTTTCCTTTTCCAGACACAGCAGTTTTCACTCTGTGGCCAAGTCAGAAGCATTTCTGTATACCTGATGAAAGTGCCAACACATGTTTGGCTATTTTTTTAATGGTTGTCAGTTGTGTTGTATGAGGGGTGAGACTATATCATATAACATCAAAACAACACCACAAAATGGACCAAAAACTCAACCTGTCATATAGACTTAACATTAGAGTCTCCCCTCTTTTCTGCTTCCTTCTGTTATCAGCCGTTTGCTTTTCTGGGACTCTATCTTGACTGATCTCCCAAACCCTCTACTTGTTTATGGTAACCAATCATGTGTGAGTTATTGCCCACCCACACTGCAGCTTGAAGCGGTCCAGGAGGTGCCAGGTGTGCCAAACACCATTTCATCCGCCAGTAAGAAAATCAGCTGGCATGCGGGAGCTAGGTGGTGAAGGGCGTTCAGAATCAGAATCAAGTTTATTGCCAAGTAGGTTTTCACATACAAGGAATTTGACTTGGTAAATTGATGCATAACAATAAACATAGTAAGTAGAAAATATAAGCTGCAGATGGACCTCATCTCTGGTGAAAGAGCTTTGTGTATCACAGCAGAGCAGAAAACTGAATTTACGAACAAAACAAGACAAAACAATGCACACCAACACACCAAGGCAGCCAGATTTTGAGACAAGATAGATGGGCTGGGAAGCCTGCTGCTTTTTTAAATATTTGCTTTCAGTTAGGAGGTTCACTTTTTAGTTGAAATTATTCCTCACACACAAAATACATTGAGAATCATGAAGAGTTGGAGCTCTATGAAATGGCGATACAGTTGTTATTTATGCTTCCCCTTTCCCACACATTTCCACTGCAGTTACCTAATTATCACATTATGCTGCAATCACCTACTCACCTGGGAAGATAATTGCTTGGGTTTGTTCCAAATGGTCAGCATTTAACAATGCTTAGCCATGCATTGGCTTTCCTGCTTTTTTTTTTTTTGTTTGTTTGTTTGAGGGGAAGGAGACAAGGGGGAAGTAGAAAAGGTTTAAGAGATACAAAGGTAGATTACAAATACCCGCTCACTAAAATGCCTAAAACTAGTGTTATGCTGAAGGCATTTGAATAAAGTGTTTATTCTTCAATTATAAAGGATGTGTTCAAGCACATATGTATTCATTAGCAGAGGAAGGGGGGTGTGGAAATATAATTTTACCCTTTTAAATAATCTCTGATGCAAAGTAATGCAAACAGTTTCATATATGGTTTTCTACCTTAGTATCCTGATGTGAATGCATGCCTTCACCATAGCTAAACATTTAGAAGAGTAGCTCAACATAACTGGCCGTAGCAAATTAATGGCACAGAAAAAACAGCTTATTTCTTAACTTTAAATAGTCAAACTGAATAATAGGCTATATGGAAAAAGGGACACAGCATCCAGTAGTGGGGGAGGCTGCATGTTATCTGTAGATCCCCTGGCACATTTGTGAACAATTTACACTAAATCCTTTTTGTTTCTTATTTTGTTGAAACAGAATTTCAGTGTTCTCTTGAGCACACAGAACAGCAACTAACCCACTATCCACTTGTGGAGGTATGGAGATAAAAACAAATGCTCTATGCAGAGAATGTACTGATGAGACAAACTGGATGGACATCTACAGTATCTAAAACATGAGGCGTCATTAATGTTGAATAAAACAATGGCATAGGACCCTGAATGCAGATGACAGTCAACTCACAATTGTATGAGGATGCACAAAATTCTGGGAATTGTGTTGTTTTCAAAGCACTGCCAGTGAGATGTTCTGCAGCTCATTTTCACAGAGCTCTCCTTCACAATACATCATTATCAGCTGTGACAGTGAAGTCACACAGTAAGGCAGAGGTATAAAGCTACAGCAATAGCTCACATCTCCATTTACAGCTGACCAAGTTCTAAAAAATAAAAAATAAAGACATTTGAAACATTTGTATAAAAAGATACACACCCATATGTGATGCGTAACAAATGCTGTTCCAGCAGCTTTTTTCATTTCCATTTTCCGTCCGTATGAATTGCTGATGTGAAGAATTACATGCCTACAGCCATTGATGTAGCTGCTGTGAGCAGCTGGTCTCTGCCAAGAAAGCAGACACATGGATACACATACAGGCACACAAACACATGGGCAGATATACACAAAAACACGCGCGCACACACCATGATAATAGTAGTATATTCGGACTCTTTCATATCTGTATTCGGCTCTCACTGCCTTTCAACTCACAGCCACACCACACAACTTTTCAACTCAGCCAGCACAGTCCAAGAACACGACTAATACATGACTCACTCTGGAGCTCTGGCCAAGAGTAACAATCACTTTATACAGTGATGTGCACATTTCATAATACAATTTGCGGTATCAGAATGTACAGTATACTGTATAGCTATATGACTTGGGACAGGACACATACACTGACATTCACACCTACATGCAACATGGAGTCTCCAATTTACCCAACCTTGGACTGTGGGAAGAAACTCGAACACCAGAGGAAACCCACACACACACAGGGAGACATCTTGTGCAAGTATTTAAAGTATAGTATTAAAAAAAAGTGAAGTTTTTACCTCGGTAAAATAATTCTCAGATCCCATCAGAAATCAAAATATACTCAAGGGGACCAATTAAGATCCACCTTTTTACTTCACTGCTCTGAGATATGGCTACATTAGCAAAGAAAGAAGATCACTTAATAGTTAATAGCATACTTCTGAGGTATTAAAGAAATTACTAGAGCTTATACTATATATTGCACATGAGATGTCAGAAAACCACATATGCGTGTCAAAACAATGTGAAATTAAAGCTGCATGCAGCAATGAATGGGCCCTCGCACCTTCCCGCACGTCGGTGCTGACACTGATGGACGCGGCTATGGATTTTTGCAACTGTCGGCAGACATGAAGTTATGCACATATTCAATCAATTCCTGTTTCCACTATGTGGTGCTAGCGGACACACTCTAAACAAGCATTATGTTGCTGTATGTCAAGTGTGGACCTCACAATGTAAAGTTCATGGAAATCGGATGATGTTTGTCACACAAAGCTTACTTCCTGGTGCCAGTAGGTGGCGCTATGGCTATAACTCAATATTGGCATGTAGATGTTTTCTGACTTGGACTAGTATTAAACGTGAAGTATGGGGCAAATTGGACAATGTACATTTGAGTTACAACAACTTCCTGTTTCATGGTGGAACATGGAAATTCGATGCCACGGGCACGCCATTCAACGAAATATCAAACTTTAAAAGCTTTTCATTGTAAAGGTCTTAAGATTGCACTGCCCAAATTTGAAGACGATCTGATTTATTCTGTAGGAGGAGTTTGTTAAAGTACAGAGTCTGCAATTGACAAAAAATGGCCTAAAATTGCACAGAAAATCCAAAATGACTGATTTCCTGTTGGGTTTAGGGTATGGCTCGAAGAAACTTTTTTTAAGTCTTGGGATGATAGATCTGCTTTCCAAATTTCATACATCTACATCAAATTTAAAGGTGGGGGCTTTGATTTTCAAATTTTGTAGGGGATGCTATCGAGCCATTTTGCCACACCCATGTCCAAGACCCATATCAGATGTAATTCTCACCACCTCTGACACATGCAAAGTTTCATGAGTTTTCAAGCATCCCTAGCCACCCATAAAGGGCTTCTTGTTTCATTGCGAAACATGCAAACTGTCCGCCCCAAACTGCGTTCCACGGAAACTCAAAAGCTTCGCAATTTAGCATCACACACGTGTTAAGCCAACCAAACTTGAATTGAATCGTGTAGGAAGAGTTCAAAAAGTTCCATACTTGTCTAAAATGCCATCTTGTCTCATGACCTATGACATCATCGTTTGAAATATTGACTATTCCTTCACAATTTAGCTTCATACTTGTCTGATGATTATACCTCCCAAATTTGAAATGAATCCAATAAACCCTCTAGGAAGAGTTCAAAAAAGTTTGCAAAAAATACACAAAAACCATACAAATTTCAAAATGGCCGACATCCAGTTTGGTGGAATTCATGAAAGCCAATTGGAAATATGTCCGAAATTATAAGAGCTATGTGAGTATAAAATTTGGTGAATATTGGAAAAACTTTTTTCCCAAATAAGACCTGCCACATGCTAGGGGACGCTAAGGAGCGAGCTAAACCTGCATAAACCCAATCACTGGATATTCTCGCAATGTTCACGGGTTAGAATGTGTGTGCCAAGTTTCATGAGTTTTCGAGTATATCAAGGACGTCAAACATGCGTTTGAAAGTAATTAGGGGACACTATAGAACAGTTGTGCCACACCCAAGCCCAATTGTGACATCAAATCGAAATATTCACCAGTTCAACTATGGGTACAAAGTTTCATGAGTTTCTGAGCATCCTAAAGGCCTCAAATGTGTTGGAAAGTTGAAATTTACACAGGAAATGCAACATGGCTGACTCTCTTAAAAGAAACTGTTCTTCATGATGAGAGCAATAACCCCACCAAATCTCATGAAGATCAAAGCAACTTTATCCCACCCTGGCGTCCATTTGGAGGTGCTATGGAGTGCACTGGCCACACCCGAGCCCAATCACTGAAGAACTTTGCAATTTTCGCCAGTTCAGACTTGTGTGCCAATTTTCATTAGAGCATCCCAAGCCACTCAAAAATGCATTACGAAAGTAGAATAATAATATTATTTCAACAATAGGTTCCTTGCACTTTCGTGATCGAGCCCTAATTATTAGCTACACTACACTAGCCTTTCTGATAGAAATGCAGTTGATATTATTAGCTATGAGTGATAAATAGACTAGCCTTTCTGACAGAAATACAGTTGATATTATTAGCTATGAGTGATAAATAGACTAGCCTTTCTGACAGAAATACAGTTGATATTAATAGCTATGGGATGATACATCTGCTTCCCAAATGTCATCTACCTCAAATTTAAACGTAGGAGCTTTGATTTGTGAAATTTTGTAAGAGACGCTATCGAGCCCAATCATTGCAGAACTTTGCTTTGAGTTTTGCCAGTTCTGAAAAAAGTAGAATGATAATAATCTTTCCAAAAACAATAGGTTCCTTTAAGCTAGGGTTATCTGTGTAACCATCACCAACACCAACCAAAAAACATCAACAAATGGCTAAAGCTCATGCTGCAACCATGCAAATTTAATCTCAAATGTGTTTGATATACATATTGACTCAAGACCAACAGCAATAAAACAGGACTCCACCCAGACTCATCTTCTCTAAATATAACTTGGTTAACTAAACATTAGTTTAGGGAACCAAAATGACAAATAAAGATGTCTAATTGTATGTACTTTAATTCAGTGAATTGATCCAGTTGTAAGAAGTGATTGAAACATTCGTGAATTTAGTGCTAGTCATGAAAGTTACTGTCTGAAAAGAAACAAAAATAACCAGCTATAAGAGCAAAAGTGCTGTTTCATTTTTATAAAATGTATGAATTTTGCGACTTTACATGAATACACTTCACACTACTCTGTATTAAAGAAAAGCCTGGGTCGCACTGAAACAGTGGAGAAATCATATGGATGACAGCGCTGAATAACTCAATAACAGTAGTTTGCTTAAACAACGTTTTGAGCCTCAGGGGTTCTTTTGTCAGGTACCTCTCGTGATGTATAGGTGTTTGGTTTGTGGCAACATTGAATGCTCCCTAGTACAGAAGGGGGGATGTAAGGTAATTTAATCCCTGAACTCTATTTTCTTCTCACATATCCAAAATTATTCTGTAGAGGTCTACAAACTCCTGAAGTGTACGGTAAATGTTCTCCAATTACATTTATTACAACCATACACCATTATTGTTGCACATGAATGCTGGTGGTGGGATAGCCACTATTGCCTTCTCCCCTAACTACTTTTCTCTCTGTCTCTCAAGCACACACATAAACCCACACTAATGCTCTTCAAACCTTCCTACCTCTAAGGGTAATTAAATCTTACTGTAAACCATGCACATCACTGAACTGAGCTTTTATTGCAACAGACAGGACACTGCCGGAATTAATTGTTCCAATCCAGAAAGTCGTGTTGCAAGCACGCAGTAGCCAGAGTGAGAGGAGAGAAAAGAGAGCGGGGCAGAAAAGACTGGGAAAACCGTAGGATTCCAGCAGCACATTGGTCCCACTTGCAACCTACAAGTAATGATTATTTTCATTATTAGTAATGAATGAAAGTAATGAATATTATTGTGGTAGAAATTGGTGGATATGAAGGAATGTTTAATTTAAGCATTGACATGGTAGTTAACCTGTGAGGCCTCTGAGTCCTTCACACTTGGCATGCTTTATTGTGGGGGGCTCTGGTGCCCGGAGGTAAAGATAAGATGGAAGTTGTGTTTAAACAGATTAGGTGATGCTGTGCAATTTCACCACTTGTTTTGGCATGAAACTGCACTTGTTTTTTTTCACTCCACTCAGACATCTTATCACAAGTGCATGAAACTAACTTTTGGCTTCATTTAGCCCAGGCCCATAGACGCAGACCTCACCAAAGGTATAAATCATTCATCTAGTACTGATTAAAATGTACATCAAAATGCAATTTTTGATGTGAGTAAGGCTGAGTCTGTTCTAGCTTATATTGATATTAATTGTTTTTCCAATGTCAGAAAGTGTGTTCTGACAGTTGAGGGCAAAAGCATCTGCACTGGTTGTGGGAAGGAAGAACATAAAGTACAAAATGGCAGAGGAGGTTGAGTACTTTGATAAGTGGACATACTCCTTTTTTGTAACGTCAGAATAATTAATAAAAAAATCTACATTGTGTCCCTGTTAGAATCTGAAACCTGAAAGCCTCAAACTTGTGGCAAAAGGTCACATAGGCAATGCTGAGAATGCTTTAAACAGTCTAGATCAAATTTTGACACACCAGCACACACCATGACAAAAGAACTCATCCACTATTAAAAGATTCAATTTCTTGGTTTCTATGGTATCTTTTACTAAACTAAAAGTGATGCTTCATTCTTGCTATTTCAAGCTGTGTCCCTCAGTAGCACACTATTATTTCACTTATTTGACGTATTTTTGGACCGCTTAGCCACCTGACAGAATAACTTGCTCTAGTCGGTGCTAGCAATTTCAAAATGGAGGACTTCTTCGTGTATTTAGTGCTGTACTGCAAACCATGAACTGGGTCTGTACTTACAGATCTGAGGAACTGAGCGTTACAGCACAAAATGTCCTCACAGTAAATCACACTTAAACTTGGTGAAAACACTACTAGCCAGCTATCTACATTTAGAAGCTGCTAGTGTATTAAAGCCAATCGTTTAATTAGTTGGCTATAATATTACGCACCATACAAATTAAACAGTGTATTTCAATTATGGTGCACTGAACACAGGTAATCACATGGAAAGCTCACTGGAACTGTTTCACCTCTGATGTGAGTCATAACCCAGGGACATTTTATAGCTCCATACTAGTGGCCATAATTGTAATTGTGTCTTCTTTTTAAATTGGTTTAAAATGAACAACATCCATTTTAATTAGCTAGCTTGGGCACTACATGCAAGTTTCCTTTTATTTTCATAGTCTGCAGGTTTATCTTTTATGTACTTTTCTCACAAATGAAAAAACATATCTATGTTGACTAGCAGTCTGTATCGAAGACATTAAGGCATAGCACACTGATAAGGGCCACATGGGTACATATGAAGCTATGTGGTCTGATTGAGGAAACAAAAAGAGGTTTTTCAATATAGAAAGCCTAATTAACCTTTCTACTCTATCAGAACAAAGACAAATAGATACTAACAACTAACATGTTGCCACAAATGCTTTCTAAAGAATTATCAGACACTGCCTGAGTTGAAACCAGCTTATTCAGCAGTTTGACAGCCTGTGACTGTGTGCTTGCTTTGACGGTATCATCTGACTGCTAAAATCCCAGCTTTTCTAATACAATATGACCTTTAATCTGGTTCATGCTTGAATATTATGCACAACTTGGAAATATAGAAGTTTAATCTTTACTCCACTACTGCAAATAATAGTTTTTTGTTGGACACCTCCAAAGTTCCAAAGGTGAATTGTGTCTTTGCTTTTAGAGCTGTAATCAGCTACCTCAGGACATTTGATTTGCTGTCACTTGAAGTGGAAAGCCATTTTGTTCCTATCCACAATTTGCAACTGACAGCAATGTTCTTGGCATTCCTATTCTCATTACTTTTGCTTGACACACAACTCGAATGTGTAGAACTTTGTATCCCTGTTATCAAGGTTCTGCAAGTGCAATAGCATACTGCCTGGCAGCCAGATACTTGAGATTTGTAAAATCCCTAGTTCAACAAGATGCAAAGCGTATATCCACTGAACATGTCACAACACGGCAAAGTACACGATCAGCAGCATTACCAGACCCTCAGGTAGTGACCCAAAAAGGATGTACCATAATTAGTATAAGTGCTGAAGAAGACACATAGAACAGCTAAAATGTAATCTTTATCAAAGTAACATTTTATGCTGTTACCTATGGTGTTACCTTGTTTGTATACCACTGGACAGCTACACCATCAGCGTAGCTGCTTACTAGTGTCACGGGTTGTCCTTTGTTGTTTTCAACTGATTGTCAATTGTCTTACATGATATGAGCCGGCCTAAGGCGAAGATACCGAGAGAGAGAGAGCGAGAGTAGAGATATGGTACATTGAGACCATTTCGGACAATGTATGATAACCCTCATTCCTGGAGTATTTTGGTTTAGTGTCTGTCTGTGTCTATTTGTTAACCTAAATAAAATGAAACCAACTCTGAGCTCAGTCACTCTGAGCGGAGCGGAGCTATACCCACGCAGTTGAGAGGGCGACACTGCAGTGAGTGAGTAAAGCGACGACGGAAAGCTAGCCGAGCTCACCTGCATCCTTTTCTTGCATGGCAACCAAAGCATTCAGATATGTTGTGGCCTGTTGGTGGATGGTACAGTCATAAGGTTCAGTAATTAAATCCCCTAGATCTAAAACAAATAATTTTACCAGTAGCCTACTTGTGTTGTGACACTACCTAGCTGTTAAATATGCTTTTAGCTAGCTAATGGTTAGCTAGCTATTAGCTCGGATTGATCCACAGACATGTCCCAAACATACAGGAATAATCTAATAATAATGATAATGAGAACAACGCAGCTGGATCTCTGTAGACATTGACAGACTAGTATTGAAGATAATTGTAGAACATTGTTTATCCTGTGCATTCAAGATTATTTTGCTTTCCTAAGTCCATTAAAAATATAACCATAATTACTGAGTCACATTATATCCAAAAAAAAAACCATCTATTCAGTGGCTTTAGTTTTTTTTTGTTTTTTTTTGTTTTTTTGTCTGTTTGCAGTTCCATTTCCATGTGTGTCACATAATTATTCAACAGCCTGTCTGTATGCCCCACATTTTCTTGCACAGTTGAGCAATTCAGAGAATATGTGATGGTATCAAATCACTTTGCAACACGAAATACATTTAAATCAATGCTCACCTATTTGCAGGCCTGTGCGTTATTCATAGCAGCTACCATTTTCAGTCTATTTTGGAGCTGCTTCTCGTTTTTGCAGTAGATGTGCAACTGGCTTTGCCATTTTGTTTGTATGCATTTGTGTAGATGTGTGTCTATTGGGTGTTTAGATGGATGTTCATTTGAGAGCAGTCATGGAAAAAACATTGTGTTCCTGAATAAATGCAACATTACTGCATGGTATCCATTTGGAATCAAAATTACTTAGGGAGCTGTGTATCGCAGCAGTGCCACATAACACTGCATAATGAAATGAAGGCTGCGTTCTGAATGAGAACTGTAGATGCGTCCCAGAGTTCCTGATACAGTCCATGCTAATCAGAATAACAAATTGCCAATATTAATTTTTTGATGCATATGTTTTTTTAGGAAAGAATTAGGTTAGTGTTATCTTAAAGATTGTGTGGAATCTGCAGGCTTCATATTTAACAACACAGAGACTGAGCAAGATTACCAGAATTAACCTAAAGTAGTTACTTGGGGCTCTGTAATCAGAGGCTCACTCGATCCAAGCTGCAGCTAATTTCACATCATCACAAGGAAATCAGTGGACCCCTGCTGCTGACTCACTTATTGCTCTGGACAAATGTCAGCTAATTGCCTGCTGTGTTGTACAGTCTTCATGTGCAGAACACAGCATTATCTCATCTTTGCTAACTCAAGAACTCATGAGACAAGACTAACCAGGCAGACTTACAGATCTGTAAGTGGCTCACATAAAGTGAGCAACTATAGCTGGTGAAAGTGAAGTGTCCATTGTGTCGTGCTAAAAGCAGCATTAAAATGACAGTCCAAGAATCAGAATGTAAATATTGTGCACGTCTTTCAATCACTGTGACAGAGTAAAACTGTGGAAACTGATTATGAGTGCTAAGTGGTGACTGCATCTTGGTTGTGGGTGAAATAACAATGGTCAGCTTTCTTTCCACCCCCTTTCTCTAATTCTCTAGCTCTCTTTCACTCCTCTTACAATTTCAATGACTAAACAAAACGTTCTAAGGTAGAAAGGTTTTCAATCAAGGACAAGTAAGTTTTTATCCACAAGACTTTCATCAAACCCCATTCTTTATACTGCTCAGTATCAAAGTTCATTGTGAATCATCTCTTGTGGCTTAGAAAAGTGTCCACTTCATGACCAGTATACAAATAATGTAGCTTTCAAAAAGGTCTTGAAATGCACTGTAAATATCATCACAGAAATTGAGAATCTTACTGATGAGACCTACACAATGTACCCCATTTGTGTTCTTTTGAGATTTAAATGTTCATATTATCCAGAGACTTCCTGGTGCAAAGACAATGCTAGGTTACATTTGATGAGAGAAAATATCACATAAAACCCTTTTACAGTGAGAGTGTCAGAGGTTACAGCAAATATCACTCTCGGGTATGAAGTGACATTGCACTGACAGCTCTGTCTCACTTCTTATTAGTAAAGGTCATTTGGTTGTTTGTGATATAAAAGAAAACATCAGGAAAAATATAATTTTAAAGGTTCAATGTTCCTTATGGAAAAACTACAGCAATGTTCCCCAGATGGTGACAACCATGTAATATTTCAGCTAGATGACGATGATGAGGAGGATGTTCTGATATATTGATTGGTTAATGTTTGGAAATGTGAAGTAATCCATAATGTATTAGGAAGTAATTTAGCTAGCAAGAATGTTGTGCTGTCACCTCCAACTGACATACATGACTGAGCTACAGGACAGTCCCTCTAGTGCAACAAGATGCTGGTGCAAAAGCACAAAATAGGTCGCAAGAAAGCAAGAAAGAGTTCATATCTCCCCTAGAGTCCTTGAAATAATGTTTTCAACTCTTTATTGAGATAATAAATCCATTAATGTGTGCCTTTGTTCTTATCACTAAACTTAGAACACAATGCAAACTAGGTTTTTTCTGCTTTTTCGTTAGGAACAGGAGAGTGGGACAATTCCGTCTTACTCTGAAGTGTTCCCATTTTTGTTAGTGTTACCCTTTTGGTTCATTGTTTCATTTGTTAATGTTTAGTGGAGAAGTAGTATAATCCAT
This sequence comes from Macquaria australasica, assembly GCA_005408345.1. Classification (NCBI taxonomy): domain Eukaryota; kingdom Metazoa; phylum Chordata; class Actinopteri; order Centrarchiformes; family Percichthyidae; genus Macquaria; species Macquaria australasica. The sequence goes on from SEMN01000113.1 coordinate 1,252,652, forward strand.
CATGTGTAGAGTACAATAAGTGGGCCCTATCCTTAAAGAGATACTACACACTTAAACATGATTTTTTAGCTATAAACTAAATTATATGAGTCTGTACTGTGATGAAACACATCAATGCTGGTGTTAATATTGACATTTCTTACTAACTTTATAAAAATCAGCATTTCATGGGTTGGAAACACGCCATCTACTGTTTTAAATCAGCCCTGAACCTTACAAGGCCAATGCTGACATAGAGTCAACCAGTTGGGACTTACCTACGTCATAAAATATATATATATATATATAAAAAAGACTCTAATCAGTCAGTCTACCCCATGTCCCCTGACCCACACACTACATAGCCACAAGGCCACACCTCCTACAGTAGTTGTTCCCTCACTCGTTGCATTTTTTAAATATGCTGGGAGAGAGGATTCTAGCACTCTAACTAACAGAGCAAGTTTAACAGTTGAGTTTAACCTCAGTATAGCAGCATCAAATCACTGCTGTTGTACTCTTAAGTAGGTGACATAAATAGCCTGTGCACAATCACATTAAGGTACAGATGGCTGATACTGTGTGTTTCATACCTTTCTGGGCTGGGGGCCTGGACGTCAACACAATCTTGTTTGTTCTCCCTTGAACCACTGAAAGCTTTGCATTGAATCTCAGATGGAGGCCAACAAGTCATGTGGAGAGATCGGGGCACCAAGGAGGGCTTCTTTATACCATTACTTCAGGGCAGTCAAGCCTAGCCAGATTTGCATTACTTCAACAGAACCTAGTCCGTGGAGTAGCAACGCCCTTAGTAAGGTTATTTATCTTCCTCACTATGAAGAACATGAGACATCATGTGCAGCAGTTGTGCCTCAGAAGGTGGAGCAGGTTGTCCATTAATTGCAAGGTTGGTGGCTCATTCCCGAGCTCCTCCTGCCCACATGTTGAAGTGCCCTTGAGCAAGACACTGAACCCCAAATTGGTCCCAATGGCCAAGCAAGGTAGGCCCACCACCATCAGTGTGTGAAGAGGAAAAGGAGAGTCAAATTGTAAAGTGCTTTGTCAACTAAGGTAGAAAAGCAGCATAAAAGTGCAGTCCATGTATCAATTACACAATTTATTTGACATCTATGTCTTGCCTGTTGCTTTAGATGGAAGGGACACAGATGTTAACCACTATTGCTGAGAGGGATGGCATATCCTGTTAAGATGTTGGTGGGGTAAATGTTGGTATTTCCTATTATTAGACTAGACCACAGATCCAGGGAGGAAAAGGATGGCGCACATATCGCAAGTGAAAGGATGCTGTGGCATGTTAAAATTTGTCTTCTGTTAATTTTAGTGAAGATTCAGTTGGGGGGTTGGGCCTGCTTGGGCTCTGTCCATGCTGCCTCAATGAATATCTGATCAGCGGGTGGCAGCTGGATTGGCACCAAAATTATATAACCACCATTTTCATCTCAGTGTCCATTTATAGTCTGTGCCCAATGAGAGCATGAATGCATTTTCCTGCCACAACAAAATCTAAACTACTATATGGACCCAATGTTTGGAACCTAATTAATCAGAAAGGAAAGTACATGGGAATGGTGATGTACTGTTCTACAATATGTAAAATATAATCCCTTTTAGTTTAGTTTTAGATTACGTACTAACCACCACAAAAACTCAGCAGCTACAATGATTGCTGCCCCTTTTACAACTGCTGCTGCTGTAAAAAAAAAACATTGACTGGATGATGCCACTTTCTACTTGTACTACAGAGCCCTTTCAAACTGGACCTCACTAACAACAAAGTTACCTCTGCAACATCCAGGCCCTCCAGATGGGCAACAAGTTCAGTAGGATCAGAAAGAAAAAAGAGATCAGGCCAAGAAGCCTTTAATTCCAACCTCTACCAAGGGAATTGACTTGGAGCTGATGCAGTAATCCTACAAGTGATCAGTAATCAACATGGACTGCAACCTGGAATACCTCACCAAAATAAGGAGACAGACACACTGTTCTTGCAATAAGAGACCAGGATCATTCAATATCAAACTCTTTCTGTATGTGAACAAGGCAGAAACTAATGCCTTAAAAGGTACATAAAGGGCACACAGGAGCATTTTTTCCAACAAATCTGAGAAAGGTTTACATGGAGATACTGGGAACTAGGCTGTATATGTCATGACATGACATAACTCCACATATAACCTAACAGCTGCTTTCACCAGCAGCATCCTGCCAATGACCTTGCCTGCCAGAATGACTTTTGTTGTTTGTAGCTCACTGAGAACTCCAAGGGATTGCCAAACACTGTGCCATCAGCTAACCTGCATGATGGACCCCTGCCTGAGCAGCAGAAGACTGCCTTCAAATCACATCCTGCTGTCACCCTTCACTGCATGCTACCATAGGTACTGTCCATACATCACGTGTTAATGGGGCTTTCCAAGGTCTTATGAAAAGATATAAATCTCACCTCTGTAGGTAGTACAGTAGCATTCCTAAGCTGTTATAGTTACCAGAATTATTATTCAATCAAGTTGTATTATGTACTTCCTCTAGCCTATTGGAACCTATTTCCCCATCATAAAGTTGCTTCAGTTATTGATCACTCTCTTGCTCTCTCACCATTTTATTTTTATCATGTCATGACTGAAAAAGCCAACATGTGAAAATTATAATCTCTTAATTTTATTATTGACATGGTTATCCTTGACATATTCCATGAGCCACATTTCCATCCCTGCTTGTGTATTATATGTACAAACTTTCTCATTTACATGAGCAAAGTTTTCATGACTCTTCTACGTGTCAATGTCTTTTAATATAAGAGTCCCTCAAGTTCCCAAGAACTAGAAAAGCAACCTATGGCGTGGAAATGTGTCTACCTTAGGATGTGCTGTCAGTTACAATATGACAGTGCCATGCTTGATGCTGCTGCCTCAGTTTTGTCACTATGATGGATCTGGGGTCCTTGGAGACAGATGGATAGTACTCCCTATCCACCCCACAGTGAGTTACCATGATGAAGAGTGAACACTTCATATACCCACAGTGAGCCAAAAAGTGTCTCAGTGCCACATTGTTGTGCAGTTTATTCTTAAACTGGCTAAGATGATAATTAAGAAACCTCCCCTGCCTCTGTGGACTTTGCAGCTGCCAGTAAGGTGAAGTGCCATTTTTTAAAGTATTGACAGAAAGTCCATCTATCTTTATTCCAGCTCGCATGCAGTGTGTTTATTATGCCAGTATTTTCATGAGCCACTATAAAACAATGTCATAATCGTAACAATGTCATAATGAGAATAATGTGCAACACTGTTTATGATTCTACAGTGTTCATCTCTTTCTTGATTTATGCACTTTATGTGGGAGGAGAGCCAAGAGTTGCTATTGTTTAAGGATTTTTGTGCTAAATGTTCCAGAAACACTTTGTGCTTGGCAAAAAAAAACCCAAAAATGATTGTGACTCTGAATGGATGTGGCACATTTAAATTTTGTCTGTTTGAAAAGATGGTCAGTCAGCAGTTCGGCAGGAACATGCTGGCACCTTCTCTTTGATTTAAGTGTAGTTTGATGGTCACATTTCAGAATAGTAAACTCTCTCTCGTGGGTGGTGGAACTTCCCAAGAAATATAAAACATTAAGTTCTAGGCTTACACAGTATCATATGGTTGTATGTAGTCTCTCTCAAAATGAGCTACATGATCGTGTGTTTGTGTGTGCATGTGTGTGTGAGAGTGTTTTCTGTCACATTTAGCAGAGATCAGCACTCCCCCCTGCTGGCTGCTCTGCAGATATGCTGGAAATAAAATATGTCCTTTGAAGCCTCCCAAACATTATAGAAGCAGAAATAAAGATTTATAAGTATAAGAAGTAAAGTTGGGTGTTAAGACAACTTTACTTCTTATACTTCTTATCTTACTGTCTATTTAGGTGGCTAGTAAGCAATCTTGAATTTAAACTCAAATTTGGTGTTATAAATATGTAGAAATAATTGTGAAATGTTCTTTCCCATGATGTTCCAGTATATTCCTATAGAACATCCTACTAATTACACCCTGCTGGCTTTGTGCAGTGTTCTGTAGTAGATAAAGAGAAAGTAAGGTTTCAAAATTAGAGCGATTACACAGTTTTATATGACTATTACAAAGGTTAGTGCCATGGTAATAATCATAAAACAAATTAAGTATTAAGGATTTCAATGGCATACTGGCCTCTATTGAAGACCTATGGAAGGAGAGAGAGACATAGAAAGAGTCTCTTAGTATTCCGCTTGAGACACTGTGCCTCCATATTGCAATTTCCTGTTTGAGTCTTATCTGGAGCAACCTGGAACTGCACTCCAGCGAAGCCTCATGCAGCTCCTTCTGCTCACCTGCTACTATTCCATCTCTGTTTCTATTTCTCTCTCTCTCTCTCTTTCACTCCTCCATTCTCACTTTCACCCTCCCTCCCTGCCTGCAATGTCATGATTAGTATGCTAAGAACCAGTAAAGCTTCACCTGGACATCAGTCACTCAGACAATCAGTCAGCTGTCTCACTGTCAGTCAGTCGCCTGATCAATCCCCCAGCTCACTCTTGTTGAATTACTCATTCAATTGCTCGGTTGAGTGCTCAGCCACTTACTCACTCAGTCAGTCATCTTTTTTTGTTTGTCTTTTTTGTTTTTACTCTCATTTGCCTCACTCTGAGAAACATACATGCACAAGGCATACAGAAATAGAAATATTAGAGGGCCCAGTTACTCTTTTTTTTTAATCTTCCCCCATTGAAGAACTGGCTCATTCTAGCCCTCAGAGTGAAAAGCCAAAAAGTGCTTGAGCAACTGCTAAGTGCTCTCTAGGACAAAAACAACCTCGAGTGACGGTGATATTTCAACAGAATGACAAGGTGGAAGGCATTTACTTCTTCCGACAGTAATACTTGTGCTTTGTACATCTGGAAAAAAAAACAGTTTAATTCACACAGCACTTTCAGCCAGATTTTCCAAGATAAGTTTATACGGTGTGTCGGCTAAAAAATTAACATTCACTAGGCTCACTGGGTGTTATTCTTATGTCTGTTCTTATTTACAGATATTTGACAGTTGCTTTAGAGCCGTATGATTCATGATCCTCAAATTGTCACCACGGCAACAATGGTAGAATAAAATTCTGGCTCGTAAACTGTTTGGCATTTACCTACTTTTATAGGCAGTTTAAGGTGACCTCAGTGATATCAAACATCAGATACATTTCTTTAATTGCTGCGGAGAGAGTTAGGAATAGAGAGATACACAGTGGCAGGTAGAGCAGAATGATCCCCTGTTTCTCCCATGATTACATTCTGTTCAGGCCCTGTTGCAGGGAGAAGGAGGAAGATCAAGCTTCGGCCACAGAATATGAATTTTATATCTGCAATGCAGCCAAGAGGTACCTTCATGTAACAGCCAGCCTGTCACTGGACAGTAAATATCTGTCTTTGTGCACCAACTGATTGTTACGAAATAGAACTCCTTGGTTTATATTAAATGTCACTGCTGCCCTAAATTTTATTTCTGTTGTTAATACACTTCACTGCACTTGAATTAGATTTAATTTCTTTTGTTTGTCAATTTGTCATTCTGCAGTGAGTTATTATGTTTGCATATCTGACACCATCATTATCATTCTTAAATCATAAGACAATAAACTTTTATTTTTTTGTGGATCCCAACCAAATCCCAGAGCATTTATTATCCAATGCAGTGACACATAAAACAGAAGAAAAGAAAGAAAATAGCTGAAAACAGAAACCCTAAATGATTTACATTAAGCCTGAGACACATGTGCTGGGCTGTACAGTACATAGTCCAGTTGTAGCTTGTAGTAATGAAATATTCATGGAGTTGTGTGTGTTTCAGTCACGATGGGCTACACTGAATGAATTAAAGTCCACCCAACTGCAGTGTGATGGATGAGTGGATTAATGCTGACAGGTGCTTTCTATTGCCTAATCATCAGAAAGGTTTCACAAAGTCATATAATGGACGGATCATTGCAGGGATAATTAATTTAAAGCTGGGGTAGGCAGTTTTCTTTTGGCGTCACTGGGCAAAAATGCCATATTAACCGTGCAGCATATTGTAATTCAAGTGGTCTGAGAGCAGACCTCCATTTCAGCCCCCCCTCTTGCCTCTGTTTTCAGGCTTCAGAAAATCTATCCCGTGACGGTAGACTTCAGCCAATCACAGGTTATTTCAGAGAGACGTTGTGTTCGTATTGGCTAAGCTACAAGAGCAGATGTGTGTACACGTCCCTTCAGACGGTAAAAACCTGATTCAGTGGAGGAAAATCCTGCCGAAAATCCTGAAACTTGTGATACATTTCCAACACCTCCTTTGCCTACAGCAGTGTATAGTACAAAACAACACGTCCCGGCTCCACACGGAGCTTCAGACTCATTACGTTCAATGCCATGGTGCTCATAACGACGAGTGGCAAAGAGGCATGATGACAAACAGTGGGGAATAACTTTTGACGGGGGACAGTGGTGTGTGTGTGCGGTGTACTAGCCTCTCTTCCCGCTGCTGGACGGCGTTGCAGCTGCCCCTGAAGCCTGGGGTGCTCTGCTCTGCGACCGCAAAGCGCTGTAGTGGCGTCTTTGAGAAAACAAGTCATGGCGGGTTAGGGTTAGGGCCGCGGTCTCGGTGAGGCTCACGCCATGGAGAGCGAGCCCTACGAGGGATACAGTTGTGGGTTTGGTGGGAGGGGCTTAACGGAGTGATACGAGGCAGCAGAGAGAGAGGCGGAAGGTTTTGCCTAGGTTGCACAGATTCTGCCTACGCCAGCTTAAGCTTTATTTGAATAAAGTTTATTACACCAGAAAAACAAAGAGAAATGAAAATTCCACATGCATAATATGCATTAATTGAAAATTAACTTTAGCCGATATTTATACCTTCTAAAAAGTATTGTATAGAAGAAAATGTATGGTTTAAGTGTTCATAATATGCTTCTTTATGGTGTAAACACACAATAGTATGCTATATGTGTCATTGGTGCACTAAATTAAAAAATATATATAAATACATAAATCACCTTGATTTTGAATCATGGTGACCTTCTTATGTATAAATTCAACTGACCTTAAAATAGAAATTAGATGGTAGGTGCCAACTGATAAACAGTAATAGCACAAAACAACAACAACCAATCAAACTGGTTAAAATCAGCCCTAAGGCCACAACAAGCCTTTGCCAAGCCTTTTATTCTTTGTTACTTTTTCTGCTTAGACCTGGCTCAAGAATTAAGTGCTCTCTCCATACAGTGACACTTCACTACAGCCCCAAGGCATATAAACATCCCATTACATTATGGCTGCTTTCTCTTGATTGCAGTAAAGTGTTGTCTCACTGTTTATTCTCAGTGCTTTCGTCTTTTCCACCACATCTGGCCCAGGTGGTCTACAGTTTGTCTCACCATGGTGTGGTCTGGTCTGTGGTCAGGGAGAAATCACACAGAAAGCTGATTGTACTGAGAGGGAACAGAGACATGTTCAGTCATTATTACAAGCAATGTAGCACCAAAAGTGTGTGTGTGTGTGTGTGTGTGTGTGTGTGTGTGTCTGACACAGACCAGTTAATTGGGGATTTTTGAGTCAGTGGTTAAGGTTAGGGTTAGGGGTAGGCAAGTAGTGGTTATGGTTTGGGTAGGGTAAGTCTCCAGGAAATTAATGTAAGTCTATGTAATGTCCCCAAAAGTGGCCTAAGTAAACATAACTTTGAATTAAGGGGTCACAAACAAACAAAAGTGATCTTGAGTAATGAGACCCTTTTTTCTGGAGGGTCTCAGAAATGTTAATTCTTTTAACATAATATTTCAATGGGAAAGTGGTGGAAAGTAACTAAGTACATTTACTCCATACAGTACTTAAGTACAATTTTGAGGTACTTTAATTGAATATTTCCATTTAATGCTACTTTAACATTAAAGTGATGCATACATTAAAGCAGTAACAATTATAATCCAATCATCTAATATACATTATTCTGAAATGGGTCATGATTCTGCATAACGAGTACTTTTGATTTTGGTACTTTAAGTATATTTTGATGCAAATACTTAACATAAGATTTTGAATTCTTTACTTTTACTTGTAACAGAGTATTTCTGCACTGTGGTATTGCTACTTTTACTTAAGTAAAAAATTTGAGTACTTCTTCCACCACTGTGCTGGGATCACCGCAAACAATTCTATTCACTTCCATTGTACAGCTTGATGGCAACATGGCACTGAAAAACAGCTTGAAGATTAGTGTGTGGGGAAAACCTGGCAAACCCAGATGGCTCAAGGTCATACAACACTAACAAACACACATGCAGAAGGACAGTCACAGGCACACCGTGATACCAGGAAATACACACAGAAATACTGTATGCACACATAAACCTTCACACTAGTGAACTCACACACACATACACTTACAAACTTGTAGCAGCCCATCACTGTTACGCTTGTCGACATATTTACCCTTCCTGATGCAAAACATCTGATTTCATTATTTCGCAAATCAAATGAAGTTGGTTTCGACAAAGTCAATTGCAGCACTGACAGGCCTTGAGAGAATGTAAACTGAGGCTGCTTCATAATACAGCACATAATCATCGGGCGGGGGGGGGGGGTCATTATGTTGTGTTTGTATATCGTTATCTCTGAAAATGCTCACCCATGCGTGTTCAGCACGAGCAGCAATTAGCAAAAACTGTATGTCTCGTTGATAATGATCCAGAGGCTAATATCCTAATGTTTTACATAAATGCTTCCTATCTGACAAGTCTCAGGGAATGAAAACAAAAAAGAGAGAGTCTGAGTGAGGTGGAAGGGCTGGTTCTGGTTCAACATGCACCTAACACATCTCAGATAATATCTGTAATCTTTTCTACATAACAATGTAATTATAATGTGCCTGATTCTCTCCTCCGTAGTTCCCCTCTTGAGTAACAATCGCAGCAGCACCAAATCTGCCTCTGATTGTTTTGGCAAAGCACTGGCTATTTAATCAGGTGAAGTGAGTGACGACCGCATTGAAGAACAACCCCACCCCCCAACCCCAACCCCCCTTAAAGCATTAATCACAAGGTAATTGGATTGAAAATTAGGGAGACGTTGTCTTTGTATTCCATTAGCTTGGAGTGGATTTCTCATCACTCTCTGGCAGTGAGCGCTCCTTTCTTTTTTTACATACTTGGTGCGCTCTCTCGCTCCCCCTAAGGCTTTTATAAGAATATAGAAAAGGTGGAGCGAGAAGAGACAGATAAGGAAAAAGAGAGTACAAGACAGAAAGGGAGAGAGGGAGAGGGAAAGAGAGTAAAGAGGAGAAGTTTGGTAAATCTTATTCACTTAATTTTGTATAAAGGGGGCTGGTGTCCTCAAAGGGTAAATTGATCCAGTCATTGTGATGAATAGGCTCAATTAATCCACCCAGTGTGGGACAGGAGTGAATACATGTGTTAGGAGACACCCCCTTGTTGGCTAATTTCTCAGACATCATCTTACATCTCTTCAAGTGAAGGAATCACTTATTGCAACCTTCTCCTCACCCTGTCTTTCTCCCCTTCACTTCTTTCTAAACACTAAGAGTTCTAAAACAAACATGGACACCATTTATTTGTGAAAACTCATTCTTTGGATTATTTCTTCCATTATTTCACTATAAAAGTGAAATTAATGGGACTTAATGGGAAACATCCAAACACTGTTCACACACTGGATCTCTCTATGTGACAAGTCATTGCAAACAAAAGAATTAAATGTGTGGAGCTGCTTCTGTTAGAATAGATGACTTACTATAATGTGTACTTTGTTGCTAACATCATCTCCAAGATGCTTTGGCAGAGTCAATATGTAAATAACGCATACACACATAAAAATAATGTGTGTGCCATCTTCCATACACAAATTAGTATTCAATAGAAAGAGTGTGCTGAATGTCTAATTACTAGCTTTTTCTGGACTTAATCATTCTTATCAGTGCATGGAGTCCGATGACCATATTCAACCTGAGCAGACATCTAATCAGGCAGATTAAGCAAAAACATCTGTGTGGTTGAACCATGAGTGTGAAGGGCATTTCATCTTCTCAACACATTGTAGTTCTCAGCAGAGTTCCAAACGTATTTTCACATGTTAATGTCCCTCTTTGTGCAAGCACGATTTTATTTTACCATGAGTAAAAGGGTGAAGGTTTTTCATACAAATTATACAGTAATGTGTTAATAAGTAAATCATGGGAACATTTCAAACCGTATGTTCAGTAAGTTCCAAACAATCATCACTTTATCAAAAAGAAATAGCTAAATACGCTCACTACAGCAGAGATGTGGAGCTATGACAGGTGTTAGCGGAACTTGGAAGTAGCATATTTAGCTGCGATGTGGGAGTTGTCATTAGGCTTGTCTATGTGTGCACACTTTCCCAACGACTGAGATGTATGCCAATGAACAATCTGTACATGGTTGATCAATCTGGCACAGATTGCATTTTTCTGCTTTTGTGCATACACAGGCTTTTTAGTCATGAATCTATTAAGTTTTACGCATCTGGTCTCAGGACTCTAGCCAAGGCTTTCAATACTGTGAGCACTTAGTAAATTGCACAAGAGTAATTTACACTGGACTAATATGATATTCTGCACATCTCCCCATTCTAAGAAACCCTTTTATATCTCTTTTCTCATATTTCTCATTTTACTCAAGCTTCAGTGTATTACTTTTTCATCACTTTAAATTGGATATCCCAGAATAATAGTGGCCCTGTCTATTATTAATATACTGAATCCATCATGGCAGGGAGAATCAGGATTTGGGAACCCCATGAAAGAGTTAGAGGGCTTGGGAAGCTTACAGTTTCTCTGCACGCACACCCTCTGTCTACCTGTTTGAATGTGTGTCTGATAAGGATTTGAATGGGGAGAATTGTACAAGACCCCCAGCTGCAGATCTCTTTTCAGTGACTGCTAATAAGAGTCATCTACCTTACAAGTGACACAGTTCAAAATGGAAAGACAGGCCCAATGTGTAGCCAGCCATATATTCTATTGTACTTTTTCATATTTTCTGAGGAATTAAGTCTTGATAACATATTATTGAACAGTGTTTTGAAAAGTAAATCCATCAAATTGACTTAACTCTGTTGTTAGAAAACATTTTGATGCCAACACACTGCTGTCCTTTACATTAGCAACTTCGTACTGTATTTGCTTTATGGGTTCATAGTATGTTTTCCATGTTAAACCTTAATCTTGAATTTAACTAGTAACTACCATTGTCTGATAAATGATTTTTCTATTTTTCTATTTATTTTTATTGTATTTTATTTTCTATATATGACATTCTTTGCTGGCTGCTGTAACGCTAAAAATTTCCCCGCTGTGGGACAATAAAGGCTTATCTTATCTTATCTTATCTTAAATATAGTGGAACAAAAAGTACAGTAGAGGTTCAAAGTTTATTCTTGATCTTGGAAAAAGCAGTTGAGAAAAGAATCTAAACACAAGGTCTGTAGCTGTCCTGGAGCTTTCAATCAGATCACATGATCTTCATCAGCAGATGGAGTTTGTGTGTTTTGTTTGTGTTCCATGACAACTGGGCAAACTCTATTTAGTAGCTGTTTTAGAGCTTTTGATTTAGCTGTCCTGGAGCTTTCAGTCAGATCACATGATCTTCATCAACAGATGGAGTTTCCCCAGTTGTCAGGAAACACAAACAAAACACACAAACTCCATCTGCTGATGAAGATCATGTGATCTCTGAAACAGCTACTAAATGGACCTTGTGGTGAGAGGTACAATGTTTCTGAAATTTTGTGGAGTGAAATTGTAATGTCTGAAATTATTATGTAGTACTGAATTTATATAAATACAATTTTTAAATAATTTCAGTTAATCCATGTGGTTACTTTCATTTTGTTTGTGTGTAAGACCCTTTGGTGACAGTCTTTTCACAAATTTCAATGACACTAGCCCAACAAATACTGGATTTTCAAGGCTGATAACACTGTTGATATTTGAGAGTTCAAAAAATCTGAATATCCCAAAAGGTTTTTGTTTTTTTTTGCTTTTTAGATAAACACACAACATAAACATTTTGATAGCGATCCCTTAAATTATTATTTTTAGCAATTGTGACCAAGATATGTACTGAGTAGGATATATTACAATTGAAAAATAAATTTGCCTGTACTCTCTGGTGGACGAACTATGTAATGCAACACTGTTTCGAATCATATCTTTTGCATTTCTGCACTGAAATGTCCTCTTATTTATTGGCAATCATATACGCCAATACCATTATAACTGCAATAAGCTAATATCTTCTGGCCTGACTAATTTATTGGTCTAGCTCTAGTTTAAAAATGTCTCAGTGCTGTGAGAAATCAGGAAACTGCTTTCCAGTATTGTGTCCTTTCCTAGAGAACCAGCAAACAAGTTCAAAGAAAGATATTTACTTACTGTGATAGTGGAGGCCTTAATTTATGAAAGCAGCTAAAAGGGACAGCAGCAAAAAATACCCATCACTGTGACTTTACTCTTGTCTACCTACACACTGAAAAATAAAAACAGATGACAGTGCTGTCCTACTGTATCTTGATACACAAACACTGGGCCACATACTGTTTCTTCCCAGGGACATTATATTAATTAATACAGAGGCTAACAATGATTTCATTACATGTCAAAGATGCATTATTTATGAGACTAGCAGTGTAGCCAGCAGAAATTTTTTTTTTCGGAAGAGCTCCATCACCAAGGAAACAGAATATAAAATGTGCATCAATCAAATACCCCACACTGCAACCATCACAGACACACACACACAAACACAAACACAAACACATGCACAGCCCACCTACATAAATATGTGTCTTTCATAACCTGTAAAGATTTTGGGCTGAAGAATGCTTCAACGTTGAGTTTAACCTTTTAACACGTTTGTGGCAGTTCTCACAGCTTGACCTTTCGTTTCCTTCACCAATGGTGCCTCCACCATTACAGAGAAGGGCCTCATTACCAGCTAATTCATGGCTGTGAGATTCAGATGTGTCTGACACATAAACACTGGATGTATGTATGTGTATGTATGCTTACTGAAAATGTAGTTTCGCAAAGCTGATCTGACAAAAACAAGCACATATGCACAAGGAGTAATGCACACTAACAGTGGGCACACATAGCCTACATGAACACTAACACATATACAGGTTAGAGGTACATCCACTCCACGTCGAAGTGATTCCGTTCTTAGGGCAGCCATAACAGGAAAGTTGCACAGTTTACAAAAATGCTAATCTTAGGAATACAGAGAGAATTTCAGGAAATGTAATAAATGTTAGAAAATAAATAAAGTACAAATCCAAGTATAGTTTAATCATATAGATCTTCACCATGAATGAAAGGACGAGACTTGTTAACAATAAAAACAAAATATAGCTGCAAGCTGCTATTAGCGGGGTTAAAGCACAAAATGACAGCGTGACTGATGAGGACATTTTAAAACAAGAAAAAAGAGATCACTGTTGAAAGATGGCTGTTTGACATACAGTATATGCATTTTACAACTTTTAAAGCCTATCATCAATATTTGTGTGAACAGAGTTGAAATGCTGACTAAATTTAGTTTAACCATGCCACAGAGACAATTAATATTGCCTAGGTTATTGATACAGTCAGGGTTATTGAGGCTCATTGATGTAACTACAGGGCTTTATAAAACTTACCATTATGAAGTATTATACAGGTGATCAATATGCCATTGGTGAGTATGAAAAAAGATAAATGTTTTTTATTATTTTCACAAAAACCACAAACCAAACAAAAGTTTTAGTGGTTAACATAACTATAGTGAAATAGTCTATACTCCTCTATTATTGTAAGCAGGTGTAACAATAAATGAGCTTACTGTAAATGTTGGTCATCTTCATCACAGAGTTTGAGAGTCTCTGGAAAGATTGTGGTCATGGTTAAAAGTTGGAGACAAGATACAAACTGCAGTCTTGGGTGTCAATGTCGCATGCTTTGTAAGTCCAGTCCTCCCTCAGACTTTTTGCAGTGGTATAATAATTTCACACGACTTCCAGCTTTGCAGCTAAGAGGGGACTGTCATTACTCGCAGGACATAAGGAGTTAATTCCACAAACAGGAGTGTGTTCATGTGAGCATGTGTGTGTTTGCGATCTGCTGGATGTGTCTCTATTTATGCATAATGCTCTGTTCGTGTGTTTGTTGTTTGTTAATGTGTATATTTGCAGGCATGATGAAGTGCTTTTCAAGGGTTTCTTAGTTTTGGCTCTACATTAGAGTAGTTCTTTGTTGGAGGTTGATGGCGTTTGTCTTCATTAGCTGTACTTTGTTGCTTTTTGGTACTACCCAGCCAGACATCAAACTGAAACACCTTGTTAACATTTATTGTGGAGTGGAAAAACAATACAACACTGGCTTAATATTTCTTTTCTAAATGGCCTGAGGATGTACCAATTTTCACAGGAAAAAGTCAGAGCTGCAGTTGTATGCTTGATGTGTTTACCTATTTGGCAATCAACAATACATGCATGAGTAATGCACAGAGACTGCCACACAGGAAAGTCAGCAGGGTAGACATCCAGACCACTCCAGCTAAAGATTTATCATAAGGAAATGATCAGTGTGAGGTTATTAGAATCTCTAACAATTTCTAGCATTTGAGGAAAGTAATTTATGAGAAAATAAGAGGCTGGAGGGATTGTGTTATAGTTTTTGGGTAATTAACAAATATTAACAAAGTCTGTAGCTAAGGTCATTGTACTTGCATTAAACCCAACAATATAGCCTCTCTTTGCAGAAAGCCTGAGTGACTTTCTATTTGCCCTGTGTGTGTCTTTTCATCTGCATTATTTGGTGCATTAACAATGATGTTTTTTTTTAATGTTTCATCACCAGTTACACAAGGGCCCGTGGGGAACTGATGACCTAGAAACTGAGATTCTGTCAATTGGCTTCAAAGCATTTTCAGCTGGGTTTTAGTGGTCTCAGTCTACTCTCTGGTGTAATACAGTCCAGGTGCAAGTGTAACACATTGTCACTGAACGTGTGGGTGTACTTGTTCTAATGGTTTCACTGAGATCTGTTTAGATTTTTTTTGTTCAAAGGTAGAAATAAGTTTAGAGAAAGGTTTGGATATAGAAATGCGGTTGAGTTTAGGTTAAGCCTAGAGGGAATTAATGAATTCAATGTTCCCACAAGTGACAAAAAAAACGGTGTGAGTTTGTGTGCATGCAATTGTGAAGGTGTTACTTTATATAAACTGCAAACAAAAAAACAACACCTGCAGAGTAAAATAATGGGTTTGGTCACTTATTACAGTTCTATGTAACTTCAGAGAGATTTCTTGTGTCTGTCAGCCAAAACTATGTCATCTCTAATAGGATCAAATGTGTTTCAGTCGTCCCAACCCTCTCCCAAACATACCTTGTTTACCACTATTAAAATTTAATCTGGCACAATGTGCTTTTAAATGAAACAGCTCTTGCGTTGGTTGGCTTCCCAGTATGAATCCAGAGGGAGGACCCTCAAGGGAACCATGGGTGCTGATAAACCCCTGAGAGGACACAGCTGCAAATGCTCATGGGAATTAAAGATGGCAAGCTTTTCAGTTCCACTGCCTTGAAAAGGGAGAAGAGACTCAGTAGACTCAGCTACTCGAAAAGATAAATCTCTGTGTATTTCTCTATGGTGAATACAACACCCTTATTATTCTGTAACATTGGAAGCATAAAAAATTAACACATCTGAAGCACAGCCAGCTCTCTGGAGATGCATGTCTTGCATCACAAGAGAGCCAGACAGTGAAGTTGTCAACGCTCAACATCAGTAAGTAAGCAGGTAAACTTTATTTATATAGCAGTACTCATAACAATAGCCACAACGTGTTTTACAGATACAAATAGGAGAAAATTATATGATAATAATTCAATGATAGAAAATAAAATTCAAGATTAAATTCAATATTTTTAATTACATAAATTCTTTATGTCAAAAAATGAAAATATTTTGTATTTGCATAAAAAACAGTAAACAGATGAACACAGTATTTAGCATTTTGTACATAAACCTCTAAAGTGTCATAACAATGAAATAATACTGGGTTACAGTTAGCAGCCAGCAGTCTCCCAAAACATTTTTTCAGTGGTACCAGCTGAGATTATTAAGATTGTGACAAAAAAACTAAATGAAATTCATTAATTGCAAAAGTCCAAAAGGAGCATGTATTTGTCAAAAATATTTTCTTTATTCTACAGTGAACACAAACAAAAATGTAGAAAGATAGTTTGGATCTCCAATATAAAGATTAAGGTTTAGGTGTTGTCTGTACTCTATGTACAATATGATACACAGGACCGTGTATTTTTCACAAGGAAATTACTTAGAAGATTCACAGCAAGCAAACGTCTTTCTCACCCAGAATAGCATGTTGACTTATATGGACGATTGAGCATACGCCATAACACTAACTGGTGTTTTATGCTCTGGCAACACGGTGCAGTGTTTGTTTATGACATTGTGAATGGCACTTTACAAGTGTGATGTGTCACAGTAAGGAGCTGTGCACACAAATAAATGTTGTTGTTTTTTTATGACGTGTACAACTCCAGCATTCGAATGAGTCAGTCTGTGATCTCAACCATTCTTCACTGCCGTCACTTCATCAAAGATCTAAAACACCATAGCTGCCACTGGTTCTCTCTAACACTACATTTGTCTTTCATCAACAGACCAGCGTTTACAAATCCAGTAAATGTTTCCGGAAGATGACCAAATCCCAGTGGGTTTCTCTAGAAGAGCATGTTGTGTCCTTCCTTGTGTGCCTCATTAGAGATAATTGCATACACTTATGCAAATCATAGAAATGTGTTGTTTCTCTGGAGGTTTGACACATCTCCTCACCCACTCATTCTTTTCAAATTTGTCTCCCTCTGTAATCTGTAGGCCCCTACCAAACATTGGCAAGTCTAAAATATGAAGAACAGCATTTTGTTTTGTTTTTATACCTCCCTCTGTGTGAATGGTGTCCTTGAGTTTTGCCTCTTATGTGTATGAGTAGTCTGCCTCTTTCCAGGTTCTTGTGGTAGAGAGGAGGTCATGTGACCACGCTGTACAGTTTGCAAAGCCCTTTGAGGCAAATATGTGGTTTGGGGCTATAAAAAATGACTTGACTTAGCTATTAGACTCTTAAAGCTGGGGTAGGCAGAATCTAGGCAAACCTAGGCAACCTAGGCAAAACCTTCCGCCTCTCTCTCTGCTGCCTCATATCACTCCGCTAATCCCCTCCCACCAAACCCACAACTTGGACTGGCAGCAGAAGGAGTCGGTTCCCCAGTGAAACTGTATCCCTCGTAGGGCTCGCTCTCCACAGCGTGAGCCTCACCGAGACCGCGGTCCCTGCAGCCGTGACTTGTTTTCTCAAAGACGCCCCTCCAGCGCTTCGCGGCCGCAGAGCAGAGCACCCCGGGCTTCAGAGGCAGCTGCAACAACATCCAGCAGCGGAAGAGAGGCTAGTACACCCCAGACACACACCACTGTCCCCCGTCAAAAGTTATTCCCCACTGTTTGTCATCATGCCTCTTTGCCACTCGTCATTATGAGCACCATGGCATTGAACGTAATGAGCCTGAAGCTCCGTGTGGAGCTGGGACGTGTTGTTTTGTACTATACACTGCTGTAGGCAAAGGAGGTGTTGGAAATGTATCACAAGTTTCAGGATTTTCGGCAGGATTTTCCTCCACTGAATCAGGTTTTCACCGTCTGAAGGGACGTGTACACACATCTGCTCTTGTAGCTTAGCCAATACGAACACACCGTCTCTCTTTGAAATAACCTGTGACTGGCTAAAGTCTACCATCACGGGATAGATTTTCTAAAGCCTGAAAACAGAGGCAAGAGGGGGGGCTGAAATGGAGGTCTGCTCTCAGACCACTTGAATTACAATATGCTGCACGGTTAATATGCCATTTTTGCCCAGTGACGCCAAAAGAAAACTACCTACCCCAGCTTTAATTTAAAAGTTTAAAAAGAAAGCTGCTTTCATTCCAACTGCACCATTATATCCAGTGGATTTCTTTCTGGTGATACAAAATTGACCTTATGAAGGGTCCAGAAACATCAGTGATTTGTATTAGGTTGTTTTATAGTTTTTGTTTTGCTTTGTTTTTTTTCCAGACATAATACACCAAGGAAAGGAAATATGTTAGAGAGGCCCTATGCCTACATTTCATTCTAACCAAAGACTACACTTGCTGATTTCACTGCTGACAACTTCAACCAGAAAGAAAGAACTATTCAATGAATCCACCTCACAAAGGGCCCTTTTCCTATCATGTGAGGTACAGTACACAATGTACATTCTCTGTATTGAAGGACACTCAAGATTAGCTACTATCTCAGCATAATTATTTGAGTGCATAGCAATCAGTGTAACCAAATTAAATAAAACCAACTCCAGAAGGAATCATTTATTTTCAAGATTAACCAATCAGTTTTCATATCAGGCATTCCTGCTCATCTCATCTTCTCTGTCACACGCAAATGTAGCCTATATTCAGAGTGCTTAATTAAGCTCAGGTGCGCTTCATTACTGCCTCTCTTTGTCTGTTCAGCCAAACTCTCTCACTAACTTCACTGCCATGTACACACTGAGAGAGTCACAGACATACAGTATAATAAGAACAGAGCGTGCTAGGAAAGGTAACAATGGAGGAACACTTAAGACCCCATCCCGCTAGAAAGAAAGTGACGCAGCAAAATTCATCCGCCCATCTTTGCCAAAACTCTAACCTTTTCATGATCCTCCCCATTCAAAATTTTCAAATACGGACATTAAAAACAAGCCTTCATTTTTGCGTGACTCACTGTAAGGTTGTGTTCTTGATTTTATTAGAAAATAAGAGAAGAAAAGCCCCTACCAACCTAGAGTCTAGGCTTGCATCATAAAAGCCACAGTTGATTTTGGCAAGTTTTAAAAAAGTTACTATAAAATCTCTACTCTAAAGAGTAGACTCGAAACCTAACCCTTATAGCAATAAGTGCTGATATATGCTCCAGCCGCTGACAACCATGCACAGGATAAGTGGCTATAGATATTGGGTAGATGACAACTATGTTTAAATTTTAAGATAATGTTGATTTTTGATGAACATTTTATTTGTTTTTTTTAATGCTGTGATTTAGATGTTTGACATATCTTAAAGATGAATTATCACCAATCCTGCTACAGCACCGTCTAACAAATCAAGATTGGTTATCCCCTTTCTCCTCACCTTGACTCTCACTTTGACTCTGGAGTCAAATAAAGCATCATTTCAGTTCTAGTTTGAAAAAGAAAAGAAGAAACAGCAAGCACAATGTCTCTGTCTTTTCCTTTCATCTTTACTTTTCAGTGCATCTGGCTCAAACAAGACAAGTTTGCAAGTTTGACGAATGGGCTTTAAAGAAATTGATAACATTCAGCAATGGCATATGACATTTCAACTTCTGAGCTACTGGTGTCTGACACTAGAAAGGTTTCTACAAACAGTGGCAAAGGCTGTCAAACACATTCACAGTCTAGTTTTATTTCTGACATTGCATCACTGGAGCTTCCTTTTGCCTCAGGATACAGTGTCTGGTGTGTTGCTTAATTTAGATCTAGAGATGGATGTAAGGATCTGGCAAAGGACGGGGAAGGTGAGAAGAATGACAATGTTGTTTTTCTAAGGTCAGAATTCTTTAGAACAAAATAAAGTATGGTGAAAGGCACCAAATGGTAGAAATTATTCAGGGATTCACTTAAAGCAGTATTAATAGATTTTTTGTTAATTGGGGGCTGCAGAACATGCTCTTAACACAACATCGACAATATTACAAGTTAACAAGTTTAACAACCATTACACTATTATACCAATTACTATTAATTAGGTCAGTTGTATGAAAAATAACTTGATATATGATATATAACTGAACTAACAGCTGATTGTAGCATGACTACATGCTTTAAAACCACCCTTCATCCCAGGTCAGATGCAACCTATAGTACAGTATAGGGAACAGTAGTAGTGACACTACATGTTCAAATCCTCTTTGAAAAGAAAATTCTCTATGGGCATCTACGCCAAAGAAGAAAATACCAGTAATGCAGTCCAATACCCTTTATATAACATCCAGGGCATAAAGGAAATTAAACAACTTTAATATTATGTTAATGTATGAAATGCATTAGTGAGAGTAAAATGTGTCCTGTCTGTGTAGTTTAATGGTACATCATCAACTGGGGCAGACCAGTGATTGCAAAGACATTTTATTCTAAAAGTATAATCACTTCAAAAACTGAGAGCTAAACATGACATGGCATAAAAGCTCCCCCATGAGGCTTCTATCCAAAGGAGATGGAGGGAGGCACACTCCCTGCCTTTGGCTTTAGAAACAAAACAACATACTAATAAAGCTACACTCTCTTACATACACACACACACACACACACACACATACACACTTGTAACTGGCAGTAGGGCATGCAAGGTGGTGAAGTGCTGAAGTGCTTGGAAGTCACTCCATCTATGCATGCACTTGTATGACTCACATTGTCTATACAACTTTTTTGGCTTTCAATCCACGTAAAAGAAGAATTACAGAATCATACTCCAATTACATGGTTACAGTCTGCAGATATCCTAACAGCTAACCACATGATCCTTGTTGCATATAAACATTTGGCTCATTCTGTGATTAAGACTGATTTTGATGAGTTACAATGAATAAAACATTCCCCTATATCCATGTATGTCACTGTGTGAGTCACAGTAATCAACAGCAACCTAAACCAGAGCTGGATGGGTACAGAACAGACTTTACAGCCTTAGGCGTGCCTTCAAAACGTGTCTGTTTATTCTATATACGGCAGCTGCACTAAGACCTGTGGCAAAACTGTGCTCCAATGTGTCATATTTCTTGACAAACCTGCAAACATCTTTTGCTTGCAATGACAACCATTCTTACACACCACCAACCCTACAATGTCATCCCTTCCTGGAGTGACACACATGTCATATATGCCATACATGAGGCTTTTTACAATATGTCTTTTTCTGTGAAAATAAGAACAAGGCAGTCCATGTGTTAATGAGTGTCAAAAATATCACTCCTCCATACCTACTGTGATGCCCGAAATCCAAATGCTCATGTAAATTTAGCCTGCCAGCATTTTCAGATTAGATGTAAAACATATAAGAGAATGACATAGGATTGACACATCATGCACATTTAAACATGACAAGATGTTTTATTTAGCCTCTAATTGCTCCTCTGTCTCTTGGTATCCTGGAATAT
The DNA here is from genome assembly GCA_005408345.1 of Macquaria australasica. Taxonomy (NCBI): domain Eukaryota; kingdom Metazoa; phylum Chordata; class Actinopteri; order Centrarchiformes; family Percichthyidae; genus Macquaria; species Macquaria australasica. Next base: position 1,273,972 of record SEMN01000113.1, read on the forward strand.
GTCAAGCCACAGCTGAACTAGATGTGGGGGCAGAGACTTGGGAGAGGAGGAGGAAATTGACAAGTACGTATGGATTTGGATGTGTGAGAGAGAGGGAAGAACGGGCACAGGAAAGAGACAATGTGTGAGGGAGAGGGAAATCAAGCAACTGCAATGTGTGTTATTTAAAGCTGTATTCATCTCTCTCTCTTTTTTTTTGTTGTTTGTTTTAGGTCACCTGGGGGAAGAACTCCAAAACAAGCTGCCATATAAAGTTGTTATGGCAACTTTATATGGCAGCTTAACAATTGCCTACTTACACATGCAGCAAACTCAGAGCAAAATTAGCATTCATGTGGAGTTCTGTTTCTATCCCCCTGATGAATGTAAGTCCAGTAGTCACTGTGCATGTGTACACTTTTGTTCTCCACCAGCTGTGGGTCTCTAGATTGAATTCAGTTTGCTTTATTGGCATGAATGTAACAACGACAATATTGCCAAAGCGTCAGGTAATAATGATATTAAAACAATAATAATAATAATAATAAAGGGTAATAATAAAAATAATAATAAAAAGAGGTACAATTCATAAAAATCAGGAAAATAACAAAAACTTAACGTAGTTAAAAATTTTACTTTCTTCACCAGCTAGTCACTAACTTTGTCTGCTACTGTTTGGTGCTGGGCAGGTAGCGTAAATTGGGTTTATCAGAGGCATGTAGCTGTCTGCTGCTCTTGGAAATGGGGTTGTTGAGACTTGTTTGTGGCCTTTATTACTTAGCGATAGCTGAAGAGAGACAGGAAAGGCGGGAAAGAGAGAGGGGATGACATGCAGCAAAGGTTGGCCCAGGTTGGAATCAAACTCCGGCCCTGCTGTAAGGAGTCAACCTTAATGGTACGCTCTCTACCAGGTGAGTTGCCAGGGCGCCCCAAACATACAGTAAATCTTAAACCAAAACAATAAGCACCAAGAGCCTATAAAACTCCATAAAGCTGGAGAGTTTGGTGGTAGTTTGTCACTGTGAACTACATCTTTTATATTACAAAGTAATTAGGGTTTTTGTTAAAGGACAAGGCAGGTGACATTCTGTGCCCTTTTGCACATGGGAGAAGTTTGCCTTCAAAGCTTTCTGGCAGAACACTTTAGTAAGTCAGGTGACGTAGTATAAAGAGCAACGTCTATGTAATGAGGAGCTCTGGGTGGATGAATGGTTTAAACACTGGACTTCCACCCAGGATACTGCTTGTGTTCCTTGTGAAACAGAATTTATTATTTTAACCGAAACCATGATCTTTTCCTAAACCTAACCAAGTCGTTTTGGTACCTAAACCTAAACTGTGACCATTTCACAACATTACCACGTGTTAGAAAGGCTTTTTGGCAGAACTACAGTCACAGTTTGGTTAGGTTTAGACAGCAAAACTACTTGGTTAGGTTTAGGAAAAAATCATGGTTTCGGTTAAAATAATAATAAGTAAGATAATAAGTCAACGTTTAACTACAGTACGTACTCTTAGTATTATTTCTGTTAATATTAACATCAATACCATTACCACAACTATTACTTTACATCTCTATGTGGAACTGTATTGTTCTGCTGTATGTTCTCTTTCCTCCTGCTCTCTCTCTCCCGCTCCCCCCCTCCCCCTTCAGCCCAACCGGTCGAGGCAGACCGCCCACCCAGAGCCTGGTTCTGCTCGAGGTTTCTACCTGTTAAAAGGGAGTTTTTCCTTGCCACTGTCGCCTAGTGCTTGCTCATGGTGGGAATTGTTGGGTCTCTGTAAATATAGAGTCGGTCTAGACTTGCTTTATTCGAAAAAGTGCCCTGAGATAACTTTGTTATGATATGGCGCTATATAAATAAAAACTGAATTGAATTGAATAACATTAACCACATGTTAGAAAGGATTTCTGGCAGAAAGCCTTGAAGACAAACTTCTCCCATGTGCATATCTTTCTTAATGTCAACAAATCCCATGAAAAGAGCAAAACCAAAAAACTGATCCCACTAAAGTATTGTCTGTGTCTCCAAAGCCTGATATAGCTTAGTCTTCTGTCACATAGACCTCCATTGTTGACCAAAAGACAAAACACTTTCACTACTGAAATAATACTGCATGTATTCCTATAACAGTCACAAACAAAAGATCACGTTGTATGTATCACAGCACAAATACAGATGTAGATCAAAACAACATTGTCATTTGGTGTCCATTCATCTTTGTTCATATACCAACAGGGAAAGAATGTTTTAATTCAAGACTTCCACAAAAAGGTTGCTCTGTCCTTTATTTGGGTTTTCTTTTCTTTTTTTTTTTTTCTTTTTTGTTATGATTTTTCTAAGATTATCTTTCATCAAGAGACATGCTGATTTGAAGTATTTCACATTTTCTGCTGAAGGCAGAAGCACAGGGGATCCCCAGATTGGATTTATTTGAGTCCTTTTTTTTCATGGTTAAGGATGAGACCAAACCATTTCTCAAAAGCAATTACAAGACTTGCTAGACAGACCGTCGGTTTATTCACAGCTCGGTGGGGTGCAGAAAGTGCTGAATATTATATTGTGGTTAGCATTTGGAAATGTTGCAGGAGGTTGTGTTTTCTGTAAGTACTGTAAGTACCTTTGAAAATTTCCCCTCAGAACTCCAACTTCTCCTACGACACATTTTCCACTGATTCTATCATCCAAAAGTTAGAGCTCTAGTTATTCGCATGATTGCTACTATTAATAGGGATTGTTTGACAAGTAGCAGCTTTGATTAATGCCCCCCCCTTCTTTAAGTAGCATGACAGCTTTTGTTTTATCAGACAAGGACTTTAGGAACAAAATGAAGACCTATTTATGTTCATTGTGAAATGTTTTGAATGGTCTGTGCTATTCTTAATTTATTGTGGGTGTTATGATTATGAGCCTTTTTGTAGATCTATTTTACGCTATTGAATGGAGTATGGTGACTATTAGGCCAAATATGTCATATTTTGCACCCATATACAGAGGTCAAGCCCCAGCACATCTGTTTGTGGAGCTAGGCTAGGCTGCTCTGTGTGGCAGTCTAATCTATATACATAAGACTGTACTACCTACTTCATTGCATTTCACAGCACGGACAGTGTTGCCCTGTTGGTGTTTTGTATTGTTGTCCTTTGGATAAACCAAGCATTGTCTCCGCGTGTTGCCAGATTTGAAAAACAGGGGAATATTGTGTCTGGAAAAAAAACACAATAGTAGGCATATGAGATGATAAAACGATTCTCTAGTGGAACAAGTCTCTGACCACATGCTTTGCTCCAGGGCATGTGACAGTTGGTCATCCCCCCCAACACAGACTTTTTCCCATGCTGGACTAGGCTTCACACCATTGATATTCCTGTCACATGGCCATTTATGTTGTTCCAACACTTGAAAGTAGGCCTAGAAACATGTTGAGCTGAGTTGATATGCATTGCCAGTATAATCAGAGGCCAAATAATAAGAAAAACTGAAACCGACAGCATGTTTTCAGGTAAAGCTATCAGTGAACTGACTAAATAATTAACGCTGGAAAATAGATTTTGGAACAGCAGTATGGTTTACAGCGAGAAAGATGATTGCCTCTTTTCAGTGCTGCACGTGAGAGGTCACAACACAACATGCCTCACAGCACAGCAATCAGTATGGGCACAGTGTTGCAACTCTGCAATGATGGTCAGTAATGTTATGTAAATTTCGAGGGAAACCATTATGTTCACAGATGGAAGGGAAGTCGGCCGATTTCAGCTGTCTAATGAGTGTGAGTGTGTGCATTCGAAGCGTGCGTTAACCACTGAAGCTGATGTAGGATGACAGTTGAAATTAAACATGAGGCAGTCACTGACATTTGTTTTTCTATCCATTCACAGCTGTAGTTTGCTGTTATTTTATGATCTTAATATTGACAACATCGCATAGTGGTTATGATGCTGCCAGAAACCGCTTTTTCCACGTCAATAACACAATGTACCGCGCAAAAAGTGCCAATTTGAATTATGGGAGGCAATTAAATTGTTATCTGACTGCAAAGGACACATCCTGAAGAATAAGTGTAAATGACATGCAGATACACCTGATCTGTGCACTATCTGGATTAAAGTAGTGTATCAAGATAGGTGTTAATAGAGGCTGTTAGGGACAGTACTCTTCATTGCATCTGCATTTTGTGACTGGTAATGATTGGTAATTTCTTCTCTTTCTTGTTACAAATTACAATGGTAATTGAGTACAGAAGGGAAGTGAGATGGGAGAGCAGTGGGATGTTAAGACAATCCTGGTTGCGGCATTCTGGATGAGAGGAAGTCTTCCAGGTAGCTGGCCAGAAAGGAGATGCAGTGGTTCAGAAAGGAGAAGCTTACTTAAAAAAGAGGAAGAAAAAGAGAATGCATTTTTGTTTTCTGTATTCAGTTCAGCTCAAGAATACTGTGTGGGCTGTTGTGTTTGACTGTAAAATTCTTGGTCGTATAGCTGAAATCAATAGGACAAAACCCGCCTTGTGTTTTGTCATTCTAAGGGACAGGCCAATAATTGGACTTGTGGAGAGAGTGAGTAAAATGTAGAGAAAAGGGCATGGTAAGACAGAGTACGAGGGAGGGAGACAGTCAATGAGGCTACTTTATATTTTGGTTCATTTTCTATTAACGGAGATGGATCATCACTAGGTCAAACCTCAATTTGTTAGATGGCGATAGTAAGCCCCAATCAATCCACTAAAATGTTGTGAGTGGTTTCATTTTAGAAACAATGGATCGAGGGAGGAGGAGAAGGATAGGGGGAGTGCAGTGATGGAGATTAATGTTAAAGTGGACTAATGGACTGTCTGTCTAAGCACTCACCATGGACAAACTCTGTAATCAGCCCATAGAAGCTGCTCAGGTTTGCAGGGAGGCAGCAGGCTGCAATGGGGTTGCACATAGAATTTATTAGAGTGTGTCTTGGCAAAACTGCCTCATTTGCCAAAGCCTCCCAGTCCTGTGATCTGCATTTTAATTGTGTATGCATTTACATACTGATCTCAACAGCACAGCTCTCTGATTAAAACATTATGACCTTGATGACGCCCGTTATGCCCCTTTTTCTTCTTTTCCCTCGTTCTTTGTCACTGCTCTCCATCACACTTCTATTTCTATTTGCTCTCTGTGCTTACCATCTCATTCTCTTCTTTTTCTGCTTTCAGCTTACCCAGCCTTACATCACTTCCCATTCCATCACTGTTTGAGCCTGATGAACAGGCTGGTATGAAAGTGTGTGATCGACATACGGAAAGGTCACGTATAGTGTAAGCATTAGCTCCAAAACTCAAGAACTACATAGGGCTGATATTTCAAGGCTACCTGGGCCTGGCCACAGTGGCTTGTGCAATTATACTTATATTACACCTCCAACCTGTAACTTAATACATTTGCTGAGTTTAATTCTGTCCTTTTTTGTAAAAATGTGCCAATGGCTTCAGCTTCATTTGATTGAGAAAAATAAATTTGAATTCATTAAGCATATTATATGTGGAATGGCACTGATACTACTGCTTTGTAGCTAATGTTTCTCATTCTTTGGGAAAGCATAACTGAAAGTTGGAAGTGGTATTCTTACATATTTAAATATATGATAAGCTGCTTTTGAAACATGAAAATGCAAATTGAGTTAAGTACCTGGCTTTTAAACTTTTTCTTTCTACTTTTCCTTTTCATTATGCTTTCATCATACGCTTACATATTTGAAGGAAAAAAACTTCAATCAGTACCCTGCATATCTAAATTGAATATGTTTTACACACCATGAACACCCTGCAGTTGAAATAATTACACAATATTTACACTACAAAGAGGAGGAGGGCGGCTGTGTAATACATATCATTCATGTAAAGGCAAATATGCCTGATGGCAAATGAATTGCATGACTCCAGCATTGCAGAATTGAAACAGCTTAATTAAAATTACAGTATCTCAGAACAAAGAAGGATGTGTTATTTTAATTTGAAATATCAGACTGTGGAAACATAATCTTTGTGCAAAACTGATATTTGAAAGGACTTTTCTGAGGAAAACAGAGAGGAAGAAGAGCATTCCATGTCACATTATCTCACATCATCATCCTATCTGGTCTAATCTCTCCATGTGTCATGTTGCCATGGGGATCATAGCCAAGCTCTCTGGGTCTCCTGTCAGGTAATGGAAACGTCTCTGGCACAAACACGATGTGAGTGTGTTCTGAATGCAAAACAACACGTCTCAGTGTCCAGCCGTCAAACCAAGGGAGGCTCCAAAACAGTGGTTGGCAAGCATCCACGGACTGACAGAGCAAATCAGAGCAGACCTCCTGATGTCCTGGAGATGGCAGGAAAGTGACATTTAGATCTGGCTGATTGCAGAGTCACACTACTTTGGATGTGAGCACATGGTCTAACCAGACTGTACATGAGAAACCTCAAATGGCATCACTTTAGAATGAGCAGTGTTTGCCATGAAATTAGAAGGGTCGCAGTAAACCTGTCCATATTTTAATGCCACACTACTCGAACTATACTAAAAATAAATGGAGGGCAACTTGAAAAAATGACTATACATATACGTATATATGTAATCAAACTTGTAAGCTTATTTTTCCAGAGTCACATACTAGTCCAGGGCACATTTTCTGTTTTTTGCATTAATCTTTGGTTGTCAAATCTACTTTTACTAATGATATTAGTTGGCTTTGGATTTTTTTGATGATTGTGGCTGTGATCACGCCTTCCATCCGCAGATGCATGTTGTCAATACACACTGGTGGGAAGATCCAACCTGTCACCCGTTAACAAATAGAAAAAGCAGCTTCCTCTATCATATAGGCTCTCATGTTGTAGCCAGTAAGCCAGGATGTGTACACAGTACAAGAAGTGCAATGATTAAATATTCACTTGTCTTCAGAGACAACCACATTATTTTCTTTTTCAGCATTGTCCTTCTGCTGTTTATTCGTCAGCTAAAAAGCTCACACAAGGCATGCAGTTGTCAATTATAAATGGTGACAGAGCTTGTGACAGATTCTCAATAATGCAACAAATGGTAATTATTGTAATGGCAATAGGAGAAAATGACTGACACACTGTATATTCACCTACTGAGTCAGTGTGCCAGACTTTGTGTAATCTAGATATTCAGATGTCTGTTTCATTTTTGTAAAGACAAATGAGCCAATACTTTAAATTGAGTTGATGTTGACAGAGTTGTTCCACTTTAATGAGAGTGACCTGAGGAAGTATATCCCTCTGTTAGTGATGGTAGTAATAACCAAAAAGAGGTATGCACCAGTTAGATACTACAATAATACTGTTGTTGTGAAAGTCGCAACGAAAAACATTCAAGAAATACACACAACTACTGTACTGCCCCTTTGAGGGAGGGACTTTACTGACAAGAACCAGAAAAAGAGAACATATTTCTCCAATATTAGCTTCTCTACACTGGCTCCCTGTAAAATCCAGAATAGAATTTAAAATCCTTCTCCTCACCTTCAAAGCCCTAAATGGTCAGGCACCATCATATCTTAAAGAGCTCATAGTACCCTATTACCCCACTAGAGCACTGCGCTCCCAGAATGCAGGGTTCCTTGTGGTTCCTAGAGTCTCTAAAAGTAGAATGGGAGCCAGAGCCTTCAGCTTCAGTTCCTGTGGAACCAGATCCCAGTTTGTGTACAGGAGGCGGA